>BSBN01000478.1:9378155-10700786 GCA_027924645.1 Cunninghamia lanceolata
CTCAGCTAAAAGCTTGTCAAGTGCTTCTTTCTTTTGGTTCTGGCAGCCGCACCCATTTTAGCTTTGGTGTCCTAGTTTTCTCAGACACCACCTCATCGGCTTTATGGGGATCTGATACTTCTTCTTTTCTCTTATCACCAAGAGGAACATTCTCTGGACCAGGCATCGTATGCCTTCTCAAGATATGCAGGCACAACGAGCAAGATGTCTCCGAGTGAGGTGCCTCATGCAACCTGTACCACTTCTCAATCAAGGCATCCTGGGGAGGCCTATGCTGCTGCGTCATTTTTGGATTTCTTTTGACAGAAACTCCTCGAACTTAGACAGATTGCTGCCACTATCCTCGTCAAATAACTTGTAATTTGACTCCACTAACCAATCACTCCCAGGGGTGATTTTCTTCTTGTTCTTATCATTACCCCCGTTGCATACCAGTATCTCTTCTATCATCTGGACAGGACCTTCATCCTTCTGTGTGCATCCTCCTGTTCCTGCAGGAGACAAACATAAATTAGTATCACTATCGTTATCCGTGGAACTCACCGCGGGTGAAGATGCTTCGCCATATGCTTGTTCCAACTCCAACATGTCTAAACAAGCATCACAAGTTTTTTCAGAATGAGCCTCATCATACAACCTGCACCATCCATCAATCAGAATATCGTGAATAGGCACACTTAATAATTGACATCGTTTCACCTGTCTAAACAAATGCATCTCAAATTTCTTGAAATGATCCAGTTCTATTTTATTTCCAAGATTACAATCAGGCTCTGAATTGATTTCATCACTCCGAAGGTCACCATTATGATCATGTATGTCAAGCATCGGGATTTCTTCTATGCTGGCGGTTTGAGGTCTGATGGAGTAAACTCCAGGTTCCACATCCACATACATGATTTCATTGGTTCTGTTATATTCGGTGATCATGTGTCTCATGCGAGGTTCAGCTTTGATCTTTATCTGATTTGGTATACCCTTCCAAGGTAGCCACATATGGCTGAAATCAATTGACATGTATCTGTTGAGGGTTTTTGACTAGTCTCTGCTGAGTAACATTCCATATGTATTAGGTATATCTTCTACTTGAATATCAATATAGTGCTGGATTCTGGGATCCGATGCTAGCTGCATGTGAATGTGGGTCAGTTCTCCTACCACACTTACTTCTGTTTTGTCCAATTGTGTTACCTTCTTCAATGATTTAGCAGGATGTAACCCTAAAGCATTGCATATGGATAGGGGCATTACATTGGTAGATGCTCCTAAGTCTACTAAGTAGTTGTGCAAATTTTTACCAAACATCCTTGTGGTACGGAGGAAGGGAGGTGACTCACTCTTGTCTTTGTATAGGGTCATGTGGGAGGTATCTACAGCTTGAATAGTAGCTGAGGTTTTAGGTTTGACGTTAACGTCCTTTGCAGCATGATCTTTATTTCTAAATTGGCTCAGGGTATGGCTATCTTCCTTTTGAGCAGAACCATCCAATGATTTCATGAAAGCATTCTTGATAGCAGGGGTTTTAAGCAACTCTGACATTGGTAGGCTGATCTTTACTTTTTTCATTTCATCTACTAGATATGTAACCAATTTGTCAAATTCAAGAAGTGGATTTGTAGCTTTTGATGTTATTTTATGCGGTGTCAAATATTGAGCATCGACCTTGGGGAGTCCAGGGTTATTATTTGCCTTGGGATTAGGTGGAGTATTGAAATTGTTTGGAGGCAATGAGGTAGTCAAAGGATCAACAGATCTGTTTGAGTTATTCCTTAAGTTGTAGTTATGCCTACCCTGAGGTTGCTGTTGATAAGCATTGACTTCGTCATGCTCAATTGATGGCTCATTCTCATCCTCAAAGGGGAAAACATAGTTAGACTCAAAAGCCATGGCCGATTCCTCACATGTTGAAGTGTAATCCTGATGTGATGATATTGTCTGTTGATAAGGACAATGCATGAAGCTTTCTAGTACTAGGGCAGAATCATACTCATAGGGGACAATTTCATTTCCCTCTGCATAAGGTGGGTTACCTGAGGTACTGGCCACTTCAGCTTGGAATATGCTAGAAGTAATCCTGAATTGAGGACAGTCCAACTCTGCATGAGCGTTGGTGTTATGTATTCTGCACCAGTTCGTAAGTGCTGCCTCTACAAGGTTTACTCTGGTGGTCTGCCTAGGTTCACTAGGAGGCTGATTGTCTAGGGGTGATGGCAAAGAACCATTGTTAGGCCTAGTGTTCCACACTCTAGGCTGTCTAGGAGGATTATTGTTGCCATTGTTGTTATTGTAATTGTTGTTGTACCCCCTGTCAGGATAATTAGGTTTGTCATTGGCATAACCTCTATTTTGATTAGGTTGAGAGTAGAAATTCTGATTTCTTAGATCAGTGACCTCAGTAGTAAGTTTTCTTAACTGAGCTAATATTTCTTTGATTTCTTCCTTCTCTTCCTGAACCTTGGCCATCACATTCTCTGCCTGGGGCTTGAAAAAGGGAGACCCATTGTTATTGTTGGATTGTTCTACACCCTGAGGCACTTGTGTTTAATATGGTAACATCTGGTTACTCCCACTTAGTGGGGGCATGACACTGAGTGGTGTTATTTGCAAAGGGGCTAGCATCACAGCTGAAGGCATCATGGCTCCATTGGTCTGTTGGTGGACAAGATATGTAAGATAACTAGGAAGTGTAGGGAAAGCAATATTTGGTGTGGAGTAGGAGCCAATTGCTGACTAACTTTGATAGCTTCCTCAAAAGCCTGTGCTAAAGTTGTTACACCAGGGTGTGTCCTTCTGATAAACATGGAGGTCAGGGGATCTAAAGCTGAATAATAAATACTCCTAGCAGCCTCATCTACTACAATATAGGGAGCAACCAGTTTAGAAAACATCTTCTAGAATCTAGCGTTGAAGTTTGCAATGGGTTCTTCTTCGCACATCTTGATGGTGGCAAATAGATGATAGTTCATTGAAGGATCTATAGGCACCTTGAACCTATCCTTGAAAGCTTTCTCTAAGGCATCCCAGGAACGGACTGAACCTTGACCTAGACTGGTATACCAGTTATAGGCCTCTTCCCCTAAGGAGAATGGAAACAATCTGCATACCACATCCTCATACTCAATTCTAGCCCTACAACAAGCTTCCTTGAAGGTCCTGACATGATCATCAGCATCTTGATACGGATGGTACCTAGGACAAATTTTATATGGATTTTTAGGCAAAGCATGATATGCATTGAAGGCCAGCGGTGACTCTGCTGTGAAAAATGAAATCGCAACCAGTGGAGGTTGGATCTGGGGTACGACAGGCTGAGGCTGGGCCTGAGGTGTGATAGGTGGTCATGTGGGTATTTGAAAGCCAATAGGGGTTACGTGAGCACGCTCTGGTGAGGCTTCTGTCGCACTAGAATCAGAAGTGTGGTGAATGTCCATAGTCCTAGGTCTAAATCCCCTGATAGGCAGTTCTTCAAAGAGTCC
Source organism: Cunninghamia lanceolata (assembly GCA_027924645.1). Lineage (NCBI taxonomy): Eukaryota > Viridiplantae > Streptophyta > Pinopsida > Cupressales > Cupressaceae > Cunninghamia > Cunninghamia lanceolata. Next base: position 9,381,632 of record BSBN01000478.1, read on the forward strand.
ACTAGATCTGGACCTGGTATTTGGCCTGAAAGCCAGGATTTCTCAAGTTTTTAAGGCAAAATGGTGAGTTTATGGCCAGAATTCAAACCGCCGGGATGTTTAAGCAATGTATGCAGGAATCTACGGTTTCCTTTGTCAACGACCCTCCTTCTAGCGCCATTTTCCTGTTGATTGGTTTGTGATGTCAGTCACAACCAAGCACACAAAACAAAAGTCACACAACAACCCTTGTTTATCCTGAAAGATACGATAAATTCCAAGAATTCATGATCCCAAGTCCCCGTCGATTAGTTCATAATCTGCTGATGTTACTCTGTGGTTGATGTGTATTGTTGTTTTCTATTTTGGGGCCTTACGTAGATTAGTAGATTTTGTTCCTGCAACAATGCTATATAGGGAGGTTACTCTACACAACATATATATCCAAATGATGTGTCTAAGTTGATATTTGCATGAGTTCTACCCTTATTTGTGATTCTCTGCATGATATTTTCAACAGTACATGCATCTAGATTAAAATACGCTAATGATATTCAATTATCTACGAGATGTCAGCATATTTCTCTGTTCTGCTTCTGATTTATCATGATGTGCAGTTATGAAAGTGATTTCAATGAAATTAAAATGATAAAAAGGGTTAGAGAGTGAGATTCCTAAAATTACTTGACTGAGATCATTGATCCACATACATGTTCCCATACAGCAATGGAGAGAAGAAAACTAAAATCATACTTCACCAGGACGGTCCACAAATCCGCATGATTCAATGCAAATCTTCAGGGGAAAAGTTGACAACAACATGCAATGAAATGAAAGTGCTTCTATAGAACACAACATTCACCAGTACATTTCCAGAAATCAACTTGAAGACTACTTAAGGTTTACAATCAGGGTATAGTCTGAAACTTCATCTCCGTACAATATGTTCATAAAACAGGCACATTTACAATGATCTGAGGAAGGGACCTTGATTATTTCAACAATCCAGTCCTCACTAGTCTCAGTAATCTGATCTCTCCTAAAACTATTACAGGTCTGATTTTTTTTGTATTATTGACCTCCCTCCTTTTTTGTACAGTACAGGGGCTCAATATATATATCTCTGGTTTTTTCCCAATTTGGCGCCCAAAAACCCTAGGAGATCAACAGTCAGCATCTTGAAATGTAGCATCCAACGGTGAGAAATGAATCCTGCCAAGAATTCAAGCAGCATACCCAGACAAGGCGCCGCTCCTTCAATAATGTTTCCACCCGCAAACTCCTTCGCATTGAAAGCTTCATCACCTTCCTCTAGTGTGTTTGGCCTCTCGGGATCCGGTGCTATCCTGTGTGATGTCCTCACCACTCAAGGCTCCGTCTTTATGTTCACCTACACGCCGCCACTGTGTCGGCAACTCTACTTCTTCAGCTACTCCAACAATCTGTAATAAATAAGCAGGAATAAGCATCATCGTTTGGTAAGTCAACAGGAAAAATGAACATTTATATTAAAACAGGTTCCAAATGCACAAACACAGCCATCGGGCCCTGAAACTATGAAAATCGCACATAAAAAATGCGTATACAGCATTAAAACCAATCGAGTCAACCATCGTTGACCAAAAACACGCATTCGGGCCCCAAAAATGGATTCAAAAATCTATCACTTCTGCCTTCCCGCCCTTTTCCTATTTAAATCTTTGTATATGGCGAATGCATGCCAATTGGAATGTATATTCTTGATATACAAGTCAGACGTAATACAACGAATTAATCGAATTCCAATCCCTTTCAGTTCCGCGGCTTGTATGAAGTCTTTGTATATCCTACAGTCATCGATCATACAAACCCCAAATATACATGGATTTAACGTTATTCCATAGCTATTTTGATTCCACCACTTGTATATTTCGATGCATATCGGTTTGTATATCGTAACATACAAACGCGAAAGTATACAAGCACTTAATTCAATTGCATAACTTTTCGAATCCACCTAATGTATATCCCGATGTACATTGTGCTTGTATCCCTTGATATACATTTCGCACGCGATACAAGCACTTAACCAAATTTAATCCTGCGCTAAGATCCGCCTTGTATACTCCCTGCAATGTATCAATATACAAGGCGAGAAATTTATAAGGGCTTTTCGTTATTTCATATTCATTTCAAATCCGCCCCTTGTATATTTTGTTTGTATGTATATGTTGTATGTCTTGCTTTTGTATATTCTGAAACACACAACGATTTAAGTCCATTTAATAAACTTTTTGGGTCCGCATTGTATATTGGGCTTTGTATATCGAAACATACAAGCGCCGAATGTACAACGACTTAACTTGCCTTAACTTTCTTTTCGTGTCCGTGCGATGTATATTTCCATTGTATCTTTTAGACATACACTTCGGGCTCTATACAAGCATTAAATCGAGTTTGATTTTCCTTTAGATTCTAGCTTGTATAAACTGTTGCATATCGGCTTTGTATGTCGAAATATACAAGCCAGAATTATACAACGATTTAACATTGTTTAACAATCACTTCGGGTCCGCGTTGTATAAGGTCCTTGTATATATTACCCTATATGTTTTGACCTGCCGAACATACAAACGAAAGATACAAAGCGGATTTAAAACGTTAATTTATTTCAACTCTGAGTTAGTTTGGATCCATCTTGTATGTATAAATCAAAAACCTTTATTAAAATGCATACAAGAAAAAAAAGACATACAATTGCCTTTGTATATGAAAGCGATGTATAAAGGGCAATGTATGCAATATTACGATGACCCAACATGCAAACAAATAATGCATATGCAACCCGATAGCCCATGCGACTAAGTATAAAACAAACCTTGCATATACAAACGACTTTGTATATGCACAGCGATATACAAAGGACACTGTTCATGCAACATACAAACTTGAATGTACATTTTACCAAAATGATCATAACTTGCAAAATATGGCGAATTTTAAGCTGGTTCAAAAAGCAACCCTAGCTCATTTTTGACAAGGAATCCAACCATACTATGCACTGGTACTGAAATGTATTTCTTCTCCATTTTAACAAGGTTTGCAATTTTAACCCCCCTTTTTCCCTTTACCACCAAGCAAAACAACACACACAAAAGCAAAAGCAACAACCACAGCAGGGGTCCTCATTTTGCTAAGGAGCAAAATGGGGTGTTTTGTGAACATCACAACAGTACTCAAGCATGGTATGAGTTTCTTGACAAGGTATTTGTAAGACAATCTCTCAAAAACATTTCTATAAAGGTAATGATAAAGTGGATTCACTCTCTAATGGTCATTATTTAGATTCCAAATTTTTTTCTAATGTAAATATTCTTCTAAATAGGATATTCTAATGAAGAGCTTATATACTCATGACTTGCTAAGGGTATTGAGGATGACATATTATGGTTTCCTATTATATGGTCCAAGTACTTAGGCATGACATGATTTGATTGAAAAGGTATTTGTAGGGCAGTCTCTCAAAAAATTTCTATAAAGGTAATGATAAAGTGGATTCACTCTTTGTTGGTTAGATTTTAGATTCCAAATTTTCATTTCTAATTGAAAGGGAAATAATATTAAACTTTAGTAAATCGAGAATTTTTTTTTAGTTTATATTGATCATAGCAATACTTAAATTTAGATTTTTAATTGAAGAAAGCTTTATGAATAATAAAAGAATAGACTATAAGGTCAAAAAAATATGTTACAAAAAGCAGACAAATAACCATCATACAACATGCACAAAACATGTTAGTGATCTTTCGTCTTATTCAAATTTGTTAATATTCTTGTCTTCTTATACAAAGTCTATATTTAACTACAATCAATTCATAAACACTAAGTTTAGAGGGAAGAAGAGTAGGCATATTCAACACTTCACCTTATCTAAAAAATGAGCATCAAGAAATTGTTTACAAAGTTTAAAAAGTCTATATTTGCTCTATCTTACATATTATATTTGTATCAACTTTGTTTGCAATTACAATATAGGCATATTTTATACTTCACCTTAAATATTTTAAATAATATGATCAATTTTCCTACTTATTTTAGTGTGACCCTCTACTAATTTAGATTATACCTCCTTGTTCATGCTATCAAACAATTCACATGCCTTGTCTATGCTTCCACATTTTGCATACATGTCTACTAGGAAACTTGTAAAGTTACAACATCTAAAAAATTTCTTTAGTCTTTATGCTTTGATGGATGTCCATACCTTGTTCCAAAGCTACTATTTTGGCACATGAAAGGAGGATGCTAGCAAATGTTGTAGAATTTAGATTTACACCTGCTAGTTGCATTTGCTTGAAAGTTTCTATTTTTTTTTTAACAAATCAATTTTGTGTATATCCTACAATCATGGCATTCCACGAGACTACATTTCTTTGAGGTGTTCTATCAAATAGTTCATGTACCTTGTCTATGCTTCCACATTTTGTATACATGTCTACTAGTGCATTTGAAACTATAATATTTGACAAAAAATTCCTTCCATTATCCTTTGATGGATGCCCATACCCTATTCCATAGCACCTATTTTAGCACAAACAAGGACGATGCTAGTAAAGGTTATGGATTTTGGCTTTACACCTACTAATTGCATTTTCTTGAAAGTTTCAAAAACCTTATCAAGTTATCAACAAATCTATTTTGTGCATACCTTGAAATCATTGCATTCCCTGAGATGACATCTCTTGAGGCATTATTTCAAACAATTCACATGCCTTGCCTAATGCTTCCACATTTTGCATACATTTCTATCGAGGTAGTTGCAACTATAACATTTGAGAAAAATCTCTTGTTCGTTATGCTTTGATGAATGCCCATACCCTATTCCAAAGCTCCCATTTTAGTATAGGTAGGGAGGATGTTGGTAAAGGTTGTTGGGTCTAGATTTACACCTACCAATTACATTTTCTTGAAAGTTTCTAAGGATTTTTCAACAAATCCATTTTGTGAACATCCTACAATCATTACAATCCATGAGACCATGGGTCTTTGAGGAATTCTATCGAATAATTCACCCTCCTTGTGTATACTTCCACATTTTGCATACATGTCTACTAGGGAAGTTGTAACTACAACGTCTAATAAAATGTCTCTACCCTTTATCCTCTAAAGCTCCTACTTTAACACAGGTAGGAAGAATGCTGACAAATTTTGTGGAATTTGTCTTGACACCTACCAATTACATTTTATTGAAAGTTTCTAAAGCCTTATCAAGTTATAAACAAATCCATTTTGAGCATATCCTGTAATCATTGCATTCCATGATATGGCATAGATCTTTGAGGCATTATTTCAAATAGTTCACATGCTTTGTCTATGGTTCCACATTTTGAATGTACATGTCTACCAAGGTAGTTGTAACTATAACATATAAAAAAATATCCCTTCCATTATGATTTGATGGATGTCCATACCATGTTCCAAAGCTCCCATTTTAGCACAGGTAAGGAGGATGTTGGCAAAGGCTGTCTAGTCTAAATTTACACACACCAATTGCATTTTCTTGAAAGTCTATAAGGAATTTTCAATAAGTCCATTTTGTGAGTTTCTTGCAATCATTATAGTCTATGAGACCACATCTCTTTGAGTCATTATATCAAACAATTTACCTTCCTTGTCTATGCTTTCACATTTTGCATTCACATCTACCACAAAAGTTGTAACTACAACATTTGATAAAATGTCTCTATCCTTTATGATCCAAAGCTCCAATTTTAATACAAACAAGGAGGATGATGGTAAAGGAAAGGAGATATATGTTCTGAGGAAATTTAAATAGGTTTGGTTTTGCATGCATAGGCCAAAGATAGGCTAGAATAGGTAAAAATAAAGGAAAAAGGAGTCATGATCCAGGCTCAAGTTCTAGTCACACACTAGCTACTCACATGCATCAAATTTTATCAAGTGAAAAGAAGGGAAGGTGGTGTGATGTGCATAATGGAACTAACAATAGGTTCATAGGGATAGGGAGATCAATGGTAGTGAAATCTAGCAACCAAACCAAAGTGATCATGTTTTAAATTGGCCATTGAATCCTTTTTTGCCATTGGCCTATACAAAAATAACACACTTATTTAAGGTGGGACCAAGGACCAAGTGTAGGAATGAAGCAACAACATGCTAGGATGACATTGTGTCCAAGGGTACACAAGTGGTGATATGTCATTGGGCCATGCCCTCATCTAATGCCACATGGGACCTCATGGAGCCTATAGAGAGTTAAACTAGTGTTCAATTTAGTTTGGTTGATTGAACAATCAGTGCACATGGCTAGTAAGATTGACATAACACATGGGCCAATAACCAAAAAGAGATGTGCAACATTTAATTTGGTTATTGATAGCCTTTTTCCTACCCTCCTATGAGGGCATGCCACATGTTGTGTGGGTCCAATCCTCAAGTGGGAAGGGATAAATATGTAGCAAGGTGACATGGTGGTTAATGACACACAAATGGCAAGCAACTATTGGTTTGAGCCCACAATAAATGCCACATAAGGCCAAGAGTAGATTGTGGAGCATAACAGGTTTAGGTTGAACATTACAAAGGGATGTGAACATATGGAGATTCAATGACTGACTGAGATTATGCAATGTAAATGACCAATGTGGTTAGTCTTTGGATGTTGAGAGAGGCTTCATCTAAATGAAACAACTAGTTAAGGAGGTCAATTCAAAAATAGAATAAAGTTCTTAACTAAAGCAAGACACCAAATACAAGTTCAAAAAAGCCTATGCATAATTCAACAAGCTATTTAAATAATTATAAATTAGGCCCTTATAAATTATATAAATATAACTAATGAATATCATTTTAAACATTGGCATGACAATTTAGAAAACAAGGGTGCTAGGGTAATATATAAATATTGGCATATGTCTGATTTTAAACATTACAAGGCACATACGTATGGGGTTTAAATTGTAAGGCTTAGGCAATAAGTGAGGGTTGAGGATGATGAAATTAGGGCATGAAACAATGGTTAGGACAACATAGTACACATTTACTTGTAATTATGTACTATGTAGTAGAATATTAACAGAAAGTGTTGCATTCTTCTGGGCCTCAATACTCATGAAATCATGACTAAGAATGACCTTTAGCCTTTCCTAGAGCTTGTCAATTGCTTCTACAATCTCCATAGGATGTATATGTAATCATTTTGTTGGATCAATTTTGAAATTATTATGGGTGTTCTAGATGAGCCGCTTTAGATTTATAGGCATAGGCCATGAGCTCCTTCAAATTTTCTTGCAAAAATTTAAGTGATTTATGTTGGCAAGTGCAAAATTAGACATAGAAAAATAAAAATACTTCAATTGTTCTAAGAAATAGGGGAGCGATAGATATGCCATTTTCTATGCAAGATATGAGGGGTAAAAATAATAAGGGGATATAAAAATGTAACAAAAAAATAGATACATCAAATACTTAGACAAAATAGGGGGTATTTAATTATAATATTATATGCAGAGGGACCGTATAAAAACATAATTTTAAAGGGTAGAAATGAAATTAGGGGTATTTTTTAGTACCACAAATGCACGTGCTATGTCATTTTTGATATATAATATATTTTTAAAATTTTATAATCAATGTAGTCCATTACGAACAAATAATGACCTCTATTCAAGACATTAAGAAAAATAACAAACCATGTCAAAAAAATCTCAATAAAATGCAATACACTTTGCATAGATGTCCTTATTTCAATGAAAGAAATAATTTCAATATATACAATAAGATAAATGCATTGCAATAAAACATAGGTTTGGAATTTCTATTAGTACTAATTAAAAATTAATAATAAGTAAAATATTCTATAAAAATTTACCAAAAGAAATATCTACTCACTAGATATTGGATTTAATGAGATAGCTCCAAGAAGTTGTAGAAAAAACCTAAAAATGATAGAGATGCTTTTTTAAAAATTTCAAAAATTTATAAATTAAATCTACATAGGAAATGTCACAACTCATTAGTTTGTGTCATCCTTAAACTCTTGACCAAGTACAATTGATTGTGTCCCAATAATACTAAAAAGTGAGACTTAATATTGTGCTTCCACCTTAGGGGTAATTAATTCCTACCTTTTAATATAAGGGTGTGTGAACATGTAAAAGGGGTAAGTAGTAAATACATAGAAAGGTGTATAATGTGGTAGGTGGATGGAATAGGACAAGGGGCAAGAGACCTACTTTGCACACAATTACACCATTTCTCAATATATCTATGTATGCATGACAAAATAAACACAAAACTAAATGGAAAATATGGGTATACAAATTTTAGTATTACACACTTGTATAAACCAAAACAAATTGTATAGAAACTTTATGGAAGATATCTTCATTTAAGATGATATCAATTGATTAAAAAAATGTTTATTATTTATTCAAGTCCCAAAAACCTTATAGGGAAAAAAAAGAAAAAGGGAATGAATGAATGAATGAAGGCTTTTAATAATGTCCACGAGGCCAAAAGCCTATGGGACCACCAGAAACCAAAACACGCTACAAAGAGATTAGCACACGCAGGAAAACCAAGAGCCACAAAAGGCAGACCGCCCACACAATGCCTAACTGAACTTCCTTTCTTTTTGGATCCTAGACCTTCTACTATGAATCTTGGTCAAGTAGACTACAGGTTTAGTTAACCTCTCTTCTTCAAACAAGTTGGTCAAGGAGTCAACATTCAAAATATCACTGTAATTGGCCTGAATATCCTTGTAAGTTGGGCACTCCATAATGTAGTGCCATTCCATCTCCACTAACTCCGAAGTGTAGAAACATCATATTCTCTGCCCATTCTTCTTTAGGTCTCGTCCACCTTCCAGTTTCACATCTAAGTTGGTGCGAACTAGTCCTTAGTTGGGCCATTAACATTTTCACTTTCCATTTTATGTCCGCTCCTATGTAGCTCTTTTGTGTGTAGTCATAAGAAGGATTGAAATGTTTTATGTAGTATTCTCTTTTCCTCTCCAAATGCTTTGTCCACATGCTTACTTTGACTTTTTCTTGCACAGACTTTTTAATATCCTCTTCAGTATTTGGACACTCTTTTATGCTAATTCCCCACTTATTCATCCCCCTGTCATTTTGTTTCATCCACATACTCTTCCTTCTCTCTAACTTTTCCTCTACTACCTTTTTGGGCCATCGGAACAGCTCCATGCTCTCAAGCCTCTTTAAGTAACTTAACATCCGAGTCAGCGCTGATGCCTCCACAGGAAAGGCACCAGCCTCAGCTAGTGCAATCTCATAAGGAACCGATGCTTTTGTTCTGAAACTACTTGTGATTAGATGCTTTTGCAACCTCTCAATCTGTCTTCACTTTATCTATGACGTGTTACCACCCCAAACCTTGCACCCATAGAGCACCACTAGCAGCCCAAAAATATTTTTTTTAGTTTTCCAGTCCCACAATTCAGCCCTTCTACATTGATTTTGCAATGAGTATAGAACTTTACAACCCCCTTGTATCCTTTTTACTCTACATGTCTCCCAGCTGAACTTATTGTGGAAATCAAGGCCAAGATACTTGTATTCATTGACCACTTGCAAGGGGCTGCCTTCAAAGACAAATTCCATTGAAACCTTCTTTCTTTTCAAGGTGAAGATCATGATATTAGTTTTGCTGGTGTTCACTTGCATCCCAACCTCTTGACAAAACAATTCTAGAGCTTTCAAGTGTTCCTTCAAGTAGTGTGTTGTCTTTGCCATTAGAATAAGATCATCCGATATAAGAGCAGCTTTATTACATAATTGGCCAAATGAATACCCCCTCCACCAAACTTGTCTATCCACTCCTCTAATTTTTCAATATACAGACCAAATAGGGTATGTTTGACCCCAATGTCACTCCCAAAGAGATGTGAATTGGTTCTTCTAATTCTCTCTTCTTTCCTGTTGTCATTATCCTAAGCATTTTTTTTACAATTTGTGATCGAGTTCAATCAAGTGTTTTTCCCTACACATCTATGTTCTAGCTTTAGGGAAGACATCAACATTACCCTTCATTGCACGCATGCAAATAAAGTAAACAAGACAATGATGTTGGGTTTGTTTTAAGAGTTGTTCAGTGGTGTGGAAAACCAAGCGAAAGGACAATCAATGGAAACTTCTGCAAGTAACAACAAAGTTTTAATAGCTTTGAGCCGCCTACTCTGTGCTAAGCTGGGCATGGAATCTTCCAGTTTGCTTCTGGCCGTGTTCTGTAGCTATCCATGCAGCTGTACATTGTAATTTTCTTAAATTCTTGCAGCTGTACATTGTAATTTTCTTGAATTCTGCTCATTCTAATAAAAAAAAAATAGTTGTAGATAGAGATGAAAATAATGACGGTGATGGAGCATCCTATGCAAAGGGTAGTAATAAGAGGCAAAATCATTTCCTCCACTTCTTCACAGTAGCAATCAATTAATAACAAGTTTATAAGTAATAATGGGAGATTTGATGTGTGATAAATATACTCAACATAGAGGTGTTTGGCTTTTTATTAAGACATTCAGGAGGGGAGTGGGGAAAGTGTATTTTGCATGATTGTCATCACAGGTAAATACAGTAATCTAAAATACTTACTGGGATTGACATTTGTGTGCACGTGAACTGACTGAGAGTTGTTTTTTTCTTTGTTTTGTTTTGTTTTGTTAGCTGGTGAGATTGGGACAAGATTTCAAACTTTTCATAGGAAACCCATGCATCAGGATTCAAGCACCGCCATCTTCCTAAAATTTAAATTGACCCAGGAAAAAGATTTGGCATATTAGATCAGAGTCAGTCTTGGATCACGAGATTCACTGCTTCACCTGATTTTATTTTGATGGCATTTAAAAGGTCATAATCCAAGACTATCACAATTTAGTTGGCTAGGGTCTATTCTTGAATGAGAGTTGTTGGAATTGTGATCTGTTTCACTGCCATCTTTAAACCTGAATGATTGAAATCAAAAGTAGGTAACAGTGCTATAGTTATTGGACAATTGTATTCTATATATATGCTGGCAAATTGAATTAGTGATTTATACAAGTTACAACTACTTATTGGCCTCAACTACTTTTCTTCAATGACAGGCTTTGTATATACAGACAGCTTCCACCTTACCGGGCCTATCTCTGTTGCCTGGCGTTATTAGCACATGAATTTTTGGTATGAAAACATGATTTTTTTGTTTTTGGAAAGTCAATCATTCTCCGGATCACCGGCAGAAAATTGTACACCTATGTGTTATTCTGAATCCCATGTTAACAATAATAAGTGCTTGACTTTGCATCTTTCTGTGCAGCAGAATCCCAGGAAAAAATTGGAGAAAAGAAGCTAATTTTGGTATGTAGGGTCACCTACCGGAGGAAGTAAATTTTCTCTAGTCCAGTGCCCAATGCCGAGGATTGAACCTTCCAACAGCTTGAACTCTTTCACTAGGTTTACTTTCTTGTTTCAATTAAGGCAATTCACAGTTTACACACAACTTTTGTGTTCAAGAGGATCAGGTTTTTGCATTGGGCAGCCATTTTTGTTTGCAGGGTAAAATGAATTGGGAAACTTCATTGCATTTCACAAAGAAAAAGAAAATTGTATGTTGTTACTTGCTGTCTAGTTCTGAGGAGGTCTCATGTCGGTCAAAGCAAGCTGTTTTCCTGTAAAGCATTCAATTACAACCGGAGGGATGATAAATTTAAGGTTTGGGTTTGAAGGTATTTTCAGTGTCTACAAAGGAGGATGCAGGAGCTGTATATGAATTAGCAAGCCTGGAGATTAGCTGCTTTTTCATTGAGCCATATGGTATGTGTGATCTGTTGGAATTTTTTTTTTTTTTTTTTCAATTCTTATGCCTCTTCTGTTGAATTAACCGTCACATTTCTGAGAATTGATCTCGTGGACTAACCGCCACCCTAGAATTAGGTGAAGGTGCTGGTTTGGAAAGTTCACTAACACTTTCAAGTTTTGGTGTAACTGCAAACCTACATCTTCATCATATACTTCCAGCAGTATTTGGGCAGCTAGAATTTATAATATTTTTTAAGTCTCTAGGCCATAATTGCAGAATTTTTCTGCTGATAGTACTCAACATCAACCGTTATGTATGTCTGCAATTGCAGAAAATAGATTTGTTTGTTGAGGTGATGGCTTCTGCAAATTGTTCTTCCTCGTCGCTAGGGAAGATAAAGCAACGAAATGATTTTGTCATTGCTGTTAATACAAAATTGGAAGTGGAAACAACAGAGACATTAGATTCAGTAGGGAATGCTACAGAAATTCCCAGTGGCTTGGCGCCTATTAGAGTCAATTCATCGTGCAGATCTAACACAGAAAAGAAGTTTGAAGATGATGAAGAAGAATGGTGTGTGACACCCAAGTCTGAGGAACACAAGATACCCTCCATGACAGTGTGCCCTCCAGCACCTCGCAAACCCAAATCAGCTCCTCTAAAGAGAAATCCTGCAATTATATCACGTCGTAGAGCAATTCAATTCACTTCGGATTCTCTTGATTTGGACTTACTTTTTAGCTCAGATCTGACCAAAGATCACCAGCATCAGAAGAAAAAGCATAAAAAGAAAGAAAGCACTTAAAATATCAGAGAGGAAAGTCAAAAATAGATAGATCTTGGGATAGTTAATTGAAAGTACCTGCCCATGTAACCACAATAGATAGAACTGATGGTCTTGGAGACTTTTTTCCTTTTTTGGGTAATTAGCATTTATCCAGGAGAGTACTGTAACTAAGCTTTATTGTACAATTGCTTGTTGTACGTCCTACTGTATATCCTAGATTTGTGTTCCTCCAAGGGATCTGCATGTTCGTTGCTGAACATAATTTAAAATCCGATGCCTGTCACATTGGGTTTAAATTTTTTTATTATCAGTGTTTCTGTTTTTGAAAAATCAGGTTTCCATCAAAGGGTCTTTGGTCTTCTGGTGAAAGTTGGAAGGTCCTGAATGAGCCCCAGGATCAAGTCTTGATGAGTGCAAGGCCCCGACACACTAAGGGATGAGACCGGGATCGTCCTTCGGCCAATTTGATACCCCTCAGTCCTTAGCTCTTAGCCGAAGAGGTTCAACCTAAGGGTTGTGCTTCCATATCAGATGAAAAAACGATCTTGTGGATGATCTCCATCCCAAAAAAATGGTTTCTCATCATAATTATGATTGAGGCCATTTGATGTCTACTTCTTGTACAATGTACATAGATTTGCAAGACTAACGTAAATGGAAATTCAGGTGTCAAATCTCAAAATGCAAGGTCTACAAATGTATGATAAACTTCTCATTTTTTTTTATGGCATGCCTGAAAATCTTCTCTTTATAATAATCTTCTTTCTGAAAATAAGATTGGAAAAAAATGCATCAAATTGAATAGCCCCGCCTGCATAGTCGGATAGGCTGCGTTTTAAGACCATTCTAGATTGGAATTAGAGTTGATACACGAGGGTATTAAGATGACTGCATAGCTGTCTCGATTTATTGTATTATTATTGTTTTGCTTTGAGTGGTGTTTTACAGAAGCAACAATAACTTCTGTGAGCAAGTTCTTATACAGATTGAGATTTGATACGTCTGTAAATCTATTACATCACTGTTTTTTAAGATTGGTTAGTATTGAAACTTGAGTAATAATATTATGTGTGAGATTTTTAGAGTTCATTAGACTAGAAAAAAAAATTGTAATGTTTTATTTGTGTTTATGTTACTTTTGTTTGTTGGATTATGGAATGTGATCTCAAATATAAATACGGTTTTTTTTTATTTAAAGTTTTTCCTTAATAATATTATGATTAGAACAGAAATATGTATTAATTGAAATGTAAATATCTTATCACATGAAAGTTTACAGATTGATAGACATGAAATGCATAAGGTATGAAGTTGGTTATAAATTATTTATTGGCCCATGGTTTGGGAAAACTATACAAAATAAGTAATGTACACAGAATCTGAAGTAAATAAAAATAAAACACACAATATACATAGTATTTTTACTTGGGAAACTTTTAGGATAAAAGCAGCTTTAGAATAGCTTTAAAACCATGGCCTAAAACAAAAAAACCTAATAAAGCACATGTTTTTTTTCCAGTCACTAGTGTTAGAAAATTTCTTAGTATTCACTATTTTTGTTTTTTGTATCAACCTTTTTCAATGGTACCCACTTGCGTTTGATGTTTCTCTCACAAAATGATATTGTACACTAATATACTTCCAACAATCTCCCATTTATTAAATTGTGCCTTCCTATCCCGAGTCAATCCCATTGCAGGTGGGTTTGATCTCAAGCCATATGAGATTGATGCCCAAATTATAAAAATTCAAATTCAAAATTTGTTGACTTTTTCCCTTTTCACTAGTCATTGAAGCTAACTTGGTACACATTTGCATGATTTATTGAGCTATGTATTGGTATTTAAAAACATTCAATGTGCAATTAATTGATATCAACTTTATCATTTAGAAATAAGCAATTAAAAGGAGAATCAGCCTAGGAACAGTTTAGTTTGGAGCACTAAATCAAACATATATTTATCATTATCTACATCTAGGACACCTACATGTTTGTGAATATTGTCTTCAATATTTTCCTAAGACTATAAATCAAGTATATTGAAAGGTTGATTGAAGAGAATTTGCAACCCCTTACAATTTTGTAGCTTTCCAAAGGTAATTTTCAATACCATCAGTCCTTGTTCATCCCCACTTTATATATCATTTAATAGACCAACAATCAAATATAACACTACTTCCTTGCATGTACATAGGTTCTTTTCATGTACTCTATCTTTGTTGTAACTAATGAAACCTCCAAAAACACTGAATACATATCCACTAGTTAATCTTTGATAGTCAAGATCTCCAACCAATCAAAATCTACAAATCTTTGCAAATTCAAAGTTTTATTTTCATCATCTCTTCCTTGGTAGCAAATTGCATAATCTAAGGTAACACATAAATATTTGAATATTCCTTTCATAGCAACCCAATGGTCCTTTCTTGGTTTGGACATACAACTAGTTACAACTCATTACATGTGTAATATCAGTTCTAGTACAAATCATTGCATACATTTAGGTTGGCAATAGTGCTAGCATAAGGAACTTGACACATTGCCTCAATTTCCTCTTCTATCTTTAGACACTATTCAAAAAATAATTATTGATTAATTGGAAAGAGAGTACTCACAAGTTTATCATCATGTCTCAACATATTTTCTTTAATGCAACCATAATTTCTTATTGGCATAATCCCTTTTAATTTCCATGCCCAAAATAAATTTTGCAACACCTAGATATTTTATGTCAAATTGAGACTTAACTAAACTAATCATTGCCTTATTGTTACCAATTAATAACATGTCATCCATGTACAACACAATGATAACAAATTTATTACCTTGCTGCTTAAAATACTATGATTAAGCCCAAGTTTCAACATATACTTATCAAAGTTTTGATTCCACATCCTTGGTGATTGCTTCAAACTATTAAAGGACTTTTAATCTACACACTAACTCCTCCTTACCTTTCACCTTAAAACATTATGATTGTGCCATGTAGAATTATTCTTTTTATATCCATCCATTCTATTTCAAGATAAAAAATAGTAGCAATAGCCAACAAAATTTGATTGAGGTTAGCTTTGCAACCTAAGAAAAAATCTCCCCAATATCATTTTCATCTACCTTAGAGAATCCCTTTGCAACTAGGTTCAAGCTTTATATTTCTTCATTTTCCCTTCTACATTATACTTCTTCTTAAACAACTGTTTATAGCCAATAGGTTTCTTTCTAGGAGATAATTTTACCAAGTCCCATGTTTAATTCTTGTAGAAGGAATCCATTTCTTCTTTCATAACTTCCTTCCAAGACTTATTTTCATTTGATCCAAGTACCTCCTTAACAATCTTAGGGTCTTCATCAATAACAAATATAAAGATGATATAAGAAATGTAGAATAGAAATTAGGATCCCATACCTTTCTGGTATTCTTCTTACTTGACTTGATCTTCTTAAAATTAGAGTTTCTAGTTCAACATCCTCTGGATCAGTACCCTCTAAAATTTGCAACCTCTAATTCTACATTCTCTTCTTCTAACTCAATCTCTAATTCATCTTAGACTGTAGTTGCATCTAGTTCAAACATAGGTTCACCCCCTTCAAGTCAACATGAATTCATTTAGATTCTTCCTTTGGTTGTATTTTCTGTTTTGGAACCCCCTTACCTTCTCTCAAAATTACATTACAAATGTATTCCATTTTCTGTGTTTCGAAGTTCCACCGTTTGCAACCTAAGAAAAAATCTCCCCAATATTATTTTCCTCTACCTTAGAGAATCCCTTTGCAACTAGGTTCAAGCTTTATATTTCTTCATTTTCCCTTCTACATTATACTTCTTCTTAAACAACTGTTTATAGCCAATAGGTTTCTTTCTAGGAGATAATTTTACCAAGTCCCATGTTTAATTCTTGTAGAAGGAATCCATTTCCTCTTTCATAACCTCCTTCCAAGACTTATTTTCATTTGATCCAAGTACCTCCTTAACAATCTTAGGGTCTTCATCAATAACAAATATAAAGATGATATAAGAAATGTAGAATAGAAATTAGGATCCCATACTTTTCTGGTATTCTTCCTACTTGACTTGATCTTCTTAAAATTAGAGTTTCTAGTTCAACATCCTCTGGATCAGTACCCTCTAAAATTTGCAACCTCTAATTCTACATTCTCTTCTTCTAACTCAATCTCTAATTCATCTTAGACTGTAGTTGCGTCTAGTTCAAACATAGGTTCACCCCCTTCAAGTCAACATGAATTCATTTAAATTCTTCCTTTGGTTGTATTTTCTGTTTTGGAACCCCCTTACCTTCTCTCAAAATTACATTACAAATGTATTCCATTTTCTGTGTTTCGAAGTTCCATTGTTTATACCATTTAACACTTATACTAATCTCATAAATATAAATATACACTTCGTTGATTTATGGTCTATCTTAATCCTTTCTCTTTGGAAATATTTTTATAAGCATCACAACCATAAATCCTTAAATGTTTGAAGGAAGGTTTCTTACTAGTCCATGCTTTCTATGGAGTCTTATCCAACAAAACTAAGTTGGGTGATCTATTAATAAAATAACATATAGTTGTAATTGCTTCTGCTAAAAAATTTGTCTCTAAACCTATACCATTGAGCATGTTTTAAGCCTTATCCATCAAAGTTTTCTACAACTCTATTCTGTTTTTATTTCATACCACTTAAAAACTAATCAATTACATTTAATAAAAAAAAAACTATACAATACATTATACTATTAAACATAAAAAAGAGTATACAATACACTTTCAACTTATTATTATTATTATTATTATTATTATTATTATATATTTGTGATCATGAGTTAGTATACTTCTAAATATAACTCTAAATTTTTGGCATGGCCTAATACGCACACATGATATAGGTGTATACATTGTTAAAAATCATTTATAGAGGTCGTCTCTCTCCAGAAAAAGATTGTTTCCTCTTATCTCAACCTCGTAATGCTACCATTTTGAAGTCTTCTAAGAAGAGCAAGATTCCATCATGGACGTTTTGATCCTGTCTTATCAATGGAAGCGTGTGGAGAGACAATTTCTTTGTTGAATTTTTGATTTGATTGTTCAGAATGTATATAAATTAGCCAAAATCACGAATAGATTCAAAGCAGAAGTATTTGGCACAGCTAAAATATCTTTCTTTATGCCAATATAAAGATAAAAAAAAATATAGATGCTAACACATGAAACAAATTATTGAATGGAGACAACAACAGTACCACTGTACATGAAACAAATATAGATGCCAATACATGAAACAAATTATTGAATGGAGAGAACAACAGTAGCATTATACATACCTATAGTCAATTTCTTCTGGTTGCAATTTTTTAAAATTTACTGTCCAATATTCAATAATATTGAGAGCTTAATTATATCCTAAAAAGTGAAAAGAGTGAAGGGAATAAGGCTCATATAAAGTTTATTTTGTGTTGTTTTATAGTTCATATGATTAACATATGCATTTTTTGAGGTATATGGTTTAGTAATTTAATAAGATTAGATATAATGGGTGAAATTTGCATATCCATGTAAATTTTTATTTACACCTTGCATAATATTGTATTATTTTATTCATGTAAAATAAATATTTATTTGTGGTGCATTTTAATTGATGTGTTTAACCACATTAGATATTTATTTGGAGGCCATATGTAAATGTTGTATGTAACATTGGGTTATTATTTGTATTATTTAGTTGTTGGGAAAAAATGTAGTACCAACATTAAATAAGGGGGTCAATGGTTTTGTGTATCCATGGTTTTGGAACACATGGTTTTATCCAATACCACAAGTTGTATTTGTGTGAGTTTGGTCTATAAAAGTAAGCACATGGTCATTAGTTGGGGTTGGTAGGTTATTTCATTGTAGGTGGATTGGAGGTGTGTGAAAGGTTGTCATTGTATTAAGTTTTCTCATGTAAGTGCATAGTGTGAAGCATGACATGTAATGTGTGGATTCATGCTTGGACACAATGGAGGTTGCATTGGAGGTGCTTGATGGTTCAGAGGTATTCATGGAGACTCATGACATGTATTGTAATATCTTTTTCTAAATAATACATATAAGTGTAGATGCTTTTAGAGGCTGAGTTTTTCCCTCTTGAAGGTTTTCCCAGGGTATATCTTGTGTTATCTTGTGTTTGTCATTTGATTTTTGCATTATGGTTATTTGTTGCATCTTTTTCTCATGTTGGGTTATGTGGAATTGGTTTTATTTGACCTACAAATTCTTAACATGTGGTATCAGAGCCATGTTTATGGTTGAGGGAGGTGTGAGCTCCTTGGATTTGATAAACTTTGTGTGTGTAGATTGGTACAAAATGGAAGCCATGACAATGCATGGAAGGATTTGGAACATTACAAGGTTTGTGTAGGTTGTATTGCAAATTAGGGGTTCTGAGTATTAGAGATTTGCTGTATATTTTATAGATCTGGTGATTGAAAAATCATGGCTGAAGATGGTTTCTTGGATCGACTTCATGAGGGTTTTAAGGAGGAATTTTCACAGATGATCTCCCGGGACAAAATGGACCTCATTGTTGGATTCAAGAGGTCTGAGAGGCGAAGAAAAACATATAATTTACCATAGTTTGGCCACTGTGATAAAATGCAAAAAAGTTTATGCCCTCCCAGGTTCGGTTGTATGGCCGTACGATCTGCAAGGTATGTTGAAGAAAAATTTCTGAAAAAAATTATACCTTACGCATGAAAATTTTGATTTTCCTATAGTTTGGTTGAAAGATTTATTTTTTTAAAAAATTGTAGGGTTTCAATTTTACAAGATATGTACTAAACAAAAAAAAAAGAAAAAAATGAATTGGCGGGGGGTGGGGGGGGGGGGGGGGGTCCGTACCTTGCCCTTGTACGGTGCGACATGCACGCCAGGGGCCTGTTGACTCCCTGCTGTGGCCGGTAGGCCAGGCTGACAAGGCCTTAGGCCCCCAGCGATGGCTGTCAGTCTGGCAAGCCCTTGGTTGCTGGTGGCAATGCCCCTCACGGGCACATTAAAATTTTTAATAGCGGCAATAACAATTCAATGACAGGCAGTGAAGAAATATTTTATGACAACGATCTTATTAAATTTAATTAAACCACATTGAAATCTCCGTCAGGTCCGTGGATAAAACATTTTCAAAACTTTTTTTTCAAATCCACTCATCAGAGACAATGATGCCAATAGTACGCCACATGGACCCACCACATGCCCAGTCAACGCTTGCATCAATGCCACATCAGCATTTTCTTCCAAGAGGCATAACTTTCACCCACGATATCAGATTTTTAACTTATTATAGGCGTCGGAAAAGCCTCTCCGAGAACTACGCAATGGTATAGGTCTGATGACTAGATTTTACTATTTATGTTAGAATTTGGTGCCTAAAGCCAGGCATTGCTCTGGAATAGTTTTATGCTCATAACTTTTGCATGCGGAATTAGATTTTCAATTTCAGACAAACGTTGGAGAGCTATTGTAGTGTACTACAATTTGGATCATGTACATTTTTAGTTTGGTGTACAGAGAGAGATTGGTACTTGTTTGATCACTTGTAGGAGCCTAAGATTCAGAGTGCGTTTATGAGTGCATTTAGATGGATTTTTGGGCATAAACTTGTGGGAGTGGATGTTGTTATGAGACCATCAACATGGTATAGTATGTTTTCAGATTTGATACTTCCATGTATAGGTTTATAGGTGTTTTCAGAGTTTGGACTTTGATGGAGACAAGGACACAGGTTGTCTTCTGGTTTGAGAACATGGTTGATGCACGTGTGAGACTTGGAGTCTCATTTCAGTGGGAGTTGAGTACAGGTATAATGATGACGATGATTATAGTGTCATGGATATGCAGGTACTTTTTTGTATTGGCACGACATAATCATGTATGTGATTGGCATGTATTGTCTATGATGTTCGATTCATGATTACAGGTGGTGTGGTGTTGTTGTTTTAGGGGATTGTTCTTATCTCCTGAATGCTTGATTAGTCTCTTGACTATGGGTACTTGTTGTGGACTTGTTTGGCAAATCGAATCTAGCATTGATTTGGTGTTTGAGTCTTGGAGTCTATAGGTTATCTTCTTTGATATCTTAGTTTACATGTTACATTTGTTTTAGATCTACGAGTTGTGTAGTTTTGTGGATTAGCTACCCCTTGGCTACAGTGGGATGACTCGGATGTGGACTATCTTTATCGATGAGATTGATTCAGTTTTTATGTAGATTTTGTTAGTTGGTCTTGTATGTGGTCATTTGTACATTGGTATGTTGCATTGGGATAAGAGGATGGATGATTAGAGTGCTTGGATAGTTGATTGTTGGGACTTATAGCATGTTTATCAAGATGTCATAGAGAGCTTGGATACATGGTTTTATGTGAGCTTTTGACAGTGATGGTTTTATCTTCTTGTTTTGGAGATTATGGTTTACTCGACCTTTTGGGAGCTATTGATGTTACAGCGGGATTCCTTGATTGGTTTGGGGTGATGGATAATCTTCATTTAAGAGATGGTTACTTTTTTGTCATGGTTGGCTCGATATCACGATTCAATGGGAGCTTTGATAGTGATGTGGATTCATCATTTGTGATGGATGATCTTTTGCAGTGGTTATGGTTGTCTTGGAGAGGCTCTTGGATTATGATTCTTGTTTCAGTGAGAGTGCTTTGACATCCTAAGTTCCATTGTTAGTAGATGGTTAGCTTCATGTGATTAGAGATGTTGACATCTTGGTTTACCATGGAGGACTTTTTTGAGTCTTTGGTTGAGGTGTCGGTTTATGACTTGTCAGTTTGACATGTTGATCCTTTGTTTAGAGATGTTGATATTGTGTCTTGATGGACTCTTGATTCTAGATTAGAGTTTTTGACATGATACATGTTCTCTTGAGATAGGATGTGTGTATCAGTGCATGTGATCTCCTTGTAGGAGATGGTTAGATCATGATGTCGTGATGGGCTTCTTGATTATGCAGATGTGTTGTACGAGCATTGACATTGATCTTGTTGGTTCTCTCGGTATTGAGTACTTTGGTCATTTGCTTGAGAGCTTCATGATAGTATGATGTTGCATTTGGAGTTTGGCTTGGATTGATCATGGAGGTGCTCATGGATACTTGGAGACTTAGGTGAGGCTGGAGTTCTCTTGAGATTAGAGACACTTGTTGAGATGGTTACTCATTGGAGGTTTCAACAGATATACCGGGGAGCCTACACTTGGATATGGACTTAGAGGAGATTGTTCTTGGAGAGAGTGATTGCGACTTGATGTATCCTGGAGGAGCATTCTCATTCCCCACTCTTGGTCTACTCGACGGTTTATCATCTATGAGGTATTTCCCATCCTTTTAGATGTATTTTGCTCTATGCTTTATCTTCTCATAGATATGGATTTTGAGCTATGGTTATTGGTTCTAGAGGGTTCATTTGAGGGATGCTAGCATGGTTATCTCCTTGTTCATATGGGTTGGTTTATGATGTTCATTATGAGGAGTTTAGGAGATGTGATTGGGCTTATTCCTAGTTATGGAATGATTATGAGTTTGATCTACCTTGATTAGAGAGGCTTACATCCATGTTGGTTACATGTTACATATGTTCATTTGATCTATGAGATTGAATGGTTAGGTGTTGCTGAGACTTTTCATTTGGGGTTGTAGAGGAGATCATACTTGACACAACTTAGCACTTTGAGGTGTTTGTAGGACATTATGATTTACAAGTTTTCTCTCTTTGTCATATGGCTACTTCCTAGAGGATCATGTTGATATGGTTGGACTTTGGGATAGTTATGGTGACATGTTGTGAGAGAGTATGTAGCGATTTATCATACATGTGTAGATCATTGTGATTATTCTTGATACAACATTGACTTGTTGATTAGCCACACTTTGGTTGGAGTGTTGATTGATAGACTTGATATGCCTTGAATCTTTTTTCAGATTTGACATTACCCATGCAGTGGGAATTCCTGGATGTATGTGTTCTTCATTGACATGTTTTATACATGAAGGTTGTGATTACGGTATATGAGTTGGATATGTTGTGGGCATGAGTTTATTGATGTTATTAATACCTGTGAGGTATGGATGGTTAGATGTATTACCATATGATGTGGGTGCTATTTCCAGTCATGTGGGTTTTTTTACCTTTGACAATAGCTTGGAGCCTTTTGTTATCACTTTGATTTGATGCTTGTGCTCTTTGGATTGGTGTATCTTCACCGTGGCGTGTTCCTTTTATTACATAGGTGGCATGTTAGAGGATGAGAGGAGTTCTTGCTTGAGATGGTGATCACTTTGATTTTATTGTAGGTATCTTGATGGAGCACGAGAGCATGCTGGAGATTCATGTGATTTCATGTTTGCCTATGATGATGTATTTCATTGATTGACCCTTATGTAATATATACAACAAGTGGGAGAATATTGGGAAATAGGTGTTGTACACCTTTCATAATATTGTATTATTTTATTCATGTAAAATAAATATTTTTGTGGTGCATCTTAATTGATGGGTTTAACCACATTAGATATTTATTTGGAGGCCACTTGTAAATATTGTATGTAACATTGGGTTATTATATATATTATTTAATTGTTGGGAAAAAATGTAGTACCGACATTAAATAAGGGGGTCATTAGTTTTGTGTATCCATGGTTTTGGAACACATGGTTTTATCCAATACCACAAGTTGTATTTGTGTGAGCTTGGCCTATAAAAGTAAGAACATGGTCATTAGTTGGGGCTGGTTGGCTATTTCATTGTAGGTGGGTTGGAGGTGTGTGAGAGGTTGTCATTGTATTGAGTTCTCTCATGTAAGTGCATAGTGTGAAGCATGGCAAGTGATGTGTGGATTCATGCTTGAACACAATGGAGGATGCATTGGAGGTGCTTGATAGTTCAGAGGTATTCATGGAGACTCATGGCATGTATTATAATATCTTTTGCTGAATAATACATATGAGTGTGGATGCTTTTGGAGGCTAGGTTTTTCCCTCTTGAGGGTTTTCCCAGGGTATATCTTGTGTTATTTTGTGTTTGTCATTTGATTTTTGCATTATAGTTATTTGCTGCATCTTTTTCTCCTATTGGGTTATGTGGAATTAGTTTTATTTGACCTACAAATTCCTAACAAGTTTTGGGTTCATTTTGATTGAATGATTCAATACAGTTACATTGTGGTCAGTGGTATATTCTTCTATTAAGTTTGGTTCCTTTTGTTGGTTTAGGTCCGGACAACTGAGAGGGGGGGTGAATTAGTTGTCACATATTTAATCTTTTCTACCTTTAATCTTCCTTTACAACTTATAATCAAATTAATGATATAAACATTTCACCATCAATCAATAACACATGAGCAGAAACATAAATAACACACTTGACACCAAGATTTTTGACATAGAAACCCGGTTAAGGGAAAAACCATGGTGGGGGTTAACCCACAAAGATTAATACCCTGTTAAAAGTATTTTTACAAATGGGAATGCACATGCATTCGGGCTCACTGCTCAAAAGGAGGCTCATTGCCTATAGAAAGATTACAAGAGAATAACAAAGATTTTGAACTGATAAATAGCATCTACCCATGCAAGAGTTTCAGTTCCAGTTAAGTGCAAAAATTGATCTTACACATTTCATCTTTACTTGCTCTTCTTACTGCTATTCCTTCATTTGCATCTTAGATTTTTTGCTCTTCTCACATGTACACCTTATTCGCACACACTCTTCAAAATCATCCAATTCCATCAGCTATATATATCTGCAACATGATCTACAATCATTTTACCAGTCGGCTTCAAGAACATTTAGAATTTTGTTGAGTACTCTGCTCTGTTGGCTAGATCCATACATAATATGAGATGCAGACCAAAACTTGCATTCGCAAATCATCAATCATGTCAGCTACCATCACTGATCATCACCAATTACCCAATAAACAACTTTTATACATCCAGAATTAAGATCATTCACAAGGTCAGCTTGTTCTTCTTCTGTTTGTTTTGTCAAACTGAAACTCGATACTCAAAAGCTAATATATTTTGGGTCCTTCATCTCTAGAGGACAAAACTCTAGATTTAGAGTGTCCTGACAATGCTTACAACTACCTCAGATCTGTAACAAACCATGCCTTTCCACCGAAGAGATCCGGACCAAGATATCGGACCCTATCACCTGGTTTGTTCCTGACTGCCCAGACTTAGACAAATTTTGATTCTGACTTCCGGTGTGAACAAATTGTGTTATGCAAATGATTGGGATGATCTTAGTTGCCATCAATGACAATACTTATCAATGCAAAGCAGTGTCTCTTGCCAACAATCTCTCCCTTTGGCATTGATGGCAACACTTAGTAAAAAATGACTAAGTGTTGGAATAACTCTCCCTTTGCTTGTGCTCCATAATGTTGTTCACACTACTTTTTGATGCTCCCCCTTTGCTGGATTCCTCATTTTTCACTGATCTTCACTCCCCCTTTGACATCAATGGAAAAGGGTGGGGTCTCAAGCCAAAATTCTCCAGAAATTCTGTATATATTGTCTCATATGTATAACTAATCATTAAGTTCTATTTACATAAACTTGAGAATGTCTACAAAGTTGGTTTTTATTTGCACAAGTTTAGAGGCCCAAGTCCTCTTCATTCCATCCAAAATTGAGATATGCCCACTCAACAAAAATGAATATGCTTATGCCTTTGATAGAACTGATGGATCACTAGTCCGAACTACAATCTGAGCTTCAGATAAGGCATTATACATTATCTGTAGCTTAGGGGCAATCAATCCTTGGAGCTCACACATTCTTTTCATAATGTTGCTTTTCTCTTTAACAAGTGTCTTTATCTCATCAGTCAAGCTAATTACTTGACATTCGTGACTTATGGGTGAAATAGTTAGAGGATCAAAATTATTGGATAGATTTGACAATTTCAGTTCTTGTTCCTTTATCTTCTTCTCAATATCCTCACTTACTTTGGGCCAAGATAGACAAAATTTATATACATCACTTCCATCACTTAGAGCATTTTGAACACTCTTTATACTGATAGTAAGTATAGTCCTATCATACCCTATTAGACTCTTAATTTCACTAAATCTCTTATCCAAAAACTCATTTTTGACTTTTGTCTTTGCAGGCTTCTCAAAGGAATCAAAATGAGTATTTACAGAACTTACAAGATTTTTCAAATGTCCAGAGGGGGAATCAGATGGACTCTTTTGGTAGGAAGGCATTAACTTTTCCAAAATCCCAATTGCAAGCCCTAGTAGTTCATTGTCCTCCATGTGGAACTTTAACATCTTTTCTCTATCCTTTACATGGGTGAATGATGCTATTTTCATCAATTGAATTGGAGAGAGAGCATCTAGATTGGCTAGACCTTGGAGTAGTTCAGGCTCATCAAGCTCAATCATCTCTTTTTCAAGAAGACTTTTCACTGCATCTGTAGTGTCTCTTGCAACATTTTCTGAACCATCCTTTTGTTCATCAAATTTCTCAGTATTTGCTTTAGGTGCTTCGACATTTGCAACATCTTCTTCTGCTTTATCTTTCTTTCCTTTTTCTTCCTCTTTCTCTACTTTACTTTTCTCTATGTTCTCTGCAGAGGGACTCTTTTCTGTTTGTTCACCACTTGCTACTTGATCTGGAGGGCTCTGTGAAGTAGTAATATTATTTTCTTTTCCTAATGGGTTAGGTGGATTAGGAGTATCTCCTGCATTAACTACTTTATCCATCATTTTTGTATCATCCTAATTTACTTGTTCCACTTCCAGAACAAAGGCTTCACCCAACTCAGATTGTTGCTCGATGATGTTCTCTTCTTCACCATTCAGAACTTCTTCTATGACTATGGGAAAATTGTGCTTTTCCAATGCTTTCAAAATAATTTCTTGAGTTTCTTTAACGATTTCACTTGTTTCTCCAAGCACGAGTTTGTTCATTCTCTTTTTTCTTCTAAAGTCATCTTTGACTTCCTTGAATATCATATCTATTTGATCAGGTGAAATCTGAGGACACAAATTTATTAGCTCATCTTCCTTGATTTCCATGTCCTTTCTCTTGGCATTTTCTTTTCTCAACTCCAAAATTTTTGCCAGACTTTATGGCAACTCAGAAGTTATCTCAATCAGTGCCTTGTTGTAGATGTTGAGATATTTGGCAGTTGCTTCCTCTAACACCCTTTTATCCACATCACTGTATTCATCATAGAATTCAATCATGGGTTTTAGATTACCATATGCAGTGATTGACTTTATCACATCCTCCAAGGAAAGTGTGGACTTCTCAACATATTCCTCATATGCTTCTGTCTTTTGCTTTTTACTAGCCCTTTTGCTTCCGGAGGACTTTTCTTTGGTTACTTTTGTAGCTTTTGTTCCGGTGGCCTTTATTTCTTTGATTTCAATATCAAAATTTGTATCTTCTTCTTCTCTTATGCTTTCATAGGTCCAGGATGCTTTTGTTTTCTTCATTTTCTCCCATTTTCCAGATGATTTTTCTTCCAGTTTTGCAGTCTTAGAAGGAACAGGGGCAGAAACAGAGCTCCTAGTAGTTCTTGAAGTGGAAGAGAGTTCCACTGGAGCATTTGTTTGTTTCTTATCTTATTTCTCTTTCTCAACCTTTTCAGTTCTTTCTCTGAGTTTCCTCATAGCCTCCTTAATTAGGTCCAAATTTTTAGTTGACTGCTCAACTTCTTTTCTTACTTTCCTATTGGTTTCAGGTTCTCTAAGCTTAGTATGCAGTTTTAAATTCAGCTCCTCATAAGTTCCAAATCTTTCAACTGTTGTGTCTTTAGGCTTGCTTAGAAGATGTTGAGCATACATATTCAAGATTTTTTTCATCTACTTCATACCCCATGGGCATGATCCAAGCAGTTCTGGGTTCCACTGCTTCCATTAGACACTAATCAGTATCAACCATGAAGCATATCTCATTTTTGTACTTCTCAACAATTGATTTAGGGATTCTTTCCCTTAAGTGCATCATACTCTGAAAATTCTTGAAGTAACCCCATATTGCAGTTTTCTGAGCTTTGAAATCACCAATGCTGCGAAGATGATCTCTGATCTGAATGGCAACTGGCTCATCCTTAGTCCAATGCACACCTTTTACCCTGGGTACCTCATTCACAAAGTAAAAGAATAGACATAGAACCAATGTACCATACTTGAAAGTGTTTTTCTTATCTTTCTTGATTTTGTTTAAATTTTCAATCAGTTGATTCTATAGTAATTCACACAAGTCATAATCAGTATTTTCCTTTAGCATCTTGTATGCAGTATATATGGCTATTCCAGAAATAGAATTTTCTTTGCTCGAGTGATAAATCTTGTACCCAATCACCATGGAGGCAAATTTGACATCTGGTTCTATAATATCATTAATGTTCATTGCCCTTCTATCAAACTTGGCACCGGTAGCATCAGTCACTATCTGGTTTTTCATAGCTTTTAGCATGGGCAATCCTCCGGTTGAGTTTAACCCAGTTACAATTTTGATAGCATCCTTGGTAATCTTGAATGGTTTTAACAACCAAATGAATTCATCATGCATCTGACTTAAAACATATCGCACCCATTCATCCTCATCAAATGTTGGAAACCCCATAATCTAAATAAAGTGTTTATCCTGTAGTGCCTTATACTTGGGTTTAGGTTTGTGATTTTCATCCCTAAGTTGTTTCTCAAACAAGTCTACATACCTTGAATCTCCAAATTCATCTATGTTTGCATGAATATAAACCCTAATGTCTTCAACATGCAGCACACCATACAGAACACTTGAAAAAGCACCTAACAGGTCGACCTCTATTGATTTGTGAGGATGCTTCTTAAATTTGGGTTGAGGCCTTTTAGTAATGTCAACAACATGAGGAGTAGACATCTCAACAGATTTCAGATTCAAAGCTTTACAAGAGGTACCTTTTTCTTTTGCGGAGTTAGGGTTGATCAGTTGTTGGTTGAATTCGCTCTTTGTGCTTCAGTCTCTGGATTTGCAGCTCGAATGCTCTTCTTCTTTTTTCCCCCAAATGTAAATTGATTCAAATGAGTGACCAAGAGACCTTTTATCTTTTGCAAAACTTAATTTGGCATTGTAATAAATGTGTTGCCCTAACTATATCTGGTTACTCTATTTTTGACAGTTCTTCATGAATCACTCCGCAAGTTTTCATATCAACATCTTTTCTTCCAAAAATCCTTCCAAAGGTTCTAAACCAATTCAAAATATTTTCTTTTATTGTGCTAGATTCAGGAACCCACTTACTGACTGGGGGAATTTGATGTTCAATGCAACTCCCCCTGAGCCAGAGCTCCTGACTTAATTCCCAAAGGAATTGTCAGCACCTGATTCTAGTGCGGACCCATCACCATTGCTTATTGTATCTTTCTTTACCCAAATCTTGTTCATTTCGTTCCATATCTCATTCACATCAAATTTTCTTTTGCCTTTGTCTTGTTTCTATTCATTCAATTTTTTGTTTACCAGACCTCTTCTTCCATTGTTTCTACTTCTGCAGAATCTTGCAATATGACTAGATTTATTGCAATTAAAGCACACAACATTTCCTTGCTTATGAACTTGATTTCCTCTTGATCTGCATTGATTAGCCATGTGTCCAAACCCATTGCAAGAAAAATAATAACCATTGAAAGAATTGCCAATTCCTCTATTGTTAGCATTATTCATTATCATACTTCTACATTCATTTGATCTATGACCATACCTCTTACACTTGAAGCATTGACCAGAGAAGGATGGACCATTTTGATTTACTCTTCTTCTACACTGAGTAGCTCTATGACCAAATTTATTGCAATTGAAACAATTTCCATTGAATGATGGTTATCTTTGAGCATTAGGCTATCTTACCGGAGGTTTTCTAGTTCTATTTCTTTTATTCCTTGGTTGAAAATTTCTTTGTCCGGATCCAGAGCTTTCACCTTTCTCATATCTAAGATCATGCTTGTCATCATCCTTTTTCTGATCTTCAATTAGTGCTTCAAGTTTAGCTAAACTTATCTTGAACTTCTCCTTATACTCATTAGCAATTTCTAGGTCATGTCTGAGAGTGATAATCTATCTCTCAAGTTTTCTTTCATTGTTTATGCTTTCTTGTAGATTAGATTCTAGGAGACCATCTATTCCATCCAATCTCCATCATTCTTTAGTTCTCTCTTTCAGATTTTGCTTCATTTCTTCTTCAATTTTCTTCTCATCTTCAATTTCCTTGGTTAGTCTCATCACCCTAGTTTCCATATCATGTTTTAGGACAACAAATTCTTTAGCTAACTTTTCACATTCCTTTGTCTTCTCTTTCAGGGCCTTGTCTTCTAGTTGAAGAGGTTGTTCCTTTTCTTTTGCATTGGATTTGCTCAAATTTTTTTTAAAATCTCAATGAAGTTTTTAGCCTTTTTGAGGTTATCTTGTAGCTCTTGGACTTCTGCCTTGGACTGCTCAAGATCATCTAGGGAGAGATTCAATTGCCCTTGAAGGTTATATTCATCCATTTTTACTGACTTCCTAGATCTTCCTTAAGCTGTTAAACTTTTTAAAAGGAACATTGCTCTCATACCAATTGTTGGTTTAGGTTCGGTCAACTGAGAGGGAGGAGGGTGAATCAGTTGTCACATATTTAATCTTTTCTACCTTTAATCTTCCTTTACAACTTATAATCAAATTAATGATATAAACATTTCAGCATCAATCAATAACACATGAGCAGAAACATAAATAACACACTTGAAACCAAGATTTTTGACGTGGAAACTCGGTTAAGGGAAAAACCACGGTGGGGGTTAACCCACAAAGATTAATAACTTGTTAAAAGTATTTTTACAAATGGGAATGCACATGTATTCAGGCTCACTGCCCAGAGCTCACTGCTCAAATGGAGGCTCACTGCCTACAGAAAGATTACAAGAGAATAATAGAGATTTTGAACTGATAAATAGCATCTACCCATGCAAGAGTTTTAGTTCCAGTTAAGTACAAAAACTGATCTTAGGGTATGTGCAGGATCATCGCAGGCCAAACAGTAGCAATAGGAAAAAAATCACGTTTTTACTTATCCAAATTCGTGACTTGGCAAACTTTGACTTTCATATGTTTTGAAACGGATATCTGTTTCTAGAAATTCAAAATGGATATCCATTTTGGATTTCATGCCCTAAATTTCTTTACCCAATCCATCATATGATTTGATTCATGATACATGGTTTGAGAAGGATACACATGATATACCTTTACCCTCTAGTGATAAAATTATGAATGATACTTTATGTGGTGAATCTACACCTTCGTTAATCCTTCATGACATTGTTATTCCTTGTGATGATGATGATCCTTCATGTGATATGTTAGGACATAATGCAAATTTAGCATGCATGAACTCTCATGGAAGGGTAAGCATGGACTATAAGAACATTGAACTAGTTGGATCTGTTAAGCTCACCATTTATGAAAGAACATTAAAGGTTAACCTTGATTAGGTAAGGTTATGTTTCAGTGTGGTTGTTTGTGCAACAATGTGTAAATTAATGTTACCTAAGGATAAATCTAACTATACTAACATTTTAATAACCATGAGAGCTAGGACTAACAATTAGACTAAAAACTTGACAAACAATACAAGTTGGACACATGTAGGACTTGGAAAATGGAAAAGAATATAATTAAATGTGGAAAACAATGAAAAAGTGGTATTAGTTGCACCTATATAGAGAAGTGGTTTAGAGGTTGGTTAGGGGAATTATTTAGGGTTTAGAGGTTTAGGGTTTCTCAAGTTTAGGGGTTTAGGGTTTACAGTTTAAAGAGAGATAGAGAGAGGGGATTGATAGAGTTTGGGAGAGATAGAGGAGACAGAGGGGAGAGATAGGGAGATAGAGAGTGAGAGACATGTCCAAAGACATAGAGAGAGAGAGAGATTGAGAGGTAGAGGGATGATAGAGATAGGGAGATAGAGGTTTAGGGTTGCTTGGGTTTAGGGGCATTATTTAGGGTTTAGGGTTTATGGTTTTGGGGTTAGGGGTTAAGGTTTAGAGGTTTAGGGTTTAGGGTTTAGAGAGAGATAAAGGACCAATAGGGAGATACAGAGGAGTTCGAGGGGAGAGATAGGGAGATAAAGAGTGAGGGACATGGCAAGAGACATAGGGAGAGAGATTGAGATGTAGAGGGACAAAGGTGATAGGGAGATAGGGGAGAGATAGGGAGATAGTGGTTTATGGTTACATGGGTTTAGGGTTTAGGGTTTCTCAGGTTTAAGGGTTAGGGGTTAGCGTTTAGGGGCATTCTAATTTAGGGTTTAGGATTTATTGTTTAGGGGTTAGGGGTTAGGTTTAGAGGTTTAGGGTTTTGGATTTAGATTTTATAGAGAGAGAGGAATGATAGGGAGATATAGAGGAGTCTGAGGGGAGAGATAGGGAGATGAAGAGTGAGGGACATGGCCAGAGACATAGGGAGAGAGATTGAGAGGTAGAGGGACAAAGGTGA
The DNA here is from genome assembly GCA_027924645.1 of Cunninghamia lanceolata. Classification (NCBI taxonomy): domain Eukaryota; kingdom Viridiplantae; phylum Streptophyta; class Pinopsida; order Cupressales; family Cupressaceae; genus Cunninghamia; species Cunninghamia lanceolata. The sequence continues at coordinate 9,413,711 of BSBN01000478.1, forward strand.
TAGGGAGATAGGGGAGAGATAGGGAGATAGTGGTTTAGGGTTACTTGGGTTTAGGGTTTAGGGTTTCTCAGGTTTAGGGCTTAGGGGTTAGGGTTTAGGGGCATTATTTAGGATTTAGGATTTAAATTGTTTAGGGGTTAGGGGTTATGTTTAGAGGTTTAGGGTTTTGAATTTAGGGTTTATAGAGAGAGAGGAATGATAGGGAGATAGATAGAGAAGACCGAGGAGAGAGATAAGGAGATAGAGAGTGAGGCACATCGCTAGGGACATAGGGAGAGAGATCAAGAGAGGTAGAGGGATGATAGAGATAGTGAGATATGGGAGAGACAGGTTTATATTTGATTGGATTTAGGGTGTACCTGAGTTTAGGGTTTCTCAGTTTTGGAGATAGCTAGATAGAAAGAGAGAGGAGACAAATAGGGAGAGATAGAGGTGACAAAGGGGAGAGATAGGGAGATAGAGAGTGAGTGAGATGTCTAGGGAAATAGGGAGAAGGATTGAGAGGTAGAGGGATGATAGAGATAGGGAGATAAGGGAGAGATAGGAGATAGGGTTTAGGGTTGCTCACGTTTAGGGTTTAGGGGTTAGGGGTTAAGGTTTAGGGGCATTATTTAGGGTTTAGGGTTTATGGTTTAGGGGTTAAGGCTTAGAGGTTTAGGGTTTAGTGTTTAGAGAGAGAGGACCTTGATAGGGAGATATAGAGTGAGGGACATGGCCAAAGCATAGGGAGAGAGATTGAGAGGTAGAGGGATGATAGTGATGGGGAGATAGTGAGATAGGGAGATAGAGAGATAGAGGTTCAGAGTTTATTGGGTTTAGTGTTTAGGATTTAGGGTTTAGGGGTTTATGATTTCTCAAGTTTAGGGTTTAGGAGTTAGGAAATAGGGGTTAGGGGTTAGGTTTAATCATGCATTAATACAAGTTTTGGAGTGAGAAAAGGGTGGTATGGGTATGGTTGAATGGAGTAATGAGGTGATTTAATTGGTGATAACCTAGGTGAAGTGATGGGTAAGGTGTCTTATGTGGGATTGCTAGAAAGTGTGATTGGTAATGGTGGGGATAGCTAAATATCATCTTCTAAGGGTTCAAAGGTGAGGAAAGTGTAAGATGGGGATATAGGATAATCCATGGTTTAATTATTATTCAAGGGAGTCTCCTTATATAATGATTATCAATGATGGTGTCAATAGGGGGAATGGAGTCTATGAATGTAGGTGTGGGAATGTGAGCTATGACATTGGGATTACAGTATTAGATGAATAATGGAAAGTACCTGGGCACCTGTCTAGTGATGGAAGGAGTCACATGATCAAATGATGTTTGGGGAAGGGCTTTTATTAGGAAAGTAAGGATTTGGGTGATGGTCTAGGGTTTAGTGGAGAAGAATTTATGAAAAATTTGGAGGTCATTAAAATTAATAACCCTCCACCTCTATCTCCCTATCTCTCCCTTATCTCCCTCTCTCTATCATCCCTCCACCTCTCAATCTCTATCCCTATCTCTCTAGACATCTCACTCACTCTCTATCTCCATATATCTCCCTTTGTCTCCTCTATCTCTCCCAATCTATCTCCTCTCTCTTTCTCTACCTATATCTATCTCTCCCTATCTCTTGCCTCTCTCTCCCCTATCATTCCTCTATCTCCCTGTCTCTCTAGACATCTCTCTAACTCTCAATCTCCCTATCTCTCCCCTTCGTCTCCTCTATCTCTTCCTATCTGTCTCCTCTCTATCTCTCTGTACCTAGCCATCTCTCCCAATCTCTCTATCTCTTGCCTCTCTCCCCCTATCATTCCTATATATCCTATCTCTCCCCTCTATCTTTCCCTCTCCCTTATCGACGAAGGAAATGGAAACAAGAAAACTAGGACTCCCTTTCTCAGGCTTAGGGTTTAGGGCTTAGGGGAATTATTTAGGGTTTAGGGTTTAGGGGTTAGGGTTTAGGGTTTGGGGGAATTATTTAGGGTTACTTGGGTTTAGGGTTTAGGGGCATTATTTAGGGTTTACAGTTGCATGTCAAAAGCAGTCTCTCTCTCTAAATCTGTAAACCCTAAATACTGGCCTTAATCCCTAACCCCTAACCCATATCTACCTCTCTCCTGTATCTACCTCTCTCTATCTTGCTTTCTCTATCAACATCAATCCAATGATGTTGAGGATGTGCTAAATTGATTTGCCACCTTTAGAAAATAAATGACATCAATCTAATGATTGTCTTGGAATTTGAATAGGTATAGAAAAATGAGAGGTCAATCCCAAGTGTCACAAGTTTGATCTCAATTGTTGACACAAATATCATCTAATATGTAAGTTAAACATGAAATGATTTGTTAGAATTTACACCAAAACTACTTGCTTTTACAATTTTTTTATGACAATTATCTATTCAAAAGTGCCTTTGAAATACTATGAGATACCTTAGTATAAGTAAATCATATAAAAATCATATATATATATATATATATATCATAATCCTATATAAATTTTGATAGTTTGTCCAAAATCTCTCCTTTCATATGATACAGTCTTTCTAAAATTTGGATTGTATTTTATAGCTAAAATGCTAAAATGTTAAAATAAAAAACAATGAAAACAATTGAGAAAAAGAAAATGGATATTCGTTTTGCTTTGGTACAAAGCAAGATGGATATCCGTTTTGGTTATTGACTTTTCATGGATTCTAACGTGTTTTCATGTTTCAGTCTCTTCTTCGAACTTCACCTTTCGTGCTGACGACTTTTTTTTAATGCAAAATTGATAAAATGAAAAGGGTTTATAGAGGAAATTGTTATCTTTCTAAAAATATAAGATTTTCTTAATTATCATTTTGTTAAATAATTATTGATAATTTTCTATATAGTGTGTGTCTGAAATCCTGATGGATACACTGATTGAAAAACATCAATAACTTTCAAACCGTTTCACCTTTTTCAGATCCGAAACCTGCGTCACACTCTATGCTTTTCTAGCTATAGGTTAAAAAAAAATTTGAATTTTGATTTTTTTTATCGAGTTAGGTTGGATGGAAAATTACTTTTTAGTTTTTAAAAAAAGTCACAGTAAAAAAATCATAATTAATTATTTTATTGGAAAGAAAATTCAAATAAATATGCGTCACATCCGAACATGAGTCCTCTACCTATTTTGAAAGTTTCACAAAATATATATATATTTTTACTCATAGTTAGCTTGGCTGGAATGACACCCACTTTTTTTTTTTTGAAAAATTTAATAGTTGTTCATTGAAATATTCAATTTTCACTAAGTAAATTTAGTTTGTTTTTTTTTTAAATAGTAGCCTATAAACTAGATTCAATTCTCTACAAATTTTGATCTTACATCTTTTTCAAATTGTGTAGATAATCCATTCAAATTTTCACATGAACTTGATAAAGTCTGATTTTTTGTATTTTCATTGCCACTTAGAGGTATAGTTTGGCCCATCATGATCCTACACATACCCCTTACACATTTCATCTTTACTTGCTCTTCTTACTTCTCTGCCTTCATTCACATCTTAGATTTTCTGTTCTCCTCACATTTACACCTTATTCACACATACTCTTCAAAATCATCCAATTCTATCGGCTATATATATCTGCAACATGATCTACAATCATTTTAGCAGTCAGCTTCGAGAACATTTAGAATTTTGTTGAGTACTCTACTCTGTTAGCTAGATCCATACATAATATGAGATGCGGACCAAAACTTGCATTTGCAAATCATCAATCATGTCGGCTACCATCACTGATCATCACCAATTTCCCAATAAACAACTTTTATACATCTAGAATTAAGATCATTCACAAGGTTGGCCTGTACTTCTTTTGTATGTTCTATCAAACTGCAACCTGATACTTAGAAGCTAATATCTTTTGAGTCCTTCATCTCTGGAGGACAAAACTCTGGATTTAAAGTGTCTTGACAATGCTTACAACTACCTTAGATCTGCAACAAACCATGCCTTTCCACCAAAGAGATCCGGACCAAGATACCGGACCCTATCACCTGCTCTATTCCTGACTACCCGGACTTAGACAAATTCTGATTATGACTTCCGGTGTGAACAAATTGTGTTATGCAGATGATTGGGATGATCTTAGTTGCCATCAATGACAACACTTATCAATGTGAAGCAGTGTCTCTTGCCAACACCTTTTTCAAATTTTTATGCATTCTATTTACACATACTTCCATACATTTAGCCTTATTCCATCTATAATCACATGTACTTCCACATATTGGTTATCATTAGCTATTTATTGCACTTATCTTCACATCACTCTCCATACATTCATTCCCAGGTCAATCACATGGCATACGAGTTCAATCTTGAGCCACACACGCTTGAGCCCCAAATTTAAAAAAATTAAATTCAGATTTTGTTGACTCCTGTCATTCTCACTAGTTGTTGGGAGCCAACTTGGTACATGTTTGCATGATTTATTGATCTAAGTCTTGGTATTTAAAGACACTTAATGTGCAATTAATTGATATCAATTTTAATCATCTGGAAGTAAGTAATTACAAGGAGAATGATCCTAGGAATACATTTTATTTTGGATCACTAAAGCAAACATATTTGCATCATTATCTACATCTAAGACACCTTCATGTTTGTGAATCTTGTCTTTAATATTCTCCTAAGACTGTAAAATTGGTATATCCATGGGTTTACTAAAGAGAACTTGTATAGTTTAGTAGCCCCCCCAAAGGTATTTTTTAATACCGCTAGTCGTTGTTCATCCTTAGATATCAATGGTTAAGGAAAAAAAGGTTGCAACATAACTTAAAATTAGCTAGATTGATCCTATGAGTTACAAGATTGATTCCACATATTAGATCACCTATGAGTAGCTCAAGATTGACCTTGTTAGATGCATATCCGTCCCATGTAAAAAATTCTAAGTCTATGCACTTATGAGGTAACGAGCACTTTAAAGGCATTAATTTCTTGGCACTAACAAATTATTTTTTCTCTATGTCAACACATTTATGAATTGTTATTCCAAGAGATAACTTGTGCCTTTATTAGGTCTCAATTAATTTCAATAAACTAATATTTTAAGTATTAATTACACAACTAAGTATTTAATTTAAGGATGATTGTGATGAACATTTGTAGACATTTATTTAATTAGCCTAGATTTATGTAAAAAGAATTTATTCCCATACAAAAGGACCATCTTGATTTATGTTCAATGTTTTAATGTTATGTTATTACCAAGGGTCACTAAATGAGATATTAACAAGAACAAAGCAAGGGAACAAGAATTCCAAATATCTCTTTTTACTATGGTTGCCTTGACCCTAACTTAGAATTCTTAGAAGTATTGTACCAATGACTGATAAATATTTAAATTCAAATAACTTAAAAAGTAAATAATCATCTTCTTTAAGAACCTTAATTCATCTATTTAAGGGAATGGAATTACATATACCTTATTTTTTCTTTACTAATATTTGTTCCATATTAATCTCTTTGAGCATATGTTCACACATACGAAAGGGTGGGGTGGGTTGATTTTTGGTATCTTATGAGAGGTGTAGATCATTAGTTGTTATCCATCATATCACCTTTCACATTAGAAGATTTGTTCCTCTATCTCCTTGAGTATCTCTCTATCTCTTTGTCATCTTAAGTTTTGTTTATAGTTGATGTCATCAAAGCAACTTATAATGTTGTGCAGTAGTTGTAGTTGTGTTTTAGTTGACACCAATTGTTAGGCTATTGATATTGGCTAAATTGTAGATTTAGCTTTGTGGTTTAGTTTCATATTTATAATATCCCTCTTTTGTCATTTTGAAGGAATAGTAATTAAGAACATTTATTTATCTATCTTCTCTCACATATACCTCTACCTTAAGAAGACTTGAAGAAGGTTTTTAGAGAATTTGGGATTAGAGGACACTACACCATAGAAGAATAGTCTATATAAAGGTTTTGAAGATTTCAAGAATAGAATTTGTTCTTGCAAGGTGCATCAAGTCTTAGGAGTCCCCAACTATGGTTTACTTAGGTCTTCTTATATCCATCTTGGGTTCACCTAAAACTATCTCTCACAAAGTGGAATACTACACTTGAAAACACACACACACACACAAAGTATTCCAATGTTCCCTCACTTGAGATTTCAATTACTTATAAATAATGAAGAAAATTCTACCTTTCCTTCCATCAACCTACAATAAAACTCTATGGAAGCTATGTCTCATTCATTTCTAAGAAATATTTAAAGCTTTCCTCCTCCAAAAGACTTGATTCTTCAACTCTAGTGCCCTCCTTAGATAGAATTAATTGCTTGGTAGTTACAACTCCCCAAATGGAAAATCCAAGTTTAAATGCATGCAATTTGGACAAGTGGAATGCCCTAGTGCAAGATATTCCCTTACAATAGCTAAAAATATCCCAATTGAAGCATCCGTCTTCATGGAGTATTGTTGTGAGGTCAAATATGTTCTTACAATGTAACCCCCACTTAATGGGGTGTCATAATAACCTCCTTTCATAATGAAGCATAATAAATCCTTACAACAAGTTACAAGTGGATACGAAAATAAGCTTACCTTCCCAAGTCCAAGTGTGGCATCCCAATTACAATTAAAAGATATTTTAATTAAAAGTTCCAAATGGGACATCCTATAATCAATACCAAGGGGTTTCATGATCAAATTTTTGACAAATAACCTAGAGAAACACAAAAATAAAAGAAAACTATTTTTGGTTTATATCAATTACTCAAACTTGAGATGCTCCTATATTCGACACCCCAAGTAAGATTTTGTGAACATAGTGCTCACAAATTAGCTTGGCTACTAGTGGTAGAACCACCCTTCCAGTCTACATACAAACCTCAATATTCCCTATCACTAGATATTGGTGACTCAAAAGAAATCTTCCTTTAGAGCTACTAGATTTTTGCTAGGTCATATCTTGTCCTCCTCTACCAAGTTTTGTCCTCCACTTGCATCCCCCTTGTGGATATTTATCAATTATAATCTAACCACCTCCTCTAATTGCTTCTTCTCACTTCCCCTTACTTCATAATTTCTCTAACTCAAATTTATTTACCTTTATCTATGGCTCCACTAGTTCCCCACATATGTACTACTTCTTTACAACATGTTCTCCTATGTCCACCATCCATGTCACCTCTCTACCCTCTCTCTAAAAGACGGTCTTATCATTAACTCCAATCATGATTTTGTATAATAATTCCTCCTTTTCATGTGTAAAATCTTCCTCCATGCTCAACTTAACCTGCATGATGGAATCAAACAATTCCCTTGAAAAAGATCCCATATTTCTTCTTTGTAACTAACTCGTATCCCATATATACAACATATCCTTCCACACTTGATATCATCCCAAGGTAATCCTCATCATGTACATTCATCTTCACCACATCCACCATCAACTTCATTTCCTCCAAAGGACAAACCTCTACTACCTATAATTCTTTAGATCAACAATCGGTACCTCCATATCCTCCATCATGAGTGCTCCTTTTGTATCACATTATTTCTTAGGTACCAATTTCTCATCTTCTATCCTTGATCTTTGAATTTATCTTGGTCTACAAAGAAAATCCATCCTATCATGCAAGTTCCTCAATATGTTCATGGGTTTGTCACATTTTCTTTCCAATCTAGTAACTATTATATCCATAAAAGACAATCTTACTCGTCTTTGCAAGATTCATCTAGTCACTCTTCTGCCAAACATCATAACTTGCTTTAATCCACACATCATGAGTATACTCTACTTATCATGCTCTTATAGGACACACCTACTCTCATACTCTTTAGAAGGTTATTTTCACAATAGCCACATTCTCAACCACCATTGGCTATAAGTTGAACTTAGTGCAACTTCAATCAACATCTTCTATGGGAAGATGTTTTCTACTCTATGTCTATGCAACAATAACTTCCAGCAAGATGAGTACAACTTTAGTAAACACCTTCTATGGAAAGTTGCTTTCCACTCTCTACGTCTACAGTATAGACTAATTCCAATTCACTTGATACACTAGCTTTGACAACCCACAAACTCACTCTTATAAGAATTGAAGTCTTCCTTGAACTCACATGCTTGTAATATTTGGACAAGTTTTCACATACACTTGAAGGATTCACCAAATCTCACACATAGTCAAACCCATGAACTAGTTTTTAGACCACATCCTCAAGATCATGATGGGCCAAACAACACGCTTAAATAACAACAAAAATGCTAAAAAATACACTTAATTAACTTCTCAGAACAAACTGAAGGACTTATCTACAAAATGTGGAAAAGAGGTAGTAAAAAAAGTGAATTTAGTTTCTAGAATTTAGTTTTTTGAATTTTTTTACATTAATTTGGAGAAAATTAGATATTTTAAAGAGATACTACTTAAATGTTTGGAAACAAATAAGTAGGTGTCATTCCATCCAACCTAATTTTGAACAAAAAATGATATTTTCATATAGCCTTGTATACAAGTGAAGGACACATGGGTAGATGTGACACATATTTTTGTAAATTTTAAGATTTGTTAATGGCAAAAACAAACCTAAAATCTTGATGACAAGAACAAAGAAAATATTGAAAGCACAAAGATAACTAAATATTGCACAATGCAATATGGTTGCTATTTTAAAATAGAAGATGCAATAGAAACAATGAATGATCAAGAGCGGGCTTTAGATGAGCATTTATAGGATATGCCACCAAGAGATGTGAATATTCAACCAATGTGGGATAAGGGAGATAGTACACATGTGTAGTACAAGTATCCACTAAACTATGAAAGTACAACCACCTTTATTAAATACATATTACCTCCCTAAGTAGATTCCTACTAATGTGCAAAGGATATAACACCTACCCAAGTAGATACCTACCTAAGTAAACTTATCCTAGGTGCAAATTAATGCAATAAAGTAATTAACTAAATTATGTAAGAAAATAAATATGCACTAGTAACACCTACCACAAGTGTAGCTTAGGTGGGTGGAACATGGGTCCTAGCAAATGTGTAACCATGCTATGTACTCATGTACAAAATAATCTCTCAAAATATCAAAAAGGAAAAAACCCACGAGAGGAAAAGCTCCCCCCAAAATAGAAAGAAGGTGAAGAAGGACTATGTAACCCCCCACTGCCCCACTCCCCACCTCCCCAATGCATAGTCTCCTATACTAATGGTGGATTATTGACACTAAATATTAAATATGATCCATGATCACTAAACAACATTTCTTCCCTTAGAAAGAAATAAACCCAAAGGTAAGATTAGTTGTATTATTCACCTTGCATATCCTAAGATCTAATTGTTCATAGATGGATAATTATGTATGCATCTCAAAAGTTCATGGAGTGGGAAAAATGAGATGCCCATATGAGGGTGGGGACATATGTAATTATTTTATTATTATCTAGGCATTTGAAAATATTATTGTAACATGACATTGATGACGGGATTACATAGTGGACTTGTAAAATCATCTTTTATTATTGGGTTTTGCACATGTAGGTGTAATTAGTGAACCTATGAAACACTTGGGAGTTACACATGAAAACTTGAGTGGTGGAATTCAAAGATGCTTGTGTGAGGAGTTACATTCTTGTTTTTGAGGATACTATCTTGAGTGAGTCATGAGAATTCTTACAATGTTAATTTGGGACCAAATTTGGGTGCATAGTATTGCCTTATGGTGGCTTTTTGGGGCTCCTTACATCTATGTATTGAGGACTTGAAATGGAGGTATTAATAAATTGTTTCTTGCAGGGTTATGCTATTGGTTTTCCTCGAGGACTAAAGAGTGTTGATCTCCATGAAAGGTATGAAGCTCCTGATATTGTATTGTAACATTGTTGTTGCTAGGAATACATTAGTTTCAGTGGTTTGGATGTTGGGTATTTCCTAAAGGATTCTTCAAGGGTATATATGTGTCACTCTTGTTTTTGGGTTTCCATTTTTCTTCTTCCATTCTTGTTCACTTATAAGTGTTATTTTATATGCCATCATGGTGCTGAAATTTTCTTAGATTTGATACTTATTTATTTCCATAAAATATTAATGTAGAAAACATCTACATGTTTAGTCTCTAAGATTTGACTTGAGTTTAGTTTCTAATGGTTTGTGGACATATCTTCCTATCAATTGGTATTAGAGCCATGGTTTTGGCTATATGAAGGTTTACCTTATGTTTTAATCCTTTTTTAAGTGGGATTTTTGTATTTGATCTTATTTTTCAAGAAAATAGTCATAGAAAGCACTTATATGATGGAAAAGGTGGATCTTAGAGTTAATCATATGTTTTTGACCTAGAGATCATGTTTGGTAATATGGGTTTTCCCTCTAGTCTTGTAGGGTTTGGAGTGCTTACAATGGGTCCTCTGTTTTAGTTCCCACTTACATGAGAAATGATTAGATTATTAGTCCCCATGGTTACACGCGGATGATTCATGGGTTGTACGTATTTTTATGTGTGTCAAGCATGTGCATACATATTGGTGTATGTTGCAGATATATGTTGTTTGGGACTTGTATGAGTGGAATCATAACTTGCATGTCATTGGATGTTGATGCATGTTGCACATATTTATGGAGATTTGGGTTTGCATGTACAAACATGATGTGAATCTATGATATTTTATTGTTTGAATCATAGATCTAGACGTTTTAGATTTGTGGGTATTTTGGACGTGTAACAAATCTAGGTTTGCATAGAAGTTGTGTATGATTTGTTGCTACATGCAATACATCTATCTTTCATAGATGTGGGTTTTGTAAATTTGTGATATTCCATCATTAGAGACATGGATATGTTTTTGGGTTGTTTTAGATGTGTTAATAAATTGAGATTGAATGTATGACTTTGTAGGTTTTACATTTAAGTAAAATTTGTGTTTTGTAGATCTATAGAAGAATGTTGTTTGGAGTTTAACTCCTAAGGGTTGTCCAAATTTGAGAAATTTTATAGATCTACATGCATGCTCTATTTATGGTTAGACAAGGCTAGTTGTAGTTGTCTCTATGGTTCTTGTTGGGTTCTTGAACTATAGTTGTCCCATGATGTGGATTTATAATGTTCATTTAAGACTTGGGTACTCTTTAGATCTAATGGTTGTACTATGGAATAATCTACATGTTGTCTCTATTCTATTGTTACTAAATGTGGTGGTGAATTTGTTTATTTTTAGGTCTACATTATTAGTGGTTCCAACTTGTATTATTTCAAGATCTATGAGTTTTATGGTTTTCCTTCTATTATAGTTGGAGCACTAGTCATTATTTTTCATTACCTTCAGAGGTTACACATGTGTTGTGTAGAGCTTTGCTCTTCATTTTCTCTTCCCAATCAGAATTTTGCTACCTGGTTCTCAGGGTTTTGGTCGCAGTCATTTTGTTCCTTATTGCATTTTGTTATAACCATATCATAAAGCAATTTTTGAAAGCAAGGCCATGCACAAAGATTTCATAATGTTTAAACTTTGTCAGCTATGACAAGTTTAAAACATTGTGCTATTGGTAGGTTGTGCCAGATCAGCACCTGGTGGGATCCATCTACTAAGAGCTTGATGCAAAATTAAGATTCAAGCAAATCTATTGATTTTGTGATTCAAGGATTCCATGTGGCTTCACTATGCAAGTTATAAATGTTGTCAATTCTAAAATCTTTATAACATTGAGCCATTCACTAGAGCAAGTGAATCAGCAAGAAGTGGGTCCCAATTCCCAGTTCACAAGTGAGACAAATGGTGGGTCTGAATGTTAGTGCGATCACCATTTGGTAAATTTTTGCAACATTTGAAGCTAGTAGAATTGACAACTCGAGAGAGTTGCACCATTGGTTGGAGTTGTGTGAATTAATAGACTTCGTGGGCCTAGGTTTTTTATCCAAAAAATAAAGCAAATGAAGGCATATTTGGAAGACACATGGTAGCACCGTGTAATGTTTGGAAATAGTAGGTCTGACACATTTTTTATATTACACAATTGGTTGGATTTTTCCAAGATAGAATTGGCAGGCCCCGTTCTCCTTGTTAAATATGATAGATTTTGAGTCGTCGATCATAACCAAAAGGATCCAATGGCTCACGCAAGTTATAAACGGTGTTAATCTAATAGCTTTATAACATTGTGCTATTAGATGATCAGAATGAGTTAGCTCATCAATGGGTCCATTGATTGAATTGATGAAGAACTTCCCAATGACACTTGGCAGCTTCACGCTCCTCTAAGCTACTATCAGTGCCAACACATATTTTTGTTGCGCCATTCGTTAGAAGTAAGAAAAAATTAGCTCACTTGGAATTCTTTGGAACTAATAGATTTTGGAGTGATATTCACTGTCAATTTGTGTGATACCTCAGTTTACCATTGTTGTTGTAGTAGTCCTCTGAAATAACCAAATGCTCATGCTTCTAGATTAATGTGTTGATTTCTATCAACATTTGTTTTTTCATCAGTTATAAAAGGATTCATATCAAAATGAAAAAAGGGAGAAGGATTTTTCTGTAATAAACATATGCATTTCTTAGAATTGATTGAATGTTAAATAATTTGTACTCTCAACCTTTTTTGTAACATGTTATCACTTTACCAATGAAGAGAAGTTGACATTCTATGCCAAATATTCATCTTTGTAAGATCTTTCTCATAATTCTATTTTGCCTATATTTGCCTATTTGATGATTGATATTTGTTGATGAATTAAAAATCGTGCATTCTAATGCTCTTTGTTACAGTAATATTATTATGATTCAAACAAAGGTTAAATGTTGTGTGCAAATCTAGAATTAATGGAACATTTTAATATCTAGTGTATCACCTTAGAATAGGTTTATTTTCTAATTTTCTTTCTCTTTTCTTTATAAGTTGAAGAAAATTCCTTGAAGATCCTAAAAAGAGTCAACTTCTAAAATCCCAAAGGTTATCTTGTAAGACACATCCCATGCTTGTAGGATTTCCCATGTTGGCGTAGGTCTACATGTGGGTACAACATTCAGGTGCAGACTTGAACATCAACATTTTTTAGCACACCTACTGGGACACAAAAGCCAGATTTGTCTGATCTCGTAAATCTAAATGATATCTCAAATTTGGGTTGTATGAGTGAAAGACCAATTACAAGATCACTTTTGGCATCTCAACCAAGTTTCTTAGTTGCCCCATTGCTAACTACTCATAGAAGGAGGCTAGCACAACCAAATCCATCATCACCACCTTCTTAGATGACCATACTTGGAGTTCCCAAAAACTTTTTTAATTCGAATAGTGGTAGGCCACTGATTCCTCTAGTTCCCCCAACTAATTGGGACCCTATTGTGGCTAATTCTCTCAAGCTTCTTCCAAAATACATGAGTGAAGACTTAAAAACTCCCACCAAACATATTCAAGATGTAGTAGACATATGTACATTTCACCATGTTATAGAGTAGGATGTTGCCTTAAGATTACTCGCAACTTCCTTCAAAGGAAAAGCACTTGACTGGGATCGGTCTCTTCCATCCAATTCAATTGCCAAATGGGATGAGCTAGGAAATGTATTTTTTGAAAGATTCAATGAAAAGGGAGATAGATCTTTGCTATTACAATAGTTAATAACAATTAAGCAAGCACCACAAGAAGCAATCACTAATTTTAACACTCAATTTCACAAAACCTGCCAAAGGATCCCTATTGTGGCATGACCACCAATGAGTATGGAAATTGTTTTTTAGATTAAGGCTTTCAATTCAGATATTGTTGTTATGATTCACCCCTTAGGAGGAAAAAGCCTTTTAGAAGCATATGATTTGGTAGTTAGGGTAGAAAATAGTTTGATAGATCCAGGAAAACTCCCTCCTAGGCCTCCCATGCTAGTTTCCTAGAATTATCAATTTCATTGCAAGAAGGTTTACCAAAAATTGAGCCCCTCATATTGAATGTGAATAAAGCTTCATATCCTAGGCCCTCTTATCAGAATTTTCAAGGGCCAAGCCCTTATCAATAGCAGATGTAGAACCAAATTGTGTTGGTACCATGCCCACTACAAAAAATCCCACCTAACCCAACAAGAGACCTAATTCCAAGGCAACATAATATTGCAGATGATTCAAATGCATTGTGATTTCCCTATAATGATGCCTATGCACCTAAAGCTTGTCTGAGGACAAATTTGTAGAAAAAGATAGTAGAACAAAGATGACAAGGCATACAAGGAGAGGCTCAAGTAGGGAAATCCCTATATCAATCAATGAGAGTACAAAATGTTGTACTAGTGGCACAGATGTAAGGGATGTCCCTCGAACAAGAGGAGGAAATTATTTCTGAGCATGCATTATTTTTCTAGGTAGAAGAGGAAGAAGTCATGTTTACAAATGATCCATCCACCTATAAGACTCCACAAGTGTAATATGATTACTACACTTGATCAAAGAGATGAATGGTGGAGAATCTAGATGTGGGGATATGCTCGGAGCCAACTTTCCAAAGGACTCCTATTGTGCAAAATTTTAATACGGTGATATAAAGGCGAGAGAACTACACTCTACCAACACAAAATCTTTAGACCTCCTAAACTTCAAGTTGAAAGGTCGAAATATCAAGGCAATGTTTCGAGACCCCAAGTAGTTGGGCTGCTCAACATGGTGGAGCAATTGAAGAAAGAACCAACTAACATCTCATTATGGGATGTGTTATCTATCCCTAAACAAAAGTCTTTTCTCTAGGAAGCTCTAAAGAAGCAAGAAGATCCAACATTGATAGTTTGGCTAGCTACCAACATTGGAGGAAAAGTGGTGGAATCCAAAAAGATGATGCAAAATCTACATTCTAATGCTCTTCTTAATACTAGTGTAGAGGTAAGTAAAACCAAGCCCTTGCCATTTTACTTGACAATAATTGTTGGTAAAAAATTATTGCATAATTCTATGATAGACTCTGGTGCAAGCACCACTATGATGCCTAAGAACATAGTAGATTCCCTTGAAATAAAATATGAACCTATGGAAAAGGGACTTATGCAATTGGAAGGAAAAAGAGTGCAAATAGTGGGAGTTGTTAAGGAGCTACATCTTACCTTATATGCTTTCCCAAACATTATTGTGCCTCAAGAAGTGGTGGTAATTGATATCCCACCAGTCTTTAGGTTGTGTCTATCTAGGGATTTTATAGCTAAAATTGGTGGATATCTTTCTCTTGATTGGTTCCATCTCATCCTCAGGACCAAATATGGCTCCAAGATGAAGCTTTTGTCAGAACTGCCTCATAAAGAACACATTACTCATGAAGTAATGATAAACTTTGAACCAAATCATACAATGATCACAAAAGATGAGAGATATGATATGGAGATTTTTTATTATGAAGCTATGCTAAGTGACAAGACTAACCAAGAAGAGGCATTTATGTCTAAATATATGCAGTCAAATCCTTATTGTAATTTTGATTCCATTGGCTTAGGAACATATGTAATATATGATGAGGTATAGATTATCCCTGAAGTGACCTATTCCCTTATGGAGATTGGTGATAATCCAGATAAAAGTTCACAACTATGGAAGTTATATTTTGATCGTGCATGATGCACAAATGGTTTAGGAGCAAGCATGTTCCTCCTCTCACCAGAAAGAAAAAAGATCTTGAAATATTTTTTCTTTCAATTTAGTTGCACCAACAATGAGGCAAAATATGAAGCCCTAGTGCATGGTCTTCCCTTAGCTAAAAATTTAAAGATAAAGCAATTGTAGATATTTGTAAATTCATAATTGGTCATTAGACAGGTCAGAGGAATGGTGGTTGCTAAGAATGTTAAGATGAGATCATATCTCCATAAGGTCTGGGATTTATTATAAGGATTTGAATCCTTGAATACTGAAGTGATCCCGAGATCCAAAAATATAGAAGCAGACTGAATGGCTCAGATTAGAACACAATTCGACCTAACGAGTGATCTTTTAGTGAATAAAGATTCGGTTAAATTAATCATGAGGCCCATGATTCTTGATAATAGAGATCATTGGAAAGTATTTGAGAGTGACACTCAAATAGCCCTGTTCCTACAATAATCTGGAGAGTTTTACGACTAGCTCTAGCTTAAGATAGAAGAGACTTACGAAGAACAACTAATGCAGTTGAAGTCCAATAAACTTTTAAAGGGTTTAATCACTCTAGAAAGTTTATTTAATCTAGATGATGCAAACGAGGATAATAGGAAATTCACTACAAATAAAGGTGACTATACACAAATTGAAGTCAGCCTTGGTAAGATGGTAAAGGTTGGAAAAATCACTACTCAAGAAGAAAGAGATAAATTAGTCTCCTTTTGTAGCAAGTATAACTAGGTCATGACTTGTAATTATGAAGATCTAAGAGGCTACAATAGGGATATAGTTCAACACACTATTGAGATGACACTTGAATCAAAACCTATCTGACAAAAACAAAGGCTGATTAACCCAAAGATTGAGCCTCTTATGAGACAAGAGCCCAGTAAACTGATAAATTCTAGAATCATCTTTCTTGTTGAACATTCAACATGGGTGTCAAATTTGGTGCCAGTTAGGAAGAAGAATGGCAAAATAAGGTTGTGTGTTGATTTTAGAGAATTAAACAGGGCTTCTCTCAAGGATCACTACTCGCTCCCTTCAATGGAGCAAATATTTCAAATAGTAGTAGGGTCAGAGAGGTTTTCTTTGGTAGATAGATTTTTGGGATATAACCAAATTTGACTAAATGAAGAAGATCAACATAAGACTACATTTACCAACAAATGGGGTACATTCACTTATACGAAAATGCATTTCAACCTATCAAATGCTGGAGCAAATTTTTAGCACACCATGGACATTGCATTTGGTGAGTTGATATATAAGATAATCCTAGTTTACCTGGGTAATCTTACAGTATCATCTAAAGAAAAAGAGGATTATTTTGAACATTTGGAGAAAGTGTTTCAAAAGTACCAAGAATTTGGAGTTTCTCATAATCCTAAAAATACATTTTCAGGGTTCCCCAAGGTAATCTTTTGGGACATAATCTCAAAAGAATGGATTTCTATAGATCTTGATAGAGTCAAATCTATCATGGACCTACCCTTACTGGTCAATAAGAAGTTTGTTCAATCTTTCTTAATAAAGATTAATTTTGTAGGGAGGTTCATCTTAGCTTTTGTAGGTCTAATTTGACTTATTACCCTCATGCTTAAAAAAGATAAGGATTTTAAATGGACTCCTAAAGGGAGGCAATCCTTTGAAAGATCAAATAAGAAATATCTACTACTCCAGTCTTAATAAATCCTATTTTTTCAAAAGACTTTATCATGTATGTGTATAGAGGAGATCACAACATAGTGGCATTTTTAATACAAAAGGATGAAATAGGTAAGGGAGAACACCCAATTGCTTTCAATTCTTGAACACTGAAGGACTATGAAATGAAGTATAATTTTATCAAAAAACAAGCTTATGATTTGGTCAAGGCATTGACAAAATTCAGACACTTAATATTAGGTAATAAACTCACAACCTATGTAGTTCATCCTAGTGTCCGTGAATATATCATGGAAGGAGAAATCACTAACAAAAGAGCTAACTGGATTACCAAAATTCTTGAGTATGATATAGATGTGAAACCTACTAATCTAGTAAAAGGGAGGGCCCTCTATGAACATATCACTCATATTCATGATCTACAAAAAGAAGATGATCAAGCACCTAAGATGATCCTTGTTAATGAAGAAAATCAACTAGTATCATGGATCAAGGATATGATGTGACCCTTCATGGAAACTAGTCTATATACAATCCAACTCCCTCCTTTTAAAAGGAGATTTTATAGACTTCAAGGGGTCAACTTTTATTTAATTAATGGCATTCTTTTCAAAAGAAACTTCAACGGGATCCTCTTAAGGTGTGTTGAAAATGAAGTGGTTGACAAGATCTTGTCCAAGTTTCATTATGGGATGTCAGGTGGACACTTTTCAGAAAAGACAACAACAACAAAAATAATTAATGAAAGATATTATTGGCCTTCAATGCTCATAGATTACTATATAAGTTGGTGAGGAAATGTCAACAATGTCAGTTTTATTCAGGAAAAGGAGGAATGCTACTCTCCCCCTTAATCCAATTCTAGTAGAACCATTCTTGCAATGGGGATTGGATTTTATCAAAATGATCAAATCTAATTTCAAATGCAGGGCATAAATGGATCTTAACAGCTACTAATTACTTTACAAGATGGAGCGAAGCAGTAGCATTGAAGGAAGCAACGAAAAGGGTAGTCCTCAATTTTTTGGAAGAAATTGTCACTAAGTTTGGTGCTTCACACACCATTATATTAGATAATGTGAAATCATTTCTTGGGTCTAATATTTTGAATTCGCTTTGAAGAACGACATCTTCTTGAAAAATTCTTCAAATTATTATCCACAAGGAAATGGCTTAGCCAAATCAACAAACAAAAATCTGATTCGTTTGATTAAGCGCATTGGCTAAGAGCATCAAAAGGAATGGTATAAGAATCTAAAAATAGCATTATGGGCAGACATGATTACTCCGGAGCAAGTTATAGTCACATCTCCTTATAACTTGGTATACGAGAAAGACATTATATTGCCAATCTCAACTAAGAATCTCGCACTTCAACTAGTCAAATAGTTTGAAATTGAAGAGAATGGTGTCATGTGTTAGAGATGTTCCTAAAATTTTCTTAGATAATTCATCCTTAAAGGGTTTAGGGTTTGATGTGCATTAGGGTTTATCTTATTTGATGTCTTAAACCTTTAGAGTGATTGACGTTAATGGTTTTGCTATGAGCTTCTTCTTTTTCTATGTTGACTTGTTCAGCTAGTGGGAACCCTTTAAGTTGTATGCCCGAGCCTTAAAAATTGTTGTTCTATTGGCCCCTCCTTGGAGCAACCTATCACTGCCCATTCCCACATTGTTTTAATGACCCAATATTTTAATGTTCATTTTAATTCTTCGGCAGGTTCTGAGTCAGCCTTCCATGTTTATGCATCTTATTACATCACATCGGGCCAAGTGCATCACATGTTTATATTCCCAGTCCTTATTAAGTTTACGAGATTGTGTGCTTCTGACATGTGTAAAGTGTTCATTGAGTGGTCTTGGTTGTTCCTTGTGTAGCTTTCATATCTAACTGATGAATTCCTATTGCATCATGGTGATCCTTTGCATCACAACATTAAAGGTGGGCCCATTTTCAGGCCCATGATGAGTGATGGATTAGCATATGACCTTTTGCTTTATGAGCTACATCACACATGGTCGATGCTTATGTGCATCGCACATCAAAAAATGCTTCATTCTAAGGATGCAATGTGTGATGGAAGCTTTGAGGATTGAGTGGACCCACGGTTCATGTCCTCATTGTAGAAGTATGATTGGGCCATGTGGAGATTGTCAGGCCAGGTGGATCAATGTGTCATGGCATGAGATAAAAGTTGATGTCTGTCATGACTTTTTGAATGAAATAAAGGGGTTGTGCACGTCGTTGATCTTAATAAAAGATCAATGGCCAAAATTCAAAGTTACATAAAAGGAGCAATGACTACATTACCCAAAGCTTGGGCATGTACATGCATTAAATGAGAAGGTGGTGAATTACATATATAATTTAGATTGTAATTCTCAAAAATATTTTCGTGCAATTTTTTAGCAGTAAATAGAAAATTGTATGAACTTAGCCATTTCCAGGGTTTAACAACTTCAATGGATAATTGTGCTAAAAGTAGAGAGGTTTTTATGTTTTTCAAGTGCACCAAAAAGGTACATACTCTGTGAACCTCTGAGTTTTATACTTCCAGAAGAAGTTAGGGTTTTTTTTGTTTGGATAAATACAGTTTGGTAGGGTTTATGCATTTATAAATTCCTCAAGCTACTAGCAATCAAACTGCATTGTTCTTATAAGAATTTTAGACTACCACCATGAGTCTATTTCATCCCAGACTGGTAAATCCAAAAGGGGTTTAGACTAGGATATAATTGACTTATTGTCTGATTCATCAAAGAGGGTTAAGCATGCCTAGGGCATGGGTATTCTCACCAATAGATTGTAGGATAGAATGGAAAAAACCAGAGATGCCATTATCCCTATCACTGGTTGGGAATTGTTTAAGCATTTCTATAATTGTGTAGGACAACCCATACCAATTTTAAACATATGGTGTTTTGATTTAGGGAAATTAGTGGTCCCAAATGTATTTGTGAGAATTGATTTGATATATGCAATCAATAAGCAATATAACCTACAGACTAGATAGCTAAGGACACCAAAGGGTAATGAAATGCTTACATTGAACAGGGATTTGATTAGGAAGATCTTTAATTTAAACCCATAGGGCAACATCAAAATTGACTTCAATGAATTATGCCAAGAATTTTCTAGAGATAGGAGTAGTTATAGAATAAAATGGCTACCACAACATAGGGTTAGTGATCAATATGGATTGAGGAAGATCCATCTAAGTGAAATGGAGCAATTGAGCATGGATACATTTATGGAGTGTTTCAAACTAACTTATATATGGCTCGGTGCCAAGCTTTAGGGGCATATTACAAAATGCAAATGCCCATTCATATGATGATGATTGTGGCAGATATTCAAAACTAATATGTTAATAGATTATTTGATTTTTTTTCCTTCATAGCAGACAAAATCCATAAGGAGTTGACAATCCTAAAAAATGATAGCAGAACACCATATTTCAAGTGGTATTCAATGTTTTTCCATATCATATTGTAAATGGGGAATGATACATGGCACAAGGCCCTGAGAATTATAGTTGCTACACCATATCACTAGCCTATGCTAGTCCAAATGAGAACATACATATGGGATTCACATTGCTCTACATCTGATTATTATGTTTTTGAAAGATATTTTGTGTAGAGAATGCTATCCCTTCTTGGGTATGATAGAGACAAGTTATCTCCTACTTTCATGAGTTTTTTAAGGCCAAAATAGTTAGAGACAAAGAAGATTTGGGAACACAATTGGGGAGATTAGTTCTTCCATCAGGAGTATATTGTATTAGAATATATGGGGTTGAGGTAGAACCACACATCTTTCCTTTCTATGTACCAAATAGAGTAGCCTTCCTTGAGGCAATGTGACAGTTAAATGAAGTTGAAAAAATACATCTAAGGCAACATAAGAAAGGGTCCTTCTTCCCATCTACTATTAGATTCTCTGATTTTATGATCACTGCTAAGGAAGGCCTTGACCTACTAGGAACAAAGTTGATGGAATACAAGATGAAATCAAAGAAGAGGAGAAGGTGTGATCCCGAGCATTTTATTGAACAAGGAAAGCACTAGGAAGGTTAGGTCATGAACACTAGTTCTACATCTCTGAGGATATAATTAGAAATTGTGTATCCAGAGATGAAATTGTCATAAGGAGGAAGCACTAGGTGAAAATTGGTGATTGTGAAAATAAAAGGTTGGACTTAGATGCTGCTTACAAAGGTGCATTCAACACCACTAAGGATCCTATCTGTTGGCAAGAGACACTGTGTGGCTTCATAAGTGTTGTCATTGATGGCAACAAAGTCTATTCTACACATCGGCAATACATAATATGCCTATATCAGAAGTCAGAGTGAAGATTGTTTTAGTCTGGTGGACAAGAACAGAGTATGTAACATGGTCTGACAATCAGGTCCAGATCTCTCAGATGGTGTAACTCAGTAAGTTGCAGAGTTGGACAAGTCAAGAAGGGTATCATGACTATTATACTCCAGAGATTTAGCTTCCAATGATAAAGCATGAAAAATATATGAGCTTCTGAGTGATGGGTTCTAGTCAAATAGAGCAGACAGAGGAAGAACTGACCGACAGAGTACTAGACTTCAATCTGGATGAATGAAAGGTGTTGATCAAGTAGTTTGTGGCACTATACATTATTGGCTGACATGATTAATGAATTCTATGTCTAAGTTTTTGATGCGCATCATCAACCAAGCAAGGATTTAGCCGATAGGATAGAAACTTGCAAATATCTCAAATGTTCTTGTTGCTGACTATGAAGTTGTTGGAAATACTTGATGCGGATATATATACTCGATGGATTCAAGCTTGTGGGGGATAGATGTGAATTGCGAAGTGGAAGATAATATAGAAAAAGGTGCGAAAACAAAGATCTGAATCCAGAATATGACAGAAGAGTGATATTAAGCAGAGGAAGAATGAAATGTGCCAGATTAGTATACAATGCCTAACCGGGACTGAATACATGCATGTATGGATGTTGTTCATCAGTTCAAATACTTTGGTATCATCTATAAGCATTTGTAGACAATAAGTCTCTTGTAGGCAGTGAGCCTCTTGTGAGCAGTGTGCCTCTTGTGAGCAGTGTGCTCAAGCAGTGAGCCCTAATTGGCAAGTGTCAAATTTGTACTGCTTATTCTTTTAATAGAGAATACAATCTTGGGTTAGTCACCCCATGGTTTTTCCCTTAACAGGGTTTCCACGGAAAAAATCCTTGTGTTGTGTGTTAATTTCATTTCAGTTTTTATGGTTGCCTTTGCTTTCATGTTTTGATAAAGCACTAAATGTTAAGATAAGAAAAGAAATAAAAAAGAAGAAAAGTTATAAGATAACTGATTCACCCCCCCTCTCAGTTATCTACATTATTTTCAACAATTGGTATTAGAGTTAAGTTCCTCTGAACAAGCCTAAAAGCTTGAGGAAGATCTGGGAATCTTAATGGATGCATATGGTATGAAAGAACAACTTCAGTCTTCCCTAGATGATCTTGAACAATCCCACTCTAAGGTCAATAATTTGAGAGAAAGACTCAAGGAAGCTGATGATTTCATCAATGAGATGAAAGAAAAATTTAGTAATTCTGTGAAAAAGAGAAAGGAACTACTCCAGAAATTAGCAAATCATAATGAAGCAAATAATATTGATGAGGATCTGAATGAGAAAACTAAGCTATGTGAGAAGCTGTCAAAAGAAGTCATTATGATAAAACATGAAATGGAATCAGGGGTTATGAAATTCACCCAAGAAATTGAAGAGAAGAGAAAGACTGAAGATAACCTAAAACAATCCCTCAAGGAGAAAACAGAGGACTACCACAAAATGGATAGAATAATCAAGCATCTTGAATCTAATCTTGAAGAAGCTAGAGACAATGAAGAACAACTTGAGAGCTAGATAGACACTCTTAAACAAGATCTTCAATCTGCAAATGAATACACAGAAAAATTCAGGATAAGCTCAGCCCAACTTGAAGTTCTTCTTGAAAGTCAAAAGAGGGGAGATGATAATTGGGACATGAGAAAGGTGAAAGCTCTGGATTTGGTCAAAGGAACTTTGGATCAGGAAGTCAAGGAAACATGCCTAGAAGACCTCCGATAAGGCAACCAAATTCCCAAATATATCCATGTTTCAATGGAAACTGCTTCAATTGCAACAAATTCGGTCATAAAGCAACTCAGTGCAAGAATAGAATGAATCAGAACAATTCATCCTTCTTCGGTCAATGTTTTAGTTGCAAAAGGTATGGTCACAAATCTCATGCATGCAGAAATATGCAAATGAACAATTCTTTGAATGGTAGATGCTTTACATGCAATAGAATGGGGCATATGGCTAATCAGTGCAGATCAAAAGGATATCAACCAAATAAGCAAAGAAATGTTGTATGTTACAATTGTAATAAATCTGGTCATATAGCCAGATTCTGTAGAAGCAGAAATCATGATGAAAGGGGTCCGGTAAAACATGATCAGAAACTAGATAAAGGCAAATGTAAAGTAAATGCAGATGAAGTTCAAAAGGAGATGAGCAAGATTTGGGTAAAGAAGAGTACAATGAATATTGGAGATGGATCCACACCAGAATCTAGTGTTGATAATCCTTTCAGAAACTAAAAAGTGAGCTCTGGCTCAGGGGGAGCTACAGAGAAAATCATTTTCCCCTAGCTAGTCAATAAGTGCCTGAATTCGGCAAGTTGAGTAAACATTTGATGTTGCGGATTAAAGGGTTCCTATAAAATACCCCAAAGAACTTTCAGTCAGAATGTGAGAGGTCCGCATGAAGTTTTACAAGGTTTATGACCACTTGAGTAGATCCAGTTCCGACAACCATCCAGTATTGACAGAGTAATACAAATTGATCCAGTATGATCTGCAAATACAATACTCTGATCTGCAGATCCAGAGGAAAGTCTTTAAGGAACCTGGGTGTTATCAACACACTAAGGTACTAGTTTGAAGATCTGTAAGAGGATTCATGAAAAGCTCACTTGAGAAGAAGGGTAACCGGATGACTTAAAAGTTTGTGCATTTATTACAAAAGGGAATTAGGTTTTGTGCAAGGATAAAAAGGTTTTTCCACTCATTATTTACACACTTGCACTCATGAAGAAGAAAGAAGAGATTTGAGAAGAGATCCTACAGTTTACTCAATTTCAAGCTGAAGATCAAATTCAAACAGAAAATCACTCCGACATCTGCTTCAAACCCTAAGGCATGAAAAGGTACTTCCCTTCTGTAAATTCTCTCTGGATTTCTTTGCTAGAATGGCTACTCCAATGGTTGTTAATATCTCTGAAAGGCTGAGACCAAAATTCAAGAAACACCCTTACAAGTCACTAGAAGTTGATCCCTTGGGTGCGTTTTCCAGTATTCCGCACGGTGTCTTTCATGTAGAAGATATTAGGGTTTATATCCATGCAAACATCGAAGATTTTAGAGGCTCAAAATTGATCAACATCTATCAAAAATAGTTAATAGATGAGAATTTTGAACTCAGACTTGAATTCAAGACCCTAAGGGACAAACACTTTGAACATTGCATACAGTTTCCATCTTTTGCAGAAGATGAATGGGTCTGGTATGTTCTAAGTAGGATACATGATAATTTTATGTGGCTAATGAGGCCATTCAAGATAACCAAAGATGTCATTAGGGCTGTGACGGGACAACATTCATCTGGTGGGTTACCCGAACTCAAATCCGTAAAGAACCAAATGGTAACTGAAGCCACCGGATCAAAATTTGACAAAAGAGCAATGACTATAGATGACATCACGGATCCGGATGTCAAGTTTGCTTCAATGATAATTGGCTACAAAATCTACCACTCAAGTAGGGAAATTTTTGTGTCTGGTACAACAATCTATGCTACATATCAGATGCTGAAGGAAGATGCATATTATGATCTGTGTGAGCTTCTACTGAGTCAACTGATGGAAAACTTGCAGAAGATCAAGAAAGATAAGAAAAAATCTTTCAAATATGGCAGTCTAAAATTGTGTCTGTTTTTCTACTATATGAATGAGCTACCTAGATCAAAGGGTTGGGTCTGGCAAAATGATAAACCCATTGCAATTCAAATCAGAGATTACATGTATGGACTTGGTAATGCTCAAGCCCAAGACTCAACTCTTTGGGGTTACTTCAAGAATTTCCAAAGCATGATGCATGCCAGAGAGAGAATACCACAATCAATAGTTGAGAAATACAAAGACACAGTCTGCTTCATGGTTGACACTGATCAATGCCTAATGGAGGTAGTTGAGCCAAGAACTGTGTGGATAATGTCCATGGGATATGAGGTCGATGAAAACATTTTCGAGGTATATGTTCAACACTTGCTGAGCCAACCTAAAGACACTAAAGCAGAAAGGTTTGGCACCTTTGAAGAACTAAGCATAAAAATACATGTTGAATTGAGGCAGCCTGAGATAAAGAGAAAAGTAAGAAAGGAAGTTGAAGAATTTGCCAAAAGATTTGGCATATCAAAGGAGGCAGTAGATGCCAATAGAGAGAAAATAGAGAAGATAGAAAAAGAAAGACAAGAAGCAAAGAAAGAAAGCATTCTGGTGCAAGCCTCCTCCTGAACTAGATCTTCCAAGAGTTCTTCTCCTATCACTCCTAAAAGCTCAAAGACTACCAAACCGGAAGTCAAGCCATCCGGGAAAGGAGAAAAGAGAATGAAGACCAAAGCCACAAGGTCATATATGAGCCAAAAGGATAATGAAGAGACAGAATCAGATGAGGAAATCAAGAAAATGAAGAAGAAAAGAATGTCTAGGAAGTCCTCTAATAGCATAAATGAGGAAGAGAAAACAGAGGAATTTGTTGAGAAACCCACTCTTTCAATAGAAGACATCATTAAGGCAATCACTGTGGATGGAAACTTGCAACCAGTAATAAAATTTTATGATGAATACAATGATGCAAACAAGAGAATACTTGAGGAGGCAACTGTCAGGTATTTGAATATCTATAACAAAGCATTCATTGAAATAATTTATTTAATTCGTAAGAGCCTAGAAGAAGTATTGGAGCAAAGAAAAGACAATGCAAAGGCAAAAGACTTGGAGATCCGAGAGCAGATAGTGATACAGCTATGTCCTTCTATCACTCCAAAACAAATGGACATGGTTTTCAAGGATTGTAAAGATGATTTCCTGAGCAAGTCCCGAATGAATAAACTCATTCTTGGAGAAGCTGATCAAATAACTGATGAAACAAAAGAAATTCTCCAGAAAGCCTTGAAGAGATTTAATCTTCCCATTGTAGAGGAAGCAGATGAAGAGGCTTCTACCATGGATGTTGAAGGATTAAAAGTAATCAATGAAGAATTCTTTGACAAGGATGTTGAAGGATTAAAGAAAATAGATGAAGAGAAATTTAAGGACTTAGACTCCTCTATTCTAGAAGAGGAAGTTCACAAAGCAATAAATTGTGGTAATGTCATTCCTCCGAATCCCATAGTTACCAAGTCAAATCTTCTGGGCACTGAAGAAGAAGGTGAAGGAAGAAGAGAAGAGAAGGAGAATCAAGAGAAAGAGGATAAGGTAAAAGAAGAAGAACAAACAAAAAAGGTTGGTGATGACTTATCCAAACCAGTCAGTCCTGATGTCTCTAAAGGAAAGAAGTCTAAACCACCAATAAGAGACACTGCATAGATAGTATAGAATTTCTTGGACAAAGAAATGATGGAGCTGGATGAACCTGAGTTGATTCAAGGGCCACTAAATTTTGACTCTCTCTTTCTAGTTCAGATAATGAAAGTAGCATCTTTTGCTCAGGCCAAAGCAAAAGAGAAACTTCTAAAATCACACATGGAGGGCAGTGAACTATTGAATATTGCATTTGGTGTACTAGAAAAGATCATGCCTACATATCAAAAGGATGCATCTGCCTCTCCATCCAGTAACTTGAAAAACTTGGTTAATTCTGTCAATTCTCACTTTGAATCTCTTGAAAAATCAGTAGAAACTAAGGTCCGGAAAGAGTTCTCTGAAAAAAGGTTCAGTGAGGTACAAGGACTAATTAATAATGATAGAAGTACCTTAGACATTGGAATAAAGAGCATTGAAAATGTTCTTAAGGATGGAGGAGATATATATAAATTTTGTTTATCTTGGCCTAAAATTTCAAAGGACATCGAAAAGAAGATGAAAGAACAAGAAGAAAAGTTACTAAGCCTATCTCAGAATTTTGATCCTCTTACCATCTCTCTGGTAAATCAAGAAAGTCAAGCAGTTGTTATCATAAATGAGATAAAGAAACTAGCTAAGGAGAATAGGCATCTGATGGACAAAATGGGTGAACTTAGGGGAATAGTCCTTCCTAAGTTAGAAGTATTGCATGATGCTTTAAGAGATGCTCAAAGTATAGGCTGGACTAGTAATCTGACAGATTTGAAAAGGGTAGAAGCATATGCATTTTTGTTAAGTGGACACGTCTCCATTTTGGATAGAATGAAGAGGAGTTGGGCCACATAAATTGTATAGTTGAAGATAACCTTTGCGGATATATTTAAGTATATGTAAGTATAATGTATGATTTTTATATACATATGCAACCATGTATATAATATTTTTTGCACAATTTTGGTATGTGGATTCCACCCTTTACCGTTGATGTCAAAGGGAGACTGAAAGTAGTGAAAAATTAGGAATTCAGCAAAGGGGGAGCTCTGGTAAAGCAATGCAAAGAAATAGAGCACAAGCAAAGGGGGAGTTACTGCGACACTTAGCCATTTTTCACTAAGTGTTGCCATCAATGCCAAGGGAGAGATTGTTGGAAAGAGACACTGTGTAGCTTCATAAGCGTTGTCATTGATGGCAACAAAGTCTATAGTATGTAACATGGTTCGACAATTAGGTCCGGATCTCTCAGATGGTGTAACTCAGTAAGTTGCAGACTTGGACAAGTCAAGAAGGGTATCATGACTATTGTACTCCAGAGATTTAGCCTCCAATGATAAAGCATGAAAAATATATGAGCTTCTAAGTGGTGGGTTCCAGTCAAACAGAGGAAGAACTAACCGGCAGAGTACCAGACTTCAATCTGGATGAATGAAAGGATTTGATCAAGCAGCTTGTGGCACTATACATTATTGGCCAACATGATTAATGACTTCTATGTCTAAGTTTTTGATGCGCATCATCAACCAAGCAAGGATTCGGCCAACAGAACAGAAACTTGCAAATATCTCAAATGTTCTTGTTGTCGATTATGAAGCTGTTGGAAATCCTTGATGCGGATATATATACTCGATGGATTCAAGCTTGTGGGGGACATATGTGAATTGCGAAGTGGAAGATAATATAGAAAAAGATGTAAAAACAAAGATTTGAACCCAGAATATGACGGAAGAGTGATATTGAGTAGAGGAAGAATGAAATGTGCCAGATCAGTACACAGTGCCTAACTGGAACTGAATTCATGCATGTATGGATGTTGTTCATCAATTCAAATACTTTGGTATCATCTATAAGCATTTGTAGATAGTGAGTCTCTTGTAGGTAGTGAGCCTCTTGTGAGCAGTGTGCTCAGGTAGTAAGCCCTAATTAGCAAGTGCCAAATTTGTACTCCTTATTCTTTTAATAGAGAATACAATCTTGGGTTAGTCACCTCATGGTTTTTCCCTTAATAGGGTTTCCACGTTAAAAAGCCTTGTGTTGTGTGTTAATTTCATTTCAATTTTTATGGTTGCCTTTGCTTTCATGTTTTGATATAGCACTAAATGTTAAGATAAGAAAAGAAAGGAAAAAGAAGAAAAGTTATAAGATAACTATTTCACCCCCCTCTCAGTTATCTACATTGTTTTCAACACTATCACCAAGATGGAATCGATGCTAAGCAATGTGGATACCTTAGGGATTATGCCTCCAACTGTTGCCCAAAACTTGGTGCCTGAGGAGAGTGCAATGGAGGCTAGGCCAACACCACACCATGCTCCAGCTATGAGTGTCGTGTCAATTGCAGAAGGAAGAAGCCCCATTAAAGTTGAACCATAGAGCAGGGTCCAACCCTTGGTTGATCATGACATCACAGAAGGTATTGGTGAAAACCAAGCTGAATATCAAGAAATGCAACAAGTTGTTTGTACACCCCGAGGGCCTAAGGTGAATGATCTCCCTCTTGGGCGAACACTATTGAACATAGAGGAAGGTGATAAAGTTGTTCAAGATGTAAAAACATTTTATTGTGAGAAATTCCTCTCTGATGATGACTTTATTAATTCTAGAGAATTTAAAATGATGTTGTTCAAAGGAAAAGTTAATGCAGATTTAAATAGGAAGAAGGATAAGAAACAACATGTGTTTAGGAGAATAGTGAGGGAGAAGTTGTTCAAAGCATACTGAAGCAGATTGAATTTGATTTATCCAAAATGACTCCTGAAGAAGGAAGAAGGTTGGTTACGGAAAGTAGATGTTTTTTGTTACCAGGTTGGGATATAACTTCTGCTATAGCCCCAGATACTATTCAAAGGCAGGACACTAATGAGGATGTTCTAAGGAGTGAAGAACAAGCCAAATATCTCTACTTTGGGATCGGATTCAGTGCCAAATATGAGACACTAGCTATTTGGGTTGTGGAACAGAGCCTGATAAACCTTAGGTTGTCCAATATATAATTAGTGAGTTGAAAGGAAATTTGATTGTCAAAAATCTTGGAGACACAATAGTACCACAGGCTACCTCCCTAGTAGTGAGTACATATTTGTTTAGCGAAGTTGTTGTCAAGAAACTACAAGAATAATATGATAAACTGCAAGAAGAGTACACAAAGTTGCTACATGAGTATAACAAGACTAAATATATGGTAGTACAACCTATGATCACTTTGACTGAATCTGTGTCACCTCTTACCTATTCAAGCACATTGTCTCAGTATGATAGAGACACCTTCTTGCTCTGAATCCAAGGTCTGAAAGATGACCTAAAGAAAAGCCAAGATGTAAAGGCTATAGCAAAGGCAAAAGGGGTACAAGACACCTCTAATTTGATGAGCAAGATTTTTTATCACATAATTTCTCAAATTTTAGGTAACGTTAATGATGTATGGAATTGTTTTGACAAGTCGAGAAATGTAAGGGATTCCCAAATAAGGCAAGATCTAGTTTTGAGAAAAATTCTAAGCATGTGGATCCCAAGACTATTTGCAATAAGTGTTATTCAGGGAAATACAAGGTTTAGTCAAGATGCCCTGCAGGAGATATCAACTACATATGATGTGGTGAATTGTTTGAAAGATGTCTCTACATTTCAAAATAGGTTTAATTTGAAATCAAGGAGAAGTTTGATAACTTTAAATTCCTAGAGGATTGCCAGTTGCCTGTAGTTTTGAGTATTGATGGAGAAATAAAATCATTAGAATAATAGAAGGTAAAGTTTCAAGGAATTACTCCAAACTGATCGCATCAGCCACTCAAGGAGGTAGAGTTAATCCAATTTTATGTAATGTGAAGTTAGATAATTTTCTAAAATTGGAATCAGGACTAGAAAGCTTCATGAAGGAGGCAAAGATCTTATTAGATGAAAGGTACCAAGCTCACCAAAATAAGTTAGCAAAGATTCTAGAATATACTTGGCCATCTAATGAAGACTTTACCAACTGGATGCACAAATATTCTCGAAGCATGGTGGGATATGACATTTTGGCATCTGGGAAGCACATTGGACATGCCATGTCTAGATATCTCCTAGAATTTTGTAGATATGATTAGACAATTTGGTGGGATGGATATTGAATTTTGATCTGCACTAAGATAGATTAGAATATGATTAAGGGAATAATCATCAACAATTTTGGCTATAAAAGGCATAGAAAGTTGCACTTATGATCATTTTTGGTTGTGAGCTCTCTGAGGAAACTATTGAGCTAATTGGCCAAATACAGTTTATATTCACTTGAGCAAGCAATTATTATGGTTGAGAGGTTGGGTTGTTGTGACTATCTTCAAGGGCCCAGTTCCTACAAAATGAGGATTCGGAGTCACTTAGCTATGAACTCCTTGAACAAAATGGGAAGGTCTGGAAAGATGGCAACCAGCTGCCAGTTGCTATTAGTTGACTAGGAAATTTCTCTCGCTCCATTGGAAGGGAGGATAGGTGCACATCTATAGGAGGACACTCCTTAAGATGTGGAAATTGTTCTCGATTGGCTACAGGAGGAAGGAAAAAGATGGTGCCTTCTCACGTCATTGTTCTCTCCTTTCTATTTGAAGTTGCCTTGCCTCAACTCTTAGTTCTAGTTTTCCAAACAACAAGCTCCATGCTCACTCATTTATTTGATGGGTCATGGGTGGTAGTGCCAGCTCATCCAGGGAAGGCTTCTTTGTCCGTAGTCCCAGCAAAAGTGAACGCAAATTTTGTCCACATCACCCTGACAGCTCAGTCACAGGCTCCACCTTAGCAAAGGCGGTTAGAATTTTGTCTTCTTTTAACTACTCATTTAGACAACCTATGGGAGAGTGTGAACCTCTCCCAAGTGGATCCATGTGTCAACATCTTATGTGACCTACAAATTGTTTATAAGGCTTTTGTAATGTGACAAGTGTCACCCATCCATGGGGACCTTGCTTTGTAACTTCTCTATAAAAGGGTGAAGTCGTTATATTGTAAAAGGGGGAAAAATATAAGGGAAAACTCTAATTGTAAAGTATCTTTGTTAGAATAAATAGTGTTTGTTCTCTATCAAGTTTGTACTCTGTAACACTTATTCCTGAGTTAAATAATATAAGTAAATTCTTTCAATTTATATCATCTCCATCTAATTCTATTACATTTCTTTGAATGAAGTAATCAAGGATTGCATAGTTCGTTACACACATTTGCTATGTTAACAATTGTTGGTATTAATTGTTATTCAAGGAGTAACGTAAGTCTTTCATTGGTAATTATAGGAGGTGTAATATCTGAGATGGATCATTAAGTAGGATGTCAAATTGTGTAGCCATATACATTGGTTTTATTATTGTAACTTGCAATAATAATTGAATAGACCATCAAGACTGTTGTTGTAGATCACAAATGCCCAAGAAGGACTCTACAATCCCATAGAAGGCACCGGTCTATAAATTGTGAATTTCCCCAACCCACTCACTTTTAAAATAGAAAACTCAAATGATGATAACTTAATTCCATAAATTATTGTCTTTATTCATACCAAAGCATAAATGATACAAGGAATATAATAATAACAGTCTCTAATCCTATAAATACTTGTCATATTGTATGAATATTTATATCTATTGCATGTTGTGTGCAAGTATTTTATCTATCTCAAACTAGTGTTTCAAATAGGGGTACCCACCTTGGTTTTGTAGAGTCTAAAGCACAAGGGAGAATGTTTCAATGTCTCCCATTCATTGGCCAACCTTGCAATAATATTGAGCATAGGAACTCATAAATTCTTAGAGATTGTTGACTGTTGTTTGGAGAACCAATAGATTGGTGACTCTACTAGGGAATTGTTAGTTGTCCTTGGGTCAGTATCAAAGTTTCTATCTAGTAAAATAACCTTAATTCATATGGGTGTTGTGAATTGAACTTTCCCTGAGCAACCTTGACATCATATCTCAATTATTGTTAGTAAGTGAAAGTATAAAGAGGACCCCATTCATCTTGCAATTTTTTATGTTGTTCTACATCCTCATGTCTTTTCCCTAAAGTGGGTTACAACTCTATTATTAGCAAACCTAAATTTGTTCAAATATTTTACAATGGATGGGAGGAGATCGTTATATCAAAATGACCCAAACAACAATTTGGCGAGAGATCTGAAGAAAAGGGAACAATATACTTGGAAAGAGAAGAATGTAAGTCATCTAATCCCAATGCTACTCAATTTAAAAATGATGTGCATTAGTCTGCAAAAGATAAATCATCTGATTACGGTAGTGATAGATCTGCTTCGGGAATTAATAAATCAAGGGAGGAAAATTTTGGTACGGTTCAAAATATAATGAAATTGTTAGTGAAATGGACAATGAAAGAGAATAGAGAGAAGTGGAATCTAGGCTAAATGAAGATCTTATGTCTAGAATTTTTCCACCAGATTCAAATGTAGGGAAGAGTGCATTATTTAATGATCATGTGATTTCTCCTTCTAAAGAAGGTGAACATCCCTACTGGTATAAGGGTGAGATTGTTTATGATGATGACTATGGAGCAAGAAATGGTGAAGAATCTGATGATGAGAAACCAAAAGAATGTTATGCCTCTAGAAATCAAGTTCTCCTCTAAGAATTGCATGTTCTTAAGGAAGAACTAGCTAGATTAGAAGTTGAAAAGGCTATAGATGATCTAAAGAAAAGGATAGAAAATTTTACAAATATTGATCATCCAAAGAATTCAACAAGAATGGATATGTCTGCTAATGCTAAGGGAGGTAATAATAGACATGGTGGGAAAATTGGAGGACAAGCATTTGTGAGAACTCATCTAAATTTAGAAAGGTATAGATAATTGGACTTCACATGGATACATAGGTATCCTAACCCCGTTCTTGTTGAGGTGAGATCCAGACTCATAAAGTTATAAGGAAATAATGTTGTATCGGGTGAGGATCACCTAAGATCTTTTAACAATTTAACAAATGATTTTGAAATTGAGGAAGAAGATGTTCTCATGAAATTATTTATTCAATCCTTAGATGATGTAGCTAGAGAGTGGTGCAAAGGTCTACCTGATGCTAGTATCAACTCCTAGACATAATTTCAAAGGGTATTCAAAGAATAATATTGTGACAAGACTGATCCTAGATTTATCATTAACGAGTTCACCAATATTGTCAAAGGCTCTAATGAATCCATTTTTTATTTTAATACAATATTCGCTAGGGTTATGGCAAGAATACCTCCATATTTGAGGCCTAATGAACCTATGCGCCTTGTTCTATATTGTAATGCTTATGATGTCAAGATGGACTACCTGCTAAGGGATAAGCCTATCCTTGCACCCTAAGAGAGGTTTACAGAATTGCAACAAATATAGAAAGAAACCATAGGGCCTCAGGAAAAGTTCACAAGAGAAGTGACATAAGAATTCCATCCCATGATAAGGGGAGAAGTAGTAGAGCTCCTACATCAGATGATAAGTTGGACCAAGTGATGCATGCCTTAAAGGAGCTAAATTATAAAGTGTCTAGAAATGAGAAAGGAATATCTAATGAAAGGCACAATTATGGAAAGCAAAAAAGAATGTCAAAACTCTCAGATCAACCATATAACACATCTTGGCACAATGGTAAACTTGTCCATCAGGCCATAAAGGGACCTCAAACAAAGAAACACTTGATCCCCTCAAGAAAGTAGGTGTGCATAATGTTGAAGATAATCCTTTGTGTATGGCATACCAATTGCCTCATTCTCCTTTACAATGCATCATAGCATTGTCAATTATTAGCTCAAAAGAACCCTATGATGAGTGCAATAGCCATGGTCACAGTTATGAGCATGATTATGAGAATCAGAATATAAACATGGTGTCATCACATTGGAGCATGACTAGTGATGATTATTCATCTGCAGAAGGGGATGGGCCTGATTTGAAAGTTGATGACACAAGGAATGCATAAAATTCATATCATCAACAAATATTTTTAGATGATGATGAAGAGGAGCATCATGTCAATAGTATTGAGTCTAGCACCTACAACTTTTAGTTGAGAAGACCATCAGATAAGGAGATCAAATCTCTTATTGCAACGGTTGTTGCTCAAGTGAAGAGAAACTACAACTTAAGAAGTAAGAAAAATCAGAATGAGAAGAGCACTACAAGGAATGTGAGAAGCTTGTTCATCAAAGAGAAGAAAGACAAATGACTAATAATTATACCAAGGGATACATAAAGGGTAAAGTATAGAACCAAGAAGCCTTACGTAAGGATAAGGGTCAATCTGATTGTAACAGCAAGATACCAAATCCCATAGGAGATCATACCAATAGCAAGGGAGCTAGTGCTACTAAGAATGTTGCAACAAAGGAAAAGGGAAACACTACACAAGCCTCATCTAGTGGTACTCTCCCTCTTTCTTCTAAAGCCATTAATTCTTTGGATAAAAGCAAAGGCCAATCAATCCTACACTAGTGCCCAAGATGTAGTAGGAATTGGCTAAAATTAGAGATGGAGGTATAATTAAAACAATTAAAAATTCTACTTGGGTACCTAACCTAGTCCCTACAAATAAAAAGAATGGTGATATCAGACTATGTGTGGACTTCAAGAATCTAAATATCTCATCCTTGAAATATAATTATTCCTTACCTAACATGGAGGCAATATTGTAGAAAGTAACTGGGCATGAACTTCTATCCATGATGGATGGTTTCTATGGTTACAACTAGGTCAAGGTCGAGGAATTAGAGCAGTATAAAATAGCTTTCACCACTCCATAGGGAACATATGTCTCTTTGAATGCCTTTTTGTTTAACCAATGTAGGAGCTACTTTCCAATGAGCAATGGATGTAGCATTTTCAAATTTGATTAATATCATCATGGTTGCATATCAAGATGATCTAACATCTTTCTCAAAGAAGGAAGAAAAGCATTATGGTCATTTGGAGCATATTTTCAAAAGGTGTCTAAAGTATGGTATTTTCTTGAATCCCAAGAAATGTATGTTTGCTGTAACAAAGGGCAAGTTGTTGGGGCATATAATATATAAGGAGAGAATCATAATAGATCTTGAGAGATTGATTGTTGTGGAGCATTGTCAATTATTTTTGACCCTAATGCAACTAAGGCATGCATGTAACCCAACAGATGAACTTATCCTAAATCAAGCATCTCAATGAGTGAAGACATGCTACATTTAATCTATCAACCCAGGGATGTGTTTCTTGGTATGATGCCAATACTCTATGTACAGCTAAAGAATTATGGACATGTAGTTGTGTATAGCTAACACAAAAAAATTATTGGAATGATGGAAACAAAAGGAATTTAACACTTAAATTAAGAAAGATATATTTTTTAAAAGTGATCTAATTAACCATTTCTCAATTGCATTAAAACAATAACTGAAACAGAATAAAAAAATCTAGCTCTAAGATCTAAACCTGATAACTTGAATCTAATACAAATAGGTGGTAGCCTATCGCAAGTGGGCCCTGCCTTGGGTTGACTACTTCCTTCTTTTTATCAGCTACTCAACTATATCAATGCATTCCCCTCTTTACCATAGATCAAGAACAAGCATAATAGACAATCTGAAATAACACTTTGTTTATTGATTGAAATGATAATCTGTTACAATCATTCGAAAATTCTATCTCTATCTATCTAGATATGCTGGGTGTAATAGATATATACACCCTTCAAGAGTTTTATACATTTATGAAAACTAACTGCTACTTGGTCCACTTCCCATAAAACAAGGGAAATGACTCTTTATTTTAAGAAAGTAAAAACATACTAGGAAACTAAGACTTTAGAGTAACCAAAGAGGAAGATTCCCAATTGGACTACAACACAAACAAACTAACTGAAACTATAACTTTTAAGCAATCATAGATTCTCCACCTTCACACGTCCTTGAACATCTGCTAACTACCACATATCCTCTTTTAATTACTCATAAAGGAAGATATTAATTGTTGTTGTACAACTATTCGTGGCTTCATTCTTTGTTGTAGGTTGATTCTCTTGGCTGCAAGAGACAAGTTCCTTGGCTATAGAAACTCTTCAGTCCTTCGACTGTAGGAACTTCTTCTGGCTTGGTTGTAGGAACTCTGCGGCCTTTGTTGCATGTTAGTGTTCTTTGCTATAGGAAAGAGTTAGAGAAATCTCCAATCATAAAGATCATTGTAAACAAACTTATTCACACCACATTATATATGAAAACAACTATTTAACCATGCAACATATATTAACACATCATTTAATTAATATAGTGCTTTATCCACATATTATATAAAGTCTTGGATCATAAAGGATGAAAGTGCCTATAGGAATGTATCTTAAAACTAGGAAAGATAGAGATTAAAAAGATAATTATAGGGATCATCTCTTTTTTACCAACAACTGAATGAAGCTATGGTGTGACAATGCAACAATTGTACCTTTCTGATATTTCCTCACCATTCTTTTTAACAAATTAAATAAGAAATTGGGAATGTTTACGAGCCTACTATACCGTAAATGGCCTAACAATTTGAAATGTATAGTGTAAACGATGGATTGTCTACCTTCACAACTAAGATATTTGATGATCTAGGTGGCCACTTGTGCCCATCGTGGTGGTAGTGATAGACACCTCGTTCCTTGTGAAGAAACCTCAAATTGTTCTTCGGCCTCAGCAAATTCATTCCTGGAAGCTACTGTCTTTTCCCTTTTTAGAAAATTCTCTTTCCGCATGAAGCCCTGTAACTTCTGCTATGGCTGCTTCTGAAGCATTTATCTTCAATCCTTTTACCAACGCTTCCCCATTGTTCCAAGTTCTTGTGAACTAAGTTGCAATTTCATCAGTAAACGCTACTAACATTTGGAAATAATTCATCCACCCTGGTTGCTGGAAGATGGGAAGGCATTCCCCATCATTTAACAGGACTATATGATATGTAGGCTCTCTTCTCACTATCTCACATCCCATCCTTATGATCTTCAAATTCAAATGATTTCAGACAATTTTCAAACATAGACAACTCTTGGACAATTCCGTAAGCCAACTAGGGTTAAATTTGGTAGGATTCCTGTGTTTTCTTTTCTGTTTGATATTCATAGCAATTGTAAGCATTACAACAAATGTAAGCATTATTTGAACATTTAAGTTTAAATCATGTTGCATCCTGCTACATGCGTACAAGAATTAAGGCTCTCAAGGGTGGTGAGGTAAGAATGAAAGATCGTACAAATGATATGGTACTCACATAAGTTGACGGGTGAGTGACGAGATGGTGAATGGGATGACAAGACTATTACTCCCGCAACTTAATATGGCACGTGTCCTTGCTAGTCATGAGGGCAGTAAACAAAGGGAAAGGGAATGATGACAGAGCGAAGGAAAGATTACATGGAGAAGCACGTCATTAATTATATAATGAATTAATGTGGATAACATGAAAAATAATTAATAACAAATATAAAGTGTGAGAAAAGTAGTTACAAAAATCTTATAGGCATGAAAAATAATGACGATGGTGACAGGCGACACCGACGACAGAGTAATCAGCAACTGGCATGATCGTACTCTTTATTGTGGAGAAAGAATGACAACGTGATATATGTACTTTTATTGGTGACGCGGTAGTTTGTTGATGTGTAGATGGATGTCTTGTAATGATTTGGTGGTAGGGGTTGTTGCATGAATGTGAATGATGGATGCATCAAATTATACATGAAAATAACTTTTTAACCATGCAACATATATTAACACATCATATAATTAATATAGTACTTTATCCATGTATTATATAAAGTCTTGGATCAGAAAGGATGAAAGTGTCTATAGGAATGTATCTTAAAATTAGGAAAGATAGAGATTAAAAAGAGAATTATATAGGGCTCATCAATTGTCATTGAAAGAATCCCTCAACCCAAAATGGTCAAAGACATCCAGTTTTTCTTCGAACAAATCAATTTCATAAGAAGGTTTGTCCCTAATTTTGCAGAGAAGACAAAAGGAATATAAAAATGCTCAAGAAGGGGAAGACTATATATTGGAGAGGTGAACTAGCTAAAGCATTTCAGAACATCAAAGATGCAATCAAGAAAGCTCTAGTGTTAGCCTTACCTAATTTTTCTAGGCTATTTCAACTATTCTCATTTGCATCAATATCAGACTATTGCAACAGTGTTGTTACACAAGAATCAAGATGGATATGAACAACCCATTTCATTTTTTATCAAGTCTCTTAAACATGTTGAATTGAAATGTGATGTCATGGAGAAACAAGCTTATGCACTAGTGACGACTATGAAGAATTTTAGACCATACTTGGTAGGTGCTGAAGTTATTACTTATGTACCACATGCAGTCGTTAAGGACATCTTCACCTAGAAAGAAGTAATAGGTAGAAGGTGTAGATGGATCAATAAGATTCAGGGGTTCAACATTGAAATTCAAATTACCAAGCAAGTTAGAGGACAAGGCTTGGCCAAAATAATGGCATAATCCAATTTGGAGGTTGCTCAAGTTAATCAATTGGAGGTGAAGGAGGATGAAAAATGCATATTAGAAGATGCACCCTGGTACAAGGACATATCACATTACTTGTGCCAAATGAAGTGTCTAGTGGGGATGACATAAACCCAGAAAAAACTTTGAAATTGCATGCCATAAAGTATGTTCTTGTTGACAGAGTTATTCTAGAAGAATAGGGATGGTGTTCTTTTGAAATACTTTGATAAAGATGACGCTGGAAGGGTGTTTTAGGAGATACATAGTGGAAACTGCGGTGGCCATTTTATGGCCAAAACAATAGCCCATCGAATTCTGCGTGTAGGACACTAGTGGCCCTCTATATTCAAGGATGCACATAAGATGGTGAGAAATTGTGATCCATGTCAGAGGTTTTCAAGAAAGTTGAAGAGGTGTGGAGCCCTACCTCTAAGGCCATTGATAGCTGAGGCTCCTTTCCAATAGTGGGGTATTGATTTCATCAATGAAATCACTAAGAAATCAAGTGGAGGATTCAAATGGATTCTAGTAGCCACTGATTATTCTACAAAATGGATTGAGGCAAATCCTACCAAAAGAGCTATGGAATAAACATTGTGATTGATTTTGTATTAGACTGCATCAACATGAGGTTTGGAGTCCCCAATAGGATCATATAAGATAGTGCTATGTGCTTCAAGTCATCAAAGTTTAGTGACCTTTGTGTTCATATGGAATAAACATGTCTCATTCATCTCCATACCATCCACAAGGAAATGGATAGGCAAAATCCAACAATAAAAGTCTGATGAAAATTATCAAGAGAATGTTGGGAAAGAACAAAAGGGCTTGGGATTCCAAGTTAAGGTTAGTTGTCTGGGCTAACTGAGTCACCCCTAAAAAATCAACAGGGAGGTCACCATTTGAACTGGTATATGGGGTGGATGCAGTATTGCTAATCAACAATTTGTTGCCAGTTTATTAATTTGTGCAAGAGTTCAGTGAAGACCCAGATGATGTTGTTGCCCACAGAATTAATCAATTCATTGAGTTGGATGAAAATAGAAGAAATTTTAGTGTTGTTAATATGAAGAGATAGTAGCAGGTAAAATACTTGTTTGATAAGAGAGCCAGCCAAACAAAATTTGAAGTTGAGAATCTAGTCTTGATGTGGAATGCCAAAGCCCAGGATAACGGGAATCACGAAAAGTTAGATCCCTTATGGCTTAGATCCTATGTGATTGAGAATTCACATGGGGAAGACCTGTATGTCATTAAGAGTTTGGCAAGGGAATTTCAGGAGTTTCAAGTGCATGAACAATTCTTGAAACATTTCTTTTCTTAGGCTTTGGCCTCTTTCTCCATGCACATTCCTTTGCCCTGTAAATATGTTTAGTGTAGCCATGGATGGCTATGGCCCATGGTGAAGTGCATGTGTGTTTGTGTTTGGTTGTCTTGTTGGTCTGTGTCTCAGAGTTTTCCCGGATCCTCATTATGTCCCACTAGAACATATGTCCCTAAACATGAGCCACTGTTAGAGATGTTCCTAAAGTTTTCTCCAATTCATCCTTGAAGGGTTTAGGGTTTGATGTGTGTTACGGTTTATCTTTAGAATGCTTGATGTTAATGGCTTTGCTACAAGCTTCTTCTTTTCCAATGTTGACTTGTTCATCTGATGCGAACCCTTTAAGTTGTAAACCCGAGCCTTAAACTCATTGTTTTACCAAACCCTCCTTGGAGCAACCTGTCATTCCCTGTTCCCACATTATTTTAATGACTAGGTCTTTTAATTTTAATTTTAAATCTTCAACAAGTTCTAAGTCAGCCTTCCACGTGTCTATGTCTTGTTACATTGCACCAAGCCAAGTGCATCACATGAACCCCGACCCTTACTAAGTCTCTGAGCTTGTGCACTTTTGACATCGTGTAAAGTGTCCACTGAGTGGTCTTGGTTGTTCATTGTGTAGCAGTCATTGCCAGCTAGTGAATTCCTATTGCATCCTGACACTACTTTGCATCACAACTTTGAAGGTGGGCCTATTTTTAGGCCCGCAATGAGCGATGACGTGGCATATGACCTTTTTCTTTATGAGTTGGAGCACACGTGGCCCATTCTTATTTCATCATGCCATCTTATGTGCATCACGTGTTCAAAAATGCTTCTTTCTAAGGACATAATGTGCGATGGAAGCTTTATGGATTAAGTAGGCCCACGGTTCATGTCCTCATTATAGAGGTTTGATTAGGCCATGTGGAGACTGTCAAGCCAGGTGGATCAATGTGTCATGGTATGAGATAAATTTGATGCCTGTCACAATTTTTTAAACGAAATAAATGGGTTGTGTGAGTCGTTGATCTTAATCAAAGATCAATGGCCATAATTCAAAGTTACATAAAAGGGGCAATGACTGTTACCAAAATTCTAGGCATGTACGTGCACTAAATGAGAAGGTGGCAAATTACATATATAGTTTAGATTGTAATTCTCAAAAATATTTTTGCGCAATTTTCAAGTACCAGATAGAAAATTGTACGAGCAGCCATTGCTAGGGTTTAATAGTTTCAGCAGAGAATTGTGCTAAAGTTAGAGCTCGGGTTTTATGTTTTTCAAGCGCACCAAAAAGCTATGTGCTCTGTGAACCTCTAAGTTTTATGCTTCCAAAAGAAGTCAAGAGTTTTTTAGTTTGGCTAATTATAGTTTGGTAGGGTTTATGCATTTATTCTAAAAATAGCTTTTCAACTTATCATTTCTAGCTCCTCTAATTTACTTAGACTAATTGTGCTTTATTTTTTCTTTACTTCAATAAGCCTAGTTTAATCTAAAAGGGTAGGGTTATACTTTCATTCTTCAGAGGGTTTTTAGATCTATATCTTTTGATTGCTTTATCACTTTTTAGATCTCAAGAGGGTTTGCATTCATACTTATTGATATTCCATTTCTCTATCCTTATGTTTAAGGTTTGTGTTTTATTATGCGATATTATTTCTACCCACCCTACCAACCCTTCAACTCCTCATTAAGGTTTCATTTTCAAATCTAATATATCAATTGTTTTTATTTATTTTTTATATCTAAGAGTGATTTATATTTCCTTATTTTCCTCTCATAACCATATTTCTCTATTTATGCAACAAGCTACTTGATATTATAATCTTCCTTTGAGAAGGAGTGCTCGTCTCAACCCTATTGTGGCTACACACTCTAATGACAATGAAGTATTTTAGGATGCTCATGTTGAAAATAATTTAGATGATTATGATCATGATGTCCATGTGGATCATCACAATTTTACACAAGAACTTTCTACTTAAGCTACTGCTAAGAATCCTACACAATTAGTAAATATGATTCACAATATGTTTATCAAAAAGCCACATGGATTAGAGGTTTTACAAGTTGGTGATAAGATTTAATTTCCCT
Organism: Cunninghamia lanceolata; assembly: GCA_027924645.1. Lineage (NCBI taxonomy): Eukaryota > Viridiplantae > Streptophyta > Pinopsida > Cupressales > Cupressaceae > Cunninghamia > Cunninghamia lanceolata. The sequence continues at coordinate 9,456,496 of BSBN01000478.1, forward strand.
ATTTCTTTATTGTGTCTACTTTCCCTCCCTCATCGTTTATACTTCCACCATTGTTTCATCCCATAACACCACTCCTACTTCCACTATTGTACCATCCTATAGTGTTCATCCTTCCTCCACCTTAGTCCTCTCTATGTCCTACCTCTTAATTACACACCTCACACACATCTCACATGATGTATCACACCTCTAATCCTATTTTATCCACTACTACCCAAACCTGTTATATTCACCACTCCACTTGCTTGTTCCATCCCTACTTCTAGGACCATTCCTCATTTTATTCCTCCATCCATGTCCATGTACACACCTCACTACATTCCCTCCCCCATTCATATTTCTCAACTGGTTATCTCATCCTTTCCTTCTACCAATCATAATTGATGCTATTCCATAAATCCTACCTATACGCATCCTAGTGGGCCTCGAACTTTCCTTGTCAGCATTCATTCTTCTACCCTAGATTTACTAATGCAAAAGATAGATAAATTTGAGAAGAGAGTGGATAAAATGCCTAATGGACAAGACAATGATGGATTTAAAGATGATAGACATCCACCATTAAAATTTAATATTGTTACACATCCACAACCTATGGGTTTTGTGGCACCTCGTTTTTCAATATATGAAGGAAAAGGTGATTCAAATACACACTTAATATCCTTCACTAAAACATGTGTTGATTTCTTATATGAGGAGAGATTGTTGGCATTTTTATTTCTAAGGATTCCAAGGACTTTAAAAGATTACGTTATTGAGTAGTTCATCTCATTACCTCGTGGATCTATACATACATTTGATGATTTAACTAAGGAAATCTTGAATCAATTCAAAGTCAATATAGAGCTTAGAGTTATTGCAAGCTCCAATTTATTTGAGTGTTCCTAAGGACCAAATGAATTTATAAACGATTATGTCATAATATTTTAGACCTTTTGTTCTTAGTTGCATCATCCCTTACATGACCTTGAGTTGCAAAATTTCTTTAACAAGGGATTGCTTAAGTCAATTGTTGATAGTGTGTATCTCAATAGTCTTAAATATTTTATGGTTCTTTGTGCACGTGTGAAAACAATTGAATCCAAGCTACAAAAAATAAATATGCTCAAATATGATTCATCATTTGAATCATCTTACCTTTCAAATTTCAAAGGGTAATGATTCGAAGGAAATGTTAACCAAGTTGCTACTACTTCTACTATTCCTTCTTTTAAAAAAAATACTCCCAAAAAATTACAAAACTACAAGAATCCTTGGATCATGTGATTCAAATTCTATTGAGTTCTAATTTGATTACTTCCCTCCTACCCATCCATTGGATCCTAATAACCCACTCCCAACAAGTTCTAATGAGAAAGCATTTTACAATTTTCATAGAGTTAAGGGACATAACATACAATCATACATGGGTATAAAACAAAGTAGATCTCATAGATAACAACATGATCCATGTCAAAGGTGTTGATGATGGTGGGAATCCTTCAATGACATCTAAATAGGCATTTGGAAATCTACACCAATCCAATTCTCACTTAGAAAAATAATATTGAGGCACATGATACCATTGTATTGAATGATACACGTGAAGCTAGTAATAATATGAATGATTGTAACAATGAGTATCAATATGCAACACACTTACATTCTTTTGAGGGTACAATTGAGAATTTGAGACAAAGGTTACATTTTCTTCGTCTTCTTCTCCTTCATTGATTACATTTTTTTATTTGATTTCACAAGAGAATTACTATGGTCCATTAGACATACCTAGTAATCTCAAAGGATCGATCACCTACTTAATTAATAGGAAGGAGAACATGGTGATTGTGTTTCATCGAAGAGTTGCAATTGGCACTTTAAGTTACTAGAGCATGAGAGATGGTTTGGCTGCAAGAATAGATCTTAGAGAGGACATAAGTTGTGCTCCACCAAGAATACTGATAGTTACATCTATAGTCAATTAAGTGGCCATCATAACAATGAAAAAGTTTGTGAGATGATCTTTAGAACAAGTTAACAAAAATTAACAAGAGAACAAAGCATAAGAGAGATATAAGAGTCTCTCAAAGATCAAGCCAATTATTTACAATCTATACGATATGTGACAACTCATTATTGAGGAAGCAATAATAAAATGGCTTTCGCTATGTCACAAGACCATACAAAAACATAAGAAATGACTTGAAAAAAATATTTTGTAAGTAGAGAAGGTAAGCAACATAATTTTGTGTCATCTACTTGATAAAAATACTAAAAGAAATCATTGCATCAAAAGACAAATGTAAAAAATATAAAAACTCCATTAAAAATAATGTATATACCATGTCTCTTATACAAGGTTATATGCAATGACAACTATTGTTATAGCACTAATCTTAGTTGTAGATGAGCATCACATATTGTCTACAACCATTAAAGGTAACTTACATATAAATACATACATGTGTGTGTGTGTGTGTGTGTGTGTGTTTAAATACTATTTGAATGCATGTATAATTTGAGGTGCACCACTCGCTCCATATTGTTATCCTAATACAGGTTTCTAAGAAAAGCATAGAATCCATCAAGTTTATCAAAGGATTCATATAACTATTTCAACACTTATTACAATTTTTGGACTAGACCTTAAACTCATATATAGTGCTCAAATCCACACCCCCATCCTTCGCATAGTGCACAATCTAAACATAAGTAATTGAAACAACTTCATTAAGGTTTTTGACCTCAATTTAAAATATCAAACACCATTAACTAAAAAACATTTGTCATCTACTATGTTTGATCCACCCAAAACAAGCAACAAGATAGTAGCAAACTCACCCTATTGGTGCCCAAATCTGTATTCCCTAGAAACTTGTTAAAAATCCATGAAAATCCCAAGTGTACCCCCTGTGTCTTCCCTTGAACTTTAACGCCCTAGAAAATCCTGAAAAAACTCAAAAAATGACTAAGTATGGCTTTTGTCCGCCCTTTTGGACCTTCTAGGAACTTGTCGACATTTCTGGTGGTTCCTGAAACCACTGGAACCTCCAACGGGTTCCTAGGTTCTTATCGGGCCCTAAACCCCCGACACTGTGCAAACAAAGTTAAGAAGTAAGGAACTTGTTGATGGTTCTAGTGGTTCCTGGAACCTCTAACTTAGTTCTTGAGTTCCCTTTCCCCCTCGACTCACCGCAAAAGGAAGTGATTAAGTGAAGAAGGAAGAAGTATGGAACTTGTCTACGATTCCAATGGTTCCTGAAACCACATGAACCTTTGACTTGGTTCCTGGTTCCTAGTCATGCCCTAAGCTCCAACGAAGAAATCAGACAAAGTGGCAAAGAGAGTAAAGAAAGAGTTCCATGGTTTTGTGGTTGGAAAACTGCCGACAAGATGGAACAAGGTGGAGTAAAAGAAAAGGAAATGGGGAGAGGAAAAGAAAAATACAATGAAGATGAAAGAAAATATAAGACAAAGACAGATGAGAAAAGAAGATGTCAGAGCTTCTAGTGGTTCCCGAAACCACTCAAACCTTCAACAAGGATCTTGGGTTCCTGATAGGTTCCAAAACCCTAACAAAGGAAATGAAGGAATGGAGTAAAGGGAGGAAAAGGTAGGTGTCTCAACACTTAGTCATTTTTCAACAAAAATTTGACTTAGGCAGAGTAACGAAGATGTCAATGGTTTCGGTGGTTCCCAAAACCCCTGACAAAGTTATGTGATTCATGATATCGACATGTGCTCCAACAAACGAAACTAAGGAACAAGAGGAAACAAAAAAGAACAAAGGGGGGAAACATGTAAAGAATGAAGTAAATGAGAAAGACAAAGGTAATGAGAAAGTAAAGGATGTTGGAAATTCTAAAGGTTCCAAGAACCATCAGAACCCCTGACTTGGTTCTGATCGATTGCCTATCCTTCGACATCATCTAGAAAAGGATTGGAAACATAAGAAATTAGGTGCCAAGTTAGAAATGAAGCCTGGTAGATGCAACCATGTGTCCAAATGCCCTTGTACATCTCACCTATCTCTAGCTACTCTCCTCAAGGCACCATGAATGTAGTTGGTGGCTTCTCCCAACTACCTCTTGTACCTACACGCAGTTAATGCCTTTCTTTCTAGGTGGTAAACACCTAACAACCATGGCCTCATTCATTGCAGATTAAGGTAGATTTGGAAGGGAGTACATATTGGCTCATTTTTTCATTTTAAAGGGGTCAATTCTTGAGTTTCCAAGAAGTGAAGGTGTAGAGATTTCTTGGTTTTCAAACAATGCCAGGTCTGATTCTTCAAGGTGCAGTGAGATGAGATGTATAAAGATTATAAGGTATAATTGATATGAATTCTAAACTTCTCCATTGTTATCTGTATTTCTTCAGAGAATCCTTATGGTTTCCTCTTGCCACGTTTTGTGGTATGATTGTAACAACAAATGTGATGAATGTGACAAATTATGAAAACACTACATGCTTTGTGGTGATTATTTTTGAGTTGCATATGGATGAATGTAGTGTAATAACATATTACTAAGTATATTCATTGTTGGTTATCACATTTTTAATGCATCTGAATATTTATAGAGGCCCTCATATGTTTCTATATTGTTTCCTTTGATGAACTTATGACTCTACAACCCATTGAATAGGCACAGGTCTGGGAGGTATTGATCACCCACACTCTTCAAAAATAAACAATATCATTAAATTGTGGAATAGGAATAAGTTTTAATCCGTAAGCCTCTTTTGGTTCAACATTTTAACCAAGGAACATTTTTAGCAAGCCAACCAAGTTTTTATCTAAATGAACTAGATTTGCATACATGCATCTTGCATTATTGTAATGATGTCATTATCAGCTCCATAAGAGGTTTTTAGTGCAGTAGGTTAGCTTTTGATCTAGTGACAACCTTTGGGATCAAAATTATACTATGGGTACTACTGTTGTGTTATCATTTCATATACTTTGTGCTGTAGTCAATCCCTGTTGAGGGATACCTCTAGGAACACCCTCCTAAGTTTAAATGATCTTAAAGAAAAGAGGAGATTACCCACTCCTATCAATTGGCCCTTAATCATCCTCAACCTATTGATGAACCCCTTTTCTCTCTCCTTGATGATACCCCTGGCCTGGGAGATTAGGAAAAACTCTAGAGTTTTGGATTAGCTATTTTGGGAACCAACACACCCCAAACTCAATGCTTGAGATTTCAATGACAACTACAAGATGCATAAGTTTTGTCATAGCCTTAATGAAACATCAAAAAAATAAATCCAACAAAATAATACATAAAAGTAAAAGGAAAAAACCCTTAGTAATGAATCGAAGGTGATAAACCTTACTTCACAAAGTATTCAATCAATAAAGAAGATGTAACCATTATCTTTTTATGAGAATGTGTGCCTTTATTATGCATTCTATTGCATAATTCAACTTGAAGGTGTAGACACCAAAAATTGACTAACATCATTTCCATGTCATCGCGCTTCATTGACATCATTTCCCTAATCTATTAATTATTCTTCATCAACCTTCATTATTCTTCTATTCGTATTAATTAAATAATTTTTAATTATTTAATTAATATATTAACGCTTCCTCTATGTGACTAATTAAATAAATGTTGAACACCCAGAATACTGAGAGGGGGGGTGAATCAGTATTCTCTTAAACCATTCACTTATTAAACCATTAATCCATTTGCCCATTCAACAACAGCAAAGCAAATTAAGCATAGAATGAACAACCATAAAACATAACACAGACACCATGATTTTTACATGGAAAACCCAATATGGGAAAAACCACAGTGAGTGTTAGCTCACAATATATTATGTAGTAACAATACTGAATTACAAAGAGGCTCACTGCCCTAAGGACTCATTGTCCAAAAGGATGCTCACTACATACAGGCTCACTGCCATAAGAAAAGAAAGAGAAAGAAGGGTGGCTCACTGCCAAAATGAACTACTAAAATTGCATCTGCAAATGCATGGATACAGCTCCAATGATGCTCAGAAAACTGTCTCAAAACTCTTCATCCTGAACTACTCTGTTACACTGCTATGCTCTTACATGAAAATAAGATCTCTCTTCTTTTGCACTTGTCGCCCTTACAAAATCACAAAACTTCGCATGTTGCACACATACACACCAACCATCAAAATGAATCTCATATATATATATATATATATATATATATATATATATATATCCGCAACATTTGCAATCTTCAACTTAGGTCGGCCTATAAAGATGAAGCGTGTAGTTATGCCTTGTGTAACTTGTCGGCCTAATCCTTTCATCAAAACACCTTGCGAACCAATTCAACACTTGAAACATATTCACACATGTCAGCTTCAACTATAGAACCCCTTATGATATGATTCCAAACACTAGATCTTATAGCACACAGATCAAAGTATCAGGTCGGCCTCATACACAGACTACCATGGGTTCAATCCATCTATTAGATCACAACTTTTGGTGCAGACCACAAAACTTGCTCAAACTCATAGCTAAGACTCTTTAGGCATCCCCAAGCTTACCTTCAAAACCGCATAGCATAATATAATCATGCGGTGAAATGTGGACCATCAGAAGTTACACTGTGTCACTGTCAAACACTATCTAAGCATGTAGCGATACTTAGATGCTCATATCTACCTTACCGGTAGACTTCAAGCACTGCAACTATGGATTTAGATACTTCAGACATGTGTTTACAACACCTCAAAACCGCAAGAGGAAATACCTATTACCGGAGGAATGCGGACCAAGTCAAACCAGTGTTCTGCCCTGCTCAAGACTGTTCTCTGCTATGTCGAACTTGTGCTACTTGATAATATACTTCCGAAGATGATCAGAAGATGAAACTCTAGATTTAGGGTCATCTAAGGATTATAAACATCTTACCAAATCCACAGGACCAGATCTTCAACTATGGACCAATGTTGATCATATTACTGTCTCTCTGTAGCCATCTCAGTACTCTACCAATTACTTAGCCAAAATGTCTAAGTCTTCTTTCCGGACCAAAATTCTTTGTACACATGACTATAACCTCACAACAGTTTTGAATCCTTGTTGAACTCTTGTTGCCATCAATGACAACACCATCAAACATCATGCCAATTCAACTCATACCAACAATGTCTCTAATGATGTTTGCCAACTCGCCAACAATAAATTTATTTTATTTAATTAAATCAAACTAACTTTTATTTATCCTCCCAGAAATAAATAAAAAATTATATTTTATTTATTTCCAATGCTTCCTCTATGTGACTAATTAAATAAATTTATTTATTTAATTAAATCTCACTAACTCTTATTTATCCTCCCACAAATAAATAAAATTTATATTTTATTTATTTCCTCATTTTTCATCCTCACATGAATTAAATAAATTTATTTATTTAAATCCCTTAATCACTCTCCTAATTTCTCTCCCCTAATCACTCCTAAATTCTTTCCATAAATCACTCATCTTAACTATGTAATCAAAAAGACAACTATGACACAACTCTTCCATTAAATTAGTTAATTATTAATCAAATTGGAATTAAATTAGCTAACTATTAATCAATTTGGAATCAAAATTAGTTAATTATTAATCAAATTGAATCAAATAAGTTAATTAATCGCTCAATTTGTTAACTTTCCTCATTAATTCTTCTCAACTAATTACAACTGTTGATCTTATAATCTATCCTCCATCGTTGGTTCTTGATTTCAAAAATCTATAAATTCATGATCATTCAAGCCATAATAAAGGGACCTTTATCATAAACTTACTCTGTCAATTTATCTCCTCAAATCCTCGCATCCCTTCATCCACAAATTCACTATCCTCATCTACAATCTTCAATCTTTAAATCATATCAGAGTTATGCTACTTTGAAGAACAATCCACAAACAAATACATATCAATTTCATCAAAAGAGCATAGCTAGTGAAATTCGGGTGCTTCTACTCCGCTCCATCAAGAAGAAGAATATATTTGAGGTAAAAGATAGATGTGTTTGGTTGCATTATCTTTATTGTTATTTCCTCATTCGATTTTTTCCCTTCTACAAAAGGAAACTATGATTAAGATGCACTACATTAGATGAAGTTATAAAGCATCAAAACTATGGTCAATGCTACAAAGTTCAAGGGTCTATTTTAAAAGGTAGATAAAGTACAATCAATGTGACTAAATTCTTAAATTTTGAACAAGGGAGAGCTCTTCATATTATACATAAAAATTCTGGTCACTATATAAGGTCAAAATAAACTATACTTGTATTCTTCAATAACTACAATAGAAGTGTTGAATTTTCCAATAAGTATATTTTCTAGTTCAATGTGATGTTTCTCTACTACTTTTAGGTCTATTTCTCTAGTTTGTTTTCAATTTTTTGACAAGACTATTCCAAACACAAAAACAAACAAACTAATTAATTATTTGAAGAAATATCCTACTATGTAAGAACAACAATTTTAAAATAGCAATCATGTGAAGTCAATTTTTACTTGGATATTAGAAAAATCAAAATATTTATCTATCTCAATCTGATTCCCTATTGTCCTTAGATTTCTTAAATTTGCAACATTGAAATGGATTTTTGGTTCATATGACAATAGTATCTAAGTCATTTTAATGAAAATAAATTTGTATACCATCTTCGATTTGAATGCAAGTAGTCACAAGGAGCCATCAACTACACACTATTCCTTCTCTTATAAACTTGGCCAAAAAAAACAATTTTCAGCTCAAAAAAATAGTGTGTTGCCTAAGACAAGTACTATTTTCAAGCATTGAATAACATTTGCACAAACAAAGAAACCCATATATTGTAGCCATTGTATAACATATTGGGTCAACTCAATTCCTCCAACATAAATATTGACATAGTATCAATAGATATAGATATAGGCAAACCAGTTACTAAGCCATACCACAAAAGAGGAAACATTGTACTTCAAGTTACCTCATATCATGTTAAATCTTCAAAGAAAGTTACGATCTTGTGAGACACTTGCACATTGATATCTATAAGAGTTTTGTATTTGCTTTCTTAATACCTAGCTAGTTGTGTGTATGATATTTTAGGGTAGCAACTACTTAATGGAAGATAAAATCCTCTGTTTTTTTTTCAAAAGGCTATGATCTAGATTTTGGCCAGGCTCCCATGAATTTTTCATCAAGATCTATTGCATCACACATTGACCTATTTTGTTGCAGGTACATTGTGTATCAATACTCTTTAGAATTTTCTTTTAACAACTAACTATATTCATGATGCATAAATATGCATCTTGTATTAAGCATCTCATCTAGAATTATTACTATCTTTTGTTAAACAATTTCATTCTTTGAATTTTTCTCTATACTTGATTGTAACCAATCTTACTTATTCAATGCATGGTGTTAATCAACTGCTCTACTTAAATAACAGATGATTCAACAGTCAAATAGTCAATGGCAATTTCACACCTCACCCATGTGCAAAAGTGGCAAATAGTTGTCCTATTTTTACTAGCAAAAAGTTTCCTTTGACTCCTCTTCTTAATGTCTCCTTGGATTCCTCTTGCTCTAAGAATTCTTCTTGCCAAGATAATATTATAAAATTACGAATGAAAACTAGAAAGATCAACAAATTTTTTAAACACTTATAACCATTGAATTTTATATTATCTATTGATAGCCTAAAAAGCTAAACTATTAACAATAGGACTTCAATCAAATGTTTATATTATAAACTTTTTAGTAGATATGTATGATTAAATGGATAAAATTGAGATTTCAACACGTTGAACAAAGAGTAAACAAAATTTCTGTAGATCTTCTATGTGTTTTTGGATATTCAAACAAAATTAAAACATCACTTAAGAAGAGTGATTTATAATTAGTTTCGATAGTCCACTATACAACTCATTAACATAAGTCTTATTCAACTTTAATGTATAATGGTTGATAATGTGTTGTTCCTTATGCCAAAGGAAAGAAAATGGCCCTATGTTCTCTCATTTAATGTTGTTAAATACAAATACTGTGGAAGGAAATATGAATAACTAATTAGAGAGGATTGAACACATATAGAAATAAAGAAGGCAATAACAAATGGCCTAAAGAAACCAAAAATGAGATAAAACTCTAGAAGGATGGAGGATTTTCACCACAAACCACTATCTCATGAACTAATACAATGGCACAAACATCAATATCCAAACACCACACAAGCCTTATGTTAGCTGCCGTTGCACCAAAAGATCGACCTGTTAATGCTCGATACAACCACTTGACTTAACAAGCACGAGAGGCGGTTAAGCCCTTGTCACAAACCACCGCAGCACTGCACTAAACAAGGAGACCAAGGGCCACACCTTGCAACAATCCCCCTCCAACGCAAGCGCAGGGTTTGAACCCGTGACCTCGGCTCTGATACCAATTGTTAGCTGTCGTTGCACCAAAAGATCGACCTGTTAATGCTCGATACAACCACTTGACTTAACAAGCACGGGAGGCGGTTAAGCCCTTGCACAAACCACCGCAGCGCTGCGCTGAACAAGGAGACCAAGGGCCACACCTTGCAACACCTTACAATTGCTTTCACACTCCCCCAGTTACACTTCAACTCCTCATATGTTGAAATAATGTAAGCTCAACTCAACTAATTTGCTAAGAAAATACAAAGGAGAACTTGTTTACAATGACCTCTCTTGGAGGTATTTATGAACATGAGTTACAAGATTTTAGAGAGGGGCCCAAGAGTCCTCAGTAACTAGAACTCATGAATTTGGAATGCTTCAACTTCTTCAGACCCCACAAGGTTTGTTTTTTTATTCTATATAGGATGGTTTCAGACTAAGCAAAATTATCTCTAATGACTATCATTGCACGAATACAAATTCAATAGTGACCAAAATTGTTTGACAATTTTGACTAGGGTTGAATCCATCATTGATATCCAATTTCATCATGACATCAATGTCTAGAGTGTTTAGGTCACTCATAGCACTTTAGTCTATGTTCTTATAAGTCAAAATGCATACTTCACACTTTTCCCTCTATGTCTTGCACCCATTGTAGTCTCCATCACCCCTAGATGAAATCAATACTCATTTCAACTATTTTGGAGCCTAAAACCACTCAAAGATGAGCCAAATCACACAATTGGGACCCCTCCTATTATCTGCATTGTTATGTCATTTAGAACACTAGCACACCTATGCTAATGTCCCCCACCAATTTTGAATTATTTCCTCTCACTAACGATCATTAAATCCCTAACCCTTGCCTTACAAAGTTTTCCCAATGGTTTATTTGCCCTTATTTGTTTATAAATACACGCTTTCCATTTTTGGAAAGGTTTATAATGCTCTCGCTCTTTAGCTCTCTTGCATTTTTCTATCTTTATTCTTCCCATACTAAGTTTTCACCTTCCTCCATTTGTTGACCTTCAATTTGTAAGGATTCAATTGAAGATTCAAGGTTGAAGACCCTTGGCACACCTTTGAGCATTTTTTCCATCACCCTTGTTCCTCCATACATAAGCTCTACAAACATTTTCCTAATTTAGCAAGCTTTTAGGACCTCCCCTTCACCATTGCACACATTAGTATTGCACACATGCACTCTAGGAACACACACCTAACAACATTTAATCTATACTTTGGGTTGAAAGATGCCAAAACAGGAGTTTGACTAAGGCAAGCCCCTAATCCTAAATACCATTTTTCCCCCCCACAAGCTACTTAAAACTTTGCTACACATTTGCAACCACCTCAATCGCTTCTACAAGCATCTTGGAGCAACACAAAATTAGGCAACCAAGTATAGAAAGTTTCAGGTCACAACAATCAAGGGACCCTATTGTCTGAGGGTCACTAGCACATCATCAGACATTAGAGTACGACAAAGGTCATTAGAGTGAGAATGAGGTCACTAATGCAAGGTCACTAGAGCACATGTACAAGATTGAGATATAGGTCACTAGAGTGCGGAAAACATCACTAGAGGGAGAAAAGAGTCACTACCATGCCCTCCACACATTAGCATACCTAAAGGGTCATTATCATCATATGCAATCGCTGAGACCTTTATGCATGTTTAAATCCCTTCCTAACTAATTTTCCAACACTTTCCAACATTTTACAACTACTTCATTAGCTACAAACTCCAAATAGATTTCATTCTAATTAGCATACCTAAAGGGTCACCATCATCATATGCAATCACTGAGACCTTTATGCATGTTTAAAACCCTTCCTAATTGATTTTCCAACACTTTCCAACATTCTACAACTACTTAGTTAGCTACAAACTCCAAAATAGAAACACTTCATCTAACCTTTTTCTATTTCATTTCACATTTCTTGTTCAATCTCAATTCCCATGCTAGTTTTACTTAGCTTATATCTAGATTTGTTTCATTTACTACTGTTTTAAAGAAAATCAAAATAATGAGTAGAATAGCACACTAGTAGTCTAAATAAAAGATCTCAACACTAGAGTAGCACTTATTTTTCCTACAATTCTACACTAACAATTTGATCTTCTACAACCATGTTCATGTGTTTTTCTTCCTAAAAAGAGTCATTAAGAGTGTCTAGAACAAGGGAGAATCTTTATAAGAACATGTTAGCAAGTAAGTTGATTTCACCAACCAACTAACCAATTCTAGATTGCACCTCCCCACAATTAGGAGGCTTTCAATCCCACAAATATGTAATGTCACTAAATGAGGAAACAATCTCCCCACCTTGTTTATTAGACATCACTTGGTTTTGCACAACTTTGCCTCTTCAAAGAAACCTACCATTTTCTTTAAAATTGAAGCCACCACCCAACCATTTGCTTCTAATTATAGTTGGTAAATGAACTAGAATTAATCTCATATTCAACAATTCTCCTATCCTTAAAAAGAAATGAAGAAATTTTGCTGCTAACATTGATCAACTTATTTGCTTGATGTGCACTTACCATGGAGATCTTTGATTTGCCTTCATAGGCATGGATGATGAAGTTCTTCATATCTTTCATTCACGTGTATTTGTTGTCCTTTTTACAATAGATAGCGTGTCTAACACAAATGCATGGATTACCAAACATGGCACCACATGCATCAAGAGGAGTCGTATCTACAATAACCTTGTCAACAAAATGTTGATTAACACCAAACTTAAGTTTGAATTATTTGGGGATAGACAATTATATTTTGTTTTACTCAACCCAACTCATATGGTTCAGGATTTTATACGTTTCCAATCTAAGTTTGGCTACCAACTCTATATTAAATTAACTTGAGAACAAGAATTAACGAGAGCATCTACTTTTGTCTTCTTGATTTGATTTTTGATGTGAATGTTCAATATACTCACCTTCCCCTTGCCCTTCATTACTACGTTAGTGACTTTTTTTGTGAAGGAGGTGCAAACAAGTCTCTCATCCACATGAAAACTACATTACACTTCTTTCTTGGCCTATGAAAGAAACTGCCGCCTTCTTCTTGCCCCTTTTTCCTTTCTTCCCCCCATTAACATCACAATGTGAATCAAATTTAATAGTAATAAAAGCACCTAGTTTACCTTCATTTTTGCTTTGGCCTCTAACTCACCTTGATGTCCTTGTGCCTTTGAAGAAGGGGATGTACTTCTTTCCTTGTCCATCAATATGAGCATGAAAGCATGTCTCATCTATATCCTTCAGTTTTGAGAGCAATACAAGGCTCCTTAGATGACTATAAAATTCTTCTGTTCCTCATCAAAATGTCATTCTCTTGGATGTCTATCCATTTGGACAACCCTTATAAGAAACTCAATTATATAGACCTTACTTCTTTATGACACATAAGATAAAATTGTTTCTCCATTAGACTCTTAAATTCATCCCAAGAACTAATAGTTGCTATCTTTCTTAAAGCCAAATGAGAATAGTTTTTAAACCAAGTAAGAGCATACTTTGTTAATCTTAATATAAGAAAAGAAATTTGTTATTTTTCACTAAAATGGTATGTATTGAAATATAATCCTAATTGTGCCAATCACTAGTCAAGCTTCTCATTATCTGTGCATCCATAAGGCAGAATTTATGTCTTTGCTTTGGCTTTGAAAAAAAGTGTTGTTGGAAGATTTTGCACACCATGGGACTGCACTCTATTGTGAGAAACTAGCTGCTCACTGGCTTAAGGATTCTCTAAAGATATCATTTATCCTTCAATACCTCCACAATACATTATAACCTCCCTATAGAGCAGGAAATACTCGCAACATCTTTCTCCGATGTGATAATTCTCTCTATTAAGAGGTGCAGCATTATCATGTGCAATGCTCCTTACTCTTCTTATCCAATCTTTGGACCCTCTCTTGCTGGAAAGGAAACAAATCTACCTTCCCAATTGTAATTGTTGATCTAATAATGGGTATAAATCTATAAAAAAGATCATGGAAACAAACAACCACAAAATCCAAGAAAAATTGCTCTTCTATTTCTGATTTATAATTAGTGTGTATAATCCACTACATAACTCATCAACACAGATCTTATTCAACCTTAAAATACACTGATTGATAAAGTTGTTCTTTATGCAAACTGTAGAAAACAATCCTCATATACTATTGTCTAATGAAGTACAAATAATGTGAAAAGGACGCATATATAACCAATTAGAGAGCTGAAAAATACAACAGCAATTGACGTAGACAGACTCAAATCTTCTAGAGGCATTCATGGACTTCTCTTGCACAAACAGCAATGGCTAAAAACCACACAAACCTTAAAATTTCTCACTTCACCAATTTCACTTCAACTCCCCTTAAGACTTATAAGTAGAAGTAACATAAGCTCATTTAACCCAATTTGCTAAGAAAACACCACAGAGAACTTGTTTACAACGGCTTTTGTTGGAGGTATTTATGACCATGAGTTACAATATGTCAGAGAGGAGCCCAAGAGTCCTCAATGACCCAAACTTGTGAATTTTGAGCATTTCAACTTTATTCAAATCCCGCAGGATTTGTCTTTTTGTTAATCTATGATGGTTTCAGTTGTGAGCGAAACTGTCTCTAATGAGTCTTACTGCATAGTGATGCATTTGACACCATCCGAAATTGTCTACTTCAACTGGGGTTGAATCCATCACTAATGATTAGTTTCATCATGATTTTGGCATCCTTAGTGATCAGACTACACAGAGCACCCTAGTCTTTGTTCTGCGCTGACGATTTGATCTTCAACAAACCTGTTCATATGTTTTTCTTGCTAAAATAGCCATGAAAAGCATCTACTATGAGTGAGATTAGTGACTACGTTAGCCAATTTCACTAACTACACAAATCCATTTTGGATCCAAGTGAAAGACTCTTGCAGACTGTAATGTTGCAAATTTTGGCATGTCATTTTGCTTGGTTTGAGTGCTGCAGCTATGGTTAGCCAACCGTTGTTAAGGTAATAGAAACTGTCACACTCTCTCTCCACAATCTGTACCCAATATATTTTCCAGCCATAGTGGAACTGTCCCATGCCTTCCAAGGAGGAGACCTACTGCATATAATAGATGTTAAATATTTGCTTTTAAAGATGCAGATCCCATAAATCTTTGCATTTTCTTCTGTGGTGATACATGAAGAGCAAAATGATATAAGCAACATATACAGGAGTTTTCCCTTACATGTCGCTGTGAATTCCTTTAAAACAGAGAGACATTAGAATTTATAAATGTGGCATTGGACATTCAACCATCAGCATTGTAAGCGATGAAAGAATCAACTAAAGCTTTACTGCACAAAAGCATCACATAGCTAGAACATACATTTGAGAAAATCAGCATTCAAAATTTCCAGCCAAGGACATAATTTGGAGCTCATGTCTTAACCACGTTTACATGGAACAAGTTGCTAAGAAACTATGGCAAAGTTCTTCAAAGATTTTTGTCTACTGTGCAAATACTTCAAAACAAAAACCATGCCACTAAAACTAGATGGGAAAGCTACAAATTACTAAGCATTGATAGTGACTACATATCACGTTGGAAGAGGGATATCGGTTGGCAATAATAGGTTTACATGAAAGATGCAAAACGCTGGGAATGTTAGTTAAAGTATACAATCCATTGTAAACAACTAGGAATGCCGGTTCCCATGCTCAGGTCTGTGAGTATATTCATAGTCTAAATGCACAAAAGCCCGTTCTATGTCAGGAAGAGATTCCAATTTTTCTTGAAGTGCTTCTCCAATGTCATGAGCCTCTTGTAAGGGCATATCACTGGGTAGCACAATGTCAACTTCAACAAAGTAATGAGAACCAAATGTGTAAGCTCTGACTGTATCAATATGCCGTATGTCTTTGTGATGATTCCAACAGAGATATGTCAATTTCTGCAAATAATCAGGTGAAGCTGTTTTCCCCACCAAAGAATTCACATTTTCCAGAACTGTGCTTGACCATGTCCTGATTGTGTAGAGTGCTAACTGCATAAAAGGTCCATTATCAGCAGCAGTATTTCAAACTATAAAGATTAATATAACTTTGAAACATACTTGAGATGTGCTCAAAGGAAGCAAGGTAATCTATATGTTGCTTCTTGAAAATATATATATATATACTTTAATGATCACAACCGTGCAAATAACCTGCTAAACACTAATGATCAAATTTCAATCAGAAGAGGATGCATCCTCCTCACTATAACTCGACAATTTACCCATCTCTAGCAAGGGGTTATATGGCATCCTTTGGATGCAGTCATGTGCATGCCTGCAGTTGTGATTACTATTCCAAATGCTTCTAAGAAGCCAAAGTTAGGATCTAGTGTGATTGTCATCATTGTTACCATTTATACAGACAAAAATGTGTATCCATATATGTACGAAGGGAGGTTTAGATATGGTAATCCTGAAAGGACCGATTGGTAACCTGCAGTCAAGCATTCTAAACACATCCTATACACATGCCTCGCAATGGTCGTTGCTATCATCACTGAGGAAAGGCAAGCCCCAATACTTTTCTAAACAAATAAGCTTTCCAAAATTTAATAAATCAAGTAATGCAGATGGTCACATGTACTCAACAAAACTTTTTTAAAACAACTACTAACTAGTGGAAAGTGGAAACGTATTCTATATTTAATGTGGGTTATGTAAGCTAGCTAGGAGCATACGTTTAGACATTCTTTGAGTCTATTAACCACGTAGATACTATAATGCACTACTTAGCACAAAGACAGTTTTGACAAAAAAGTAAAACCTAACATAGATCATTTTAGACAGGGCGAATGCCTTGAACTCTGCATTTCTCTGGACAAGGTCTCTTATCTTGGAATCAATGTACTCTTTAGCAGAGGAAAATAGCAATTCGTGGAGCTAAGGTTCCATAACAACAAATATCTCAAATAAAGAGCAAGTACTAACATACATTATAATTTTTTTTTTTTTTTAATTTTCTGATAGGCTACTAATATAGCTAAAACAAGCATCTGAGCCAACTGATACAAATACCTAGCTCCTGAAGAGCAATACAATACTTAGCTCCTTAAGAGTAACTCTTAGAATTTATTACTAGAAGCCAAACAATGTAAGATCAAGAGTCAACACTTAGAATTCCATCTTAGATGTCACTTTGGGGATTCGAATATGGGTCTCCACAATGAGAACCACTTTATCCCAACCCCTTGGGCACCATCCATTATAATTTTAGCAACCTCAGAGTGATGTATTCAAACAATACAGAAAAATTACATTGCATCTTTGAAACCGGTTGAAATGATAGAGACCTACAAATAGCCTGGTAATAAAAAAGTTAGCTTCAGTCTTCTCATACCAATCATAAATAGATATGCAATCGTTACAATAAGACACGAAATCATCAAAGCAGCAAATCTGATGACACATCTCAGATTTCAGATTATATCACCATTTTCAGGGTGTAAAGATAACTGTGAGAAGAGAAATATAGGGTACAAAATTATCAACCAATCAAATGTTCTCATTTAGAATATATTTACATGCATAACATGCAAAATACATAGACCCAGTAAATCATGTGTTTGTGAAACTTCAATCAACACCTAATGAAGTATTGTTCTGAAATGATCAATAAGACATGGCAAACAAGACCAAGGACAGAGAAAGAAAGAAAAACCAAAATACTGGAAAAATATTTTTGGAAATCATACACGATCAAGTAAAACCCAAAAACTTGAGTATATATCACGAAAACAACTACAAGCATCTAACATAGTACACACTTATGAATTCTGGAAAGGACATCTGCATGTACACTAATCAATAGAAGTAATGTTTAACATAGATTTTCATCAAAAGCAGCTTTCAGGCATATTCACACCACAAAGAAAGGCTAGAAAACATTCGTAGAACCTTTGTAGAAAATGAGAAGTGTCATATCATACAGTGTAAAGTAAATGGTCAGAAAAGTACATACCACTATTGCTCCAGCTGGATCTATCCACCAGTAAAATCTACTTGCAAGAATTGCAGCAACGAGACCAATTGAATTGGTGACGACATCAAAGAAATGATCTTGGGCATATGCCTTTACAATCTCATTTGTAAAAGTCCGGCAATAGATTACAAGGAACAACTTCACAAGAGTGACTGAAACCATAATTCCAACAACCCAGTGCCACCTGTCTCCTTCTAACAATAAACCTCGCTTCTGTATAATTTGGTAATAGAGTTGATGTAAGGGAATTACTTTTATGTAATATGCCAAAGTAGCTTGTTGAAAAGACAATACATTAATGCTGGACAGACAATAAAACAAATGGGAAAGAAAAACCAAAACCATTATCTGTGAGACAAAACAGAAGCATAATCCATATTACATGTTACATTTAAGCTCACTATTTATAGCTCCAGAATAATGGTCAGAATAAACTAGAATAAAACTCATAGCTTTTAGGACAAGGAAATAGGCCTGTATTTTATCGTTCATTTTTGCATCACTAGCGAACCATGTAAATCAGGCAAAGTAAAACTCAACATCAAGGTTTTCTATGAGTATTTCCATTTGTATACACTTACAGACTTTCACTAAAAACAGAAAACCAGAGCTCAAGCCAATGATACTATAATTCCATCAAAAACAATAAGGGGGGT
Source organism: Cunninghamia lanceolata (assembly GCA_027924645.1). NCBI lineage: Eukaryota > Viridiplantae > Streptophyta > Pinopsida > Cupressales > Cupressaceae > Cunninghamia > Cunninghamia lanceolata. Next base: position 9,475,574 of record BSBN01000478.1, read on the forward strand.
TTAGTACTCCAAAATATTGACAAGCACCTGAGGTGGTTGTATTTAAGCAAATAAATATTGCATCCAAAGCATTAAATATTATTTTAGCTTTACTAAACAATGCCATTTAAAGGAACTAAATCAAGAGCCCAAGATAGCATCTATGATTATAATTATGTCCAATGAAAAATATTGTATATGCAGTAATGGGTTACAAAGGTAAACAAGCATCCAAATAAGCATATAATATATCCTGTATGCTTGTGGAAAGTTCAAACCATCAGGAGAACCATTAGGCAAAAGAGATATCCCGTTCTTAAAGGTATATCCATGAACAGGAAATTTACCTTTGAAACAAGTTGTCGGACAGACTCTAGCACAATCTGCAGTCCCAATGTAGCCATAACTGAAGCAAAAACCAGAATTCCCTGCACATGGAGCATTTTACTAAGAATCAACTCTCAATAAATGTTGGACAATTCATAACATTCATGCTTTGGACAATGAATACAGACCATGACAAAAAGAATATAAGCATACACACAAGAATGAGTAAACAAAGCAATGGAAAATCCAAACTACAAAGAACAATCTAAACAAACAATTTCTTACACTAATCAAGAATAGAATGCATCTTAGGTTACATCAATATGTACGATGAAATTACTCAAATATGTTACAAGTCTCATGACCATCATATGCTTAAACTGAAACTAAACCCCCATTACTAGGCATCAAGGTGTCGGTTCCCAAAATAACCATAATCCAAAACCCTAAAACATTACCCAATCACCTAGGCCAGGGATGTCATCAAGATGATTGGAAAGCAGTTTATCAACAGGTTGAGGATGATTCTGGGCCAATGGACGAGAGTGGGTTTTCTCTCCTACACTTCGACCTCAGCTTAGACTCGGGAGGGTGTTCCTTGAGGTTAGACAACCAAATGAACAACTAAAATCGGTGGCTAAACCCAACTTACTAACTTGATTCCAAACATTGTCACTAAATCAAGAACAACTACACACATAAACCTCAATATAGCTGATTACTGCACAATGCATATGCACCCAAAAATGACAACATCATATTCCTTGAGATGAATCCACTTAAACCTTACATACACAAAATACATAGTACAAGCACACATGTACATGATTCACCAATGATTTAAACTGTTTTGTATTGCTTCAGATTTATCCCTGGTTATTACACAAAATCATGGACAGCATGTAACTAAAACTAAACCTACTCCTAATCCTACAACTAACAAGACGAGGGTTTGATTAAAATGAGAGTGTTGGCCCTTCACCAAATTTAGACCGGTGCCTACTCTAATGGGCAACAGAGTCAAGGTATGCAGGGAAAAGGGGAAAACGTTCAATAACCATCAACAGAATTAGGGAGTGCATTCACATGTAAACCCAAGAATGCATTTAACAAAATGGACATACTTAGCAATCCCTAAAATACTGCAGCAATTCATTTGCAACAAAAGATAGACCAATACAAAATCTTTGTATTGCCTTAGAAGTTGTCACATTCATCTAACCTCAGTTACAATCGCACTAGCAAATGTGATAAAGGAAATATAGAACTGTGATTACATATTCCCAAAATTGTTACAAGATGCCATTGAGACATACCATTACATAAAATGTGCATTGAAGACCTTCCTCCAAATTGCAGAACAGATTCCACCCATGTGCATGCCTGACCAAAGTTGTTTGATGCTCTAGAACCTTAATGAGCAGATGCACGACCAGAAAATTGGTTCGGAGACCAACCTGTTCTTCTTTCTTCAGGCATATATAGCATTTTCTTTTCCTTTGCACAATGGGCGGGAAAACCCTAAACGCCCATCCACCTCTATACTGGCTGCATTGAAGCCCAACTTCCCACCTACTTGCAACCATAGTCACTTTGCATTCATGGCATGCATGCGTAGAGAAAACCAACGAAAAAGCCCACATTAGACCCTTTTCAAAGGTTAGCACACGAGCGCGACTTGAAGATTCCATCGCTTTTGCAAAGCCACGCATAAAAATTTTTTAACAACCGGTGCCTACTCTAATGGGCAACATAACAACCCAGTGAACATAAAATGCTTTTTTTTTTTCAAAACACCAAACTAAGAAAAAAAAAGGATGGGGGGCCCACAAGTACCACCACACCCCTTTACATCAACCCAAAACCTAAAAAATCCACACTAATAACTAAAAACAAAAAATAAACTCATTTTTCTATGTAGTTTGTATGGAATGGTACTATGCAATGGCACAAGAGCATGGCTGAATTCAGGCAACATCACCTGCATAACATATAATGGCCAAAAGTATGGTAGACTATGTTATTTGCTCACAGAGCTCGATTTCGAGGTTAATGGAGTTTGGCATTGGAGATTGCCCTATAGAGTTGAAATCATACCACAATGCAATATATGCATACAAATAATCAACAAAAAGATCAAGCCCATTACAATCAAAAGAAGGCAAATTCTTTAGGGTAAAATTCTTATGATTTCAAAAAAACGAGAACTCTCCAAAAAAGAAAGATATGTGAACACAATAAGAAAAGAGTCGATTTATCCTGGAAAACACAACCCCAAAAACTTTTGGAGGGAACTACAACAAAAAAGAAAACAAATAGAAAATAGTATCACCGACACCCAATGGTTCGAATATGCAAATCTGCTTTATGAGTAGTTCAAGATAAAGACATCCACCTTTAATCAACACAACAATTGAGCTCATCTTTATGAAGGATATAAATCAATGCATAAAGAGTCTAGCAAAGACTTAAGGTGCAAGATATAGATGAGCAGCTAGTAGAATATTTAAAGTGGGGAATAGAGATCCTCACACCACATGTTAAAAGCATTTTCAATGATGCCATTCAAGATGGCTATCCAATAGAGTGGACAACTATTGTTATTGTCCCCCTTATAAAAATAGAAATCAATAATCTACCAAACTACTACACTATTATGGTCAATCCTCCTCTGGGAAAACTTTTTGAGAGAATGGTAAAGTACAAAATTAGCAATTGGACAGAAAGAGGAAAAAAGGGCAAAGAACAAGCAAATTTCACGTTGAGGCACTCCACTATTGACCACTGCATCACCCTTAGGCACTTGATTGAAAAATATGGGACACCCAAGTGTAAAAGCATTTTGTTGATTTGCTGATTTTAAAAAAGCTTTTGACATGATGCCTAGAGACAAATTTTTGAATAGGATGGAGGAACTCAGGATCTCAGATAGTATAGAGCGACAATCCATAGGCCTTATGGATACATCAGGCAAAAATTAGAACATGAAGCAACATTGGCCTCTAAAAAGGCTGCCCGCTCGCCCCCACTTTGTTTGGCTTATACATTGATAAATTAGAAGTGGTTAAACAACGCTGATGGTGGGGAGGGGGGTTGTGCAGTTTTCTAGTTAAGTAATAAAATTACTCTTATATGCAAATTATCTCATCCTAGTTGCAAAAACAGCTCATAGTTTGAGAGACGGAACGCGCAAGCGAAATTTTTTAACGCGCGGGCGAGATTTTTGATCGCGCAGGCGAGTTTGTTGAGCACGTGCATGGTGTGGGTGTCAATGGACAGGAGAAGGGTGTGGGCATTGGTAGATAGGAGACAGGCTTCTGCCCGAAGGTGTTGTTGGGGATAGGGCTTTGCTTACTGGGAGTGTTAAGGGTCAGACAGTTCAGGCCCCTGGTAACAGCACTCCGAATCAAGTGAACGGAGGGGCCAGGCTCTACTTTGGGGCTCTTGGCCGCCCTTAGAAATCTTTTATTGAGGCTGTTAATTGTTCAGGAACTCAAGCCCTCCCATCACAGGCTAGGGTTAGGCCATTTCTATGTGCCCATTTTGCTCCTGTGGTGGTGTGTGGCACTGAGGTTTCAGAGAATGATGAGTTTTACATGAAGCATGGAGTGATCTGCAGATTCAATGGGTTTTGGCCTTCTCTCCCTGATCTACATAACTAGGTAAGGGATTCGTGGAAACCCTTTGTGGAGGCTTTATCCAAGTGCCAGGGGTTTTTTTCATTGCAGCATTTGCTTCCACATAGGAGTGGGACTTAGTGCTAGATGGTAGGATTTGGATGTGGGAAGAGCATTCACTATCCATCAAACCTTGGGCTCAGTCCTTCAACCCTCTCACCGATCCACTTAATATCAAACCAATATGGGGTTCGACTTCCGAATCTCCCTCTTCAGTTTTGGGAGGATTGTTGCTATGAGGCCATCAACAACGCTATTGGTCGTTTCTTGAAGGAAGATTCTACAACCTCAAATATTGGGCATACAACGGTTGCTCGTATCTTAGTGGATATTGACATCTCCAAACCCCTCCATGGAGATGTTGTGTTGATGGTAGGGGAAAGGCCTTGGATGCAACAGCTAGACTATGAGGGCCTCCCTTTTAGGTGCAAAAGATGTTTTTCTATTGGTCACTTGGCCTCAGGTTGTCCTCACTCTCGCCGCAAGGGTGCGACAACTTGGTGGAAGAATGCACTCATGGATCATCTGACACTTAGCACTTCTCCGAAGGATGGTTCCTCCCAAGGGGGCAATGCTTCCCACGAAACTTTGCATGTTCCCCCTCGGTACTCGAGGGTGTGGCGATGGATATGGCTGTTGATTCCTATTTGTCCAATCATGTCAAGGCCCCTACACCGGCACCCGTTGTTTCTTCGGCTCCTATCCGTGGCCAGAGTACTACTTCGTCAGTCCCGGTCATATCTTCGGCTTTGCCTACTTCTGGATCGGATTCTTTGTGTGAGGCTTCTTTGGTTGCAGCATCTAGGGAGGATCCCCTCCTCTCACCTCGCTCCGAGGACTTTGACTCAGAAGTTTCATGGACTACGATCCAATGTAGAAAGAAAGGACTCCCCAAATCTGTCGTAGATTTGCGCCCTAGGGCCAAGGGATTTAGATTGGCTTGTTCAGGATCTGGTGTTGTTTAGATCCTTTGTTTGGTCTTTTTGTTTTCTGTAGGTTGTTTGTTGTTTTGTAACCTGCTTTTGTTTTCCCGCTGTCAGTGTGCGTCTTGTGCACTGTTTGGGTTGTTTGTAAAGGGATCAGCACCCTTGTTTTGTTGGTTATCTTAATCAAAAACAGCTCATAGTTTGAGAGAACGTGTACAAAGCTTTAGAGCTCTTCTGTGAGGAGGTCAGGATGCAAGTGAACCCCAACAAAACTAAAGTCACAATCTTTTCAATAAGGAGAAAAAAGAAACAAATTAAAAGGAAGCCTATTGGAGATAGTAGAAAAAATACAAGTACCTTGGGCTCAATTTATACAACAAGCTCGATTGGGAGACATATAGAGCAAAAAGAATACATGGGGGTGGAAAGATTTATAATCATGGGACTGGAAAAACCAAGAGAATTGTTTTTGGCTTGCTTGCCTCGCAAATGGTCCTCTATGGGTGTGAAGTTTGGGGCAGCAGTATGTTAGATCACAAATGGAGGCAAATAGAAACAATCCAAAAGCATTTAATCATAAGCAGCCTGAAAATCAAGACCTTAGTTCCATATGGGATTCTATTAGATGAAACAAGTACTTTCCTGTTGAGGGCATTGGCAATGACTTGAACATTAAGTTATATAAAAATTTTAAAAAGCTCAAAATATGGAGAACCATAGCCGGCCCAAATTGGTGGAGGAAGAGATAAACCAAAGGAAGAACATGTGGATGAAACAAAATGACAAATTGCTAAGTAAACTGGACATTAACTTGCAAGAGTGCCCAAACACTAATGAAGAAATAAAAAAGTATGTGAGAGAAATTCAAGACTGCCATATGGACAAAACAAATCAATTGAAAGAAAGCACACTATGTCAAAGAGTTTAACCCCACGCAGGAACATGATGAAAAAGGCTACATAGGAGCAAAAATTAAGGGGAAAGTAGAGATGTTGATTGCCCAGTTAAGGACCGGATCACATCATCTTAGGTGTGAGACCAACAAGTGGACAATAACTAACAAAGAGTGGGAAATGAGAACATGCCCATTTTGCAACGAGTGCTGGAGACAAAATAGCACTACATCATGGAGTGCACAACATTCAATGACATTTGTACCAAGTACAAAGATAACCTAAGAGTGGACAACCTAACAACCTTATTTCAAGAGACAAGGCTAGTAAAATCGGCAAGTTTTTTAATCAAGATCCACAATAATATTGGTGCATTTTATTTTACTTGCAATTAGTATATTACTATATTGCATTATATGCACCTAGTTAGGATAAGCTCACTTAGGTAGTTGTGTCAATCAATCATGTGCCCATGTCTTATGCACTTGATTGACACTTATCTGGTCTTAATTGAGTTGCATTTCTTCTATCATGCTAGTTCATCTGTTATCTCCATCTATTATGCATGTCTAGCTTTAGTTAGATCCATCTATTATAGATGTCTACCTTTAATTAGTTTCCACCATTCATGCATTGCCTTGCTCTATATAAGCATAGGCTTATTTGTACTTTGTAACATCAATTAATCATTTATTCAATATAATCATTCTGTTGGTTTTTCATTGTGCCTCTTATTAGCTTGTTTATTTAGATTTTCTCGTGGAAGGTTTGTTAGTTTGACGATCCGTAGGTTTGTGGAATATTTCATTATTCCTGCATGGTATCAACGCCAAATCAATTCAAACCCCTTCCCATTGCGAGCTTCCCGTTGGTAGTTTCATTCTTTTCACGAATCCTATTTGGAAGAGGTTCAATTGCAGATCTCAAGCTACATCCATTGGAGTGCCAGAGGCCAACGATCAAACAAAGATTCCTAAGTTAGATAGGAGCTCACCATCATTTCCAAAGTAGCCAAAAAAGTAAGAATCGACTTTTATTTCATCCAATTTGGATATTCTAAAGTCAAGTTTTCCCTTTTTCGATTGCATACATCTTTGGTAGATTTTACAAACAACTCAATTTTTGGAGCATTTTGGTGCAAAAAGGAGTGCACCATTGCATCCATAGGAGCCGAGAACCTGTAAATTGATATGAAAGTTATCAATTTTGGACAAAGTTGCAGGAAAAGGCAAAAAAAAAATTTACCCAAGCAAGCAAGTCAAGGCCATATGGCCTAAACATTCTATATTGTGCAAGGTTTAAAAAATTAATAAAATATTTTATTCTATTTTTTTTATTTGTAAAAAATAAAAATAGCGCTTCCTAGCACTAGCACTTTAAGCACCTACCTAATTTTATAAGGCGCATGGAGGCGGGAGGGGCAAATGTACCCATGCATTTATGAGTCCATTGGCACTTACATTTTTTACTACCAAATTGTTGCCTTGTTGCAGTATATTGATGTGAATTCACCATCTGTGCGTTGTTTCAATAGTATTGTTTTTCTTCATTCGTGTTGATTTATGTACCATCTATATCCTTTACTGTACCTATGCAATGTTCGAGTAGTGTTGTTTTATCACTCATGTAGTTTCATTTGCATCTTCGATTTCATCAACGCAATGCTCGAAGAGTGTTTTGATCACTCATGTAGACTTGTGGCTCTTTGCACCTCCCTTTCTCTTCTTACGAGGGAATCCTTTGTAAATGGGTATTTGATCAAGCCTAGTTGCCAAGACCCATCCTTTTATCTATATCTCCCTAAGTTTCGCTTATGGGGGGTATTGGTGCATTTTATTTTACTTGCACTTAGTTTATTACTATATTGCATTATATGCACCTAGTTAGAATAAGCTTACTTAGGTAGTTGTGTCAATCAGTCATGTCCCCATGCCTTATGCACCCAATTAACACTTATGTAGTCATAGTTGAATTACATTCCTTCTATCATGCTAGTTCATCTAGTCATCTCCATCTATTATGCATGCCTAGCTTTAGTTAGATCCATCTATTATGGATGTGTACCTTTAATTAGTTTCCACCATTAATGCATTGCCTTGCTCTATATAAGCATAAGCTTATTTGTACTTGTAACATCAATTAATCATTTATTCAATATAATCATCTTGTTGGTTATGGGGGGGGTATTGATGCGTTTTATTTTACTTGCACTTGGTTTATTACTATATTGCATTATATGCACCTAGTTAGAATAAGCTTACTTAGGTAGTTGTGTCAATCAATCATGTCCCCATGACTTATGCACCCAATTAACACTTATGTAGTCCTAGTTGAATTACAATCCTTCTATCATGCTAGTTCATCTAGTCATCTCCATCTATTATGAATGCCTAGCTTTAGTTAGATCCATCTATTATGCATGTCTACCTTTAATTAGTTTCCACCATAAATTGCTCTATATAAGCATAGGCTTATTTGTACTTTGTAACATCAATTAATCATTTATTCAATATAATCATCTTGTTGGTTATTTCTTTGTGCCTCTTATTAACTTGTTTATTTAGATTTGCTTGTGAAAGGTTTGTTAGTAGAAGATCTGACACCAAAAAAAGTTTGAAAATTTTATAAGGCTTTTGGGTGGGCCATGTGTCCTATGGTTGTGTTGGTATGGTGCTCTTTTGTTGTAACTCTTGGACCCATAGACTACTTGGTCTCATGGACATTATTAAAATCTTTCATTCATTCATTCAATAGTTATCCAAACACAATCATTTCAGGCATCAATCAAATATTAAATATCCAATATGAACCATATAAATGCTAGAAGTTTATGAGGTCAGATATCACTAAAATTCAACACTAATTTTCTCAGCTTGGAAGCCAATTCAAGTATCAAGCCTACTTTTCCACCTAGCCACCCTCACAATAGGGTGTTCAACTTCACAAGGGTGTCAGTAAGCTGTGCAACCCTTGCAAGTTTTTTATAACAAGTCTACCAATGCAAGATTTCGGCCAACCCAGATAGAACAATGGCACCCACCACCTAACCAATCTATGGTCCACATTTTATCATATCAATCAATCACACATATACACAGAAGATGCCACATATAGACTAGGACCAAACTCACTTACCACACACACTTTCATATAGCATTTAAGATCCGAATCAACTGGACTGACCTGTCACACAGGCTTACGCATCCTTACAGAACTTGACATCAAAACTTACTCTAGACTCAATTATATTAACAAGGAAGGTTGTAACCACTTCAATGGTCCCAATCACTGTGAACAAGGACCACCTTGATATACAAGGCAACACTATTATTTGAGATAGCCATCATCCAACCTTCACAAGGATGACCATTGTCCAATTACCGATCCTGCTATACGCAATTATTGTCTGACTTTAAATATGAGCAACCACAAAGTTCTGCTCTCTGCATAATGGTATCTATACAGCTCCACCAAGGCCTCAAGGCTGATCGACTCTTCTAATTTCTGCCTTCCACCTACAACCAGGAGTACTTATTGACAAAGACATCCTTGTAACTTATAAAAATTATGCTACACATACTACACTTATAAAAATTATGCTAATGTACACGGGGACTAATTCAACCGACTCAACAATCACAAGACACACAAATTCACATACATAGGGCACTATGTTGCAATTTCACATTGTTGGACTTCAACCCACGCACACACCTTATCAAAATTTTCTTTGGCCCCTCTGTTCTCGGCTAAGTTTCACTTCTCATTACTTCCAACTTCATAGAATCAGTTCATAATTCTAGTAGCCTTCCTTAATTGTTTTCTCCAGGTATTTATAGTCTTCTGAGTCTGCTTCTCTCCAAAATTTGTTGGTCAGATTGGGCAGTGATTTAATTTCTTCAATTACCTATGTGCAAATTCCTCCTGTCAGAGAATTATTTCATTCTTTGAGACTCCATGTGTCTTGCAATCTCTTGCCCTATTTGATTAGTCATTCAATCAGTAGTGTGATCAGGTGGGTAGTTTCACCTCTCCCTGGGCACACATAATTCTCCAGGATTATTTAATCCAACACATTTTCCTTGGACCTCATCGAGTCATTTGTATTATGCAATCAAAATTTCCTTCTTGTCATTCTTGATACACATCTAGCCTCTCTGTGCTTCTCAGCTGACATCTAGCCTTTCCATTCACCTCTAGCTAACTTGCCTGTGCATCTTCACTAGACCCCAATGATTTCTCATGAAACTGAGTACCCCCCTTCTACTTGGTTGGCCTGTCCATGTCAGCAGTCACTAGTACACGTAACTAAATTTGTCATGATATCATAATTATAAAATAATTCGAGGGACTCTAATTCAGAATAGTCAAGGCGTTAGTCCTTGGATATTAAATATATACATAAAATCAAAAATCTGATAACTTTAATCCGAATGCTTTTCTCAGGCCAAAAACATGTTCAAATCTATTACATGGTAAATTTGGAATCAAGACTATAATTCAAAACCAAGACTACATAGTTTAGAATAAAGACTATAGTCCCTAATTCATGATCATAAGCTCTACATAGTTTAGAATCAAGACTATAGTCCCTAATTCATGATCATAAGCTAATTTAATACTTATAAATCATTATGTCAAGAAAAAGGTATGTAAATATCATGATCACTATAATTTATTAGTTCGCAAAACAACCTTAATACAGTCCATGATATTCAATTATAGGGTCCCTAGGAATGATGGGGTATTACAACATAGAACACGGAATGTAGAGCATACTCAATGTAAGTAACTTTTGATAAATAATATAATGAAGCATTTATTCCAATATGAGTTGTCTTTATTGTCGCCAAGTATGAACGAAGGAATTCTTTAACAAACTCTTAAAATGGTTAAGCATGCAAGTTTTGCACAAACAATCAAATCAATAGCGGCGCCTTTGTGCAACACATTCCCACTCTCACACCTCTAAGCAAACAACTGATGAGGTATCTCAAGAATCTGTTGTGCTTCAAGTAAGTTCTCAAGTCCTCCCAGGCCTAAAGATAGATCAGTGCAGTGTCTCCTCCATTGGGGGTCGTGAGTTTGTGCAAGACCAGCAGGACAACCACAAGCACCGCCATGCGCACCTAACAATGAAGGAACAAGATATCCTCCAAGGGGCAACATGGAATTTATGATGTGACACAACATCTATGTTATGATCGACAGTCTTCTCCCAAGTCAGCGCAATGCATGTCTTCTTTCATTGTGATTTATAGAAAATATCAGCACCTTCCCTTGGAAACCAAGATTGGCATGGATCAAATGGCAGAGACATTTGTGTGGATTATCCCTAGAGATTGAGATTGACTAGTGAAGAAACCAACAAGATAACATGACTAGATTTCTTGATATATTATGCTTTATTGTCTCTTTGACTGAAAATACCCTAACATATTCTTAGAAGCTGTCACCTCTCTGATAGCTGAAGCTTTTTGAACAGAACATTATTTTGAAGAGTTCCTACTCGTCAACCACAAAACTAAAGCTGTCAAATTACAAGACTAATGGTGAATTGCCTCTTAGAAACTGGACATAATTCATTGACTTAAACTTTTAAAAGATAGAGAACCATGTTAAGTTACAGCTGAATTAAAATGACAATCACATCCTTTCATAACATGATTAACACCTTGGAATTGAAAGATTTATTAAAAAAATCTATTAGAAAGAAATGTCCAACTCAGAAACAACAAAAATTGCAAACAAGGAGACCCTAGATTTGATGATTCACTGGAATTTCAATTTGAGTAAAATTGTTAAAGGTTGCATATGATAGGTTTGAAACAAGATTCAAACAAAAGAAATAGAGAGGACTAACCAATGGTTGCATGCGCTTTTTCCCAATCGGATAGAGATAGGGGTTTGGTTTCTGCATCTTAAATGCTGTAAACCAGAGAATAAATCCTGATAGAAGATCCAAGAGTGAGTCTAGGGTTGAAGCAATTATGGCTAATGAACCACTCCTTATTGATGCATATATCTTTGCAGCAAAAAGTACAACATTCGCCAAGTTGGACAGTTGAATTGCAGTCCTCTCGGCTTTTGCAACCTTCTCACAATCTTCCTGAAAGAAATTGGGCAAAGAGTATTAGTTTGAATAATCAAATACTCATTTGGTAAAATATGGCTCACTGATGCACTGACTGCTTTGATGAATGTGCATAACAACAAAAGGATAAATCATAAAACCAAACCTTGGACATGCCAGGCAGATATCCACACTCAGAAATAGCATCCATTTCTGTAAAACCCTCAAGCATCTCCTCTTGCTGCTGATAGTATTCAGCCACTTCATCACCAGGACCTGCCAAGGAACATGAAGAAACAGCTAAAAACCAGTCGATATATGCATCTTAACCATAAAAGTCAAGAAATTTTCTGCATATCACTCTAAAAAGGATATACTATTGCTATGTATCTTAATATAGTTAATCAAAGATAATAAAAATGAACGAAGTCATTTAAAATTACAAGAATCATAGTCTTGCATCACTCTATAAGCACATCCATATCTTCTATTACAAGTTAAAGGGTGAGTTTCCCTATTAGCAGCCAGAAGAATTCAGCATGGGGTTTAAATCTTGATAGGTCACTGCTGAGCAGAATAACATGTCTAAAGTAATATTGAATGGGATTTGTGAGCAATGCTTGCATACGATCAGATTCTGAAATCCTCTATTAGTTCAAGTTCAAACCAAGCAACATACTTTCTAAGCACTGATATATTTTCTTAATGAAAGAGACTTCAATGATTAATTCTATTTTCTCTTTCTTTTTCATTGAGATAATTATTAATGACTACTGTGGATAATCTTTCCACTTAGGTCATGGAGGTCCTAATTCTTTCAATAATGACACCGTTAAAGTCTTAAAGAGAATCACTACACTAAGCTATCGCATTCGTTCTTTCTTTGTCTGTGCAAGCTTTTTCCTTTGACAGTAGCATATCTACTCAAAATTTTACATGATGCTAACTGATGTTTGGTAGATGTGACACATCATTGAACACACATAGGTAACTAAGACTCAAGAAAACAAAAAATATACTGGTAAAATCATATGCCAAACTTTCAATGCTGTAAGTAAACCCAGACCACTTGGAACTATGGCGTTGCAACTCATACGAATGCAGGCATCTCCAGAACAAAAGATAAGACTATGATCTACAATTTAATGGGGACATATTTTAGAAGCTTGCTGCAAAAGACAAGTCATCTGCTCATCGCATATATAAATGCCAAATTTATAGCCCATGAGCCTATTGTAAACATAGATCTCTATGATTGAAAAAGAAAAATTCCTCACTGAGCAGTTTCTAAATTTCACAAATTCTTAGTTTAGACAAATTAACCTGAAGTGATTTATCTAGGGAACAAAAAAATTTAAATACTTCAAAGCTCAAAGAATGTCACATCAATTAGGAATACTCTGCAATTATTCTTTGTACAATTTAAATCTCTTATTGTATAATAATTTAGTAAATAGACCAAACCCCTACTTGTGCACTATTGGCAACCAATTGAAATTAACAGGTACTTGAAGAGTTAAACAGTGGAGATCTGGTATAAGGAAACTCTTGTATTTTTCCAGTACATTTATCTCTAGAACTTTTCCCTTGATTGAAAACAAAGACTATTGCCACACCATCCAACTACTTAACAGGAATTCAATTGATTAGACCCCATTTTCTCAGTGTCGATAAGAAATCACACAAGACTTCATTGATATAAGCTATCAAAACATCCTCTGCTTCTACCGATCCATTATAATTTACTGTTTTCTATAAAATTCTGTGATTCAATTCCCCGAGCCCAAACACTTGCATGGAATAAATCATTAGACAGCTGCATCACATACATCTGCATATTTGATTTCTACATCCATTACAATTAACAAACAATAGATACCCTGTCATTGAATTTGCAAAGGCGTCCGGTACCAATTTTACTTTACAGAAGGAAAATGCTGCCCCAAAAAGTGTGTAAGCAAAGAACACTCAACATTCACTGCTAAGAACCACAAGTTCAATCTCTTCTTACCCATCTTTGCCATAGTATCCACCATGTTAGATGGAACAATAATTAGCGACCAACCTCAAAATATTTAGGGGCTACACATCAATCTAATACAAAATAGACATACCATACATATCATTTGTCTAAGATTGTTTGACATTCATGTTCTATAGAGAGCCAGGTTGTGAAGCTGTTAAAGAGTCAGAGAACCTTGATGGTATCCCTGAGGGTAATTCTAGAAGCTTGCAAGTTGTGAATGTCATCCATGTGCAGCTGGACTCAGATCTGGATGCTAGAGTGATCTATGCAGCATGTAAAATGTCTCTAGTGTTTTTCATGATTGTAGTGACTTCTGTCTGCCTCAGTTGCTTAAGAATAAAGATGGTGGCAATCGTATCCTTCAAAAAGCTTCCAAGGTGAATCTTGTTTCCACTAGGATTGTTGATATGAATCTCGCTAAGTGACTGACACAGCTTCTATAGAAAGTCTCTCCCCTAACAGAACTAAGGAAATAGGTTTCTGGCCTCCAAATCAAAGGGTCGGTCAAAAATCTTGGGCGGAGCTGCTCAAAGGTAAGGATTCTGCCAATCTAGCTTTGCACTGTCCTTTGGAACCAGTTTTGGACAAAGAGGGCCTCCATCTTAAGGTTCCAGATTCTGTGGTGGATGGATCTTCCTCTGGATTTGAAAACACTCTTATTGGGAAGTTTCTTGGATCTAGGCCTAATATTGATATAGTTAGAATCTAAGCTCTTAGAAAATAGAAACTAAATGCTCCAGTTGTAATCTCTGCTATGAGGAAAGGTTTTTTACTTAATCTCCTTTTCAAATCACGAGGTCTGTTCGAACCCTTCTGCATGGCCCTTGGTTTTGGGTAGATCAAGGTTATTCTTAAGAAAATGGAAATAGGGATTTGATCCTAATGAGAATATAAACCTGGTTCCACTCTAGGTCAAGCTCCCAAGCCTGTCATTGGAATATTGGGAGGACAATGTCAAGATGGTGATGGTAAAATTAGTTGGACAACTTATAAATTTTGACGCAGTTACTAAATCTAGGAAGCGGCTGGTTTATGCAAGATTCTGTATTAATGCCAATGTTAATAAGCAATTACCGTCTTTTATCAACTTGTCTTCAAAGTATGCAGCTAGGTCTAAAGGATTGACCATAAGAACTCTTTTTTGTTAGATCTGCCACAAATCTGGCCACTTTGCTAAATTTGTCCAGCCAAAAAAGTGTGATCCAATTTTATGGAGAAAGGAGGACCAGTACAAATGGAGTTCAATGCACAAGGAAAGGAAAAGATTGTGAAGGCTACAATAATGAAGAATATAAAATGCCAACACAATAAAGTTTTACTAGAGGCAAAAAGTCCAAAAAAAGGTGGAACCACGGATTAGCCTAGAGATGACATGATAGAGAGGAACTTTATTCAAGCTCCAGCACCCCAATGTAGGGACCTTGATGCACTAAAAGAAAGTGGGGATGTTAGTAGAAAAGGAGGAGCAAGAGCTGAAATGGTGGGATCTACTGGAAGAGGGAGATTTTAGTCCCAAGGGTAAAGATCTACCTTCTATTAGTTCTCATTTCCCAAACAGTGTTATAAGAAAAAGGAAGGAATCAAAGATCTAGAGGTGGTGATCCAGAAAGAAATATCTAATGATATAGAGCTAGACAAGGAGGATTTCATCCCTTGTTCTTTGGACAAATCAATGGAGTCTCTTGCGCCCCCCCTTTCTTAAATTTGAAGCAAGATAAGCATATCACTAGAGGCTCTAAGAAAATTGCAAACTTGGGGTGATAACAAAGAGAGTGAGATCGAATATGAAGGATATTTGCACCAAGGAGACTGTGAAAGATGTTTCTAATGGAAGTTAGAGCACTCTATATCTTAGTGGATCCAAACCACCTATTAAGATTCATGAATGAAGGTCATATATTGAATTGTAAGGGGGCTGTTTGGTCCCAAAAACAGAATTTAATCACAGCAACATGCTTTATGGTTATCTTTCTGCTGTCTTTTTGTTGTTAGTTTAGTGCCTTTGCTGTGGGTTTTCAGCCTTAGTGCTGTTACTCTTTTGTTAGTCAACATTTGAAGTTTCTTGTTGTTTGATGGGCTTCATTGCTGAATCTGTATTAGTCTTTGTATAAAGGTTTGAGCTCTTTCAAAAACCCACATTTACCATCTAATCAAAGAAGTATTCACAAGATGTCTGTGAACATAAAAGGCATTGAACAATGGGTTTAAGATACAATCAGATGGCATAAGGTGAAATCTTTTTAAAAAGTCCTCAGTTGACTGGATAGACCAACCAAGGTTTCTTGGATACATGCACAAAGGAATCGAATAAGGCCTTTGAAAGAAGTGTTTCATCAGTGGGTCCAGCAACAGTGTGACCAAGCATGGGGAATTGGCTTGGAGAGACCCCCTCATCAGGTAGTCTTGGTTGACACACTTGCAACATTCTGGATTCTTCATTGTGTTGAATTAATGTCAATACCACTAGAAGCATTGGCTACTAATACCAGAAGCATGGCCTATCCAACACAAGAGGATGGAGGAGAGCTGCCTGACTTTTTGGATTTCACCATGATCTTTAAGGCACACTGATCTTTTTATTCTGTAATTGATGAAAATATGTATACTCTAGGGAATATAGTCAAAACCAAAACTCGTTTGGTTGTTAGTCTGCTTTATTAGAGGATTCTGATGTTTGAATTTGTTTTGAAGAGCAATAACGATTTATGCTTTTGAAATTATATAAGCTACTTTCAAAAGGATATTTGCATGCAGTCTTCACAACGATTTAGACAAGATAACTAATATAAAATTCAATTCCTGCTCCATTAGACCATCAAGTTGTCATCATTGAAATCGCTACCCAAAAAACACTCAAATGTTCTTTTGTAGACCGGAACAAAGGCGCTTCTACTCCATTACACCCATAACACTATCGTCATTGAAACCACTACAAAAAAATAAACCCAAATGTTCCCTTACAGAGCAGAATAACCCTTTGGGTTTGGTGGATACCATTTGCTACTCGCCTAAAAAATCCTAATGCTCAACTCTACTAGGGATGGGAAAATCTGAAATAACTCATGATTCTTAAGGTTTGCAACAAGAATATCATTTCTCTGATAAGCAGTACCATTCCTGGATGAGACGATGTTCAGAAAGCTAACATGAATGTGAGTTCTCATTTAAGAGAGCATTTCTAGTTCTCACTCAATCAGATAAATGATGCTTAAGAAACATTATGTTTCTATATCAATTCCAGTTCATAGCTAATACAAAGGTGGGGCCAGCAACAAAAAGGCAGTCACTCTAACAAAAAATTGTCAACAAAATTGGGTCCGAAAAAATTGTGATTACGAAAGCTTATGACAACAATATCACTCCTCCGATAAGAATTACTGTTCTTCCGGCTAAACAATATTCAGAAACCTAATATGAATCTGATTGTTCATGACAATTTTAACTATTATTCAATTGGGAAAATGCAAACGTTTCTAAAGTATTTGAAGTGGGTATGCTTAAAGTTATGAGTTCTAAAGCTTAAGACAGCAATATCACTCCTTTAACAAGCAATAACATTCTTCTGGGCAAACAATATCAAGAAATCTAAAATAAATCTGATATTCATAACATATTTAGGTTTCAACCAATTGGATTAAAAAGGGGAAAATGACAGCACATTTCTAGAGATTTGACTAATGAGTCTGCTTAATTTCATTTTTTTTTTAAGAAAAAGCTTAAACCAGTGGTACAAAAACAGGATGAACATACATTTTTTTAATCTATCAAGTGGGTTTGCATTGATTTATGATTCCAAATAATATGACAAAAATACATATCATCTGATACATAATATCATTCTGGATAAACAACGTGTTATTTTTTGTTTTAATAAATTTAATTGGATAAAAGTACAAATATAGCTCAAATTAGAGCATCAATTCTTACAAATCCAACTAAAAAAAGGAGTAATAGTATGCCATAACTAGAAACACATGGATAAACAACGTTCAAACCAACATCAGTCTCAGTACTCATAACACTTATGGGGTGTAATTCAATCAATATCAGTGTGCATATTTCCCAAAATCTATGAAGTGATATGTTGTATCAAAGCTAAAAATCCATGAGGTAGGTCTGCTTAATTGGAACTACATATTGCTAAAAATATGTTAAGTGTATCTAAGAAATATATAACACGAGCGTGCTTGATTTCAGCAAAGAATAACCCTAAAAGTGAAAGAAACCCCCGGGCCCATCCCCGCGGAAAAAAACAAGAAAAATTGGTGGTAGGAAAATTGATGAAGAAGCACATACCAAGTACTACATTCAAGCAATCATGGATTTCTCTTTGTTGAAACTCCGCATTTCTAAAAATTCATGAAGTGAGTCTGCTTTAATAATACTGCATAATCCTAAAACCCTATGAAGTGAGTCTCCTTTATTGAAACTGCATATTTTTAAAAACAGTAGAACTGGGTCTACTTGATTTCAACATAGATTACAATAAAAATTGAAAGAAAATCACAGAAAAATCTTAAAGGTAGCAGTAGGGGAACTGAAAAAGAAACATATAAACCAAGCATTCACGGATTACTCTTTCTTGAACTGCATATTTTTAAAAACTCTATGAAGTGGGTCTGCTTTATTGACTCTATATATCCATGTACGTGGGTCAGCTTCGTTGATACTGTATATTTCTAGATGAAGTGGGTTTGCCTTATTGAAACTGCATATTTCTAAAATCCTAGGAAGTGAGTCTGCTTATTTCAGCACAGAATACAATAAAATTCGAAACAAACCCAAAAACATGAAGAAAAACAAACCAAGTAATGCATTAAAGCAATCATGGACTCCTCTCTGAGGCCTAGCATCCCTTTCATGAACCCCTTTCTATTGAAGCTGCATATTTCTAAAATCTATAAGTGGGTCTGATGTATTGAAACTGAGCATTTCTAAAAATCTATCAACTGGGTCTGCTTGATTTCAGAACAGAATCAAATCAAGATCAAAGGATTTTTATTTTTTATTTTTTTTCAAATTTTAAATCTCAAAGGTGGTGGAAACAAGCACAAACCGAGTACTACTTTAAAGCAATCATGGATTCTTCTTTGAGGCCTATCATCCCTTACAGGCCTTGGAGCCCTGTTGAATTTGAGCCTCCATGCATTCTCCGAGCCTGTAAGGTCACCACTCTCAACCTGACTAGCATAGAGCAAAACCTCATTTCTCCCTCCCATAGGATCTTCCATGGCTGATTGATCAGTTGATGTAATATGAATATGAGGAAATTAATTCAGAACCTCGCTTCTATTCCGTCAAATAATGGAGGAGTATCTATATTTATACACATGGTGTGCAAATATTCGTTAAATACGTATTAATTGAGAAATGGACCCGCCAAAACATGGTTGGAGGAGAAGCCTGTCCTGATTTGCTTCTTTCAATTACTGTCCTGACAAAATCTTTTGACTCCCCCAAAAAAAAGGCACAGTTTTCTCCTTGTAATCCAACATTACTAATTCCTCGGAAGCTTTGTCCCTATCAAAGCTCAATCTTAATCTTGGTTCCTCATGAATAGAAGAAAAAGATGGATTTAGTAACGTCTCCCAGCGGCAAAAGAAATATTATTGTGAACGTTATTGCAATAAATTCAAGGAAATATTTAAACATTATGATGTAGAATTGAAGGCCTAAATTTGACGGTCGACCCTGCCTGTAAGCAATTTGTTGTGGCGGTCATCTATTTGAAATCGTCTTTTCAAATATTAAAACTTGTCTATTTTAAAATATATATATATATATATGAATAATTACATAGAAATTTTGACGATGTGATATACTAGACATCAGATATAGTATTGATAAGTGAGTGCTTCAGAATTAAACTGTGTGTAAGTTTTTCTCTCAAAGTGATATACTCTTCCTAAAATTTTAATTGTATTTAACGACTATACAACCATCAAATTTAGGCCTTGATTATACTTGTACTTGTGAGCACTAAGACCACGTGGCCTTTCCTTTCTCTTTCAGCTAAAAAAATGAAGCAACAAAGATTTGGATTGTTATTATTTTATTGTTATTATAAAGTTAGGTGTAAACCAAAGAAACATCAATCTTTCTTATTCTAATATTAAGCACTAAGTTAATGGAGATGCGGATGTTTTCCTCCAACAGTTATAGTATTTTTTTTATATTATAATCTTTAAGCAGTTAGGTGGATGGTTGGTAAAGATTTTCTATTATAATGTACAATTTTAATTTAAAAAATATATATGTTTCTTATAAAGTGTCACACAAGTAGTTTCGTAAAAGATTTTTCCTTCCTTTCAAAATAATTTTGCTTTATTTTAATATAGATGTTAAGGTCAAATTTTCTTTAAGCTGATCTTTTAGAATGGTTGATTTTATGATCTTCATAAATGTTGGTAAATAGTAGTATGTAAGTGTTTTACAATGCAAATTTTTTTATAGAGGTCATCTCTTATAGTGTTACAGGTATTGCACTCAACAAGACTTGATCTTTGGTAGGCTCATTCAAAACCTTTCAACTTCATCAACAGACCAAGGGCTCTTTGACTAGGATATGAATTTTAATATAGATATATCTTTGTAATGTTTCAATAAAAATATTCTTATAATAAATATTCCTTGTATAATCCTAAAAAATTAAATGATAAAAATATTTGTGTGTTCAAATCTAAACTACAAATCACAAGTTATGCTATTCTAACTAGCATATCCATAAAATGCTATATATTGAAAACTACTCGTGATTCTCAAGTCCAAATCAAGTTATGCTATTCTAATTAGCATATCCATAAAATGATATATATTGAAAACTACACCTGATTCTCAAGTCCAAATTTAAATCTAAATTCAAGTCAATTCCTTTCTACTAATTATTATTTGTCAACTTCAACGTGAAATAAATTAATATATGTATAAAAAAAAAAACCTATCTTAAATTATATATTATTTTCTTTCAATATTATTAAACATAATTTATTACTTCACTTAAAAAGTCTATAAAAAAATTACATAGTACAGAGCAATTTTGTTTTTTTAAAGCTAGGTAGGTAAGGAGTTCTTGCTGTTTACTCCATTTGCCAATTTTTTATATTCTGTAGTCTTCACGTACAAGATTGTTATATGTTTTGGAAAATGATGACACATTAAATATTCCCATCGGATATATATGTCGGAGAATATACGCCTGTACGCACGCACTGTCGAGATAAGTGAATATAATACATGCTATGCATACAAAATTTATATATTCCCATCTACTTTATTGGTGGCTTGCCCACCCATTTACACTTTAGAGAAGATATCGTATAAAGATATTTTTGTAAATATAAAGATGTCTTTTTTATTACTTTGTTATTATTTACAGTTAATAGTAGATACATGAAAAATTATGTCAAATGGAATTTTTAAATAAATTAAATGTATGGGTTCTGAGTTCTATTTTTTTTTATGTAGAAGTCTTTGTTCAAGTGTCAACAATGTCTTTCTGTGATGTTCTGAATTTTTTATTTTTTTGTTGTTGGTTTAAAATTTTGATTATGTATTGTTAGAGATGAAATCTACGATCTCCACAATTATAGACTTGATCTCACGCATAGAAGTGGTCCTATAACTTGCAGGAATGATCTAGCAATTCACAGACACTTAAATTTTCTTGGTTTTCTCATGTCTAAATACATATAAGGACTATGGTGTTTGTAAACACCTTTGGGAAATCCATGTTGAATTGCAAGGATCATGTTCTCCTCGATCAAACCCCTAATGGACTAAATTTATGACTTTGAGTGAAAGATCAAAGATAGCAAGCAAGCACATGCTATATGCTCCTAGGATGATGATGTAATGCTAATGTAATCTATTTGCAATCCAATTCACAAGTGTGTTCTCTAATTATGCTATGTTGGACCTAGGTTCTAGATGATTCATTTCCAATTATGCAAATCATGTTCATTTCTATGCACCAAGTTCACTTCCATAGGTGTGGGGTTCAATTTTACAGGCAAAAATTTAAACCAAAGTGACATACAATCAATTTATCTAGATTTTGAGGTATTCATCTAATGAGACCCTATTTTTATATACATTGGTGAATTAATTCGTAACATCTTCAACAGTATATTCCTCCATCTAGATTTCAAATTAAGTATCACATTTGATATATTTAAATCCCATAAATTCAATTATGCATTTATTGTTCTAGTCCTAGTTCTTTATCCTAAGCCAAATTTGTCAACCATTGTGATTTAATTAATTTACCTAGGATATTTATGTGAGGAAGATTATTTTCCTTACATTTATTTGGTGAAGCCAACATTCTTATAGGACCTAAGGTTTTGGCCATAAGGTTTATTCATTCTTTATTAGGGTTTCAAATCTACCTTATCTGATTGCATATATTATTTACTAATTTTGTTAGGGTTTGTATTACCCTTTACTTAGGCTTCATTGCTTTACCTTCTTTAGCATTTTGTTTTTCATTGTGCAAACATGTTTTTATTTGACCCTACCTACCCTTATTTTGGTCTCTAAGGTTTTATTTGCTAATTTATTTATAGACATGATCGCTTGCTTATTTTTTAAATTTTATATTAGATCTTTCTTCCTTTTCATATGACTTGTCTTTTAGGGTTTTATGAATTGTGTGCATGTCAAGGTCTCATCCACATCCCCAATCTCCCTTAAGAAAAATCCCTTGTTTAAATTCTTAAATGGCCCAATCTATTATGAGTGGTATTTTTTTATGGCGTTAACTTGGGTACTATTATTTTTACAACTACTATTCAACCTAGAGTCGAGAAATTTGATCATGAGTAACATTTGGAAGAACAAAATATGGCATATGAGCTTACTAATTTGGCGACTATTGATAAACCAACACATTCAATTAAGGCCATTCATGATTTGTCGATCACGAGCCATTTGGTTTAGAGATGCTTCGAGGTATTGATGCTAAGATTTCCTCTTTGATTTCTCTGAATGGTGCATCTTTCCCTTCTCATCCTACCCAAGCCATTTCCTCTTTCCAACCTCCTAATTTTATTCCTTAGTTTGGTGTGCCTTTCTCTATACCTCCCACTTCCATGTTGGATATTGTTGTTATTGCCTACTTCTCATTTTGATTTTTATATGTCTACTCATGTTCCATCTTACTTTCATCCCACTACTATTTCACCTATTTTCTATTATATTCCTAAAAGTTCTATGGCTACATATGTTCCTAGTATTCCCTCTACCACTTCCATTCCTACCACTAATGTTGTGTCTTCTTCTCTCATTATTAGTGTTATTCCTACTTGACCATATCCTTCTAGATCAACTATTGAAGATAATGCTAGTTGAGATGGCCAAACCACTTGTGCCAAAGTTTACTCACGTTATCAATGTGAGTAAGAAGTTTTGTGGAGGGAGAATTAAGAAAAAAATTGAGAAAAGGCATACAATTTGTATTGGTGATTTGCCAAGTCTTAATTGCAGATGGAGCATCACCATATAGTTCCCAAATCATAACTAAATTTGAAGTGAACTAAATTCTCTTTAGTATACCTTCGTGCATGATCTAACAAACTCGAAGGAGATTGGTAGATAATGATGGCTCACAAAGAACATCACTGACTATTCCTTCACCCATATCAACTAAGCATGTCCCAAAACATCTACTAGAGAATCATTATCCATGAGAATTTGTGATATAGAACATAGCTCTAATAATGATAATTACACTCTAGAAGAGGCCATGTGATGTGAAGCAATGAAGTCCTGAATCCAAGGCCTAAAAGAGAAAGAAATAACAACAAAAAGTGTCTTCCCTTTGCCTTTATCTAATTTGGAAGTAAAGGAAAAACAACTTTGAGATAGAGAATCAAGAAGACTGATATTATCCTTCTTAAGAATATTAGTGAACAAGTCAATTTGTTTCTTCATACATTTTGAATCATCGTGACTTGCTTCCTTACAATGCCCACATTTGACCCTTTTTATGATTCCACTTTCGAATTCTCCCTTAGGATGTTATTCTTACAATTCTTGACATCTTCAATAGTATATTCCTCCATCTAGATTTCAAGCTAAGTATCACATTTAATATATTTAAATTTCATGAATTTAATTATACATTTACTATTCCAGTCCTAATTCTTTATACTAGGTTGGATTTGTTTGTTATTGTGATTAAATTAATTCTTCTAGGATATTTATGCGAGTAAGAATGTTTTCTTTAGATTTATTTGGTGAACCAAACATTCTTATAGGACCTAGGGTTTTGGCCTTAAGGTTTATTCATTCTTTATTAGGGTTTTAGATCTACCTTATTTAATTGCATATATTGTTTTATAATCTCATTAGGGTTTGGATTACCCTTTACTTGGGCTTTATTGCTTTACCTTCTTTAGGGTTTAGTTTTTCATTGTACAAACATCTTCTCATTTGACCTTACCCACCCTTATTTTGGTCTATAAGGTTTTATTTGCTAATTTATTTATAGATTTTCTTATTTGCTACTTTTTTAATTTTATATTAGATCTTCCTACCTTTCCATATCACTTGTCCTTTAGGGTTTTGTGATTTGTTTGCATGCCAAGGTCTCATCCACACCCTCATTCTCCCTTAAGGAGAAGCCCTCATTTAAATATTGGCCCGGTCTATTATAAGTGGTATTTTTTATGGTGTTAACTTGGGTACTACTATTTTTACAACTACTATTCAGCTTGGGGTTGACAAATTTAATCATGAGTAGCTTTTGGAACAACAAAAATTTGCGTATGAGCTACTAGTTTGACCAATGTTGATAATCCAACACATTTGATTAAGGGCCTCTATGATTTGTTGATCAGTGATCCATTTGGTTTAGAGGTGCTTCAAGGTATTAATGACAATATTTGCTTCTTCTAGTTCCTTGAATGGTGTATCTTTCCCTCCTCATCCTATCCAAGCCACTTCCTTTTTTCAACCTTCTAATTTTATTCCGTTATTTGTTACATCTTTCTATATACCTTCGACTTCCATGTTGGATATTGTTTTTATGCCTAGACTTCTCAGTTTGAGTTTTATACCTCTACTCTTGTTCCTTCTTCCTTTCATCCCGCTACTATTTCACCTACTGCTTTATATTATATCCCTACTAGTTATATGACTACCCATGTTCCTAGTATTCCCTCTACCACTTCTATTCCTACCACCAGTGTTGTGTATTCTTCACTCATTATTAGTGTTGTTCCTACTTGATCATATCCTTCTAGCTAAACTATTGAAGATAATGGTAGATGAAATGGCCAAACTACTCATGCCAAAGTTTACTCACATTATCAATGTGAGTAAGAATTTTTGTGGAGGGAGAATTAGGATTAAAGTGAGAAAAGGCATACAATTTGCATTAGTTACCTTCCCAACTACAATTGGAGCATCACCATCTAGTTCCAAAATCATAGCTAAATTTGAAGCAAACTAAATTCTATTTCCTATACCTCAGCATGTGATCTAATAAACTGAAAGGAGATTGGTGGGTGGGGGGCTCACAAAGAACATCATTGACTATTCCTTCACCCATATCAACTAAACATGTCCCATAAACATCTACTAGAGAATCATTACCCATGAGAATCTGTCATATAGAAAATAGTCTAATAATGAGAATTGTTCTCTAGAAGAGGCCACAAGAAGTGAGGCAATGAAGTCAATAATCTAAGGCCTAGAAGAGGAACAAACAAAAACAAAAAGTGCCTTCCCTTTTCCTGTATCTAATTTGGAAGTATAGGCAAAAGAACTTTGACATAGAGAATTGGGAAGACTAATATTATTCTTCTTGAAGTTATTAGTTAACAAGTCAATATGTTCCTTCATACATTTTGAATCGCCATGGCCCACTTTATTACAATATCCATGTTTGACACTTTTTTCTATGATTCCACTTTTGAAGAAGAGGTCTAAGAATCCACCTTTGGAGTAGAAGAGGACTGTGATTTGCTCTTTGTAGAAGAGGCTTGTGAATTATCTTTTACTTCTTTTTAGAATTACCAAAAGCCATTTGACCCTTAGTGGATTTGCAACCAATACATGAGATTTCTTGGCATGTTCCTATTGTCCTATTTTGTTCCCTAGCTAAATAGCCCAAATTCATAAATCTCTAAGTGTTTTCCCCTTTAGAAATGCAAGGAAAGACATCCCAAAATTGACTAAGTCTTAAAAATCTTGAGTTTTCCTTGTGTTTTCTAGATTTTCAAAGTTTTAGAGTT
This sequence comes from Cunninghamia lanceolata, assembly GCA_027924645.1. NCBI lineage: Eukaryota > Viridiplantae > Streptophyta > Pinopsida > Cupressales > Cupressaceae > Cunninghamia > Cunninghamia lanceolata. Next base: position 9,501,711 of record BSBN01000478.1, read on the forward strand.
CGGAGTTCCTCCCTTCGTCATGTCATCCTACACCACTCTGAACTCTGCCCCTTTTGTTTTTCAAAATAATGTTTTAACCTTTTAAGAGTTTTAGACTTCAGACTTTTCCTATTTCCTCTTCCTTCCCTTTTGGAAGGCGAAAGATGAAAGGCCCGAGGCCCAATCTCTAATGAGCACTGAATTCTCTAAGGCATCCCGCCATTCTGTGGAGCCCTTTTGGTGGGCCCCCAACAAGTTTGCGGAACTGTAGAAAATTAACACGTGGCCGCAACGTCAGCCATTTTTTCATACATGGAAATAATGCTAAGTATTTTAGACTTCAGGGATCAGACCTTCCTTCTTCTTCTTTCTCACTAAAGGCAGAAGACGGAAGGCTCGAGCTTTGATCTCTGACCATTTTTGCGATCTTTAGAATCAAAGGCAAAGAGGCAGAATCAAGGGTCCGCCGTGATCACACATGATGAAATCTTGCTTCCAAGGCAGGAATCTAGTCCAGATGAAAGTCAAATGTCCAACTCTAGCTAGAAAATTACAGAACTGAGCATAAATATGATTGCAAAAGGTGGTTCAAGCATAGATTTCCAATGAGATATTTGTTCAACCACTTCTTTGAGATATTTTATGCATTTATGTCAAGGCAATCAAATTTTCTTCTAATATCTCTTTTGTAAAATATCTCTAATAGGCCCATGGGCGCATTCATTATAGTAGGTAATGGCACTTTATTGTAAATGTTATATAAGGCATGAAATGTAATTTATTCAGTTTTGTTGGTCTTTGATTGTAAAAAAATCACATCTCTTTTCAATTGTAACCATGCCTCTTTGACAATAAGCAATAAGATTTTACCTTTTCATGAATTTTGCTTGCTCTATGTAATCTTTCTACTTGATTTCCATTTGTGAATATTTCTTTCCTCTTGGATTTCATCTAGTTTACTTTACCTCTACAGTTTGTTCATGATTTATGTATGCTGGTATGTTGTTTATTGCTATTATGTGCATACATGGTTGTTTTGAGGGCCTACCTACATTCAAACCTGGTGTATCACTTCTTTTTCATTTACAATTCATCCTCCTTCCCCTTTTCCTCAATGGTGCATAGATTAGGTTTAGTCTTAGAAATAGCTGAATCTCACATTCAGCGAAGGAACTAGCCTCTCTCTGGAGGTTTGATCTCCTTGTAGGGTCCCACACCTGGAGATCATCCCAATGTTTCACAGGATTGTTGAAGCCCTAAACTGATCCAACACAGGGTGCAAATCCTAGTGACAACAATTTGTGGCATGCCCGGTGGGACAGTGAACATCTAAATCAAAATTAAGTTGAGAATTTGGTGTTATTATCAGTATTATGCATTTTGGCAGACATTTCCATGCACCTGGCAACTCTACTAGCTCCTGGTTTTTCACCAGTTCAACCTTTTATGCCTGTGCAAACAAGAGCTTCTTCAAGAGGTAATTATCAGTTCATTGAATTGCTTGTTGCTGCTTCAAGGAGAAGGTCTAGGTTATCTAGGTCTCCTACAAGAAGGAATAGCAGTTCTATTCTATCTCACCCAAGAGCTCAATCTACACCCCCTCATGTTAGGTTTCAGTATACAAGAAGATGCTTGCACATACCCAAATTGAATTTAAACATCTCTAGTATGGCAAGAAATTTACCTTTTGTAACCTTTAATGGAGGCAATCCTTTAGCTTTAGTTGCATACAATGATATACCCGTTGCAGCTCTAAAGAGTATTTCATCATTTACGAGTGATGGTTCTACTACCCCTATTAAACATATCAAAGACATATCTAATGTGTGTTCGGTCCATCATATACAACATGAAGATGTTGTTTAGCTTATGGTCTCATCTTTCAAGGGGAGAGATCTGCAATGGTTCAGGAGTCTAACCCCCGCTTCAATACATACTTGGGATGAGCTAGGAGAAGCACTCTACAAGCAATTTGGAGAGAGGGAAGACAATGTTTCTTTTCTAGAACAACTGACAATAATCAAGAGAGCTCCTAGTGAGATGATGGCAGACTTCAACTTCAGATTTCAAAGGACGTGGGAGAGAATCTAAGAGCTCCTCAGACCATCTCCACAAGGTGCCTTCTTATATTTTTTAAGAGCTTTAAATTATTATATTGTTGTAATGATGCAATCTATCAGTGTTGATACCCTACCAGATGCATATGAGACAACCTTGAAGGCTGAAAATTGCTTAATACAAGCTGGGAAAATTGCTCCCAGACCTCCTATACCCATTTTCCCAGAGCTGCCTTCACAAGTCTAGCAACCCATTATTGCTCCCATTCCAAAGCCTAAAGCTTCCATTTCTTCTCTTTCCCAATAAGAGAATGATCTCAAAACCCTAATGACCAATTTGACCAACAAAGTGAATACCATAGCTATTCAAACTGCCCCCAAACCTCATCAAAATTATAACCAAGGGTAGTCTTCTAGCCAAAATTGCGGTCAAGGTTACAATTCTAATAGAAACCAAAACTGGAACCAGGGTTATCAACCTAATAGATATACAAACCCTAACCCTGCTTAGCCTTTGCAAATAGTCTGACCTATCCAACAGATATTGGCTACAAATCCAGCCAGAGCTTTAGTCCCTACTCAAAACAATCTAGCCCAAGAGGCAAATTGGTGCTACCCTTGCAACCAACCTCACAATTAGTCCACTTGTGCTTTTGAAGCACAAGAAAGAGCTTTAATGGTGCAAAACTTTCATACCCAGAAGGCATCATTGGTAGAGGTAGCCAATAGGAACCCCAAGGTACCAAATGAGGCTTCTTATGATGCCAATAAGATGCTATGGACTCCTGAGGATTTTTGTGTTGTCAATCAACCTATGGATAGTGTGATTATGCATGTAAGTAGTATTGCAGACAATACTAGATCCAAAAAGAGGCAGTTGGAGGATAACCCCATGTCTACTGTGTTACAAAAGGAGCCTATTTCAAAGGCTAAAGTGGTCAGTGCTACAAATCCAATTCAGAACAGCATGCCTATTACTACAAAAGAGGTTCCTGTTTAGTGTGAAATTGGATAGTTTGTTTAAGCTAGGTCAATTACCACAATTCCACTACTAAGCATTGGGAGTACAAGGACTGAGCTTATGAACAAGCTTCTAATCACTTTGTCTGTCCCTTACGCTTGCATGGTTATGAAACCTAAGGCCCTAATCAAGATTTTATCAAGTGCTTTCCTTTCAACCAAGTAAACCCTAATTATGCCTTAAATAAAAAATATACAGAAACTGATGAAACAACAAGCAAAACTAATCATAAAAGTGCAGAGATAGGGTTTCAGAGATAGAGTACCCAGATTTTGAGGGCCACTTGGACTAGGGCACCCGCTCCAATGTCCTGAAAGTTTCCACACAGGAAAATCTTCTGCACAGGGTGTTTGAGACTGCTAAAAGGCTTCCAAATCCCAGAACTAACCCCTGGTTGGACTAGGGTGCCCGCTTTAATGTCCCACAAGTCTCAAAATCCAAAAATCTAAAAGTCTGTCGTGATTGTATCTGCAATATCCTTCTTTCCATAGCTTCTTTCTGCCGGAACCTGCAAAACATGTTTGTACCTACAAAAGAAGGAAAATGTCGTGGCTATATAGGAGCTTGCCTTAGTTAAGCCCCATCTTTGGTATTTCTCCCTCAACCATAGCTAGAGGAAAAGATTTTTAGAAATGCGTGTATGCACAAAAATCAAAACCTAGATGTCTCAATCAAGGGAAGATCAACAACTTTCTTTGCATCAATAAACACATACAACTTCACCTCAAGGGGATGAGATAAATGAAGACTTGCATAAACAAGAAGGTGAATCAGAAATGTCTGCGGAGGATCTCCAAGCTTGTTGTTGGAGGCTTCAACCCTTCTCCCAATCATGCAAAGGTTGTACAAACCCTAGGAAGAGCAAGATAGACTTAAGATCTTGATTCCTAATCTCCATCCATTATCTCCAAGATAGAAAATACAAAATACTTCCAAGAGCTTCAACAAGTCACTGATCTTCAATAGCAATTGTAGCAAAGTTTTGGCATCAAGCTTGCATAAGAATTATGTGTGATAAAATGATTTTCAAATGTCTTTTTATATCTAGCTTTAGGGAAATTCAAATTTCAAAATAATGTCTCGGTATCACATGAAAACCAAGAATTTGAAAACGAAATCCCAAGGCACTCGGCGAGAGCTAACACCCTACTAAAATTCAAAATCCCAGGAAATAGGGGAGGACTAGGGCGCAGGTGCCCAAGTCCAAGCCCCCAGTTTCTGCTCAGATCTGCATTTTTAGGGGTCCTAGAAACCCAAATCTCAAATCCCTTTTCTGGGTTCTATCAACAAGTTACCTCAAAAAGTGAATAATTTGCTCCTAGACTTAGTCAATCAGGGTTTTGGGAAGGCCAGAAAAGAAAAGGTTGAGAGGTCACTGAAAGGGAGGAGCTAAACTGAGGGAAATTGTACCATTCCATACAGGAGGACAATTTCTGACGTTATATTTAGCCCCCACTTTAGTGGCCATATGACACTACGTGCATATGCAAAAAGGAAAGTAAAGTGCATCAATCATGAAAAGGATATCCAAAAGGATACTATAGAGGAAGTCGAAGTGTTGTCGTTGAGAAGGAAGGAGGAAGCCCCCAAGTCTGCAATCTTGCAAGACCACAAAGTTAGGAACCGCAACCTATAGACAAACACTTGTTAGAAAAATCAAAATCAAATCAACCTGCAACCACCACCAATGAGTCAGTACAAAAAATGCTAAGGGGGTTGAGTGATGGGAAGGGAGGAAATCAAGGGATATATATGCCCCCCTTGTTTCTGCTTGCTTAGTCCAAGAGTAGAAACAAGGAGATATCTATGCGCGTCAATTTCAAGGGAAATGTGTTGTGAGGGTCATTTGAAGAGAGAATGTTCAAACGTAACACATTGGGGAAGAAAGATAGAGGAACCCAAATTCCAACGCAACAAATGACACTAAAATCAGAGTTCGACAACTCAAGAAAAGGGCTCAAGAGCGAAAGAGTACACTTTTGCACCTAGTTAGGGATAGGAATTCTCACTCACTTACTTTATGTAAAAGGGAGTTGTCACTTATCACTAACTCATTCTTGTTTCTTATCATTGTAGAGAGAGAGAAGGAGAACAGGAGAACGACCATGTTGAGCCGATGTCCATATCATCCACCACGACTGGAGATGCTCAGAGCTCGAGTGGTGGAGAGACTCTTCAAGGCTGAGGTAGGGTCCTGATCCACACTTCTGTCATCTTTCATTGTACTCTTGCTTTTACGTTTATCGATGTCTATGCTAAGAGGGGAAGGTGGACAGGGGTCCTAGACAGGGGTGCCCGGGTCCACCTAGGGCGCTAGAGTCTCTCTAGGGTGCCCTAGTCCCACATGGGTGCCAGTGTCCCTCTGGGGCGCCCTAGTCTCCTAGGGCACCCTAGTCCACAGAGGACACAGGACCTAGGGATAGGCATTATGCTCGGTTCTTGATAGCTTATTTTGGTTTCTAGAGGGGATTCTGATACTCTTGCTTGCTTTCTGATCTACAGGATGTCCCTAAGATGCGGAGCACACAGGCGGTCATCTGATGACACTTCTACTAGAGTGCACTAGCATCTTGACAGTCACAGAGAGAGAGCATTTACAGATGGTGGGCCTATGGTGGGTGTTTGAGATGCCCACAATTAGATTCCATTGCGCTATGCTCATGGCACTGATGGAGAGGTGGGATGTAGATACATCCACATTCCACTTACAACAGGTGAGATTACCATCAAACTGGAGGATGTATTTAGGATCCTTCAACTACCGATCTGAGGAGAGACAGTGAGGGTTGTTGGACATCGCTTAGTAGAGTATACTCGTGAGAGTAAGCTGTACTGCTTGGGTTACACTATTTCACAGGTAGAGCGAGGACACATTCAGCTTCATTTGCTAAAGCAGGGTTGTAGAGACATTCCCTTACTAGGAGGATCATGATTGTCACAGTCGCACTAGCCATCGCACCAGATGGACAAGGCACTCACCTTCATTGGGGTCTCATTCACACTATTAGAGCGATGGAGGAGCATTAGACTATCTACACATGGGGGCGCAGTATGCTTGCGCACCTTTATTTTGACTTAGGGCGATATGTCCATTATGAGATGCATAGTCTAATGGTCTGCACATTACTACAGGTCTAGGCCTTTGAGCACATCAGGTGCACACGACCGGTGAGTTTTCCTATAGAGGCAGCATTCACCCATTCACGTGTCTATGCCTATCCACCGGTCAGGTGTTGGAGGCACGACAATCTGTTATATTGGAGAGTAGTAATTGACATATTATAGCCCAGTGACATCATCTAGAGACCATATCGTGGCTACATCAGATGGCTTGGCAAGCAGAGGAAGTTAGCTCAGATGCAGAGGGATCGGCTGATGGCCGGTCGCCTCGATCATACTATATCTTGGTTCTACTTTGACAGGGTGGCACGACAGTTCAGATAGATATAGGATGTTCCTGTAGTTCGTCTGAGCTATGCATGTGCAACTCGGAGTGCAGTCAGAGCCAATACCGTCCGACGGCTGATTATAGCAAACATGCCACTTAGCGATGACAAGGGTCCTGAGGATGCAAAGCCAGTGTCAGACACAGATGATATCGGGTGTACTCGAGCATATTGGACCTGGTGGCACACAACACAACCTGCACCTATCTTTCCACGCAAGCATCCTATAGGAGATGCCCGACCTTGGGCCATTCACGCGAGTGACACAGGGGTGGAGGACGACGTCAGTGATTTTGCAGGATACTACGATCTTGAGGAGGATGAGGAGGAGGACGAGGATGAGTCTGAGGAGGTCATAGTATGTCTTCAGAGAAAGATCACAATAGAGTCAGCAGGATGCAGACACTAACGAGGAGACTGAGTCGAGACTGCGATCAAAGGCTCGTGGTTCTACTCCTGCAGACGATGCAATGCCTAGTCAGACAGAGTGAGGGGGGAGTAGTAGGTCTATGCCCCCAGCTGCAGATCAGACAATAGAGCTCATCACACCGTCAGCGATCCGAGATCCATCATGGCGAGATGGAGATCTAGGTTAGGTTTGATTTATTATTTGATGTTTTGTATAGTTTATTATTTGTGATACTTATATGGGAGTCTAACATCCATCTCATCCTCTATTTTGCTATTGGGACTGATGCATGGTGAGACTTTGTGAGTCACGTCATAGGAGACATAGTACCGATAGATGCCTTAGAGCAGCAAGTGCGGGCAGGTTATTCGCCACGATCATCTGCTGGGCGGCATGCCAAGATATTTATGCCATTTGTCAAATACAAGACTGCTATAGAGGCCATGCTAGAGTAGTCTGCACGAGAGAGAGGAGTTTCGACAGAGAGCTGAGCGCGTCAAGGCTAAGCTCAGGGCACAACGAGAGCAGACGGTAGTGGTTCCTATATCGGAGGGAGAGTTGACTGTCAGTGAGTTCTTGCTGCGGGATTTCCAGCAGGCTAGAGCTGACAAAGACAGGGCTCAGGTTGAGAGAGATCGGTACCAGAGGATGTACCAGGAGGTACATGAGCAGATGATAGAGATGAGAGGTGAGATCAGGGGGTTATGATCGTGAAGCGTCTCTAGGAGTCATTCATGATCTGTAGCCACACATGGTCAAGCTTCTGTCACTCGCACACCACGAGGGCCTGAGGGTACTTGCGATCGAGGCTCAACTATGTGATATATAGATTTTAGGCACTATGACATCCCATTTTGTCTTGAGGGATAGTCGACTCAGATGTATACATGAAACTGAGCTATATATTTCTTTTGATCTGTGTAATGGCTTTTGATCTATCACATGTGATTTTTGCAAAAAATGCAACTAGTGATGATGTCTAAATGTTATAATTAATGCTATTGTGATATGCTAAGAATTCTAAAAAGAACATGTAGTGACAAACACAATGATTAATTATTTTACACATAAGTTTAACTTCCATGCTACATTCAGTTAATACAAAAGTGATCTAAGCAATTACTACTTAAAACACGATACAACAATGATCAACTGAACAAAGATGCAATGCCAAATGAATTAAGACAAAATAGTGATAGCTTGTCGAAATTGAAGTTAATCTATGTGCTAAATTAGCTTAGGAACATTTAACATTAGATCTTTAAGTATAAAATCTTTTGAGGTGTGCCGCATTAATAGGTTCTTTAAGCGACATACCTTGCTCATCGACTAATTTATACACTCTGGATCCAAAGGTTTCAGTGATTATGTACGGTCCAAGCCAATTAGGGCTAAACTTACCTTTTTCACCAGGCGGTGCATTTACATTGCGTTGATTTTCATAAAGAACCAAGGCCCCAACGTTAAAAGAACGTTGTGTGACTTGCACATTATAGGCTCGTTGCACACCTTTTTTATAGGCCTTGAGATGTTCAAGAGCGTTAATACATCTTTTATCAAGTATCTCAAGTTCCTGTAATCTTTTCTCTCGTTCTATGTCATCATCCATGATGTCTCTTAGGGAGATTCGCAAGGAAGGAATTTTTAACTCTAGGGGCATTATCATGTCTACGCCATAGACAAGATTATACGGTGTGTTACCAGTAGTCGTTCGAATACTTGTGCTATAAGCCCATAAGGCATGGGATAATTGCGTATGCCAATCTTTTTATGTTTATTAATAGTTTTTCATAAAATCTATCTAATAACCTTGTTTGAAGCTTCTGCTTGGCCATTTGATTGAGGGTAATAAGGTGTAGAGAAGCGATGTTGTATATGATATTTTCGAGGAACTTTTTCACATCCTTGTTCTTAAATGGTGTACCATTGTCTGAAACCATGGAGGAAGGTATTCCAAATCAAGAAATTATGTTATCTTGTTTGAATTGACAAATTACATCGGTGATCATGGATCGCAAAGGGACCGCTTCGACCCATTTTGTAAAATAATCAATAGCAGTAATGATAAACATATGTCCTTGAGAGGAGGGTGGGGAAATTTTGCCAATTCGATCCAAGCCCCAGATAGAGAATGGCCATGGTGACACTTGGGCACGAAGCTCTTGAGTGGGAGCATGGATTAGGTGTTTATGTTGTTGACATTGCGGGCATCACTTGACATAAGCAAAGGAATCTTGTTCCATATGCTGCCAATAGTACCCCATACGTAACAATTTTTGCACCAATGATTTTCCACCAAAATGCCCTCCACAGGCACCAGAGCGAGATTCTTCTAAAGCTATTGGAATATCTAAATTGCTTAAACATCAAAGTAAAACACCATTATAACTTTTTTGATACAAGACATTCGATAATATAATGTATCGCGCTTGTAGTTTGCGTAAATGGAGTCAAGCATTCTTAGATGTTGAATCAGGAATGGTTCCATCGCGTAGATAGTTGAATATGTAGGAGAACCATTCATCAGTGTATGTATTACCACAAAGTTCTGAATTCACAACTATAGGGTCATCGATTATCAATGTCGTAAGATTATGAACAACAAAGGTAAATTCCTCAGGAGAACCATTAGGGGATATAAGGGAAGTTGCACTTGCCATTGCATTCGCCTACCGGTTATCTTTCCTGGGAATGGTATCAATCGAATATGGTGTAAATTTTTTTAAGAGAGATAATGCAAATTCACGATATTGAGATAACTTATCATGTTTAGTCTGATACGATCCCGTTATCTGTTTAACAATTAACTGAGAATCACCGTATATTGTAATGTTTTTGATATTCAGAGCCAAGGCTGCATGAAGTCCAGCGATAAGAGCCTTGTATTCAGCTATATTGTTTGTGCATAAGAAATCTAAGTGGTAAGATAAGGGAATCAACTTACCAATGGGGGGTATTAGTATAACACTAGCCCTGGAGCCAGTTTGACATTTTGATCCGTCAAAATATAATTCCCATTTTTCATCCGCACAGATTGTTAAGATCTGTTCATTAGGAAAAGTATTGACATTTTGTATAGAAAAATGTGAGGGAGCGTTAGCTAATTGATTGGCTATCACTTGCCCTTTAATTTCTTTTTGTGAAATAAATTTGAGATCAAATTATGTTAACATAACCCATTTAGCAAGACGACCTAATAAATCTGTTCTTGCGAAGAGATGTTTCAGAGGGTCAAACTTTACCATTACATGCACTTCAACATTTAAGAGATAATGTCTGAGCTTTTGAGTGACAAAAACTAAAGCTAAGCAATGCTTCTCTATAACTATGTATTGCACTTCATAATCGAGCAAAGTATGACTGATATAATAGACACCACATTCTTTGTCTTCAGCATTATGTTGCACTAACAAAGCTGCTAGGGCATTGTTAGATGCTGAAATGTATAATAGAAATGGTTTATCAGAAACAACAGGTTGCAAAACAGGTGGCTTAGCTAAGTAATCCTTTAAGTCATCGAAAGCTTTTTGACATTCAGAATTCCATTGGAAGTGGGAATCTTTCTTCAGTAGTTGCATAAAGGGGTGAGTCTTATTCGCGAGTTGTGAAACAAATCAGTGGATGGCCTGTATCTTTCCCTGCAAACTACAAAGTTGAGATATGTTTTTAGGTATTGGCTTATTAACAATTGCATCTATCTTTTTCGTATCAACTTCTATACCTCGATTTGAAACAATAAACCCAAGTAACTTTCCACTATCTACACCAAAAACACACTTACGGGGATTCAATTGCATATTATATTTTCATATGCACTCAAATATTTGTCAAAGATTTGTAACATAATCCTTACGATGGCTTCTCTAGGATGTCGTCAACATAATCTTCTGAAATATTATGCATATAATCATGGAATATAAGAGTCATTGCATGTTGGTAAGTAGCTCCTGCATTCTTAAGTCCAAATGGCATGAATGCCCAACAAAATGTACCCTAAGGTGTTAGAAAGGTTGTTTTATACTGATCGAGAGGATTTATAAGGATTTGATTATATCCTGAAAATCCATCCATAAATGATAGCAACTCATGTCTAGCTATAGAATCAACAATCATATCGATATTAGGGAGTGGAAAATCATCTTTCAAAGATGCCAAATTTAAATCTCAGAAATCTGTGCACATTCTTATACGACCATCAAGTTTAGCAATGACCACAATATCTGAGATCCACGGAGAGTATTCAATAGGTCGAATGAAGCCAGATTGTAAGAATTTTTCTATTTTAGTTTTAACAAGAAAAGCAATCTTAGGATTCATCTTACAAGTCTTTTGTTTGAATGGCTTAACATCTGGTTTCAACACGATATTATGTGTTACAATCTGAGGATCTATACCAGGCATGCCTGAATAATTCCAAGCAAATAATTTTGAGAACTCATTCAACAGTTTAGTCATTTCTTCTTTTACTTCCCCATTTAAACAATCACCAATAGGGATAAGTTTTTCAAAGTTATCCTTATCCATAATGACATCAATAGTCTTTCCATTAAGGAGAGTACTATGGTGTGGGGGATTGTAGGATTGTAATTGTTCTTCAAGTTCTTCACTATGCTTTACTATAGCAGTTATTGTACTAGTAGTCTTTCCAAAATATTCATAATTGTTTAAACAATAAGGTAGGCCACGTTTATGGTTATAACGAGGAATACCATCATAAGCACCTAAGAATTCCATTATCGCTTCATCCGCCGTAAACATATCTAATGGAAGTGATCCTGGAGGACAATTGATGTCAATCATCTCAGGGAATATCAAACTAAGTGTTGATATTGTATTCACATTTAGAGTAGGGCATTTGCAGGCTTTGGATTCCTTAAAAGGATTATATCCAATGCCACTTGAGTAATGTTGTGAAGTGGATTCTATAGGGACTTTGATTCCTTGTTGATTTATGCCACAACCGTTACCTACATAGTCACAATTTTTGTAAAGGATTCAGAATCCTCTGCCATAGAGAGAGACCATTTCTTTAGACGAAGGCAGAGCTTCATAAGTCTCATAATTAGTAGTATAACTTAGAGTATTATCTTTATTTGTCATCAAAGAAGTCTTATGTTTATCATTCGAAGCATGTGACGTGATCGATCCAATATTTGATGTTTCAGGAATAGGGTTTTTATGTTTATATTCTTCTATGGAGAAAGATGCAAAATCTAATGAACCCCAGTCATCACCAACAAATGCATTTGATTGCTTGGACTCTTGCATAAAATTTTTAGAGGCAAGAGGAGTTGACAACTCAACTTTCAAATTGTTCAAACTCTTAGGAAAAATAACATGCTTATGCACTTCCATTTGCAAACAATTATCAGGTTCAGGATCCAAATGGATAGTATGTAGTTTACCTTTAAATATAAACTTAATCGAATGGTGCAAAGTAGAAAGAACTGCTCCTAATGCATGTATCCAAGGTCTACCAAGAATCATGTTATAAGATAGAGAACAAGGCATGACATGAATCAAGGTAGGCACCATCACATGTCCAACTAGTATAAGTAAAGTTATAGTGCCCACGGATTGTCGTCCAACATTATCAAATCCATGAATACTTAGTGATTCTGGTTTGATGGCAGATATATCAACTTTAACCTTATGCAATAAATCAATGCCACAAACATTGAGGGCTGACCCATTATCAATCATAACACTCTTAACCAATGTTTTGTTGATTGTAATAAAGATAACTAAAGGATCATACTGATTCTGAACCTCGAGAGATGGTAATTCATGTTGTTGAAATATAATATCTATTTTTGTTGCATGCATACAATCTAGTAAAGCGGTAACATCATTTGGTTTAACAACAGAAGGAACAATCGCCTTTTGTAAAGCTTCTTGTAACATTCCATGGTAAATAGGTGAAGTTTGTATAAGTTCCCAAAGAGATATCTTTATAGGAGTAGCGCGAAGCTGATCTACAAGATCATAGTCTTTACCACCTTTATATGTTAAATGAGGTGCTTGAGGAAGCATAGGTTGAGAAGCTCGTAAAGATATCAGAAATCTCGTTTGTTGTGTACTTTGTTTGTTATTCCGAGTGTTATATGCATGAGCAACCACATTATGATTGGTTTGTTGTGAGTTTTGATTCGCTATTTGTTTTGTATAATCATAAATGTGATCAGGAGATTGCGAAGGAGATGAAAGACCTTTAACAACAAGCATAGGATTAGAGGATGGTTGAACCACATTTGCACATAGAGTGACCACAATTTTTGGTTTTTCAATCTCTTATTTAGATTTAGGAACATAAATTGCATTTACAAATCTTTGAAATAATGACGGCTTAGAGGCCGTAGTGGAATGTTCAATCAAGATAAAGTCCTGAAGCGCTTCATCTAACATATCCAAGTCATCACGACTAAACGACTCATCATAAGCATAAAAATATTGCAAAAAATAATTCGACATTTTAACATGCTCTATTTAAACCAAGATTTAAATGCACAATGATGGCCTTTGCAAATGAAATACAATTTTTCAACAATAAATGATAATTTCCAACTCTTTTAGTGAAAAGACAAAGAAAGTAATTCACAATGTAACATATGCAATTTCACTAAAGAGGCTTTTCAATCCAATTATGCTCTAGAACAGCAAATTAATTCAGATCTGAAGTTTAAAAGGATGCAAATTCTTTAAAGGTCGGCTTCACCAAAATGTTTAGTGTGAAATTGGATAGTTTGTTTAAGCTAGGTCAATACCACAATTCCACTACTAAGCATTGGGAGAACAAGCACTGAGCTTATGAACAAGCTTCTAATCACTTTGTCTGTCCCTTACACTCACGTGGTAATGAAACCTAAGGCCCTAATCAAGGTTTTATCAAGTGCTTTCCTTTCAACCAAGTAAAACCCTAATTATGCCTTAAATCAGAAATATAGGGAAATTGATGAAACAACTGGCAAAACTGATCACATAAGTGTAGAGATAGGGTTTTAGAGATAGAGTACCTAGATTTTGAGGGCCACTTGGACTAGGGCACCCGTTCCAGTGTCCTGAAAGTTTTTGGACAGGAAAATCTCCTGCACATGGTGTCTGAGACTGCTAAAAGGCTTCCAGATCCCAAAAATAACCCCTAGTTAGACTAGGGTGCCCTCTCCAATGTCCTGCAATTCTCAAAATTCAAAAATCCAAAAGTTTTTCGTGACTGTATCTGCAATATCCTTCTTTCTGTAGCTTCTTTCCGTCAAAACCTGCAAAACATGATCTGCACCTACAAAAGAAGGAAAATGTTGTGGCTATATAGGTGCTTGCCTCAGTCAAGCCCCGTCTTTGGTATTTCTACCTCAACCATAGCCAGAGGAAAAGATTTACAGAAGTGTGTGCAAACCTAAAAATGTGTGTATGCATAAAAATCAAACCCTAGATATCTCAATCAAGGGAAGATCAACAACTTGCTTTACATCAATGTAACACCCAGTTTAGTTTTCACCCTAAAAACTAAGTTTAACCAACAGTAATAATTCTTTTTAAAGTTTAAAGTAGAAAGATAATTTGTTTTTCAATTTAAAACCAAGTAGTACATCAATCGACCAACAATAACATGAAATTATAAATTATACAAAAGGGATCTATCCATTAACAACATTATACAATATGATGATTAAAGTTACTTAGAACATTTTCGAAATAGAAACTTACCAAAGTCGCTGCATCTCGATTGTCGACCATCCAAATTCAAGTCTTGGCAAGCCTCTGGAATATAGAAGAGAAAGTATCTTCAAGGAGCTTAACCTCCAACCATAGACCGTTGGTCTCCCACACTCCTTCCTATCTGGAAGTGGCCCTACCCTACTCAAAGAGGATAGACTTAGGATAACCAATGGTGTTAGCCATCTGAGTACTGGTGTTGTGACCTACGTATCTTGTTATCATGCAATCCCCTAGATACCCTCTAGTCAAGCATGACCACTCCACAAGCTATGCCATCTAGTCACGGTGAACTATCAATGCACTTGAGGCACATACACTACCTTGGCCAAAGGATTTGAATATAATTAGCGTTGTGTCAATGCAAGTAGTAAGTTCACCCACCCCAACTCGACTTGAATTAATCGCAATCCTACAGTTACCTATGTATAAGTTTAATATAACGACCTCGATAACCTCTTGGCGTTCCAAACTCATCATGCATTAACGCATGGTAGTTAGGTTTACTTCTCTCTTTTTAGCTCATGGAGACATTTCCGTCCATATGTTAAAAGAATGGGATTCTAGCTTACTGGTTAATCGGTTAATGCTATAAGTTTATCAGTTGATCTCTAAGTTCGTCCATTGCTTTAAATTATCCAGTCAAGAGAGGACACTAAACTTAACTATATAATTTCAGAAGGGGTTTAACAATAAACCAATTATAGAATACAAGTAATCGAAGACCCAGATTTAAAGTTTAAATACTCTTAAAAGTCTTTTTCGACCTATTGAATCTTTGACATAGCTTAATCTTTTATTAAACTAAGCATTTATAAATCCTATCGTGTTGTTTCTATTTGCAAGAAGAATGCATGCAAGTTTAGACTAAACACTTAACTATAGACTCATTGTGTCTGCTCTAAAACTTCATTATCTAACATGTTTGACAGTTTAAAACAATAATAACTCTATACCCTCTTTTGAAGACACAACAATTTGAATGTTTTTAAAGCTAAAAGAGTTATATACAATAAATAAATGGACTATAACTAGTTATCATTCGTAGCAAGAAAAATATATTCTCTATGGTCAGCCAACCAATTATAGATTCAAAACTTGTGGAAGACTGAGTAGTCATATATACAACGACATACATTCCACACTTTTGTTCCCCATTTGCCAACGGGATGACACATTCTTCAAGTCTTTTATAAAACTAGTTTTTTTTAGATATGACAAGACCAACCGTAAATAGTCGGCAGGCCAACTGATGACACTTCCAACATCGACCAAGGTTAGACTACTGTAGCTTAGGATATCTTTATAGCTAGCTTTTGACCAAAACTCAGTCTACTATGTGCTCTCCACATATCCATATATTTCTAAAGTTAAACGAATACAACTACATAGATTAAATCAACCATCGAAGATGCTTCAAAGAATAAATGTGTTTCAACTGTGAGGTTTAAGACTGCGGTGTAGTTCAAGGAACAAATAGCATTGTTTTCATTTTGAAAGAAGTGAAAACACACAGGTCTCAAGTTGGTAACCAATTCACATATTACATCATCAATAAAATACTAAGTTCCTTCATATTACAAGTGGAGCCATTCCTATTAAAACATTCATGTTTAGCCATGACAGCGTGAAAGAGAATAGAGGAGGAACCTGAAGGAAATCTTCGACGACTGCTTATAAACTGGTCTAAAAGCTCGTTCTCTTCTTACCCGCTCACATAATCCTTCCCTCGGCCTCCTATCAGCTTCTTTTCTCTGTTTTCTCTCTGTGTGTGTCCAAACCTATTTCACCTCCTCCTCTATATCTCATTCTCCCTCCATAGAAAAACTAACTTTTTCCCTCTCTAAACCACGCCGTACCAACTTGGTAACTACCCTGCATGCCTTAACCATCTCCTCCTTTCTGTGACCACTACATAGAAGACGGTTCAGTTTCCCACTAAATTCACAACTACTCTACAAAGTAGAGCTCAACATTATGTGAGGTGGTGGTTTCAGTTGGACATGATGCCACACTACTCATAACTGATTATGAGTTTAAATCGAATACATAACTTATAATAATGGTTGAGTTGACAACCCATCTATAAATTTTAAAGCTCAAGAATAAATAGATTGTTTTGGAATAGAAGACATAATAACAACTTGAGTGAGCCCTTCGAGCTACTGCCTAATTACTAACATCATAAAAGAATAAAAGAATTACTCCATAACGACTATTTAAATATAACTAAATATAATTTGTATATTACCATTACAATACGACCAATGGTATTACACTCGACGGTCTCAAGATTTAAAACATTATTTAAACCTTTTATTATACAATAATAGCCCATAACAGAAACAACTCTACATTAGTCAAATTTTGCAAGTAAACGTTTACATCATATGCTCGTAGAGATTTATGACGATGACGACGATTTGAGCGTAAACACAATACAAGGTTTGGGGTCAACTTTACGCACAACTTTCGACTTTTACGCCGAACCACTAAACAAGACACGACATACAACTCATTCTCAAGTGTATACATACATATATATATATATATGTATATATATATATGTATATATATATATGTATATGTATATATATACACACATATATATATACACATATATATATATACATATATATGTATATATATATGTATATATATATGTATATATATATGTACATATATACATATACATATATATATACATATATATATCGGTCGTCCATATATGATGACATGATTCAGAGTATTACGACACAGATGTCGATTTCCCATACTCATTATGATAACTACGAAAAGAAGAAAAAGACCTATTCTTGTAAACCTTGACATTCTCATCCAAAATTGACTTAGCCTAAAATCAATACTTAACTCGAGGCAACTAGGTTTATCTACCCGATGTTTGTTTTCAGTGGCAAGCACCCATGGGTTATTCTAGAGTCTATTCTCTCTTTCTCGAAGATACTTTCTCTTCTTCTTTCTTCTTGGCGAACATGTTCCATCTATTCCTGTCATTGACAACCTCACATACAATTTGTGGTCAGAGTACCAATGTTCTGATCAAAACACATTTACATCAAATCATTTCATTTTCATATCGAAAAGACATTTTAATTCATAACATCAGATTGATCATAATCAAGTAAAAATCCTTGATTTCATAAAATTAACCTTTTCTAATCATATCATCATTTTCTATGATGTTAAAACATATCCACATGACTGTACTATTTAAGAAAAAGTAAATAGTAATATTGAATCCAAAAGGGGATGTAACAATCAATAAACACATACAACTTCACCTCAAGGAGATGAGATAAATGAAGACTTGCATGAACAAGAAGGCAAATCAACAATGTTCATAGAGGATCTCCAAGCTTGTTGTTGGAGGCTTCAACCCTTCTCTCGATAATGCAAAGGGTGTACAAACCCTAGGAAGAGCAAGATAGACTCAAGATCTTGATTCCTAATCTCCATCCATTGTCTCCAAGATAGAAAATACAAAATACTTCCAAGAGCTTCAACAAGTCACTGATCTTCAATAACAATTGTAGCAGAGTTTTAGCATCAATATTGCATAAGAACTGTGTGTGATAAAATGATTTTAAAATGTCTTTTTATATCTAGCTTTAGGGAAATTCAAAATTTGAAATAACGTCTCGATATCGTGCGAAAATTGAGAATTTGAAAACAGAATCTTGAGGCACTCGGCGGGAGCCGACACCCCACCAAAATTCAAAATCCCAGGAAACAGGGGAGGACTAGGGCACATGTGCCCAAGTCCAAGTCCCCAGTTTCCACTCAGATCTACATTTTGGGGGGTCCTAGGGACCCAAATCTCAAATCCCCTTTCTGAGTTTTATCAACAAGTTACCTCAAAAAGTGAATAATTTGCTCCTAGACTTAGTCAATCAGGGTTTTGGGAAGGCCAGAAAAGAAAAGGTTGAGAGGTCACTGAAAGTGAGGAGCTAAACCGAGGGAAATTGTACCATTCCATACAGGAGGACAATTTATGACGTTACAGTTCCAACATCTTCAAAAGTGCCTGAAGAAGCTGTAGAGCAGTCAAAGAAGGGAACATGAATTCCTTCAATGCATATGGCAACAACTATTCCTCTCAACATTGTGGAACAGATGAAGTAAACAAACATAAATGTTTCAATGTGGGAAGAGATGTCAATCCCCTCTCAAAGGGACTTGTTACAAGAAGCTTTAAGGTAGTTCCCAACAGTTGAAACAACAAAGCAGAAGGAAAAGAGTCCAGTTAGTCTTGTGCAGTCAAGTGAAAAGCGTGGAAGTTCAAAAAAGAAGCGATCCCTTTTTACTTGTCCCTAATCATTGGGAAGTTCCTTGTGCACAATTGCATGATTGATTCAGGCCCTAGTGTTTCAGTTATGTCCAAGAAGATAGCAGATGCATTAGGCATTAAATATACCCCTGTTTCATCAGGTGTATTGCAGTTTGATGGCACTTCTGTTAGCACTGTGGGAGTGATCAAAGGGTTGGATCTGAACTTACATGCTTGCCCAAACTTGAATTTCAGTCAAGACATCTCAATCATTTATCTACCTCCTTTCTTTTCCATTTATTTATCAAGAGACTTTATAGCTAAGGTAGGTGTCTACCTTTCTTCTGTCTGGTCTCATATGCTTTTGAGAACAAGATATGGTACGAGGTTCACCATCGAGGCTGAACCAAATTCAACTTATCGTGTGGAGAATTATGACCACAGCCTGGTGAAACCTCATGTTATGATTCAGGGTGAGGAAGTACATGATTTAGGGTCTCTTTAGACATCTTTACCCCTTCCAACCCCTGATCTTTTTCTTGATGAGTGAGCAAGGGATCACTTTGATTTTGATCCATATGACACTACTAAGGCAATTGGCTTGGGCACCTACATGATCTATGAGGGGAATTCTTCAGTCCCTTCTATACTTAAATCAAATGATGACTCTAATGGCCCATGGAAAATGTTCTTTGATGGTGCAAAGAGCAAAAATGGAGCTATTGTAGGGGTCTTACTCATCTCTCTAATGGGTAAGAAACTGCATTTTGCTCATAGGCTACATTTTTCTTGTACAAATAATGTTGCAGAGTGTGAGGCATTAGTCCATGGCTTGTTGATTGCCGAAAAGAAGAAAACCAGGCATCTAGAAATCTTTGGAGATACTGAATTGGTGGTCAACCAAGTCAGGGAAAGTTGTGCTACAAAAAATCAACTTCTTAGAGCTTGCAGACATAGAGTTTGGGGCCTGTTTGAGAGTTTTGATGCTCTCAATCTATAGGTAATCCGAAGGAAATTAAATGTTGAGGTAGACCAATTGGCAATGACTCGTGCTCAATTCTCTCCACCTACAAACCTCTTTCAGGGTCCTGATCAGCATGTCAAAATTGTGGTCAAACTCTCAGTCCCTTACAATGATGTAAACTAGTAGGTTTTTGACAACAATGAACATATTGCAAGCTTCATCCAGAATGAAGTTGATTTCTCATCAACTGCACAGTCCAGGCTGCAAGAAGGATATGGTGACCAAATCATTCAATTGAAAACCAACAAGTTGCCCAAGGGTTTAGTCACTCTTGAGGCTATTTTCAACCATGATGATGAGGCAAGAGGAGGAACATGATGTTCAAAAAGGAAGACTACCAGAATGTTATTATCACCCAAGACAAAGAATTATTGCTGGGAAAAGTATGTAGTGATGCTAAACGGTAAGATTTTATACGCCTTTTTTAGAAATATAGTGATGTTTTCGCATGGAGTTATGAATACCTAAAGGGTTTTAACCAAGATACTGCCCAGCACTCCATTGATCTAGATCCAAATGCCAAGCCCGTCTGCCAAAAGCAGTGACCCATAAACCCTAGAATTGAGCCGCTTATGAGAAAAGTGCTTGTAAAGCTCATCCAAGCTAGAATTATCTTCCCCATTAAGTGTTGCAAGTATGAGGTGAGCCAGTGTTGTCATTGATGTCAACATACTCATATTGCATTAACAAGAAGGATTTGATGAGCTGTGTGCTGAGGATATTGAGAAAATTAGCCTCAGTCAGGAACAGTGAAGAACAGTGATGAGAAGAAGGTAAATGTACTATATAGGATGAGAACCGGAGGATGCGGATTAAAGGGTTAGTAGATATGAGTCTTGAGATGCTACAGTTAAGATTTCAGAGGTCCGCATGAAGATCTGAAGGAGTTGTGGCTGCCGGTATAGAATCGGGTCCGGCAAGTATCCGGAGGTGACAGAGGATCACAAAAAGGTCCGGTGAGGTCCGGAATTGTATTATCCTAATCTGCAGATTGGAAGGAGTGTTTGGGATGTCCTTGTGATGTGTCATCCTGATTTGTGTATGATTTGGAGGTCCGGAAGTACCTCTTGCATTATGACAGTGGCGATAGACTGTGTTCTTGATGTTCCGAATGAGGAAGACAAGAGATCCCAGTAAGCAGAGGAAGTGCGGATGTATCCGGACATTCAGACAGGCTTGTGAAGGTTCTTGGATCATGTTTAGGTTGTGTTGTTGGTCCGCATTGATGGTAGAGCCCGGAATTGAAGTTATTCCTCCGGATGAAGTTCTTGCTCTGTGTAGCCGACCGGATGAGTTGTTCATCCTGCGAATGTTCTTGTGATGGCCGACCGGATGTGTTATTCATCTTGCGGATACTCCTATGGTTGTTTACCGACTTAGATGTTTGTTCCTAAGTCGATGTCTTGTATAAATAACGGTTTGTGAGTTCATTTCAGTGAGTGGTGTGAGGATGAGTATGGTATAGCGAAGAAACGTGCGAAAGGCAGAGCAGAGATTGTTGGGCTTAATTGGAACTGATCCGGACATGGTAGAGATGTCATTCTCTAGTTCAAGACTGTGATTTTTATCACTTTGTAGACAGTGTGTCTCCTTGTAGGCAGTGGGCCTCTTTGTGAGCAGTGTGCTCGGGCAGTGAGCCCTTATTGGCATGTGCCATTCATTTTTCTTTATTCTTCTAACAGAGAATAATTCTTGGATTAATCACCCCGTGGTTTTTCCCTTAACCGGGTTTTCCACGTCAAAATCTTGGTGTTCAATGTGTTGATGCTTATCTGCTCTTGTGTTTATGTATTATGCTTCCATGGATGATTATTTGATATGCTGCTAACTAACAACAGTGAGTTAAGTGTTTGAATAAGAAGAAGTTTTATACAACTGATTCACCCCCCCCCTCTCAGTTGTATGCCCTAGATCCAACAATTGGTATCAGAGCCAAGTTCCTCTGACAAGAGCCTAACCGCTTGAGGAGATCCAGGATGTCGTCATACAAGAAGGATAGTCCGAAGTTCGATGGAACCAACTTCACTCTCTGGAAAGGTCGCATGAAGTGTCACTTGGAATGCATGGGAAAAGCATATCTGGGTATGATTTCAAAACCATATGTACCTCCACAAGGTGGTCCGACAACTCTGAATGAAATCACAGAAGCTGAAAACAATCTGCGGACCAAGGAAGCTCTTCTAAGCGCATTGAATGACTCAGATCTCTCGAATGTCATTGACCTACCCACTGCATATGAGATCCTAACTAAACTGGAACTTCTGTATGAAGGAGATGAGTTTGTCAAAAGTGCAAGGTTGCAAAGTCTGAAAGGGAAATTTGAAAGATTGAAAATGAGAGATGATGAAAACATCACTACCTTTATGCCAAGAGTAAATGAGCTGGTATGTGGAATCAGAAATGCTGGTGGAACTTTAGATGAAAATGAGATTGTCTGCAAAATCCTAAGATCCCTTCCTGCTGCCTACAAAATCAAAGTTGCTGCCATTGATGAATTCAGAGCCCACACAACTGTCACAAGAGAACAACTGGCTGGCAAACTAGCTGCATTTGAAATGACCGAGTTTGGAGATGATCCTCCCAAGACTGAATCTGCTTTCAAAGCCAGTGCCTATGTGAAAGGCAAACAGAGATTTGATCCGGGTGAAAACTCATCAAAGAAAATGTCATGGTATGATCAAGCAAGAAGAGACATGGAAGAAGAAGAAGCAGAAACAGCTCAACTTGAAGCCCTCATTGCAAAGAGACTGCCAAGAGGATCCGGTAAGTATGAAGGAAAACTACCCTTTAAGTGTTTCAACTGCAATAAGATTGGTCATTTTGCCTCAAGATGTCCAGAGAGATCTGCAAGATCTAATACTCACAGACAAAGGTTTCAAAAGAATTGCTATTATGTTCATGAAGAAGATGACAATGAAGGAGTAACAGATGATGAATCAGAACCAGGAAGCAAATCCGAAAATGAGTGGGTGTTTATAGCCATCAAGGAAGAAGATTCCTTGCTCTCCGAATCTGTCAATCACAAAGTTGTTGAAAAAGCCTTGGCTGCTCAAGTGGAAGAAAAGGATGATTGGGTTATTGACAGTGGATGTTCTCACCATATGACTGGTGACAAGAATAAGTTCTTAGACTTGGAAAGATATGAAGGAGGAATGGTAAAGTTTGGTGACAATTCTGCTGGCAGAATCAGAGGTAGGGGAACTATTTCCTTTGATGGTAAGAGCAAAACAGGAAATGTACTGTATGTTGAAGGATTGAAGCACAATCTTCTCAGTGTTGGTCAGTTAGTGGACAAAGGCTATGATCTCCGGTTCAAGAATGGAAAATGCAGAATCTTTACAAGCTCCGGAACTGAAATTGCATCCGGTACTCAGACAAGAGGTAACATCTTTCATCTGGTTGGTTCAAATAAAAATTGTTTGTTTGTTCAAATTGATCAGAGTTGGTTATGGCATAGAAGAATGTGTCATGTAAATTTTGATAACATCATCAAAATAAGCAATACTCAGGCTGTGAGAGATCTTCCAAAGTTGATAAAACCTACAAATAGCGTGTGTAAAGAATGTCAGTTAGGCAAACAAAGCAGAGTCTCTTTTAAAAGCAAAGACCAGTCTTCTACCGGATTGTTGGAATTAGTACATACTGATCTATGTGGTCCGACAAGAACCAAGAGTCTGCAAGGTGATAGATATTTCATGTTGTTAATAGATGATCATTCCCGGATGATGTGGGTTACCTTTCTAAAAGAAAAATCAGAAGCTTTTGAGAAGTTCAAAATCTTCAAAGCTATGGTGGAGAATCAAACCGGATTGAAACTAAAGTGTCTAAGGTCTGATAGAGGTGGTGAATTTACATCTGGTGAATTCATTGACTTTTGTGAGAAATAGGGTATAAGGAGACAGTTGTCTGCTCCTAAGACTCCACAGCAGAATGGAGTAGTTGAGAGAAAGAACCGGACCATCCAGGAAGCTGCTAGGACAATGATGTTGGAAGCAAATGTTCCTCAAATGTTTTGGAAAGAAGCTATCAGCACTGCAGTCTACACTCTCAATCGAGTTCAAATCAGAAACAACACCGGTAAGACCCCCTATGAACTCTGGTTTGGCATCACTCCTACTGTGAAATATTTCAGAGTATTTGGTAGCAAGTGTTATATTAAAAGAGATGAAGATCTAGGAAAGTTTGATGCTAGAAGTGATGAAGGAATTTTCTTGGGCTACTCCACTCAAAGCAAAGCATACCGGTGTTACAATAAGAGATTGAGGAAGATGATAGAAAGCACCAATGTAAAGGTTGATGAAGGAATTGAGAAGCCTTCAAGATTTTATGAGTTTGATGAAGATGACCAAGACAGTGTTCAAGGACCTCAATCCTCTCCGGTGAGATAGAGTCAGCCTGATCCGGTAAATCAGGAAGAAGAGTTAGGTTTGAATGAGGCTGATCAAGAAACAGCAGTGCTGGATACTCCCAAAATTCCAAGGTATGTAAGACTGAATCACTCTGAAGATCAGATCATAGGTGACAGAAGCAAAGGTGTACAAACTAGAAGGAATATTGCTCAAGATCAGAATGAATGTTGTCTGATTTCAAAGATTGAACCTAAAACAATAAATGAAGCCTGCAATGATGAAAACTGGACCAAAGCAATGGAAGATGAACTGATGCAAATTGAGAAAAATCATACTTGGGATCTTGTTCCCAGACCTAGAGACAGGAATGTAATTGGAACCAAGTGGGTCTTCTGGAACAAACTAAATGAAGCTGGTGAAGTAATCAGAAACAAAGCTAGATTGGTCTGCAAAGGCTACTCTCAAATAGAAGGAATTGACTTTGAAGAGACTTTTGCTCCGGTAGCAAGAATTGAAGCAGTCAGATTACTTCTTGCATTTGCTGCCTTCAAAGACTTCAAGGTATATCAGATGGATGTCAAGTCTGCCTTCCTAAATGGTGATCTGGAAGAAGAAGTCTACATTGAACAACCGGATGGATTTCAATTGTCTGATAATAATGATATGGTCTGCAAGTTGAAGAAAGCTTTGTATGGATTGAAGCAAGCCCCAAGAGCATGGTATGAAAGGTTGGATAAGCATCTTGTGCAGATTGGATTCAACAAAGGTACTGCTGACAGTAACTTATATTTCAAAATTGATCATGAAAACATTCTGATTGTTGAAGTGTTTGTGGATGATATCATTTTTGGAGGAAGAGATAGTATGTGCAAAACTTTTGCAAATCAAATGAAAAGTGAGTTTGAAATGTCTATGCTTGGTGAAATGAATTTCTTCTTGGGTCTGCAAATTACTCAAACTAAAGAAGGGATCTTCATTTCTCAGACCAAATATGTGAAAGAATTGTTAAAGAAATTTGGTATGGAAGACTCAAAGCCTATGAACACTCCTATGGCAACCGGATGTAAGTTAAGCAAAGATGATGATTCTCCAAAGGCAGATCAGACAAAGTATAGATCAATGATTGGTGGATTGTTGTATCTCACTCAAACTAGACCAGATATAATGCAGGCTATTGGTCTTGTGGCAAGATTCCAGGCTGATCCTAGAGAATCTCATGTTATGGCAATCAAAAGAATTTTTAGATACTTGAAAGGAACAGTTGAGTATGGTCTATGGTATCCTAGAGATCCGGATTTCTCTCTTCATGATTACACAGATGCAGATTGGGCAGGAGATGTGGATGACCGGAAGAGCACTAGTGGTGGAGCATTCTTTTTGGGGAAGAGATTGGTTTCTTGGCTAAGTAAGAAACAAGATGCAATATCTCTGTCTACAACTGAAGCAGAATACATTGCAGCAGCAGGTAGTTGCACTCAAATCTTATGGATGAAGCAGATGCTAAGAGACATCAAAGTTGAATATGAGGAGCCTATCACAATCTTCTGTGATAATTCAAGTGCAATTAATATTTCCAAGAATCTGGTATTGCATTCTAAGACTAAGCACATATCTATCAAATTTCACTTTTTGAGAGAACAAGTAAACAAGGAAGAAGTCAGATTGGAGTATGTTCCCTCCAAGGATCAGATTGCAGATATCTTTACAAAACCTCTTCCCAAGGACTCTTTTGAATATCTCCGGGAGAAGTTAGGGGTCATGGCCCCTCCGGTGATGAACTAAGATGCACTGATGTGCATCAGTCCGGTGGCTATCACAGTCATATCTTGTGATCCGGACTAATGGGGAGCTGCAACTAAGGGGGAGCAGCTGGTATGATTCTGATGCATGAGAATTGCAAGTATGAGCCCTTTGCCATTGATGTCAAAGGGGGAGAGAAGACATGTGAAAAACAAGTGGCTGATGATCAAAGGGGGAGCAGTAAAGGAAGAGAAGACATATGAAAAGTTGAAGTTCTTGTCCTAATGGTTTTTCACATCATATGTTGCCATCAATGACAAAGGGGGAGATTGTTGCAAGTATGAGGTGAGCCAGTGTTGTCATTGATGTCAACATACTCATATTGCATTAACAAGAAGGATTTGATGAGCTGTGTGCTGAGGATATTGAGAAAATTAGCCTCAGTCAGGAACAGTGAAGAACAGTGATGAGAAGAAGGTAAATGTACTATATAGGATGAGAACCGGAGGATGCGGATTAAAGGGTTAGTAGATATGAGTCTTGAGATGCTACAGTTAAGATTTCAGAGGTCCGCATGAAGATCTGAAGGAGTTGTGGCTGCCGGTATAGAACCGGGTCCGGCAAGTATCCGGAGGTGACAGAGGATCACAAAAAGGTTCGGTGAGGTCCGGAATTGTATTATCCTAATCTGCGGATTGGAAGGAGTGTTTGGGATGTCCTTGTGATGTGTCATCCTGATTTGTGTATGATTTGGAGGTCCGGAAGTACCTCTTGCATTATGACAGTGGCGACAGACTGTGTTCTTGATGTTCCAGATGAGGAAGACAAGAGATCCCAGTAAGCAGAGGAAGTGCAGATGTATCCGGACATTCAGACAGGCTTGTGAAGGTTCTTGGATCATGTTTAGGTTGTGTTGTTGGTCCGTATTGATGGTAGAGCCCGGAATTGAAGTTATTCCTCCGGATGAAGTTCTTGCTCTGTGTAGCCGACCGGATGAGTTGTTCATCCTGCGAATGTTCTTGTGATGGCCGACCGGATGTGTTATTCATCTTGCGGATACTCCTATGGTTGTTTGCCGACTTAGATGTTTGTTCCTAAGTCGATGTCTTGTATAAATAACGGTTTGTGAGTTCATTTCAGTGAGTGGTGTGAGGATGAGTATGGTATAGCGAAGAAACGTGCGAAAGGCAGAGCAGAGATTGTTGGGCTTAATTGGAACTGATCCGGACATGGTAGAGATGTCATTCTCCAGTTCAAGACTGTGATTTTTATCACTTTGTAGACAGTGTGTCTCCTTGTAGGCAGTGGGCCTCTTTGTGAGCAGTGTGCTCGGGCAGTGAGCCCTTATTGGCATGTGCCATTCATTTTTCTTTATTCTTCTAACAGAGAATAATTCTTGGGTTAATCACCCCGTGGTTTTTCCCTTAACCGGGTTTTCCACGTCAAAATCTTGGTGTTCAATGTGTTGATGCTTATCTGCTCTTGTGTTTATGTATTATGCTTCCATGGATGATTATTTGATATGCTGCTAACTAACAACAGTGAGTTAAGTGTTTGAATAAGAAGAAGTTTTATACAACTGATTCACCCCCCCCCCTCTCAGTTGTATGCCCTAGATCCAACATTAAGTACTCCACCTAGGTAGCTAACCTAGTACATGTAAGGAAGAAAAATGGTGAAATAAGGATGTGCGTGGACTTTTGGGACTTGAATCGTGCTTCCCTGAAATATCACTACCCCTTGCCATCCATGGATCAAATTTTGCAAACTGTTGCAGGGGTAGAGAGGTTTTCACTACTTGATGGCTTTTCTGGTTATAACAAGATCTTTTTGAAAGAGGACCTATTCAAAACAACATTTACCACTAAGTGGGGAACCATGGCATGTGCAAAAATGCCATTTGGGCTCTCCAATGTTGGTGCCACATTCTAGAGGGCAATGGACATTGCCTTCAAAGGTTTTATAAAAGAGTTCATCCTAATCTATTTGGATGATATCACAATCTTCTCCACGAGAGGAGAAAATCACATGGTGCATCTTGAGAAGGTCTTCAAAAGATGCAGAGAGCTTGGGGTGCCTCTAAACCCTAAAAAATGTATTTTCATTATTGTTGAGGGCAAGCTTCTTGACCATTTAGTATCCAAGGATGGGATCTCCATAGATCCTGAAAGAACCTCATCTCTTCTTGCTATCCCTCTGCCTACTCATAAAAAAGCTTTGCAGTCATTTTTGGGGCAAATCAATTTTGTTAGGAAGTTCATTCCTAACTGTGTTGGTTTGGTAAAACCTCTAACCCTTATGCTCAAGAAAGATGTTGTTTTTAGATGGACCAAGGAAGGGAAAGCTGGTTTTGAGAAGATCAAAGAAGAGATTGCTCAGGCTCCTACTCTCATGGACCCTAATTATGAGAAGAATTTCATCCTTTATGCCCATGGAGGAGAGAACAACATTGCAGTTGTTCTGATGCAACAAAATGAACAAGGGATGGAACAACCCCTGGCCTTTTTCAATTAGACTTTGAAAGATTATGAGGTCAGGTACAGTCCCATGGATAAACAAGTATTTGCCATTGTAAGAGCATTAAAAACGTTTAGATATGTGCTGGCAAATAACCATATCAAAGTCTTAGTTTCTCATCCTAGTGTGAGAGATTATATAATGAGAATTAAAATTAGAGAAAATAGAGCAAGATGGGTCACTAAGATCTTGGAGTATGATGTGATAATCAAATCCACTAAGATGATTAGGGGCAGAAAATTGTGTGAACAGCTAGCTCAAACTATTGTAGATGAAGTGAGTTCATCGTACCATTTGAATGAGGAAGAACCTACAGCTGGATCAGCATCTGTGAGTCCTTGGACAATAGATATGGCCAAGTTCCTATCCACTGGTGAGTATCCTTATGGATTGGATCGGACTAAAAGAAGACATTTTAGGTTGTAGTCCATTCCTTATGCCTTGGAGGATGGTGTTCTCTTTAAGAGAAACCTAGATGGAGTCTTGTTGAGATGTATTGAAAAGGATCAAATTGATAGATTACTCAGTGAGTTTCATGATGGTCCAGCTGGAGGTCACTTCTCTGCTAGAGCTACAACCATGAAAATAATGAGGGTAGGTTACTTTTAGCCCACATTATTCAATGATGCCCATGTATGGGTAAGAAAATGCAAAGAGTGTGATCTCTTTGTTGGGAAGAAAAGATTGGCAGCCCTCCCACTTCATCCTATTCAGACAGATCAACCTTTTTCACAGTGGGGACTGGATTTTATTGGCATGACAAACCCTACTTCCAGTGCTAGCCGCAAATGGGTTTCGACTGCAATGCACTACTTCACTAGGTGGGTTGAAGCAGTCCCACTCAAGGAGGCTACAGAGTCGACAATCATGGATTTCTTAGAAGAAATCATGACAAGGTTTGGAGCCCCTCACACCATTATTTCTGATAATGCAAAAGATTTCACTGGTTTTAGAATTGTTGATTGGGCTCTAAAGTATAATGTGTTCTTAAAGACTTCATCCAACTATTACCCCCAAGGTAATGGTCTAGTTGAATCTACCAATAAGAATTTGATTATAATTTTGAAGAGGACCATGGAAACAAATTAGAGGCAATGGCATAATAAGATCAAATTAGCTCTTTAGGCTAATAGGATCACCTATAAAAGAGCCATTGGAAATTCTACTTTTGTTCTTGTGTATGGAAGAAAGGCTAGATTGCCTTTACCTTTGGAGCTTCCTTCATTGGAATTGGCTCAACAGTTGAAGTTAGAAGGAGAAGATGCTAGGTCCATAAGAATGGCTGAATTGACTGAACTAGAAGAACATAGAAAGTTATCCATGGCTACGTTAGAAGAACATCAAAAGTAGACCAAGAAATATTTTGACAAAAAGGCCAAGGATCAGTTTTTCAAAGAGGGTGATCTTGTTGTAAAGTGGGATGCTAGCAAAGCCAAACCAAGAGGCCACACCAAGTTTGATGCACTTTGGAGTGGGCATTATATCATCATCAGCTACAAACAAGCCAATGCTTTCATTCTTTCAAGACTGGATGGTGAAGTTCCACCGATCTCAATGAATGGGATCCATCTCAAACATTGCTTCCAAGGTTGGTCTGAGATTCTATACATATTATTTTAGTTTGTTTTGCTTTAGATTTCCCTTTCCCTAAGTGCTCTTGCACAGGCTGCACTCTCATTAGGAGAATGCATGCCTTGTTTTCCCTTTTGTGGTGTTGTTTTGAGGCAGGTTTCATTTGTTCCAACATACTTCAGTCCTTTTGACTCCATGCCCAATGAATGCTTAAGGCCACTAGTTCCCTTTTGTTTAGTACGCAAACACACCTGAGAAGTCACCAAAATGTTGTCCTATTTTTCTCCCCAACCAAATAGCCCAAATTCATAAATCTCTAACTTTTTTCCCCTTTAGAAATGCAAGGAAAGACATCCCAAAATTGACTAAGTCCTAAAAATCTTGAGTTTTCCTTGTGTTTTCTAGATTTTCAGAGTTTCAAAGTTCAGAGTTCCTCCCTTCATCATGTCATCCTACATCGCTCTGAACTCTACCCCTTTTGTTTTGCAAAATGACTAAGTGTTTTAACCTTTTCAGAGTTTCAAACTTCAGACTTTTCCTCTTCCCTTTGCATTCCCTTTTAGAAGGCGGAAGACAAAAGCCCCAAGGCCTGATCTCTAACGAGCACTAATTTCTCTAAGGCATCCCACCATTCTGTAGAACTCTTTCGGTGGGCCCCCAACAAGTTTGTGGAACCGTGGAAAACTGACACGTGGCCACGACGTCAACCAATTTTTTGTCTTTTAAAATGTCTATTTGGTCACCTTTATGTTGTGACACGTCAGCTTGCCACCTCACTATGCTTATATTTTGCAGAGGCTATTACCTTCGCCAGACCTTGGTTTTGTTCCCCATGGAGCCACGAATAGCTGCCATGTGGACAAAAGGAAAGAAAATGGTGGAAGGTCTGAAGGCTGACTTCCACTAAAAACTTATGGAAATAATGCTAAGTATTTCAGACTTCAGGGATTGGACCTTACTTCTTCTTCCTTCTCATTGAAGGCGAAAGATGGAAGGCCTGAGCTCTGATCTCTGAACATTTTCGTGATCTTCAGAATCAAAGCCAAAGAGATAGAATCAAGGGTCCTCCATGATCACACATGATGAATCTTGCTTTCCAAGGCAGGAATCCAGTCCAGATGAAAGTCAAATGTCAAACTCTAGTTGGAAAATTGCAGTTGAGCATTTATGATTGCAAAAGGTGGTTCGAGTGCAGATTTCCAATGAGATATTTGTTCAACCACTTCTTTGAGATATTTTCTACATTTATGTCAAGGCAATCAGATTTTCTTCCAATATCCCTTTTGTAAAATATCTCTGATAGGCCCATGGGCGCATTCATTACAGTAGGTAATGGCGCTTCATTGTAAATGCTATATAAGGCATGAAATGTAATATATTTAATTTTGTTGGTCTTTGATTGTAAAAAATCACATCTCTTTTCAATTATAACTGTGCCTCTTTGACAATAAGCAATACAATTTTACCTGTTCATGAGTTATGCTTTCTCTGTGTAATCTTTCTGCTTGATTTCCATCTGTGAATGTTTCTTTCCTTTTGGATTTCATCTAGTTTACTTTACCTCTGTAGTTTGTTCATGATTTATGTATGCTGGTCTATTGTTTATTGTTATTCTATGCATACATGGTTGTTTTGAGGGCCTACCTACATTCAAACCTAGTCTATCACCTCCTTTTCATTTACAGTTCATCCTCCTCCATCTTTTCCTCAACGATGCATAGATTAGGTTTAGTCTTAGCAATAGATGAATCTCACATTTAGAGAAGGAACCAGCCTCTCTCTGGAGGTTTGATCTCCTTGCATGGTCCCACACCTGGAGATCATCCCAATGTTTTACTAGATTGTTGAAGCCCTAAACCGCTCCAACACATGGTGCAAATCCTAGTGACAATAGTTCCCTAGTCAAACTTTCAACAAAATCATAAAAAGGAAGACAATGAATTTAGTTCCCAAGGCATGTTTAGTAGAATGAAATATAGAAACAAAGATATAATAGTCATGATGAAGTTTAGACAACACACTAAGAATTATTTATGAGTCCTTTTCAATGCTACATTTTTTAAGTTATAGTAATAGTGATTTAAATTATGCAATAAATTCTTGAATGTTGTCCAAGTTACTTGGACTAAGACCAATTAGGTCATTTTCAAGTTGATGACCTCTTATTTCATCTATTTACTAAACAAGTCTTCAACTTGTCTCAAAACTCCTAAGGTGTGTGTATACTTTTAAGATATAAAATAAGGTTGGGAGATACAACCAAACATAAAAATCCATACACCTCATCACATTTGTTAAACCGCTTAACCTTATCTATGTCTAAAGTTAGTTTTTTTGTTCCTTGAGTTATATTAAATAATCCCTTGGCTTGCAATGGCATAGTCATTTTACTTTTCCATGTGAAGTAGTTATATGGTGTGAGTATATGAATTTGTTGTTGATGCCATCTCAATAACACAAAGATGCAAGATGAAAACACAAGACAAGATAGCACCCCCCAAAGTCGCTTAATGAGAAGACCCCCTAAGAAAGAATGATGTCACTTTATACTTGGTGTAATTATAAATGCCCTAATCATACATGCTTATTAAACCACAATGATTTTTTAAAAATTTAAGAAAGAGAGAAAAGAATTAAAAAAAACTAGTGCATTAGTTGACTCATGCAAAATAAAAAAATATGCTCAAATTTGAGCTACAAATTTAAAGTTATGATTTGTCAAATTTCCCTTTCTCTTGGTGGAAGGATGAGCACTACTTTGATGGTGTTTGGATTGAGGTGGCACTTGGTGCATGGGTGGCACAGACGTGGCACCAAGTGTGCAAGTAGAGTCAATGTTCATTGTGCAACTAATGTGGTAGGTGACTAGTCCATACACACCATACAAGTGCTAAGGTGGCACTAGTCTAAGATAGAAAAGAAGGGTGATGTGGAACTTTGAGGTGATAATCGAGGTGGAAATCAATATTGAGGTGGATGCTTGCAAAATAAGGTTGTACTCCAAAAGTGCAACACTCATGTGAATGTTGTACTAGAACTTTATGAGTATTGTACAAGCACTTTATGAGCATTGTACAAGTGTTTTATTAATTCTTTATGAGTTATTTACATGTTCTTTATGTGAGAGTTGTGCAAGTTCTTTATTAAGGCATTGTATAATTGTGTGTGTGTGTGTTGTATGACCTAGGATAGAAAAAATAGGGCTTTAGACCAAGAGCTCTAATTTCAAAGATTTGGAAAGCAATACTTAAGTTCTCAATTGATCCAAATTCAATTACAAGCTCATATTTTTCCATCCTACTTTGAAATGAAATTACCTGCAAGAATAACACAAACAACAACAAACTTGAAAATCCTAGTTAGTTGGTCTTTGTGTGTCTAATTTGGATGAGACAAAAGCCTAACCTAACTATTTAAAACCCTATGGACACAATGGTGAGCTTGGATTTTCTCTACCTACCATTCATCCAAAACTATCTATAAATAGTCACAACAAAACCCTATAAATCCCTCAACAGAACAAAAAAGAACTAGCCTAAGAGCATTGAGGCTATGATACTATACATGATTTGATGTGCAATATCTTCATAGACTAGAATTCCATAAAAATAATTCAATCTCTTGCTTTTCCTAAAGAAATAATTAACAAATTTGATAATGGTTATTCCATTCAATAGAGTGTGTAACAAATACAAGTAAGGGGGTTGCATTTATAAAAAATACAAAAGGGGGATGAGGATTACACCTCACCCATTAAGAATTGTAACTCCTAAATAATGAGGCAACACATCATTATCTTAATAAGGAAAGTGTAACTCCTATGGAAGAGTGTGACACCATGCACTCCTAATCTCAACCTAAGTAAATACTACCCATGTTCGATAAAATTGAGTTGTAGGAAAATACAATAAATAAATAATGCATAGTTACACCAACATGAGGAACCTTGCCTTCCCTCTTTTATATGTGCTTTCATGATCACATTGTATGAGGGTGGGGGCATGTCAGCCCACAATACCATGTCCCACTTTTTGGCCAAAGTGGGACATTGAAAATTGATCAACATTTTTAACCAAATCATCACTTTTTGACACCAATAGTGGCTAAACCATTAAGAATTCAAAGATGATGTGAACTAGTGATTGTGAGATTTTGTGTGTAGATTCTAAATATATATATTTTAAAAAATATAGAAATAAATTGTGAATTTTTTTACGTAATTTTTAATAACTTGTTTTTATAGTAAACAATATTTTTAAAAAGTGACGTTTATGTCGTAACGCATAATTTTTTTAATAGAAAGGATAAAATTCTAATTTTTAGAATATAGATTTGTAACACCAATATCTAGGGCATGGATATTTTTTCATAAATTTTTGTTGCATATATTTTTTAATTAATTTTTGAAGTGAGATAATTATAATTTGGACACGGGTTTATGTCATAATGCATAACTTGTTTTGTATGTATCAAAATTTAATTTTCTTTTTTTGTTGAAACAAGGACATCAATACCTAGGGCACATATATTTTTTAGAATTTTTTTCTCTATTTTTTAATTTTTCTGCTTGTGTGGAATAGAGACCTTGTTGTTTGATGAAAAACTTATGTTCACTAGAAAATAGAAAATAAATATAATAATCAAATTAAATTATTCAAAATTATACTTTTTGGAAAGTGTATACAAAGGGCTACATAATTAAAAAATATGATTTATAAATGACTTCATTTGACCCCCCCCCCCCCCCCCCCCCAAAAAAAAAAGATGAAGCAAAGTTGGTTTTATCAACATTTTGATAGGTGCATATGAGACTCCATCAAGAGTTTAATTTAAGACTAGGAGGGTTCTATCCAAGGGGGTTTTATCTAACTCATTTTGATTAAACCCCTTTAGATGGAACCCCTCAAGGCTTAAATCATTAATATATCTAAAAAATGTGTGATTTCAAGCAAAAATCAGGATGTCCCATAAGTGGGACACAATATTGTGGGACGATATATGTGCTTTCATGATCACATCTTACCCATGTTCGTACATACTTACCACATAATGATATCTTTCACATTTTTACATTTGTTATCGTGATCATATAGTTTTCTCCTTAAGTACAATTCCTTACATCCTTTGTATGCAACCAATTGGATGGGGGCATATATGTCACTAATGTTCCTTTGTGAGTTATTTTATGTAGTGACAAATGCATAATCATTCCCATGTTGACTGGACCTTTATCAATATTTCTACATTGTCAAGATCTTTCACTTAGGTGGAGTCCTATCATTTTTCCACTCCACCACTTTTTGCTTAGACAAAATCTCTTATCTTTCTCCTTTTACTTCTACTATTTTTGAAAATATTTTTCAAGCGAGTTGTAGTTAGTACCTATAATGTAGAAAAAGAGGGAAATATGGATTGGTTTGATGTATAGTTTAGATCCTCCTTTCACTACACACATTTAAGGACAGTTAACCGAGTTGAATCTCAACTTTTGCAAGAGGATTCACCTACATGTTAGTTGTCACTTGTAATGATAGGGAAACTTGGAAATTAATGATTATTGTGTTAATTTAAGCCCAATTATGCTCAAAACCCTAATTATTGCAAAATCGTAAATAAACAGATGAATCTCGACAAATGCTTGCACACAGAGATACTAGATGAAGATTAGGTTCATACCAAATTTTAAAGTTTGAGATTCAGAAATGTCGAGGATGGAGGGACTCCTACCGAAGTCCAAGATAGTATTTTTATCAGGGTTTTCTAGACCTTTTTTGATGTTGATTATCATTATTTCATTAATTTTTAGCTCTGCAAACCTAGAGAACATAGGGACTATCGCCCTTGTCTCAATAGTGTTCATTTATGCTCTTTCTTTCAGATCTAGGATCCTTGCGCTCTGCAACACTCCTCTGCAACTCCACTCCACAAAATACGACACCTGCCACCTGTAATTACAAGAGAGGGGTTGGGGGTTGTGGTGTTTAGGAGCTTGCATTGATTAATCCCTAGAATGACATTCAAGCCTTCCAACACTATTATTAGATAGAGAGTGCGTGTCTTGACAGGACAGAGGCAAAAACAAATTGATAAATGATTGATTAAAGCACAAATAGATATCACCTCAGAGGTGTAGCTCGTATGTAGATGAAGATCTTTTACAACATGAGAAGATGAAGCCAAATCTGCAATAACAAGTTACACAACAATATTCTTCTCTGCAACACAATGAATGCCTTGAGTGCTCTAAAATCATAAGTTTGCCAAAATCTCATAATCATCTTCTAGTTTGCAAATGAAACCCTAAACATGCTTATATATGCATTCCCGCTACCAATTTCGTAATTTAAACTTAAGATGTCAGCAAGGGACACCTTTAACGGTCACATTACCAATATTCAAATTTGGGACCCCGCCAAAATAGGGCAGGGCAAGGGCGTGAGTGCCCTTGTCCCAGGACCTATTTTGGATTAGGGTTTAGGCTCTACAATTTCCCTCAAGCCCCATTTGACATGGGTTTCAGGCCATTTTGTCTCAAGAGTTAATTCTAACATGAATGATCAAAAACAAGGGACCTGGAGCTAAACTTAGGAGGTAAAAGTCCTAGGGGGACATTTTACGACATAACATTTAGCCCCCACTTTAATGTATGTATGATCTTATGACCCATACATGCATTAAAGTACGGTCAAAACACAACAAACTTGACAGGCACTTAAAGCTAGGGCATATCTAAAGATTGAGGAACTATTTCTAGCCCCCAGTCTCAGGTATGCACTAGAAAACACATCTCAGACACGCAAAACACAGAGAAAATAGTAATAGGAACGTAAAACACAGAGAAGACAGTAATAGGTATGCAAGACACAAAGAAGACACAAGAGCAATCACGAAGAATACACTTGATATTTTTCATTTTCATTTTCATATATATATGAATGCAGGTACATGGAAAGTAAAAATGCAACACACAACCCCAAAATGTAGGAGGGGCATTTCGCCACACCCTTGAGACTACATATGGGGGAGAAGACACACCAAACAAATCCCAAAGTGTAGGAGGGGCATTTCACTACACCCTTGAGACTATACTTGAGAGAAAGCATGCCATACAAAACCCAAAGC
Source organism: Cunninghamia lanceolata (assembly GCA_027924645.1). Classification (NCBI taxonomy): domain Eukaryota; kingdom Viridiplantae; phylum Streptophyta; class Pinopsida; order Cupressales; family Cupressaceae; genus Cunninghamia; species Cunninghamia lanceolata. Next base: position 9,538,948 of record BSBN01000478.1, read on the forward strand.
ATAGGAGGGGCATTTTGCCACACCCTTGAGACTATGCTTGGGAGAAAACACGCCATACAAAGCCTGAGTGTAGGAGGGGCATTTCACCACACCGTTGAAACTACACACGGGGGAAAACACACAGAAGACACATGGAAAACACGAGCACTATATAGCATGCCAAATACATACTATACATCTAAAACATGACAAACAAGGCAATGGAACCATCTCAAACACGCTACAGGCACACCTGATGGTTGGGCTTATGCCACAACAACTGCCAAAGACACGCTTAAGGGAGGATAGTCTCAGATCTAACCCTGCCTACTCGTAGAACATTTGAAATAAAAAGGATGTGCATTAGCTCAAGAGATACACCATCCCTACCTCCATAGAGGGCTTTTGAATAAAAGGATATGCACGATATCTCACCTCCACAGAGGGATTTTTGATTGCAATATAGATAAAGATGTGCACTCGCGCCGAAGATACAACATCCTGCCTCTGTAGAGGGCTTACAAACATGCTTCGTTAGTACCAAAATCATCAGACAACTTACCTTATATATGCCCCCACCTTAAGGTGGTTGATATCATGTACTGATATCAAGCACATTAAGGTAGAGAGAAAACACACAAGGGAACAAGAGCTCTTGCAAAGCCCATGCCCCCAAAGGTGACATGTGCTTCATGATCGTTGAATGTTCCCACAAACACACAATTTGCTACAACAAGAGAGGTTGGAAATCTTTTCCTAAGATAATAACCACATCATGTGATAAAGAAATGCAAACAAACAAGAGCCAAGGCTACACTACAGATTTAGAAACTGAGTATAGCCATGGGGCTATACTGTACAAGTCTTAGAACCGAGTGTAACCAAGGCGAGACTCAAGATAAACAAAGTGCACGAAGAAGAATGTATTGTTATGATTTGTTAGAAAAGATAAGACAACATTAAAATATCACACAAAGTGATTCTAATAGCCAAGAGTCAGATATATATAAATCAACCCCATCGTCATATATGGACTAGATCCATTTTTGCTTTGCTTACTGAAGGGACACGCGGTCCACATCAATATATGTTTGTTTTTCATCATCTGTCGACTAGGTAGAATCACTAGAAGAAGGTAAACAATAAAATGAGAGGAGAACAAGTGCCTTAGGGTTGTCGCATAGGAGGATGCCCCCCAGGTCATCAACTGCAATGCTATGCCCCTAAGGTATGACACACAACAATGAAAAATAGAGGAGAAGCAAGATAGAAGAATGATGATACAAATATAAGAATTGTCACAACAGATGCGGTCCCTTGGTATCCTCGACCTTACAAGAGTATCAAGGGTCATCCAAGGAGGCCTAAACAACATATAACACATCACGGGAGAACACAACACAAGAGGGGAGGTCACATAAATGAGAAAATAATGCTACGACATAGGTGACCACCAGGGTTAGAAATGCTTATCTGTTGCACAACCAAACTAGTGGTTGTCGATGAGAAAATCATCATCTTCCCAATCTTGAATGTTAGAGGAAAGAGGTACATAAGGTACAATAGCCCAGCTTTTGTCATTATGCTTAATATCTTTTCCTTTAAGTTTTTCTTTGTTTGGCTCAATGTTAGGTGGTGGAACGTTTTCTTGTTGGAGTGCATTTTGTTGTGTAAAAGATTGTCTTATCTTCCTCCTTTCCCTTTTTTGTCTATTCCTTTTTGTCTTATTTCTTATGTCTTCAAAAGTAGTCTCATGTTTTTCCATAGGTTTTCATATCTCAGAGGAGGAAGCTTCTACAAATTTAATTTGTCTTGATGAAGTGCCTTGTTTTCCACTAGTAACTCTTGATCCTTGTAAGGATGACAGAGGAGGAACCTTAGCATAGATTCCATTACCTTTTGATTTAGGAAGTTCTTCTAATGTGGGTTGTTCTTCTCTTATTGGTTGAATAGAACTAGGCTCGACCACTCTAGATAGTAGTTTTTCTTTGTATCGTTTGTATGCTAAGAAAAGTTGATCTCTTTATGGCTGGGGTTCCCTATTACGTCATGGCCAAAAGTAATCAAGAGTAAAGTTATTTTCCCTAACCATGGGTTGCCATGTATTACGACGAACAGTACACACTTGTCCATGTAAAGGAAATTTTCTGTATTTGTGAATTGTTGAGGGGACAACCTTCATAGCCTTGAGCCATGGATGTCCTAATTTTATGCGGAAGAGGTTAGATGAAGGGATGACATCAAATAATTGTTCCATGGATTTATCGTATATCGTAACCAATAAGGATATGTTCCCAAAGGTAGACATGAAAGCTCTAGTATGTGTCTTGATCATTAAATCTGAGGGTTCATAAGAATTTTACATCAAATCATGTGAGAGAAGGAACTCTTCCATTACCACATTAGTCATACAATTAGGATCTATAAGTGTTCCATGCATAGGAATCTCCATTACATTCACAGTGATGTAAAGAGGCCCTTCAATGTCTCCAAATGTTTTATCATGAGGTGTGAATACTATTTCGGGCTCAGGGATCTTTCTTTTCAAATAACGTCTAGGAGGGAACCTAGCATTATTGTTTTGATTAGAAGCCACATATGTATGTTTTCAAGTGGATGCAAGGTCTTATTTTAAAATATTTTGATATATATACAATGAAATAGATGCAAAACTATGTATGTTTATGAACTAAAACGCTTGATTTTTTCAGTTTTTTCAATGCAAATTTCTAAATGATGCAGTGTTGTGATGAAATTGCAAAGGGGTAGAAAATTAAATCCTTATCATTAGTCCAATAATGCAGCAATATCTTTCATAACACACCTATCACGCAAATCTAGATGAAAAATGAGTCAAAGTCTAGTGAAAATGCAAGGATTTTAAACCCTAATTGTGAAATTAAGGCATGAGAATATGAAAAGTAATGAATGAATGAAATCTAATCAGGTTTATGATGTGAAATAGCTCAGCTCAGATCTGAAAATGATGTCAAAATCCTACAATGCTCAATGCAAGTGAAATTTTAAAGAGAGATGAGCGAATATGCTAGTTTTTGTTGAAATTGACTGTGTAAATGCAAAATTTGAGATGTAAATGCAAAGACACACAATAATGAGACACAATAATAAAAAATTAGATTTGAATGAGTGCCAAAAAGTAGAATCTAAAATAAGATTTTAACTACAAACCCTAGGTTTTTGGAATCACTAGGTTATGAGAAAAATCCAAAATTTCAAGCAAACCCGAGCAATTCTAGTGTAAAAATGCAATGCAAAGGATTATAGGATGATTAATTTCTATAATTTATATCAGATTTGATGTAAAAATCAGAGATTAGATGAAATGCAATGAAATTGATGCAAACTATATGTTACATCCCCTTTTTGGATTCAATATTACTATTTACTTTTTCTTAAATAGTGCAGTCATGTGAATATGTTTAACATCATAGAAAATGATGTTATGATTAGAAAAGATTAATTTTATAAAATCATGGATTTTTACTTGATTATGATCAATCTAATGTTATGAATTAAAAATGTCTTTTCGATATGAAAATGAAATGATTTGATGTAAATGTGTTTTGATCAGAACATTGGTACTCTAACCATAAATTGTATGTGAGATTGTTAATGGCAGGAATAGATGGAACATGTTCACCAAGAAGTAGGAAGAAGAGAAGGTATCTTCGAGAAAGAGAGAATAGACTCTGGAATACCAATGGGTGTTTTCCACTAAGAACGAACATTAGGTAGATAAACCTAGTTGCCTTGAGATAAGTATTGATTTTGGTTAAGTCAATTTTGAATGAGAATGTCAAGAATTATAAGAGTAGATCACTCTCCCTTTCATAGTTGTCGTGATGAGTATGGGTAATTGACATTTGTGTCGTAATACTCTGAATCATGTTGCCAAATATAGACGACAGATATATATATATATATAAATATAAATGTATACACTTAAGAATGAGTTGTATGTTGTGTCTTGTTTAGTGGTTCGGCGTAAAAGTCGATAGTAGTGCGTAAAGTTAACCCCAAACTTCGTATTGTGTTTGCGCTCCAATCGTCGTCATCATCATAAAGCTCTACGAGTGTATGATGTAAACATTTAATTACGGATTTCGAAGGATGTAGAATTATTTTTGTTATGGGTTATTGTCGTATAATAATATGTTTAAATAATGTTTTAAACCTATGAGATCGTCAAGTGCAATACCATTCGTCATATTGTAATAGTAATATACAAAATCATATATATATATAAATAGTCATTAAGAAACAATTCTTATATTCTTTAATGGTGCTAGTAAATGGGCAATAGCTCGAAGGGTTTCACTCAAGTCGCTATTTATGATGTCTTTTGCTCCATAACATTTTATTCATTCTCGAGCTTTAAACTAAAATGATTAATCGTTAGTTCAACAATCACCCCATGTCGTGCAATTGATCTCAGATCAAGAATATGAAAAAGATAGTGTGGCATTATGTCTAAAACAGAAAACCGCCACCTCACTAACTGATAAGCTCTACCTTGCGAATAAGCTACGAGGTTAGAGGAGGTTAAAACTAATTTTGTGTTAGTGGTCGTGGGAAGGAGGACAGATGGTTATAGCTGAGCTCAGTAGTTACCAAGTATATAGCTATGTGAATTAGTTAGGGAGAGTTAGTTTTTGTTTGGACGATCTTGAAGAGAAAAGAAAGAACTTCTTGATATTTGAATAGAGTCTTGGATAGAGGCGCGACTAGTTATCATAAGAACACAGTAAATACCAGAGAAGTAACGAGACCAGGAGCTCAAAGGTTAATAGGAGTCAAGTGAGGAATTTGAACCAAGAAGCCAACTACCAGGTTCTTAATTCTTCCTGTATAATCTGTGTCTCTTCATGTGGTTGATGCATTGTATACATGAGCCAGAAAGGTTGATTATAACTTGCTAATCATTATGTAGAACAATAATCATTCCTAAGTTGTATCGAATGTCTGATTCATGCTCAAATCTTTAAAGATCCTCAGTTAATAGCTTCAGCTTACTTAATCATATGCCAGTGTAAATGATAACTGATGGCTTTATCAGAGGGGAAAACATTACTTATCGTCTAGGATTAACATCGACAACGTAGGGGCTTAAAAGGCCGTATTATCGTCATTAAAAGGTCATTGTTAGTACTTCAGTTTTTAAACAAGCTCTTTTGTGTCTAAACAATGATCATTCATATATACTAGAAGTATGTTTAAGACTATCAAAATACTAATAGACTGGTGGTATTATTATGTGAAGGGCGTCCCGTCAAGAAGTCTCTGTGTCTATTAGCTTATATTAGTAAATGACTGAGGAATTGCTCTTCAGCTTTAATATCTTTCGCAGTGTGGACCCTGTGTAAGTAACGATGAATCTTTTATTCTTTTTAAACATAGTATAAACATGTGTTGGCTAATATGTGGAACTTGACTATTGTGCAAATAGGCTCCATTTGAGGGTACAACTTTGGTCTTTTTGTTATTTAATTATCCTTCTTCTTTGAATAGGGTGTCGAAACATTTCTCTTCTAGTTTCGACTTCTGTATCTGTAGATTGTTGCCTATGCTACCACACCAACTACAAAAATTAGAATGAATATGGTAGATAGTATAATACCTAGTAGGCTTAAAGCTTATGTCAAATAGATTTCAGATATCAAATCAATGTAGGGGTTGAATAAAAAGGTATCTTTGAAGATAGAACATTTTGATTTATAAGTACTTGTTTACACAAATGAAAGTTATCTGTTAAAAATAATACAAAATGACTCTTAATATTAAAGAAGAAATTATTATTATATTTCAGAATGGAAGTTGGTTAATGACTCTGGTATGCATAGACTAAAGCCTTGATGAAGTTGCCATCATGTTAGCATAACATTATGACGCTCACTTTACCTTAAAAACTTCAACTTGATAACAAGTTAAAAGATGCCTCTCTATTGACTATATTGATAATGTAAAGTTCTATCTTTGAGAAGATAGTTTGGACAAGCATCAAATTCAATGGTCCACCTGAAAAACTAGTATCAATAATTGATGAATTAGTAAGCTAGAAATTATAATTTAATCACAAAAGTGGTAATGACTCTGAGAGTCTAAAAGTTTTGTAACAAACCAAACTGATATGCATAGAAGCATGTTGAGCTGGAAAGGCTAAGAAATTTATCATGATCATATAGCTATAGGATTGTGACAAATTCAAGTCGAGTTGGGGTGGGTGAACATACTAATTGCATTGACACAACGCTAATCACATTTAAATCTTTGGCCAAGGTAATGCACCTGCCTCCAGTGCATTGTTAGTTCACCATGACTGGATGGCATAGCTTGTGGAGTGGTCATGCTTGTCTAGAGGGTATCTAGGGGTTTGCATGATAACAAGTTACGTAGGTCACAACACCAGTACTCAGATGGCTAACACCATTGGTTATCCTAAGTCTATCCTCTTCGAGTAGGGTAGGGCCACTTCCGGGTAGGAAGGTGTGCGGGAGACCAACGGTCTATGGTTGGAGGTTAAGCTCCTCAAAGATACTTTCTCTTCTATACTCTAGAGGCTTGCCGAGACTTGAATTTGGATGGCCGAAGTCAAGATGCAGTGACTTTGGTAAGTTTCTATTTTGAAAATGTTCTTAATGATTTTAATCATCATATTGTTAAATGTTGAAGATGGATAGACCCCTTTGTGTATCTTATAATTTCATGATTCTTATTTAGTAAATGAATGATCTTCTTTGTTTTAAAATGAAAAGTGATTTATCATTTTCTGCTTTTAATCTTTCAAAAAAAAATTACCTTATGGTCAAACTTAGATTTTTAAGGCAGAAACTAAATTGGATGTTACATATGGTATCAGAGCTAACCAGGTTCAGCACTAGGGCTGATGAGTCCACTAAGCTGACTAAGAATCAACATTATGCAGGTAGCTAATGATTTGATTTACTGTGCCAGAATGGTACGTCTCAAGAAAACTGCAAGGAAGTCCTTTACTGGTAAGGAACGTTACCTGCAAGCTAAGAAGAGACATCTTGTGATGATTAAGACTATTAAGAAAATGAATGAAAAGACAACTCCTAGAGACATCTAGGATGGCAGCTTGAATTACGATCAATTCCTGCCCTATTAGTGTACTAATGATCACCAGGGATTCCCATAAACCACCTAGAGTTGAAATCATTGTACTATCATCCGATAGCGAATTTGAGGGTTATACACCCCGTGAATATGTGCCAGACAATGAATCTGAAGGTTACACCCCTCTTGTAAATACTGAGTGAAACATGAAATGTGTCTATCCTTAAAGAATGTACATACTGTTGTGCAAAATATAATAAAGACAATTTTGCTTGAGAATAACTATGGTTATGAGCAATTGTTATGTTTTGATAATATTCTAAATGATAAATCAAAGAACTGATTAGTACTTTCTAAACAAGTGAGAAAACAAATAAACATGGATCAATCAGAGTTTAATGAGAGAGAAGATCGGGAAGGTCACAACTCTCAGGCCAACTCCACTGATAAATTGGACAGAATTCTTAATATGTCTGCTGAAACTAAGGAAAGGTTGGGCAAATTGGAAAAGAAAGTGAATGAAACCGGGAATACTGAGGGTGAAAATGAGTATTCTAATAATGCGAGTAAAAGTAGGCAATGAGAGCATGGCACGTCAAGTGAGAATCAAGAGGATAGTGAATCTCAGAGGGAGACAAAAGATAAACTTGCATTGGAATTATCTTAGGATATGAAAAATATTATTCCTCCCAAATTTGATGGAACAAAAATTGGAGATGCAGCAGAAGCTTGGCTAACTGAAATGGAGAAGTACTTTGAAATCATAAATTATTCTAAGATTACAAAGGTAGTTTGGGGAGCATATCAGTTATCTGGAGAAGCATCCACCTGGTGGATGAACAAAAAGATGGAGCTGGATTTAAGCCCCTTGAAGGTGACATGGAATGAATTTGTGGAACTTTTTTGGAAAAAGGTGGTTACCACAACTTTACTTTGATCAAAAGCTAACAGATTTCCAAAATCTTCGGCAAGGTGATTTGTTCGTGGTTGAATATGCGAAAAAATTCACTAGATTGTTGAAGTATGTTCCTCAGTATCAAAAGGATGAAAGATTTAGGATAAGGAAATTTATTATGGGGCTCAATCCTCAGATTGGCAGGGAGGTAGAGGTGCATGGTCCCAACACAATGGACAAGGTGTATGAGAAAGCAATTAAGCAGGAACATAAGATCAAATCCATTTCTGCTTATCGTGAAAAGAAGCGTAAGAGATTCGATAAGAACTCCAATGAATAGACATATAAAAAGAAGAATGATAAAGGATATGGAAACATGAGGTACGATAAAGGAAATTAGAAAAATAAAGGGGGATTTGGTAATGAGCGAAGAAATGAAGACTTTAAGAAAAATTACAATTTTAAGAGGAATGATGATGCTATGAGTAGACCATCTAAGAAGAGAGGACCAATTGGAGGTTGCTTTTCATGTGGTGGAGATCATTATGCCAACCGTTGTCCTAATAAAAAGCAGAATGGGTAGCATAGGAACATGGTACACCCTTCTCAGTAGGAAGTGTTTCAGCAAAGGATTCACACTGCCCTTGACAATCGACAAGTTGAATATCAGATTACTCCCATTGAGATGACAGGTACTTTATTTGGAGTCCCTGTTTCTATTCTGATTGATACTAGTGCAACAGAAAATTTTGTGTCAACTAGAGTCTTAAGTAAATTTCCTAGAAGAGCTGGTTATATGTCAAAACCATGGACAATAGAATATGCAAATCACTCAAAGGATCAGGTAGAGCAATGTTTGTTCGAAGCTAAGATTGATATTTCAAACTTTTCCACCAAGGTAAACTTGTATGTGGCACCTTTAGGGTCCTACGACGTTATTTTAGGAATGAATTGGTTGTGGAGACATAGGGCCAAGGTGGATTATTTTTATAAAACAATTGAATGTTTGGATGATAAAGGAAATAAAGTTAATTTTCAGGGTATTCAAAGGGAAATAAAGATCAGGTCTATTTCATCAAAACAATTAAAACAGGCTAGGCATAAAGGATGTCAACTCTTTGCAGTCAAAATAGACCTAGTAGAGGAAGTTTTGGAGAAGTAAACTTTTGAGGAAAAATACCCTTATCTTCGCAATTTTAGAGATGTATTTCCAGAGGAGTTGCCTGGTTTTCGTCCAAAAAGAACCTTTGACTTTTCCATAAATATTAAACCAGGATTTGAGCCAGTATCTAAAGCTCCATACAGAATGACCACTATTGAACGTTTGGAATTAAAGGCTCAACTGCAGGAGCTATTGTCCAAAGGTCTAATTAGGCCAAGTGTATCACCATGGGGAGCTCCAATTATTTTCGTCAAGAAGAAAGATGAAACCCTTAGACTGTGTATAGATTATCAAATGCTAAATAAGGCAACGATAAAGAATAAGTATCCACTGCCACGTATTGATGATTTATTTGACCAAATGCGTGGTGCAGCAGTATTTTCTAAGATAGATTTGAGATCTGGATACCATCAGTTGAGGTTAAAAGATGAAGATATTCACAAGACTGCATTTAGAACAAGATATGGTCATTATGAGTTTACTGTGTTACCATTTGGGTTGACTAATGCACCAGCCGCTTTCATGAATCTCATGAATAGTGTTTTCAGAGACTGCCTTGATAAGTTTGTCCTAGTTTTCTTAGATGATATTCTGATATATTCCAAGAATGAGGAGAAGCATAGACAACATCTTCAAAATTTTTTGCAACATTTAAGAGAACACAAGTTGTATGCGAAACTCTCGAAATGCACTTTCTTTCAGAAAGAAGTGCAGTATTTGGGACACACTATACTAGCAGAAGGGATATCAGTTGTCCCAGCTAAAATAAAGGCTACTATAGAATGGCCTGTACCTTCTAATGTATCAGAAGTACGAAGTTTTATGGGATTGGCCGGGTATTACAGGAAATTTGTTCTGAATTTTTCAAGTATTGCTAGCCCAATCACTTCTTTGTAGAGAAAAGGAAAGCAGTTTGTATGGACAAGTGAATGTCAAAAGGCATTTGACTTATTAAAAGAAAAGTTAACAACAACACCAATTCTGAAAGTCCGTGCTCCTGAAGGGCAATTTGAGGTTATTATCGATGCCTCTGGAGAAGGTTTAGGAGGCGTGCTTATGCAAAATGGGCGTGTAATAGCCTATGAATCAAGAAAGTTAAAAAACTATGAGCAGAATTATGCTCCTCATGATTTAGAATTGGCAGCAGTGATTCACGCCCTTCAGATGTGGCGACACTATTTATTGGGAAAGACTTTTATACTAAAAATAGATCATCAAAGTCTTCGTTACATATTTACACAACCTCATCTCAATGCAAGACAAAGGAGGTGGTTAGAGCTAATATCAGATTAAGATTTTGAGATTAATTACATAAAAGGTAAAGAAAACCGAGCAGCTGATGCTTTAAGCAGAAGAAGACACATAGCTTCTATAGTCTCCATTCATGCTAATTTTAAAGACCTAGTATTACAAAGACTATCTGGAGATGAATACTATGAATAGGTTAAGCAAGCTCTGCAGATAAATCCCAAAGATTCAAGATATGATGGATTCCATTTTGAGTCAGACAGATTAATGAGATTTAAGGGAAGAATCTATGTTCCTAATTCTGTAGAACTAAGAAACCTTATATGGAAGGAAGTCCATTATGCACCTTATTCCGGACACCCAGGAGTAACAAAACTTTTAGCTGATGTTAAATCGCTATACTTCTAGAAAAGGATGAAAAGCAACTCTGCAAGGTTTGTGGCAAGTTGCTTCGAATGTCAGAGAGTAAAGGCAGAACACCAACATCCTGCTAGATTGTTATACTCACATGATATTCCAGAATGGAAATGGCAGGTTGTTAGTATGGATTTTGTTCAAGGGTTACCAATGTCCAAGAATAGACATGATGCAATTTTGGTTGTAGTAGATAAACTAACCAAAGTAGCACACTTCATTCCTAGAAATTTGATAGATGGAGCTCATGTTTTGGCCCGTAATTTTGTTCAAGAAGTGTTTAGATTGCATGGGGTACCTGAAAAGATTATATTCGATAGAGATGCTCGAATAACCTCCCGATTTTGGCAAACTTTATTTTCAGCACTAGGGACTAAACTCAATGTGAGCATCGCTTATCATCCTGAAACTGATGGACAAACAAAAAGGGTTAACCAGGTCCTAGAGGATCTACTAATAATGTATTGCATGGACCAACAATACAGATGGGAGGAATATTTACCTCTTGTTGAATTTGCCTATAATAATTCCTATCATTCTAACATTAAGATGGCACCGTTTGAAGCATTATATGGAAGGAAATGCAGAACTCCTATAAGTTGGGACAAGCTAGAAGATAGGATAAGCATTGGTCCAGAAATGTTAGCAGAGATGGAAGAAAAAATGAAAATGATTAGGAAAAGGTTGGCGGAAGCCAACGACAGACAAAAAAGTTATGCAGATCGCAAACGGGTGCCTAGACAATTTTCTATTGGAGAGAAAGTTCTTTTGTGAGTGAAACCCCATAAAAGCTCAATCAAGTTTGGTAAATATTCAAAGTTGGCTCCTTGATATGTCAGACCTTTTAAATTCCTTGAGATTATCAATCCAGTGGCCTACAAGATTGCTCTACCTCTAGCCTTGTCTAAAATACATAATGTTTTTCATGTTTCTTACCTAAAGAAATATTTTGTAGGTAATGACCACATTCTTAAATAGAATTCTCTACAGATACAAGAGCCAGGAGTGGTTGTGATTGAGCCACTCAAGGTACTCGAAATGCATAAACTCCGTTTGCGTAATTGAGAGGTCTTACAATGCAAAATTCAGTGGGACCAATATGGCGAGGATAGTGCCACTTGGGAAGACTATAATGACATCCACCAAAGATTTCCTTATCTTTTCAAAAACATTAATGTTAAACTATAAAAGCTTGTTTTATGTTAAAATTTTTGCTTGATAAACTCAATCATCGGGGACAATGATTCTATAAGGGAAGGATATGTTACATCCCCTTTTTGGATTCAATATTACTATTTACTTTTTCTTAAATAGTGCAGTCATGTGAATATGTTTAACATCATAGAAAATGATGTTATGATTAGAAAAGATTAATTTTATGAAATCATGGATTTTTACTTGATTATGATCAATCTGATGTTATGAATTAAAAATGTCTTTTCGATATGAAAATAAAATGATTTGATGTAAATGTGTTTTGATCAAAACATTGGTACTCTGACCATAAATTGTATGTGAGATTGTTAATGGCAGGAATAGATGGAACATGTTCACCAAGAAGCACGAAGAAGAGAAGGTATCTTTGAGAAAGAGAGAATAGACTCTGGAATACCAATGGGTGTTTGCCACTGAGAACGAACATCAGGTAGATAAACCTAGTTGCCTTGAGATAAGTATTGATTTTGGTTAAGTCAATTTTGGATGAGAATGTCAAGGATTATAAGAGTAGATCACTCTTCCTTTCGTGGTTGTCATGACGAGTATGGGTAATCAACATCTATGTTGTAATATTTTGAATCATGTCGCCAAACATATATATATATATATATATATATATACACTTGAGAATGAGTTGTATGTTGTGTCTTCTTTAGTGGTTCGGCGTAAAAGTCGATAGTAGTGCGTAAAGTCGACCCCAAACTTCGTATTGTGTTTGCGCTCTAATCGTCGTCATCGTCATAAAGCTCTACAAGCGTATGGTGTAAATGTTTAATTACGGATTTTGAAGGATGTAGAATTATTTCTGTTATGGGTTATTGTCGTATAATAAAAGGTTTAAATAATGTTTTAAACCTATGAGATCGTCAAGTGTAATACCATTTGTCATATTGTAATAGTAATATACAAAATCACACATATATTTAAATAGTCATTAAGAAATAATTCTTATATTCTTTAATGGTGCTAGTAAACAGGCAATAGCTCGAAGGGTTTCACTCAAGTCGCTATTTATGATGTCTTTTGTTCCATAACATTTTATTCATTCTTGAGCTTTAAACTAAAATGATTAATCGTTAGTTCAACAATCACCCCATGTCGTGCAATTGATCTCAACTCAAGAATCTGAAAAAGACAGTGTGGCATTATGTCTAAAATAGAAAACTACCACCTCACTAACTGATAAGCTCCACCTTGCGAATAAGTTGTGAGGTTAGAGGAGGTTAAAACTAATTTTGTGTTAGTGGTCATGGGAAGGAGGACAGATGTTATAGCCGAGCTTGGTAGTTACCAAGTATATAGCTATGCGAATTAGTTAGGGAGAGTTAGTTTTCGTTTGGATGGTCTTGAAGAGAAAAGAAAGAACTTCCTGATATTTGAACAAAGAGTCTTGGATAGAGGCGCGACTAATTATCATAAGAACACAGTAAATACCAGAGAAGTAACGAGACCAGGAGATCGAAGGTTGATAGGAGTCAAGCGAGGAATTTGAACCGAGAAGCCAACTACCAGGTTCTCAATTCTTCCTGTATAATCTGCGTCTCTTCATGTGGTCGATGCATTGTATACATGAGCTAGAAAAGTTGATTATAACTTGCTAATCATTATGTAGAACAATAATCATTCCTAAGGTGATATCGAATGTCTGATTCATACTCAAATCTTTAAAGATCCTCAGTTAATAGCTTCAGCTTACTTAATCGTATGCCATTGTAAATGATAACCGATGGTTTTATCAGAGGGGAAAACATTACTTATCATCCAGGATTAACTTCGACAACGTAGGGGCTTAAAAGGCTGTATTATTCTCATTAAAAGGTCATTGTTAGTACTTCAGTTTTTAAACAAGCTCTTTTGTGTCTAAACAGTGATCATTCATATATACCAGAAGTATGTTTAAGACTATCAAAATACTAATAGACTGGTGGTATTATGATGTGAAGGGCATCCCGTCAGGAAGTCTCTGTGTCTATTAGCTTATATTAGTAAATGAATGAGGAATTACTCTTTAGCTTTAATATGTTTTGCAGTGTGGACCCTGTGTAAGCAACAATGAATCTTTTATTCTTTTTAAACATAGTATAAACATGTGTTGGCTAATATGTGGAACTTGACTATCGTGCAAATAGGCTCCGTTTGAGGGTACAACTTTGGTCTTTTTGTTCTTTAATTATCCTTCTTCTTTTAATAGGGTGTCGAAACATTTCTCTTCTAGTTTCAACTTATGTATCTGTAGATTGTTGCCTATGCTACCACACTAACTACAGAAATAAGAATGAATATGGCAGATAGTATAATACCCAGTGGGCTTAAAGCTTATGTCAGATAGATTTCATATATCAAATCAATGTAGGGGTTGAATAAAAAGGTATCTTGGAAGATAGAACATTTTGATTTATAAGTACTTGTTTACACAAATGAAAGTTATCTGTTAAAAATAATACAAAACGACTCTTAATATTAAAGAAGAAATTATTATTATATTTCAGAATGGAAGTTGGTTAGGGACTCTGGTATGAGTGGACTAAAGCCTTGACGAAGTTGCCATCATGTTAGCATAACATTATGATGACTCACTTTAGCTTAAAAACTTCGACTCGACAACAAGTTAAAAGATGCCTCTCTATTGACTATGTCGATAGTGTAAAGTTCTATCTTTGAGAAGATAGTTTGGACAAGCATCAAATTCAATGGTCCACCCAAAAAACTAGTATCAATAACTGATGAATCAGTAAGCTAGAAATTATACTTTAATCACAAAAGTGGTAATGACTCTGAGATTCTAAGGGTTTTGCAACAAACCAAACTGATATGCATAGAAGCATGTTGAGTTGGAAAGGCTAAGAAATTTATCATGATCATATAGCGGTAGGATTGTGACAAATTCAAGTCGAGTTGGGGTGGGTGAACATACTAATTGCGTTGACACAACGCTAATCACATTTAAATCCTTTGGCCAAGGTAATGCACCTACCTCTAGTGCATTGTTAGTTCACAGTGACTAGATGGCGTAGCTTGTGGAGTGGTTATGCTTGTCTAGAGGGTATCTAGGGGTTTGCATGATGTTGACATTTCAATTCACACCTCTGGAATGCAATTTGGAAACGGACAGCTATGCACAAATAAACTGCTCTCCTATTGGAAGGGGGAGTTCCCTTTCTTGCTGATGTTTACTGAAAAGATAACTTGAATGAAACTTCACATATCTTCTTTTTGATTCTCAGCTATAGAGCACAAGGTTATAAAATTCTAAACGCTGCAGAAGAGGTTTTTTCCTTTTTTAATAAAACTTCTACTACAACTAGCATAGACTAATGACGCTTTCAACCTCCTGAGTAAATTCAGAGCAAAGGAAGTTGAAAGTGGATGAGGAATGATTGTTAACACAAAAACTTAAGCAGTTTTCCTCCAGATTTACACCACAAGACTAAAAGTACTTTAATGATGAAAGCTGAAAATGAAAGCTGCAGAAGCCACACATCTGATGATGATAACTTAATGAATCGATATAGAATATCAGAGCAAATTAGGCATGAGACTTCTATTCAATATCACAAAGTTTAATACAACTCCAGGACAACAATACTGTAGCAAAAGGTAGGCATACAGTAAGCGATCAAACACCGGAGAACAATGAACACAAAGTGAACAAGCACCTGGAATAACAAAATCTGTAGGCTAGAATAGGCACAACAAAATATATTATCACAACTACCATTCCAAACAATGGGCAAGGATGCCCTTATTTATACTAAAATCAAAGGAGTAGGGAACCCTAAAATCTCCTTGATTAACCCTAACTTGCCAACTCACAAGCTTTATTACTATTCTAAGACAAAGATACAATAAATAAATACTTTAAAGCAATTTGCTTTAAAGGAAAGAAGATTCCTTCTATCACAAGGTGATTTCTTCCTAAATATAGAATGGATGAGCTTAGGATGAAAGCACATGCTTTAAAACAAAAAGCATTTGATTTAAAGCTGCTTTATTTTGAAATGCATCCTCATCAACATTCTAGCTTTTTGGTGATGTCATCCGTTGATATTCTGAGAAACAATATCTTCTAAAAAGCAAGTGACCACATCTCTGGCAGGAACACTGATACTCTCTAGAATGATATTCTAATTCTCTAACATTTCTTCACCATTGGCAACCATCTGAAGAAATTTGTGAACTTCACCTGCAGCCTTGCCAAATTTCACTGTCATTGCAGCAAGACGACTCATCTTGCTGGCATTGATATCGTCATTAAAGTTATTGCAGACGAGAGTCTGGAATTCTGCTTGCACTTCCCTGAGATCATACAAGGTACCATCTTCTTTCTCATATGAACACGGGATCTGAGAGATAAAGGATCTGACGAACTTGAGGATGCCGACTACCTTTTCTTTCCATTTTGTCAACTCTGAACTCATACTATCATATGTTTTTACTGTGAAAAGATATTGCACTTTCTAAGTAGAAACTGTCTTCTTATCTTCAACTGAATCAACAGTATCAAGTGCAATCTTCAAGTTGGAGATAATGATCTCAAACACTGGCCAATTTTCTGCCATGATCTGCTGCAACCCCTGTATGCCTTGGCGTAAATCATGAGCGTTGTACTTCAACTGATAAAGCTCTGCAAGTACAACTCTCCCTTTGGTCACAAATTCTTCTACCCAACTGTCCATGTGCCTCCCATAGAGGACCAACTTACTGAAATGCCGCTGATCAGCTAGTGATCCAAGATTTGGTGGAAGAAGCAAATTAGCCTGTGAAGTGCCATGGAAAAGGTTTGAAATGTATTGCCGTAGCTATCGAACTTCAGCTTTGAGAGCTGCCTTGTCTTCTCCATCTCTCAACACCCTTTCCTTCAAGCTATTCGCTGCAACCTTGAAGAGATTGACGTCTGTATGGTGAGTACTCCTGCCAAGGTTAGCTTTGACAACTGTGAAGTCATCAACCTCGACATCATTAGCACTTCTATTTTCTGGAGGTGTTGCAGTCTCAAGAATTATTTCTCCATCCACATTCTTCTCAATGCAAATTTGCTTCTTTAGCTGCTTATCTGGTGTGTCTTGATAGACGCTTTTCAACTCTGTTAAATCTAGCTGATAGGAGGGCTTTCTTCCCAGAATGTTTTCAATCTAGGATGAGCCATCCTCTCTTGGAAACTCGGTTCTCGCTTCATCAGCTCCCGATGAATCAATGCTCGCATCAAAGTTACGAACCAGTGAATCTAGCTCTGAATCTATGTGAATAGGAGAAGGGATCGGTGAAGAAGGTGGAGATACATGATCTGAAGGTAGCACTTCAACATGCAGCGTTGTTTCAATAGGAACTTCTGGTTCAACTGGTGGATGTTCCTATTGGACATGAGCTGGAGACTCGTCCTTTTCCTCTTTAACTTTGCCATTTTTGTTCCCTCTGGGAGAACACTCATAGCTTTTACTCTTTGTTTTGGCATGGAAGTGGAAGGCTCTGATGGTTGCACAACTGGCGGCTCTGCTACTGGAATATCATCCTTCCGCTTAATCTTCAAGAATATCAAACTATTTTTAACCACTCGACTTGTTCTCTCTTCAATGGAAGTGCTTTCTTTTACTGACCAATTAACTGGCGGCAACGGTTGTTGCTTAAATTGGTCTCTGAAATACGTGGGAAGTAGAACTTCACCACTTTCTGTCAAACCTTCTATGTCTTTTGATAAGATATCAGACATCTGCTAAAGAGTGAACCTGCTGTAACTGCATCCTCGCACTTCATACTCATTAGCACAATTAGCCCAGAAGTCTTCAACTGCAAACTTGTGTGTACAATTCTAACTAAGATGTGATGCATAAACACCACGGGGATCATATGAAGATCTCCTATCAAAAAACTTAAGACCATACCTGGATGATTCATTACCGATTGCCTTGGCATATGCTCCAGATCTGCATCTGTAAATACTCATCCCAAGTGGAAAATTGAAGGCTGTCTTGCGTCTGTTACGCAAAAATGTATGCACTTCATAAGCTTGCCTCAAAAATTCCATAAATGCTATTTCGTCTGTAGGGTATCGCGGCAACATGATTGGCTCTCCTGAGAAGCCATATACTTTGATGTAGGAAAAAGTAGGAAATTGGATAAACCAATCAGCCCATTCTGCAATTGCTATTCTAGCCTCTGCGGAAAACCGTATATGCAACTCGTTGTCTATATCTCGCACTGCATGCATCAAGAATGTATCATTCACCCGCATGTAATGTCGTTCAGCTTGAGAAATCTCTAACTGCGGGAAATGATGGTACACATGCTGAGTACCCAGAGTTCCAACAACATTCAAACCTCTGAATTGACCCTGAAAAGCCATCAAATACACGAGGTATGATATCATATGGAATTCATGAGCCCTTTGAAAATCAATTATTTGTTGATGGAGACTGTCACTGATTAGTGCCAACCAATCATAGAATTCGGTTCCGTCAACAATCTGGGACATGATGTAAAACATCCAAGGCTAAAATTTGTTTGCATCTGCTTGACCCATGATCTGACTTAGCAGATCAATCATTATTGCATGCTCCTCCTTGAATTCTCCATGTCCAACATTCTTTGGCATAATATTCTGCTTTTCTTTCAACCACCTCTGACCAATCTTTTTTCTGTATTTTTCCTTATCATTGTTCCAAACCCTCTTGCATTCTTCAAGTGAAACAGTTAAGTTTTCTCTCCAAATTGGTATTGTAAAGCACTTTTCAATGTCGTTTGGCCTCAAGCTGCAGAGCACACGTCCATCTTCTGACTGAATTTCTCTTGTGACCGAGTTGTATGAGTCATGCAAGCAATCACAAACTCGATACTTTGCACTGTGATAGGAAAAGATGCCGCTGCAAGCAAGCCAGAGTGTCCAAGATTCCTGATAGCATTATTTCCTGCATCCTCCAAGGAGTGTAAATTAATTACTGGAAGTACTTTATGCAAGTCTGTTTCACAAGTTTTCAGGTAATCATGAACCAATGCTGTTTTGTGCCTGATTTGTGTTGGAGAGTACTGCATATTGGAAGATTTGAAAATTGACTGTGAACACACCTATGTTGGAAAAAGAATTAGATAGATGGTTGAAAATTATTTGTTGATTTTTAGAAAAAGCAAAGTGTGAGCTAAAAAAGCTGGCACATGGGTTTTGTAGATAATTCTGTTTCTAAGCAACCCAGATTGTCAGATTTTGAAAAAGCGGAGATTTTCTCAAAAAAGCAAGAAAAAAAGTAGTTTCCCGAAAAAAAGCACAACTCCCAATCTTCAAGAGGATGATAATCTGGATGTTCCCATCTCGACAAAAATTGAAAAAGCTCTGGTCAGATTTCTGAAAAATGATCTCCTTGAAACAAGGAACCTGAAAAAGCAAGCCTCTCTTCTTCCTCAACCCGAATCTATGAAGAACACTAAAAAAGCCCCTGGTTTGGGTCTTCGAATCTTCATTGAAAGAAAAATAAAATCTTTCCTCTGGATGCAACCTGCAAAAGATAATGAAATAAAGAAGCCAAAAGCTTGTCTTTATAAATCTTTTGGTCAAAAAAGCAGCTTTATTTGTGTGAGAAGAAAACTTCACCCTCATCCATGAAGAAAGCATCTTTTAAAGCATAAATTCAAGTGGATGTCTTCGAATAGGAAGAATCCCTATTTTGTAGGAGCCTACGACTTCATGTGCAAGATGACGAAAAATATCTTCTTTGATGATGTCATCGAACACGCGAGTTGGCAGGAGTGCTAACAAAATTTTCTTCATTTTCAACACTTCAACACTCGTTTTGACTTAAAAATGGCCTGTCTCCAACTTTGACAAGGCAAAAAAATGTCATCATGAACTGAAAAAGCTAACTGATCCTGACATTTTGGAGATTGATCAACTGAGATTCCATCCCCTGCCTCTGTTTGACGAACTGACATCGTTTGACCAAGTTTGACCTCCCGGAAACTGCCAACGGGTGAAGATTGGTAACAAAGCATAATGGAAAACACTAAAAACATAAAAATTTTCTAACACTGCTCAAGTTGGGCGCCCCAAGCCTCCTGGGGCGCCCAGTTTCCTAACACTTAGCCATTTTTTCAGTTTTTTCAATTTTTTCAATTTCTTGGTTTGCGTGCGTGTTCTGGAGGCACATGACCCCTGTTTGGCTGTCAATTTCTATCAACTGGGATGGAAATGAGTCTGATGATCTAGCAAATATGCAATCCTGATAAAAATTGAGTTGATTGCACCTTCTATTTACCTCGAAAAATGTGCCAAACTGATCAACACTGAACCAGACCGGGCTGACGGAAGGAGATTCATGTTTTTCAAGAAAAACCTCAAAAATAATCTAACACTAGTGAGGATGGGCGCCCCAAGCCTCCTGGGGCGCCTGGTTTCTCAACACTTAGAAATTTTTTCAATTTTGTACCTTTTCTTGATTTCCGTGCCCACGGCTCCTGTTCGATCTTCGATTTCGGTTGTTCTGATGATTGTCGAGGTAGGATGGAGGGTGATCTGAGTAGTCTGAACATATCTCTGATGAAATCCTAGCTTTGACTGACTTTTGACCAAGTTTGACCAACCGGAAAGGAGCTGACGGAAGCATTTTCAACATTTTTTGAAAAACGTGAAAAAACACTAACACAGGAGAGGATGTGTGCCCCAAGCCTCCTGGGGCACCCAGTTTCACCAGACTTAGCCAAAATTTTGATTTTGTAGCTTTTGAATTCACCTTGGATCCATCTTGCATCGTTTTGCGTGCATCGTTGAGTCGACGGCCATTTGTCAGTTTTACATCGTTGAAACAACGTTGGAAACTCGTTGAAGAGTTCTGGCAGGTGAACTTTTCTGTGTTGATGACTTTCAAGCTCATGCTTCACCTTGTGAAAAAGTGAAAATGACCCAGTAGAGAAAACTTGGTCGTTTGAAGATTCCGTCTGAACCGCGCCGATCGTGAAGCAAAATCAACCAATGAGAATCGACCGCGACACCTGATTTGGAGATTCTATTTTTAGAAAGTTTTGCCAACATCCATATCTCAAGAAACCCAGAAAACTGAACTCGACGTCTATTTTTAGAAATTTCTAAAAATAGAAATTTCTATTTTTAGAAATTTTGCTTTTTTGACGAAAAATTTTCTAGACTTGTTTCAAAATGCCTTAATGAAGCCAAAAAAATTGGTTGGCTACAACACATGATAACAAGTTATATAGGTCACAACACCAGTACTTAGATGGATAACACCATTGGTTATCCTAAGTCTATCCTCTTCGACTAGGGTAGGGCCACTTCCAGGTAGGAAGGTGTGCAGGAGACCGACGGTCTATGGTTGGAGGTTAAGCTCCTCGAAGATACTTTCTCTTCTATACTATAGAGGCTTGCCAAGACTTGAATTTGGATGGTTGACAATTGAGATGCAGTGACTTTGGTAAGTTTCTATTTTGAAAATGTTCTTAATGACTTTAATCATCATATTGTTAAATGTTGAAGATGGATAGACCCCTTTGTGTATCTTATAATTTCATGATTCTTATTTAGTAAATGAATGATCTTCTTTGTTTTAAAATGAAAAATGATTTATCATTTTCTGCTTTTAATCTTTCAAAAAAAAATTACCTTATGGTCAAACTTAGATTTTTAAGGCGGAAACTAAATTGGATGTTACACTATGCCCTAATGCAAGCCTAGGATGCTAATTTATTTTTTCAAATTTTGCAAATTTTTCAATTTTTTTTTTTGTAGATTTTCAAATGCAATATGATGACAATGAAATGAATGAATGCAAATCTAAAGTACAACACTCAACAAGGTGCAAAATTCAATAAAAAACATGGGTTAACCAAAATGTAATGTAGAAAAAGAGGGAAAGATGGATTGGTTCGATGTATAGTTTAGATCCTCCTTTCACTACACACATTCAAGGACAATTAACTGAGTTGAATCTTAACTTTTGCAAGAGGATTCACCTACAGGTTGGTTGTCACTTGTAATGATAGGGAAACTTGGAAATTAATGATTATTGTGTTAATTTAAGCCCAATTATGCTCAAAACCCTAATTATTGGAAAATCGTAAATAAACAGATGAATCCCAACAAATGCTTGCACACAGATATACTAGATGAAGATTAGGTTCATACCATATTTTGAAGTTCAAGATTCAAAAATGTTGAGGATGGAGGGACTCCCACCAAAGTCTAAGGTAGTATTTTATCAAGGTTTTCCAAACCTTTTATGATGCTGATTATCACTGTTCTATTAATTTTTGGCTCTACAAACTTGGAGGACACAAAGACTAGCACCCTTGTCTTGATAGTCTTCTTTTCTGCTCATTCTTTCAGATCTGGGATCCTTGCACTCTGCAACACTCCTCTGCAACTCAACTCCGCATAATGCGACACTTGTCACCTGCAATTACAAGAGAGGGGTTGGGGGGTTGTGGTGTTTAGGAGCTTGCCTCAGTCAAGCCTCAATATGGCATTCAAGCCTTCCAACACCATTGATAGATAGAAAGCATGTGTCCTCGCAAGATAGAGGCAAAAACAAATTGATAAATGATTAATTAAAACACAAATAGATATCACCTCGGAGGTGTAGCTCACATGTAGATGAGAATCTTTCACAACATGAGAAGATGGATCCAAATGTGCAATAACAAACACAATAATAATATTCTGCTCTACAACACAATGAATGCCTTGAATGCTCTAAAATCATAAGTTCACCAAAATATCATAATCATCTTCTAGTTTGCAAATGAAACCCTAAACATTCTTATATATGCATTCCCACTACAAATTTCATAATTCAAACTTTAGATGTCGGCAAGGGACACCTTTAACAGTCACATTATTGACATTCAAATTTGGAACCTCGCCAAAATAGGGCAGGACAAGGCGCGAGCGCCCTTGTTCCAGGACCTATTTTGGGACAGGGTTTAAGCTCTGCAATGCCCCTCAAGCCACATGGGTTTCAAGCCATTTTGTCTCGGGAGTCAATTCTAACATGCACAATAAAAAATAAGGGACCCGGGAGCTAAACTTAGGAGGTAAAAGTCCTAGGGGACATTTTATGACATAATGGTACCCATTTTAAATGAGTAATAAATGTTGTGCATTGCATGATTTTTTTATTTTGCATGATTCCAATGGAGCACTCCTTATGAGGAGAATGCAAAAATCATCATCCTTATACATATCCTTTGAGTGTTTGAAATATATTTACTTTACATGTTGACTACTTGTTTTAATTTGACATGCATCCTCATAGTAGTTTGCATGCACATTAAAGTGTTAGAAATAAAGGCAAACCACTACAATATAGAAATCTAAAATTATACTACAAATCTAAAATTTAATCCGTAAAATGCCAAATAGAGATTATAGCATGTGAAATCAGCAACAAAAAAATTATCAAGCACATAAGAATCTCACAACACAATGTTTATGTAGAGAAAACTCTTTCGTGTAAAAAAATCCACCAAGAAAGAGGCCAAGTTGTATTATCTTTGAAAAAGATTATAATACATTCACTTCCTTCAATCTTGCATCCAATCTTACTACACCTATGTACTTGTGAACATTCATCTCATACTCTACACTTCTCAAGCTTTTGTTAAATAGAAAATACAAGCTACAAAAAAGAACATAGAATGTGGCACCCAATATGGAAAAAATCCAACGCCATGTTTGTCAACAGGCTATTATTAGCCTCTTACACCTTACGTATTGTCATAAGATGCTATGCAAAGACGGTCCAATAATAGTTGATTCCTTGCAACATGTAAGGCATTAATAATAGAAGACGTTCTTACACTTATCATAAGTCATTATTAAACTTGGACACCCACCTTTCACCTGTAGTAACTCCCAAGATAAAACTTACTTTTTACCATTACCATAAATAAATATTTATTGTTGTCAATGGATCAATCATCCTTTATGAATGCATTTATAAAACAATATTACGAGTAATTAAATACATAGGATTTACAAGGTTGATGGCACCTTAATCCTAACACAAAGTTGAAAGGAAGCCAGATAGCGGAAATGCTTCCTACACTAATCTATAAGGAGAGAAATACAAAGAGACTATGATCAATTTTTTTTTTTTTTAAATAACACAATAATGTACAATCACATAAACCCAAGATATATTCTACAAAAACCCTTTCAAGAAAAAAAATCAATAAAAAAGGAGTCTCAATGTATTATTCATAAGCCAACAAGGTTTTTTTTTAAAACAAAAGGTGTAGAGCACCTAAACTTATATTATATAAACCAACAAGGTTGCAATACACTATTCAAAGTTCATCTCCTCTGCACATGTACTAACAATGTCTAGAGAGATGCCAATAGCATAACCTTTTTACAAATACAATGTATCTTAATACCTCCATTCCAAGCACTAAACAAATAGAACAAGCCCAAACCGCGAGCTACAAGTGATTTCATCAAAACCATGAGCTAAGATTCCATGGGCAAATATGGAATCTAAATCTAGGCACAAAATCTAATACCCCCATCCATGATGGGTCAACAAGATAAAAATAGAATGTAACTCCTACATCATAAAAGTTATCATAAACACTCACCAAACTTGGGCTCTACTTTGAACTCATTATCTCACCTCAAAGATGCTCTATGACACATCATTCTTATGAGTTATAAGTTGGTCAAACATGCCATAGTCCCCTATGCAAGCTGTCTCTTACATGCTCTTATGCACGTTGAATAGAATCTATTACATTTTACAATGTCATGGATTCTCTGATGCATCTTACATTTGATATTCTTACAAATGTCATAATACAAATTACACATGGCATACGTGCCACCTCAAGTGGGACACCATTTTCCATGAGGGCACATTAAAGTATACAAATTAAAGAGATAAACAAAACATTAGCATATGCAAATTTTTAACACCTAATCCCAATTCTCCCACTTGTTCAATGCCTTACAAGAGAAAAAGGGAAAACCAACAATCCTTGAACTATCTACTAAGGACTGTGAAGCCCATAGATTTGTTGCACCATCTAAACTTCTTTGTGCTCATAGACTTTGTTAGTGCGTCTGCAACATTCACCAAAGTTATAAACCTTCTCCAACATAAACCTCCCATCCTCCACCATGTTATGAACAATATTGAACATCAATGTGCTTTGTATGTTTGTAAAAAGTTGGGTTTGCACTTTGACTATCATAGTTAATTCAAATTTCTCCATGAATAAACCCAAGATCTAAACACAATCTCTAAATCCAAATTTCCTCCTTAGAGACATTTGTAGCTACCATGCACTCTACCTCTATAGTGGAAAGAGTAACCACAAACAATCGCTTACTCATCCAATTGATTGCACCAAAAAATAGGCTAAAAACATAGCCATTATGTTGTCCATGTCTCTTGCCCAATCTAAGTCCACAAATCCTTAAATCTGCAAGTCTCCCAAGACATTATCATGGGTACCAATAGCAGTGCTATAGGCATGCTCTAGTGGTCTTGAAATTCTTCCTTCATAACAAATTGGTATCATGACATTTACACCTATCTCTATGATCAAACCTTCCTCCAACGCAACTCCCATTTCACCATCCTTGGAGACACTCTATATCAAGGAGGCTTTGATGGTTCTTTAATTTGGTGCCTAAATATGGAAAAGGCTAATCTTGTGCTTAAAGAAGTTCACAACTACATCTATGGTGCCCATACTAGTGGTATGGTCCTAGCAAAGAAGCTTCTAAGAATGGGTTATTATTGGCCCACCATGGAACATGATGCACGTCAGTATATCAAGTGGTGTCTAGCATAACATGGAGACTTGATTCACACACCATCATAAGCTTTACAACCTATTACTACTCCTTGGCCCTTTTCTCAATGGGGTATCAATATCATCAACAAGATTCACCCATCCTCATCCGGAGACCACAAATTCATTATCACCACCACTTAATATTTCACTAAATGGGTCAAAATTATTCCCCTCACCTGCACATTCACACCCAAATATCCAAATTCATCCTCCATCATATCATTTTCCACTATGGAATCCCTGCCACTATTGTCACCAACAATGGTAAATCCTTAAAAAACCATGAAGTTTGCACTCTTTGCAATTGCTTCCACATCCAACATCATTGGTTCACCTCATATTATCCCCAAAATAATGGTTAAACAAAGGAAACTAATAAGATCTTTCTCAAAATCCTAAAAAATATTATCAATGATGATGGTCGTGATTGGAACCTCCACCTCAATCTTGTCCTATGGGCCTATCACACTAGTTTTACACACCCATTGGTGCTACCCCATATTGCCTAGTCTTTAGCTCTAAAGGTATCCTGTCAGTTGAGATCAAACTCCCATCACTAGGCATCTCTTTGTGTGACTTCATTAATGATGAAGAGTATTGGGTTGCATGACTACATGAGTTAGAGCTACTTGATGAGTGGTGCCTCAACACCCTAAACTAGTTACAAGCTTATTAGAATCATCTCTGTAGAAGATATAACAATAAAATTAGAGCTCAAGAATTCAAGATTGGTGACCTTGTGCTAAAGGAAAATTAGAAGAACACTAATTGAGATTGAGAAAAGAAAGGAAAATTTGAGCCTAATCGGTTAGGTCCCTATGTCATCATTGCCAAGTATGGTTTAGGTGCTTATTAGCTGGATAATCCAAATGGTTAGAAGCTTGACGAAGCTTTGAATATCATCCATTTCAAACACTTCCATGCTTAGTCTATAGAATATCCCAATTCAAAAAATCCAAATTTTTTTAAATCAAAAATACAAAAAACATCAAAACATTAGAAAACGTCAAGAGACATAAACCATCCTCTAGTGAAAACCACTCTTTGTTGCACTTTGTACAAGTACCATGGTGAAAACCTACTAGCAAGCACCATGTGTATAAGACAAACTCCGTTATCTTTCAAGTCCTCTCCATACCATTGCCTAAATCTTCCATTCATCTCCTAGTCTTCCATCCACTCATACCCATCCCATCCATATCATTGACCTTGTCATATGTTGGGGGCAATGGATTGTACCTTACTTTGGAAAAGGATTTCGACATTATCCATAGTGCTTATTCAATATTTTGGGTGAGTTTCTTTACCAGTTCTAAGCTTCATGCACTTGCAAGTCCAATGGCTTCATACCTATAGGTTCCACACTTGAAACATCAAACTTAAACACTCTAATGAAGATCCAAATGTAACCTCAGTAATATGCATCAATAGAATCATTTGTCATCATGAAATCACTATCTCACCCTTTTCCTTCTTAGAATATATCATTCCCCATATCAAGCATCATCCATCTCATCCTTTGCCTTTGTGGGATACATTGTTCCCCATATCAGGCATCATCAATATCATCATCATCATCATTGCAATGCTTTGACAAAAGGTAACACTCTTGTCTATCAATTAACTGTTGCTTTTTTACCTTTGTTTCTCTTTGGTCTACACTATACCTCCTTAAGGTCACCATGATCCTTCTATCACGGTGTGTCTTTAATGATATATATTGAGGCATGAGTCTATTGTTTGGTGTGCCATGTTTGTTTGGTTGTCCCATCATAGTACCCACCAAGGTTGTCAAATGCCTTATGATGTGTTGGGGTTTCCTTTTTCCTATTGGTTGTCTCATCGTAGTACCCACCAAGGTTGTCAAATGCCTTGTGATGTGTTGGGGCATCCTTTTGTTTGTTGTTTGTTAGTCAGTCCTACGCATGGGATACATCGTCATCTTGTTTTTTATACCCTAGTGCATAACATCTCATGCTATATCAAAATAAGTGCTCATTATGTATATCAGCATAATACCT
This sequence comes from Cunninghamia lanceolata, assembly GCA_027924645.1. NCBI lineage: Eukaryota > Viridiplantae > Streptophyta > Pinopsida > Cupressales > Cupressaceae > Cunninghamia > Cunninghamia lanceolata. The sequence continues at coordinate 9,566,774 of BSBN01000478.1, forward strand.
GCAATCAAGATCCAAATCACTCATTAGACTATCCATTATCCACTATCCGTTACCAATTCAGCCTATCTTGATTAATCATGGTTTAAAATGTGTAAATGATTAGTTGGTTATTTATTCAAATAGCTAGCTATTTGATTAACATTCATCACCATTTTTCTTCTAACATTGTTATTTTTTTATCCACTCATTTGAATAGTTATGCCATGAATAGAAATATTAGCACCATTACATCATTTACATTTATATCCATATAAGTAGATATCCATTATTATATCCATACATAAAATCATCAATATCATCTATAATCACCTAAGTCAATCCATTTAATCTCTACATAAATCATCATATCAAAATCATGCCCATCCCATATCCATCAAAATCAAGCCCATCCCATATCCATCAAAATCAAATCATCTAATCTACGCATCCATCATAATATCTATCCATAAATTCACATCATAACATCATGTGCATACCATACATACATCAAATTAATTTACATTGCATCACATCATATGAATCAAATCAAATATGCACACACACATCAATAATCCATAACATATGCATCCATAATCATCAATAAACATCAATATGAGCATCATACGTCAATAACCCATCACATATGCATCCATACTCATCACATAGCATAAATCAAATCACATCATACATACCGATACATATCATCATATACACAATAAAACATGGTATAACTATCTCATCTCATATATCATAAAAAATAAAGTACGTCGAAGCTCCGTAGAGCATATATCATACATATGGACATCTCAAAAATAAATATCGTAAATATACATGATCAAAATACATCAAAATAGAGCCATAGCTCAGCTATACCTAGCTGGTGCTATTTTCATGTGACCCTAAGGGAGCTCCTACTCCTCTAGGTGGCACTGGAGGAGGTGTTGCATGCTCACTAATCCTAATTTGCTTGACCTAATTGACTAGTTAGCTGTGTGCTCGGCATATGGTGGTGCTCTCTGATCAATTGGCCCTATCTTCTCATAAAGAGACTTGTAATACATGGTCTCTTTCCTTACTCGTGCCACCTCCATGATTTCTTGATTGATCTGCCACAAGCTAACCCAATCCCTACTAGATCATCGCTATGCAAGCCTGATCTGCTCCTATCATAGTATCTAAGCCTTAATCTGAGCTCTCTATAGTTGTACCTGTAGTCCATCCCTCTCCACCACTAGGTTGTCCCTCTTAGCTACCACCTAGTCTCTCTCCAACTGTAGGGCATCATGCTCTAATAGAGTTGTACCTAGCCTGATGCAGAGATCATCTACTTCAAACCATCCTCCCTAACCCTTTGCTTGTGGGCCTTACATCTTAGGAGCATCGACATCCATCGCCTCCTACCCACCCTATCCATCTCCTCCCTGAGGAGGTATCTACTGTGGTGCCTGGGGAACTATTGACTATGTTGTTGGTGCTACCCTCACTACCTACCCTTACCTCTCCTATCAGTAGCATCTCTTAAAGACCATCACCATTACCCTCCTGAGCTTAGCTTGTACATCCTCCTGCCATGGAATCATCAATTGCAATGGCCTATACTACTCCCACTAGGCCTTGTACTTCTAGGTATCCCATGCATATGTAATCCTAGATTTGACATCCCATGACACTTCTAGAAGATGTAACCAATCCAATCACGCTATCATAGATTTGATGTGTGTCCCCCACCTATCCTCCTCATAGGCTACCTACGCAAAAATGTGCACATTGTCTACTGGGATCCCCTATCAGATTTTCAAGTGTCATAGTACGTAGTTAGGATTGTACTGCTTTATGATATGATGGTGTCAGCCTATGATGTAGTATGTTGTCTATAGAAACTACAGCAACACCACGTCCTCTTCCCACTCCTCATAGTTTAGATAGGGTCTCCAAATAATCTAATCCATATCATCTAGCACATTCTACCAATGCAGTTGATACCCAACATGTTTGTATCTATGCCTCCTTATCTAAGCATATGCATAGGGCTCACATGGTAGCCTCTCATTTCTATCACCATGGGATGAAGCTCCGCTATATACTCCCATGCCCATATCTGGAGGAGCATCAGTGATGATGTACTCTTGACACCCTTGTATTTGATCAAATGTAAATATCTATACAATTGAGATAATACAGAGGCCTCGAGGCAAACACATGCTCATCCATGTGCATATCTCTCACACTCTACACCAAGTCTATTGGGAAGAATCTACCGGTCCTGTCAATTAGCAATATACCACTGAAAAGAGTCATCATCAATAATGGTCGCTCCTCCAACATCCCCTCACAAGAATCCAAATCTAACAAAAACCCCTATCTAGGCAAGTTAGATCTACTAAATAATCATACCAATGCAGCTTTTGAAGCTCGATCCCTGTAGTCGACCCTTCGTCCCCTAATAGACACCTGTAGTATCCACCACATGTCCTCTAGTTTGACCATGATCTCACCTATCAATAGGTGAAAAGTGCTAGTCTCACTCCATCTCTCTACTAGGCATGTCAACATAGCCCTATGTGCCATGATGGCAGGCATCCTCACTAAGTACAAAAGACCAACCTGCGCTATATTTTATCTTTCTTTGAAATATTGTTATTTTAATGCCATTTTAAAAATGGGTAAAATGTAGACACCTGGAATCACCTCATCATCATTTCTGTCATCACCAATGCATCACTCAATCATTCTTGTAGAGTTAATTAAATAAATTTTATTTATTTTTATTCTATTTTTTCCTACTAATATTAATTAAACAATTTGTAATTATTTAATTAATAAACTGACTATTCCTCTACCATTAATTAAATAAATTAGGAGTATTCATTTAATTAATCAATCCTTTCCATCTTTCACCCATAGTCCAACCTTAGTTAAATAAATTCAAATATTTATTTAGCTAGGTTCATCCTCCCCATTCCAAAAATTAAATAAATACATCATATTTATTTAATTCCTATTTTATCCACCCAATCATTAGTTGACTAAATTCAATCATTAACCTAGTTGATCATTTGCACATTGTAAAGTATGATTAATCAAGGTAAATTTTACACAAGGTTCAAAAGTGTATATGGGTCAAAGATTTGATTTGTACATGGGCATGGGAAAGATTTGCACATCACTCCAAAAATCTACTTTTTGGATCTCCACCATCCACTTTCTCCAAGGCAATCCTCCACCCTTGATTTTCCTTAAATCTTAGACCTCCACTTGTGCACTAACCATTTTGGATCTCCACCATTCACTTTCTCCAAGGAAATTCTCCACCCTTGAGTTTCCTTAAATCTTATACCTTCACTTGTGCACTAACCACAAGGTGCCACTTGGAGGTCCCTCATGACTCCCATTGATCTCTCCAATCAATCCTAGCCATTGATCTTCCCATCCAAAAATCTATAAATTGAACCCCTCACAAGCCATTTTATGAACAACTCTTGAATGCAATGTTATAAAGTCATTTTGAACACTTAACATCTCCTCTCAACTATAATAATATTTTTGTGCACAACCATTAGGGCCAACAAGGATTGGTGTTAGTGAGAGTTTCTTTTATGTTTTCATTAATGTTTCCTAATCCTTAGGCTTAATCTTAAGTTTGCATGTAGGTGTAAAATAGATTTAGGCTTAAGAGTTTAAATATTATTTGCATGTTTTACACTTACTTGTACACACAACCCACTTGCCCAAATTGGTGTGAATGATTTGATAAACTGATAGGAGATTAGTTGACAATGAGGGCACACGAAGAACATCCTAAAACGCTCCATCCCCCACATCAATAGACCCTCTCCTACACACCTCAACAAGAGTGTTATCGCCCATCAAAATAGTTAGCATAGCACAAGGCTCCAAAAATGTGAAACCATCTTGAGATGAATCCATGTGGTATGAAGCACCTAAATCAAGAACCCAAGTGGATGGTGGAGATGCAATTATTACAAGGGCCTTTCCTATTCCTTTCCCCTTACTATTATCATTTGGATTAGAAGATGCCTCATGTTAAAAACTATGCTTCACTAACTCAAGAACATTGATGTTCTTCTCCAAAACATGTGTCAAATGGTCAATTTATTTTTTAAACACTTATATTCATCATGGCCAAGCCTTTTGCAATAGGCACACTTGACCTTCTCTTTTTTAGGCATATCACCTTTAGAAGATGAGCTATGTGAAGTTGCTCTGAAGGCGAAGTGTGTCTAATCCTTTTTCTCCTTATTATCCTTGTTTTTCTATTTCTTATCCTTATTGCCTAATCCTTTATGTTTTTTGTGCCTTAGTTAGCAAATAGGGCATGTGACTTAAAGGATTTGAGAGTACCCATCTTGATTATCTTATCTTACTCTTTAGTGAAAGCAATGGAAATCATCTAAATACGGTATTGTGAATTGAGCTCCTAGGGTAATCTTTGTGGCATAAAAGATAGAAACAAAGACTGAATAGTCGACACCAAGTTTGGCGAGAATGCTAAGGATCAACTTGGTGTCTTCTTTTTCAATTCCATGCTGTTTTAACTGGAATTTCAATGATTTTTTATGGAGATCATCCACAAGATCATTTTTGCTACCTGATAGGGAGCACAAGCCTTAGGCTGAGCCTCTTCGGTTGAGAGCCAAGGACTAAGGGTTATCCATCTCGCCAAATTTGCCCAGGGCATGATCTCAACCTCATCCCTTATGATGTTGGGGGTCTTACACTCAGCAAAAATTGATCCCTAGTGGGCTCATTCAGAACCTTTCAACTTCACCAGCAGACCAAAGGCCCTTGTCCTAAATGGTGTCAAAACTGCTTGGACTCAAACTAATAAGTTGATTCTCCAATTGGTGACCTCTTATGATATCCTAAACCCTAAACAAACTAGCCAAAATAATCTACATCTAGTTGGGAGAAACTAAGGACTCAATGTGAAATGGAAGGTTAGGAGATATAAAAAAGCAAAAAAATCCACATGCTTCAACATTTGTTAAACCATTTTATTTTCTCTACATCTATAGTAGGCTCTGTCTTTATACCCATAGTTATTATAAATAATCTGTTGCTTTTTAACAAGATTAATATTTTAGATTTTCACTCATAATAGTTGTATGGTGTAAGCACAGAGATAGACAGTTGCTCTATAGTACAATTAAAGAATTCCAAGAAAGCAAAAAAATGAAGAGAACACACAACTCCATTTTATTAATAGCTAAAATGACCCACCCAACAATTACAATGTTTGACTCTTTATGATTCGTGTGATTTACAATGCAAATATCAAATTTCTAGAGTTTACAGGGTCTAACAATAAGAAAAAAGTTGAAACCATAGTTTGAGTACAAGATGAGAAGAAATAGAGAGCACTAGTGTGAAGTACACAAAAAATACATACTTAAAAAAAGTTGGACCCAAAAAAGAGTTTGTTTGCACAAGATATGGCCCTCTAAAGGTCTCAAAATGAGAATTGGGCAACAAAACCTCCATATGGTTGAGAATGAAGCTCCCAAAGTTTGCTCATCTGGCTGAAAAGTCCAATGGAGAGGGGTGCACTATGCTAGTGGAAAATGGGCAACACCACTGATGGTGGTGGTGAATGGGCAATGCACAACTAGCACTTTGGTGGCAAAAAAGTGGCACTATGATGGGCACTGGGTGAAGCTTGGTTGGAGGGGCACCTGGTGGCATAGAGGCAACAAATTGGTGGTGGCCCAACATATAAGGAGCAAAGGTGGGCCAATGATAGCATGTGCTAGGCTAGTGATAGTCTGGGCAACTTAGTTGGGTTGAGCCCCTAAGGGCTTGTAGGCCCTATTCTAAGGCCACAAACAGACTGTATGGGCCACTAAACCCTAATATGGGCCCACAATCTTCTACAAAGGGGATCATAGGCCCTCTAAAGAACTTTTTAAAAAAATTTTAAATTGTTATACGACCATGCAGGGGAGTTGCATGATCTCCTATGAATTTTTTTCCCTCAGACGCTTCCATTGCTAAAATGAACAATATTTATATGGAAATAGGAGTTTTTAGGTCCCCTAAACACAATGACAAGGCCTATTTTCTACAAAAATGGCCCAAAAATAGATAATCACCTAATGCTACATTTAAACCCTTTATTGCAAATTGACTTCTTGAACTTCAATTCTGACAAAATGAAAGACAAACTTGACTTTCTTGACCCTCTTGGACACAATGGAATAGTTTTAAATATTGTCAGGATTGTCGAAAAACTGGAAATGCCAATAATCCAAGAAATACAAGTGTAAACCGTAGAGATGTTAGTTTTTCCTTTCAAACTTTTCTAATTCTCTAGATTATCTAAAGATGCAAGAGAAGAGTATACTAGGTTCGAAGGAAATCTACATGTAAAAATATTAGCACCTCTTGTCTCCCCTCCCCCTGTCTCGCCCATTGAATCTCTGAAATCTAAAAACCAAATGATCTAGTCTAGCATAATAGGTTTTGATACCATGTTAGATTCAAAAATAAACTAAAGCTACCCAAAACTTAGTGCAAGAAACTAGATCAAATAAAACTATTCTAGCAATGACATGAAATCAAAATAGCAGAAAATAGGTAATTCCCACAAGAGAAATGCAAATGCTTAAGGAGCAAAATAACGTTACCAAAGCTCACAATAACATGAATGAATAACAAGCTAGAGGAGTGGATACATATATAGGAAAGAGAGGAGACAAGACCAATCAATGAGAAAAGTAACTCTAACTACCCAAAAACATGCAAGAGTTATAATCATGAAAAGATAACATGTACCCTTATTTGACCTACTCACTAAAACTAAGCAAACTAAACTAAATGTGTAAGAAATACATACTATCCAACTAAGGAAAATAAAAGACATACATTAACACTTCAATCACTTCTAAGGAGGGTCACCAATGCACCATCAAACATTAGAATGAGGTAGAGGTCATTAGTGCAAGGTCACTAGGGTAACACATAGGTCACTAGAGTGAGAAAATGTCACTACCATGCCCTCTAGATATTAGCACACTAGAAGGGTCACTATCATCTTATGCAATCTATGAGTCTACCTTTGTGCATCTTCAAGACCTTTCTCGATTCATTTTCTAGCACTTTCCAACCTTTTACATCTACATTAGATCCAAACTTTGAAACACACTTCATCTAACCTTTGATTTCATTTGGTGTTTCTTGTTCAATCTCAAGTCTTATGCTAGTATTGCATAGCTTATATATGAATTTGTTCCATTTGCTATTTTTTAAAGAAAATCAAAATAGTGAGAATAATAGCACACTAGTAGTTTAAATAAAACATCTCAACATAGAGAAGCACTTATTTTTCCCATAGTTTTGCACACAATTTGATCTTCTACAACTATGTTCATGGGTTTTTCTTACTAAGAGTCATTATGAGTGTCTAGTACAAGGGAGAATCTTTATAAGAACATGTTAGCATCAAAGTTGATTTCAATAACTAACTTATCAATTTTAGATTGCACCTCCCTAATTGGGAGGCTTTCGATCCCACAGGTATAGAATCTCACTAAATGAGGAAACAATTCCCGCACCTTGTTTCTTAGGTACCACTTGGTTTTGCACAACATTGCCTCTTCAAAGCAACCTACCATTTTTGTTAAAATTGAAGCCACCACCTAACCATTTGCTTCTAATCATAGTTAGTAAATGGACTAGAATTAGTCTTATATTCAACATTTATCCTATATTTAAAAAGAAATGAAGAATTTTTGCAACTAACATTGATGAACTTCTTTACTTGGTGCACACTTGCCAAGGAGATCTATTATTTGCCTTCATAAGCATGGATGATGAAGCTCTTCACATCTTTCATTGACATGTATTTGTTGTCCTTTTTGGCAATAGATAGTGTTTGTAAGATAAATGTATGGGTACCGCATGAATAGAGAGGAATCACATCTACAATAACCTCATCAACAAAATGTTGATTTACATCAAACTTAAGTTTGCAATGTTTGGTGAGAGACAATTATATTTTGCTTTACCCAAACCAACTCATGTAGTTTAGGATTTTATATGTTTCCAATCTAAGTTTGGCTGCCAACTCCTTAAATGTTAAATTAACATGAGAATAAGAGTTAAAGACAGTATCTACTTTTGTCTTTTTTATTTGAATTTTGATGTGAAAATTGTTAGTATATTCACCTTCCCTTTTCACTTCATTACTACTGAAGTAATTTTTTTTGTGACAAAGGTGCAAACAAGTTTCTCATCCACATCAAAGCTACATTCTAATTCTTGGCCTTTGAAATAAATCACAACATTCTTCTTGCCCCTTTTTCCTTTCTTCTTCTTCTATGGGTGCAATTTCAAATGTAGTTTCCAACATGTTTCCCCGATATGAGTCTATTAACATCATGATGTGAATCAAATTTAATAGTAATAAAAGCACCTAGTTTACCTGCATTTTTGCCTTTGGCCTTTGATTCATCTTGATGTCCTTGTGTCTTTGAAGAACAAGGTGGACTTCTTTCCTTGCGTATGAGCATGAAAGCATGTCTCATCTATATCCTTTGGTTTTGAGAGCAGTACAGAGCTCCTTAGTTGGAAATCCACCTTTGCACTTCATCAAAATGTCATCCTCTTGGATGTCTTTATTGAATTTAGACAACCCTTATATGAAATTCACTTGTATGAACCTTTCTTCTTTATAACACATAGGATAAAATTGCTTGTCCATTGCATTCATAAATTCATCCCAAGAACTAATATTTGCAATCTTTCTTAAAGCCAAACAATAAGAATAATTTTAAAACCAAGTAAGACCATACTTTGTTGATCTTAATATGGCAAAAGAAATTTGTCGTTTTTCAATAAAATGGTGCATATTGAAATATAAGCCTAATTGTGCTGATCAATAGTCAAACTTGTTGGTACCTATGTCTCCTCCATAATGCAGATTATGTCACCATGGGGGCTGCACTCCATCATGAGAAACTAGCTGCTCATTGGTTTTAGGATTCTCTAAAGACATCATCTATCCTTCAGTGCCTCCATAATGCATTATATCCTCCCTATGGAGTGGGAAATGCTTGCAACACCCTTCTCCAACCTGATAGATCTCCTCCATTAAGAGGTGCAGCGTCACCATGTGCCATGCTTCTTACTCATCTTATCCAATCTTTGGACTCTCTCTTGCTGTAAAGGAAAGAGCTCTATCTTTCCAATTGTATTAGTTGATCTAATAATGGGTATATACTATAAATCTATTAAAATGATCATGGAAACAAACAACCACAAAATCGAAGAAGACTTGCTCTTACAATTTTGATTTGTAATTAGTGTGAATAGTCCACTACATAACTCATCAACACAGATCTTATTCAACCTTAAAATACACTGATTGATAAAGTTGTTCTTTATGCAAAATGTACAAAATAATCCATGTATACTCTTATTTAGTGTTAAATACTAATAATATGAAAAGGAAGCATATATAACCAATTAAAGAGCATAGAACACATAGAGAAATGAAAGTACAACAGCGAGAGAACTCCAGAGGAATGAGAGATCTCCTCAAACCACGATCTCATGTGTTTAATATCTTCTAGAGGTCTTCATGGACTTTGTTGCTCAAACAGCAATGACCAAACAGCACAAGCCTTAAAATTCTGACTTCACCGATTTCACTTCAACTGCTCTTAAGACTTATAAGCAGAAGTAGCATAAGCTCATTTCAACCAATTTGCTAAGAAAACACCACAGAGAACTTAATGGCCTTTATTGGAGGCATTTATTAACACAAGTTACAGTATGTCAGAGAAGATCTTAAGAGTCCTCAATAACCAAAACTTATGAACTTTTAACGTTTCAGCTCTATTCAAACCCTGCAGGATATTCTTTTTGTCTTATCTAAGACAGTTTTGATTGTGAGCAAAAAAAACCATCTCTGATGAGTTTCATTGCATAGTGATGCAGTCAACAGTGGCCAAAATTGTCTATTGCAAATTTTGGCATGTCATCTTGGTTGATTTGAGTGCTGCAGCGATGGTTAGCCAACCATTGTTAATGGTCATTGAAACTGTCTGACCATCTCTCCACAATGTGTACCTAACATATTTGCCAGCCATAATGGGACTATCCCATGCTGTCCGAGGAAGAGGCCTACTGCATATAATAGATACTAAATATTTGCTTTTAAAGATGCAGACCCTATAAATCTTTGCATTTTCTTCTAGGTGATCCATGAGGAGCAAAATGATATAAGCAACATACACAGTAGTTCTCCCTTACATATTTTGCCGTGAATTTCTTTAAAACAGAGAAAAACAATACAATTTATAAATGTGGCACTGGACATTCAAAAGTCGGCAGTGTAAGCAATGACAGAATCGACTAAAGTTTACTGCACAAAAGCATCACATAGCTAGGAGAATATGTATTTGAGAAAATCAGCATTGAAGATTTCCAGCCAAGGACATAACTTGGAACTCGTGCCTTAACCATAATTACATAGTACAAGTTGCTAAGAAATTATGGCACAAGTTTTTCAAAGATTTCTGTCAACTGTGCAAATACTTCAAAACAAAAACTGCGCATTAAAAATAGATGAGGGAACTACAAATTACCGAGTGTTGATAGCAACTATATATCACGTCAGAAGAGGATTACCGTTTGGAAATAATAGGTTTACATGCAAGATGGAAAACACTAGGAATAAGTATACAATCCATCATAAACAACTAGGAATGCCTGTTCCCATGCTCAGGTCTGTGAGTATATTCATAGTCTAAATGCACAAAAGCCCGTTCTATGTCAGAAAGAGATTCCAATTTTTCTTGAAGTGCTTCTCCAATGTCATGAGCCTCTTTCAAGGACATCTCACTAGGTAGCACAATGTCAACTTCAACAAAGTAATGAGAACCAAATGTGTAAGCTCTGACTGTATCGATATGCCGTATGGTTTTGTGATGATTCCAACAGAGATATGTCAATTTCTGCAAATAATCAGGTGAAGCTGTTTTCCCCACCAAGGAAATCACATTTTCCAGAATTGTGTTCGACCATATCCTGATTGTGTAGAGTGCTATCTGCACAGAAGGTCCACTATCAGCTTTAGTATTGAAAACAATAAGCTTAACATAAACTTCGGAACGTACTTGAGATGTGCTCAAAGGAAGCAAGATAATCTATATTTTGATTCTTGGAAAAAAAAAAAAAAACTATACTTGAGTTATCAGAACATTATGCATCCTCCTCACTACAACTGTGCAAATAACCTGCTAGACACTAATGATCAAGTTTAAATCAAAACGGATACATCCTCCTCACTATAACTCTTAAATTTACCCATCTCTAGCAAGGGGTTATATATGGCATCTCTACAAAGGGAGATTTAGATATGGTAGTCCTGAAAGGACCGACTGATAAGCTGCAGTCAAAGTGTTATAAACACATTCTATACACATGCCTTGCAATGGTCGTTGCTATCATCTCTGAGGAAAGGCAAGCCCCAATACTTTTCTAAGCAAATAAGCTCTCCAGAATTTAATAAATCAAGTAATGTAGACGGTCACATGTATTCACACTTCCTAAAAATAGCTGTCAACTAGCAGAAAGTGGAAACATATTCTATATTTAATGAGGGTTATGTAAGCCTGCTAGGAGTATACGTTTAGACATCCTTTGACTCTACTAACCATGTAGATACTACAATGCACTACTCAGCACAAAGACAGTTATGACAGAAAAGTAAAACCTAACATAGATCATTTTAGAGAGCGCAAATCCTTTAACTCTGCATTTCTCTGGACAAGGTCTCTATCATGGAATCAGCGTACTCCTTAGTGGAGGAAAACAGCAATTCTGGAGCTAGGGTTCCATCACAACAAATATCTTAAACAGAGAACAAGTACCAACATGCATTATAATTTCTTTTAAAATATTTTCTGATAGTCTACGAATATAGCTCAAACAAGCATCTGAGCCAACTTATACAAATACTTAGCTCCTTAATACTAGAAACCAAATAGTAGAAGAGTCGAATTCCACCTTAGATCTCACTCTAGAGACTGGGCCTCCACAACGAAAACCCAATGCTTTAATCACTTGATCTCAACCCATTGGACACCATGCATTTAATTTTAATTTTTACCAACTGCAGAGTGATATATTCAGACAAAACAGAAAAACTACATTGGATCTTTGAAACTAGTAAAATAATAGAGACCTACAAATAGCCTGGTGCTAAAAACGTTGGCTGCAGTCCGCTCACACCAATCATAAATAGATATGCAATCTTTAAAATATGATATGAAATCATCAAAGCAGCAAATCTGATGACACATCTCAGATTTCAGATTATATAACCACTTTCAAAGTGTAAGAGAAATATAGGGTACACAATTACCTACCAATCAAACGTTCTCATTTAGAATATATTTACATGTATAACATGAAAAACACAGTGTCCCGGTAAATCATGTGTTTGAGAAACTTCAATAACACCCAATGAAGTATTGCTTTGAAATGATCAACAAGACATGACAAACAAGACCAAGGACAGTTTGAAAGAAAAAAAGCCAAAATACTGGAATTTTTTTTTTGGAAATTGTAAATGATAGAGTAAAACCAAAAAACCTAAGTATATATCATGAAAATGACAAGAACAACTACAAGCGTCTAACATAGTACACACTTATGAATTCTAGAAAGGATATCCACATATACGCTAATCAATAAGAACTTAAGAAGTAATGTTTAACATATATTTTCATCAAAAGCACTTTTCAGGCATATTCACACCACAAAGAAAGGCTAGAAAAACATTTGTAGAACCTTTGTAGAAAATGAGAAGTGTCATTTCTTACAGTGTAAAGTAAATGGTCAGAGAAGTGCGTACCATTATTGCTCCAGCAGGATCTATCCACCACTCAAATTTACGTGCAAGAACTGCAGCAAGGAGACCAATTGAATTGGTGATGACATCAAATAAATGATCTTGGGCATACGCCTTTACAATCTCATTTGAAAAAGTCCGGCAATAGATTGCAAGGAACAACTTCACAAGAGTGACTGAAACCATAATTCCAACAACCAACTTCCAATTGCCTTCTTTTAACGGTGATTCATGATCCTGTATAATTTGGCAATAAAGTTGACAGAAGAGAATTACTTCTATGTAATATGCCAAAGTAGCTTACTTGTTGAAAAGACGAAACACTAATGCTGAGAGACCATAAAACTAATGGGAAAGAAAAACCAAAAGCATTATCTGTGGGAAAGAACAGAAGCATAATCAATATTACATGTTACATTTTTGCTCAATATTTTGTAGCTCCAGAATAATGGTAGGAATAAACTAGTATATAACTCATAGCTTTTAGGACAAGAAAATAGGCCTGTATTTTGTTGTTTATTTTTGCAGCACTGGTGAACCATGCAAATCAGGCAAAGCAGAGCTCAAAGTCAAAGGTTTCTATGAGTATTTCATTTGTATCCACTTACAGACTTTCAGTAAAAACAGAAAAGAGTTCAAGCCGATAACTCTATAATACCATCAAATAAAATGAAGGGGGGTTAGTACTCCAAAATATTGACAACCATCATGAGAACTAAAAGGCAAAATAGATATCCCTTTCTTAAAGGTACATCCATGAACAGGAAATTTACCTTTGAAAGAAAATGTCGAACAGCCTCTAACAAGATCTGCAGTCCTAATGAAGCCATAACTGAAGCAAAAACCAGAATTCCCTGCACATGGAGCATTTTATAAAGAATTAACACTCAATAAATGTCGGGCAATTCATGACATTCAGGCTTCGAACGAGAATACAGATCATGACAAAAAGAATATGAGCATACAGATATTTATCAAATTTATATATGCATAAAAAAGATCTGAGGGTTTTTCACCTTGTTATTGTTGGTGTGAATGGAGTATATTACCTAACTAGTTCCGTATTAGGTCCTATTCACACTTGTCTAGTTAAGTTTACTTAGGGCATTTAATATTTGTGACACTTTAATATTTGTGTTTTATGTCATAGGATTAAAACACTTGTCATGATCACATGATGTCCTACCTCTCAACCTTGCCTATATAAGCAAGGTCTTTCATTGTACACTATGTGTGGGTCATATAGTTGAGCATCTTGTAAATTGTATGCATCATTATTCTTTGGCAATATAACATTTGTATTGCTTATCTCTCTTGTTGTGGAAGGTTGTTTTGATTGCAGGTGATCCTGGACTGTCTTGAGTCCATTGATGACTCTTACATGGCTTTGCATCTTGTATACTTTATGTATCATTATTCCTGGCAATAGAAAGCATTGTTATTGCTTTTCTCTCTTGTTGTGGAAGGTTGTTTTGGGTGCAGGTGATCTTGGGCTTCCTTGAGTCCATTGGCGACTCTTACATGGTATCAGAGCTGCAGATCTGCGATGTCCTTCCTTCTTTTTCAAGAGATTCTGCATACAAGCTGATTTGTGCCTTAACTTGGAAGAAATATTTCACAATTCAGTTTACGAAGATCCTTTTGTGAAGGAATGTGTTGCAGATTTATTCATTTTTTCTTTGGGGCTAACTTGGGACAACAGGTTTCCGCACAACTATCTTACAGGAGTCCCAGAAGTGATAATAGAAAGTATTAGCACGAACTTTCCTAATTTTCTTGAAGTGGAGTAGCGAAAACATGGTAGAAGCAAGCAGTATGATGGAGAATTTGCAAGATTTATGCAAAGAATTATTGTACTTCGGACAAGAAAAGTTAAGGAGGTTTACTTTGAAGAAACCGTGCAACATAGTACTTCGAGCAGAATAATTCAAAAACCTCCCACAATGATTTGGGATCCAGGTATACTATTGCAGATCATGCATGTTTAATTCGTTAGTTGAGTTGCAATTGCTCAAGCAATCTTTGAGCGGGAAGGATTTGTAATGTCCCTTTTTTGGCCAATTTAATGTTTTCAGGGAACTTGATTAATGTGGGGGAAATATTTTAATTAAGGAAATATTAGTTAATAAAATAAAATATTAAATGGTCCTAAGTTATTTGTAAGGATTATTTATATTTAATTAATTATTAAGATTGGACTTTGGAATTAATAAAATGATTTTATAATTTGTCAATTGAAAATAAAAAGAGAGTAAAAGAAATAAAGTTATTTCTCTCCAACAAGGATTTAAAAGAAGTTTGAGAGCAAAAAGCAATTCTTTCTTGTTTTAATATTTTCTTGAGCTGCAACCTTTGGTTTTTTTAAACCCTAGGATGAAAACCCTAGAAGTCAATTGATTTCGAAAGTGAAAGATCTTCCCTAGTCTATTTGCAGGTGGAATCATTCAGATTTTATACTTGTGCTGAATGCATGTGCCATTTGATTCTCTAGAGTTTGGTTATTTTTGGTGGATATTTTCCAGGGATTTGGTTTATGTTTCCAGATTTGTGTGGAGATTGATCCAAGTTCGAAGTTAATAATAATTTTGTGTGAGGAGAGCATTTTGCAAATAAACCAGAAACCCATTTGTTAATGCTGAGGGGTCTAAAACCCTACAAGCCATATCATTCATACCTATAGCCATACCATATTTCTCGTAGTCTAAATCTGTAGTAAAATAGCACTTCGGTATTTTATTATATACATTAGCTAAGAGAATGCGTGGGAGTATAAAAGAATCACCTCACTTGATTATTGACGTGGAGACTTGGAGTTTATATCTGCCGTTGCTTATTTTGAAGTTCTGGAATCATTTTTGTAAAAGCTTGTGGGCCTAATATTTCCTTCGTAAATAATTGCATTTGTTAAGGAGGAGCCGTCTAATTTAAAAAGGAGAAATAAGAGGAATTGGACCTTAGCCGCCAATTTTCAAAAAAGGAGATTGTGAGTTTTGAATGGAACACATAATACATTTTTAAAGATTTTAAAGGAGCACTTATGCCAAGAAGGAGAATCGCTTAAGATTTAGGAAATCGTGGGAAAATTGTTAGACTTTGTGAGTAGTGGGGTGACATGATAGTATTGTGGGAAGAAGCGCAGCAAGGAGTGGAGACGCCTTCTATTTGGAGCTGGTCGCTATGTTTGGAAACTTGATGTTTCTTTCATTTCAGCTGCCCAATACATATTCACAATTATGAAGGAACTGTAGCTTTAAAAGCTTCTTTCATGTGTGAAGAAGGGTGCTTAAATTCCATAAAGGCATCGAATCTTTGTTTGAAGACTTTGCAAAAAGTGATGGATACTTTAAGGAGCAGTTCACAATCATATACAGGACGATATTCTTTCTTGGGTGCTTTGGAGTTGCTGCTGATTGAAAGGATTAAGAAGTTATGGTTGCTGGTACCATTTGAGCAAATATTATAATCTGCTTGCACATGTGATCTTCAGATGCATTGTAATTGGTATGTTTGTCATCTACATTGAAAATACACTCATATTTTGTATATCTCTGATTATAAACAGCAATCTTTAGTATTACTGTATTCATTCTTCATCTAAATGATAAGGCTGCAAATTGTTTGACCTAATGGCCACGAGCTATTTTAAACTTGGAACTGCATTTATGGATGTTTAATGATCCAAACTTCTATACAAGCTGTCCTGAATCACACACACTCAGAAATTCAGTTTTATGAGCAAAATACAAACTGTTTGACAAAATGCCTGCACAATAGAAGTCAGAAAAAAATTGTGGGTTTTGGGTAAAAAATTGAGGGTGGTTATTACATGCAAAATTATATATGTGATTTTTTTTTTTTTTCGTATTCAAATTGCTATTTTTTTAAAATGTTAGTTTTATTTTTTAGTATTTAAACATGTTTTAGGTTAGATACAATGGCGTATGGCTCCACATCAAGCTCAACATCAATTACTATAAGTTGTCCCGCTGGAAGGAAAGACCCTGCTTAGAAATATGCCATAATGGGACCAATAGCAAGGAGTGTGATTTGCACCTTATGCACAAAGAAACTTAATAGATGCATCAATTGCCTCAAATACCATATTGCGAGCATTCCTAATCACAACTACAAGCCATGTTTAAATGCTATAGAAGAGGAAAAACAAGAGATGCAAGCACTCCTTGCATTGTTGGAAGTGAAGAAACTATAGACGATGAGGACACAAGCAGCCATAGAAAAAGCCATCAATCTTGACATGCAAGTAGAAACAGACAAAGATATGGCAAGTATTGTGGTCTCTAGTCATGGTCCATGCAAACAAAGCACATCCACCTCATCTAGTTTGAGCAGAGTGCAGAAACAAGACTTATTTGTACCTAGAGCACAACCTTTGTTGCAAGATACAGGGTGGAACAAGGAGATGCACCAAGAAGTAGATAAGGCATGTGTGAATTTCTAGTTTTACAGCAACCTTCCCTTCAATATGGAAAAGAGCCCATGCTAGGAAAATTTGGTGATAGCATTAATAGTTGCTAGAAAAGGGTACAAGCCGCCCTCTCCAAAAGACTTAAGTATGAAGTTGCTTCAAAATGTTGTTGAAGATACAAATTTAGTTCTGGAAGACCAAAAGAGGCAATGGTTAAAGTTTGGATGCACTATTCTTTCAAATGGGTGGACAAATCAAAAGAACCACACCCTTATCAATTTTTTATCTTCAAATGATGAGATGGTTTTCTTGAAGTTAATGCAGAAACTCTTATCCTAATGTTGGAGCAAGTTGTCTTAGAGGTGGGCATAGAGAATATGGTGCAAATTATCATTAACAATGTAGCAGTGTACGTAGCGGCTGAGAGATTGCTTTAGGAGAGGCATCCATCACTCTTTTGGACCCCTTGCGCGGCACATTGCCTTGACCTTCTTTTGGAGGACATAGGAAAAATTGATCGGGTGAGACCGGTTGTAGAATATGCAAGGAGCTCTTGGCTTGATGAGAGATCACACCAAGGAGAAAGAGCTTCTGTGACTGGATGTCACAAGGTTTGCAACTAACTTCTTATCATTGCAAAGCATTACTAGTTTGTTGACGTCGTTGAAGTAGATGTTTGTTGGCTAGACTTACCATATTCAAAGAAGGTTGATGGAGAGAGGACTATAAAGATAGCTTTTGATAATGTCTTTGTGAAGAGAGTTGTAGAGATCATCAAGTTGACCACAATATTCAATTTAACTTTCAAATTGAATCCTTTATTTTCAAACTTTAAAAGTATTTACTTTCATTGTAAATTTGTAACTCTAATTTGTTTGTACTTGTAGGCATCGGAGCCCTTGGTGAGAGTTTTGAGCTTGATGAATCGAGATCAAAACCTAATGGAGTACATTTATGAGGCTAGTGAAAACTATTACAGGGGTACAAAGACAAATTTGATCCCATTTGGGCGATCTTCGATTAGAGGTGGAACAATCAACTCCACCAATCCATTCATGCAATGAGGTACTGCCTCAACCCCAAGTTTTTCTTCTCTGGTAGATTCACAAATCCTAATGGTGAGGTTATGGAGGGCCTTTTAACATGCGTTGATAGGATGACACACGAGGTTGAGATGAGGGACCTCATTATTTCAAAGTTGTAAAATTACAAGCAAGTTAGACTGTTAGAGGAAAACTTTTTTCTTTGACACTAGCTATTTGAGGGAGATGCATTCAGACACCAAGTAAAAAAAAATTGGAGTCTTTACTTATCTGTTACAAGTTACAAATTACGATTATTAATAAAATATTGCTTGCTTACAAAATTTTTGAATATCTTGATTCTTATTTGTAGGTGCTTGGTGGGAAGATTGGGGTGGAAATACCCAAATCTTCAAAAGTTGGCCCTATGAAGTTTGTCTCAACCTTGTAGTGGTTTTGGTTGTGAGTGCAATTGGAGTTCGTTTCACACCATTCACACAAAGAAGCACAATAAGGTGACTCATGGATGTCTCAATGACCTAATTTTTGTGCAATACAACCTTTGGCTTCAGACAAAAAAGTGGATGACGAACCAAAGGAGCTTATTTATTTGGATGACATTGATTCCTATTGTGATTCGACCATGCAGGATGAGAAGCCTTGTTTACAAAAGGAGGAGATTGTTGATTTTGAGAGGTAGGCTATGGAGGATGTGGTTGCAGCAGACGTAGGAGATATTGGATTGGATGACATTGATGTCACAAAGGAGTCGTGGCCATCTAGTAGTAGGCTGGAAACATAAGCATAGCCTTCTAGGCCCAACGAAGAGCCCCAACCAAGTGTGAGGACTGGACCCTCTCCCCAATTTTTCACTAGAACATGGAAGAGAAAATTGTAATCTTGTAATTTGTAATTTGCTTGGTTATGCAATTTATGATAATAATTTTCAAAGACAATCATCATAAATTCATAATAGTTATCAGTTAGCTATTGTATCGACATGATGATGCGATTTTGTACTCTATTTGTAATCAAATCTAATAGAAAACATTTCCCAAACGTTTTATAGACTCATTGGATACATTTTGTAACTAAATTTTGCAAAATATTTGTGCTTTTAAAGAAATTTAAGTAATTTTTAAAGTTGTCGAGTTTTTTCCAAGTCAGAAATTTTTGGTTTGTTGAGTATGAGTCAAGTCTGATATGGTTGTGACGATTTGCATCCAAGCAATCTATTGTACTTGATAATTTACTATTTTGGATATGGGTAGTCTAGTATTTGCCACTACCATAGTCTAGTTTTTCTCTCTTTGGACAGTTTCTAGGATAAAAAGCTAAGATTCTTATGTGGAATTCTTTTATTGCAGCATGTTTTCTTCTTACTTTGATCAACAATTTCGTCTCTCCAACAGTGATATTTAAATTACAAGTAGCACAATATGTTAGCATCATTTTCTAATTCATAGATTCTACTTATTTAGAGAGTTTATGGATCAAACACATACTAGAAGCAAGCATGAAGTATCAAGATGGCATTGTGTAGGACATCATGTCGCAAACCGACAATGTTATTTAAGGACTACAAGGTGAAATTTAGCATGCCAAGGATATGGAAACCAAACAGAAGAAGACCCAAGACAAAACTGTGTAGGAGATCGCAGAGTTATCTTAGATTCTTGTTCTTTTGAAGATGAAAGGAATTCTATCCTTGCTAAAGAACTGGTTTAGGCAAAGCAGCAATAAGGATCAAGAACAACCAAAAGTTCTACACACAACAAGAAGGTCAAAATATGACTAGGAATTGTTAATTGACACCACCATCAATGGCTGATTAGTATGCAATATTGTGATCGATACTAGCATATAAGTGAACATGCTGACTAAAGATGCATGGACCAAGATGGGATGCCCAACATTACAACCATACTAGAACATTTTGTTCATGGTAAACAAAACAAAAGTGCATAATCTAAAGGTCAATATAATGGGGGTTGAATTTGAAGGCAATTTTGAGGTAATCGAGCTTGCAAAGGAAGACAACTACTTTGCATTATTAGGTCGACCTTGGTACTACATGAATTCCGTAGATATAAGGCTCAAGAAAATTTATATGAGTATTGAAAATTGAGAGCATTGTGTGATAATTCCATAGATGCATGTCAAGGACCTACCTATGAAGAAATAGTGGAAGTCGAGGACGACATCCATGACATATATGCCATCACTACGTGGCATGAGGAAAACATACATACAACTATCAGATGACAGTGTATTAAGCTAGGTATGTGCACAATCACTGTCCGACACCACAAGTGACACTTATGATAGATGCGTTCAAGATGAATACAAAGTGACTGATAAGCGTGCTGCAATGGAATTCACATTAGAAGGACAAACATTCATGCATCGCAGTGCAAGACTAGATGGAACAAAAAAGTTCTAATCAGCTTAGTTAAAAGAGCACAAGTCTCCCATAGAAGGGCATACTAAGGTGAGCAATGGAAAAGAAAATGCACAAATTGCTTGAAACACAACTATTCTTAAGCTCACAAAGCAAAGAAAAAGTGCTACAAGCGCTAGAATATAAGACAAATGCACAAAATTGGACATTACAAAGGATAAGAGAAGTGGGAAAGCACCAAGGAAGTTCACCCAAGTTGAGGGAAAGAAACATTGCCAAAAGAACTTGTGTGAACCACTATGATGTGCTAGTACAAGCAAGAAATAAGTACAAGCGGTGGAGAAACAATGAATGATGACCATGAAGGAGGTCATGTGCAAGATTAAGATGAGAGAACAACTCACAAAAAACACAAAAAGGCCCAATGTCAAAGAGTAGGATTTATATGATGAGGGCAAATGGAAAAAAGGAAGAATCCACTATTTAAGTGATGAGTCTAACTAAAAATTAGGATAATACCAATAATAAGATTAGTTGAACATAATAAAACATACCAATAGATACATGCAACGAGGACTTTGCACAACATTTTTCTAGGAGAGAGAGTATACAAGTATAATCTAGAATAATATAATAGTATAGTACTATAGCATACAAATATAATCTAGAAGAGTATAATAGTATATATATAGCATTCAACATTTTGAAAAATCTACAAAAGAAGATCAAGGTCAGGTGTAGAAGAAGCAAAATTTAAGAAAAAGCAAAATTTGGGTAGGGTGTACAATGAACATGAAAATTGTTGCAAGGTGTGCGCCCTTGGTCTCCTTGTGTTATGCAGCACAACGCTTGGGTTCATGACAAGGCTTAACTGCTTCCCATGGATTCATTAACTCTAACGATTGTATCGGGCATTAACAGGTCGATCTTTTGGTGCAACGGCAACCGTCTTTCCAACAATTGGTATCAGAGCCTAGGTCACGGGTTCGAACCCCTCGCTTGTGCTGGGGGGATTGTTGTAAGGTGTGTGCCCTTGGTCTCCTTGTGCTGTGCAACGCAGCACTTGGGTTCGTGACAAAGCTTAACTGCCTCTCGTGGAATCATTAACTCTAGCGGTTGTATCGGGCATTAACAGGTCAATCTTTTGGTGCAACGACAACCGTCTTTCCAACAAAAATGAGTGCAAAAAGTGACATCTAGGAGCAATTTAAAAATTGTTAGAATAAAAGAGTCTAGAAGAACAAACCTTGGAGGCAAGAAGAATAAAGGCAAATGACAACTAAGGATGGTAAGCGAAGAAGATATAGACAAATGAAGAGAAAAGGATGATGAATGAGAATGAAAACCCCATTGATAGAAGTAAAAGAAGTAGCATTTTGAGCAAGGAAGGGCACAAAGAAGGGAAAATAGAGGTAAGAGGTACAAAAGAATAAAAAATCGAGGAATAGAGCCTAAAACCAAGAAATAATAAGGAGAAAGAAGGAAAATAGGGAAGATGATATAGAATTCCAAAAGGTAAAGGTCAAATGAGCATACATGAAGGCCTAGCAATGGGAAGGATGGATAAAGTGATAGCTGATATAACACATAGCCTAAAGAGATATGAAAAAGAGGCAGATTTGGAAAGTTTGCACATGCAAAATAAGACTTAAAAGGAAAAATCCAATACAAGAATCAAAGGTAGGTATAAGTACAAAGATATGGATACAAAATGTAATAGCAACAACAGAGTTGTAGATAGGGATGATCTTACCAAGGTGGGCGGAAGAAGAACAAGGTCAAGGAGAAGGTGAGCCTAAAGGGAAACCACCAAACAAAGAGGACCCCAAGGAGAATGGGACAATTTCTCACATGAAGAGCTAGAACACCCAATTCCAAACCAATCCTCAAAGGAAGAACAACACCACTCACCTATTGGGCACAATGTTGAGGAACAACAAGACGAAGTGCAAGAACCTCAACTAGGTTGAAAACAATAGATGGCAACAAAAGGAGAGAAACCTCAACAAACGCTAGAAACTCCACTTGTGCAAAGCCCTAGTGTCACCAAGGTAGGAGCAAAACAAGAACTGGGGAACCAAAGGCACCCTAGAGTCCCTACTAATGCTCAAGAGAATCAAAACCAAAGAAGAGAGAACAAAATGGAAACTGAGGGGGATATAAAATAGAGTGAACAAGAGGCAAAGGCCCAACATGAAGAACATACACAAGCCAAGCAAGCTGCAATCAAACAATCCTTCTAAAGAAATGAATGAAAGAAGAAGCACAAGGAGAACATGCACTTAAGGAAAGGCAACAAATTTTGCTCCTTGCATAATTCAGTGACACCTCTCTCAAGACAATTACATAGTTTGTGGAATTGATGGAGCCTCACACTTGTAAGAGCTGATTGATATGCTTTGATACCATGTATGAGTTGGCTATAAAGGTAGCCACCCAAGATGTATGACTTCATGAAAGCACGGGAGAGTCAAATGAGAGAATAATTCTATTCTATCAATGAACGCAAAAAGATTGTTACAATGTACATGATATGCCTTTCTTATAAAGACAAGGATGAGATGTAGGATGAAGTAGACATATGTCAAGTGTCTTAATCCTATGACATGAAACAACTAGAGAATAAGATGCCAACTAGTTGATAAGATCACGTGTTAGATAAGATCACATGACAATCTAGAAAAATCTAGACTTATCCTAAGTAAACTTCATATTGGAACATGTGTGAAGAGCACTAACTAATGACTAGTTAGATAATGTGTCTAGTTCACACTACAAGGGATAAACCGGATAGGTAATAACCTTGTTCACACCAACATCCCCCCTTAAGTGCAACTTAGGGAGAAGTAGACAAATGTAAAAATGGATGGGTACCGATTATTAGGCCATGTTAGATACCCATGTACAAGCAATCTCTCACAAACAGAGAAAAAGAGAACCTAGTGGGACAAAACTCCTCTCCAAAAGAAAGAAAAGCATGAAAGTGAAAGAAGTGATAGAAGGAAGGACTCAACATGACCCCCCAAGGACTACTTCTATCACAAATGTACAAGTAATTATCCCCCCATAGAAAAGAAAGAATGATATGATAGATCCCCCCCCACAAAGAAGTAGCTCCTAAGACAAGGAATGCTTGAAGACAAAAAACAATCCAATGCCTACAAACAACATTTCTCCCCTTGGGAAGAAACAAATCCAATGGTGTATGTAGAAGCAACTCCCAAAACATGGACGAAAAGGGAATCCAAATCAATGTGTGTGTCTTAGAATACAACTCTAGTCTCCTCATGCTAGAAAATGGTGTCTTCTCTAAATCAAGAATGAAATGCCCAATCAAAGAAATAGAACCAAGAGAGGAATGATAATGAACTACATTTGAAAACACTGAAGATGGGATGACATCATTGTCATCAAAGAGGAGAGATAACCCCTCAAATGCGTCCTCCAAATCATCAATGTGAGACTCCACAAACAAGGAAGCAATGTCTAATAAATAGGAATCCCAATGAGGTGGATCAGGAAGACTGAAATGATCTCGCTGCAAAGAATCACTCGAAGCTCTCAAAGAAGCATCTCTAAACTCTGATGTAGCAATAGGAGATGGTGGAGTAGTGATCTCAATAGGAGGAGTAGCAGAAGCAAGATAAGTCTCAATGTCATCACAACGTTCAAGACCTACAAAAAATTCAATCTCCTCTTCCAAATCAACATCAAAGGGTACATTATCTGCATCATCAATGGGTATGAGACAATCACTAGCAGGATCTTTTGGGAATGGAGAGATATGAGGGTCTCCATAGATCTCCCAGACCATGGCCCAAAGTGTGCATGGGCACTCAATTTCTAAGATTTCCCAAAACAAATCAACACCAATAGTTGTGCCAATCAATCCTATGATATAATCAATCCAATATATAGTTTTCTTATGAGGTGTATGTGGTTCAGGGATGAGTCCATAAAGATATGACAAAAGATGCAGCCACCTACAATGTGACGATGCCTTTTTGCCAAGACCCATAATTATCCTTTTTTAGATTTACCACATAAAGATAAATAGAAAAACCCATGACATCTCCTTAAATGATTAGAGATCAAAAACTCACAAGATTAACCCCAATTTACTCAATCAAAGAGATCAACCCCTAGCAAAAAATGATTGTGAGATTTTATAATCAGTCCAATTACAATTGCCACAAGCTAAAACAATAGAGTGGTCTTTGATTTTGGTACAATGCAAAGGCCAAGATTAGGCTAAAATTGAAAGTACAATTTCTAAGAAAAACTAGATCAAATAGATTGCAGATCTAGAAAGTGCTCGAAAAATAACGCACCTTCAAAAAAATTTCACTAAAAAATGTTACTGTATGAACTCGAACAAAGCCTTTGAAGTTCTGAAAATAGGAACTGCTAAGGTACAAGTGAGAGAAACTGCAATTTCTAGCAAATCTAGGCATCAAAACCAAAATCTGATTCCATCACTGCAAAGCTTGCGAAATTCTAGCCCAAATAAAATTGTTCGAAAAAAGAGCAAAAATGAGCAAGATACGACCCTGTGAAGTTGGACTACCAAAACCAAAATGCCAACGGAGAGAGGGCCTGTCGAAAATTTTTGATTAAGTTTGTGCACGATCTGTTTGCTGCATGCAAAAACTAACAAATACCCAAATAGTTTTTCAACATGCATAAGATGTGGATCTAATGCAAAAAAACACTTCCAACAACAAAAAAACGGCATATAGAAGCTAAATCAGCCACCTAAGTCAAACAAAGGCATGTTGCAACTTGCAATACAAAGCCACAAAGAGGAAACCCTCACAAATATGGTTTTTCCATCAAGTTTTTTTGATTCTCTAGGTCATTCGATGCAAGAGAAGAGCATACTCAACTATCAAGATCCACCATGATTTGAATTCAAGATCTCTCAAAAAATTGACTAACACAGTGATTCCTCCTCGCTCTGATACCATGTAAGCGCTGATTGATGTGCTCTAATACCATGTAAGAGTTGGCTATGAAGGTAGCCACCCAAGATTTAGGACTTCATGAAAGCACAGGAGAGATCAAATGAGAGAATAATTCTATTCTATCAATTCATGCAAAAAGATTGTTACAATGTACATGATATGCCTTGCTTATAAAGACAAGGATGAGATGTAGGATGAAGTAGTCATATGACAAGTGTCTTAATCCTCTGACATGAGACAACTAGAGGATAAGATGCCAACTAGTTGATAAAATCACGTGTTGGATAAGATCACATGACAATCTAAAAACATCTAGACTTATCCTAAGTAAACATGTGAACATGTGTGAATAGCACTAACTAATGACTAGTTAGATAATGTGCCTAGTTCACACTACAAGGGATAAATCGGATAGGTAATAACCCTGTTCACACCAACAACACCAAGAACCCTTGATTCTACTTGTCCTGGTGCCCATTGGCCCATGCAATACAGGAAACAGTGGCTTCCTCTCAATTGGCACTCCTCTCAAATACCCAAGCAATGGCTGCCTTAATAAAATGGCCATGAAGATTGCTAGATAAAGTGAGAGCACAATGGATCTACATAACTTAAAGGCCCAGGTTAGAAAGCTAACTTCTAAGTATGCTGACCTAAAACATCAATGGGAGCAGGTTAAGTTCACTGCCCACAATGTGACTACTAAAGCCAAGGAGTTGAAACAAGAGGCCTAGACCATAGCCAACCTGTTCATATAGATGAGGTCAAAGCTCACTAATGATTTTGACCTAACTATTGAGGTGCTCATCAGACTCATCCACTCAATAGTACATGGTATGCTCGAGCAATCAGAATTCCAACCTACAAAGGAAGAGCTAACAGCACTCAAACTCAAAGATGTGGGAGGCCCAATTGCAAACCCTTCAACAAAGCAAGTCCTTGGCCAAGCCAACATTCTTATCCATTGTCGAGAACGACAAATTCATTCTACAAAGGACCCAAAACCTGTTGTACCACCTAAAGGATCTAAGCAAACAACCATACTTTGTGAAAGACAAAGTGGCATGCAAGTAGTTGCTTGTAGAGTAAAAGGAGTCAAAATTCCAATTCTAGAAGTTGAAGAGTTATTCAACATCCTCCATGAGGAAGCCTTTGGACTAAAGGGAGATCTAGCCAACTACCCATGATAACTTTACAAGTCAAATAAGACAGACCAAATGATATTGGCAAGTGGTAGGAAGCTTTTGGACTAATGGGATCCTACCTTTGGACTAAAGGGAGACCTATCCAACTACCCATGATAACTTTACAAGTCAAATAAGACAGACCAAATGATATTGACAAGTGGTAGGAGACCATTAAGAAAGTAGAAGCTAAGGTGACCACAATTGCCGGCATTAACACGAGGTGGGAAAACTTTCTAGTGCTGGTAGGGACTCGAGCTCCTGAAATTTTGGCCAACACCAACAACCTCTAGCAAGCCATTGAAGAAATTAACTTGTCTAGGAATAGACAAGGAAACTAGTACAACGGGATGTTAGCATGGAAAATGATGTAAATTGCAAGCGGGTTGAATGAATAATTGATTAACAATTGGGTGGAGTAGACCACAGAAGCACCTATGGGAAGATAACAAGGAGAATTGAAACAAACACACTCTTATATTAATTGCTGAAGAAAATGTGGAATTCCAACAATCCTAACTACACACTCATTTGATAAACACCAACACAAATGCAAAGACTCTGCTTACAAGGTATTCTCGAGTTACTTCCCAAGCCAAATGCCTATGTCCTAGGTGAAACTATGTCCGCTTATTCTCTTCTGCTCACTCTACCATTTGAGACACGAACTCCAGAACACAACCTAAAATTGTTCTCCCAACTGTCCAACCCAAGTATTAAGCTTCATGTGCTAAATAACTGACACAATGATTCATGGCCTTTAGCCTAGGTATCAGTCACTAAAAACAATTATGCCAAATGGACACGATCCAAGAAAACTAAAACTTTAAGAAACCTAATGCTTCAGCTTCCATCCTGTAGTTTGCAAATTCCCCATCATTGTTGTACACCTTTAATGTCACTTGAAGACTTTTGATCATTCTAGAGAGTCTGATATAACAGTCAAAAGAGTGTTTGTCATTTTCCACGTATTATCAAGAGAATGGATCTTCAACATATCCAGCCTAAAATGTGTTGGTTGGATGTCACATCGGCTCCCTAAGCTTGTGCAGCAATAGATGGAACCTTGGGGACATGTTCTACTCTGTGTAGTTCCATGAGGGTTCACTCTATCTTTAAAAAAGCATAAGTTTGCTTCAACCAACGTGCCCCATGCAGCACCAATGTCACAACTAATGGCCTTCACAAAAATGTTGTAGATTACTCAGGGTCCCAATCACACAACTAATTTCCCACACCAACTCACAACACATAATTCAAACCAAAACACAACAGCTAGTCCACTGCGTAGACAAACCAAAACAGAGCAAAACAAAACTCTTTCTAGGTGATGCAAAATTGCTTGACCCCTAGGATGCTCCTGCATCACAGAAGTTTGCTACATAGATGACCTAGACACCTAGGAGGGCAAACAACAAGATAATGAGTCATGGCAAAGTGTTATAAGGACAATCATCACCATCCATTCAGAAAAGGATCTCCACCACATGATTGGGAGGGAAATAAACTATAAATACAGAGAGGTTCGAGGCCAAATAGACACACTGGCACAGAGAGAAAGGAATATAGAATTTATGATACTTAGATAGGAAAGTACGTAGAGAAAATAGAAAAATAGGAGAGTATTAAGTATGTTCTGCACAATCTTGTTGTAAGCATAGAACCTAGAGTGTAAAGCATACTCAATTTAAGGAACTTTTGATAAATAATATATGAAGTGTTTACTACTCCAATCTGAGTTGTCTTTATTGTCTCTAAATATGAATGAAGGAATCTTTTAACAAACTCTTAAAATGGTTCAGTACGTAAGACGACTGATGGGGTATCCCGGCGAGCTTTTATGCTTCAAGTGAGCTCTCAAGTCCTCCCAGGACAAAAGATAGGTCAGTGCAGTGTCTCCTCTGTTGGGTGGTCATCAGTTTGTCCAGGACCAGCAGGGCAGCCACAAGTGCCTCCATACGCACCCAACAATTAAGTAACAAGATTTCCCCCAAGGGGCAACATGGAATTTAGGACGTGACACAACATCTATGTTATGATTGACAGTATTCTCACAAGTTAGCGCAGTGCATGTCTTCTTTCCTTGCAATTTATAGAGAATATCAGCACATTCCCTTGGACACCAAATTTGGCATGGATCAAATGGCAGAGACATTTGTATGTGGATTATCTCTAGAGATTGAGATTGACTAGCGAAGAAGCCAACAAGATAATCTGACTGAGATTTCTTAATATGTTATGCTTTATTGTCTCTTTGACTGTAAATACCCTAACATATTCTTAGAAGCTGTCATCTCTCTGATAGCTGAAGCTTTTTGAACAGAACATTATTTGAAGAGTTCCTGCTCTTCAACCACACAACTAAAGCTGTCAAAGGACGAGACTAATGATAAAATGTCTCTTAGAAACTGGATATAATTCATTGACTTAACTTTAAAAGTCAGAGAACCACATTAATATACAGCTGAATTAAAATGACAATCACATTCTTTCATAAAATGATTAGCATCTTGGAATTGAAAGATTTATTAAAAATTCCTATTAAAAGGAGAAATCCATCTAAGAAACAACCAAAATTGCAAACAGGGAGACCCTAGATTTGATGATTCACTGGACTATCAATTTGATTAAAATAAAAATTGTAAATGGTTGCATATGATAGGTTTGAAACAAGATTAAACAGAAGAAATAGAGAGGACTAACCACTGGTTGCATGCGCTTTTTCCCAATAGGATATCGATAGGGACTTGGTGTCTCCATCTTAAATGCAGTGAACCAGAGAATAAAGCCAGATAGAAGATCCATGAGTGAGTCTAGGGTTGAAGCAATTATGGCTAATGAACCACTCACTGCTGATGTATATATTTTTAGAGCAAAAAGTACAACATTTGCCAAGTTGGACAGTTGAATTGCAGTCCTCTCACTTCTTGCAACTTTCTCACTATCTTCCTGAAAGAAATTGAGCAAAGAGTATTAGTTTGAATAATCAAATACTCCTTTGATGAAATAAGGCTCACTGATGCACCGAATGCATTGATGAACGTGCATAACAACAAAAGGATAAAACCAAACCTTAGACATGCCAAGCAGATATCCACGCTCAGAAACAGCATCCATTTCTGTAAAACCCTCAAGCATCTCCTCTTGCTGCTGATAATATTTAGCCACTTCATCACCAGGACCTGCCAAGGAATGTGAAGAAATAGCTAAAAACTAGTACATGTGTGCATCTTAACCATAAAACTCAAGAAATTTTCTTCATATCACTCAAGAGAGGATATACTATTGCTATCTATCTCAATATAGTTAATCAAAGACAACGAAAAAGAAGGAAGTCATTTAAGATGACAAGAATCATAAAGTCTTGCATGACTCTATAAGCATATCCATATCTTCTATTACAAGTTAAAAAGTGAGCTTCCCTATTAGCAGCCAGAAGTATTCTTTCACATAGCGTTTGAATCTTGATAGGTCACTGCTGGGCAGAATAACACGTCTGAAGTAATATTGAATGGGATTTGTGAGCAACGCTTGCATACAATCAGAATCTGGAATCCTCTATTCGTTCAAGTTCAAACCAGGCACTGAATATACTTTCTAAGCACTGAGATATATTTTCTTAATTAAAGAGACACTTCATTAGTTGTATTTTCTCTTTCTTCTTTTTAACTGAGATAATTATTAATGACTACTGTGGATAATCTTTCCTACTTAGGTCAACCACCACCACAGAGATCCTAATTCTTGCAATCATGATACCGCTAAAGAGAATCAATACACTAAGTTATCGCATTCCTTATTTCTTTACCTGTTCAAGCTTCTTCCTTTTACCGTAACATATCTACTCAAAATTTTACATGATGCTAACTGATGTTTGGTAGATGTGACCCATCATTGATCACACATAAGTAACTAAGACTCAAGAAAACAAAAAGCATGCCGCTAAAATCATATGCCAAGTTTTCAATGCTGTAAGTAAACCCAGACCACTTGGAACTATGGTTGTAACTCATATGAATGCAGGCATCACCAGAACAAAAGATAAGACTATGATCTACAATTTTAATGGGGACATATTTTAGAAGCTTGCTGCAAAAGGCAAGTTATGTGCTCATCGAATATATAAATGCCAAATCTATAGCCCATGAGCTTATTGTAAACATAGATCTCTATGATATAAATAAATTAACGAATTAAAAAAAAAAAATCCTCACTGAGCAGTTTCTAAATTTCACAAAATGTAAGTTTACACAAATTAACCTGAAGTGATTTATCTACGGAACAAACAAAGTTAAATACTTCAAAGCTCAATGAATGTCATGTCAATTACAAATTATCTGCAAATCTCTTATAGTATGGTAATCTAGTAAATAGACCAAACCCCTAGGTGTGCACTGTTGGTAACCAATTGAAGTTAACAGGTACTTGCAGAATTAAACACTCGAGATCTGGTATAAGGAAATTCTTGTATTTTCTCAGTACATTTATCTCCGGAACTTTTCCCCTGATTGAAAACTAAGACTTGCCACACCATACAACTACTTGACAGGAAATCGATTGACTAGATACCATTTTCTCACTGCCGATAACAAATCACACAAGACTTCATTGGTATAGGTTATCAAAACATCCTCTGCTTATACTGATCTATTAGAAATTCAATTCCCAGAGCCCAGACAATTGCATGGAATAAATCATTAGACAGCTACATCACATTCCTCTGCATATTTGATTTCTACATCCATTACTATTAACAAATAATAGATACCCTGTCATTGAATGTGCAATGGCGATTAGCACCAATTTTACTTTACAGAAGGAAAATGTAGGCAAAGAACACTCAAGATTCACTGCTAAGAACCACAAATTCAATATCTTCTTATCCATCTCTGCCATAGTATCTACCTGTTAGATGGAATAATAATTAATGAGCAGCCTCAAAATATTTAGGGGCTACACATCAATCTAATACTAAATAGACATACCATAAATATCATTTGTCTAAGATTGTTTGACATTCATATTCTACAGAGTTCTAACATAAAATTATACTAAAATCAAGCAAGATATAGAGTATTCACAAGATGTCTGTGAACATAAGAGGCATTGGACATGGGTTTAAGATACAATCGGATGGCATAAGGTGAAATCTTTAAAAAAAATTCTCAGTTGACTAGATAGAACAACCGAGGCTTCTTGGATATGTGCACAAAGGAATTTAAAAAGGCCTTTGCAAGAAGTGTTTCATCAGTAGATCCAGCAAAACTGTGACCGAGGCATGGGTAATTGGCTCGGAGAGACCACGTCGTCAGGTAGTCTTGGTTGATACACTTGCAACATTCTGGATTCTTCATTGCGTTGAATTAATGTCAATACCACTGGAAGCATTGACTACTGATATCAGAAGCATGGCCTACCCAACACCAGAGGATGGAGGAGAGCGAAGCCTGATTTTTTGGATTTCAGTATGATCCTTAAGTCACACTAAGCTTTTCATTCACTGATGAAAATATGTATGGTCTAGGGAATCTAGTCAGAACTAAAATGAGTTTGGTTAATACTCTGCTTTATTAGAGTATTCTGCTGTTTGAATTTATTTTGAAAAGCAACAAAGATTTATCCTTTCGAAATTAGGCGAAGCTACTTTCAAAAGGATATTTACATGCAGTCTTCACAACGATTTAGGCAAGATAACTAACATAAAATCCAATTCCTGCTCTGTTAGACCAGCAAGTAATTATCATTGAAATCGCTACCCAAAAAACACCCAAATGTTTTGCAGACCAGAATAAAGGCATTTTTTGCTCAATTACACCTATAACACTATCATCATTGAAACCACTAGAAAAAATCAACCCAAATGCTCTCTTACAGAGCAGAATAACCCTTTGGGTTTGGTAGATAATGTCTGATGCTCGCTGAAAAGTCCTAATGTTCATTCTACTAGGGCTGGGAAAAATCAAGAATGAACTCTGAAATAACTCGTGATTCGTAAGGCTTACGACCAAAATATCATCTCTGATAAGCAATACCACTCCTAGATAAAACAATGTTCAGAAAGCTAAGATGAATGTAAATATTCATAAATAACATTTTTAGTTCTCACTCAATCAGATAAATGATGCTTAAGAAACAGCATATTTATATAGTTTAAGAAAGATTTTTTTTAAAAAAAATATTGCTGAAAGTTAACAAAATATGCATACAAAATAAGCCTGCAGGCAGTTCCAAATCAGAGCCAATACAAAGCTGGGGCCAGCAACAAAAAGGTACTCAGTCTAACCAAAAACTGTCAACAAAATTGGGTCCACAAAAAGGTACTCAGTCTAACCAAAAACTGTCAACAAAATTGGGTCCGAAACAATTATGATTCCGAAAGCTTATGACAATAATTCCATTTCTCCCATAAAAATACTTATTCTTCTGGTTAAACAAGATTCAGAAACCTAACATAGTCTAATTGTCCATAACAATTTTTTCTTTTTTCCTTAACAATTTTAACTATTATTCAATAAGGAACACTAAAATTATTCAACTAGGAACATGCACAAGTTTCTAAAGATATATGAAGTGGGTTTGTTTAAGCACTCTACTTAAATATCATCCATTTTAATGATCAAACAATCAAATTGCCATTCACAACAAAAGATGGTAAATATTTGTCCTATTTTTATTTATTAAAATAAACTTTTGACTGTTGAAGTAGATGATATTTAAGAACAGTCCTGCTTAAGTTATGAGTTCTAAAAATCTATCAAACAGGTCTTCTTGATTTCGGCACAGAATCAAACAAATGTCGAAAGAAAAACAAAAGAAAAAAAAAACATAAAGACAGTGGAAACAAGCACAGACCGAGTTCTATATTAAGGCAATCATGCATTCCTCCCTGAGGCTCATCATCCCTTTCAGGCCTTGGAACCTTGTTGAATTTGAGCCTCCATGCATTCTCAGAGCCTGTCAGAACACCATTCTCAAACTGAGCAGCATGGAGCGAGTCCTCATTTCTCTCTTCCATGGCTGATTGATCAGGTATTGTAATACGTGCATTCTCTGCGCCTGTCAAGGCACCACTCTCAACCTGACCAGCATGGAGCGAATCCTCATTTCTGTTTTCCATGGCTGATTGATCAGAAAATGTAATATGAATATGAGGATATCTGAAATATGGCCAAGGAATGTTAATTAATTCAGAACCTCGCCTCTATTCTGTCAAATAAGTGAGCAGTGTCTGGATTTATACACATGGCGTAGAAATATTAGTGGACTAAGCATTAATTGAGAAAAGGACCCGCCAAAACATCGTTGCAGAAATATTTCTGTTGCTGTCCTTCCAAAATCTTTCGACCATAGGCGCCAAAAAAAGCACATTTTCCTCGTAATCCAAGAAACATCCCTTGGAAGCTTTGTCTCTATCAAAGCTCAATGCTCAATCTTAATCTTGGTATGTCAGAAGATTTCAATAACGTTCATGAGAAGCAGGAATAGAAATATTACTGTGAACGTCGTTGTAATATGTTCAGTTAAAGCGTAAACCAAATAAACCTTAAAAAGGGGCTTCAATACATTATTTGTTTTCTTGTTGCAACATTAACTACTTAAGTAACTGATCTGATATAATACATGAGTTGTTTTATTTCCTATTTTTATCTTCCAAGTAAAAGTAATGGAGATGGGGGATCAGGGCTTCAATTTGGTGGTCGACCTTGCCTGTCAAGCAATTTTTTGGTGACAGTATCTATTTGAAGTTGCCATCCATATATATACATGTAGAATTTTGACAGTTTACTTAAAATCTTAGTCTTCTTAAAATTTTAATTGTATTTTATGGTTAAAATGACTAAATACGGCCATCAAATTTAGGACCTAATGGGGATGTTTTCCCTCCAAAAGTGAGTAATTTTTTTATATTATAACCTTTACGTAGTTAGGATGGTTGTTGAAGATTTTCTAATTCCTTGAAGTGTCACAGAGGTGGTTTCTTTTCTGCATGGAACTTTTAACAAGACTTTTCCTTTCTATAAGATTAACCTTTTGGAATGGTGAATTTTATGGATTTAATAAATGTTGGTAAATAGGAGATAAGTATGCAAATGTCTTACCATGTGAATTTTGATGCGGAGAGATTTTTTTAGTGTTCCAATTGAAGTGTTATCTTTCTTTAGATACTCTTAAGAATTGAACGATTATTGACTTGTTCTAGGGTGTGGATTAATGTCTAAATGAATGTCTTTAAATACAACTACATGCCAATAATCATGTTCTTTAGATACTCTTAAGAATTGAACGATTATTGGCTTATTCTAGAATGTGGATTAATGTCTAAATGAATGTCTTTAAATACCACTACATGCCAATAATCATGTAAAATATGTATCAAGTTAGCTCATGGCAAAAATGAAATGGATGGGAGTCAACAAAATTTAAATTTGAATCTTTGAATTTCAAGGGTCAATTATGCACAATAAGGGATTAAACCAAGATAATGAAATGCTAATATCAATACAGAGTATGCATGTCTTGACATGGTGAGTGTAATAAATGTCAAATGTACGAGAATATGTGTTAAAATGAATGAAATAAGGTCAAGTGTATAGGAATAAGTGGAGGTGGGGATATGTGAAGAGTCAAGGAATGAGCCCAACTTCACACGAGATTGTGCCATTTGTCGATACATAATTGCATTATTATGTTCTCTTAAAATGGGCCTAAAACTAAATGGGATTTAACATCGATATGCAAGATTTACCATTACAAATATATATGGTTTGAAATTTATAAGTCATATGATATTTTAAGTTATTAATTTAATTTAATTGATGTATTAATGTTTACAAAAGATTAAAGTTAGTCTATGGGATTGAAAGAGATACAATATATAGAGGACAAGGGGAGTGTTGGGGCACATCCCAAGTAAAATAAAAAATAAAAAATAAAAAATACAACAAAGGAAAGTATGTTCCATAAATGATTCATGAAGGTCTTAGATAGAATTCCTGGCATCTAAGGTCACAAACAAGTGTGTGATGGGTGTGAAATAATGGGGTCACTAGGTTCGGGATGCCTTGCGAATCTACATTACGAGCTTGGAATTTGGCCAAGGGGCCTCTCCCTAATGAAGTGAATGTTGGAAATAGGAAGTAGTTAATCTAATACGAGCCCCTAGGGTAAACGTGCCTCTAAAAAAGTCATCGATGAAGAACAAACATCTCTCATAGGAAGAGAGAAATATATAGTCCCCATAAGCCATGAGAGCCTAGAAAGAACCAAGCAAGTCTTTAAAGAGATAAAAAAAGTCATCCTCTAATCTCATAATAGTGAAAGAATTTAAATATAATTAATTTCCCTCGATCTCTAGTTCTAAGGATTGTATTTAGCAAATACGATAGTCTTAAGGAAAATGGTGAGCTATCTCAATCCAAAATTGGTAGGAGTAAACTCTAAGTTGCGCGAGAGGAATCCTTAGGTTCCAAAGTAGTTGGAGTCTGGTATACCCTAGGGGTAGATGAGTCCATCGTTGAACTAGAGATATAGATGTGAGTAGCAATGAAGTTTTGAAGATAATGGTTCTCTCTAATTGGTGCAATCCACATGGATTAGAGGCATGCTTTATAAATCTCAATATGAATGTATATATGTTTATCTTGTGCAGAGATTAGGAGCATCATTAAAATCTCTATGGCAACAACCTAGCAATATAAAGGTCAATTAAATTTGTTAGAAATGAAGGCAAACCACTATAATATGGAAATATGAAATTAAACTGTAAATCTAATTTTTAATCCGTAAAATGCCAAATAGAGATTAAAACATGTAAAATCAGCAAGAAAAAATAACAAACTCAAGAGAGTTACACATAACACAGAGATTTACATGGAGAAAACCCTTTCGGGTAAAAAACTCCACCAAGAAAAGAGGCCAAGTCTATTTTATCTTCAATAGAGATTACAATACAATCACTTCCTTCAATCTTGCTACATCCACTCTAACAACTTCTATGTAGTTGTGAAAAACACTATATCTTCTACCTTCTCAAGCTCTCAATTTATAGAAAATACATGTTATTTGGTAATACATGAGGTGAGGTGCCTAACATAGAAAAAATCCAATGCCCCACATAGGGAATCCCGCCACTCATGCTAATTTTAGTCAATAATAATTCTTCTTACAACTTGCATAAATCACCAATAATGAACAAACTATCTTGGACGCCCACCTTGTCATAGTTGGCTAATAATAATAACAAATTCCTTACAGCATGTCATAACCACTTATTAATAGTCATCCCAAGAATAACCTCCACCAACTTGGGTGCCAGGTTTACATAAATTCCCCTATTTACAATCCCAATGCATAAGATGCTTTAATACTAGTAAATAGTTAATAGTTAACCATTACCAATAAATGATTATTTATTGTTGCCAGAAAATAATTAATTACCATACCAGTAAAAATAAAATTATCATTGTCGATGAATCCTCCATCCCTTATGAATGCATTTACAAATAATATTTGGAATAATTTAATAACATATGATTTACAAGGTTGATGGCACCTTAATCCTAGCATTCTCCCACTTGACATCATACATTGTAAATACATCCATCAAAAAACATAAATCAATTAAGTACAAGATATGAGGCCCATAGCCTCCCTGCACCAAGTGAACTTTTTTGTGCTCACAGGCTTGGTAAGATAATCTGCAACATTTTCTTGAGTGTCAACATTCTTTAACTCAATGTGTCCATTTGCAATCATTTCCCCAAAAAAGTGATATTAAACATCCACATGCTTAGTTTGAGCATGGTACATAGGATTCTTAGCTAAACAGATTGCACTTTAGCTATCACAATCAATCTGAATTATCCTACAATCAAAACCAGTACCTACACATAATCTTTGTAACCATATTGCCTCCTTAGAGACATGGGTATTAGCCATATACTCTGCTTTGGTGGTGGATAAAGAAATTGTGGGCTACCTCTTACAAATTAAATACATAGTCGCTAGTGGACCTTTGATTATCCAAGTCACCTGCCCAATCTACATCAACAAAACCATGTATGTCCAATGTCTTGTCATCACTATTAATACCAAAACAAACCAAACAATAATCATAAGTACCATGCAAATATCTTAATACCCTCTTCACATAATTCTAATGCTCGATCTACCAGGGTTAGACATAAACCTGCTCAATACTCCCACTACTTGGACAATATCCGGCCTAGTGCAAACCATTGCATACACCAAACTTCCTACTGCACTAGCATATGACACATTAGACATATCCTCAAAACCATCTTCACACTTGGAACACATATCTAAAGTAAGCTTAGTGCCAACTGGTAAAGGAGTTCTAACTGGCTTGTAACAATCCTGCATGTTAAATCTTTATAAAATAGTACTCACATACTTACTTTGTGACAACCAAAGCCTTTTGTTCTCATGATCCCTCCTAATTTCCATTCCTAATATGTACCTTGCTACCCCCAGATCCTTCATCTCAAATGCACCTAAAAGTTGAGCTTTCAACTCATCAATCATACCCTTGATGTTACTAAAAAACAACATGGCATCCACATACAAGGCAACAATTAGTATATGATCATCAATATATCTAATGTAAACATAGTGATCCTCTTTGTTTCTTACAAAACTCAATTTTAGCATATAAGAATCAAATTTTTGATACATCAGGGGTGATTGTTTCAAACCATGAAGATACCATCTTAATGTGCAAACCAAATGTCCTTTCCCTTTTACCTCAAAACCTTAGGTTGTTGCATATAAATGTTCTCTTCCAGATCTCCATGCAAAAATGTAGTCTTAACATTCATTTCTTCAATTTCAAAATCATAAGAAGCAGCTATGGATAAAAGAAATCTAATAGAAGATAATTTAGCAATAAGAGAGAAAATTCTATCGAAATCAACTCCCTCTCTAGGAGTAGCCCTTGGCTACCAGTCTAGCCTTGTACTTCTCCAATGAACCATCTACTCTAAATCTCTTCTTGTAGATCCACTTACATCCATGGCCTTCCATCCTTTGGAAAAATGAACAAGATACCAAGTGTCACAAGAGTCTAAATCCATCATCTTCTCTTGCATGGCTTGCTTCCAAGACTCACTATCATCTACAAGAATAGATTCCCTGTAGGACCTAGGTTCATTGTCAGTACTTAACAAAGTAAATACACAACAGAAATCTGGTGGGCTATACCTATCAACTAGATTATATGTTATCTTGTGGATCTTCTCAAGGGTGGAGTAAGGGATTCTTCCTCTTTCTCTTTTGCATGCTCAACCTCTTCAATAATCTCAGAGTCATCATGCTCAAAACTCCCACTTGAACTCTCGTCTTCTTCTCCATCCTCAAATCCGTCATTTTGTTCTTCCTTATGTGCATCTTCTTGCTTCAAATCAAAATCCACTGTCTTTTTCCCTTCTTTATCTTTTGGTTGTTCAGGATCAGAATTAGCTTTAAGTTCCCTCAAAATCACATCTCTAGAATAGACAACTTTCTTGGTTAGAGGATTCCAAAGCTTATAACCTTTAGCATTCTCACCATATCCAATGAAGATGTATTCTTATGCTTTTTGCTCCAACTTAGAACACTTTTCTTTAGGCACATGAACAAAAGCCTCATATCCAAAAACCCTTAAATGTGAAATAGAAGGTTTTTTATCTGTCCACACTTCATAAGGTGTTGAATCAAGAGCTTTGCAAGGAGATCTATTAATCAATAAATAGCAATACTTACAACTTCTACACAAAAGCATCCGCCCAACTATGCACCACTTAACATACTTCTAGCTCTTTCCATTATAGTTTAGTTCATCCTTTCTGCAACCCTATTTTGTTGAGGTGTGTAAGGAGTAGTCTTTTGTTTTATTATACCTACATGTTTACAAAATTCGTCAAATTCCTTAGAACAATATTCCCCTCCATTATCATATATCAAAACCTTTATCTTTTGTCCTGATTGGTTTTGTACAAAGACTTTAAACTCTTTAAACTTAGTGAAAACTTCATATTTCTATCTCAAAATAAATCTAGGTAAACCTTGAAACATCGTCAATAAAGGACACAAAATACTAATATTTTCTAATAAAATTAATATCCATAGGACCAAACAAATTTGTATGAATAATTTTTAATTTACTCTTTGTTTTATTACTTCCTAAAGGAAATGATGCTCTATTTTATTTCCCAAACACACAATGCTCACAAAATCAAAATACTCATCAAAATAGGAAAAACCATCAAGCAATTTTTTATTCATAATGGTTTTTAAATCTTTTTCACTTATGTGGCCCAATCTACCGTGCCACAACATACATGTATTTTTAGATTTTTCAATCACATTGGTGGATTTACATTAAAGTAGTGGCATTTAGCCTAAACAAAGTTCCCAATCTTGTCCCTCTTGCTACCACCAAGCTCTCTCTCACCAATCTACAACCATGCTTATCAAACATTACAAGTATTCCCAATTCATTCAACTTACATACAAAAATTAAATTTCTAGCCAATCCAGGAATATGTAAAAAATAGGGAGGGTTTTTATCCTCCCATTGAACTAAAACACAACTATATCTTGCCCCGTCCAACTATTAGATATGAACTGTTGTCCCCAAGGTAGACTTCACCTCCATCATATCTTCATATGTGGAAAACCACTCCTTATGGGGAATCATATGATATGAGCATCTTGAGTCAACCAACTAGTGTTTGTTAGAATTAATATTACATGAAGAAAGAAATACTTCATCACTTGATTCCAAGGACTTTTTTGTAGAGGATCCCACTGTTTCTTCTTGTTTCTATGGGCAATTACTATACATAAATCTTGGGAAGGAGTAACACTCAATAAAGCAACAATCAATATTGGTAAAACAAAAAAGAAGGCTTAACATTTATATCTATATCTAGAGTTAAATCAATAAAAGGATATCGTACAGAACCAACATTTTCCTTTCATCAATACTAAGAAATGAATAACAATCCACACAATTATAAAAGAAGAAGAAGCTTGACTACAATTACTCTCATTATAACAAATTTAGGTGCACAAATTTTAATCCAACCTCTTCCAAATAGCATTTCAATTCTTTTCATTATCGTCTTCATTAAATATGATTTAGAAAGCATCAATCTTAACTAACTCATTCACACCTTTGTGATGTATAGGCGGATGTTTGATAATCATAAACCAATACAAAAAGATCAACTCCTCGTTATCAATATTATATTTTCTTTCCTTTTTTTACATTGTTTAAGATAAACTAACTCCCTGTTGTTTACAATATATAGCTTTAGAATAAAAGCAAGTGCACATTTGAATAACGTTCTCTTCCAATATGTAGGAACTAAAAAAATACAAACAAGAAGCTCATTCTAGGCTTATCTAACCAAAGGAATTGAAAATGGGGTCGCATTCCAAACAAAATTGAAGTTGTTACCAAAAATCGTTCAAAAGATTATAAACAAATAAATAATAGGAACAAATTGTAAATCTAATGCATCTATTCGTTGAATATATTATATGCATTTTAAAGCTATAAATTAAGTAATGCATTTCCACCTCTATTTTTGATCATTTAAGTATATTCTATGTATTTCAAAGTTGTAAATTAAATAATACATTTCCACTTCTATTTGTGATATTTTTTATACAAGCTACAAAATAAGATTAAACTTAAAAAAATAATATATCCAACAAAAAAGCTGAAATTTTAATGCACCAACTTTCACATATTATCTTATATAAAAAATTTGGTAAATAAAATAATATATATTTCAAAAATATGATATTTCCATACTGCATTAAAGTCAATTAACGAATCTTTTACCAAAAACTTTTTAAATAATAAATCTTCTCATACATTATTCAAAATGTACTCTCTAACATATTACTCAATATAGTATGTCGATTACTCAATTTCAAATATAAATACTAATATTATAATTCAACATTGTTCAATTAGAAAATGATGAGCCCCAATAATGCTTGGATGTTTACTAAGTCGTATCCTCCAAATGCATTACGGTGACACCCAGAGACATAAAGTAATAAGCACAAGTTCTTTGTTCTTTACTCCGGTCGCCATTTTTTTTTATACTTTTTCTAGAAACGCAAGACAAAAGTGTGAACATCCAAGATATCTTCTGGCTTGGAAAATGATGTCCTCACTCAAGTACGACATAAGCTTTAACAAAATATTTTAAAAATAATAATAACACGTGTCAATATATACAAAACGTTACAAGGATATCCATGATATTTGTGTCATCTTATTAGTATCTATTATGGCTGATATTATGATATTCAAAATATAAGTTTTTTCAATTAGTTTGTAAAGTATTAGTTAATTATATGTCTGAATATTTTTTATGAATATCTTTTATTGTAGCGCTCACCTTAGTTAATATATAAATTTATTGTAGCCTTGACTTTTGATATTGTTGTCATTTCTTATTGGAAAGAGTGTGGAAAGTTAGTACAGTGCAAAATCATGTGCCAATGTCATTTACTTATAGAGTCAATCCTCTAACTACAACTTAATTTTCTGAAGTCTTTCACAAACCAAAACAGAAAACAAGACAAGTACTAGCCTTTACATGGCATTTATTATTTTATTTTGTTAAAATCATGTGTGCCAATGTCACTTACCTACATAGTCAATTCTCTATCAACAACTCATTTATTCTCCCACTTTTCTAAATTCTATCTTTCACAAACCAAAATAAAAAACAAGCCACGTACTAGCCACTACGTGGTACTTATTATTTTGTTTTGTTAAAATCATGTGTGCCGATACCACTTACCTACAAATCCAATCTTCTAGCTACAACTCTTCTATTCTCGTTTTTCTAAACTCTATCTTTAACAAACCAAGACGAAAACAAGACAGCTACTAGCCACTACATGGCACTTAAATTATTTTGTTTTGTTTGAGGTTTCCAACCATCTTCAGATTGATTTTTTGCAACTCGTTAGTATTGGGAGCATGGGTCTAAGTTGATACCTCTTTGGTCGGGAGCCAAGGAGTGAGGGTATCCATTTTGCCAAAGCTGCTTGGGGCATGATTTTGACCTTGTATCTTATTTGATGTCGAGGGCCTTACACTTAGCAAGACTTCATCCTTAATGAACTCATTTAGGGGAGAGGACCCAATAGTTGAGCATGCTCCAATAGTTGTGATAGTATTTGTGAATTTAATGCCCAATATTTGTAAAAGTATAGCACTAGTAGTTGTGATTTTAAAGTTGTTAGTGTTCACCAAATTGTCGTTTATTTTTTTGTTTGAAGAAAATAATAATGTTTTAAATATGACAGGGGAGAGATTTTGTAACCCTAACCAATCAATGTGGTAGAAGATGGGGGAAATAACCATTTGAGTTTAAAATGGAAGCACGCCGGAGTTGATAGGACACATTTTGTATCTAGAGAAGGCAATATGAAGAAAAGGTAAGAGACCATAGTAGGAAGAGGGAAAGAGTTGAGTTTGTTAGATAACTGAGGGAACTTTCTTCCACACAAAGTTTGTAATGAGAGAATTTAGGAATCAAATGAAGCTAATGGCCAATCTTAAGCACCAAAACCTTGTGAAGTTGTTGGGACGTTGTGTTGAGGGAGATGGAAGGTTGCTTGTTTATGAATATTTTCCTAGGAAGAGCTTGGACACTTTTATCTTTGGTAAGTTACATTTACATACTTATTTGTTATTATTAATATGGAAATGGTGTTTGAAAGAGATAATATGAACTTGATAGAATTGGGGTTATAGATCAAGAAAAGTGTAGAAAGCTAGATTGGCAAAATTGTTATAATATCATCATTGGGAATTGCTCATGACCTTCTCTTTCTCCACAAGGATTCATAGATGAGAATAATTGAGAAAGATATTATATTAAAGAAAGCATTTTTCTCGATGACAAACAACTCAATCCTAAAATAGAAAACTTTGGTTTAGCCATTTTTCCCCTAAAGACGAGATGCAAATGAAAACAAGAGTTGTAGGCACATGGTAAGGACACTAATGATGATATATGCCTTCCTTTGGATCCAGATTGATGATGGTTTTTTAAGTGGGGTTTTGTTGATATGGTGCAACGATTACATGGCTTTAAAGTATGTAAAGGGAGGATAGTTGTTTATTAAAGATGACATTTATAATTTTGCCATGTTGTTGCTTGAGGTTGTGGATATAAGAAAAAACATAGATCTCAATTTTCCCCATGAAATGCAAAAGCTATTGGAATGAGTAAGAAATTTAATTTACCACAATGCATTTGCCTTCAATAATGGTTTTTGATGCAGTCACTAATAGAGGATCTAATGAAAGACATTCTATTCATGCGATGCAAACATAGAAACAAAAAATCAATGCAAGAGTACTCAATAGAAGCAAAATTCTTAGAAAGAAATGAGAATAGGATGGTAAAAGTCTACAAAATTTAGGCACAATAGGACATGCCACAATAGTACATGTGTCAACAAAATATGTGCCAATATTACAATGTTTCAAATCTCAAATCTTCTAATCAGTTTTATCTCCCTTCATCCTACTTTGCCCTTCTTCCATGGATTTGTTACCTTTTTATAGAGAGTTTTTGGTGTGGTAAGGTAATGCTAACCAAACATAACACAATGTCCTATATAGCAAGATATAATCCCGAAATCTAGTGATGCTTCTCCTATAAACCTCCCCGGGACCAAATCCAAATATAGAACATTACAATTGGCACATGCAATTCAAAAATTTGTGCGAAGTCCTAAAATAGGTCCACTTTGGCATAAGAACACACTATAATTACAATAAGGGAACCAAGTACCACATTTGATACGTTGATATATTCAAAGTCTCAATATAACGTTGTGATTACAATTTGCAAGCCCTATGATCAATATATAGTATCACATAGTAGAAATAGTGTCTATGATTATGTTGTGTTAAATTATGATAGTAGCAAGAATGAACCCTTGTAGTGAGAATTGGCCTCTACAGTAAGAATAGGACGAGCCCAACATTCCAAAG
Organism: Cunninghamia lanceolata; assembly: GCA_027924645.1. NCBI lineage: Eukaryota > Viridiplantae > Streptophyta > Pinopsida > Cupressales > Cupressaceae > Cunninghamia > Cunninghamia lanceolata. Next base: position 9,611,667 of record BSBN01000478.1, read on the forward strand.
TACATGCAAAAGAAACAAACAAGAAAAAAATATTTTTAGACGATGTAGTATTGCTCAACCCCTAAGATGCTCTTACATCAAACATCCTGAGAAAATAAATTTTGAGCCAAGTGCTCAAAATTAAGGAAGTGGGAAGGTTACAAGTTGGCCACCCAAGTTGGCCTACTTTTTCAAAAATCTATGTATCCTCCTTCAATCCCTTTCCCTTCCATCTAATAAGATATTCTTTGTACTCCTTTCTTTTGATTTTCTTGCTTAAGTGCATATTAAAAATCTATTCTATTTCATCTTGCTACTTCTCAAGCACTTGTTTCTTTCGATCAGGATCTTGTGGTAGTAGTGTACTACTGGTAGTATTTGAAAAACTTCATAATAAATATATAGATCAACAAAATTGAATGTCAGTTCGATATCAAAACCTTTAGGCAACTCAATTTCAAAAAAAATGTGCAACACTTTACAAGGACCAATCTTCTTAGGCTTTAGCTTGTAGTAATTTTCCCTGGGAAGCCTTTCCTTTCTCAAATGCACCATGACTAACTCTCCCTCTAATTAATTCTTTGCCCTTCTATGCGCATCTACACTAGCTTTATACTTGGTGCTACTCTAGTCCAATTTCTTCTTAACTTGTGCATACACCTTCTTCACATGTTGTGCAAAGTATTTTGCATCTATACTAACACATTTATCATCTAAAATCCTAATAGACTTGGAACACCTTTAGGGGATTTCCCATAAAAAAATTGAAATGTTGTCTTTCATGTAGACCTATTCACTGAATGTTGAATGCAAATTTATCTTGCACCAACAAAGAATCCCATTATGCTATCTTTTCTCCTACCAAACTCCTTAAAAGATTATCCAGACTTTTGGTAACAACTTTTGTTGACCATCTATCTATGGGAGATATGCAAAACCACAATTCAACAATGTACCCAACTTCTTCCACAATATATGCCAAAAATGACTCAAAAAATTAGCATACCTATCTAAGGTGATTTTTTTTGGCAATCAATCTAACTTGACTACTTCTTTGAAGAACAAATCTGCAGTCTTAGATGCATTATTCAACTTTTGACAAGGAATGGAGTGTGTCATTTTTAAAAACCTATCTACAACAATGAAGATAGAATCATTACCTCTTAAAACAAAATCCACAGAAAGTTCTTCCCAAGGCTTGTCTGGTATAGGTAGTGTCTTATACAATCTTGTATTTTGAGCAACACCGCAATTTGGCAAATTTTGCATCTTTTTCAGTAAATCTTTTAACACCTTGGTGAAAACATGGCTAGTATACCTTTCCTCCACTACATAATTTTTTTATCCATTAATCCTTTATTATGTAGTTACTTGATGAGATTCTCTCTTATTGAACTATGTGGTATAAACAATTATTTCCTTCTGAACAAATATCCTTTACAAAATAATCCTAGGTACTTAGTTTAAGTTTTTTAAGTTTTAGTTTTTATTCCATTTTTCATTTAAAAAAATGTTTGATAAATCTAAAACATTGTTTAGTCTAATGTCTTTTGCTACTCACTACTTCTCTTCTTTTTTATTATTTGCAAGGTCAACTTTCTTTCAACAATAACTTCTTGTGAGAATTCCTAAAAATCATACTTCTACAAGTATTCTTGTAAAGCCTCAAATTGTTTCAATAAATTATCAGCGTTACCATTACAAGCTATCTTTTTTAAGTGGACTATTACTACCAAATTTTCAAAGTTCAATTCATGTTTACACAATCATTAATAATCTTGTAATACTTTCTTTTGGACTGCTATTTCAAAATTGTATAGAGGAAAATAAGTTTATAATAGATCGTAATCATGTGAAATATAGTCCTCGGTGTAAGGCAATTGCAAATACCTTCTTGCCCTCTTGATAAATTTCAATTTAGGAAATAACCAGAAAAATTATATTATTTGTCTCTATGCAATTTTCATAGTGTATTAACAACACAAACTTAAATTATTTTTTTAGATGATGAACTCTATCCCAAAAGAACCTAACAACCAACCCTCACATAATGAACTTGTAAATCAATAGAGATACAAGAGAAGCCATTTGTATTATCCTCACCATAAAGAGGAAATAAGTGTTCATTGTAGTATGCATATCATAAATAAAATAATACCACAAATAATAGATCCAACAACTAATAGCCCAATAGATGGTCCTTCAAACCAAACAAAACATGTAACACAATACAAAAATTCAAATTCCAACAAGGAGTTCAACTAGTCCATTAACTTCATGGTAACATCTAAATCTTTTTGGCATAGAATAGACGCACATTCAAACTTATAGACATGCACTATATGTGAATAAAGCTACCCTAGTATGCATGTTCATTCATCAAACAACCAACTTATTTGTAGTAGATGTTTTAGTGAGAAAGGCATACATAGATTTTCCACATCTAACAATATGGACCCAGGCAAAGAACCAAGTGTGCTGAGCAATCTCACTCAAGTAGAAGAAATATTAATAGTACAAGTAAATTCAATATTATAGGTAACCTGTGCTCATGGAGAAAAATACAAATATAATGGCCAAATAATTAGCTTCCCCCAAGATATCAACATAAGAGCAAAATCTTTTCCACATAGAATTAGAGACTTAGATGTACTAATAGTTAGAGATTTCACACACATGGGAAACATTATGATTGTTATGTAAGTAGAAGTCATACTAGAGAAGCATTACAATGCAAGATCAAATATGATCCATACTACAAAAACATTAAAATCAATGATGAATCCATAGAACTATTCCCTAATACAAATGAAAACAATAATAGGGGCCAATTAGACATGGCATTTTCTACTCTCTTTCCAAATAGAAGTTCACTACAAATGCAAGCCCAAATTGGGGAAGTCCAAATGCATGAATATGCCTTACACTTAATGCATTTTCATGGCAATAGATTTGGAAGGCATCCAAGATTTTGACACTTTCCAGTGAATCTGACAACGTGCAATCATATGCAAGCACTTGCCTTGGTGTTTATTAAGAAAAATGTAGAAGACAACATACCGACCACTATTGAAAATCTTCGCACCCACTTACAAAATCTACTAGACCATCAATTGGCTAAGCAACTAATGCATTTTGGCTCTTCTTTACGGGGTAAAAGATCATATTGGAATAAGTCTTGTGGTGAATCAACAAATATGATCAACCAAATACGATCACCAACTCTATTCTTCACATCAAGTGTTATTGACACAAATGTCTTGATTTGCACAAATTTTGCAACAAACAAAACATCACATTCCAACAAACATTGCACTGATAATGTAGTAAAATCATATCTACATCAATGATTCACTATCTTTCGTGAGGAGGTTATAAAGAAACTACTCCCAAGTAAAGACTATTGGTACAAACATGAATTGCAACATCAAGGCATTGCACATGTACATGGATTCCTTTGGCTAAATAATGCATCAAATATGGACACACTTGATTGGGAAAATAATGTAGAGGTGGAAATAGCAAGAAAATTAAATATTTTTAGATATATTTATAAGGGTAAAAATTGTATACCTTGCACTTTTTTCCCCTTGTTTTGGATTCATTTTGATTGTGTTGTCTCTAATGCAATGACTATTATATAAGTTACAATTAAATTGAACTTGACTTGATCACAGGTCTCCATACATCTTAATAGTTTGAAATTGGTTTGCATTTTATCCATCCATTATCTTGGGTTAAATCCATAGTGTGGAAATGAACTTGGAACAAATCTACAGTATGAAAATTACCCCCTAATTCTAAAATCCAAATTTAAATTTGGGCCCAAGTCGACTCTCTTCCTATTAGTTGTTACTTGTCAACTTGAACATGAAATGTATTAATCTGTGTGATAGGGTGTTGTGTAAAAGGACAAACCCTAATACACTTTTAGGCATCGAGAATCTAGAATCAACATAAAATCATCCAATCAATTCAAAAGGGCATCACATTATATGATTATCTTACCTTAGCATATGCATCGTTAGTGATAAACTATGCATACTATATGGTTGTTTGTCGTGTTTTCAATCATTGTTCAAATTGTTAATTTGAATCTAGGGGTATGACATAAGGAGAAGACCCTCACTTAGCACACTTCCAAAGATGTTCATTAAGTCCACCTTTTTCTTCAGACACAGGTTCCAAACACTACAACAAGTAGATTCCAAACATCAATAGTGTACAGGGCAATTTCATAAATACATATCAAATCCACATATTAAGGTCATTTCTACATATACAAAGATCAGTTCCACAAGCACATATTTGACCCAGAGTAGAAAATAAATACTTAGCTATCTAACACATAACTTATCAATTCCAAAGATGATCATAGAGCACAATTTTGAATCACATAGCACTATCTACACAAATAACTCAAATACCACTTTCAAAACTAAATCCTTGATCTTTCTTTTATCATTTCGAAAATCATATTTAATATCATTATTGTCTCAACTCATAATATTAGATTTTTTTATTAATTATTATTAGTTTTTAATTAAAGTAAAGCTTTTAAAAACAGCCATAAACAAACCCAGCTTTTGACAGCAAAATAGACGAAGAGCTAACAGAGCTGAACGATACTAACAGGAAAGAATATACGTTACATGTTGATTATTTTATTGTAACATTGTTCAATTGAAAAAACCGATGAGCCCCAAGAATGCTTGGATGATTTCCAAGTCATATACTCCAAATGCATAAACTAAGGATTGCAACTTCTTTGTTCTTTACTTTACTCATTTTTTAATTCCAACGTACAAGATAGTCTCAATAGATACAAAATCTGAAAAAGGATACCCATGATATTCCCACAATTTTATTAGAGAGATTAATTATATATTGGGTATTCCTATGTATATATTTTCATTTTGGTTGTATTTGCGTAAGATTTTTTTTTCAATATTATTTCTAAAATTGATGACTGGGACCCTCTTCCTTCTTTAGTGTTATAGCCGCCGTTTGTTCTTGTTTGCTTTTGTTCTAGGATTTCTGTTTGGACTTTGAGGTATGGCGTCATCTACCCACACTTTTTTGTGAATATGTGTAATATTATTTAATCATCAATATAGATGCTTATTGATAATAAAAAAATCTTTAACTTATTTAAAAATAGTATCTTTAATTCTATATTATTATATATTATTTTCCATCTTATAATTATATTTTATCTAATGGTAGTTTTCAACTTATTTATTTATTTTATTAATATAATTTATTTGTATATCAATTAAAAGATATATAGTGTCACTTAACATGTCTTATTCAATTGTTAACTCTTGCCAAATTTTGTAATACATATTTTGATTATTGCTATATGAATTTTCTTTTTAATTCCCAAATTTTATTGGTAGTACAAAAATAATATATTTTATTTTATGTCATATGCACTACTTGGCATTTTGCACTTCAATATTTTTTGGTAATACAAAAATTTAAAAAATTAGTCATAAAAATTAATTACAATAGATTGTTATTATTACATAACTCATATAATTCAGTAGTATAAACTTCGGGATAAATATGAATTAAAACTTTCTTGTAACCCACAAGACTTTGTAAGAACCAAATTGTCTTTAATTTTTTGTATTTTTTCATTTGGACAAAATAATAATGTTGTAAATATGATGGGTGGGAGATTTTGTAACCCCAACCAATCAACGTGGCAAAAGATAGGAGAAAAATCCACTTGAGCTTAAAAGATAAGCATCCTTGGACCAATAGGAGGTGTTTGGTATCTAGAGAAGGAAGAAGAAAAGGCAAGAGACCATAGTAGTAATAGAGAAAGAGCCGAGTTTGTTGGATTGCTAAGGGAGATTTCTTCTACACAGAGCTTCTAGTGAGAGATAATTTATGAATTAAGTGAAGCTAATGGACGATCTTAATCACCAAAACCTTGTGAAGTTGTTGGGATGTTGTGCTGAGGGAGATGGAAGGCTGCTTGTTTATGAATATTTGCTTAACAAGAGCTTCCAGTTCTCTTTTGTAAGTTAGATAATTTTTATATTTATTTACTATTATTAATATCACAGAGTTATTTGAATGAGATAACAAGAGTGGTAGAATTGGAGTTATAGATCCAAAAAAGTGTAGAAAGCTAGATTGGCAAAAGTGTTATAATATCATGATTGGGAATTGTTTGTGGCCTTCTCTTTCTCAATGAGGATTCACACATGAGAATAATTGATAGAAATATTAAAGTAAAAACAACAATTTGCTTGTTGACAAATAACTCAATCCTAAAAGAGTAGACTTTCGTTTAGCCAAATGTTTCCTTGAAGATAAGACGTAAATGCAACCAAGAGTTGTAGGTACATGGTAAGGACACTGATGATAATATTTGTGTGCCTTTAGATTAAGATTGATGATGGTTTTTTGAGTGGGGTTTTGTTGATATGGTGCAATAGTTACATGGCTCCAAGTATGCAAAGGAGGATAGTTGTTTGTTAAAGCTGACATTTCTAGCTTCAATGTGCTAGCTTGAGGTTGTGGACATAAGGAAAAACATAGATCTCAATATTTCCCATGAAATGTAAAATCTGTTGGAATGGGTAAGAAATTTAATTTACCACCATGCATTTGCTTTCAATAATGGTTTCTAATGCAGTCATTCATAGAGGGTCTAGTGAAGGACATTTTATTCATGCAACCCAAACATAGAAACTCATACAAAATTTAGGCACAAGAGTACGTGTCAACAGAATATATGTCAAGATTGCAATGTTAGATAATGAATATTTTTGGATTTAACTGTGTCAAGGCGTTATACACTATATTTTATTATTATTACGTCTTATTGGGCACTATATTTTATTATTATTACGTGTCCTTAGGGGGATTTGAACTTTAGTCTCCACCATGATAACCAAGTGGCCTAGCCACTTGAGCACACCCCACACACCACATAAATTTATATTATTATAATACCTTACATTAATATATATTATATATATAATCCTCCATATATATACATTTACATAAGATGTGGATAAGTTGTATAAAGAAAAAGATATCTCTTAAAGTAATTAAAATAAATTTATATCATTTAATGCCTTATAAATATTTATTTACATAAGAGATGGATAAGTATATGGAACAAGAGCTGCACAACAACAGAAGTCCTTGCCAAATGTTGATAGCACAGAGCATGGTAAGAGCATGAAAACTAGTCAAATACATATAAAGAAATGAAAGCCACAGTAAGTATCTGATGCTGTAATGGTCTAGCTAATAATTCGATATTAATTAGATACCTTTACTTTTGAGATATGATATACTCTAAAACTTTGATGTCACTTGGATAGAATACTGAGAACATAGCATTGATCCAATGATGGGTTCTCTCATCCACATGAAGTTGGATAGGAAATAGGTCCTCGGCAAAGATAAGCCCCATTCTTGGTGGCCTAACATACATGCAACATAAATTTTCAAAAAAATATAAATACAAGATAAAACCATAGAAAATTCATGTATAGATTTAGATATAACATAGGAGTTGGATCCAACTATATCTGAATTAGTTGCAATCTTTATCCACTTTCCTTTATCCTTCAGTAGATGTCAATGTCCTGTTCAGTGACAATATTTGAGACTAACCCCAAATGCTAGCTAATAGTACAAAGGTGTAAGGTCTAGTCAGATTTAAAGGAAAAGTATGTTAAAGACACACTGATGGTTAAGAGATAGCTCATCTTCAAGAAAAGATTACCCATTTATGAAGGAGGTATCTAGTGTTCTATAACACGATAATGAATAATGCTTGATTAATGCAATTCAACTATTATAATTTGTTCCTTGCTAGAGTTAAAGAATATGTCAAAACTCGGGCTCTACTTGGTTGGATAGAAATTAGATCTATTGCTTACTTGGGTGCATAATACCTTAGGCTATTTGGAAGACTAGAAGAATAACAACCACTATAATAAATTAATCGTTTATAAAAATAACAGGTTGAAGCGAGGCACATAATGTGAGTTGAATGAACACTTACATACAATTTAAGACAAATTATTTTGTAGGGCAACAAGAAGCTCAAATGCCTTCTCTGGCATTATTCTTTTTATTTTGCTTTTGCTTTGTGATTGTAATTTAAGCGTAATTGGTCAATTGAGTCATATATATGTATTTATGCGAGGAAAATCTAAAGGCTACATCTATTATTGGTCAATTGTCAATTAAGTTGTCAACTACGGCCATCATCACTCCCACTTCAGCGGTACATTCGAGCACATAAAGAGATCCTGATTTGTTCCCTTTCGCAACAACTAAAGCACCTTTGGTTACTTTCCAAATGTTGGAAGAGAAAGTGATGCTGCAACCTTGCGCATCAAGTTGTCTAGCTGAAATCAAGTTCCTCTTAAGTTTAGAAATGTGTCTTACATCATTTAGTAGCCACTTGCTTCCATTCTTTAGTTGTAGCAATATGTCACCTTTGCCGACTATCTCGCATGGCTCATTGTCTCCGAGATAAACTTTGCCAAATTTTCCTTCTTGATATGTTTGGAAGGCATCTCGGTTTGAAGTTGCGTGAAAGGAGGCACCAAAGTCTAAAATCTATGAGTCAGCTTCAGCTTCACTTGTTGCCAAGACAAGAGCTCCTCCATCATCTTCAAGAGTCATGTTAATCTCATTTTCTTTCAGTTGTTTTTGGGCTTTCTTCTAACACCAACAATCCTTCTTGACATGTCCATCTTTTCCGCAAAACCAACAACCTTCTTTCCGTCCTCTTGACTTTGATCTCTTCGCTGATTTAGATCTTCTCCTATTTTATTTTCCTTGATCTTGGGTTCTTCCCCTATTGCCTAGAACCAAGGCTTCACCGGATACTTTATTTTATCCTCTCCTCATGTCTTCGTTGAGAAGGATGGCAGCGACATCGTCAAATCTTAACATTGCTTTCTTTTCCTTGTCTTCGGATCCTGTTCTCCCAGGTGTTGAATTGTTGATCATCATCACGACATTATCCCAGTTGTCGAGAAGCGAGCACAGGAGTAGCATAGCCCTCATTTCATCATCATAATTGATTTCTACAAAAACTAGTTAGCTAATTGCAATGTTAAATTTGTTCAAGTGATTTGAAAAACCTTTTCCCTCTTTCATTTTCAGATTGAATAACTTCTTTAGCAAGAAGACCTGATTGGTTGCGGATGCCGTCTCATACATGTCGCAAAGCTTGTCCCAAATCTATTTTACCGAAGTTTCTGTTGCAACATTAAATAAGACGTTGCTGGACAACGAGAGGATAATTGTAGCAGTTGTTTTTTGATCCATCACATCCCATTCGTCATCTATCATCTTCTCTAGTTTTGTTGATTTTCCTTTCAGCGTGATAGCTAGGTCTTTTTGGATTAGTAGGGCACGAATTTGCAGCTTCCAAAGTCCAAAATTCTGCCTCAAAAATTTCTCTATTCTCCACTTGTCTGCTTCTTCCATTTCTTCAAAATTTGTCACAAATTTCTCAACCAGCTCCTTGACCGAGCTCTGATACCAATTGTTAAAACAATGGAGCAGCGAAAAACAAAAGAACAATAAACAATCACATAGTGCAAAGCTATTTAACATGGTTCACCATATGTATGGCTACATCCACAAAGCAGGAGAAAACTCTTTTATTTATGTGTTCTCAGATATGTTTACAGCAGCATATACTTATGCTCATATAGATTACAATATCCGTGAAGAGATAAGATAGAAGGAGCTGAAACAATGAAGAGTCACCACAAAAGGATGAGGTTACCGTTGGGTTTCATATCCAACAAATTTAGCCTCCTGATTATAAACAACGGGGAATAAAACTTTATGCTTCTTATTAGATTCTTACCTCTAGCAATGAAAGCACAGATTAGGAGAAAGAAAGTAGAGTGCTAGTTGCATCAAATAAAATTTTATAAGTCCTTTCTAACAAATCCATTTTGAGCATGTAACATCATCATGGCATTCCCTTAAGCCACATCTCTTTGAGGCATTTCTTCAAACAGGTCGCTTGCCTTGAACTTAGGCTTCCCCATTTTGAATACTTGTTTACCCCATTATGTGTGGAGAGAGGGGGATTTGCAGTTTTATCATTGATTTATCACTTAATATACCCATATATGCAATAGCTATAGATTAAAAAACCTCCTACACATCACATACCCAGCTTGGTATGGCATCTAATATACTTAACTAATAGTTTAATTGTGCTTAACCATAGGGGCACAAGCAAAAATCACCCATTAAATGCTACAACTATGTAAATCACATGGGCCATGGTTATTTACCATAACTAACAAACAAAGAAAATAAAGGCAGTAGCAAGTCAAACCCTAAACATGGAACAAGGAAAAACAACCTTCAAAAACAATAAAACACCCACCAAAAAAAAAAAGTCCAACCCATGGGCCTTCAGAAATAACATATAAAAAATCAATAAAAATTACATAGAATGCAACCTATGCAACAAGTTCTTGTGCTAAATCTAGTCGTTCACAGAAACTCAACCAGGCAAAATGCACTACCTCCCTCATATTGTTTATGTTGCTTTTGTATACCACGGGACATATTTTGCAAGTTTAACATTGCAACAAACAACGATACATGCCTTGGACAAGCCCTATGTTCTATCCACCTACATCCACACTTGTCCAAAAAAAGGCTCTTGAATGAGAACCTACAACCCATAATAATGCCACATTCACAATCCTAGACAACATTACAGACCCTCAAACTTTTTCCCTGTGCTGGTTTTTGATTGGGCAGAGTATTTTAGCCCTTTCTTACAAATGTAAAATATAAAAAAAGTCTGCTTAAAATGACAACAACCAATCATAAAAAGGGAAATAAGCTCTGAAAAATGGTAGATATCACAAAACATTGTACAACAATAAAGCCTTCAAAGCACTTCATGCAATAAGCCCTATAAACTTCTACAAGTTTTTGAAGAGTGTCCTTTATTACAAAAACTTGTAAACAAATTCTAGCACCATTGAAGAAAATAAAAAAATAGCAAAGGAAAAATTTAGAAACATAGATTACCCAAGCATTGAAGTGTATATCCAATAGGCAACATACCTTCTTGTCAGTAAATGCTCTGCAACATTCTTAATAAACTCAGAAGATATGTATATTTAGGATTGGTTTTTGTTATGTCACATATTACATTTACAACTTGAAGTAATATAAAAACCCTAAGTGAAAACAACTAGATATGACATCAAAATTCAAGCTTAGACATTCATATGATGTATGAAATTTGATATTCAATGTAATATGATCATTGATTCGAGTATAGCAACAATAAAAAATAGAAATTTATGATTTCATTATTCAATGTTCTCATTACCACAAAAGGCCTGAAAGATACAAAATAATAAATGAAAGTGTTGTGACAACACACATTTTTTACTACTGTATGCTCTCATTTGGCATATACATGATTTCAGTTTACATCTGTATGAGATCATGCATTTGCTCATTCCACACTCGTATACTCTCAATTTATAATTGTGTACTCTCCTACAACCCTCTGCAATCATATAATTTCCCATTAATTAAAAGGGTAACAATTGTATGTTACCATTCAACAGTGGTACAATTCCATTCCATAGTTGTATTCATTCATTAAACAACTATAAATTTTTTGTTGGAGGTTTGCCGTCCAAAACAACAATTTACCAATGGAGGAAAAAAAGGGGTTCTATTGTAATGCTCAAAACAAAAGCCAAATCATTATAAATGTTTGGAACAAATGTAAAATATATAGTAGCTCAAACCCAGTGAGATAATTCATTCTTGTAGTAGAAAGTTTGTCACCAAAACACTCAACTTAACCATGAAATCCTTAGCAATAGAGCTCTGTGACAAAGGATCACCATTACTCGCCAAATCATTTGGGCCCAAGATCTGCTTAATCATCATAGTGAGGTTAAATTCAGAAGAGTTAAAATGGCCTTGAGATGACGGTTTAATACAACACCCTTCTAATGGGGATCCATACCAAAAGTGACATATTGTGCTAAACCATATAGCTAAAAGAGAGTGCTAAGGATTTCTCTTAAGGATAAAGCATCCAAGCCCCACAAGGAAATGATACCAAAACTATTAAAGCAATACAAATCCATCAAATATTAGTTTGTTGAATAAATGCTAGTGAGGAAGCTTTCTTATAAGAGCAAAAATAGCAAGGATAAATGTAGGTTGTTGATTGTGATTGCAATATAATAGTAAAGTCTAAATTTATGCAAGACTTTGGTGATTAAAATACTATATTTTTTTAATGTATATAAAGATGCATTGCATGGCAACATTGCATGGAAGAAGGGACATTGACTAGACCAGCAACCCACGTCCCTCAACTTTTATTCTCAAGCATTTGCAAAAGCTAGAATTTCAATGCTCTCATTTATTGGACAGGGCCATGGAAGTACATGCAATTGGGTTACCAAGGATCTACAAAAGAATCCTTCAGAAAACAAATTCATCCTCCTTGGAGTGGAATTTCAAAGAAACCATTAATAATAATACCCATGATACCGTAAACACTGGATCTGTAGTGACTGATCACTGATAAGTGCAACTACAGATTCAATATATGGATATGTTTTATATACAATATTAATTGGCTAGAAATTTTTAGCCAAGGGCCTAATTTCCAGCATGCACAACCATAATTTCTACAAATGGTTTTATTATACATATATAAAATGGCCAGAGTTTTAGTCCCATGCCCTGGTCACTATAGAAATATTCATTTGATTTTCATTTCACAAAAAAGATACTGCCAATCATGATAAGGAAGCCATGACACATATATTTCATAGGCATCCAAAACATGTTGTAGTTGCAAGTGCCCTTGTAGACATGTATGCAAAATGTGGAAGCATACACAAGACACATGATCTGTTTGACAAAATGCCTCAAAGAAATGTTATATCATGGAATGTTGTGATTGCAGGGTATCCACAAAATATTTTTTTGCAAGCATGCAAAAGGGGAATTTAAAAAAAATGAAATGAAAAGACTCATGTAGCCTCCATTTTGTTGTGAAGGCAGAACACATATATTTCACAGGCATCTGAAACACTTTGGCCCCTTTTAAAGTTCTAATGCATGGATTATTCACTACCCTAAAATGTATGCAATTGCTTTTATGAAGGACTAATGGTGAATTTTGTGTCATGAATTCACCCTCATGGGAGAAAATGGAATACTAACCATAATAAAATGAAAGCCAACCAGAGAGCCCCTATCCAAAAACTCAATACTGACCCTGATACCAAGTTTAAAACTTTGAATAGGTTATTCTTCTAACACAAGACCTACTCCCCTGTAAGGTGAGAAGCCTACCACGGAGCTATTTTTCTAATTCAACAAGAAATTATTAGATTATCTCTAGAACTGTGGCTTGCACATTTCCAACAGGCATGACCTTCTCTCTGATAATTAAATAAATGTTGCACCACTATATGCAGAAACCTTGACACTTACCCATGCTCATTGAAGAACAGTATTGGAAATCAATTCAAGCCCTGCAGATTTTGATTTCAAGGAGTCGAGAAAACCTAGGGCCATGCATAAAATGAGCCCTGGGTAGCAAGCAGGTGTGGATACACCCGTCTCACAAAAAACTCATGAGATTGACAATTGCCCTGGAACAAACCTCTCAGACTGCAAGCACGCCACATCCAGAGCCATGAAAAACATTAGGAAGCAGATTAATTTTTCTACCTATGGAATTATGATTGGACACAACATTCTACCTAATACTTGTGCTCTCTCTCTAAATAAAATAAGCTAAGATAGGTAAATTGCTTTGCCAATCAACATAGTTGCAGCCAAAAGCAAAACCCTTCAAAACTATGCAATATCCCTTTGATTTTACTCAGACATGAATTTTGAGGAGCACTATTGCAAAAATAGAGAGGTGAAAACAATAGTCTCCCACCTATGACAGGGACTAAAAAAGCTTAAATGAGATTAAAGGATGCTTCTGTATCTTAGAAATGTATTTTTAAAATAACCTTTATAAATAATCCTCCCCACTCTCTCTATATATTTATATAAATATAAACACAAACCTATATAAATATAAATCCCCTCTCTCTATATAGAAATTTTTATATACAATCTTTTATAATTATATACATTTCTACAAGATGTGGATAAGTTATATAAAAAAAGTGGATGAAAAATATTTATGAGATTATTTTGTGTTTGATAAAAAAAATTGGTTAAAAAAGACCTACAATATAAATTCATTGAATCCTTTATAATCATGGAAAAGAGTCCACAAATCTTACACAATTTAACCTCTTCAATTTTAAAAATACACCCACATTCTATAATTTATTTTAATTTTTACAATCTCTAGATATGCACCTTGCATTATTGTTGTGACCACTCAATCCTCTTAATTGATGTTCTACTCTTTTATGTTGAAGGATATATCTCTGGAGGTAGTTATGCTATCACAAGCTTTCTGAAGAATTTTTTCTAGGACTACAAGAGTTCCTTGCCTAAGCTAAGTTTCATACTCTTTTCCATTGCATCTTCTCTTTGAATGTATGTAATTGCACTAAGTATTTCATTGAGGAACTCCATGTCTTCCATTACATGTTAATATAATTCTTCAACATTAATCATGGCTTTAACCATTAATCATCAGTTGCCACATAAGCTAATAGATTTTGAACAAATTTGAGCATCTTGCCACCACAAACCATCATTTGTCTAGTGCTCATAATCTAGTTTCTAAAGTACTATTATTTTGTAAAATTTATGGAGATTAAGAGGTTCAAATAGGGGGATCACACAAAGTGCTCCTATTTTTGTCAGAAAAATATAATATAGCGTCTAGTGTGCTCCCCCTAAAATGTTGACTTTTTTTAAGTATTTCACAAATCACTTCAGTGGAAAGTTAGCTAACATCATGTAGTTTATGCCTAATTTTTTTGTTAATTTTTTAATGAATATATAATTTTTTATGAATTTTCAAAGTGGACACATCCTGAAAATTAAAAATTTGAGTGTGCCCCCCCTAACTTTTTTGAAACCTAATCAGAAAAACAATTTTTTTTTCTATATAGAATAGAGTCTAGAATCTAAAAATGTAATTTGTTTGAAATTTCAACAAGCGTGTAAAAAATGACAGCTTAAATACTACACATAGATTTTCTGCAAAGAAGAACATATTAGCAAAAGAAATTGAAGATGGAAACCTTAATGTTATCAGATTTTAGAAAAAAATACATGGTTAGAAAGCTAATACAAATTTTGAAGTCATCCTTGCCTTTTTTCTGACCAATGGCCTGCAAAAAGACATATCATGTGATTTTGGACCCACATTTTGTGTTTATTCCCCTACTCTGCACTTTTTCTTACATACAAACACACTTTTCATGCTTTTGAAGATCTAGAATGATTGGTTGACAAAATTATTGCACTTTTTGTTCTTGTATCGATGTAGAAGATTCCAATTACATGTTTTTAAATCAAATTTGATATTGCAAATCATTATTTTCATATTTTGAGGATTTGGAATACTTGATTAACAAAATTAACTAGTTTTTTTGTCTTATATTGACAAAAACATTCTAATTGCATGTTTTGTAATTGAATTTGATAAATTGTCAATTATTGTATGTGTTTTTTTTACCATTTATTTTAGATTGCTATAGAATTCAATATCATGCCTCGATGACCAAAAACTCAAACATCGGAGAAGCGTGAAGCCAAGAATGCAAAGAAAAGAGAACGAATAAGACAACTTTGTGAAAATAAGAAATTGAACTCCATAAATGAAGATCAACCATCTTTGCCAATTGAATTGGAACATGAAGCATCCAAGAGAGAGAGGGATTTGGAGACACAAAGGGCACAGATGCAAAAACTCCGTGCAAGTAAGAAATTGAATGCGACAGTTGAAGGTATGCCATCTTTTCCATCTCAATTTGATAGTGTAGAAAATGCTCAATCACCGATTGAAAATGATGATGCATTTTCAAATGTGAATATAAATGTTACACCAATTGATCAAGAGTTGAATAAGCAAAGTTTATCTAATAATTCAAGTTTTCCATTGAGAACACCTAGAATTTTGCGTAAAAAGCCTAAATTTTTTATTGAAATTGATGAGAATATTCTAAAACCAATGCCCGATAAGATTCCTAAACTTACTTCTAGAAGAAATTTGAATAAGATATGGAACAAGTTTTTTGAAATATAAGTGAAACCAAAAGATGCCAATTGTTTGTTGAAATGATGAAAAATCTTCAGTTTACGCCAATCATGAAGATTCTTGGTCTAAGGACATAAAATAGTAATAGCAAAAAATCTATTGTAAAAAATTTAATCAATGCATATCAAAGCATTGGTTCCACCTCACTCACCAAAGATAATAATGCTACATGATGTGTCATTACATCAACTATAGTGAGAAATCAAACAAAGAAATTTTGTTTGATAAGAAAAACAAGGCAAGCACTAAAGAGAAGTAGAAAACATTGGTGAAGGCCGTTGGGAGGCGTGAAAGAGTTGAGGACCCGAATAACAATGAACTATGAGCATTTTCTAGTAAACTCCCATGAAAAGATAAAGTCATAGTTGAAGCCTTAAAATCCCTAACTGAGGAATTTTGGAGAAATAACACAAGAGTATCTCCTAATCAAAGGAATGTTGTAAAAAGAAGAATTGGTTATCAAATCATGAGCCAAATCCAGAGCATTTTTTGGATATAACTCAAACACAATTATTCTCCAAATTTGTAGAGTTATCCTTAAATTCAAATTAGTCAAAGGTATTTTGAAATGGAAAAACATTTTTATGTCAAATATGCCACACATGCACAACTTGTTGTATAGTTCACATGGAATTTTTTATGCATTATGACGTTTTTTGACAAATATGTGTATCTTTGCATACTAATGATATTTTGCAGGAGTATATCCACCTAAATTGGCAAGAGATTTCATTTCAAACATTTTTTGTGAAAGAGTAGATGGATAGTTGTTTTATAAGAAATCATGTTTCGATGGAACATGTGATAGTTGTGTTGGTTTGCAATGTTTGGAAACTTGTGTACACATGGAGAATACACATGCAATTGGAAATAAACTAGTACCTTTTGGGAAATATAAGTCAGTGGCATGCACTTGAAAAGATGGTAAAGAGGCAAAAAGATGTGAATTGGTGAGTGAAGAAATACCAGCATCTGTATTTATACCTATTTTTCAAGAAAAGATAGTGTATGGGTATGCAAGACATACACATAGAGATCGATGGTTGGACTTGCAATTCAGGTTATGCAAGGACATATTTCCTCTTTATACGATCATGTCAATTGTAGAATTTGTAGAGAATTATACACTACAACCACAAAATGAGGTTCAGTCATAGTACTACAACTCCACTCAGGTTGCTATATTTGTGCATATAGCATTCATTCATGCACCTAATAGTACAACTCAAAAGATAGAAAGATCTTGAGGGAGTATTATTTTTATATTAGTGATCACACACATTCTATAGAGTTTGTGCATGGTTTCTTTTAGATGTTCTAGTTGTATAAACAACATGCTGAATATAAAAACAAGAACATCAAAATAATCATCATATATAACACATTAGCCTTTGTGTCTGTAATGAAAGTAGGATATTGTTTTTATTTTTTTGATTGACTTGAAGTTGAACAATTTAAATTTTGGTTTGCTCTAGCTAGTAGTTCACCTCTTTATTCTTCTTTAGCATTCCTTACAATTGAGAAAATAGAGACACAATCTTGAAAAAGATGTCAACGTAAAGCTCTAGAATTACAAATACTTGATGAAAATTAGAAGTAGAAAACATTGTTGAATATTTAATTTTCAATAAATGCAACAAGATTGTATATTTTGTAGACCCATTTCAAATAAAGCTTCTTTCTAATTCAAATGATGACCAAAGATATAGGTAGGTCTCTAAATACAGTAAACCATTATTTCTTAACAAAACTGTAGCCCTAGAATAAATTATTTATGTTTTCATTTGACTGACAAAATGAGTATTTAGCTGGTTGAACCAACATATATTTAAATATATCCCCAATAGATAGTTTGAAATGTAAAAAAAATAGGTCAGTAATTATGCATCAGTATTAGCTTTAAATTTCTAAATTTTAGCACTCAGTTTGACCCAAAATTTATGACTAAATCCACACCTCCACTTAATGTTGAGATGAGTTAAGAGAATTTTGGGAAGGAGAACGAGGGAAATTTTCTTTAAATGGAGGAATGAGTAATTATAGAATGGTAGTCAATGCTAGTCTTGAAGAAGTCACATGATGTTGGAGTGCACAATTTAATTGTTAAATTGAGGAGGACTAAGGATTGCAAAAAAATAAGAAACTACTTGTATTTGTTATTCAAACCAAATATATCTTTAGTAACCTACAAATGAGACCAATTCAATGTAATGAAATTTCATATGTCGCTAAACTATTGGACACTCTCTTGAACAAGTAATAAGCTTGCCTAGAAGATTTGACGGCAAGAGGTTGTGTTGATATTGTATATACTTATTCCACCAAATGGAGGAAGAAGCAAAACTAAAACCATGTTGTAATGAAGAGTCCTTCCACTTTAAGAAGTGATAAACATGCTATGAGGCTTTCCAAATGGATTTTTGAATAAGAGAGGAATCTTTGATATGAAATAATGATGTAAGAAGAATCTTGTCCAACCAATTCACCTTCTACCATCTTCCTTTAATTGTAAGTGTATTAATTCTATGTCACAATAAGATTTTCTTTTAGGTGAACGTCAACTTTAATAGCTCTAGTAATCCATTTATCAATCAAACATAAATCTTGAGTTTTAGCTTCTAAAATTTTGAATCCACCTTTAAACCTAGGTTGGATGCAATGAGATCAAGAACTAGTTGAACAAGAAGAATAATACATGTGTGGTAAGAAAGATTTTGTTAGCTACCTAAATTTTGCTAACTAATGAAAGAAATTTTCTGCCCCAATTAAGTAATTAATTCTTAAGTCTATTGAGGTGTTAATTCCACATCTTAGTGAGAGAAACTCCCAAATCAAATGGAATTCTGAGATACTAAGTTATCTCACCATGTTTGATTTGTTTCCAATCTTTGGGAATCCAAATTAAGGAGTGGAACCAATTTAGGACATCAAGAATTTAGTTTTATGATGAGCTAATTAGGATCTTGACACACAATAATATAGATTTTCAATATCAAGGGTATTATTAAGCTCTTCTTAATTTTGCATAAGCATGTTGTTGTTAGCAAAATGTGAACTAATAATAACCATATTTTGAAGTATGGAAATACCAGATATGTGCTTCTAATGTAGGAACATCTTGAGGTATAAGAACAATCTTACATTACCCAAAATATTCTTTTATTTATTAATCTGTTTGCAAGTTTTCAATAGCATTCCAAACATCAACCAGATAACACAGATTCTACCATAGCTCACCACAATTATAGATTGTATCATGTGACTAGGAACACATGATCTATTTGGAGTTGATAACATCCTATCCAACTTTTCAAGAGATTTGGGTCATCATAAAGGAATAATTCACCCTCAAAATCATTACCAGGCATAACAGAACAATACCCTATTTCACTATTCGAGGCTTGTGGCAACTTTCCAAAGTTTATATTAGCAAGGGAGCACTTTCTAGGTTCACTAGACCCAAGATCTTATGGTATGAATTACATCAAGTTCCATCAAACCATCATTACTACACTCATTTGAGAAGGTTCTTTCTCCATATTTGGCTGACTACATGTTTTACAAGGCATAAAATTTTACACCACCTCGCATCTGAATAGGATCATTCCTAAGGCTAGGAGTTACTATATAAACATCACTCATAATCATTTGAAGGAATTCAAGTGGGAGATTGGAGATGGGAGTCAAGTTTGGGCATTATAATTTATTGCAATATCTTTCAAATTCTATAACTTGTAATCAAATGGCTGAGGCTCAACATGTTGTAAGCCCATTGCAGTAGAGACTGATGATGTAATTTTGATTGTTGATTACCTATATGTTAAATCAATTTGATTGTCATGAGAATATGTTTGTTTGAGCATCATTATGCATAGAGAATGTGAGTGTTTATGTTAAGGTTGCATGGTTGGATAGTCCTTTATTGGATCTTTTGTCCATGACTGCATCAAGTGGTATCAGAGTGGGTTTGTTATATTTTCTTTATTTATTAATAATTTTATTTTTAAATCCATTTAAAACTAAAACTATATGAGTCCAAGCTAGACATCATGCTCTACATATTCAACAAATAACATGTTACTATTATTTTAGGTCAATTTAAGGTGGTCATACATGAGGGGTTTGATTTTTTCTACCTTAATCCTATTAAATCGTTAATAAGAATTTAATATTTGATAAAAAAATATAAAAAATTATTCATCCCAAGCTTCAATATCAATTGCATTTGTCCATAAAAGGATTTTAAAAAATACTCTTATTTACTAGATTAAAAAAAAAACTCTTTGCAATAATACTACAATTACTAATAAGAAGTGTTTTTAATACATTTGAATAATAATAAGAATTATACATTAATTATTACTATATATTACTTCTTAATACCATTTGTAATTCCCCTTTTAACATAAACTATATATCTAATACCATTTGAATAATAACAACACTTATTACTGCATGTTAGTTTTGCTTTATTCTTTTGGTGTGTCCGTCCACTATACCTCGTTTGGTTTGTCCATGTGGGAACATTTACTTTATTGGACCAGGCTTGTGCTTTATTCACTTATTCCGAATTGATGCAAATTTGATGGGAGTCACCGAGTAGAAAAATAAAATAAAAAATTAACAATTTATCAATTCTCAAAGTGATAAAGGTAAAGGGAATTTTTTGTTTTTATCATTTATGACATTTTGAAAAATAATCAATGGACAAGATTGATTTTATTGATGTCCTTTTAATCTAGGCCCTTCATCTATATAATTTATGAGCATTAGGGTTATGGTTTAAAGTAATTAGGGTTAAGGTTTAAAATATCTTTAGGGTATAAAATTATTTGGATTAGGGTTTAAAATAATTAAGCTTTAATTAATTAGAGTGTAAAATAATTATGATTTAAAATAATTAAGGTTTATAATTATTTCTAAACCTATGTAATAATATAAATATAATATAGTAGGGCATTTTTTTTATGCGTAATAATAAGGTTATATTGAAATTCCCAAAAAACTTTACATTGTTTGTTGCCAAAATGGCTATCTGATATTTCTATGCCCACAGGCTACCACCCTACTATGATCGCGCAGGGTCGTTATATTTTTTAGAGACCTCGCAGGGTCTATTTTATATACATCTAATTTACTGTTGGTATCCGTGACCATGAAGGGTCTATATTGTATATCCTTCTTCAGCTGGCTTCTGCTATCTCAAAATGAAGCTAGAATCAAAACAAAAAGACCAAAACACAGGGAGCATCACCCACAAAACTTACTCCTTGTCGAAGTTTATCAGTTGTAAATTGAAATCTGCCACCCATTCAAAGCCTTCTTCTGCAACCATCCCTAAAACCTTTTTGATGAAATTGACTGCAACCATAGCCGTCTCCTTAGCCATCATCAAGTCCAAACCTTTGAGGTCGAGAATAAACGGATAGAGCTTCACTATCGCGTCAGGATCACTCAATGAGTCCATGTCTCTCGGTTTGGGAATTCCAATGCCCAAGCTGGCCGCTTCCAGGGTTAACTCTAATTTCCCCAAATGATCGGGAAAGAAGAGCCCCTTCATGATTTATTCCGTCATTTCCTTATCAATCTCCAGTTCTAGTAACATTGCAGCACTCTAGAAGTAATGTCAGTGTCGACATGATACCTCTCTGCATTCTCCACGAATTTCCTGCCAACAATCATCCTTATAGTACCCACCATTAGCTCATCTGATCGACGAAGCATACACTGAAGATAGAGAGAAGTCACCGGTCCGAGAAAAGCCATCTGTCTCTTGCTACTTACCAGCCTGACTGGGGTTTCCATTCCCCCACAGTGGATAGCTTTCGTTGAAAATGTCGCTGTAAACCTATAGGGCATTTAGGCTGGCGGGGAATGAAAACGAATTTGTTAAAGCCTTGGAGTCTTCTTTAATAGGCGATGGAAGTTTTTCGAATTCATATTGCTAGCTTTATGCCAACAAATATCCCGTTGTCATAATCATTTAACCGTCGCTCAAAAATCCCACCGAAGCCTATGTGCCCCAGCCTTGTCACCTGTATTGGTGAGGTGGCAAGGCTCCCTCCCATCCGCCCACAATATAGTAGGGCATTTTAATAATGTTATATTGTATAATTATGATTTAAAATAAAGGATTTACCTATATAATCATGTTATACTATATAATTACGCCGAGAGGCATTATACAGTCATAGCAGGGTGGGGATGAGAGCACTCATTTTTTCTGCCTAAATTTATTTGAAAAAAAAAATAAAATACAAAAAGGAAATAAAAAATAAAACTTAAGAAAATCAAAGAAAAAAACCAAAAAAGAAATTAAACACTGTTAAAGGAAAAAAAGCTAAATCACAAAAACTATGAACCAAAAAAGAAATTGGAAAAAATAAAAAAAATAAAAACTAAAAAAGAAATTGAAAAAAAAAAAAAAAAAAACCAAAAAAGAAATTCGAAACTGTTGTTGGAAGGAGAAAACGCTGGAGAAAATCAAGAAAACTATGGAACCAAAAAAAAATTGGAAAAATTAAAAAAAAAAACCAAAAAAGAAATTGTATATAAAAAAAGTGAGAAAATAAAAAAAACTATAGAAAAAAGATATCCCTTACTTTTAGATATATTTTTTTAAATATAAATATACTAGTAATTATTTTTTAACTATATTTTTTTTTGATTGGTTATTTTTTAACTATATTATTATTATTACATTATTAAGTATTATAATATTATATTTATATTATATTAAATATAATAATATTATATTATATTTAAATATATCTATCTTTTTAGAGGCACTTATTTTATAATCACTACTCTTAACATTAAGAAGGGACAGAAGAAATTAAGGACCCAGCACTTCCATGTTAGCACTGATTATGACTTTTAAGGAGAACTATAACGTGACATATCCAGGGGTTTGTAACTTGCGCTACTCTTATTAAATTTTTTATTTTTCTAACGTGGTTACGTACTCTTTGACATTTCACGTTACCCCGTTCGTGCGGTAACATGACATTTCTGTGCCAACAGCGTTACTCAATAAACCCTTACGCAAACTCTTTATTGTCAACTAAATGAGCAGTGTTCGAATCTCACGGAGCTCCATGAAAAAGTCCAACTCTGAGCAAACAACCATTTTAAAATCAATCTTCAACCATGGACACCTATCAAGGAATAAAAACGTGTTTATCTCGTGGGCCTTTAGAAATAACATATAAAAATCAATAAAAATTACATAGAATGTAACCTATGCAACAAGCTCTTGTGCTAAATCTGATCGTTCACAGAAACTCAACTAGGCAAAGTGCACTACCTCCCTCATATTATTTATGTTGCTTGTGTCTACCACGGGACACATTTGCAAGTTTAACATTGCAACAAACAATGACAAATGACACATGCCTTGGACAAGCCTTATGTTCTAGCCACCTGCATCCACACCTGTCCAGAAAAAGGCCCTCGAATGAGAACCTACAACCCACAACAATGCCATGTTCACAATCCTAGACAACATTACAAACCCTCAAACTTTTTCCCTGCGCTGATTTTTGATTGGGCAGAGTATTTTAGCCCTTTCTTACAAATGTAAAATGTAAAAAAAGTACACTTAAAATGACAAAAACCAGCCCTATAAACTTCCACAAGTTTTTGAAGAGTGTGCTTTATTACAAAAGCTTGTAAACAAATTCTAGTACCATTGAAGAAAATAAAAAAATAGCAAAGGAAAAATTTAGAAACATAGATTACCCAAGCATTGAAGTGTATATCCAACAGGCAACATACCTTCTTGTTAGTAAATGCTCTGCAACATTCTTAATAAGCCCAGAAGATATGTATATCTAGGATTGGTTTTTGCTATGTCACATATGACATTTACAGCTTGAAGTAATATAAAAACCCTAAGTGAAAACAACTAGATATGACATCAAAATTCAAGCTTAGACATTCATATAATGTATGAAATTTGATATTCAATGTAATATGATCATTAATTCGAGTATAGAAGCAATAAAAAATAGAAATTTATGATTTCATTGTTCAATGTTCTCATTACCACATAAGGCCTGAAAGATACAAAATAATAAAGGAAAGTGTTGTGACAACACACATTTCTTACAACTATATGCTCTCATTTGGCATATGCATGATTTCAGTTTACATCTGTATGAGATCATGCATTTGCTCATTCCACACTTGTATACTCTCAATTTATAATTGTGTGCTCTCCTACAACTATATGCAATCATAGAATTGCCCATTAAAGAAAAGGGTAACAATTGTATGTTACCATTCAACAATGGTACAATTCCATTCCATAGTTGTATGCACATTCATTAAACAACTATAAATTTTTTGTTGGAGTTTTGCCGTCCAAAACAACAATTTATCAATGGAGGAAAAAAAGGGGGTTCTATTGTAATGCTCAAACAAAAGCCAAATCATCATAAATGTTTGGAACAAATGTAAAATATATAGTATCTCAAAGCCAGTGAGATAATCCATTCTTGTAGCAGATAGTTTGTCACCAGAACACTCAACTTAACCATGAAATCTTTAGCAATAGAGCTCTGTGACAAAGGATCACCATTACTTGACAAATCATTTGGGCCCAAGATCTGCTTAATCATCATAGCGAGGTTAAATTCAAAAGAGTTAAAATGGCTTTGAGATGACGATCTGATACAACACCCTTCTAATGGGGATCCATACCAAAAGTGACATATTGTGCTAAACCAAATAGCTAAAAGAGAGTGCCGAGAATTTCCCTGAAGCATAAAGCATCCAAGCATCACAAGGAAATGATACCAAAATTATTAAAGCAATACAAAGCCATCAAATATTAGTTTGTTGAATTCTAAATGCTAATGAGGAAGCTTTCTTATAAGAGCAAAAGTGGCAAGGATAAATGCACGTTGTTGATTGTAATTGCAATCTAATAGTAAAGTCTAAATTTATGTAGGACTTTTGGTGATTAAAATACTATATTTTTTAATGTATATAAAGATGCATTGCATGGGAAGAAGGGACATTGACTAGGCAAGCAACCCACATCCCTCAACTTTTATTCTCAAGCCTTTGCAAAAGCCAGAATTTCAATGCTCTGATTTACTGTATAGGGCCATGGAAGTACACGTAATTGGGTTACCAAGTGTTATGTATGAAAAGTAGGAATGATGCGTTTAGGTGTTGTTAAGATAGATTTAATCAAACCCTCCTTTCACATATAACATTCAAGGACATAAACTGAGTTAAGTCACTACTGTTGCAAGAGGACTCAACTACAGGTTTGGTGTCACTATGAAATGACAAGGAAAGATAGGATGTGTTGATGAATTTGTTAAACCCCAATCCAATTAAGCCTTAACCCTAATTATATGATTGTGAATACAGATGAATGAAACACGACAAATGATCACATGGGAAGGCACTAAGTACATATTAGAAACATACCAGGATTTAGATTCCTGAAAGCAGAAACTTCGGGGACACTGGGGTGGACGCCCTAGTCCAATTGGCCAATTATTCTATAGATCATGAACTGTGAGATGATGAAGATTGCAACATGTTTTAGAGTTTCCAAAAATGACACTCGGGAGGACATAGGGGTTAGCATCCTTGTCTAGAAAGGAATATTCTCTTCTCTTTTCTTTAGATCCTTAATCTTTATCCTCTGCTTTGATCTCCTACAACTCCTCTCCGCAAGGTCCTACACCTATAACCTGTAATCACAAGAGAGGGGTTGGGGGTTGTGGTGTTTAGGAGCTTGCCTCGGTCAAGCCCTGGAATGGCATTCAAGCCTTCTAACACCGTTGTTAGATAGAGTGTGTGTCCTTGGTGGACATAGGAAAAATCAAATGATAAGATAGATTGATTAAAACACAAGATATATATCACCTTAGAGGTGAAACCCTCACGGAGATGAAGTGCCTTCAAATCATGAGGAAATGAGTTGATGGAGCCAAATTTGCAACAAACGCATACAAACACAACACAATACTGCTCTGCAACATAATGAATGCCTTGAATACTCTTTGCTTGATAATCATAAGTTTGCCTTAATCAACTAGGAGTAAAATGAAGTCCTAAACATGTTTATATGTGCATTCCCACTAACATTCGTAATTCAAATTGAAAAGGCCAACAAAAGGAAACCTTTTAACGGTCATTAACCGACACTTTTAAATTTGGGTCTCGGCAAAATAGGTCTAGACTACGGCACGGGCGCCCAAGTCTAGAGGCTTATTTTTAGTCATGATTTATCATTAATGTGGACCCCTAAGCCCCATTTGACATGGGTTTCGGGGAAATTTGCTCTGGGACAAGTTTTACACATGCATGATTAAATTAAGGGGACCTAGGAGCTAAACTTAGGAGGTAAAAGTCCTAGGGAGACATTTTACGAGATGACATCAAGGATCTACAAAAGAATCCTCAAGAAAACAAATTCATCCTCCTTTGAGTGGAATTTCAAAGAGTCCATTAATACTAATTCCCATGTTGTCGTAAACATTGGATCTGTAGTGACTGGTTCCTAACAAGTGCAACTACAAATTCAATATATGGATACGTTTTATATGCAATCTTAGTCGGCCAGAAATTTTTAGTCAGGGGCCTAATTTATAGCATGTACTGTAACCATAATTTCTACAAATGGTTTTTTATACAAATATAAAATGGCCAGAGTTTTAGTCCCATGCCCTAGTCACTATAGAAATATGCATTTGATTTTTATTTCACAAAAAATGATATTGCCAATCATGATAAGGAAGGCAGGACACATATTTCACAGGCATCCAAAACATGTAGTTTCAACTGCCCTTGTAGACATGTATGCAAAATGTGGAAGCATACACAAGACATGTGATTTATTTGACAAAATGCCTCAAAGAAATGTTATATCATGGAATGTTGTGATTGCAAGGTATCCACAAGATTTTTTTTGCAATCATGCAAAAGGGGAATTTAAAAAAAATGAAACGAAAAGAATCATGTCACCTCCATTTGTTGTGAAGGTAGATCACATATATTCACATGCATCCGAAACACTTTGGCCCCTTTTAAAGTTCTAATGCATGGATTATTCACTACCCTAAATGTATGCAATTGCTTTTATAAAGGACTAATGGTGAATTTTGTGTCATGAATTCACCCGCATGGGAGAAAATGGAATACTAACCATAATAAAATGAAATCCAACCAGAGATACCCTTGACAATTTGTTGTTGTCAAGCCACACTCAGTGAAAGCCTCTATCCAAAAACTCAATACTGGCCCTGATACCAAGTTTGAAACTTTGAACAGGTTATTCTTCTAACACAAGACCTACTCCCCTGTAAGGTGAGAAGCCTACCACGGAGCTATTTTTCCATTTCAAGAAGAAATTCTTAGATTATCTCTAAAACCATGGCTTGCACATTTCCAACAAGCATGACATTCTCTCTGATAAATGAATAAATTTTACACCACTATATGCAGAAACCTTGATGCTTACCCATGCTCATTGAAGAAGAGTATTGGAAATCAATACAAGCCCTACAAATTTTGATTCCAAGGAGTTGAGCAAACTTAGGGCCATGCATTAAATGAGCCCTAGGTAGTAGGCAGGTGTGGATACACCTGTCTCACAAAAAACTTAGGAGGTTGACAATTGCCCTGGAACAAACCTCTCAGACTGCAAGCACGCCACATCCAAAGCCATGAAAAAAATTAGGAAGCAGATTATTTTTTCTACCCATGGAATTATGATTGGAAACAACATTCTACCTAATACTTGTGCTCTCTTTGAATAAAATAACCTAGGTAAATTGCTCTGCCAATCAGTGTAGCTGCAGCCAAAAGCAAAACCCTTCAAAACTATGCAATATCCCTTTGATTTTTCTCAGAAGTGAATTTCAAGGAGAACTATTGCAAAAATAGAGAGGTGAAAACAATAGTCTCCCACCAATGGCAAGGACTAAAAAAGGGTAAATGAGATTAAAGGATGCTTCTATATCTTAGAAATGTATTTTAAAATAACCTTTATATATAATCCTCCCCCCTCTATATATATTTATAAAAATATAAACACAAACCTATATAAATATAAATCCCCTAGAAACTTTTATATAATCTTCTATAAATATATACATTTCTACAAGAGGTGGATAAGTTATATAAAAAAAGTGGATGAAAAATATTTATGAGACCATTTTGTGTTCGATAAAAACATTGGTTGAAAAAGACCTACAATATAAATCCATTGAATCCTTTATAATCATGGAAAAGAGTCCACAAATCTTACACACTTTAGCGTCTTCAATTTTAAAAATACACTCGCAATCTATAAATTATTTTAATTTTTACAATCTCTAGATATGCACCTTGCATTATTGTTGTGACCACTCAATTCTCTTAATTGATGTTCTACTCTTTTATGTTGAAGGATATATCTCTAGAGGCAGTTATGCTATCTCAAGCTTTCTGAAGAATTGTTTCTGGGACTACAAGAGTTCCTTGCCTATGCTAAGTTTCATACTCTTTTCCATTGCATCTTCTGTTTGAATGTTTGAAATTGCACTAAGTATTTCATTGAGGAACTCCATGTCTTCCATTACATGTTAGTATAATTCTTCAACATTAATTGTGGCTTTAACCATTAATCATTAGTTGCCACAAAAGCTGATAGAGTTTGAACAAGTTTGAGCATCTTGCCACCATAGACCATCATTTGTCTAGTGCTCAAAATCTAGTTTCTAAAGTACTATTATTTTTTTTAAAAATTGATGGAGATTAAGAGGTTCAAATAGGGGGATCACACAAAGTGCTCCTATTTATGTCAGAAAAATATAGCATAGCATCTAGTGTGCTCCCCCTAAAATGTTGACTTTTTTTAAGTATTTCACAAATCACTTCAGTGGAAAATTAGCTAATGTCATGTAGTATATGTTTTATTTTTTGTTAATTTTTTAATGAATATATAATTTTTTATGAATTTTCAAAGTGGACACATCCTGAAAAATAAAAATTTGAGTGTGCTTCCCCCTAATTTTTTTGAAAACTAATCAAAAAAATTATTTTTTTCAATGTGTATAGAATAGAGTCTAGAATCTAAAAATGTAATTTATTTGAAATTTCAACAAATGTGTAAAAAATGACACCATAAATACTACACATAGGTTTTCTACAAAAAAAGAACACATTAGCAAAAGAAATTGAAGATGGAAACCTTAATGTTATCAGATTTTAGAAAAAATTACATGGTTAGAAAGCTAATAAAATTTTTGAAGTCATCCTTGCATTTTTTCGTATTAACATTGAAAAATGTGTAAACATGATGGAGAACATGCTTAGGATTTATAGGATTTTCTATGTTTTGTTGAAAACACATCTTTGGCGTACAAAAGATAGGTCCAACCCTTTGGGTGGGATGCCCAAGGCAAATACTATCCTTAGGGTTGGAATTTCCCAAATCAATCAAACATGTGCATTTCAGAGTGCTTACAATGATGACCAATGGCTTGCAAAAAGACATATCATGTGATTTTGGACCCACATTTTGTGTTTATTCCCCTAGTCTACACTTTTTCTGACATACAAACACACTTCTGATGCTTTTGAAGATCTAGATTGGTTGACAAAATTATTACACTTTTTGTTCTTGTATCGATGTAGAAGATTCCAATTACATGTTTTTAAATCAAATTTGATATTACAAACCATTGTTTTCATATTTTGAGGATTTGGAATACTTGATTAACAAAATTAACTAGGTTTTTTGTCTTATATTGACAAAAAACATTATAATTGCATGTTTTGTAATTGAATTTGATAAATTGTCAATTATTGTTTGTGTTTTTTTGACCATTTATTTTAGATTGATATAGAATTCAATCTAATGCCAAGGAAATGACCAAAACTCAAACACTGGAGGAGCATGAAGCCGAGAATGCAAAGAAAAGAGAATGAATAAGACAACTTTGTGAAAATAAGAAACTGAACTCCATAAATGAAGATCAACCATCTTTGCCAATTGAATTGGAACATGAAGCATCCAAGAGAGAGAGGGATTTGGAGAAACAAAGGGAACGGATGCAAAAACTTTGTGCAAGTAAGAAATTTAATGTAGGAGTTGAAGGTATGCCATCTTTGCCATCCCAATTTGATATTGTAGAAAATGCTCAATCACCGATTGAAAATGATGATGCATTTTCAAATGTGAATATAAATGTTACACCAATTGATCAAGTGTTGAATAAGCAAAGTTTATCTAATGATTCAAGTTTGCCATTGAGAACACCTAGAATTTTGTATAAAAGCCTAAATTTTTTATTGAAATTGATGAGAATATTCTAAAACCAATGCCTGATAAGATTCCTAAACTTGTAGAAGAAATGCGAATAAGATATGGAACATGTTTTTTGAAAATATAAGTGAAACCGAAAGATGTCAATTATTTTTTGAAATGATGAAAAATCTTAAGTTTAGGCTAATCATGAAGATTCTTGGTCTAAGGACATCAAATAGTAATAGCAAAAAATCTATTGTAAAAAATCTAATCAATGCATATCAAAGCATTGGTTCCACCTCACTCACCAAAGATAGTAATGCTACATGATGTGTCATTACATCAACTATAGTGAGAAATCAAACAAAGAAAGTTTGTTTGATAAGAAAAACAAGTCAAGCACTAAAGAGAAGTAGAAAAAAATTGGTGAAGGCTGTTGGGAGGTGTGAAAGAGTTGAGGAGCCGAATAACTTTGAACTATGGGCATTTTCCAGTAGACTGCCATGAAAAGATAAAGTCATAGTTGAAGCCTTAAAATCCCTAACTGAGGAATTTTGAAGAAATAACAAAAGAGTATCTCCTAATCAAAGGAATGTTGTAAAAAGAAGAATTGGTTATCAAATCGTGAGCCAAATCCAAAGCATTTTTTGGATATAACTCAAACACAATTATTCTCCAAATTTCTAGATTTATCCTTAAATTCAAATTAGTCAAAGGTATTTTGAAATGGAAAAACATTTTTATGTCAAATAATTCACACATGCACAACTTGTTGTTCTATAGTTCACATGGATTTTTTTATGCATTATATGATGTTTTTCGACAAATATGTGTATCTTTGCATACTAATGATATTTTGTAGGAGTGTATCCACCTAAATTGGCAAGAGATTTCATTTCAAACATTTTTGGTGAAAGAGTAGATGGATAGTTGTTTTATAAGAAATCATGTTTTGATGGAACATGTGATAGTTGTGTTGGTTGCAACGTTTGGAAACTTGTGTACACATAGAGAATACACATGCAACTAGAAATAAACTAGTACCTTTTGGGAAATATAAGTTAGTGGCATACACTCGAAAAGATGGTAAAGAGGTAAAAAGATGTGAACTGGTGAGTGAAGAAATAACAGTATTTGCATTTATACCTATTTTTCAAGAAAAGATAGTGTATGAGTATGCAAGACATACACATAGAGATCAATGGTTGGACTTGCAATTCAGGTTATGCAAGGACACATTTCCTCTTCATACGATCACGTCAATTATAGACTTTACAAAGAATTAAACACTACAACCACAAAATAAGGTTCAGTCACAGTACTACAACTCCACTTAGGTTGCTATATTTGTGCATATAACATTCATTCATGCACCTAATAGTACATAACGAAAGATAGAAAGATCTTGAGGGAGTATCACTTTTATATTAGATATGATCGCACACATTCTATAGAGTTCTTGCAAGGTTGCTTTTAGATGTTCTAGTTGTATAAACAACATGCTGAATATAAAAACAAGAACATCAAAATAATCATCCTATATAACACATTAGCCTTTGTGTCTGTAATGAAAGTAGGATATTGCTTTTATTTTTTTGATTGAGTTGAAGTTGAACAATTTAAATTTTGGTTTGCTCTAGCTAGTAGTCGACCTCTTTATTCTTCTTTAGCATTCCTTACAATTGAGAAAATAGAGACACAATCTTGAAAAAGATGTCAACGTAAAGTTCTGGAATTACAAATACTTGATGAAAATTAGAAGTAGAAAACATTGTTGAATATTTAATTTTCAATAAATGCAACAAGATTGTATATTTGCAGACCCATTCCAAATAAAGCTTCTTTCTAATTCAAATGATGACCAAATATATAGGTAGGTCTCTAAATACAATAAACCATTATTTCTTAACAAAAGTGTAGCCCTAAAATAAATGATTCATGTTTTCAAATTTTAACTGACAAAATGAGTATTTAGTTGGTTGAACCATCATATATTTCAATATATATCCAATAGATAGTTTGAAATGTAAAAAAAAATTAGGCCAATAATTATGCATCAATATTAGCTTTAAATTTCTAAATTTTAGCACTCAGTTTGACCCAAAATTTATGACTAAATCCACACCTCCACTTAATGTTGAGATGAGTTAAGAGAATTTTGGGAAGAAGAATGAGGTAAATTTTCTTTAAAGGGAGGAATGAGTAATTATAGAATGGTAGTCAATGCTAGTCTTTGAAGAAGTCACATGATGTTGGAGTGCACAATTCAATTGTTAAATTGAGGAGGACTAAGGATTGCACAAAAATAAGAAACTACTTGTATTTGTTATTCAAACCAAATCTATCTTTAGTAACCTACCAAGGAGACCAATTCAATGTAGTGAAATTTCATATGTCACTAAACTATTGGACACTCTCTTGAACAAGTAATAAGCTTGCCTAGGAGATTTGACGGCAAGAGGTTGTGTTGATATTGTATATACTTATTCCACCAAATGGAGGAAGAAGCAAAACTAAAACCATGTTGTAATGAAGAGTCCTTCCACTTTAAGAAGTGACAAACATGCTATGAGGCTTTCCAAATGGATTGAAAAAGAGAGGAATATTTGATATGAAATAATGGTGTAAGAAGAATCTTGTCCAACCAATTCACTTTCTACCATTTTCCTTTAATTGTAAGTGTATTAATTCTATGTCACAATAAGATTTTCTTTTAGATTCATCACCTTTAATAGCTCTAGTAATCCATTTATCAATCAATCATAAATCTTGAGTTTTAGCTTCTAAAATTTTGAATCCACCTTCAACCTAGGTTGGATGCAATGAGATCAATAAGTAGCTCTAAAACTAGTTGTACCATCTCATTTAATCTAAAAATTGTTGGATTAATTTATTTGAAAATCTTCATACCCTATATTAGACAACATCCAACAAGAAGAATAATACATGTGTGGTAAGAAAGACTTTGTTAGTTACCTAAATTTTGCTAACTAATGAAAGAAATTTTCTACCCCAATTAAGTAATTAATTCTTAAGTCTATTGAGGTGTCAATTACACAACTTAGTAAGAGAATCTCCCAAACCAAATGGAATTCCAAGATACCGAGTTATCTCACCGTGTTTTATTTTTTTTCCAATCTTTGGGAATCCATTAAGGAGTGGAACCAATTTGGGACATCAAGAATTTAGTTTTATGATGAGCTAATTAGGATCTAAACACGCAATAATATAGATTTTAAATATCAAGTGTATTATTAAGCTCTTCTTAATTTTGCATAAACATGTTGTTAACAAAATGTGAACTAATAATAACCATATTTTGAAGGATGGAAATACTAGATATATGTTCTTCTAATGTAGGAACATCCCAAGGTATAAGAAAAATCTTGTATCACCCAAAATATTCTTTTATTTATTCATTTGTTTGCAAGTTTTCAATAGCATTCCAAACATCAACCAGACAACATAGATCCTACCATAGTTCACTGCAATTATAGATTGCATCATTTGACTAGGAATACATGATCTATTTGGAGTTGATAACATCCTATCCAACTTTCAAGAGATTTGGGTCATCATAAAGGAATAATTCACCCTCAAAATCATTACCAGGCATAACAAAACAATACCTTATTTCACTATTCGAGGCTTGTGGCAACTTTCCAAAGTTTGTGGTAGCAAGGGAGCACATTTCTAGGTTCAGTAGACCCAAGATCTTATGGTAAGAATTACATCAAGTTCCATCAACCCATCGTTACTGCACTCATTTGAGAAGGTTCTTTCTACACATTTGGCTAACTATATGTTTTACGAGGCATAAAATTTTACACGACATCGCGTCTGAATAAGATCATTCCTAAGGTTAGGAGTTACTATATAAACATCACTCATAATCATTTGAAGGAATTCAAGTGGGAGATTGGAGATGGGAGTCAAGTTTGGGCATTATATTGCAATATCTTTCAAATTCTATAACTTGTAATCAAATGGTTGAGGCTCAACATGTTGTAAGCCCATTGCAATAGAGACTGATGATGTAATTTTGATTGTTGATTACCTATATGTTTTAAATCAAGTTGATTATCATGATAATATGTTTGTTTGAGCATCATTCTGCATAGAGAATGTGAGTGTTTATGTTAAGTTTGCATGGTTGGATAGTACTTTATTGGATCTTTTGTCCATGACTGCATCAAGTGGTATTAGAGTGGGTTTGTTATATTTTCTTTATTTATTAATAATTTTATTTTTAAATCCATTTAAAACTAAAAGTATATGAGTCCAAGCTAGACATCATGCTCTACATATTCAACAAATAACATGTTACTATTATTTTAGGTCAATTTAAGGTGTTCGTACATAAGGGGTTTAATTTTTCTACCTTAATCCTATTTAATCATTAATAATAATTTAATATTTGATAAAAAAATATAAAAAAATTATTCATCCCAAACTTCAATATCAATTGCATTTGTCCATAAAAGGATTTTAAAAAATACTCTTATTTACTAGTCCTTAGACCATTCACACACACACACACACATAAACACATGTTTTTGCATTTGTCAATGTTGAAAAAAGGTCAATTTTATACATCCTTTACTTAACCAACTTTTATCATCTAAGCATTAGAATAAATTACATATTTGAAAATTGAAACACAATTCTACATTTTATACATGTCACGTATTCTCTTCCACAAATTATATATGTTGTGGTTTGTTTAGAAACGTTCAAGACAAGGGAGTCAAAGACATACATAAATGATTCCCTACGCCTTTTACATAAGCTTCTTCTAGTCTTATTCTAATACACCAACACCTTTCTCTTTGTCTATTATAGCTCTCTATTGATCCCTTTTCTCCAATATATCTTCCATTTTAGCTTTCATAGTTCATATCCAAATCCATTAAACTTCTCAATATTCAAACAAGATGTGCTTGTCATGGTCTTAATTACACATGAATCTACAAAGACACTAAATCAAATGCTCTCATTGCAACCACAAAAAAACCGCAACACTTCAAGAAAGATGCCCCTCTCTATAATCAAGCCATAACTCTAATACTAAATATTGAATATAGGGTAAATGGTGTAGTAAAAATATTCAGAAGATGGTGTTTAAATTTGATTGAGAAACATGTAATAAGCTATTAAATTGAAATGTAACATGAGGATGCATTTAAGAAATCAACAATAAACATATAAACACTATATATAAGCGGAGAAACCCTTTTAGGAAAAAAAACTCCACTACCAAAGAGACACCAATCTTGTATTAATCTCAAGAACATGAGTACATTAGCACAATCCACTTTATCCCTCTACTTTGACAATATTCCATGAAACCTCTATCCCATGCATTAAATATATAGAGCAACTAGAAAAAAGAAACCATAAATGGTTTACAAAACAATCATGGGTCAAAACCATGAGCCCAAACTAGACACCCAAATCCCATAGAAAAATTTAATACCAAAAATACATTGGTCAAACACTAGGAATAGATTTGTAACTTCTCTTAGTGCTCTTATGTGTCATAGAATCTGTCATATGTGTCACAAAGCCTACTTTCTCAATCCTAGGTGCTCCATGAGGACAAAAATTACATGTCACAACACCTATCTTAGGAAGATGCCCCATAACTCTCAATTTTGACCCTTTCCAAGTAACCTCCTCATTTAATGCCTTCTTGCAACAATATACCAAAAATTTAGAGAATAATAAATAATAAAATGTTATCCTCTCTCTTATATGGGAATCCACTTTCACCCACTCCATGAACCTCAGAGAACTCCCATTATTTATCTGACTATGACGTAATTAGATACAATAGTCTCAAGGACTTGCAAGGTGAATATAAGACCTAATCTTAACAAGTCTTAATTTATTTTTCAAATTCAAGTTTCAACCCCTTGTTTACTTTGGCTTTAGCCTTGGACATACAACTATAAGTTCATGATGACATCCATTAATAAACTCAACTTTAGCAATGTGGTTGACAACTTTATATTACAATTTTTTGGTAAAATTTAGAGGGATTATATAGGAGAATGTCTATTTTCAAATACGTAAATTTTTAAACTTTAAATCTAATTTTTAAAATATTTATTAATTTTTAAACATAATATCTCATAAATTTAAAAAGGTATATCTTTTTTAAAAATAAGATTTTTTTTTTCAAATCCATTTAAAAATAAAACTATATGATCCCAAGCTATACATCATGCTCTACACATTCAACAAAAAATATGTTACTATTATTTAGGTCAATTTAAGGTGGTTGTACACAAGGGGTTTAATTTTTCTACCTTAATCATATTAAATAATTAATAAGAAATTAAGATTTGATAAATAAAATAAAAAATTATTCATCCCAAGCCTCAAGTTCCAATTGCATTTGTCTATAATTATTTTTTCAAAAATACTTTCATTTACTAGTCCTTAGACCATCTACACATACACACAGATACATGTTTTTGCAAATTCATCAACATTGAAAAAAAGGTCACTTTTGTACGTCCTTTACTTAACCAACTTTATCATTTAGGTATTAGAATAAATTAAATATTTGAAAGTTAGAAAGATAATTCTACATTTCATATTTTTACACCAAATTCATATTGTGTTTAGAAATGTTTTGAATCATTACCCCAAGTACAACTAACTTAGATTTCAGAAAAAAAAAAAAATTAACCCTTTAATGTCATTTTCAACCCTCATTAGCTTGCACTCACCCATATAAACTCAAATATCCTTTTATGTCTAAATATTTATTTTACATGCAAAAATACTTTCATTTACTAGTCCTTAGACCATCTACACATATACACAAATACATGTTTTTGAAAATTTATCAACATTGAAAAAAAGGTCACTTTTGTACATCCTTTACTTAACCAACTTTATCATTTAGGTATTAGAATAAATTAAATATTTGAAAGTTAGAAAGATAATTCTACATTTCATATTTTTACACCAAATTCATATTGTGTTTAGAAATGTTTTGAATCATTACCCCAAGTACAACTAACTTAGATTTCAGGCAAAAAAATTAACCCTTTAATGTCATTTTCAACCCTCATTAGCTTGCACTCACCCATATAAACTCAAATATCCTTTTATGTCTAAATATTTATTTTACATGCAAAAATACTTTCATTTACTAGTCCTTAGACCATCTACACATACACACAAATACATGTTTTTGAAAATTTATCAACATTGAAAAAAAGGTCACTTTTGTACATCCTTTACTTAACCAACTTTATCATTTAGGTATTAGAATAAATTAAATATTTGAAAGTTAGAAAGATAATTCTACATTTCATATTTTTACACTAAATTCATATTGTGTTTAGAAATGTTTTGAATCATTACCCCAAGTACAACTAACTTAGATTTCAGGCAAAAAAATTAACCCTTTAATGTCATTTTCAACCCTCATTAGCTTGCACTCACCCATATAAACTCAAATATCCTTTTATGTCTAAATATTTATTTTACATGCAAAAATACTTTCATTTACTAGTCCTTAGACCATCTACACATACACACAAATACATGTTTTTGAAAATTTATCAACATTGAAAAAAAGGTCACTTTTGTACATCCTTTACTTAACCAACTTTATCATTTAGGTATTAGAATAAATTAAATATTTGAAAGTTAGAAAGATAATTCTACATTTCATATTTTTACACCAAATTCATATTGTGTTTAGAAATGTTTTGAATCATTACCCCAAGTACAACTAACTTAGATTTCAGGCAAAAAAATTAACCCTTTAATGTCATTTTCAACCCTCATTAGCTTGCACTCACCCATATAAACTCAAATATCCTTTTATGTCTAAATATTTATTTTACATGCATGTTTATGAGTGCTACATACTTTGAAATGCATAACCATTTTAGGATTCACATGCATCTTAAAGTGGTGGCAAATACAATGGTGAAATTTGCATACCCATGTCATTTCCCATTTAGTTTTGTTCCCATTTTGAGAGAGTGGCTTAATACAATTACATATCGACAAATGACACAATTTTTTGTAAAGTTGAGCTCATTCCCCAATCTTTCACAAGTATCCCCATTTACACTTATTCTCACACACTTGACCTTGTCCCATCCATTCCTATACATTTTCCTATATAGTTTACATTTATTGCATGCCCCATGTAGTTCAAAATTTTGAAATCTGAAAATAATAAAATAAATGCACTTAGCTTATTCTAATGGCTAAAAGGATAGTTGTTTGATGTTTTGATCATAAATTTTGAATCATAATTCAAAATCACAACTTGTTAGATGTGTTGGAAGAATAAAGATAAAATATGAGTTAGGTTGCTCTCAAAATTTGGTGGATTGATCTCACTCACATGGAATCGATTCTACACATGTAGATATAACCCCCTTAAAAGTTCAAAATTTTGGTGACTACTACTAATTCCTTTCCCACCTTGTGCCAACTTGGTACACATTTGCATGATTACTTGCTATTTTCTTATATCTAAAAGCATTTTATTGCATTCATTTTAGACATCTAGAAATCATTAAATATCATTCACATTTAAGAAAGAAGAATGCTCGGAAGACTTCAATTGGAGCACCTAAAATGAATCTAATCTTGCAGCCATCATCCTAGAGCATTTGCATGCTTGAAGCTCGTTATCCTCGATCATTTCCCACGACTGTAAAGCTAGTTCTATCTAGAAGCCAACCTAGGAGAACATGACCCTTGTGATCCAACGATCTCCTCTAGGTGTTTGTAAATACCACCAATCCTTAAAATTCAAAGAGGAACAAACTTCAAGGTGGATTAGAGGCATGCATTTAGCATGATCAAATCCATAAGTTACACCTAACAAATCTATGGACATAGAAATGGTCTACAGGTACAGATTTGACATGTGTAGAAGACATAATCGATAACAAATTTGAGATATTTTCTAGAGAGATTAGAATCACTCTTAATGCAAAGGCATTGATTTCACTCTTACATCACAATTATCTTCCATCTTCATTTCTAATACTAAATATCTTAACTCTCTTTACATTAAATTTCGTAACTTAACATTTAATTACTTAATTACCACTCCTAATTTTATAATTAATCAATCTAAATTAATTTGTGCTTATGAATATGCATCCTAATTAATTGGCCTATATTAAGTCGAGAGAAATTTTCCATTACAATACTATTGACCTACTTTCTAGGTCATGTCTTTGCGAAGTACACTTCAAGAGTAGAGAAAGGGATTCATGCTGTTGGACGTTCAATTTGGTGTAGCAAAATCCCTTCCATTTTCTTACACGTGCCACGTATCATTTAATCAAAATCTATGCTCGTATAGATCAGAAGAATTACATACAAACATCAATTTACTCCTTCAAACTTGGAAATAAGGACGGTTTTCAGTGAAGACAGAAAAATCCAAATCCCAGCATTTTCATTCAACGTCATTTTCGATTTTAAAACATCATAGTAAGGACTGACCTTAAATCTGGAATCTCCGACAGTACCCATCAAAAATAATTGTGGAAAGCTCAGCCAATACGTTCCAAATTTCTTAACAAATTCATTACGTTAGCTTGCAAGAGTACAACCTCACCAAAAACATTTTAAAAGATTTTATCTAGATGACTAGAATTTTTACAAGCCATTTGCAAATCAGAAGCTTTATCATTTCACCAGAGATACAAACATTCAACTGAAGCTAACATTAGGGAAGAGGACCAGTAATGGCCCACTAATTTCGTGCATCCTAAGTTCTAAACGGTATATTGGATTTCGACAAAATTCTTTTAAGTTTCTTGACTTTTATTGTGAATAATTTTGAAGCAAGATTAAAAAGTTTCTTTGGGCAAATCCGACCAATTACATCACCTACATTGAAGGAATGGCTGGTCTACATGGGGTCATCAAATCTCAGTTGCAGACTAACGTACAACAAATTTTGCAATATATCAATGCTGCACTTTTCATATTTATGACAATTACAAACGTAGATCAGAATTATTTTGGCAATTACACAACAATCCCTGACACTGGCAATGATATCATTGAAAAGAAGAGACAGAACGTCATCTATGGGAAAGCAGAGGCTTATTATGAGGACGTTGAAATCATCAAAAAGAAGACAAATCTCATGCTGATGATTTGTTAAGGCATTGACTCCACCATTATTACAGGGAATAAAAGCATGGTGGACAGCACAAACTACCTACCTTTGTGCAACCTTCTGTCGGTATCCATTATAAAGTATCCCTCTGACCTTATTACAAATAATTTTTGATCAGTAAGTTGAGGGTCTGAATGGGCTCTGAGTTCAATACATTCAATACTCAGACTACAAATAGGGTTATTCTTAAATATCATTCACTTTAAAAGTTAAATGTCAATTTTGTCCAATAAAAATTGGACAAATATTTACCACTTTTTGATGTAGATGAGGTGTAAAATTACTATTGACTGTTTAACCATTGAAGCGGATGATGTTTAAGTAGAGTGTATAAGTAAGCCCCATCTTCTATCAACCAATGAACCACATTTTATTAGCTTATTACTATGGATGTTGAGGGTGTCAATGGGCTTAGAGTTCAACAGTGAGACCACAAATAGAGCCAATCTTCTAGAATCAACTAATGAACCATGCTTTTATTTGCTTAGTACTAGCACTTGCACCCATAGGAGGTTCAAGGAATATGCCAATAGGAACAATCGACGAGTTTAAAAAAAATTCCGGTGATTTTTTTTCGGCGTGAGACAATTCCGGGCACTATGATGCTCACATATAAAAGCCTATCGGCTAATTATTATACTGTAAATGGATGCTTTATCCTCTATCAACCAATGAATCACACCTTCATTGGCTTATTACTATTAATCATTAATTAGGAATTAAACTTAGGAGATTTCATTTGTCATCTGGATGTGCATCAATGAGTTTAGCATCATGGCTATAGTTTATGTCATTTTTTCTATTTTTTTTAAAAATAGATCTTTAAATCATTTCAATTTAAAATAGGATGAAAGATTATTATAATTCTAATTTGATTGAATAAGGATCATTTATCAAATGTTCTAATATATCTATCAATAATCTAAAATATTAAATTGTTATTCATCTATTCACACAAATTTAAAAACAAGCATCTTTTATTTAATTTTTCAACTAATCCATTATCTTTGAATTCCACATTTAACATGTTGGTCCTAAGAACACAATAAGTCCTTTGTTTTCATCTTTGGATCTTGCATAATGCAACAATCTCCCCTCTCTACCTTAGCTCCATTAAGGGGAATAGTGGTCCACTTTGGCCCCTTAAAATCTCCCCCTAGAAGTATAGATTTCTTGTGAATAATCTACCTAATGAATGGTGCTATACTCACAACTATGGCCAACACACAAATCCCTTAAAAGTAAAGCCTTGATTGATATAGTATCCCTAGGAATAACCTTAGCTACCTCAAAATTCTCAGTGGGTGTTACAAGAAGAATCTCTAATATAAGCATATGTGTCTCTTACTCTACTGCATCAACAATTTAAAATATAAAAGAATGGATTTGCTTAGGTGCATCTTCAAATGAAGTCACCTTTTTAAACATGTCATCCCTTTAAATAATCATCTAACCCTATGGAAGGTCCCACAAATGTTAGGCCCTTTGGAATATTCCAAATAGCACATCATGGTGCACACTTATAACTCTTGGGATATATGTTATGTCTATTTAATATGGAATGTGGGTCTAAGTAGTACTATCAAACAATATTTAGTATTTAATAGTGGGCATTCTTGATTTATAAAAAAGATCCAATTTTGTACTTCATGGCATGTTTGAAAGCTTTTGGAATAGTAGAAAGACTCTTAGAAGCTAGAGAATGTGCAAGCTTTAGTGTATAATAAATCAATGTAAATTTGTTATCTTTCTCATAGTAGCAAAATGGATGGTTATAATAGGTGGTGAAAATAAAATCATTGGGGCAAAAATTAAATCACCTCTCTATTACAATAGTTTTTGGTGTCCTATGATGTCCTAGTTTTTTGGAAAATTCTTTGATTTTGGGCATTTCTTTAGTCTTTTCAACTTCTATCATCTTTGTGACTCTTCTTATACACATTGTAAGCTCAAATTGAGCATCAAGGAGAGCAATTTTGAATATTTAGAGTAGCAATTGTGTATTATTCTATGCTCCTAGTGACTATTGTAAGCAAAATAGTAGGGTTGTGGGGTTTGGGAGAGATTTTAATGTCTTCGAGGAAAAGCCTAATTGATTTCTTAATTGTTTACAGTCCCAAGTGTCTTAGACCATATTATAGTGCCATTAGAGTGATTCTAAGTGAGAAGTACTCACATTTTGGCCAGATTTTTCACTTGAAGTGGGTTTCTCTAAGGTATATTGGTGTCATTCTTTTGTGGTGTTTGTTTCTCTTTATCTTTACTACAAATTATTGTTAATTCTTGCAATTAGATTCAATCTTCAATAATATTGTTCTCTAAAATATCCACTATTGATGAACTATTTATGAATATCTCTCTCAGTCTACAAATATGTACATATCCATTTTGCACCTTATTGCAATGGGTTGACATTCTAGTCCAATGATGATCCAACAACAAACACACACCTTCTTGTGCATCTGAGAAATCATCTGGTTGTCTAATTCCTCTAGTTTTTAGTACCCCTAGCCACCTTTCTAGTCTCCATCAACATGCCTTTAAACCCTTCAATCCTTTAGAATGTTCATTTGTGCTTTCTCTTGCTTCAAAAGGCTTTGATTTCTCCTAATATGGTGAAATAGTTACATATCATAGGTGCAAAATACAAAACTACCAAGGCTATTTTTCTAAGGTCTACCTCAGTAATCCCATTTTTATGTGATGATCTCACAATTATCCATTTCTAGCAGGTGGTAGTTTCACTTGATATAGAAGAAATAAAGAATTTGAAGGGTTTCACTTTCCTCTCTTTAAACCTTCCAAGTCTATAATGCCCATTCCTACCCAAAACTTCTTGAAGCCATCCTTTACTTGACCCCTTCCTCTTCATATACCAATTTCCAAGCCATTTTGAAATATCCTCACTCCAACAAACTATAGTAAATCTATCCAACTTACTTCCCACTCTCTACAATCTCTGATAGACCATTATACCTGTGCCCCTCTATAGGTTCTACCTACACTTAGACCAATGTAGGCAACCAATTGCACAAGAATTTAGTGAAAGTTTAGGTGTTTCACTAAGGATAATAATCATATTTTGCCTCCAAATCACTCCAATATTGCCAACATTAGACTTGTAGGTTGGATTTTTTTGTTTGTGTTTTGTGTTTTGATTATGAGTAGATTAAAGTACTTGATCAGTTCAAATATTGGTTAGATTATTGTGTAGATTAATTTTTAATTAGTTTACATTCTATTTTAGACTAATTTTTGTGTTTTAGTAAGTCTTGTTTGTCTCTTATGCTTTGTCTTGTTCCATTTTATATTTTCTTGTTTGGGTAAGAACATAAATTGTATACCATGTAATTTATTGTTACATGTTTTGTGCTCACTTTAGTGTTTTACTTAATGTGCTCATTTTGACCCCTTTCTATCCTATTTTCCCTCTCACCATAGCTTGTCTCCCTTTCCATGTGTCATTTTACCCCTTTCATGTGTCTTGACCAAGTAAGTGCACAAAGACGAGGGAGCAAAATAGGATCTTAAGTTGCCACTTTTTTTCTGAAATTAGGAAACATTGATGTTAGATGAGAAATTGAAGATAGCTACACTCAAAATTTGAAGATGGAATGAAAACAAGAGTTGTAGTGCTCCGAATCTAGTTTCTAAACTACTAATTTTTTCCAAAAATGGTTGAGATTAAGGGGTTCAAAAAGGGGGAGCACACAAATTGGTCTTGTTTTTC
Organism: Cunninghamia lanceolata; assembly: GCA_027924645.1. Taxonomy (NCBI): domain Eukaryota; kingdom Viridiplantae; phylum Streptophyta; class Pinopsida; order Cupressales; family Cupressaceae; genus Cunninghamia; species Cunninghamia lanceolata. The sequence goes on from BSBN01000478.1 coordinate 9,656,077, forward strand.
TGAAAAAAACATAACATAGCGTCTGGTGTGCTCCCCCTAAAATGTTAACTTTTTTTTAGTATTTCAATAATCACTCTAGTGAGAAATTAGGTAACACCATGTAGTTTATCTCTGATTTTTTTGATACTTTTTTAATGAATAATGGATTTTTTAGTAATTTTTAAAGTGGACACATCCTGAAAAACAAAAATTTGAGCGTGCTCCCCCCTAAAATGTTTGAAAACTAATCGAAAATCAATTTTTTATTTTTGAATTTGTGTAGAATGGAGTCTAGTTTCTAAAAATATAACTTATTTCAATTTTCAATGAACGGTTAAAAAAAAGTCAAAAATACCAAACACTGGTTTTTGACAAAAACTGGACACACTAACAAAAGAAATTCAAGATGAAACACTAAACGTACTCAAAATGTGAAAAAAATTATATGGTTAGATAGCTAACAAAGAGCTTAAGATTATGGTGGTATTTTTTGAGTTTTCATTGAAAAAAGTGCCATCCTGATGGGGAACACGCTCTAGATTATCTCCAGATTTTTCTAAAAACTAATAAAAACACGTCAAACAAAGCTGAGCATAACTGGCAATACACATGCCAATTGCATTTTCTTGAAAGTTTCTAAAGCCTTTTCAACAAATCCATTTTTTACATATCTTGCAATCACTGCATTCCATTATAGAACATCTCTTTGAGGTGTTACGTCTTACAATTGACATGCCTTGTCTATGCTTCCATACTTTACATACATGTCTACAAGGGCAGCTGCACTTCCTATCGTCTCTCTCTCCATTTCTCTCCCCTCTCTACGTCCTACCCTTTCTCTAAGTCTCTACTTCCCTCCCCTCTCTACCTCCCACCTTCTCTCTCACTCTCTTCTTCCCTTCCCTATCTACCTTCTACTGTCTCTCTCTCTCTACTTCCCTCTCCTATCTACCTCCTACCCTCTTTCTGAGTCTTTGCTTCCCTTGCCCCTCTACCTCCTACCTTCTCTCTCACTCTCTTCTCCCCCTCCCTCTCTACCTCTTACCCTCTCTCTCACTTTCTACTTCCTTCCCCTATCTACCTCCTACCCTCTCTCTCAGTCTCTACTTCCCTCCCCTGTCTACCTCCTACCCTCTCTCTCTTCTTCCTTGCCTTGTCTACCTCCTATGGTCCTCTCCCACTCTATAATTCCATCCTGTCTCTACCTCCTATCCTCTCTCTCACTCTCTACTTCCCTCCCCTCTCTACCTCTCCTCCTCATTCTTCCATCCAATGAAATTTCATAAATTATCTTGTTTCCATTTTATTGAATCCCAATTTATATCCTCATCCATCTTTACATGTCCTATTTTTCTTACATTTCCATGTTCTTTGTCGACAAGGGAGAGTGAGAGGGAGGAAAAGGGAGAGAGGATGGAGATGGAGGGGAGAGAAACCTAGGAGAGATACCTGGTGATAAGGAGAGAGAGATAGAGAGTCCTAGTTTTCTTGTTTTGGAGAGAGAGTGAGGGTGGGTGATGTAGGAGCATCCAGCGGTGTAAGGGCAATCTTGCATCACCCAAAAATAAGTTGATTCAAAATTATTGTAGTTGTTTTCATTTCTTTCCATAATTAGTGTTTCTGGTTCCATAATCTCTTGCATAATGATGTAGGACTTTCCGTTTTTTTTCTAAACTACTAAAAATAGCAACCTACCTGTTTTGGAAAGTTTAACTACCATTTTAGGAAAGTTTGCATTTGGGTACGGATTGAATCAAAACTTACAGAAAGATTCATAATTGAAATATAAGACCTTTGGTGAAGGAATCAGGCAAAGATCATCTGTGAGCTGAAAGATATTAAAGTTTTTGTTTTCTGAAAAGCCCCTAAAATTTTTTGAAATGAGATTGAGGCACTAAAACATCCCATAACATCTTGAAAAGTTGATGGAAATCTATTTACAAATTTTTGGTGTGATAGTTCACATCGCGAGCTTTCCATCACTTAAAACGGTTCGTCAATCGGACACCCGAATCAAAAGTTATGCTTCCCAGAAGTTGACCTACTTTTGGAGGGAGTTGCAAATTTCAAAATTTAACCGGAGGCCACCAAAAGGTGCTATTTATGACTATTTTGGGAACCCTGCGCAGTAGTAGAGTTAAGGGGGAAAGTGTAGAGTCAAGAATAGGCAGGAAAACAGAAACCCTAGTTGAGTTGGGGTCATAGAAGGCAGATGATTCCAGAGTCTTGTGATAGGAAGTTGTAATGTGTTGCAAATAGTGCAGGGTTGATTCCTCTGATTGTATTTGAGCTTCTGTAATTTAATAAGTTGTCCAAATCAATAAAGAAAGTTCTATTTTCTATGTGCAATTTTAGTTGTTGGGTGTTTTATGATTTACCCCCTTCATCAAGTGGTATCAGAGCTAGGTTTCCTGAGTGTGTAGACAGATTACTGATCGTGAGATAGTTTGCACTAGGACATGAGGTTGTGGGTTTGCTGAGGAGATCAAGATGCCTCCATGAAGAAATCGTATTGGGAGGAATACTTTGACGAAATAGGGTTTTAGAGCCCTGCAAAGGCAAATCGATGCATTGCAAGAGGAGCTACGAAGAGGATTTGATCCGAGAACAAGAGAAGAAAGTGAAGATGAAGCTGAAGAAGAGCTATCTGAGGAAGAACAAGAAGCTGCAGGAGATCCTGTAGAAGTTAGGTTGTTGAGGGCCATTTTGAAGATCGGAGAGAGGGCCATTTTGAAGATCGGAGAGAGGCCCAAGATTGAAGTTTCTACATATTCTGGAGATTTGAATATGAAACAGCTTATTGATTGGATCAATGACATGGAGGAGTATTTCGAGTATGAAGATGTGGAGGACCCAGATCGGGTCAAGTTTGCAAAAAACAAAGTTGGAGGGCCATGCCAGTATTTGGTGGAAGAAGGTCCAATTAGAGAGGAACATAAGAGGAAAAGGAAAGATCACTAGATGGGATCAGATGGTGGACAAACTGAAGAAGTAGTTCATTCTTGTGGACTATGAGATGGAGTTGCTGAAGAAGCTGCAAGGACTGAAGCAAGGTAACAAGTCTATTAAGGAGTATATTGAAGAGTTTTATAAAATTACTATCAGGATAGGCCATGTAGAGCCCAACAAGGAGAAGGTAGCCCATTACATTAATGGGTTGAGGCTGAGTATTCAAGAGGAGCTGAGCCTGGTTAGAATGACCACCATAGAATATGCGTACTAGTTTTCCCTGAAGGTGGAAGAGAAGCTGAATAAAGATTCGATAGCAAGCAAAGGGGAAGAGGTCAAGGCGAGAGGACTAGTGGAAGACCCTATGGAGGCTGTAATGACAATCAAAATAAAAGTGAAGAAGTTGGCACCAGTCGAAATTAGAGAGGGGATAATGTCTACCACCCTCATGACCAGAACAAGGGTGAGCAAAGAGGAAGAGGAAGAGGTAGACCTGGGCAAGGACCTGGAAGAGGAGGTTTCAGAGGAACCTATTTCCAATGTGGAGAAGAAGGGCATCAAGCTTATGAGTGTTCGCAACATCAAGGAAGGACGAATAGAAGACGTGAAGGTAATGCATGAGTTGCACATGTAGATGAAGATGCACAGTCTGAGCATTCTGAAGATGCTGAAAGGGGAGAAACCCTAGTTGTCAAAAGAACTTTGTTGAATGAGGAGAAAGAACCCAATCAAAGGAAGAGTTTATTCCACACAAGGTGCAAATGTGAAGGTAAGTGTTGTGATATTATTATTGATAGTGGGAGCACTGATAATCTTGTTTTAGAGGAGATGGTTGACAAGTTGAAGTTGACAAGAAGAAAGCATCCACATCCATATCAGATTGCATGGTTGCAAAAGGACCATAGAGCTTTGGTCAATGAGCAGTGTTTAGTGAAGTTCAAGATTGGGGACTACCATGATGAGGTGCTGTGTGATATCATACCGATGGATGCATGTCATATGCTATTGGGGAGGCCATGGAAGTATGATAGGAGCATTGTCCATGATGGTCATGCAAACACATAATCCCTAACAAAGGATGGAGTTCGTCACAAGTTGATGTCCTTGAAGGAGGTGGAAGAAAAGGTATGTAGTACTGCCAGAATTTGCTTCGTAGATGGTAGAAAATTTTTGGAGGGTATGAAGCATGAGTGTCATTGCTTTGCATTGATTCCTAAGATTAGTCAAGAGAAATGTGAAGATGTACCAACAAAAGTTTCAGATATGTTGGAAGAATTTCAGGATATTATCTTTGATAATGTACTAGAAGGTTTGCTACCAGTGACAAAGATAAGTCATCAAATGGATTTTATACTAGGAGCTAGTTTGCCAAATAAGGAAGCCCATAGAATGACTCCAGTAGAGAATGAAGAGTTGAACAGACAAGTTCATGAGTTGTTAAGGAAGGGACTGATAAGGGAGAGCCTGAGTCCATGTGTGGTACCTACAGTACTAGCACCGAAGAAAGATGGAGAGTGGAGAATGTGTACAAATTCTTGAGCCATAAATAAGATCACGATCAAGTACAGGTTTCCATTACCTAGAATGGATGACATAATGGATTGTTTGAGTGGAGCCAAGTACTTCACAAAGATTGACCTGAAGAGTGGGTATCACTAGATCCGAATCAGAGAAGGAGATGAATGGAAGACAGCCTTCAAGACAAAGGAGGGTTTGTATGAGTGATTAGTCATGCCATTTGGGCTAACCAACGCACCGAGCACATTCATGCGGCTCATGAACGAGGTACTAAAAGAATTTTTGGGAAGTTTGGTTATTGTTTATTTGGATGATATTTTAATTTTCAGTAAGACTTGGGATGAGCATCTGATGCATATTAGAAGAGTTTTAGAGAAGCTGAGGGAGGAGAAGTTGTTGATCAATCTGAAGAAATGTAGTTTTGCAAAGGAGTTGGTATACCTAGGATTTGTTGTCTCAGAGGAAGGTCTTAAGATAGACCCAAAGAAGGTGAGAGCTATCCTTGAATGGCCTACGCCAAGGAGTGCCACAAAGGTAAGATCTTTTCATGGTTTGGCAAGTTTTTACAGAAAGGTTATCAGGAATTTTAGTAGCATTTGTGCACCCCTAACTGAGACAATGAGAGGGGATAGAAAAGAGTTTAAATGGACTAAAGGAACAGATAAAAGCTTTGATACATTGAAGCAAAAAGTCACATAGCAACCTGTTTTGGCACTTCCAGATTTCAATAAGGTATTTCAGGTAGATTGTGATGCAAGTGGCAGTGCTATAGGAGCTATTTTGAGTCAAGAAGGTAAGCCCATTGCCTATTTTAGTGAGAAGCTTAATGATGCCAAGAAAAAATATTTTGTTTATGATCAAGAGTTTTATGCAATAGTTCAGGCTTTGAAGAAATGGAGACCTTATTTGTTGCCAAAGGAGTTTGTTTTATATACTGATCATCAGGCTTTGCAGTATCTTATTATTCAAGGAAAGTTGAACCAGAGGCACTTAAAATAGGTTGAGTTTTTGCAGAGCTATACTTTTGTTTTGAAGCACAGGAGTGGGAAGTCCAATAGAGTTGCAGATGCCTTGAGCAGAAGGCAAAATTTGTTGACAGAAATGAAGATAGAGGTTGTTGGGTTTGATGAACTCAAGAGTTTGTATCCAAAAGATCCAAATTTTGCAGAGGCTTGGAAATCTTGTTTGGAACCTATTACTTTGGACAAGACAAAATGGTTGGATTTCATAATCCAAGATGGCATGTTGTTTAGAGGAAGCCAGTTGTGCATTCCACGGAGTTCCATGAGAGAGAACCTGATTAAGGAGAAGCATAGTGGAGGATTGGTTGGACACTTTGGTTGAGATAAGACCATTGCTATTGTTGGTGAAAATTATTATTGGCCATAGTTGCAGCAGGATGTGAGGAAATTTGTGTAGAGTTGCAAAGTATGTCAGATGGCGAAAGGAGCAAGTCAAAATAAAGGTCTATATCAGCCACTACCTATACCAGAGAATCCATGGGATGATATTAGCATAGATTTTGTTCTTGGTTTACCAAGGACACAGAGAGGACATGATTCCATTTTTGTGGTGGTGGATAGATTCTCAAAGATGGCACATTTCATTCCTTGCAAGAAGACTAATGATGATGTTCATATTGTTGAATTATTTTTTAGAGAGGTGGTGAGATTACATGGTCTACCAAAGAGCATAGTTTCAGATTGAGATACCAAGTTTGTTGGTTATTTCTGGAGGACATTGTGGAAGAAGTTGAAGACAGATTTGAAGTTTAGTTCTGGACACCATCCACAGACTGATGGACAGAGAGAAGTGGTGAATAGGAGTTTGGGTAACTTGCTACGATGCTTAGTAGGAGATAAGCCCAAGGGATGGGATTTTATTTTACCACAGGCAGAATTCACTTACAACAATTCTATCAATAGGAGTACTAGTAAATCACCATTTCAGATTGTGTATGGGAATAGTCCAAGAAATGCTTTAGAGTTAAGGAATCTAGACAAAGGAGAAAAAAACAAGTGTTCAAGCTGAAGACTTTGCAGAAAACATCAAGAATTTGCATGAAGAGGTGAGAAAGCACATTAATAAGATGAATATTCATTAAAAGGATAAGGAAGATCAGAAGAGGAGATATAAGGAATTCCAAGTAGGAGATGAAGTCATGGTTCACTTGAGAAAAGAAAGGTTCCCAATTGGAACTTATAATAAGTTGAAAATGAAGAAATTTGGACCGTGCAGAATCCTGAAGAAGCATGATTTAGGAAATGCATATGAGGTAGAGATGATGAGTGGGATCAATATTTCCCTTATTTTCAACATTACTGATCTATCAGAATATCATGAAGGTGGAACAGAGGATGGACCAACAGAAGAACAGTGGAGTATTCCGGCATCTACTTCAACATAGGAGATAGAAGAGATCTTGGATATCCGTGTGGGAAGAAGTACTCAGAAGAGACAATATGAAGAATATCTAGTGAAATGGAAATGAAGGCATGTTGAAGATTCTTCTTGGTTGTCTAAGGTAGAGGTTGATCGTTTGGGTTTTCTTCAAACAAACACCTGAGATGTGACGGGGTCACTTGTCAAATTACCCTGGGTGTCTGATGCAGGAGCATCCAGTGGTGTAAGGGCAATCTTACATCACCCAAAAAGAAGTTGATTCAAAATCATTGTAGTTGTTTTCATTTCTTTCCATAATTATTGTTTCTGGTTCCATAATCTCTTGAATAATGATGTAGGACTTTCCATTTTTTCCAAACTGCTAAAAATATCAACCTGCCTGTTTTGGAAAGTTTAACTGCCATTTTAGGAAAGTTTGCATTTGGGTACAGATTGAAGTGAAAATTTATAGAAAGCTTCATAACTGAAATATAAGACCTTTGGTGAAGGAATCAGGCAAAGATCATTTGTGAGCTAAAATATATTAAAGTTTTTATTTTACGAAAAGCCCCTAAAATTTTTTGAAATGAGATATGAGGCACTAAAACATCACATTACATCCCAAAAAGTTGATGGAAATCTATTTATGAATTTCTGGCATGATAGTTCACATCGCAAGCTTTCTGATGCTTAAAACGGTTCGTCAATCGGACACCCAGACCAAAAGTTATGCTTCCCGGAAGTTGACCTACTTTTGGAGGGAGTTGTAAATTTCAAAATTTAGTTGGAGGCCACCAAAAGGTGCTATTTATGACTATTTGGGAACCCTGGGCAGTAGTAGAGTTAAGGGGGAAAGTGTAGAGCCAAGAATAGGCAAGAAAATAGAAACCCTAGCTGATTTGGGGTCACAGAAGGCAGATGATTCTAGAGTCTTGTGATAGGAAGCTGTAATGTGTTGCAACCTGTGGAGGGTTGATTCCTTTGATTGTATTTGAGCTTCTGTAATGTAATAAGTTGTCTAAATCAATAAAGAAAGTTCTATTTTCTTTGTACAATTTCAGTTGTGTGTTTTATGATTTACCCCCTTCAATAGTGGGTCGGGTTTATGAGTTTAGGGTTGCTTAAGTTTAGGGTTTAGGGGAATCATTTAGGGTTTAGGGGTTTAGGGATGCTCAAGTTTAGGGTTTAGGGTTAGGGTTTAGGGGAATTATTTAGGTTTTAGGGGTTTACGATTGCTTAGGTTTAGGGTTTAAGGTTTAGGTGTTAGGGATTTAGGGTTGCCTAGGTTTAGGGTTTAGAGAGAGAGTGAGGGGATCGATAGATATTGGGAGAGATCTAGGTTTAGAGTTGCTTCCAGGGTTTATGGTTTAGAGGTTTGGGGTTTAGGGTTGCTCAGTTTTAGGGTTTAGGGGTTAGGGTTTAGGGCATTATTTAGGATAACTTAAGGTTTAAGTTTTAGGGGTTAGGGGTTAAGGTTTAGAGGTTTAGGTTAGGGTTTAGAGAGAGAGGACTGAAAGGGAGATATAGAGGAGACCGAGGGGAGACATAGGGAGATAGAGGGTGAGGGACATGGCTAGAGACATAGGTAGAGAGATTGAGAGGTAGAGGGATGATAGAGACAAGGAGATAGGGTTTAGGGTTGATCAGATTTAGGGTTGATCAGGTTTAGGGTTTAGGGGTTAGGAGTTTAAGAGAGGGAGAGATATGGAGATAGAGGGTGAGGGACATGGCCAGAGACATAGCTAGAGAGATTGAGAGGTGGAGAGATGATAGAGACAAGAAGATAGGGGTTTAGGGTTAATCGGGTTTAGAGTTTAGGGGTTAGGAGTTTAGAGAGAGAGAGATAGGGAGATAGAGGGTGATGGACATGGCCAAAGACATAGGCAAAGAGATTGAGAGGTAGAGGGATGATAGAGATAAGGATATAAGGGTTTAGGGTTGATCAAGTTTAGGGTTGATTGGGTTTAGGGTTTATGGTTGGTATATATGATGTATAGAATGGTGTAAATTACTAACATATTAGTGCTTATGATGTTCTAATGGCTCCTGTGGCTAGCAGAGGGTAGAATGACACCTGTGACTGGCTAGGTGTAGAATGATGTTTGTGATTGATTGGTAGGTGCTACTAAGGAGCATATTGGCACATACGATACACAAAATGGTGCAAATGACTAACAGATTGGCACTATGATCTTCTAATGGCTCCTGGTGAGGTATTTGTTTGATTTTGATTATTTTGGGGATCATTTGAGATGGAGCTTAGATTGATTTGGGATGGAGTTGGGATGAAATGGATTGGTTTAGGGATGATGAGAGGTGAAAAGGACTAGATTAGGAACGATTTGGGAATGATTAGAATGGTTTTAGGGATGGTCTAAAGTGGTTTAGTGCTGATTAGGGAATGATTAGAATGATTTAGGAATAATTTAGGGATGGTATTTGAGATGAAATCTAGGTTGATTGGAAAATGATTAGGGATGAAGTTAAATTGATTTGGATGTGATTTGGGATGGTGTGAAGTGGTTTAGGGCTGATTAGAAGTGGTTTAGGGATGATTAGAGATGAAATTGAATGGATTAGGGATGATTTGGGATTGATTAGGAATGAATTTGGTTGGAATGAAAGCTTAATGTTTTCATGTTTTCATGTTATAGAGATTGGGAGAGATAGGGAGATAGAGGTTTAGGGTTACTTCCAGGTCTTATGGTTTAGGGGTTAGGGGTTTAGGGTTGCTCATTTTTATGGTTTAGGGGTTAGGGGTTAGGGTTTAGGGGCATTATTTATGGTTTAGGGGTTAGGGGTTAAGGTTTAGAGGTTTAGGTTGATGGTTTAGGTCAAGAGGTGAATAGGGAGATACAGAGGAGATCGAGCCTGGGAGAGATGTCTATCTCTCTCTCTCTCTCTAACTCTAATTTTCTATCTCTCTCTCCCTCACTATTTAAGGTTTACATGAGTTTAGGGTTTCTCAAGTATATATGGTTTACGTTTTAGGGTAAGGGTTTAGGGGAATTATTTAGGCTTTAGGGGTTTAGGGATGCTCGAGTTTAGGGTTTAAGGTCTAGGGGTTAGGGTTTAGGGTTTACGGGTTAGAGGTTTTGGGTTGCTTGAGTTTAGGGGTTAGGGTTTAGGGTTTAGAGAGAGATAGAGTGAGGGGACCAATAAAGATTGGGAGAGATAAGGAGATAGAGGTTTAGGGTTGCTTCCACATTTTATGGTTTAGGGACCTTAGGGGTTTAGGGGTTTAGGGTTTCTCATTTTTAGGGTTTAGGGGTTAGGGGTTAGGGTTTAGGGACATTATTTAGGGTTTAGGGTTTAGGGTTTAGGGGTTAGGGGTTAAGGTTTATAGGTTTAGGTTTATGGTTTAGGTAGAGAGGTGAATAGGGAGATACAGAGGAGACCGAGCCTGGGAGAGATATCTCTATCTCCTCTATCCCTCTCTCTAACTATACCTACCTTTGCTTCCAGGTTTTATGGTTTAGGGACCTTAGGGGTTTAGGGGTTTAGGGTTGCTAGATTTTAGGGTTTAGGGTTAGGGGTTAGGGGCATTATTTAGGGTTTAGGGTTTATGGTTTAGAGGTTTAGGTTTATGGTTTAGGTAGAGGGGAGAATAGAGATCCCTATGTCTATCTCTCTAGACATATGGATCCCTATCTCTTAATCTATCCCTTGCTACCTCTCTCTCCTCCTCTTTATCTCTCTCCCCATCCTTCTACCTCTTGAAATATCTCTCCCTATGTCTCTAGACATCTCTTGATCTCTTTCCCTATCTAGCTATCTATCCTCATAACCCCATCTCTTAATATACCCCTCTCTATCTCTCTCTGTGTATTTTCCTATCTATCTCTCCCTTGCTAGATCTATCTCCCTATATCTCCCCTCTCTATATATATGTATCTCTATCTCTCACCCTCTATAGACCCCTTTCTCTATCTCAATCCCCATCTCTCCCTTTCCCGGTCTCTATCTCCACCTATCCTCTCTATCTCCATGTCCCTCTCTATCTCTCCATGTCTCCCGATCCCTCTTTATATATAGGATAGAGAAATGAAGAGAGAGAGAAAGAGAGAGACTCTCTCATGTAGATACAAGGTTACCTTTATGTTATCATGCGTCCCAGAATGTGCTCGCATTATAATACAATCATGTTCTTGGATGCATGGAAAACAGTAAAAAAACATGTGGGATCCGTGTTTTAGACCCCACATGCCTGTTATTCCTACTTTTCACGAGCATATCGGACAAGAAAATGATTTTTCATGTTGGTTGACTAATTGAGAATCATTTTTATATGAATCCACCACCTTTTTTTGTTTTTTCATCGTAGAAGAAGTGATTTTTCATGTTTTTGGAGAAAATGTTATTATTTAAACTGAAAGTTTCATGTGTCATGTTTGATTTTTTTTAAAGCTAATTACCATTGATATATAGATTGAATTTTATGATATATGTTTGTTTTTTACATAAATTTTACTAATCCTATTCTAGAATTATATAGAATTCATAATCAAACTTCAGAAAAACAAGAATTTGAGGATTTTGAAGCCATCTCTTGGAGAATTGATCAACTGCAATATCGAATTGTAAGGTATGTTCAATTTTAATTCACATATATATGTTCTTATGTTCTTTATGTCTTTATGTCTTTATGTCTTTATGTTTTTTATGTTCTTTATGTTCTAAGACATATATGTGTCTAGGTATATTAGTTAGTTCAGTCAAAGAGACTCCAAATTCCTCATGTTTCCACCTTGTTTCGGCCCTTCATGCCTTTATTTCACCTATTTTCAGCTATACAAGAGAAAAACATTATCAAATACTTCATAAAATAATTTTAGTGAACAATTGTTTGTCATACTCATATTCGAGTGTATACATGGAGCCAAAATTGATTTTGGAAGACTCTTAATTTTTGCCCTAGGATGATATAAAAGGATTTATTCCTTAATACATGCATAATTCAATTCATTTAATATAACCATGCATGAAATGATAGTTTTCTTACAAAAATGGAGGAAATAAGCACCACAAACTATTTGACAAATTGTTACAACTCACTTTGATACCACTCAATCCATAAAAAATACAATGGAGATTATGTATTTACTTCATCAACATAACAAAATTTTAGAGAAGAGAGTTATATATGTAAATATATGGACATACAAGCATCATGACATAAGATGATACAAAGGGAGTTACAAGGAGATAAAACACTAAAAAGGAGGTTTTCATGAGTGTAGGACAATCATGTAAGTCTATATAACAGTCCACTATCATAGTCTATATAACCATGCTACCATGTATGATCCTCCTTGCATTTGAAATTCATTTTACAATGCTATGAAAGTTATAATTTATTACAAAGTGGTCCTTCATATTGCATCTATGTACAATGAAATTCATACATTTATACACTGTTTATAATGAATGTGTAAAGAGTTCTCTTCCTACAACTATGCACATGCTACAACTGAGATAAGAGTTTGTGCACATTATAATAATGAAAACCATCACTATTATGCTACAACATGCTACAAGTCATCTATGATACATTCTACAACATTTATGTTACTATGGAACACAAATGTGCATGCTTATAACACCCAAAACATGTCATCACTAGCTCTTACATTCTCTATTTTCCTTGTCCTTTCTTGACCTCCAAGTGGCCATACTTCTCATACTCATCCATAGTGAGTGAAACGTACTACTTGCTCTCTCTACAAGTGAAAAACTTGAACACAACTCAATCCATTGGAAAAACTTGGAGTGCTAATCAAATACCCCTACAAATGAAAGCAACTCACACTTATCTCCTTTGCAAATCAAGTAAATACTCTATCCAAGTATCATTACATACTAACATCATTCAATGTTGATGTAGACTCATGTGAGAGCTATTCTCTCTTTGAATTTAATGTTTTAGTGTGCCTTTTTTTCCTTTGTGGTTGCTTACTCTTGCATTTGTCATTTGGATGAATCTTTAGATGAAGCTTCCAACACTTGTCATAACAATATCCTCCAACCCTGAAATACACAAGGATACACCATGTCAATATAATGTATTCAAACTAATTTTGTCACTTTTAGTGCCTGGAAACATCAACCAATGTCTGATCCACAAATCACTCCTTAAGGCCTAGTAGCCTTCCAAACTTGAAAAATGTGCATAACTTTGTGTAAACTAAGCCAACCCACAAACCAAAAAGTATTTAGACACTCATTATGGAGTAGAAAAACATATCAAAAGATTTCATGCCCTTATTTCAGGAAAAATGTGAGTTCTATGACTGGCCCTCTCTAGAAATAGGCCTAATTTGATCCAATTAGCAAAGCAAGTACCCTAGGATCATTCAATAACCACTCCAAACCCCAAAACAACAGATCTATATGTCACAAAACTTCAAATTCCACCATTGGTTAGTATAGCCATGCTCATCTATGGTGCAAACTAGAAAACCCTTCCTTTCTTCACAAATAAAGGGGTTTTAATGAAAATCTCATATCCACTCCAACCCAAAACAAACTAACACTTGATTCACCTTTAAATAGGCCTACATATGCTATAGGAACACTTACTTGGCCAGGTTGCATTTAAATTCACAAAGAACCACTATTTAGCCACCCTTTCCACTTGGAAAATGCATGAAAATGCCCTTAGGGCATTACACAAAACCCTCTTAGACTCCTTTCTTGCCAAAAACCTTCCACATTTATGTTAGAGACATCAAACTTAGCCTATCCACCAAGAGACATGTTTATACAGTAGTTGGATAGGTAAATTAGCCATTTTTCTCTCTCAAAACCCTTATTCTAACAGTCCACTGGGCAGTTTCAGAAATTCAATTAGAAATCCCTCTAAACCCAATGAAAAACCCTCAAAATAGGTGCAAATGAAAGTTAACACATACACCTAACTCATCCAATGAATTTTAAGACTTGACAGTACCATACAGGGCCTCGGTACAGTCTGAAATAGTGAATTTGTAGAAAAAATGAGTTATAGCAGAAAAATAGGGTATAGCTTCTTGTTTCTTCCTCCAAGTTCATCCTCCTCTCTTCTATTCAAACTAGATTCAAGTGTATATGTGTGTTCAAATGCATACTCCATGACTTATGTATATTCAATTTATCTTGATATGAGGTGTCTTATTCAAAAGTTTGTAAAACCTTGTTACTCATTTTGATTGTGCTATTCATTGTCACTATAAAATTTCTAATGATCATTGTCTTATTCTTCATGCTTGTAGAAATCATCATCATGCCGAGGAAATGAGCAAATACTCTAACACTAGAAGAGCATGAAGCTGAGAATGAGAGGAAAAGAGAAAGAATGAGGCGAATTCAGGAAAGTAGGAAATTGTCAACCATACAAGAAGATATTCCACCATTGCCAATTGAAGAGGAACGTGACACGTCTAACGGAGCTAAGAGATAGATGGAATTGGTGGCACAAAGGGAATGAATGCAAAACCTATGTGCAATGAGGCAAGTGAATCTCCAAGCTGGAGGCACTCCATCATCCACAAGTCACGTTGAAGGAACACCATCATTATCTTCTCGAATTGGAGACACTCCATCTTTCACAGGTGAAGTAGAAGGCACATCAACATTTTCTTCTCAAGTTGCTCACACGCCATCATTCACACCTCAAGTTGAAGGTACGTCATTTTCAACCTTTTCACCTCCAATCAAAGGTATGTCATCTATCCCATCTCAAGTAAATATTGAAGAAATTCCTAATGTTCAGTCTACTTTACCAAATAAAATGCCTCCTAGAATTTTGCATAGGAGGCCTAAGTTTCTAATTGATATTGATGAGAATGTATTGGAGCCTATGCAGGATAATATTCCCATGCGTACTTGCCAAAGATATGCAAATAAGATATGGAAATTATTCTTTGAGAATTTAAATGAAACCGGAAGATGTCAACTCTTTGTTGAACTGATGAGAAATCTAAAATTTAGGCCCACTATGAAGATTCTTGGCCTAAGAACATTGACTGCCTCAAGTGAAAAATCAATTGTCAAGAATCTAATGAGTGCATCTGAGACTGTGGGTTCCACCTCATGCACCAAGGATAGTAATGTCACATGACGTGTCATTACATCAACAATTGTAAGCCAACAAACAAAAAAAGCTCGCCTCATTAGAAAGACAAGTCAAGCATTGAAAATAAATAGAAAAACTCTAATGAGAGCCATTGGAAGACATCAAAGAGTTGAGGATCCAAACACTAATGAATTGTGGGCATTCTCTAGGAGACTCCCACGGAAAGACAAAGTTGTTGTCGAAGCTTTGAGATCACTAATTGAAGACTTTTAGAAGAATTACACAAGGGTATCTCTGAATCAAAGGGATGTGGTAAGATGGAGAATCGGTAGTCGAAACCGTGAGCCACATCCAAAGCATTTTTTGGATGACTTAAACATAGTTTTTTGGTAAATTTCTAGAGAAGTATCCTCAAATTAAAATTTCTCAAAGATATTTTGAAATCCTAAAACCTTTCTTTGTCAAAATAAATCACACACGCACTACTTTTTGTAGATTACATATTGAATTTTCTAACCACTTTGATGTTTATCAGTCTATATGTTTAGATTTGCATACTAACAATATTTTTCAGGATTGTGGCATACGTGCCCCACCAACTACCTCAAGAGACTTCATATCAATAATTTTATGTGATAGAGAGGAAGGTCAAATATTCTACAAGAAATTATGCTTGGATGGGACATGATAGCATTGCGGTGGCTTTCAACGTATGCTAATATGTGAACATATGGAAAGAACACATGCGGTTGGAAACAAACTAGTAGAGTTCGGCAAGTATAAAATAGTGGCATACAATACAAGAGATGGTAAAGAAGAAAAGAGGTGTGAATATGTTATTTAGAAGATTCCAGTGTATCAGTTTATGCCTATATTTCATGACAACATTGTTTATGAGTATGTAAGACATGCCCATAGAGATCGATGGTTGGACTTGCAATTCAAGTTATGCAAGGACACATTTTCAGTTGGTAGCATTGTTTCAGTCGTCGACTTTGTAGAGAACTACAGTCTATAGCCATAGTGTAAGGTGCAATCCCAATATTATAACTCGACACAGGTTTATAGATTTGTGCACATCGCATTCATTCATGTGAATGATAGTACAGAGGATGACAGAAAGATCATAAGCGAGTATCATTTTTATATAAGCAATGATCGTACGTATTTCATGGAGTTTGTGCAAGGTTATTTTCAGGGGTTCTACAATGATCTAGCTAGAAGGGGCATATCATTTAGTCAGTATATCATATGGTCAGATAACTGTGCATCACAATTCAAGAACTCATGAAATTTCTATTGGTTGAGTAGGAGGCATAATATTACAGGTGTTCAGCATATGTGGAACTTTTGTGAGGCCGAGCATGGAAAGGGGGAGCATGATGGTGCAGGAGCGTGTATCAAAAGAGCCATAGCATGAGAAGAGTTAAAGTATAAAGACAATACAAAGTTGACAGATGCAAAATCAATCGTCAAGTGGTGTAATGCTTCGATGGGTCCAGGTAATGAAGGTAAGTCTTCAGTTCATAGATTTTTTTGGTTGATAGATGATACTAACATTGTACCATATGAGGATCATTGTACACTAACAGGATCAAGTGAGCTACACTCTATCAGAAGCTCAATTGCAGGTTCATGGAGTATACATACACGAAAGATGGCGTGCTTTTGTTCTCTATGTACAATTCAAGCCTAGAATGAGTGTGAGTCAAGGGAGTGGGTTGATGAATAGTAGTTTAGTTATCTTAGCCCACTTGACACATATCGACCCCTGAAGACACTGGAATTGACAGAGATGGAATCATCAGTCGACTTTGACCACATATCAGATCTAGTTCAACCAAGTAATATATCTACTTGCATAGTTAAATTTGAAATTCCTAATGTTATCTTAAACTTTGTAGTATTTTTGTAATGTTGACTAATTTTATCTAATTTGCTGCACATATCATTGTAGGGCATGTTTATGCAGTTATTGCAGATGAAGATAATGAAGAGGGAACCAATTATTACTTGTGTCGTTGTGTTGAGGCCAAAAAGAAATTGGAGGCCCCAGTTATAGATGGAGAAAACATCGAATACCCTACAGGCTCAGTGGTTGAATTGGAACATGGCTTAGAAGGTACCCACATAAGAGTGTTAATGTTTGGCTGTTTGAGGACTTTGACATGCATCGGAAGATTCTTCATTACTCCAACCTTGTCGTGGAAACCAATGTTCGTTTGATACAATATCGAGGTAAACCTTTGAACAAGACCTTGTGGAAGGTGTGTGACTCTAACCATGAGGTCATACTTGACACAATAAAGAGTAGAGAAGACCCAGGTGGTTCATTGGATTAATTTGTAAGTATGCATAAAACTTTCCTAGATGGTTACTTGTACTTTGTTTTGTATATAAATAGTAGTATGAATTGCTTCCCTCTAGTATATTTATGTTTAGTCAATTTTGCTTTTTGATGCTTCTCATAGGAGGTCACAACTCCAGTCCATCCAACTACGAACAAAGAAGCTCAAGAAAAGATGATGGAGAGTGATCATCAGATGGCGGTAAGTGATCAATCACATATGTGATGTTATATATTTCATGTACATTTTGTTATAGTAATGCGCATATTGTTTGATTGTATTAACAGGTGGAGCTGCATGAGCTTGAACTGTCGAAGAGGTCTACTCGAAGACAAAGAGAGGATGAGTCATGGATATTTTTGTATATATGCATGTATGGCTTTATTTGGACATGCCTATATGGCTTTGCATGTAAACTAGATGTTATGTTCATGACATTATGTATACGACAATTTATATTAAATATTTAATATGATGATAAATTATCCTTGAGCAGTGGTATGAACTATGGGCAGTGAAGGCCTCATGTTTCGTTTGATTTGTTTTTTATGGTATACATTTGATGTTTGCATCATCATCATGTTATGCTTCATGGGGTTAGATCTAAGTGATGGATGAAGTTGATCCTAATTGGTCTTAATCCTGTTCACTCATGTTTCACTCATGTAATATCAAGATTCATGTCAAAGGGTTTGGATGTTAGTTCATAAAATTCATTTTTATCATGTTACAATAGTAGGACATAGTTGCTTATGTCATTGGTTCATGCCATTGGATCATTGGATTTTGGTTGCGCTTCTTCATCATAACATGTCATGCTTTCAAGAGTTAGATTGGGTTGTGGTTCTTCCTCATGATAGGAGTTTGTTCATGTCTTCATGCTTCTTTATCCTCCATGTCTTCAGTGTTCTCAGTGTCTTCATACTTTCAGGAGTTAGATTGGGTTGTGGTTCTTCCTCATGTTTGGAAAGGTGCTAGGAGTGACATTTTGCATTCCATAGCTCATGGGGCCGAATGGACTTCGCCAATGCATCGGGGTGGGCGAGTAAATGCCAAGGGAAGTCTCATTTCATGTGCCAAGCAACGTATTCGTTTGGGGCAACAGGCTACCGATAAAGTCCCTTAAGCTCCCTAAGACAAAAAATTGCCAAACTTTGACAGGACAGTTCTCAAAATTGATGGCAGCTGGGAACATTCTGTTTGGACCTACAAGTGTATGTGGAGTCCATCCACAATAACCTCTCTCGATTTTGTTCAACTCCAGTCCGTTTGACCGTGCCAAAATCAAACACATTCTTGCAAAATGCTTTAGTTTCATGCAGTGGAAAGGTGCTAGGAGTGACATTTTGCATTCCATAGCTCATGGGGCCAAACAGACTTCTCTAATATGTTGGTATGGGCAGGTAAATGCTAGGGGAGGTCTTGTTTTGTGTGCCAATCATCGCAGTCATTCGAGGCAACAGGCTACCAGCAAAGTCCCTTAAGATCCCTAAGATGAAAAAATTGCCAAACTTTGATGGAGTAGTTCTCAGAATTTGTGGTAGCTGGGAACATTCTATTTGGACCTACAGATGCACGTGGGGTCCATCTACAATAACCTCTCTCAGTTTCATTCAACTCCTATCTGTTTAATCATGCTAGAATCAAACGCATTCTTGCAAAATGCTTCAGTTTCATGCAGTGGAAAGGTGCTAGGAGTGGCATTTTGCATTCCATAGCTCATGGGGCCGAACGGACTTCGCCAACGCATCAGGGTGGGAGGGTAAATTCCAAGGGACATCTCATTTCATGTGCCAAGTATTGCAGTCATTCGGGACAGCAGGCTACTGACAAAGTCCCTTATGATCCCTAAGACGAAAAATTTGCCAAACTTTGACAAGACAGTTCTCAGAATTCGTGGCAGCTGGGAACATTCTGTTTGGACCTACAGATGCATATGGAGTCCGTATACAATAACCTCTCTTGGTTTTGGTCAAGTCTAGTCCGTTTGACCGTGCTAAAATCAAACACATTCTTGCAAAATGCTTCAGTTTCATGTAGTGGAAAGGTTGCCAGGTGCCATATTTTGTGTTCTGCTCATCATGGGGCCGAATGGATTGTGCTAACACGTCGAGGTGGGTGGTTAAATGTTAGGGGAGGTCTCATTTCGTGTGCCAAGTGTCCCAGTCGTTCTGACCTGCAAGCTATCGAGACCTAGCACTTTTTGAGTTTATCGGTAGCTTGCAGCCTAGAACGACTGAGACACTTGGCGAATGAATTGAGACCTCCGCTAGAATTTACCCACCCACCCCGATGTGTTGGCGCAGTCCATTCGGCCCCACGATGAGAAGAACAAAAACTATGGCACTTGGCAACCTTTCCATTGCATGAAACTGAAGCATTTTGCAAGAATGCATTTGATTCTGGCACGATCAAATAGATAGGACTTGAACGAAACCGAGAGAGGTTATTGTCGATGGACTCCACATGCACCTATAGGTCTAAAAAGAATGTTCCCAGCTACCATAAATTCTGAGAACTATCCCTTCAAAGTTTGGTAATTTTTTCATCTTAGGGAGCTTAAGGGACTTTGTCGGTAGCCTACTGCCTCGAACGACTGCGATGCTTGGTACACAAAACGAGAAATCCCCTATCATTTACCCACCCATCACGATCTGTTAGCGAAGTCCATTCAGCCCCACGAGCTATGGAATGCAAAATGTCACTGCTAGCACCTTTCCACTGCATGAAACTGAAGCATTTTACAAGAATGTGTTTGTTTTAGGCACGGTCAAACGGACATGAGTTGACCAAAACTGAAAGAGGTTATTATAGATGGACTCCACATTGTTGTAGGTCCAAATGAAACATTCCCAGCTGCCACAAATTCTAGGAACTGTTCCATCAAAGTTTGGCAGTTTTTTCGTCTTAGGGATCTTAAGGGACTTTGCCGGTAGCCTACTGCCCTGAACAACTGCGACGCTTGGCACACGAAATGAGACCTCCCCTAGTATTTAACCACCCACCCCGATGCATTGGAAAAGTTCGCTCGGCCCCACGATCTATGGAATGCAAAATGTCACTCCTAGCACCTTTCCACTGAATGAAACTAAAGCATTTTGCAAGAATGCATTTGATTCTGGTACGATCAAACAGATAGGAGTTGAACGAAACTAAGAGAGGTTATTGTAGATGGAACCCACATGCACCTATAAGTCAAAACTCAATGTTCCTAGCTACCACAAATTTTTAGAACTGCTCCATCAAAGTTTGGTATTTTTTCATCTTAGGGATCTTAAGAGACTTTGCCGGTAGCCTGCTGCCCCGAACAAATGCGATGCTTGGCACATGAAATGAGACCTCCCCTAGCATTTACCTGCCCACCCTGATGCATTGGCGAAGTCTGTTCGGCCCCGTGAGCTATGGAATGCAAAATGTCACTCCTAGCACCTTTCCATTGTATACATGTTCACAACTTTTGTAAAATGAACTCAAAATGACTCTATTGACCTTGCACATGGTCTATTATGACCTTATTAGACCAAAACAAACTCAATTACATGTGAATCAAATAACCTTCAAAGTGCCTAGTCTCAATCTTCATACTTTTTCATGTTTCAATCAGGTCTAATCTAGTAGGACAGCAGACCCTGTTTTTGGGGTTTTTCCCTCAAACTTTCCAAAAGACCTCCCAAACTAAATATAGATTTAGATACTCATTTCCAATTTACATAACATATCTCAAAACCAGTAGTGACTCCTTTGGACCATGTACCTCAAAAATGGCATTTTTTGTTGTCTAAAATAGGCTAATTAGGCCTAATTTGTGAAGAAACATACCTCTAAACATCCAACAACCCCCTAGACTTGATGGGACAGCATCTCCCATGTGTCCAAACTCTCAAAACCACAATTAGTTTTAGGAGAAACCCTCACTAACATACCAAACCCCAAAAATCCTCAATCTAGGCCAATTTGAGGAGGGTTTATTGAAACTCTACCTTCCACACACTCTCAGACTTTGCCAACACTTGGAACACTTCAAAAATGGTCTACATATGCTTTAGGAACCATCTCCTAGTACTTTCCAACCTTCGTTTAACAAACCCTAGCCTAAAACCACCTTTTCTTGCTTGGAAACAAGGCAAAACTTGCCTAGGACAACACCATAGTTTGGTCAAACTCCATCTCTTGCTCCATAACTTCATGAGCATCTAAAACACATCCAAATGAAACCATTCCACTGAACATATATGCAAAGTATGCAAAGTGTGGAAGCATATACTTGATGAACATGAAATGTTTAACATGATGCCTCAAAGAAATGTTGTCTCATGAAATGCAATGATTGCAAGATATGCACGAAATGGATTGTTTTGGATAGGAGGCTCCAAATTCATGACAGTTCAGTTTGAGACTAGACCTAATTAAGCCTCCTTTACAAGGCAACTTCTATGCCAATGCAAACCCTCCACACCAAACCACTTGGGAACCCTAGCATGCATGGAAAAGGAACCAAATTCACTGGTTTTGGCCTTTTAAACACTTGTTAAGGCACTATTGTATGGACTGCACCCTCTTTTTGCCTAATACATGGTCATATTAGGCCATTGCATCCTCATACTCTGCTATATTCTTGTTTTCTGACCTAGGGCTTATTGCAAATAGTGACCCTACCTTATTCCATCCCATTCCACCAATCTAGAGTGATTAACTTGGTGGAATGGAAAAGAAATACATAGTTTTTAGCCTCAAAACCCTAGTTCAAGGTTTTATGACAGTTTCCAGAAAAACATGATTTTCTTCCTCCAAATTCAATGAAAATGCCTCAAACAAGATGCAAATGAAAGGTCATTCACTCCCCTTCACAATTCAGGTGGTTTCAAACCATGACAATACTGTATGGATGAGCAGTACATCCTGGAACAGTCCAATTTCAGGAAAAGTAGTAGAAAACTCAATTTTATTTAACTTTGCCCTTCAAAACCTTCTTCACCAACCCCTCCTCGATGTGTGTGAAGGTTTTTATACATGTTTACAATAGTTCTAGTTGATCATAATCGACTTTCAACCTGTTTGATCATTGGGTAACCTCCTTATTACATGATTTGTTAAGTTGACAAGGCAACTTCTTACCACTACTTGCATTATTAGACTTTTTGTTTGACAACAACATAAAACATAACTCCAAACACAAATGACATTGGTCATTTGACCTTATTACATGCAAAATGATGACACAAGACCATCAACTTGTCCTATGATGTCCTAGGACCTTGTTATGACATGCTCCTAGCCAAGATTAGCTATGGCTAAGGTGCTGCACCATGAAATATGTTTCCATGGTGTTGAGTCATCCTCCTTACGTACTACATCACCCTTGGAGACATGTATGCAAAGTGTGGAAGCATAGACAAGGCACGTGAATTGTTTGGCATGATGCCCCAAAGAAATGTCACCTCATTGAATGCAATGATTGCAAGATATGAACAAAATGGATTTTTTGATGAGGCATTAGAAACTTTCAAGCAAATGCGATTGGCGGGTGTAAAGCAAAATTCCACAACCTTAGCCAGTATCCTCCTTGCCTATGCCAAAATGGACATCCATCAAAAGGATAAAACATATGGGAATTTTGTTAGATGTTGTCGTTGCAACTACCCTCAGAGACATGCATGCAAAGTGTGGAAGCATAAACAAGGCATGTGAACTGTTTGGCATAATGCCTCAAAGAAATGTCGCCTCATGGAATACAATGATTGCAAGATATGAACAAAATGGATTTACTAATAAGCCTTTAGAAAGTTCCAAGAAAATGCAATTGGCAAGTGTAAAGCCAAATTCCAAAACCTTAGAAATGGTATGTTTAGAACATAGTATAGACATCCATCAAAGCATAAAGGATATAGGAATTTTGTCAAATGTCGTAATTGTAAGTACCCTGCAAGACATGTATGCAACTTGTGTGGAAGCATATATAACGAACATGAACTGTTAGATGTGATGCCTCAAAGAAATGTTGTCTCATGGAATGCAATGATTGCAAGATATGCATGAAATGGATTTTTAATAAGGCTTTAAGAACTCTCAATAAAATGCACAAAAATAAATTTCAACCATTTACGCAAATTTTAGCACATCTAAAACCAAATTGCACAACCTTAACCAACTTCCTCCTTGCCTATGCTATAATGGGATCTAGAGAACATGGTGTGGACAACCATCAAAGCATAAATGATATAGGAATTTTCTCACATGTATTGTATTTGCAAAGTTGCCCTTGTAGACATGTATGGAAAGTATGGAAGCATAGACAAGGCACGTGAACTATTTAAAATGATTGCAAGATATGCACAAAATGGATTATTTGAAAATGATTCATAAACTTTCAAGCAAATGCAATTGGCACTTGTAAAACCAAATTCCTGTAACAATAATTGATTATCATATTAAATATTTAATATAAACTGTCATATACATAATGTCATGAACATAACATCTAGTTTATATAAAAAGCCATATAGGCAAATATACAAAAATATACATCAGATTAACATACAAAAGTATGTATACAAAGCCATCTAGGCATACAAAAAAGTTCCCAAAAACTAGTTTCCTATGGACTTTTAGGAAATAATCGGCAGCCCTTCTTTGACTGTGAAGATGGAGAGCCAGTCAGTGACACATCCTCTCTCTGTCGTCGAGTAGACCTCTTCAAATAAAGTTCATCCAGCTGCACCTTTTAATACAAACAAACAATATGCGCATTAGTACAGAAAATGTATGAAATATATAACATCACATATGTAATTGATCACTTACCACCAACTGATGACCACTCTCCATCATCTTGACTCTCTCTTCGTCCGTAGTTAGACGGATTGGAGTTGTGACCTCCTGTGAGAAGCATCAAGAAGCAAAATTGACTAAACATAAATATCATTTATGTACATCAAATGATATGAGATAAAAAATAAATACAAAATTATGATATTTTCATGTTATTGGCTCATACCTCAGTCAAAGGATTTGCAGACATCATGGCTGCATCAATGCCTATCTGCGTTGACTCACGAAGATGAGGAGGAGTCTCCACTGTATTCAGCATCTAAAAATCAAGTTCAAGATTATTAAAATAAAATAAATACATAACATTATTTTTAAAATTCATAATGATAAGAAATGGTTAAATTTACCTCCGTAAAAGTGGTGGTTTGGCGTCCAGGGGACCAAGGAAACCGTGGAGGTGTTGGTGACTGTTGAAATCATCAAATCAAGTCACAAAATAATATTACCATTGACATATCTACAATAATTACGAATATGTGATAAATTACATACCTGCTAACTTGACCTCCACTCATAAGCCACCAATGGATGGCTAATAGAGGCAGGATGAAGACTCTGACCCTGGAATTTCATTGCGCAAACAATTACATACATTATTTTTGACTTATAATATAGATAATCATATAAAAAAAATTACAAATTTCAAATAACAATATACTAAATCAAGATGAAACATGTAACAAATTACCTGAGAGTCAATACCAAATGTGTGCTGTAAGAGATCGTCACTGAGAACAAGATCATCCAATATGTCATGCCCCTGTGTTGCATCATGTTGCCCCTATGTCGTAGCATGATGCCCTTATGTTGCAGAGTCCTGTCGTGCCTCCTACATCCTATAATCACATAGGTTCCCACATGTACTGCACAAATGTGGGGACACATGATGCCTACTACTCTCACCCTCATCACCCTGGGTAAAATCATCTGCATGCTGTGATAGAGTTTGGGTGAGAGTAGTCAGTGAATGTAAAGTCTCTAGCTCAACACTCTCCTTCAAAGCCAAAGGGAGTGACCTACGTTCTAGCCTCGCTTGAGGTATAGGCACATGTTGTTCATCTCGCTGAGCCCCAGGTCTATCTTGGGCAGAGCCACCACCTCTACCCTAGAACTCACGAATGTCAAAATAATTTGAAATCTTGTTGAGGATGAATTCGCAATAGAGTTTCCTCAAAAAATATTGTGATACCTCATCATTGTTGCATGGCTGCTCATCGAAGACCATGTACCATCTATCCCAAAAGATTTGGGATATGTCTTCATTCCTACACCAATGTATAGGAAACCGTTTGCAACTTTCCTCTAATGTTTGGCCAGTTTTGGGATTAATAAATTGTGTGCATAATTGAGATTTTGTAATTTTTTCCTTCTTCACTTTTTCATATGACAACTTGTCGGCATAATATTGCCGACTCCTCTCCCTATAGTCTTGGAATTCGGTGATTTGTTTCGTCACCAAATTCATGTGGGAAACAATCTCCTGTAGTGATTTTGTAAGTGCCCTCCTATGCTCAGTGGTTCCACTTGGATTGTTTAGGGTTTGAATAATAGTTTCAAGATGTTTCTTGTTTTCTTATATTATCCCTAAGTAGTGTTCTTGATTATCCTTTACATGAAAAGGAGGTGAAGGTGGGTTTTGAGGGTTTGGAGGGTTTGGAGGGTTTTGGGAGTTGTTTTCACTCTCCTCAATTGGATTTAGATTTTCTACTTCTCCAATAACTGTAAATGCAATATAAACATAAATCAAACATTGCAAAACTAAAAAATTGTTCTAAAACTAACAAAATCAGACAAACCCTACCTTCTTCCTGTGCTGGAGCCTCCAAATTTGCATGATGATGTCTTTGGCGGTGAGGTGGCATTGTGAATTTCTTGTTTTCTCACATGCACTTGATTGAATCTCCTCTTTTTCAATGCGATCACATTTTTCTTGGTTTCTTTGCTGTTGTCAAGAGAAAAGCTGCAGGTGAATGAGCAGAAAATGTTTTTTTTAATTTTCTTAAAAGCAAAACGCGAGCACGTTATAATGCACTCACATTTTGCTTTAATTTTGGAGATGGTGGTGACTTTTTGGTCCCCCATCTCCTTGCATTTACCCGATCCTTTTCTAGGACCTATTTATTATCCCTATGTTGAACCCTTTCCCCTTTTATGTATCTTCACCCCTTCTTATAAGATTCCTTCACACTTCAGCTAACTATGTTTCCACTTCTAAGGTGATAGATCCAAAAATTAAATATTTCCTTATCCTATCTTATGACTAGCTTATCTTATCACCTTGTTTCTTCCATAATTTTTATATTCAATATCCAATTGAGATGAAACCCCTTTGGTTGATCTTCTTATGATTCCCTTTTCCTCCCCATTTGAGTTTATCCTCATCAAGATATGGGACAAATACACCCCGATGGCTCATGGGGTCACACATGTTCCATGCTCTTTAGGTGCCAAAAATTAAATGTGTCCTTATCCTTAATTGAGTAAGGTTAATTCAATATATTTCTACTCAGCAAATGACATTTGGCCCCCAAAAATCTATAAAAGGAACCTTCCTATTCTCATTTGAGGTATCACACACTATTGTCACACCTTTGTAGTTTGGAGTTCTTTATCAAATCTTTGGAGCTTTGGAGCCTTGGAGTGTTTGGCTATCTTTTGAGCATCTTCATCAAGCTTGGGTGCCTATATGCATCATTTTGAAGTTATAGAGTAGCTTATGTGGTCCTATTACTCCTCCTCCTCTTATTGCTCGTCTTCTCTCTCTAATCTAATTTTCCTTCCAATTTTCCCTATTTTTTTGTTTTCCCCTTTCCTCTTTTTTGGTGTCTTTTTCCTACAATCACCTTGATCCTAAGGCATTTATCACAAAGTCTAAATCCAAGGATGATACTGACAATGGGGAAGCAACCTATTCTTAGACCTAGGGAGATAAAAAAGCCAACTTGGTAGGAGGGTGGATAAGGCCTCCTCTTCTTCTTTGAGCCTTTCCATGCTCATGAGGGTATTTGCCAGAGATCTTAAAAGATAACAGCAAACTAAAAGCATATCAAGATCTCTAATTAGTCAATTAGGTTGAATGATGTGACAAAGATATGAAACCGGTTACTCATCCCTGTAGATATATGCATATGATTACTCACAACAATCATTCACCTTATAACAACATTATACACAAACCCTCCGTAGATATGCAATAGAAACTATTTCACCAAAGATTCAATACAATTTATAATATTGGATTTGTATATAATGATAGAACACCTATACTACTAATATACAAACACCAAAGTGTTGGATTCATCATTTTTAATATGTATGTGAGTGGAGTGGGAATGTTGAAATAGATCAGTGCCTGACCTTGGGAATACAGAGTCTAAAATGCCACAATATCCTACCCTAACAAGATTAACTCTATGGCTCAACAATAGAATATCATTGCTTTACAATGATTTAAACCCTTAACCAAAACAACTCAGAAGTTTAACTATTGAATGCTACTACCTTATAGTAACTTAAACATCAAATGTAATATGAAACAAGATCATACTTTATAATCATTTACAAATACTACAAATCTTATTTGTTTCTTGAAAATATTTCCTACTCTCCTTGAAAGTATGCTGACCAAACATGCAAATCTCACAACAAATGTGCAAGAAAAGATTATCTAATTTCCTCAAAATCTTACTTCTCTTCAAGAAAATACAATACTACAAAGGAGAATATCAAGCTCAAATCCTCACTCATATGAATCATTACAGAGTAAAATTATTAATATAAGCATACTATTCAAACCCTTTGTTCCTTCTAAATAGATGCACACATTTTTTTACAAAGCATTATTCACAAACCCCAATTTCCCCAACCCCCCTCTTACAAATGATAATAGTGAAACTCCATTATTAACCAATACATTGATACAGAAAGGGTATGCACACTACTCAATGGACCATCAGATCCTATATCAAGCAACCTACTGGCTATATAATGTGTTACATTTACATTGTCAAACCAGGGAATTGTAATCAAGATTCTTAGATGATGCTTGTACTATGTGTACAATTAAGGATTTATGATTTTTAATCTAGAGGTTGTGTAAGGGAACTAACTAAAGAATACACAATTCCAATCACAAGGATTGACAATACTCTAAGTAAACATGACTGGTAGGAAATAACTAAATCATATTCAACACAACAGTAATTAAATGGTCCCGTGTAACTTCTAGATGAAAGAGCAACTAACAGTTGGTTCGGTGATCACCTTGACTCAATAAGACTTAACAACACATATTATCAAAGTTTGACTAATTCTCATAACTCATTACAACATACATTAATCACACATACATAAACATACAATCATGAACTAAAACATTTAAACAAAGTGGAGAGACACAATACCTCAAGTAGCCTGCTTGAGTAATTGTGATCCCATGAAATCTAGCTAAATCTTTATTGTATCTTTGTAATCATTGACATAACTCAAAACATATATTCCTTTATTGAATTCTAAAGTGAAAGATACAACAATGAAATATGATACTATATCTTTGTCTAACCTGTATGAAGCAAAATCTAATCTCCCATAGACGAGATCAGCATTGTCTTTTTGAATAAAACTGTTGAACAATAAATGCTATAACTGTCCATTATCCAACAACGTAGGAAGAGGACTATATTACAAAGTAAACTAGAAATAGGAAACTAAATTGACATGAAGGTGGCATAAACGGTACAGTCCTATTGTAACTCTTCCTCTAGTATCCATGAAGAACAATCAAGACGAGAAACAGAACATAGAGCACAATCTAAGATTCCTCCATTATTTAAGATTGCATCATCTGTCGAAGGATAATCGTCACAGAGTGGAGAGTTATGGATGACTCATCCCAATCAATTTAGGGTCTTCTTCATTTGGTTGGAGGTACCTATATCATCTATTGTGGACATCAGCATCTCCTTCGGTTGCGAGTTGTCTAGTGATCTTCATGACATGAAGCCACGTTCTTGTTGCATGAGGAGTTAGTACATCACACGGTATCTGTTGGGGTTTTCATCCGAATCAGCAAAGGGTTTGCCAGTTCCAATGCACAGGCAGATTCGGCCAACAAATACAGGAGGTTGCGTGAGTTGCCTCCCCTTCACTTCTGGTTCTGCCGCACCAAGGGGGGTATCCCTATAGCTAAAGATTTAACTTTGACTCTATCATGACAGAAAGATTTAACTTTTCAATATAGGCATAATACTCTCATTTTAGGACCAAGATTTGTGTGATAAATCACAAGGTTGGCAGTGTTCTTAGACATATCTAACTAGTTAGGAATGAGAGTATGCAGGGGTCCTATTTCTACTCCTACAAACTAACAGGTTGGAATTATGAAATGATTTATATTTATGTTTTGGATGCAAGACAGGGGGTTTTAGA
The DNA here is from genome assembly GCA_027924645.1 of Cunninghamia lanceolata. NCBI lineage: Eukaryota > Viridiplantae > Streptophyta > Pinopsida > Cupressales > Cupressaceae > Cunninghamia > Cunninghamia lanceolata. The sequence goes on from BSBN01000478.1 coordinate 9,685,561, forward strand.
TCATAACTACTACACAAGGGCAGACCAGTGCCTATCTCAGGGCAAGGAGTCAACTAGACGTATACAAGTGAATGATTTGCACTAGCATTCAAGTCTCAAGGGGTTGGATTGGTATTTGCCTTACAAACACCACCCAAGAATGAGTATTTAGCTATCTCTATGTACAGATATCCATGCTGCCATACATTCTTCCTCATACTTAACCTAAAATAGTTTAACCCACTCCTTGAATGGAAGTTAGAGATCAAGCATGCAATACAAAAATCTATATACTAGAATCTTAGTAACCCTTAGCAACTAGATTCAAAAGAAGGGATGCATACAGCCATGGAGACAAACAACTAAACACATGCCATGAAGCATTTTTCATATAAAAAGGACATGAAACTGAACATGTATGCAATGTGCATTCAGATGCAACTCATAAACTCACAAAAGAGATAGAATAGCCCAGAAAAGCTCTGTTTTCATTATTTCCTCCAAAAAAAAATTTGGCCAAGTCTTCCACCCCCCGAAAAATGAGTGACACAGTCCTCTTATACATATAGAACATTCACTTAGCATTAATTACACTATCATCTCAAATCGCGCTCAAATACACTGCACCATCAAAATGGCGCCAAGAACATTAAATACACTAGGGAGAAGAAGAGGGAAGAAGTAGTTGAACTCGGGAGAAGTGCAGCCACCTGAAGATTTTCTCCTTTAAGATGGTAGTTGGCCCGTCAATCCATCAATCCATATCTCTGCAATCTATCATTATGGCCGACCTACCTATTTTGAAATGCAGCAGTTTGCGTGTTTTGAAATTCTTCCACTTGGAATGCAACTGCAGACATGCAGAAATCCCTCTTTCAAAAATTTGAAACAAAGTCATCGATTCCATCCTCTTCATCGCCAAGATCAGTGGCTTCAAATCACGCTAATGAGTCAACAACCAATGAATTCATGCCACGCAGGCACATTATCCTCTTTGACTTTGCACAGCGCGAACATACATTTTACCTTTTTCGCCCATTTTTGTCTTTTATGCCTTCAAATCTTTGTATATGCAAAAGAATGTACATACAACTACATTTGGACATGTGGCAGCATCTGGTTGGATCACCATCGTTGAATATTTGTAACTTCATCGGTCGTCAGAAAGACCCTGGAAGTGTTCGCCGATAGGCATTGTCCTGCCGACGAGCCATTGTATCTCCTTTTGCATTTGTGGTTGCATAAGAGATTGTATATACATACAATCACCATGCATACAAGGGCAGACCCCAAATCCTTATGAAACAAATTGAAATCACAATCAGGTCTGGCCTTATATCAAACTCTTTGTATATCGCACATATAATGTGCAATATACAACCCACGGACCCCAACCACCTATCTGCCACAACAAACTTTCCTTCGCATTCGGGATTGTATGTGTGCTTTGCATTTTGCATTGTATATAGCACATACATACAATCTGGGACACACAACTGTGCGGGCCCACCATGCTTTTGAAGACTGTTGACTTTGATCGCTCCTGCCTTGTACATTTCTTTCTATATGCCTGTTGTATGTTTGATTGTATATTGGGAACATACAATCCCAATGTACAATGGCGGACTTCACCCATTTCAAAAATGCAGTTAACTCCTTGGCCGTGTCTGCTTGTACATCACCTTGTATATGCGGTTGTATATCAGAGATACCTACAACGCATGATACAAGGAAATGCCTTTGACTTTTCAACTTTGCCCTTGTATGCATCCGTCAGGCCCGATTTAATAACTTTTGAAATCCAAGATTTGCATGTTCTGCCTTGTATATCATTTTGCATAAGTCATATACATACAATCCTCTTTGCACATACCTACGGGCCCAACCACCATTGAACCAGATTTGAAACCACTTGAAGTCTGGTGTTGTATCATGTCAGTTGTATATCAAACATACATATAAAATATACATTCAATCCTTTACATACAAGCATAGAATCTGCGATGGAATATGCGATGCGCTACCACCTTTTCACACTCAGAAATGCACCTGAATGCCATGTACAAACCTGATATGCATAGAACGATGCATACAAGCGGCCATATACAGAGATACATGCATAAAAATGCAAAGGCCGACGGAGTTAGAAATTTTTGAATTTAATTGAAAGGGCCAATAGATTTTCAAGCTCGAAACCCTAACCCTAGGTAGGCACCAACATTGGCTCTGTCTGGGGATGCATGCCTCTTGCAGGCATGGCGAGAACTCCAGATCTCTGGGATGCAGACCAGGCCTTATCCATTGGGCTACAGAGTCAAACGCTGCACCAACCTGCATCACAGATCACATTTTTGAAATATACTTGGTGGCCCAGGGCCACCAAAAAGGAGGAACTAGAATTTTCCTTTGTCAAATATTTGATTTTCATCTGCTTTCACTGGATCCAGCCTGAAGATATTACCTCTGTCAAACTGTACTTTAAAATCAAGCATTGATCTACATACATTGTCATACCCTTCAACATCAGTCAATGTGTGAATGTTATATTCATCAAACAATGCACCTTCATATGACACATAACATTGATCATCATCTATATCAGCAACATGCATTGTAAAATGATCTCCCAGCTGAACTGAAAACTGAAAGCACTCATAGTCCACCATAGCGCTAGGAACATTAGGCCTCATTTTATCATAAGCTGGCATATCAAAGAAAAAGCTTTCATATTCACATTTGTGCACATCATGCAAACAACCTTTAGCTGCACCAAACTAGAAAGGATCAGATTCAGGGACCTCTCTGCAATAACCTTCATGATATATGTTGGTCTCTCTTTCATCAGGATGAAAATCAGAATCCACCTCAATAACAATGCTTAGATTCTCACCATACTCAAACAGATCCTCCTCAGCATATGTATCATTTGCATGGAAGAGGGTTGATCCAAGTGTTTCAACTTCATTATAGTATATCATTGGTTCATAGGCAGCCAAACATGCATTTTCATTACTAATGAATTCTTTGTGTGGAGGAGTATCAGTCTGTGTGTCATAAACAATACTATAATCAAATAAAGAACAATCATGCTCAGCACTACTGCTTGTTTCAATCTCTGATTGCTCTTCATCATCTCCATGTGTTTGAATACAAAAAGGCAATGATTCAAACATGGATTGCTCCTTTGTTTGCTTATTTCTTCTCTATCTTGTGCACAATACTCACAATCATCTCCACAAACCCATTCAAACAAGTATTCATTGTTGTCCATAACCTCATCATTGTTTTCATAACCAGATACCTCAACCTTGAATTGGGAGTCATCATTGATCCTCTTGTTGGCATCCTTTATTGGTGAACAATCCAATTGAGCATTGTTGCCATCACTATGTTCAAACACAACATTCTCAACTTCTATTTTCTCATTTACACATTTGTCTTCAAATGATGACATGATCACTTGGTCATTTGCAACTATACAACTACTATTCATACCAAAGCTTGTGGACATGGAATTCTGTATGTGCACATCCCTCATTTTTTTTGTATTTTCTAAAAACCTGTATGCCATCTGCACACTTGTTATCTTGAATTCCCTCTACATTGCACTAGAGCCCTTTTCAAAAGCTTCAAAGTATATGCCAATGCAGGCTGGAGTATCAGGTCTGAAGTCTTCAGGGATTTGTGAAAGGGCATCTGCAAATCTATGACTGAAATCAATACTGGACTCTTCATCTTGTTTTTTAATTTCCATTAATCTTGCAACAAGATCAATAGGCTCTCTTGCAAATTCCTTTCTAAAGTAGTCAACAAGTTCATCCCAACAGGCAAAGGATCTCTTTGGAAAGCTCAAATACCAATCTCTAGCTTTAGCACCAAAGGATCTAACAAAAAACCTCATCCACATATCCTCATCTCCAAATGAGTATTTCTCCATGAAGTTGTGAAAGTTTTGGATATGTGCACCCCCATCACACACACTGTGTCCACTAAATCTAGGCATCTGATTGTAAATCTGAGTAGGCATACTTTCAACCTTATAGTCAACCCATGAAAAATCTAATTAGTCATATAAAGGATCAAAAGAGATTACAAGAGGTTTAGCATTTTGACTGGCAGACACAGCAGGGTTACTATTTAACTGAGCCTGCCGAGCCTCTAAGGATATCAACCTATTCTTTATCTCTTCAATTTTTTTACACAACATTTCATTCCCCTCTTGGCCGAGTGTGGGTGAATACATACTTGGATTCATATAAATTTCACTTTCAAACATTTTATGTCTGCCTAAGACCTAAGGCTTCCCCTTGGCATTCAATTTATGTAATAAAACAACAAATACAAATGGGAAGAAGCCGTGTACCTTTTCTCATCCAGATGTTGAAGTTTTGAACAAAATATTTTTAGATCACAATAACATACATCAACCTTTCATGTGCACTAAATTTTTTTACGGAGTCACCACCACTCCAAAGAGGATAAAACCTTAAACAATTGAAAGCTCATCATAGAACAAATATTTTTATGAGTTCACTCCGCCAGCAGAGCACCATTATTCACATGAAAGATCCAGATATCAAGTCCCCAGCAGAGTCACCACTTTGTTGGGGTTTTCATCTGAATCAGCAAAGGGTTTGCTAGTTCCAATGCACAGGTAGATTCAGCCAACAAATACAGGAGGTTGCGTGAGCTGCCTCCCCTTCACTTCTGGTTCTGCCACACCAAGGGGGTATCCCTATAGCTAAAGATTTAACTTTTCAATACAAGCATAATACTCTCATTTTAGGACCAAGATTTGTGTGATAAATCACAAGGTTGGCAGTGTTCTTGGACATATCTAACTGGTTAGGAATGAGAGTATGCAGGGGTCCTATTTCTACTCCTACAAACTAACAGGTTAGAATTATGAAATGATTTATATTTATGTTTTGGATGCAAGACAGGGGGTTTTGGATCATAACTACTACACAAGGGCAGACCGGTGCCTATCTCAAGGCAAGGAGTCAACTAGATGTATACAAGTGAATGATTTGCACTAGCATTCAAGTCTCAAGGAGTTGGATTGGTATTTTCCTTACAAACACCACCCAAGAATGAGTATTTAGCTATCTCTACGTACAGATATCCCTACTACCATACATTCTTCCTCATACTTAACCTAAAACAGTTTAATCCACTCCTTGAATGGAAGTTAGAGATCAAGCATGCAATACAAAAATCTATATCCTAGAATCTTAATAACCCTTAGCAACCAGATTCAAAAGAAGGGATGCATACAGCCATGGAGATAAACAACTAAACACATGCCATGAAGCATTTTTCATATAAAAATGACATGAAACTAAGAATGTATGCAACATGCATTCAGATGCAACTCATAAACTCACAAAAGAGATAGAACAGCCTAGAAAAGCTATGTTTTCACTATTTCCTCCAAAAAAAAATTTGCCCAAGTCTTCCACCCCCCAAAGAATGAGTGACATGGTCCTCTTATACATCCAGAACATGCACTCAGCATTAATTACATTGTCATCTCAAATCGCGCTCAGATACACTGCACCATCAAAATGGCACCAAGAACATTGAATGCACCAGGGAGAAGAAGAGGGAAGAAGCAGTTGAACTCGAGAGAAGTGCAGCCGCCTGAAGATTTTCTCCTTTAAGATGGTAGTTGGCCCGTCAATCCATCGACCCATATCTCTGCAATCTATCATTATGGCCGACCTACCTATTTTGAAATGCAGCAGTTTTCGTGTTTTAAAATTCTTCCACTTGGAATGTAGCTGCAGACACGTAGAAATCCCTCTTTCAAAAATTTGAAACAAGATCGTCAATTCCATCCTCTTCATCATCAAGATTGGTGGCTTCAAATTATGCTAACGAGTCAACAACCAATGAATTCATGCCACACAGGCGCATTATCCCCTTTGACTTTTCATAGTGCGAACACACATTTTACCTTTTTCGCCCATTTTTGCCGTTTATGCCTTCAAATCTTTGTATATGCAAAAGCATGTACATACAACTGCATTTGGACACATGGCAGCATTTGGTTGGATCACCATCGTTGAATATTTGTAACTTCATTGGTCGTCGGAAAGACCCTGGAAGTGTCCGTCGATAGGCATTGTCTTGCCGACGAGCCATTGTATCTCCTTTTGCATCTGTGGTTGCATAAGAGATTGTATATACATATAATCGCCATGCATATAAGGGCGGACCCCAAATCCTTATGAAACAAATTGAAATCGCAATTGGGTCCGGCCTTGTATCAAACTCTTTGTATATCACCTTGTATATCGCACATACAATGTGCAATATACAACCCGCAGACCCCAACCACCTATCTGCCACAACAAACTTTCCTTCGCGTCTAGGATTGTATGTGCACTTTGTATTTTGCATTGTATATAGCACATACATACAATTCGGGACACACAACTATGCGGGTCCACCATGCTTTTGAAGACCGTTGACTTTGACTGCTCCTGCCTTGTACATTTCTTTGTATATGCCTGTTGTATGTTTGATTGTATATTGGGAACATACAATCCCAATATACAATGGTAGACTTCACCCATTTCACAAATGCAGTTAACTCCTAGGCTGTGTCCGCTTGTACATCACCTTGTATATGCGGTTGTATATCGGAGATACATACAACACATGATACAAGGAAATGCCTTTGAATTTTCAACTTTGCCCTTGTATGCATCCACCAGGCCCGATTTAATAACTTTTGAAATCCAAGATTTGCATGTTCTGCCTTGTATATCATTTTGCATAAGTCATATACATACAATCCTCTTTGCACATACCTGCGGGCCCAACCACCATTGAACCAGATTTGAAACCACTTGAAGTTTGGCGTTGTATCATGTCAGTTGTATATCAAACATACATGCAAAATCTACATTCAATCCTTTACATACAAGCACAGAATCTGCGATGGAATATGCGATGCACTACCACCTTTTCACACTCAGAAATGCACCCAAATGCCATGTACAAACCCAATATGCATACAACGATGCATACAAGCGGCCATATACAGAGATACATGCATAAAAATGTGAAGGCCGACGGATTTAGAAATTTTTGAATTTAATTGAAAGGGCCAATAGATTTTCAAGCTTGAAACCCTAACCTTAGGTAGGCACAAACAATATCTATGCATCACTATTACTAAAATCAACATAAAGTACTAACATATTTCATGAGCAATCAACCATTCACACATAATTAATTAACAACATATTCTATACCCATCTTCATGCTTTCAATGTCTTAAGGATAATCATAGACATAATTAGTGTATATAGAGGTCTAAAAATGTCTTAGGAAATAGGTACTTAAAGCAAGAAAAACAAGACAAAACATGGCCTCATCACACCCCCTTGACTAATCATGTTGATGGTCCTCCAGCAACCAAGGTCTCATATTGTACTGAAGAGCTATCTCCCTGTAATCTGTAGGTTCTTCTACCCCTCTATCATGTTTGAGGTAGAATCCCTTCTATTTTGCCAACCTGTTCCACCTGGCTCGTTCTATTGCCTGATCCATCCTTTGCCTCATCCAATGCAAAATAGGATAAATAAGTAGGGGAGGATGGAATACTAATGGTAGCCAGGTTATCCCATGTTCATTGGTTGATCTTATATATCTATGTGCCCTGTTGATTACTATTGAGAGGTTAAATACTGAATGAGGCTCTTTGCTTTGCATTGCTGGTGTCAATTCTTTCCATCTACTCTGTGAGAAACCCAAAGCTTCCTTACCAATTCCTTCATCTAATTCCTTGAGTTTCTTGTAATCAATGGCTCTACATTCCGGGAGTTTATTTTCTACCTCTTGATGTTCAATCAGGTCCACCCATTCCTCCACTATCTTCTGGGGAGTTGGGGATTCTGCCCTTAATTTGAGAGGAAGTGACTTCTCTCTTTCATTATACTACTACAGTAACTCTCCCCTCATATGCTCATTTTGAATGAATGAGGCTAAGGCCTTCAATTGCACATTTCCTATAACAACTAGGGGATTCCAGTGAGTGTCATATGGAATGGCAAGTTCATGTAGGTAGAATTCACACAATTGGTTTTGCATTTCAGGGATAGCTCTTTGGTAAGTTGTTCGAAATAAGGTAGGTGTAAAATGGGAGATAGGGGCATCACTGTAAAGTTGGCTAAACTAAAAGCTCAGATACTAATCTTGTAGATAGAGGGCATAAACCCTTGTAGGTGGCTGACACCTCATCAATTGAACAAGCATATCTGCCATTCTGTCTATTTTGAATTTCAACTTTTTTATTTCTGTGTTTTTCACCTCTATCTCCTTGCTATGTTTCTCCTCTAGTTCACCTTGTTCTTTTACTAATTTATCTATCTCATTCCATAGTTGTAGGGTAATTGTACATCAGGTGGGTGGAGCAGGTTCCTCAGACTGCTCTTCTAGTTGCACATGCTCTAGATTCCTTCTATTGATCTCTATGAAGGCCAATTGGGCCAAATGTTCTATTCATGACCCTTGTTTCTGGAAGACATGTAGCTGATCTTCCAACTTCTTAACCCGTTCATTTAACCTTGTCTCTTTTGTTGATAATCCCTCAATTACTTCTCAAATTCTACAATTTTTTGCAAGGCTAGCTATAACCCATCCTTCTCATCCTCTGATGTGTCTTTAGAATCCAACAACAATTCTTCTTCCTGTGTTTCATCTTGAGAGGTTGAGAAATCTAGTTTTTCAGTTTCAGGGGGAGCTTGATGCTTTTTCCTGGTTGTATATAAATCTTCCTCCTCAAACTCTGCATCAAACTCCGGGACAAGTGTGTAACCCACATTTTTTTCTGTCTATCAACAAACAGATGCTCCCTTTCAGAGTTTGTATCAGTGTGAATATCAACTACATTCTTCTTTTCATGTTCCCCTGAAATCTCTTTCTCCTTTAGGTGGTCTGAATTCCTACATGATTGAGTAGGGACTCTTTGTTTCCTCTTAACTCTAGATGAAGAAAAGGATGATTTCCTTTTCTTGGTGGGCTTTGAAACAGAAGGGGTTTCATAAACAGTTTCAGGTGTTGTGGGCAGTGAGCTAGAAGCTACAGGTTGCAGTTTTCATTTTGACTTTTTCTTTTTGCGGCTAGAAGTATGTAAGGATACATGTTCTGGCAAGGGGGTTGAGACTGGTGAGACTGCAAGTGTAGAAGAACTAGCAAGTTTTTCAATAGGATTATCAGAGTTCGGAGCTGGATGCTCCTCAGCAGTTGCATGGCAAGGTGAAGCTTCTGGGTGAGAAGAGGTCGCAAGTGCTTCCTCTTCTTCCCCTATTTGTAAATTTCCTACTTGTGCCTCTTCTTCTCTCTCTGGTTCAACCCTCACAGGTCCCTCATTAACATGATTAACTTCAAGAAAATGTTCCCAATAAATTTTAGGGTACTAAATAGATAAACTCCTCTTTACTAATAGCACAACTAAACCATGATGAGACAATGAAGACTGGCAATTTTTCCTTCTATATTTAGTAGACATGCTTTTTAACAAATTGAATAGAAAATTTGAAACATTCACTACCCTTTTGTGATAGAGATGGCTCAAAAGTTTGAAATGCACAGTATAAAGAAAAGATTTTCTCCTATCACAGGTAAGATATTTAATAATATAGGTAGCAATAGAGGCCTATAACCAGGGTAAAGAAAGTTGTTTGGTACCTTGAGATGTAGGTTTCATCCTTTCACCTGGTTGTATGAACCTGACCCTTGCAAAATTGGCATCGACTCTTATAGGGAACTCTTCTCCAACTACACGTAGCCTTGTAACTTTAGCTATACCAGCTACAATCATGTCAACCTATAAGCCTTTAATTGTAGCTTCCTCATTGTGTCCGATATTTATGTAAACTATTGGGTAATGTCTTCATTATACTCTATTATCCTAAGAAAATATTCCAACCATCTCGCCTGCTGAAAAATAGGCATGCACTCCCTGTCATCTAATAGTGTTGAATGAACAATAGGTTCTCTCCTGATTGGATCACCACCCATAGTGATATCTCATGAAAATTCTCAATCCCATGTTCTCTATCCAATTCTACTCACCAGACCCTTATTACCAGTTTGCATCTACCAATTGCTAGTCTATTGGCTTGTATGTTATGCAACAGATGGTAATAATTATGGAGTAAGGGACTTAAGAAGTTTGAATGTACGTAAAATAATTTAGTATCCCCCAACTATAAGTTTATTTGTCCTCAAATGAGAAGACAGTCGAGTGGTATGGAGGAACAAGTTTAAAGCATGTCGAAGTGATATAATATGTAAAATTAATGATGTGCGAATTATGAAAGTCATAAAATAGGAAGCAATAAATGCTAATTAAAGCAATACCGAGATAAATACCTTTGAGGTGATGTCAAAATTGGAATTGTTGAATGGAAAATGATTGCATGGCAGATTGAGTTGATGTGCTCAATGAACGAGATGGAGTAGTGGTTGTGTGACACTTAGCAGGAAAGTATAGGCCAGTGGAAGATGGCAGCATGCGGATGCTATGAGAAAAGGTGATGTAGACAGTAGTGGCTACATGCACATAATTAGAATGTGAAATGAATAGGTCCCATGTGCATTAGCTGTGGGTGCAGCATTTATAGGTCCCAAGTGAATGACAACCCATGGCTGCGGGTGCAGCAAATACAGGTCCCATGGAACAATAGATTGCCTTTGGCTACAAGTCCCTTCAGTGAAGTGTTTGAATTCCAAAGTAAAGCTCTAGTGTATAATGGTAACTAAAGTGATGGAGACTAAACTTTTGATTGGAAGATCACCTTGTTTTATTGATGTGTGATGTGCACGTGTTTTGTGTTTTTTTTTTGTATTTTATTTGTATATATAATTTTTATGATTTTATTTATGTATAAAGTGTGTAGAACTCAAACCTACTGTGTAATTTCAGTCAAGCTGGTAGCTTGATCTGTTGCTAGAACATTGTGATCAGCTACTACTTGGCTGGTGACTTCACCTAAGGTAGGGGTTGTGGAACTTCGGTCAAGCTGGCAACTTGATCTGTTGCTGGAACATTGTAATCAACTGCTACTTGGCTGGAGACCTCACCTGAGACACGAGGCCGTGGAACTTCATTATCCATATCCGCCTTTAATCACTGGAGAAATGCAGCTTTACTCAAGGGCTTATTATACAATTTCAATCAATGTCCATTAACCATCAGTGAGAATCTAACTTGGTCAATATGGTTAATTAGACTGCACCATTTGGGAAAACTTCCTTCATCTCATAAGGGTCTAACCATCTAGTCTACAATTTGCCCTTATGATCTTTATACCTAGAGTCATATAGAAGTGCCCAATCACCTGCCTGAAAGTCCTTTGTTTTGATATACTAATCATGCCATTTGATTCTCTGATTTTGTACTAATTTAGTGTGATGAACTACTTCCATCCTTAACTCCTCCAAGGCATTAAGCTGATGTAGTCTTTCCTTTTGAACTATTGACAGGTCCAAACTAAGTTGGACATCTATTCTTAGTGTTTTGTATTCAAACTCAATAGGAAGGACAACTTTCTTTCCATAAACTAACTCATAAGGTTTGTACCTTGTTGTTGTCTTCCATGTAGTTCTATATGCCCAAACTATTTCAGAGAGTCTTGCTGCCAAATATTTCCTATGTAAGCCAACTGTCTTTGCCAAGATTGCCTCAAGCTCTCTATTAGTGACCTCAACTTGACCATTTGACGGTGGATGATAGGGAGTGGACTTTTTATGTCTGATTTCATACTCTTGAATAAGGCTAGCAATCAGTGTGGATGTAAACTGTGGTCCTTGATCTGTGACTATTTCCCTTAGGACACCATACCTGGTAAAGATCTCCTCATAGAGGAATGTAGCAACCTTACTGTATCTGGCTACTATCAAAGCTTTCACCTCTACCCATTTTGTGAGATAATCAGTGCAAACAAGTATATATTCTTTGTGATTAGAGGGTGGATCTATGGGTCCAATAAAATCAATGACCCATTTGTCAAATGGTGTGACCACTAGTTGTGGTTGTAGAGGAATTTCATCACTTCTTATAGGTCTGCCCATTCTTTGACAGTGGTCACATCTTCTTGTATAGAGATTTGTATCTTTATGCAATTTTGGCCAATAATAGCCAGTATTAAGGATTTTGATTGATGTCCTCTTAGTTGCAAAGTTTCCACCATAGGGTTCATCATGACATGCTTTGAGAATGTCATATACTTCATCTTCTATAATACACCTTCTCATAATATGATTAGGTCCTGTTTAGAAGAGGTAACCAGATACCCACGAATAAGGAAAGTTGTGCTCCACAAGGTGGCGCCTCTCTCTTGGTGAGAGGTGTGGAGGTGTTTTTCCTATGACTAGATAATTTGCTATATCTACATACCAAGGAGTTTGTACAGTTAGTACAAAAAGTGTTCATCTGGAAAAGAATCATCAATGACTAGGTCCTCATTACAAGTAGGGAGCCTAGAGAGGAAGCCAACAACAACATTGGCCTTCCCTGGCTTGTCCACAATGGTGATATCAAGTCCCTGAAGGAGTAGTAACCATCTAACTAATCTGCCACTTACCAATGGTTTATTGATAAGATATCTTATTGTTGCATGGTCAGTGTGAATGAAAACAAGATACCCAGTGATATAATACCTAAACTTATTGATTGCATAAATAACAACTAACATTTCTTTCTCAGTAACAGTATAGTTAAGTTCAACACCTTGAATATTCTTGTTGATGTAGTAAATTGCATATTCCACATTCCCTTCTTTCTATCCTAACATAGCTCCCACATCAAAATCAAAAGCATCTGTATGTATATGGAAAGGTATTGCCCAATTAGGTCCTTTGCTCATACATGTGTATTTGTTAATGACTCTTTGAGATTTTCAAAGGATAATTGACAATCAGTTATCCAATTAAATTATACATCTTTAGAGAGTAAAACAAACAAAGGAACAACAATTTTACTGAAGTCCTTGATAAATCTTCTATAATACCCTGCATGACCTAGAAATCTTTTGACATCTTTATATTTTTTAGGAACATGTAAGGTTGAAATGATTTCAATTTTGTGTGGATCCACTTGAATTCCTGTTTTGGATACAAAGTGACCAAGCACTACTCCTTGCATCATCATGAATCATTTTTCATGACTAAGGGACATGTTATTATCTTGACATCTCTGTAGTACTTTTTCAAGGTTTTTCAAGGCTTCCTCATAAGACTCTCCATAAGTGGTGAAATTATCCATATATACTTCCATAGAGTCATGGGCAAGATCAACAAAGATGCTTAAAACAACTCTCTAAAATGTGGCAAGTGCATTACAAAGTCCAGATGGGAGGATAGAATAGGCATATTTCCCTCATGGGCATGTGAATGTGATCTTATCCTGGTCCTCAAGGGCTATCTTGCTCTAGTTATATCCACTAAATCCATCAAAGAAAGAAAAATACTTTTTACCAGCTAATTAGTCTAGCACCTGGTCAATGAAAGGAAAAGGGAAATGATCTTTCCTAGTGGCAGTATTTAATTCTCTATAGTCTACACAAACTCACCACTTACCTCCTTTCTTTGGCACTATTACTAGTGGAGATACCCATTGGCTATCTAATATTGGATATATGAATCCTGCATCCAACAATTTTTGCAATTCATTCTTCACTATGTCTCTTATTGCAGGGTTCATCCTTCTTTGAAGATGCCTAACTGGTCTGTACCTTTCATTAATGTATATCCTATGAATGAAAAGGTTAGGGTCAATTCCCTTCATATCATGATAGTCCCATGCAAATGTTGTCTTGTGCAGCATTTTTATCAGTTTAGTCTTCTAGACAAATGTCAATTCACTATTGATGTTAAGTGTCCTACCTGGTGTAATGTCAACTGGTGTTGCCATGGCCATTACAAAGGAAATATCCAACCCTGATAAGTTTATACTACAACTATGAGGCAGCAACTGATGAAACATAATGTCAGTGGAAGCATAGGTTGGAGTATTGATTGTAGGTAAAATATTTTGAAGGGGGAAGGCCATACTTATTAGACATGGATCTTGTTGTATGTATGTTCCATAATTGTTTTGTATGACATTGGAAAGCACTTCATCTTCATCCTAGATAGCCAGTAGTGGGTCTCGTTCAATTGTCATTAATGTTTGAAGAGAATATTGGTCAACATCCCCTAGGTCTGGCCAAATAGTTTGCTCCATATCAGTAAAAGGTTAAACAGGTGGATAAAGGACCTAATTTTTTGCTATATTCCCATTGGAAGTTATCATATTCCCTGATCGACATCCTATGAAGGCATTTGTTGTTGCTAGCCAGGGTCTCCCTAGGATGAGTGGATATCCTCCTAGACTGGCCTTGGGCTGCAAGACCATAAAGTCTATAGGATATTCCCATGAATCCAATGTAATTACAAGATCTTCAATAACCCCTTCTGGCTTGATTGTGGACCTATCTGCCAACTGGAGTACTGTGGGAGTAGGTTTGAGGTTATCTAACTTAAGGTTACTCATTATTTCCTTTGTCATTACATTGATGGTTGTACCTAGGTCAATCAAGGTGTTTTTGATAAGGGTATCATTAATGTTTACATCAACCACAGGGCTTCCTGGGTCTGCATATTTTAGAACAGCCAAGTTACCTAACATGATATCAACAAGTTGTCCTATAACATGCACCATTGGGGATCTTTTCTCTTCCTTCTTAGTTTCTTAAGGCATAACTCCCTTATAGCCTTGGTATATATGGGTACATCCTTGATCGATCGAATGGGGGGAATTTTAACACAGACATTTTTTAGTTACCCCATGAAATCAAAATCAGGCTCAAATGGAGTTGGTGGAAGGTGCATTTTTAATCTCTCTAGAAATGGAGGGATCTTGCTAATGGTTTCTTCCTACAAAGATATTTTCTCAGAAGGCTTCTGCTGGTTATTCAGATGGTTTTCAGGAATTTTTGTGATGAGTGGTGATGGAGGTCCAGCAAGCATCTTTCCTGAGCGCAAGTGCACATCACTAACTTCAACTGTATAGGTTCAATATTGGATGGCCTCATTAGTATAGGCATGCTGAATAGGCTTGTTGTTAGGGTTAGGTGCAGGTTGTGCCAGTAATTGAGTGGCTCTAGGCAGGACAGGAGTAAGCGAGGCTTCATTTGGCATAAGGGCGGGTTGTTGAGGCAGGGCTTGTTGTGGCTGTGGGTAGTTCATATTTAGATTTTGTCAAGGTTGGTTCCCACGCCACTACATTGTGGCCATGGGTTTTGATTGGCCTGCCATTGTGGATTATAATTTGAGGATTGGGATGCTTGTTGCAACCATACGCCCTATTGCTGGGACCAGCTAGGTGGCATGGTTGCCCATTGTTGATGTGGCCAGTTATACCAAGGTGCATTGTTCCAATTATGAGGATTTGAAACAAGTGGTGCAAATGACATGGAATTGGTCAAGGGGTCCCGAGGAATACCTTTTCTTTGCTACCATGGCCTTCATTGTATAATGTAGAACACTTGACCTTCTTCATCTTCTATAGCTCAGAAATCTGCTTTCTCATTCTTTCCCTCAGATATACTAGAAAGTCCCTTGCATCGGCAATTAGCCTTCTTTTGTCAATAATGTGGACAATATTCACTCAAAGCTATCTCTGATGCTTCCTATTTCTTCTTTATGTGAAAGGTGTCTAGCTATGTTGCCAGATGGCTTATGATATCCTCTTTCATGTTTGATAGGAGATTTCTAAGCTCTACTATGGAGACTCCAATGGATGATTTACTCGAAGTCAGGGTTCTAAAACCTCTATTTTCTTTAAAGTAGAGTGTTAATAGTTTCGACAGATTTGACAGACTTCATCAAATCTGAGTTGAGAGATATCCCTTGCTCCAATTAAATTGATTGCATCCATACATTCTTCGCTCACACCTCTTAGGAAGACCAACTTGAGTGACTCTGGAGAGAGCCTATTCCATCTTGACTTCTTGAGGCAAAACTATAATCTCTCAACATAATCTTCCAAGGGCTCATCTTCTTTTTGTGACATCCTAAAGATGTCACCCCCCTTCATATCTCTGCCACAACAATAATCCTGATATTTTTGTAGAAACTTCTCCTTAATGGTGGCCCAAGTGGTGACTGAATTCTCACCCAGACCCATAAACCATCGTAATACAACATCCTTGAGGGTGGCTAGGAAGAGCTTGAGTCTGTATGCATCTATAGTGTAATCATAACTCCTATAGAGTACATCAAACTCAAAGAGAAATGTATTAGGGTGTTCAGTGATTAGCCCATGAAAGTTTGGTAGAGCTTAAGGAGGAATATTTTTCAAGGTGTCAGCTCTCTCTTGGTTTGAAATAGGAAAGACAAAGGTAACTAGTTCAGCTGGGTTTTCTACTACTTCTTTTGCCATGATGCCTTGGTTCCAACTTGCAATATCCTCAAAATGCTCAGTGTTCTCCAAACCAAGGGATAATTCAAAGTGTTCTTCTTCTGTTGAACTGGTTGGAAGAAACCTCCCCCTATGGTCTTTTGGTCACCGCATACAATAATGTATGAGCTAATGGCACTATTCTTGCACCGTGTTAGTGAATATTTTGGAGATGGATTGAATATCTAAGTGATCCTAAATGCTGAAAAATACTATTTCCTAGCAAAGCAAGTATAAACATAACTCAAAAAGAACTCAGAAACTCTAACCTTAGCACCAGCCCCAGCAATGGCACCAAAAATGTCAAACTCCATTATTAACCAATACATCGATGCAAAAAGGGCATGCACACTACTCAACGGACCAACAAATCCTATATCAAGCAACCTACTAGCTATATAATGTGTGACATTTACATTGTCAAACTAGGGAATCATAATCTTCTTGGATGATGCTTGTACTGTGTGTACAGTTAATGATTTTTGAGTTTTAATCTAGAGGTTGTGTAAGGGAACTAACTAAAGAAAACACAATTCCAATAGCAAGGATTGACAATACTCTAAGTAAACATGACTGGTAGGAAATAACTAAAGCTTATTCAACACAAAAGTAATTAAATGGTCCCATGTAACTTCTAGATGAAAGAGCAGCTAACAGTTGGTTCTGTGATCACCTTGACTCAATAAGACTTAACAACATAGATTATCAAAGTCTGACTAATTCTCATAACATAACTCATTACAACATACATTAATCACACATATATAAACATACAATCATGAACTAAAATATTTAAACAAAGTGGAGAGACACAATACCTCAAGTGGCCTGCTTGAGTAACTGTGATCCCACAAAATCTAGCTAAATCTTTACTGTATCTTTGTAATCATTGACAGAACTCAAAACATGTATTCCTTTATTGAATGTTGAAGTGAAAGATACAACAATGAAATCTAATACTATATCTTTGTCTAACCTGTATGAAGCAAAATCTAATCTCCCATAGACGAGATCAACATTGTCTATTTGAATAAAATTATTGAACAATAAATGCTATAATTGTCCATTATCCAGCAATGTAGGAAGAGGACTTTATTACAAAGCAAACAAGAAATAAGAAACTAAACTAACATGAAGGTGGCATAGATGGTGTAGTCCTATTGTAACTCTTCCTCTAGTATCCATGAAGAACAATCAAGATGAGAAATAGAACATAGAGCACGATCTAAGATTCCTCCATTATTTAAGACTGCATCATTTGTCGAAGGATAACCATCACAGAGTGGAGAGTTATGGATGACTTGTCCCAATCAATTTGGGGTCTTCTTCATTTGGCTACATGTACTTGTATCATTTACTATGGATATCAACATCTCCTTCGGCTGCGAATTGTCCAGCGATCTTCATGACATGAAGCCACGTTCTTGCTGCATGAGGAGTTAGTACATCACATGGTATCTATGCATCACTATTACCAAAATCAACATAAAGTATTAACATATTTCATGAGCAATCAACCATTCACACATAATTAATTAACAACATATTATATACCCATCTTCATGCTTTCAATGTCTTAAGAATAACCATAGACATAATTAGTGTATATAGAGGTCTAAAAATGTCTTAGGAAATAGGTACTTAAAGTAAGAAAAATAAGACAAAACATGGGCTCATCAATAATTTCCTTACATTATATAGAATTCTCCTTGAAAAATCATGCAAATTGAACATGCAAACTATTTCTTTTTTAGAAAAATCTGGGGATAAATCAGGGAAATAGATTGATGGGAATCTTCAGTTCTTATCCTCCTTGAAATTCACCACCTTTACTTCCTTATTCATAGAAAAGTTCGCACCTTTTTCACATCTATTTAAAAACTTGATTTTTGGATTTTTGGCTAAATGGTGAACTCATGAACTATTTGGCGTTTTGACACTTTTGAAAACTAACAAACCATTTTGGTGAGTTTGCAGGTTCACGAACCTACCAAACTACTTAAACATTAACTCTCTCTTTCTTTATCTCTCTTTTCATTATGTATCTTCTTTGCCTTTCTCCCTTTAGCAAAACTGTGAACTCTTGAACGTGTTTTGGCAAGTTCGTGAATTGGCGAACTTGTTGAAAACTATCCTCTTTCTTTCTTCCTTAACTTATACTTTCGGCGATTTGGCTGAAACTCAAACTCATAAACCACTTACCTTTGTCTTCATTCCTCCTTCCTCGATTTGGCAAGTTCACGAACTGGTGAACTTTCTAAAAGCCTTCTTCCTTCTTCAATTTAGAGAAACTGAAAACCATCAAACCATGTTTTGGTAGTTTCTCAAGTTTGTAAACCCACCGAAACATAAGGCAATTTCAGGCTTTCAGTAGGTTTGCGAACTAGCAAACCTACCAAAAGGAAAATACTTGGAACTTTTTACAATTAGGAATAAACCCTTTAAGGACTTGGAGGATTTTCAACTTAGGATTTTCACACCTAGGAAGAAAACATTTAGGCAAATATGAGAGATAAAAAGGGGAACAACAGAGGATCAAAACACAAGATCCATGCAAATTTGGGATTGGAAAATGAGGAACCCAACACTCTTCATCCTCATATCACCCTTGTTTCCATTTCTTCCCATATTGTCCCTCATTTCCTTCTCCCACCAATCCCTAGATTCCTTCCTTACATATCCTTATTGGTAAGTGTATTAGGGTTTAATTTTTCATTTAAATTAGAAAGTATATTTTTAGATTTTATTTTATTTTATTATGCCATTATCATTATCATGTGGATTTATGTTTGAATTACCCACTAGGGGGATAACTGAGGTAGCTTCTCCTTTGACCTAACCACCTTGCAAGGTTCCATTAGCAATATTTAGTTTTCAAGTGATTACCAAAATTGATTACCAAAACCAGAGTATATTGAGTATGTAGGGTAGTTACAAAATTTATTACCACACAAAAACATTCTCAAAAACTTTGGGGTCATTCAAAGGTAGATCACTAGCACCCCTAGATCACTATACTAGCTCAACCCCAATGATCATACTAGTACATTTTTCCTCATAGAAAAATTGATCATATAGCCATCAAAATTCTTGGGAGTTCTATGACAACTTGTCACTATTGTCATCTTTTTACTTTTTGTTTCTCATCAGATTTAGGCTTTTATTTAAGTTAGAATTTCTCTCTCCTTTTGCATGCATTTCATTTGTTATTTTACACTAGTTTTAAATGTTCTTTCCTCATTTTTTCTACTTCTAACACTTGTAGACACCCAAACTTAGTGGATCTAATACCTATGACATTGTACCTAGTAGATCTAAGAATCTGGACTTATTTTGAGCTAAATACTATTCCAACACCCCCAATACTTATATCAATGCATTTGTATTAAGACCCCTGTACCCCCTGAGTCATAGAGATGTATTTTTCATATTCTAGATTACCTTATCTCTTCCTAGAACATATTATCCATCATTTATTCTCATTTCCCAAGCTCAATCTAGTTTCATTTGTATCCTCTAATTCTTTATTTGTCCATATTTTTACATAACTAGCTTCCTATTTCTAGTTTCTCACTTTTCTTGTCTAGTTTTGATTCCCAACTTCTTGTGATAGGTTAATGTTGGACTAGTTGGAGATAGTATTTCATATGCACTAATTTATTACACATAAGAAAAACAATATTAAACACATTTCCTCTATAAATAACCCTTTTATTTTTCTTTTAGTCTACAATCAACCTTGAGAGATTCTAAGCTCCTTTACATCATCTCAAGTCCCTACATAGAATTTACAATTACTCATGAGGACTGCATTCCTCTGTATTTTGTTGGAATACACTACTTCTAGCCTTTATTTCATTGATTTCTCTCTTGTTATCTCTAAATAAATCTATTTCATATGCTTATTAGTCTATAAAAACATTTAGAAGATTTTGTTAGGCATTATTGTGTTCTTTCAAGCACTATGTGATCCATAAAGTGGGGTGGATATTCCACATGCTCAGTCATCAAAAATGGATCTTCATGCAAAGAAATCACAATACTCCTCAACCAACACTATCTACCATAAACCATGGCTACCAAACTACTATGATAGGTGAAAAACAAGGAAAACAGAGTTTTTCACATATATAATATGAAAATGATTTAACCTAGAGAAAACCTAGCTCAAGTGAAAAATTCTAGTCTAGAGAGAGACTAGTCTCTATTCCAATATTAGAAGATTATTTACACATGTAAAACATGTCATCAAGGCCACAATAAACTCCCACCACTAGTTCTTAGAGCTTAACTACGACTACAACTAATTTTTTTAACAAAAAGATCTACTACACCATACTTGTAGTAGCCCATTTTTTGGTTGCATTAACCCATTGTTTTAGTATAAGCAACCTGCTAATTGAATTGTCAACACTAAAAAACAAGAAAACAATGGCCATTGATCCAAACATTTGAAGGAATTTGCTTAGCACACTTGCAACACCATTCTTTTCTTATTCTTTTAGCTCTTTTAGTTAACCAACCTCAACTTTGCTAGCTACTCTACTTCGACTCTCTCTCTACCTGCTTGCCCATAATATAATGGCTTCACATACCATAAAACATATAGACTTATCTCTCTATAACTTCACCTTATGCTTATCCCTTTAACATTAACATTATCCAAGAAATAGGAATGGTCACTACCTAGAACCATTGTTTCCTAGCTAAGGGAAAATAGTCATAACATAGTGACCGAAAAATGACACAAACCAACAAGGGAAAATGGGACTTGTTGGTAATAGAGACAATTGCTACTTTGATTATTCATTATTTTTTCCACTTGCTACTATTTTCTATATTTAAAACCTTCTTTGATTCTTCACCATTTTTGCCACTTGTTTTACTAGCTTGTGAAGGAAAATAGTATTTTTCTCTTTTTTCTTTAGATCTTGCTCTTCTCGTTTGTACTCTAATTATTAAACACAATCTTTAGTAGATTTATGAACTTGCTCTACCTTGACTTTACTTTTGTTCTCATTATGTGTAATATCCAATAATGTAACCTTTTTCTTTCTATACTAAAGATTCATGAACTTCTTTTGCACATTAATGTTTACTTCCCCCAAATATTCTAACAAAGGATCATATCCAAACACAATATCCAACCCATCTATATTCCGGAAGCATAAAAATTTGAATGAAAAACATATTTATCCATATATAACTTGATATATTCAAATATCCTTACCCTCTATTTGACTACCCTTAGTTTTCTTTGCTTGTACCTATAGTTGCTTGGCTAAGTCTATGCTAATGTAGTTATAATTGCTGCTAGGGTTTATAGAAATAATAACCTTGGCCTTTTGAATGCATCCATGAATTTAAAGGATTGATATCCAAAGCATTAATCACAAAATTAAGAGAGATATGTGCTTTACAACCTGGCCTTCTAAATTTAAAAAAAAATCCTTGTTCTTGCCTTCCAAATGCCAAGATCATGCTCTGATACCACTTGATAAGATCCACACATATTTCACACACAAAACAAGATATTTTATTGGGTCAATATGCCCTAGTGTCTAATATATGTAAAAATAGAATAAACCCTTGAGATAGGGTAACACCATACAATTCTCCTTATGGAAGAAGCCTCTCCACTCTATATCTCCAAGAGATCCCAAACACAATACCATAATCTTCACATATAATTAAAATGATATTCACCTCCTTTAAATAGATCTCCTCCTAATAACATAATGGAGGGGTAAACCACTAAACCATGTAGGCCTACTCATTACCTATTATATATTAATTACATGTAAGTTGTCCACATGACCCAATATAACTAACTTAAAGGATGTGTACCAGATACCAGTATCTCCATCAACCTATATACATTATAATATCATGTCCCTAGATACATAACAAGTTGAAGCCCATTCTCATGCAACTGATTGACCATATAATTTGGTAATTTGACATTGTTAATTGTATTTCCCTTCTATTTTTTTCATTCTCATTATTTTTTTAAAATGCCAATACTTAGCCTAAAGTGGACTATAGACCCTAAAAGTGTTTTGAACCATGAAGATTGGTCACTTATACTACATTATAATATGTATTTATATCCCAAATTTTAGGTTCCTCTACATTGAAGATTTCATCAAAAGAATCTTCTTCATGTTCAAAGCTTGAAGTATCATCCATATACTCATAAACATCATAGTCCATGAGCTCTCCACATATTGAAACAAAGTATTCTTCTTTGTTAGAACTTCAAAAGGAGATTCCAAATAATGTCCAAAAGATTCTTCCTCAACATCTTCTTCTTCTTCCATGTACAAACATTTCTCTTTTTCCCAAAGATGTGTATCATCTTGATTTATGCTATTGAAATCATCTTCCACAAAATAGGATAGCTCTTTGAATGAGTTGTCAACATTAGGCTCTAGGGGCACTTCAAGAATATCTCATTATATTTATTCCTCATGAGGAGACTTAGTATCATCATTTTGATATGAACATTTAGAGTCACCCTCCACGATATCTAGAATCCATCCATATCCTCAACTTCTATAAGTTCTTTGATGTTCAACTTTGTATTTGTCTATGTAAGCTCTATTTGAGTGGATCTCTTTCCATTTAATACCATCAATCCCATTTGAAAAGAAACATTTAGATCTACTACTACACCACACTCCATTGCTTAAGGTTGACATATAAAATAGTCATATCCCATGATTTGCTCACATTTTGTCTTCAAATTACTAGATTTCATGAAAAACATGTATTAAAGTTGATGCAATCATTTATTTCTACATGTTGAGTATGTGGAGATAGGAATTTATTAGGTTGATACGGATGATACTGTTGAAAATTTCTATGCCTGAATCCTATTATTTCTATCTCCATGGGAAATGAGAACACTTAGGGGAACAAATTGTCTTTGAGCATCCTAAACCATAAAAGTATCAAGGACAGTAAAATATTTTTTAAATTCCTTGAATTAATGAGAATAGTCAATTATCAAACTCTTCATTTGTGCTATCTATAATCAATGGGAGGTGAAGCAGGTGGGTTTAAAAGCTACATTTGGTCATGATAAATAGCTTGAGGGGGGTTACTAGTTTGAGGTAACAAAGAGATTGCATGTATAAATGATATTTTTCTAAGTTGTATGAGGCTTTTCATAGCTGTTAAAGCAATACTATAGGCCTTTGGAAGGCTTTTTACCACCTAAAATTTGGATCATTAAAGCAATCGCAGAAGCAAAAGCTTTTAAATAATAAAACCACATAAAACTTGGTATAAGATAGACATTAGCAAGTATGTTCTTCCATATCCTTATGAATCTAAGGTTGAAACTAGACATGGGCTCCATGGAATATCTATTTACTATCTATCCTCTCCTTGAATCACTTGTGCAACAATGTTCCAAGCTAATCCAAATTTGTAATGGAAGAAGGTGCCAAACCTTTGAACCATTCCAATGCTCTTACCTTGAGAGATAACGACAATAATATGAGAGCAAAATCTAGAGTTGAAATAATGTGTATTGTGCATAAATTTGCCACATATTAAATGTAGTCAATAAGAGACATTGATCCATTAAAAATTAGGCATGCTCTTAAAAATAATTTTTTAATAGACCTCCATTATTACTGCTAGAAATGACTATTAGAGTCCAAAGCTATAAAAGGCAAAAGTCTAGGTTTGACCATCACATTTTAGGTTGAAAATAATTGGGTTATAGATTATGGAAGGTCTACTAAAATAGAGTAATAGGTTTTATAACCAACAAAGTTGCTAGGTGGATGATGTATGCTCCTCAAAGTAGATTTTCTATGATTCTCCACTAGAACCACAAAATTTAGAACTAAAATTTTATTTTGTGGAACAATTTATTATAGGCTAAATCCTTGAATTATGTTCCACTGAGCATGCAAATAAGTGTTGATACTTAGATATTGCACATATGCATTTGTAATAGTAGTGACACATAGAGAGAACCAACAATAAGAAGTCTTACAAAAGTGTTACCTTATTGTAGGTGTTGGGACCCAATCTAACAAGTGCAAAGTTACCTAATTTTATGCCCATTTGTTGCCTTAGCCTTATTTTCTCCATCATTTATAACTGATCTGAGAATTTACCAATGGGCCCCTCGATAAAAAAAAAATGTGTGCTTGGTGAAGTGCTTTGCACCCCCTTATACTTTAGTTACTTGCCCAAGTTGTAAATTTTCAATATTTTCTAGGGTTGTTTCTGTTCATTTTATGCCATTTTGTGTGTTTCCAAATTTTCCAAGGACTAGTGGACTTCTACTTTTCCTCCTTCCTTTTCTTTCCCTATTTTATCTATCTTACGTATTTGCAGACTTTTTGTGGACTTCTGCACTTTGGGAAAATGTCCTTCCCTTCCCTATTTTCATGTATTCCCATTTCCTTTCTCTATTTTGTGAAATTGTGGATTTGTGGGTTTCCTACATACTTATTCCATCTTCCATTCAAGTCAAAACTCTATATGTCCCTCTCAATACTACATACTTCCATCTCCCACTTTCTTATGTTTTCACCTTTCCAGTAGAATTGTAGGATGCTCTTAGACTTGTGGACTTCTAACCTTTTAGTCCAAAGTCTAGATGTTTGGTTGGACCTTGGATTTCCTAGAATATTAAAATGACTTGTTTTGAGGTATTTCACTTCCCATCTTCCATCTTCCATTTTGGTTAGACTTCCCCTTCCAATTCAAATTTTTGCAAACCCATTTCACCTTTCAATCATCTTTGTGGACTTGTGGGTTTCATGTCCAGACTTATTCCACTTCTCCAAACTTCCCTTGCTCCTGATTGCATTGGCATTTCCACATTTCTCCCATATTTCCAAGTCATTCATATTATTCCATTTTCACCCCTACAAAATTATTTCAAACTTTCAAACTTCCTTCACTACTAGATATCCTTCATTTTTTGCATAGCTCAATTCTTTGTAGAATTTTCATGGACCTTTGGACTCATTCTAAAATCTCTACATCCATCATTTCCTTACATTTGCCAATTTCCCTCCACACTGTTCTTTGTGGACTTTCATTTTCCAATGGATAGGTCCATGAGGTTAGGAATCTCCTAATGGCATCTGATAATGATGGTGGATCAAAGGACTTAACTAAACCCTTGAGAGGTTTGGTTAGACCCTCCACAAATAGCACAATGAGTCTCTTCTCCATCACATCTGGTACCATCATTGATAACCTCTAAAACTCGACCACAAATTGTTGTACTATGCCCTATTGCCTCAATTGTGCTAGCTCCCTGAAATGAACCTTTGGATCCTTCCTATAAAACCCCTCTATCAAACTCTAACAAAATTCTTCTAAGGTAGTGATGGAGCTATGCCCTTGTGTAACCATGTCATGTTACCACTACTCATAGGTCGTGCCCTCCAAATGCAAGGTAGAAAACGTAATTGATTCCTCATCATACATAGGGTTCAATGAAAAGTATGTATCCAACTTCTACAACCATGCCTTAGCGAAACAATTATTTGGTCCATTATATGTAGGTTTGGTGATCTCACCTAATAGATATTGTGTGTCTTTTTAGGGCTACTCATGATGATATCTCCTTCCTCTTCTATGCCCATTCTTTTTCTTCAAATCATAGTATTCAATAAAGGATGATTCATTATGAATTGCTTGGCTTAGAGCATTGTACTCTTCATGATACCTCGCCATGTCATCCTCCATGCATGGCTAAAAATGTATCTCTTTATCCAATGGTTCTTCTTCCTCTCTATAGGAATTTGGCTTGGAATGTATTAGGAGGGTTGATTGAGAGCCTCTCATCAGCTAAGTTACTTCCTTCACTTGTTGTGTTTTGAACTAGCTTGGATGCACTCAAATAATGATTCATCTCCCTCAATGTTCTTTCCATCTCTAACATGGACTCCCTCATGGAATTTTTGGTCTCTCTAGCCAGCTCCCTATTGTGTTGGTTAATGATCTCTAAATTTTCATCTCATCTCTCTTGTCACCCATGGTTTCCTCCTCTCTCTCCTTCCTTCTTTCCCTCTATTGATAGCTCACTTCTCTTTCACTACATTGCATCAAATCAAATCTGCATCAAAAAATTAGATCCACCCCAAATAGGATGGCAAGATCTCTTGCTTTGATACCACTATAATATCGAACCCAATTATAATTTTTGCACTTTGCTAAAAAAATTCTTATTTTTTGGATATTTTAAACAAAATGCAAACTAAATAGAAAACTAGAAACTAGGGTAATGTTGGTACAAATAGAAAAAATCCCTTGTGCCAATAGATAACCAACACAAGTAAAAAAATAGAATGTATTTTGCTAGTAAATGTATGGCAATAATACACAACTATATATAAACCCTTCAAACTAGAATTATTCATTGATAGTAAATGTAATGCTAATTGTTAGAGCTATGACAAGTAATTTTAGAATTTACAATGCAAAACCACTCACAATAGATACAACAGAAAATGTAGCAATGAATGTGGTTGATACAACCCTTAATGCATTTGCAACACCTCCCAAGGATAACACTCAATTAAATAAAGTTGAAACCAATAATAAATAGGCTAGTAGACCCTATACAGACTCTCTACAATAATTAATGGTGGCGTTGGTGTATAACTTGTTGTACGACAACCTCTTTAATGACTAAAATCCCAATGTTTGGTTGTAATAACCCTAGATCTAGTTGGTAATCATTAATTTCCACCTCCAAGTAGGTTTGACACTCCACTTGCTAATTATTGATGACTAGAATAGGGTTAGGGCAATGCTGAAAACCCTTCAATAATGATATTTTTGAAATTTTTGAAATTTTTATTCACTCCAATGAGGTAGATAGCTGTAGGGTTTCACCAAGAGTGTTGATCACTCATTTTTTACTTGGAATCCTCTTCAGAATGTTTAAAATAATTAATTTTCCTTCTCCCAAGGTTAGTGCTCCACTTTGGCCTACTAATGATGATTGGAATGATAGAGGGTAGTGGCTGGAATGTCTAAATTAATGCCAAAATACTATTTTTTTCTCCTCCAAATGTGACGAGTAGCTTGGATGATGCAAATAAATCAAATCTTACCTAGTTGATGCCCAAAAAAATTCACAAATTTTTTGATAATTCACCTAAAAATCCTCAATCATCCTTTGACAACAAAAGATGACATTTACTTGCAAAAAACAATACAGCAGCACTATAGCACCACTGTAGAAAACTAAAAACATCTCCAAATCCTCCACAAATCATGCAATTGAGATTCCTAAATGGAATCACCCAAGATTGGAAGAAAGGGTTTTCATCCTTGATCCCAAATGTGGAATCCAAGAGGGTCATTGTCCTCTCAAAATCCCAAACAAACCAAGGGTTTTCATCCTTAGATGCCCTAGATTGGACAAACTACTCAAATCTAAAAATTGTACATGTAAAAAGATAACTTGAATGATGATTCTCAAATGAAGATAGGCACCTCCTTTTGTAGTGCTAAAAAATGGGCCCTTGAGACCAAATTTTCAAAAGTATTTAAAAATACTCTTATTTATTTTACTTCTTTAGCATTTAAAAATGCTTTTTGTATTTATTTTAATACTAGTGTTTGAAAACACCTTTTATTTAAATTATAATATTATTAAGTTGCTCTTAAAATAAGAATTTATTAGGCCCAACTTAAATAATATTATTAACTATTTTAATCTGAAAAAGTGGACATGACAAACCCAGGCATGGCTAGTGGAGGAGGGATCATAAGGAGTGATAGGGGTGAGTTCATTGCTGCTTATGTAGGTAATATTGGGGTTTAAAGTAATAATGAAGCTGAAGTGGTAGTTTCTTGTTGGGGCCTTCATCTTGCTAGTTCAATGGGGATTAGAGAAATTCAAATTGACGAAGATTCTAAAGCCATCATTGATCTCATAATTGGGAGATTAGAACTAGGGTGGAAGTTGGAGAGTTATGTCTCTGACTTAAAATGGATGATAAGGAAATTTTCCCTATTCTCTGTCATTCATATTTTTAGGGAAGGGTTCACAAAGTTTATGATGGGATGGACAATGAGGGTCTTAAGTCAGAAGGATAGAGATGTTGGAAACAAATCTCATGCATTCCCAATTATATCTCTAATCTTTATTTAAATGGTTTATCTTAAATCTGCTATTATGGTGCCAAAAAGTGTAGTTTTCTATAGATGGATGAGTGACATCCCCCACGCTTGGGTCATCATCACACTAAAGGGGGCACGCCGAGGTTCTTAGCTAATTATTTGTAGTCACTTTGTAGGAAAACTAGGCATTAAGCATGATTTGGATGTTAGGAGTTATGGTGGTGACATTTTAATTGACCTAGATGCATTAAAGTGATCATTGTTATTCCTTTCCAGTTTTTGGTTGTTTCCTCAAATTCAAACTGGTATTTGGAGAATGGGAGGTGATAAAGTGAGGATTGAACCTATTGGTAATTATTTATGTCTAGGGTTTTAAACTTGAATGTTTGCTAATTTTCTCCTTCAAACCCTAAAATTTCTGAGTTGCGGGATCTTGTTTTGTTGCTGAAATTACTATCGGCCCCTGAAAATGATAAAAATTTGAGTCAGATGCATTTTAGATGCGTATCGGGTCTCAGTTTCCTGTGTCTAAAATTGTTTCTAAGTATGGCTATGAGCATTTCCCTTTGCTAGTATCGCAACATTCGCCAAGTGTCGAGCCTTGATTCATGCCGCACTTTTCTTTCTAACCGATAACCGTAGCGCGGAGCGTGCCACGTGGCAGAAGTTGTTTCTAGTGTTGCTTTAAGTTGCTAGCCGCGGAACTCGACATGTGTCAGTTTCCGCTTGAGTCTCAAAGACCCTTTAAGCATTTCCTTTGTGTTTCAAGTTGAATGCGCGGAAGGCGCCACGTGTCGGCTTCCGCCGAAGTTTCAATAGAGTTTCTTTTATGTTTTAGCTTGGACGCGGAAAGCACCACGTGGAGGCACCCGAGGGACTCTAAAAGGTTTCATAGCTTCCGCCAGTGTTTTGAAGATCCTTAATGTTTCTCACGGCAACGCGGAGCTTGCCATGTGTCGCTATCCACTTGAGTTTCTAAAAAGTTTCTAAGCTGCCATGGAAAGCGCCATCTGTCCCTTGTAACTGCTGTGGAAGCCGACAAGTGTCAGCTTCCGCGTTTGTTTCTATTTGTTTCATAGTTTGGCAAAGACATGGTGGGTCCCATTGAAGTTTCTAAGCTGCAGTGGATGATGCCAAGTGGCTGCCTCAGCAGGAGTTTCAAAAGTGTTTCTCAATTTCTTTGGTGGCCGTGGATCCTGCCAAGTGTCGGCCTCCGCTTGAGGTTTCATGTGCCCCTTTATAAAGTTTCAATGATCGCGCGGAGGGTGCCAAGTGTCATTCAGCTGGAGCAGTTTCTTTATGTTTCAACAAGTGCGCAAAAAGCGCTGTGTCCCTCATAGTTACTGTGGAGTGTGACAAGTGTCAGCTTCCGCAAGTTGTTTCTGTGTATTTCAAAGTTAAGTGAAACACTGAGGTGGGCCCCAACATATGTATCAAATGTGTCAGAGTGTGACACGTGGCGGAGGCTCCCGGGACTT
The DNA here is from genome assembly GCA_027924645.1 of Cunninghamia lanceolata. Lineage (NCBI taxonomy): Eukaryota > Viridiplantae > Streptophyta > Pinopsida > Cupressales > Cupressaceae > Cunninghamia > Cunninghamia lanceolata. Next base: position 9,715,591 of record BSBN01000478.1, read on the forward strand.
CAACCTGTTTCTCTCAAGTTTCTACATGTTTCAATATTCAGCGAACATGATGGTGGGTCCCAGTGAAGTGTTTCTCAAGTGACGTGGACAGCGCCAAGTGTCTGCTTCCGCATAAGTTTCGAAGGAGGGTCTTTAAGTTTCAGGAGACCGCGGAAGGTGCCATATGGTGGCTTCCGCGGGAGTTTCAAGGGCCTCTTATGTTTCAAAGGTTTTCGCAGGCTGTTTCATTGGGTCCCTTTTATGTCTCTCAGCGGTGAAGCGGAACCCGCCATGTGTTGGTTTCCGCCTGTGTTTCAAAAGGATAAAATGAATCAGCGATAGAAACTTGAAGTGCCTACGTGGCACAATTTGGTTGGTGGGTGAATTTTCAACATTTTTTGGGGCCGTGGATCTCAGTGACTAGGAAATTATCGACGGCCAGGTTTTAAAGTTGCATCGTGGGTTTTTTCCCGAGTATCTGTGACCATTTTTGGTGGGAGAAACTTGTTGCAGCTGCATTTCCAGGGGCTGCGGGTTGGTGAAGCAATAATGGCAATCTTGCAGGGGCGTGATGGGACGATGATGGACAGGTCAACTACCAGTTTTAAGAGAAAATGTCCTTGGGCAGCGGCTCGGATCCCAATTTCTACCTGCTCCTTCCTCTTGGTCCCTCTGCCGCATTCAATTCTGAGCGCCATTTTTTTGATGCATTGTATCTGGCAAATTTTTGATGTGCCATGTAATTAATTTGTTGAGTACACAGTTTTGCTATAAAAGGAGGACTGTGTCACTCATTTGAGGTTGTTGAAAGTTGAACATTTTCTGGCTCTGTAATACAATACAACTGACCTGGTTGCTCCATGCAGTGGATCTTGTGAGTTTATGAGTCTCATGTTTTATGTATTGTGCATAGACTTACTAGTTTCATTGTTGTGTTAGATGAATAATGCTATACTGCATGTGTTTTGTTATCTGTCTCCTATATTGAATATACTCTTCTTTTGAATCTAGATATCTAAGGGGTGTCTTGGGTTCTAGGATATAGGTTTACTGTATTGAATGCTTGATCTCTTAACTTCTGCTCAAGGGGTAGATTAAAGTGTTTTCAGATTGAGTGTTGAGAAGAATATATTGCAGTAAGGATATCATAAGTAGAGATAACTTGATACTCTGTTCTGGGATGTATCTGTAAGGCAGATATCACACAAATCCCCTTGAAATCCAGTTTTAGTATGTTTATGCTAAACATTTACACGTGTATATCTATGACTCCAAGCCCTGGATAGGCACCAATCTAGCTCTATGTTGAGGTTATACACCAGGTCCAGCTCTACATCCAAACACAAAATCAAACTCATACTTCCAAAAAAACCATTAGGACAGTAGAATTAGTTTTAGGATCCCAAGTCCTCTGTCTACAACTGAAAATAGGCCCAAAGCTAGCCCCTTTGCTCTTATCTTGCAGTTTTGGTCTACTTACAGGAGGACTTATCTGCTTCATGTTAGCATCCCATCCTTTGTATGCATATTCTCATGGATGTTGAGTAGGGAATCCCCCCCTAGGTTTTGCAGAGCCTGAAGAAGAAGAGGAGATAAAAATAGAGTCTATCTCCTATACTGTTGGCCCCTGGCCCAGAGATCCTATTGGTCATTGATGGCTACCTTGTAGGGAAATCTGGGAGTAAGCATCCAGTCTGGGAAAACACCAACAGAACCCTTATCTTGTCATGAGTTATAGAAAACAAGGAGTTATGGGAGATTTTTAGTAAAGGGGGAATTGAATCATATTTTGATTCTATTAGGGGGTTTGATCCCTCCCTTTCAATCAAATTTGTACAGTCATGGAATGGTGGCAAGGTCGATATTAGGGGGTTAAATTTGAGGTGACAAAAGATTTAATCAGAGCTACTACTAGACCAAGTATTGAAGGCAAGAAGATCAAACATATGGGTTGCAGTAGGGACAAAGAGTTTATAACTCCTTTCTTGTGGATGAGGAGCAACTCATCAAGCACTAGAATGGGTACAAGAGAGAGGAACTCCCAAGACCCTGGAATGAGGTTAGTTTGTATTTGGTAAAGTATTTTTACTCTTGAAGGCATATTTTAGTGTGTTGTCACCTATCACTTCCCTCTTTTAAACCACCTACGCCATAATCACCTTATAAGTTTCCCCTACTACCTATTCTCCTTGTTAGATAATTATGTGAAAGAGATCTTATGTAACAAGGCTAGTGTATCCCTACATTATGGGCTTATCTCTTGCTTATATCACTTTTTCTTAAGTAATTCCCTTGACATTATTGTTTGTCATCTAAATAATGAGGATAAACCTAACCCTAACCACAAAAAGAAGACTTCTACCATCAAGATTGCCTTGTAGTCTCCTATGAAAGATGATATTAAAAAGAATATTATCCTAGAACTTGGGAAGTCTAGGAAGCTACCTAAACTAGTTTCTAACCCTATTTCTGAGGGGACAAGAAGTTTGTTGGGATTAAAGAAAAAGGTAAGAATATTGTTAGTGATAACACTAAATGGGTTAGAAGGTCTACAAGACTCTCTAGCCAGAAGAATAATGCTAAGGTTGAGCCTCTGGTTGATGAAGGGAACATTGTGGTGTCCAGTGAGGAAGAGGGAAATCTCTATGATCCATGTGCTTCTGAGGAGAAGAATTATGATTCTAATGATAGTGAATTTTCCAAGGATCATATTGAGAGGAGTTCCAACCTTTTGACTTCTCAGGAATTTGGTGTGGATCTATTGTTTTGGTTTCCCTTGAATCCTCTAAGGATACAAAGAAGACCCTAGCAAAAAGAGATAAATAGACAGTGAGGTGCCCAAAAAGCAAAAAGAAGAAAGTGGAAACTGACCCCCCCGAAAAGATTGAAAGGGTAAAAATAAAAAATGTTGAGATCCTAGTGACAAACCCCCAAGCATAAAGTAATAAGGAGGTGAGGAATGTGAAAAATAAGTATGGTGCTCCCTGTAAAATATGTTATATAAACATAAAAATATAGTTGTCCTCCTAAAGGAATGGTTGCTATGAAAAGGAAATTTAGAGCGTCAGAGGATTCAATGAGCAATATAATCAATTTGAGTAAGGAAAGTTTAAAGTGCACTACTACCAATCCAAAGATCTAGTAGAAAGAGAAGGATAGAGGTATACCTAAGAAAGGGAAATCTATTGTGAAATACTAGTGAAGATATTGATTCTCTGAATACCAAGCTACATTTGATATCTGAAGAGAGGGACATAATGTCAAGCCTTCATGGCTTGGTCAATCTCCCACCACTTAGAAGTGCTCTTGTTGTCAGTTTCTTATGATTTGTTTCTTGTTTTGTTTGATTATTGCTATTTGTGTGTTGTTGGTCTAGCTATTTTGCTTAGGCTGTTAGTGTTGATTCTTGTCTTGGAATCCATCATGTTCTTTTCATTTGGCCTTTGTAAGGGTAGGGATCCTTGTTATCCCTTTTAATATTATCAAAAACATGGCTAGAATAGTAAGCCTCATATCATAAGTAGGGAGAGTAAGACCTAAAATTACAAGGAATGGAGCATGAACATAGAAAACATGCTAGTTTTTAATGGTCTTTGGGATTTAGTTGAAAAGAATCCCACACCCCCTATCGATGTCACTAAGTCATCATTCACATATAAGCCATTAAATATAAAGCTTGGAAAGAACTCGAAGACTTATATGACAAATAACTAGAATATAAGGAAATTGATCTCCTAGTGCAATTGATAAATACTAAACTTAGTGTTGATGAAGATATTTTTTAATATATTTCTAGGATTAAAAATTTGAAGTAGGAATACAATACTACATGTGGGAAAATTGATGATGATATTTTAATTTCTCCAATATTTTGAATAGAATTAATGAACAATTTATACAAACTTTTTAGAAATGTAGCAACTTAGTGATAAGACCAATTTAACACAACATTTGATTCCATTTGTGAATTTCTTCCTCTATATTCAAGCATAAATTTATCAAGAAGAAAAGTAGTAAACCTACAAAAGATTTTTAATTGACAAAAGTAGAAAAATTGAGTAGAGAAAAACATGAGAAAATGAATCATTTTCTAAAGCATTCTTCACATTCCTCTATTGGAAACAAGCAGATAACTGAGAGGGGGGGGTGAATCAGTTATCTTAAATTTCTTAACTTTCTTTTCTTCTTTAACAATAGTGCAGTATCAAAACATATAAGCATAAATGAACATGAGAGCAAAAATGAAATCAACACACATAACACAAGGATTTTGACGTGGAAAAACCACGGGGTGACTAACCCAAGATTGTATTCTCTATTAAAAGAATAAGTAGTACAAAATGGCACTCGCCAATTAGGGCTCATTGCCCGAGCACACTGTTCACAAGATTCCCACTGCCTACAAGAGACTCACTATCTACAAGGTATATAGAAAGTAACTAGGTGTTTGAACTGATCAAAGGCATCCACATATGCTGAAGTTCAGTTTTGGTTAGGCTCAATATACTGATCTGTTGCACTTCATTCTTCCTCTGCTTAGTGTTGTTGTTCTGTCACATACCAGATTTGTATAGCTGCTTCCACACTGCTCTCTTCTTTTCTTTGCACACTATTTCACACCACACACACCTTCAAATCAAAATCCATCTGGTATATATATCCGCACCAAGGATTTCAACATCTTTCTAGTTGGCATCTGGAATACTCAAGATTTTCGCAAACTCTGGTTTGTCGACTGAATCCTTGCTTACTAAGTGATGCATATCAAAGAGATAGTTATAGAAGTCATCAATCATGTTGGCCAACCATGAATGATCCCTCAAGAATCTTGATCACCATCAATTCCTCATCCGGATTAAGGTCTGATGCTCTGTCGGTTAGTTCTTGCTTAGTCTACTATGCCTGTTAGGAACCCATCACTTAGGTGCTCATATCTTTTCACTCTTTCATCACCGGAGGCTCAATCTCTAGAATGTGGCAGTCATGGTACTCCTCTTGACTTCCCCAAGTCTGCACTTTGCTGAGATACTTCCTCTGAGAGATCCATACCTGATTGTTGGACCTTGCTGCATGCTCTGTTCTTGCTCACCGGACCAAAATACTCTTCAATCTGACTTCTGGTATAGACATACCATGTGTTGCGGATGTGTGGAATGGACTTTGTTGCCATCAATGACAATACTCATGAAGCCACACAATGTCTCTTGCCAACAATCTGCCCCTTTGGCATTGATGGCAACACTTAGTGAAAAATGGCTGAGTGTCAAAACAGACTCCCCCTTTGCTGATGCTCTGTCTTATGTACATTTTTACCGGAGCTCCCTCTTAGCTAGATCCCACATTTTTCACTACTCCTCACTCTTCCTTTGACATCAATGGCAAAGGGTGAAATCCGCACACCAAAATTTGCAAAAATTAACCTATACATAGCCGCATAAGTATATATACATGTCATACTTACATATACTTAAGTATATCTGCAAAAGTTGTTTTCAACTAGATAAATTCTGTTGCCCAACTCTGGTTCATCTTGTCTAAAATTGAGATGTGACCACTTAGCAAAAATGCAAAAGCTTCTGCCCTCTTTAGGTCTGTCGGATGACTGGTCCAGGCTGTGGTCTGGGCATCAGTTAGGGCCTCATGCATTGCCTCTAACTTGGGGATAATTATCCCTCTTAGTTCACTTAGCCTGCTTATTCTATTCTTCTTCTCCTTTTCAAGCCTCTTTATTTCATTTATAGTGGCAATAGTCTAACACTCTTGATTCATTATGGAAGAGGTGAGAGGATCAAAATTTTGAGATAAACTTGATAGTTTGCTCTCTTGTTCTTCCACCTTCTTGGCAATGTTTGCTGTCATGGTGGACCAAGATAGACAAAATTTGTATATATCTCCGTCATCTTTAAGATCATTTTCTAAGATCTGTATCCCAATATCCAAATTTCTTCTATCATTTGTTATAAGTTCCTGTACCTCAGAGAATCTCTTTCCCAAAAATTCTTTCCAGACCTTTTCTTCTGCCACCTTTTCTAAGGAATCAAACTGAGTATTGATAGAGTTTATCATAGATTTAAGATTACCATATGGAGAGGCCGAAGGATCCTTTTGAAAGGATGGCATGATCTTCTTTAACATTCCAGAAGCAATCTCTATCAGCTCACAATCTTCCATGTGAGACTTCAGAAGTTTTTCTTTTGCCTTTGCTTGGGTAAAGGATGCTATCTTCATTGTCTGAACCGAGAAGAGGAAATCAAAATTGAGTGGTCCATGAAATAGTTCTGGTTCATCTATCTCCATTAATTCCTTGGTCAAGAAATTCTTCATTGCTTCTGCAGTGTCTCTTGCCAGAGACTTCTTTTCTTTTCCAGCCTCAGAGCTGTCATCAGAGATCTTCTCTATTTGTTCTTCTTCTCTTCCCTTTTCCCCTTCTTCTTGACTTGCTTTCTCCTCTTGTCTTGCTTCTCCTTCAGTTCCAAAGTTTGTTGGGAGATCCGGATGAGAGATATTTACTTCTTCATGGACTTCCTCTTCCAGAACAGAGGAATCCAGGTCCTTAGTCTTCTCCTCACCTATCTCCTTTGACTCTTCTGCAGTTTTCTCAGTAGGGATCTTCCTTTGATACACTTAATCCTTCGACATCCATGGCAGAAGGTTCATCACTTATGTCCTCTATAATAGGAAGATTGAATCTTTTATATGCACTCTAGAGGATGTCTTCAGTCTCTTTTGCCACCTAATCAGTCTCTCCGAGCATAAGCTTGTTCATTCTGGCTTTGCTCCGGAACTCATCCTTGCAATCCTTGAAGATCATGTTCATTTGTTTTGGAGTGATGGAAGGATAGAGCTGAATAGCTATCTATTCCTGGATCTCCATATCCTTTTCTTTGGCATTGTCTTTTCTAAGTTCAAGTACTTTCTCTAAACTCTTGGGGATTAGAGAGATGATTTCAATGAATGCTTTATTATAGATATTCAAGTACTTGATTGTGGCTTCCTCCAATATTCTTTTGTTAGTGTCATTATACTCATCATAAAATTCAGTTATGGGCTACAGATTCCCATCTACAATGACTACTTTGATGACATCATCAACAAAAAGAGTAGGCCTTTCAACAAATTCTTTTGCTTCTTATTCTTTGTTCTTGCCGGCAGAGAATTCCACAGATGTTTTCTTTTTCTTCTTCATTTTCTTAACCTCCTCATCTGTCTTTGTCTCTTCATCGTCCTTTTGACTTATATAGGATCTTGTAGCCTTGGTTTTTGTTCTCTTTTCTCCTTTTTCGGATGTCTTTGCTTCCAGTTTTAAGGCTTTTTGGCTCTTTGAGGTGGCAGGTGCAGAGATCTTTGAGGATCTAGTCCAGGAGGGGGCTTGCACCAGAACACTTTCTTTTTCTGCTTCTTGTCTTTCTTTCTCTGCTCTTTCTACCTTCTCTTTGTTGGCATCAACTGCCTCCTTTGATATGCCATATTTCTTGGCAATTTCCTCCACTTCCCTTCTCACTTTCCTTTTCATCTCTGGTTGTCTCAATTCAACATGTATTTTCACACTTAATTCTTGAAAGGTTCCAAACCTTTCTGCCTCGGGGTCCTTTGGTTGACTTAGCAGGTGTTGAACATGTAGCTCCAAAATTTTCTCATCCACCTCATACCCCATTGGCATAATCCAAACTGTCCTTGGCTCCACTGCCTCCATTAGGCATTGATCAATGTCTACCACAAAGCACACTGTATCCTTGTATTTTTCAACCATGGATTGGGGAATTCTTTCTCTGGCCTGCATCATACTTTGGAAGTTTTTGAAGTATCCCCAGAGTGTTGTACTTTGAGCCTTGGCATCACCAAGCCCATACATATAATCTCTGATTTGTATGGCAACCGGTCTATCATTTTGCCATACCCAACCACTAGATCCAGGTAGCTCATTCATATAGTAGAAGAATAGACATAGTATCAAGCCACCGTACTTAAATGAATTCTTCTTATCCTTCTTTATTTTCTGCAAATTCTCTAATAGTTAGTTCAGGAGAAGTTCACAAAGATCATAATCAACATTTTCCCTTAGCATCTGATAAGCAGTGTATATTCCTATTCCGGATACAGAATTCTCCCTACTGGAGTGATATATTTTATAACTGATTATCATAGAAGCAAATTTGATATCCGGATCTGTGATATCCTCAATTGTCATTGCTCTTTTATCAAATTTTGATCCGATAGCCTCGCTTACAGTTTGGTTTTTGACTTATTTGAGAGCAGGCAACCCACCGGATGAGTGCAATCTAGTTACCGCCCTAATGGTATCTTTTGTGATCTTAAATGGCCTCATCAACCACATGAAGTTGTCATGCATTCTGCTCAGAACATACCAGACCCATTCATCTTCTGCAAAATAGGGGAAATGGATGCAATGTCCAAAATGCTTATCCCGGATGGCCTTGTATTGGGGTTTAAGTTCAAATGATTCATCTATTAATTCCTTGTGATAGATATCCATCAGCTTGGATTCCCCAAATTCCTCAATGTTGGCATGAATGTATACCCTAGCATCTTCTACGTGCAGAACCCCATGCGAAATGCTAGAGAATGCACCTAGGGGATCAACTTCTAGGGATTTGTAAGGATGTTTCTTGAACTTAGGGCATGGCCTATCAGTGATCTTAACAGCATTCGGAGTAGCCATCTTTCAAAAGATTCAGAGAGAGATATTCACAAGCGGAAATACCTTTTTACGCTTCTAGGGTTCACGATAGGAGCCAAAAAGATCGCTGGTTGAATCGAATTCTGCGGTTGATCCTTGAGAGGTTGAAGCAATCTTGTTGTAGAGCTCTTTCTTTCTTCTTCTCGAATGCAAATGTGCAAATGATGAACAAAAGAACCCTTTTATTTCTGCACAAACCCTAATTCCATTTTGCAATAAATGCACAACTTAAGTCATTTTGGTTGCCTTGTTCTCCTTGTTTTGAGAGAGATCTTTCCGGATCACTAAGATGCACTTAGAATGATAACTTACAATGTATCTCCCTTCTTTGAATCATCCTAATTATCTGTAGATCAAGGTATTTCAATTTTGAATCATACCGGATCTAATTGTGAAAATCCTGCTTTTACCGGATAACTGTTAAACTAGACCAATCTTGGATGATTAACCTCTTCAAAACTCCTTGCAGATCTTTCATATTTTTACAAATGGTTATTTAGATATCTCTTTGAGAACTATTCAATTTGCAATACTCCATGTGCCAATTTTAGGCACCAATTGACTGGCTGGGGAAAATTGTTTTCTTTTGTGACTCCCCCTGAGCCAGAGTTCATCTATTTAGTTTCCAGAAGGAATATCAGCACCAGATTCTGGTGCGGATCCATCCCCAACATTTTATGTGCTTCTCTTCACCCAAAGCTTGTTCATTTCCCTTTGAATTTCATCTGCATTCACTTTTCCTTTTCCTTTGTCTTGATTTTGATTATGATGCACCAAACCCTTTTTGTCCTAATTCTTACTTCTACAGAATTTGGCAATATGACCAGATCTATTGCAATTTTACCAAACAACATTTCTTTGTCTATTTGACTAGTATCCTCTTGATCTACATTGATTAGCCATATGTCCCATTCTATTGCATGCAAAGCATCTACCATTGAATGAATTATTTATTTGCATATTTCTACATTCATGAGATTTGTGACCATACCTTTTGCAGTTGAAACACTGTCTAGAGAAAGATGAATTAGTCTGATTCATTCTTCTTCTACACTAATTTGCTTTATGACCGAAGTTATTGCAATTGTAGCAGTATCCATTGAAGGATGGATATCTTTGAGCATTTGGTTGTCTTACCGGAGGTCTTCTAGGCATGTTCCTAGGATTTCTTGATCCAGAGTTTTTCTGACCAAATCCGGAGCTTTCACCTTTCTCATACCCCAAGCCTTGCTTGTCATCTACCCTCTTTTGGCTTTCAAGAAGAACTTCAAGTTGAGCAGAACTTATCTTGAATTTTTCTTTCTATTCATTTGTTGTTTGAAGATCTCTTTTAAGAGTGTCTATCTGATTCTCAAGTTGTTCTTCATTATCTCTAGCTTCTTCAAGATTAGATTCCAGATGCCTGATTATTCTATCCATTTTGTGGCAGTCTTCTGACTTCTCCTTGAGAGATTGTTTTAGATTATCTTCAATTTTACTTTTCTCTTCAATTTCTTGGGTGAATTTCATAACCCCTAATTCCATTTCATGTCTTACCATAATGACCTCTTTTGATAGCTTCTCACATAACTTGTTCTTCTCATTCAGATCTTCATCAGTATTATTGGCTTCACTTTGACTTGCTAATTGTTGAAGTAGTTCCTTTCTCTTTTTCACAGAGATACTCAGTTTCTCTTTTAGTTCATTTATGAAATCATCAGCTTGTTTGAGTCTTTCCCTCAAGTTATTGACTTCAGAGTGAGATTTCTCAAGATCATCTAGGGCAGATTGAAGTTGTTCCCTCATACCATACATATCCATAGAGAATCCTAGATCTTCCTCAAGCTGTTAGGCTCTGTTTGGAGGAACTTGGCTCTTATACCAATTGTTGGAAACAAGCAGATAACTGAGAGGGGGGGTGAATCAGTTATCTTAAATTTCTTAACTTTCTTTTCTTCTTTAACAATAGTGCAGTATCAAAACATATAAGCATAAATGAACATGAGAGCATAAATGAAATCAACACACATAACACAAGGATTTTTACGTGGAAAACCCTATTAAGGGAAAAACCACGGGGTGACTAACCCAAGATTGTATTCTCTGTTAAAAGAATAAGTAATGCAAAATGGCACTTGCCAATTAGGGCTCACTGCCCGAGCACAATTCTCATAAGAGGCTAACTGCCTACAAGAGACTCACTGTCTACAAGGTATATAGAAAGTAACCAGGTGTTTGAACTGATCAGAGGCATCCACATATGTTGAAGTTCAGTTCCAGTTAGGCTTAATATACTGATCTGCTGCACTTAATTCTTCCTCTGCTTAGTGTTGTTCTGTCACATACTGGATTTGTATAGCTGCTTCCACAGTGCTCTCTGCTTTTCTTTGCACACTATTTCACACCATACACACCTTCACATAGAAATCCATCTGGTATATATTCCGCACCAAGGATTTCAACATCTTTCTAGTCGGCATCCAGAATACTCAAGATTTTCCCAAACTCTTGTCTATCAGTTGAATCCTTGCTTACTAAGTGATGTGTATCAAAGAGATAGTTATAGAAGTCATCAATCATGTCGACCAATCATGAATGATCCCTCAAGAAGCTTGATCACCATCAATTCCTCATCCGGATTAAGGTCTGATGCTCTGTCGATTAGTTCTTGCTTAGTCTGCTCTGCCTGTTAGGAACCCATCACTTAGGTGCTCATATATTTTCACTCTTTCATCACTGGAGGCTCAATCTCTGGAATGTGGTAGTCATGGTACTCCTCTTGACTTCCCCAAGTCCGCACTTTGCTGAGATACTTCCTCTGAGAGATCCGGACCTGATTGTCAGACCTTGTTGCATGCTCTATTCTTGCTCACCGGACCAAAATACTCTTCAATCTGACTTCCGGTATAGACATACCATGTACTACGGATGTGTGGAATGGACTTTGTTGCCATCAATGACAACACTCATGAAACCACACAGTGTCTCTTGCCAACATCCTCCAAACATAAACATCAACAAAAGCATAAGCATTCTTCATGGCTTCGTGATTATTCAAGTGACTCTTCCTTAGGTCTACTAGTTCTAGAAATCACCAAAGAAAGAAAAAATGCTATAATCGTGGTGGTATATGGACACTATGCTAATGTGTGACCATCTAGAAAATAGTCTCGTAGACATAAAAAGAAGGCAAAAGCACATTATGTAGCTCACTTTAGTGGATCTTATTTTGATTACTTTACTTACTTTGGTTATTCTAACACATCATCTAAACAAAAATCATTCTACATGACTGATGTTATGGTTTAGATGAACATGAAAGTGATATCATCTTCTAAGTAATAGAGTTTAAGGGTCAAAATGGAGGTTGGAGAAGCCATTAGGAGGCTGAAGGAAAATTCCCTTCTCAAATTAGCTATTCGCTCAGAGTTTGGGTAAGTATTTGAATAACATTTTTGGTAGGAGTAGATGGTTTTGCATTTCGATTTTAGTGTTGTGTTGTTACAATTGCTATGTTTATTTAGTTTTTATTTTTTATTACTAAGCTTTGATGAGGAGTAGATGGAATTGTTTGGATTTATTTTTCACTGCAAGGAATTCTCACCTCTCACTTGATAGGGAAACATACTATATTGGCTTTTGATTAGTTGCTAATGATTGTACAAGTTGATGAGGCTTTCTAGCACTAGCAGTGCTGAGCAAAGTGAGGTCAGCATTGTTGGGCATAAGGATAGATGTGCCACACATAGTATTGAATAGTCTATGAGAGGTTGAGCAAACCATGATTGAGCTTATACTATAGTGCGAGTACAAAATGGTTAGAGGGGATGAGATTGCTAGCATGATGTTCACCATTCATGTCACAACTTATGGGTGGCAGGCTTCTCTGTGAAGCAATATTAGACATAGTATTGAATATTCATTGAGACATTAAGGTTGATGTAGTTGAGCAAACCATGATTGTGCTTATATTATAATATGGGTACAAAATTGTCAAAGGGGATAAGCATGCTAGTAGTATGTTCATCATTCATATCACAACTCATAGGGTAGTGGGCTTCTATATGAAGCGACATTGGTTGATTAGTACTAGGATATATAGTGTGTCAATTTGTAGGTGTAACAACAACTATCAGATGACTTCACAGTCATATGCTCCAAATCATTTTCTACACCCCTTTAGATCAAAGGGGTTTGTTAGGTCATGTGATTCAAATGAGTTTATGTTTAGATTATTAGTTTCTTTATTGTATGTGGCATGCATCTCTTTATGAGACAACCCCTTTCATGTTTTACATTGCATTGCTATTAAGAAAGTACTTAATGCTTACCATTAATTACTTTAGTGGGATAATTAAGTAAATGGTTTTGGGTAGTTAAGACCTACATGTAGCAATAGACTTTGTAACTTTCCATTGGCAAATCATGTAATCATGTAGCCCAATGTTTGAATCAATGAAAATACATGGTACACTCACCATTTTTTATTATTCCTTTGGTGCTCTCCAATATCTAACATTCTCATCATGGTACTATTACCTTATTTAACAACCAATAGAGATTATATGAGTCTTACCATCTTGTCTCATAATATCCATAGTAGAGAAAAATGTTGAGAGAAATGTGTCATAAGGCAACCTTAAAATCACACCATTGTCCTTCTACTTGTACTCTTTGTTACATTGTTTCAACTAAAATATATTATTAACACAAAATAAATAATCCTTAATCCTCCTAAACGATACCAAACCAAAAGTGGTAGTTGATCAACTTATAAAACCTCAAATGATCTATTATAACCACTAAGAATAAATATTTAGTAATATTGATTTTAAATATTTGCATGAATAGGTAGTTAATTTAAATATCTAAAGTGGTGTTGTTGATTTTTGTATTGATGATTCAGCACTATGATAATGTAATAATCATGATACTTCATTAGTTTGAAACTTGTTGATTTTGGTGTGTAATTTTGTCCATCACCATTTTGAATGTGCTTGTTTTATGGTTTGAGAAAGATGGGTAATGAGTTTCAAGTCTATAAGTTGGAATTTAACATCTCACTTACTAATCTACTTAAACATTATCCAATTTAATGGTCAAACAGCCAACAACAAATTTACACCTCATCCATACTAAGATGCAGTAATGTTTGTTTTATTTTTATTGGCCAAAATTAATCATTCACTATTGAACTGGATGATGTTTGAAATTAACCCTCACTTACTACTACTGTAAACAAATCCATTCCATTTTCTTACAGCGCCAGTAGCATTTAAACAAGAACTATTGCACCATACATCATGCAAGGAATAAAATATGCTCGTATAAATCAGAAGGAATTGCATACAAACGTCAATTTACTCTATCAAATTTGGAAATAATGAGGGTTTTAAGTGCAGAGAGAAAAACAAAAATTCCCAGCATTTTCCTTCAACGTCATTTTCATTTTAAAAAAACCATAAAAAAGGACTGATCCTAAATTTGGATTCTTGGACGGTACCCATCAAAAATAATTGTGAAAAGCTCAGCCATTACATTCAATTCTCTCTTAACAGTTTAAAATCTATGACTAGAATTCTTACCTACCTTTTGCAAATCAAAAGCTTTATCATTTCACCACAGTTACAGTATGTGTTGTCTCTCGATGTTAATGTGAACAATTTTGAGGCAAGATCAAGTAGTTTCTTAGGGCAAATTTGTCCAATTACATCACCTACATTGAAGAAATGGTTGGTACAAATGGGGTCATCAAATCTCAGCTGCAGACCAAGTACAACAAATCAGTGCTACACTTTTCATACTAATGACAATTACAGATGATTTTGGCAATTACCCAACAATCACTGATGCTGGGAATGATGTCGAGGAAAAGAGCAGACAGAGCTACGTCATTCATGGGAAAGCAGAGGTGTATTATGACAACCTTCAAATCATAAAAAGAATAAGACAAATATCATTCTGATGTGTGATTCCACCACTGTTACAGAGAATAAAGTGTGGTGGACAGCACTAAGCTACAATTTTGCAACCTTGGGTGGGTGTCCATTATTACTACTATTAATCTTTTTGTTGATAAGTTAAGGGTGTGAATGGACTCTCCCATCAATGGGCTGGACCACAAACAAAGTCCATCCCTTATCAACTAACTAACCACACCTCCATCAATTTATTCCTATTACATAGATGGTCTCTATCCCCTAAAAACCCATGAACTAAGTCTTTTTGTTTTTAACTCTTGGATCTTCCATAGTGTAGGGTATCTTTTTAGCTCCCTTAGCTTTAATTACAGTAACATAGGCATACTTTAACAATTAGACATCTCCTATGTAGAAGTATAGATTTCTTGTGAATAATATGTTGCATGAGTGGATCTATCTATCTTCGTCATTATGGTCAACACACAAATCTCTCTTAACTAAAGCTTTAATTGATAGAGTATTTCTAGGAATAATTATGTCTACTTTAAAGTTTAGGTTAGCATAACAAGAAGAATATCTAATATAGAGATATGTCTCTTGCTTGATTACATCAAGAATTTAAAATATAGAAGAATGATTTGCTTAGGTGCATCCTCAAATAAAGTCATCTTATTAAAGATGGCATCCCTGTAAATGATTATATGGCCCTTAGGAAGATCTCATAAATGATAGGCTTTGGAATCCTCTAAATATCCCATCATGATGCAAACTTATGACTCTTGTGATCTAGGTTATGTCTATTTCATATAGAATGTGGGTTCGAGTAGTACTATCAAATAAATTATGTAATATTTAGCAGTGAGCTTCCTTGATCTGTAAAAGGATCAAGTTTTTGTACTTCATAACATGTTTGAACAGTTTTGGAATAGGGGACAAATTCTTAGAAGTTGGAGAATGTGTAGGGTGGTATGGGACATTCATGTGTAGGCTTCAGTGTATGAGAAATCAATGTAAAATCTATATTTTTCTCTCAATAGTGAAATCACCGGTTGCAGTATGTGACAAAAATGAAATCGTGGGAGCAAAAATGAAATCACCTCACTATAGAAAGTGATGAATTTATTATGAGAGTTTTTTGGCATCTCATGATGTTATAGTTTTGGAAAACTCTTTGGTTTTGGGTGTTTCTTCAATCTTTTCAACTTCCATCACCTCTTTTATACTTCTTATATGCATTGGAAGCTTGAATTGAGCATCAATGAGAGAAATTTTGGGGGATTTAGAGTAGCAATTATGCAAGATTCTACATTCCTAGTGACCAGATGTTGCAAGAAAAATAGAAAGGTTGTGGGATTTAGGAAAGATTGCGAGGTCTTAGAGATAGAAACCAATTACTTTCTTGCTTGTTTACAAGCCCATGTGGCTTATACTATATTCTAGTGTCATTGGAGTGGTTCTAAGTGAGAGGTACTCACTATTGGTGTGAACAGGGCTATTAATACCTATCAAGTTTCCCCTTTGTAGTGTGAACAAGGCACATTATCTAACTATTCATTAGTTAGGACCTATTCACACGTGTTTACATGTTAAGTTGACTTAGGGCTCTAGTAATCTTTCTAGTAGTTTCTAGTACACATGTGATCTTATCCTATAGTTGTCCCATGTCATATGATTAAGACACTTGTCATCATCGTAGTTAGTCCTATCTTATCACCTTGCCTTTATAAACAAGGCATATCATGTACATATGTAATTTGCATTCTTTGATAGAATAGAATTATTCTCTCATTATGGATCTCTCTTGTGCATTCATTGAAGCTCCTAGATCTTGGGTGTCTATTTTTATAGCCAATTCTTACATGGTATCAGAGCTATTAGGATTGCTTTATGTTATTATATTTTTTGAGAGATCTAGGATGCAAATCATGGTAGATCTTGAAATTTTGAGTATGCTCTTCTCTTGCAAAATATGATGACCTGGAGAATTAGAAAAACTTGATAGAAATACCAAATTTGGGAGGGTTTCCTCTTTGTGGCCTTGTATTGCAAGTTCATAGTGGAGCATGTTAGTACAAATCTGAGCTCACCATTGAGTTTAGGGTGTCCAAGAAAGTTAGTTTAGCTTTTTGATTCAAGTCAAAATTGGACAATGGTGGCAACATCTACAAGGGTTTAAAATTGGGAGGTGGTTGATAGATCCAAAAGATAGCTACATTTTTAGAGCACTTTGGGTCAAATCTGACCCTGCCATCATGTCTAAAAGGCCCAAGAACCTAAGGATTGACTGTCAATTCATCAAAATCAGATACTTTTAACCCAGGCCATCAGTACAGGTCGTACCATCACAGAGAACATTTTGTGGAATATTTTTGTATTCTACGCATGTCACCAGATTTGGTGCTTTGTTTAATCCGTTGGGTAAAAAAATTGTTTGTTGGACAATTAGTTTATTTTTTGCTCGAAAAAGTTTTTACTTTGCGAATTTAAAAAAAAAAAAAACTATTGAAGTGTATAGAGAATCCTGCATGTATAGGGTACCCTATATCCATGTACTGCATAATAAACCAGGGGGCACCACATGGTGCGGGTTCCCCCACCATCTCCTCTGCCCCGTGGATATTGAAAAATTCAGACGGTTCAAAGTCGACCGACAGCATCCACTCCAGATTTTGGGGAATATATCCCAAAAACTAACTAGTGAAATTCAAACCCAATTGCCTTTAAACCACCTTAAAATTTCTTAGTAGCATCTCAGATGATTTCAGGGATATTACCCTATTCTGGCTCAACAAATTCCCTGGCAGTTGCATAGCGATATACTATGGGAATATTCCTAGATCTGGCAACCAGACTATCATGAAATAGCTCACCATACCCTGGAAGTGGTTTCACGTGTAAGATTGGTGGTTTCATACCTACTAAACAACAGTTTTGACATTTTCAGGTGGTTTCTAGAAAACTGGCAATGGCGGTTTTGCATTCTACATCATATTCTGGTGCATCTAGAAAAATTTTGTTAACATCTTTGCCCTTTGCCCCTGATCCAACCCCCCCTCTCAATTGCATTTTTGATTTGGCAACTAAACTTTAGAGGCTTATAACTTGGTCATATGGGCTTCATTTTTTGAGATTTTTTTTATTTGGGCCAAAATTTTGCAAGCTTCATAGTGGTGCAATTAGATTTTGATTTTGGTGCCTGGTTTTTCTATAAATTTTAGATCTTCATCGTTGTTGCTAAGCAATTCTCACTTTGGAAACTTCCAAGGCTTTGTTTGGGCTCATACAGTAACATTTTTTAGTGAATTTTTTTTAAAGTGAGTAAGTTTTTGTGTACTTCTCAAATCTATAATCTGTTTGATCCAATTCTACACAAAAAATGTACTTTCAATTATAGCCTAATTTTGGCATTTGTATTGTACCAAGATCAAAGACCACTTTGTTGTTTTGGCTAGTGGAAATTGTAATTGGACTCAATATAAAGTGCCACAATCATATTTTTGTTGGTGAATGATCTCATTGATTGAGTGAAGTTGGGGGGTAATTTTGTGAGTTTTTTAATCTCTAATCACTTGAGGAGATATCATGGGTTTTTCTATTCATTCTTATGTGGTAAAATTAAAAAAGGATAATTATGAGTCTTGGAAAAAAGGCATCCTCACACATTACAGGTGGCTTAATCTCATGCCTTATCTTTATGGACTCATACCTGAACCAGATACACCTATAAGAAATATGCATGGGGAAAGAGGATTGATCATATTATAGGATTGATTTGTTTACATGTTGATTATGACACTATGTGGGCTATGTCAGACTTTGAATGTCCACGCACACTTGGACCAAGATGTGGGAGATCTATGGAGACCCTCATATCTCTCCATTCCCAAATGATCCTACAATGGATTGTCTCATACCCATTGATGATGCAGATAATATACACTTTGATGATGATATAGAAGAGGAGCTTGAATATCTAGTAGGTATTGAATGTTTGAATGACACAGAGACTTCTCTCACTTATCCATCTCCTCCTATTGAGATCATTGCTCCACCATCACTTATTGCTACTTTAGAGTTTAGAGTTGCTTCCTTGAGAGCTTCCAATGATTGTTTGCATTGCAAGGTGTGCACCCTTGGTCTCCTTGTGTTGTGCAGTGCAACGCTTGGGTTCGTGACAAGGCTTAACTACCTCGTGTGGATTCATTAACTCTAGCGGTTGTATCGGGCATTAAAAGGTCAATCTTTTGGTGCAATGGCAACCGTCTTTGCAATAATTGGTATTAGAGCCTGGGTCACGGGTTCGAACCCCTCGCTTGTGCTGGGGGGATTGTTGGAAGGTGTGCCCCCTTGGTCTCCTTGTGTTGTACAGCACAGTGCTTGGGTTCGTGACAAGGCTTAACTGCCTCCCATGGATTCATTAACTCTAGCGGTTGTATCGGGCATTAAAGGTAGATCTTTTGGTGCAACGACAACCATATTTGCAACAGTTTGCAGCAGGATCATTTCAGTCTTCCTCATCCACCTCATTAGGATTCCTATTTATCATACATTGCATCCTTGTTTATGGAGTCTCACATTTCATATTTGGAGGACACATTTGAGGGGTTATCTCTCCTCTTTGATGATCATGATGTCATCACATCTTCAATATTTTCAGATGCAGTTCACTATCCTTCCTTTCTGAATATTACTTCTTTAATTGGGCATTCCATTCCTGATTCGGCGTAGACATCATTTTCTAACATGAGGTCATCAGAGTTGTATCCTCAAACACATATTGATTTGGATTCCCTTTTCATCCAGATTGTGGTAGTTGCTTCTACATCCACAATTGGATTGGTTTTTGTCACAATACAAGATCCTTAATATTTAATTAATACGATTAGAATGCAATTAAGGAATAATTATTATTAATCATTTTTAATTTGTAAGGATTATTAAAATATTTTAATTATGATTTTTGTAATCGACTGACTTATTTCAATTTTGGTGTGCTAGACATCGGAACGATGTCTCTTCCTAGAGGGGAGAGATGTCACATCCCCTTTTTATTTAAACTTATAATTTACTTTTAAAACTTTAAATTTTGGATGTGATGGTTTGAAAACAATTAAGTAGAACATTATTATGGACTATGTAAGGTATTTTGATGAGTATATTATTGATTTTATTTAAGGTACTAACATGGACTAATGTTTTAATGTCGTTTTCATTAGTGTGACAAACAAGTCAACACAATCATAAGAAGGAGATCATCATTGGAGAGAGGGTGCCCAGCATTTTGAAAATGAATGGTTGTGATGGGATGCACGCACTGTCACTTAGAAATAAATAATATCTTTTAATCTCATGCATATCTATGTGTGTATGTATGCATCATAAATTCTAGTATTTTCAAAGGAAAAGCTATTTATTTAAGTTTTAATAGGAAAAATAAATAGACAATGATATTAATGAAATAGGAGAAATTCTTTTATTAAAAATGCTTAATCCTTATCTTGCAGGGAATCTCTAAAAGAATCATGTATTAAATTGTGTTTGCAATTTTTAGAAGAAGTGGGAGGGGTTAAATTTAGGGAATAATAAATGATAGTGGAGATGAAATATTATATTTTATTTACCAAGTTAGGAATAAGGGGAAAGAGCATTTAAATTTGGGGAAAAAGAAAACTTGGGGGGGATCTATGAAAGCAGACTTGAAGAAGATGAACGGAATCATGGGGAAATAGTAGGGATTTGGGAAGTAGCTTCAATCCAGGTATGAATTTTACTTGAAATGAATTGATCTGTTAATTAGTTTTCAGAATTAAAGAGGTAATAAGTTCTTGTTGAATTTCATGTTTGATATAAGTTCTCCGTTTTGATGAAATTAATCCTTTCATTGAAACTTATGACCCTTTTTAGCATTTTAAATTAAGTTTCATTCTCTTCTGGGATTTTTAATCTCATCTTAGCTTGGGCTTTGCCCCTTTATTCCCTGCATTATGTAGAATGGAACCAAAACCGCTTCTAAATCTTTCCATTCTATTAGATATGCTTTCCCTCTGCAACTCCTTTGCTCAATCCGAGTTTAACTTATTGTTGTGCCTAGCAAAACCATGTATTTAACTTATTGTTGTGCATGCATCTCTTTATGAGACACCCCCTTTCATGTTTTACATTGCATTACTATTAGGAATTAATTAATGCTTACCATTAGTTACTTTAGTGGGATAATTAAGTAAATGGTTTTGAGTAGTTAAGACTTATGTAGCCTAATATTTGAATTAATGAAAATGTATGGTATACTCACCATTTTTTATTATTCCGTTGGTACTCTCCAATATCTAGCATGTTCATCATGGTAATCTTATCTTATTTAACAACCAATAGAGTTTATATGGCATAAAAATATAAAGTCCTATTGTCTTGTCCCACAATACCCATAATAGAGAACATGTTGAGAGAAATGCATCATAAGGCAACCTTAAGTTGATAAAAAAAAAAAATCAATCACACCATTGTCCTTCTACTTGCACTCTTTCTTACATTGTTTGAACTAAAATATATTATTAACACAAAATAAATAATCCTTAATCCTCCTAAATGATATCAAACCAAGAGTGATGGTTGATCAACTTATAAAACCTCAAATGATCTATCATAACCCCTAAGAATAAATATTTAGTAAATTATCACTATTCAATTATTAAATATTTGGATGAATAGGTAGTTAATTTAAATATCTAAGGTGTTGTTGATTTTGGTATTGATGATTCAGCACTATGATAATGTAATAATCATGATATTCCATTAGTTTGAAACTTGTTGATTTTGGCGTATAATTTTGTCCATGACCATTTTGAATGTGCTTGTTTTAAGGTATGAGAGATGGGTAATGAGTTTCAAGTCTATAAGTTGGAATTTAGCATCTCACTTACCATTCTACTTATTATCGAGTTAATGGTCAAAGAGCCAACAGCAAATTTACACTCCATACCAATATGCCATAATATTTGTTATATTTTTATTAGCCAAAATTAACCTTCGACTACTGAACTGGATGATGTTTAAAATTAACCCTCAATTACTACTATAAACAAAATCTATTCCATTTTCTTACTAAGTATCATTTAAACAAGATCTATTGCACCATACATCATGCAAGGAATAACATATGCTCGTATAAATCAGAAGGAATTAAATACAAACGTCAATTTACTCCTCCAAATTTGGAAATAATGAGGGTTTTGAGTACAGAGAAAAAAAAATTCTCAGTCTTTTCCTTCAACGTCATTTTCATTTTGAAAAAACCATAAAAAGGACTGATCCAATAATAGTGAAAAGCTCAGCCAATACATTCAAATCTCTCTAACAGTTTACTTATGTGTTGTCTCTGGATTTTACTGTGAATAATTTTGAGGCAAGATCAAGTAGTTTCTTAGGGCAAATCTGACCAATTAGATCACCTACATTGAAGGAATGGCTCGTATAAATGGGGTCATCAAATCTCAGCTGCAGATCAAAGTACAACAAATTTTGCAATAAATCAGTCCCTACACATTTCATACTAATGACAATTACAGATGATTTTGGCAATTACCCAACAATCACTGACGCTGGGAATGATGTCGAGGAAAAGAGCAGACAGAGTTACGTCATCTATGGGAAAGCAGAAGTGTATTATGAGAACATTGAAATCATCAAAAATAAGACAAATCTCATGCTGATGTGTGACTCCACCACTGTTACAGAAAATAAAAGCACTAACCTCTTATTATTACTATTGATCTTTTTGTCGATAAGAAGGGTGTGAATGGACTTCCCCATCAATGGGATGGACTACAAACAAAGTCCATCCGCTATCAACTCACGAACCACACCTCCATCGATTTATTCCTATTACATAAATGGTCTCTATCCCCTAAAAACCCATGAACTAAGTCTTCTTGTTTTTAACTTCTGGATCTTCCATAATGTAGGGTATCTTTTATCTCCCTTAGGACTTGCACTCTTTGGAGGTTCAAGGGATATGTTGATAGGAAATTCACGGAAAGAATCAATGAATTTAATAATACATAAATAGTAAGATAACAATAAATGTATACATGCTTTAAGTACAAATAAAGATGGCATTCAACAAGTTTTAAGATTCATTTGTAACAGTTACATTCGTTCTATGAATGTAAATAGTCCCATGTCATTGCATGATCAAAGATTAGTATTGATGTTGCATCGAACAAAATTCCATAAGAGTTTCTTTTTATCTTTGTAATAAAATTCTCTTTTGCAACTATTGTCATTCCTATGCACGAAAATAGAATGTTGTCAATCCAAAATCATAATTTGTAATCATTTTATTATGAATAAAAACTAAGCAATAAAAAAAAAACAGAAGGAGGACAAATCTTCAGGTTTTACTTTTTTTGGTCATCAATTGTTGACCTGTATAAGATAAACAATGTAATTGATTAGTTTTTTATTTTTATCTTTTAAAAAAGAGGATAATCAAAGATTAGAAAAAATATCATTATTTTTTATTTGAGGGATCTTACAACTACTTGTACATAATTGTGATAGTGCTTCTGGATTAAACTGTGTATGTTTTTGCTTCAACGTTTCGAATCACACTCAGTGATCAATCATCCTCTTCCTGATGATGGATCACTGAGTGTGATCCAAAACGTTGAAGCAAAAACATACACAGTTTAATCCAGAAGCACTATCACAATTATTTCATGGACTGTGGAAAACTCATGCCTGCTACTTGTACATACCTGAATTTACTGTTGTGAGAGCAGTTGTAGGCGAGCTTCTTCTTTCTTTTTGATAATGTTGTAGGGGTTTTTTTTCATTCTAGAGTAGCGGTTGAAAGAGAATGTAGGCTATATACGAAGGGCTTTTATAGACTTGTAAATGTGAGGCCTTGCCTTTCAATTTTGCCAATATCAATTGTGGCTTTGTTTAGTGTAAGGCCTTCTTATTTGTGTATAGTGATAGCCCATGCCATGGATAGTGGTATTTGCCTATGATTGCCTCGTGATATAGGTTGTATTGGTATAGTTTTTGGGTTTGTTTCATCCCATGATGGACCATTATAGTTGAAAAATGTTATTGTAATGTATGTTGGCAATTCTGGTGGTTTTGATCCAATTGGATATACAATATCTTTGACCTCTCCAAGAGATCCATTTACAAGTCCATCTTGGATCCTAAGTTTGTTGTAAGCATGACACGTTGACATTTACTTATTAAAGCCTCTTGGGGAAGTTGTTCATCATTGTTATGAGTGCCTAAGCTATATTGTATATTTACCACAAGACTAAGTGTAACAAGAAGATATAGTAGTTTTAGCATTTTTTTGTTGTGTAATATTACTAGCTCATTTGTTGCAAACAAGTGTATTGATTGGTTGAAATCTTCTTGTTCAGTTGTTGTTAGTTGCTTGTTTGTGTGGGTCATTTATACTTCCCAATCATGTTGTGTTAGTTATGCATTGCACATGTTTTGTAATGTATGGAAAAATTGTATTTGAATTGGATTGTGCTCTTTCATTTAAGCAATTAAATTTTACTACAAGGTTTTTAAGCTCAAGAATTTGCAATAGAAACTGGTAAGTTTTACTTGTCTGCTATCAGTTAAACACTTGTTAGAGGACCATGTGTGAGAATACACTATTTTTAAGTCTTTTATAATAGCTAATCTGTTATCAGTTAAACACTTGTTACAAGACTATGTATGAACACACACTATTTGTAAGTCTTTTATAAGGCAAAATTAGCTACAATTTGAAATTGGATTGTTATCTTGTGATGTGAATTAGTGGAACCATGTTGTTCTTATCGCTACTGATGTTTGTGAAGAAAATTACAAGACTTGTAATTTTAACTTTAAATATGTATGCCATCCAGGTCTTATGGGAATTTATGTAGAAATTTCTTTAAGTGTCTACAAATATATATCATCACATGTTTGTAATAAAACCAATATTACCATATTGATAAGAATTGTAAGTGAAGAAAGGTTCATATCTCCCCCTCCCTCCCCAAAATTCCAATTGATTACCTTTTCTCCTCCGTGACCTTCAACTGAGACAAATTGATTTTGCAGGTTGATTTCCCTCCCCCCATATGACAATTGAATTTATTGTGCAACAATTTTTAGTTTATTATTAAATACCCATTGTTTAGTGTTAGTATATGGATTCTTTAGTAAACACGCATTGTTGAATGGTATCATGTAAATTGCAAATGCCCAATCATTGGAAATTTTCCACACAATCAAACTACCATGACCTAAAAAGTATATAAATGGAGATTTTGATGCCTATAGATGAAACAGAATATGTTGGGAATTTCTAATAGTTTAGTTGCACATTTGGAACACTTCATATGATAATAAAATTTAAGTGTTTAAGCTAATACATGTCTTTCATTCAATAAATAAAGAATCCAAACATGGTCACTGTTGTTGGCATTGTTACATGATTGGGCAGGAGAATGTTGGATGGTCAATCTATCTGTTGTAGTTCACTCTAATTGAAATCATAAACATTTTAATTTATATCTCTTAAATCTATGCTTATTATTAAGCATACCCATATACGATTCTAAGCCACTTTTGATTTTTATTATATGTTGACCCTTAAGTTGTCCAAATTGTAGTCTCAATGGGAAGTAAAGAGAAATGGTACATTTGGACTTCTTTGGTTGCCATCCCCATAACATAAGACTGTAGTTATTATTCAAGCCCAGTTATTTGCAATGACTGGAACTCTATAACTCTATAAATTAAATCTTCAGTAAATCTCTCGAGTAAAGACTCTACTTTTAAAGGGATTAATAATTTGACTAGATTTATTATAGATTATTATTACTTAATTTTTTACTCTCCCAAACTTTGTAGCACAAAAGTGTTAAACAGTATTTTTCAAAAATTTCAAACAAATTTAATTTAAAATAATAATTAGAATAAAGAAGATCAAAGTTGGTCCACTCTCTTCCTAACTTTAATTAACTTATATTTTCCACTTTTATTAACTTAAATAATAATTTTATATGATGCAAATTACTTACAGACTAATCCTTCAAGATGTTTTCTTGGAATTATTCTACTCTTATTCTTTATTCTAAGGGTTTAAATTTGGCTAGCATGCCCCAAACAAGCTATTATTTGCAATTTCAACAAAAGACTCCTAAAGGTCTTTCAAATTTCATTATCATACCTGAGGTGTCCTAAATGTGCATCTAAACTAGTACAAATGCCCGGTAGACTCTCATCTATAGGCATCAAAATCTCCATTTATATATTTTTTAGCTCATTGGAGTTTGATTGTGTGGCAAATTTCCACTTCTTTCTTCCCTTCTACACTGGAAACATACAAGATTTTGTTTCAAGAAAGGCCAATATTCTTAGCTATAATAAATTGTTATGGTAGCTAGTGGAAACTACCTGAAAAGCATCTGAAGACCATTATTCACTTTTTGACACTAACACTTAGAAGAAGAAGTAAAATGCTCCATTCTACTATCATGCTCTTTCATGTAAGCAATTAAATTCCACTACAAGGTTTTTAAGCTCAAGAATTTGCAATAGAAACTGGTAAGTTTTACTTGTTTGTTATCAGTTAAACACTTGTTACAGGACCATGTGTGAGCATACATTATTTGCAAGTTTTATAATAGCTAATTTGTTATCAGTCAAACACTTGTTACAGGACTATGTGTGAACATACACTATTTGTAAGTCTTTTATAAGGCAAAATTAGCTACAATTTGAAATTGGATTGTTATCTTGTGATGTGAATTAATGGAGCCATGTTGTTCTTGTCAGTACTGATGTTTGTAAAGAAAATTACAAGACTTGTGATTTTGAATTTAAATATCTATGACATCCAGGTCTTATGGGAATTTATGTAGAAATTCCTTTGAGTCTCTATAGGTATATATCATCCCATGTTTGTAATAAGACCAATATTAACATATTGATAAGAATTGTAAGCAAATAACGGTTCATAAAGCAGTCTATACCCCCCAAAAAAATCCAATCGATTACCTCCTCTCCTCTGTGACCTTTAGCTGAGACAAACTATTTTGCAGGTTGATTTCCCTCCACATCTGACAATTGAATTCATCACAACAATTTTTAGGTTATTATTAAATACCCATTGTTTAGTGCTAGTAGATGGATTCTCTAGTAAGCACGCATTATTGAATGGTATTATGTAATTTGCAAATGCTCGATCTATTGTCTATTTCCATTCTCTTTCTTGCAAATTTTCAATGTGACAAATCTAAAATTTGAGGCCAGTGGTATAGGAAATTCTTCTAAAGTTAATGAATTTTAACTTGCAAAAGTTCTATTCTTTCCCAAAAATAAAAAGAATTCCAAAAAAAGACTTCCTTTTTTTCAGCTCCCAACTCTATGATATACCAGAACATTTAAAAACGCAGTAATGGGGTTTCAATTTTTCTGTGAAATTCCTCCACGGCCTTGGATCGATTCCTCGAAAGGTGATTCTTTTGTTTTTTGTTTGCGCTCCCTTCATCTCACCTCAAAACTTGCAATTGGATATGCTCTCTTGAGTTGATTGCTTTCAACCATTTTCCCTTTCCTTATCCTTTGAAAAAAACAAAAATTAAAAT
The DNA here is from genome assembly GCA_027924645.1 of Cunninghamia lanceolata. Classification (NCBI taxonomy): domain Eukaryota; kingdom Viridiplantae; phylum Streptophyta; class Pinopsida; order Cupressales; family Cupressaceae; genus Cunninghamia; species Cunninghamia lanceolata. The sequence goes on from BSBN01000478.1 coordinate 9,742,791, forward strand.
CTCAGAGTATCCGACGGGGGACATTTAAACAACACATGAGACTTTTTCTGGCACAATTTTTTTCTAGCATGAGAACAAGATCAAGTTTATAAAATTTGTCAGCGTGAATTTTTTATGACGTGAGACAACCGATGGGAAAAAAGAATGGTGTGAGATAGTTTTTCGAGCACCAATGCTCGCATATAAAAGCCTATAGACTAATTATGGTAACATAGGCATACTTTAGCAACTAGACATATCCCCTAAAAAGTATAGATTTCTTGAGAATACTCTATTGCATGAGTGGAGTTATCTTTATTACTATGGCCAACTCACAAATCCCTCTTAACTAAAGCTTTAATTGATAGAGTATTTCTACAAATAACTATGTCTACTTTAAAGTCTCAATTGGTATAATAAGAAGATCTCTAATATAGAGATATGTGTCTCTTTCTTGATTGCATCAATAATGTAAAATATAGAAGAATGATTTGCTTAGAGTAGGTTTCATAAAATTGCATACCGTTGTTACAGAATCCACATTTGATGAATGCAAGTTAGCAGATTGTTTGTTGCAAACTAAAATAACATATCTTACGGTAGTCCAAGTGTATATTAGTTCATCTATACTCTGTCAAATCATAAAATTGATGAGTCTACGTGTAATTAACCCTAATGCACTAAATTTTGTTCAGATTTCATATAAGTTCCCTTGATTGGAACAACAAAACATCTCCAGTTGAGTTATCCTACTAGTCAAGAGGTCTGACAGTATAAACCTTGGGATAGTCTTTTTCTGGGTTTTCTAAGATTAGATTCATTTCAAGAGGGGTGGGTACTCAATATTTCATCTACGTTGCTGTGTGCAAAAACATCCATCAACACTAAGGTGATGCCTATGTCGGAACCATTTACACTAAAGGTTGTCTAGTTGGAGGCTAATGGTTGTATGCTCATATTGGAATATTTCTAGAGACTAGTAGAAGCACTTTCTAAGGAGGACCTTGTGGTTTCTCTTATCCTAACTCCCTATTGTTAATGCCCTTTACTCTCAATCTCTTATATTTGTTTGGAGTATAAATAAACATCTTCTTTCCTTTGTCAACCATGATATTTTTTACTAGTACTTCCTCTTTTTTGAATAACAAGGTAGATGGTACAATAGAAACATTAAAAAATGTAGTGTTTTATCTGACTAAGCATGTGATTAAACCATTAAACTAGAATAAAACATGAAGAAGCAATTTAGCAATCAACAAACCATATGAACACTAGATATATGTGGAGAACCCTTGCGGAAAAAAATCCACCACTAAAGGGACCGGCCAAGCTTGTATTATTCTCAAACATTGGAGTGCAATCATATAATTTACTTATCCCTCTAACTGTAAGTAATCCAATAACATAATAATATCTACAAAAGAACACATCAATCCACTATCCCATGCCTCCAATATAGGAATAATAAAACTAAAAAACCATAAATGGTTTCCAAAATAAGTAACTAATACCATGGCCCCAAAACTAGGCACCCAAGTCTACATACAAAAATCCAGCAACCCATAGTCATGGTCAAGCAACCTAGAATAGAAAGTAACACTTGTTACATGTCTTATACATCATAAAACCTATATTAGGAAGATCCTATATAATTCTCAATTGACCTTTTCCAAGTAACCTCCATATTCAATGCCTTTTTACACAATATTCCAAGTATCCAAAGAATAAATAATAAATAAATAATGTCGCCACCCTCACATAGGTGTCCCATTTATCCCACTCCATGATGTTTGGATATCATACATTCTTTATTCTCTACATGAGTAATCATAATTGATCAAGACTAAGGATTTACACGGTGAATGACACACCTAATCCTAACATTCACCCACTTAATATTTTCATTACAAAGGGGTGGGTGCAAAAAGTTGGGGGGCCAAAAAGTGGCCAACTAAAAAAAAAATTAGAAATAACGTGAGCGCGTTATAAAGCGCTCGCATTATGGCTTAGTGTTGCCGAGCCTACGCCAAGCCATAACACGCTCGCGTTATGTGTTGTTATATATTAAAAAAAAGCAGCGTTCTATTTCATTATTTCACAGCAAATTGCAAGAAACCCGCAGCTTGAAGAAAGAAAGGAGCGCACTCGCGTTATCTAAGGTCCAATCGTCAGCTATTTCTTGCCAATTCATCATCAAAATATCGCCACGATGTCGGGGAAATCAAAGAAGTAAGTTTTATTTGCTTTCTTGTGTGAATTTGTTGCTAAATATGTAGGTTAAAATAGTTTTTGATGTAAATTTCTTAAATTTACAGGAGTTGATAATGTACCTCCTCCTCCTCCTGAAAATCCACAAAATCCTCCATCAACTAAACAATAAATACCTGCTAAAGAAGGACCCCAACCACAAACACCTACATTTATTCCTGAATATGCCCCTGGAACACAAGAAAATATAATGGGGCAAATTGAAAATAATAAGAAACAAATTGAGGACATAATTGCAAGGTTGAAAGAACCTGCAACTTTAACCTTGCATAGATCCACGCTTGCTCAATCCCTTGAATCTATGTTATCAAATGTAGATTCAATAAGCAAGCAAATCATTAGTTGGATAGAAAAGAGGAGAGAATTTAGAGAGTATTATGCTGACAAGTTGTCATATGAACAAGTTAAAAAGGAACAAATTACAAAACTTGACTTGTGTTCTATTTTCATAGACCCATGAACAAATGAATCTCTACCCCTTACATGCAAGAGGTTCCCTATCCATTGGTGTAACAACCAAATGATAAGGGACAATTTTGCGCAGAGGTGGTGGATGGTTTTTGACCATCCTCCATGCAACAATAATGAGGTCCCACAATATTTTTGAGGAAACTCTACTGTGAGTTTGTCAAAAATAAAGTGCCAAATTATTTTGATATGCGGGAGTTCCAGGGTAGAGGTAGGGGGTTAGCACAAGATAGACCAGGGGCACGTATTGACCCACAGCGACTAGCGAGATGAGCACTCGCCAGACTGGGCCATGAGCACGTTTCTATCCCTTCCATTGTGAAGGAGAGTGTTGAGGTCGAGACACTTCAGTCCATTAGTGCCTTGACCCAGAGCATCTTACAGCATGCTAGTCCTGTAGCACAACATGGGTCAGGGGAGAGTTCGAGTACTGTTCCACCCCATACTTGTCAGACTTGCGGGTCAGCACGTGGTTATGACCCCATGGATAGTCATGATGCAGGTGCACAGGCTACATATGCAACTAAGCAGATGGTGATGACAAATGCCCTCCTGAGTGAGACTTTCAGGCTTGATACTCAGGTAAATCTTAGCAAGTTCATTGAATTTAATTTATTAAATTTTATTTTTGAAATGCAAGATTAACTAATTTAGTTTGATGATTTTAATGAAATTTCAGGGTCATAGCGTTGATGCAATTTTTAGTGGTTCTCCACCTGCATATTACACTATATCATCTACTGTCAGGGTATGTAACTAGTAAACAATTATAAATATTACATGTGAATAGCATCGTTATATGAATGGTATTCTAATATCTTATTTTGGATGTTGAATAGGTTAATATTAGAGATTTCACGGAAACACCTGCCAGCAGTGGTGGACTTCAAAGCTTCACAGAAGTAATAAAATAAATAGTTTAATGAATGAATTGTACTTACCAGATTTTTGTATGTGACTTGTGTGCTTTATTGTGTGTACTTCTATGTTTAGGTGAACGTGTGTGTATGTTAGGAGCCATGATTTGCATCACTATTATAGTTTTCATAATTGAATAATGTTGTTTTATTTCCAGATGATGTAGGTTGCGGAGACACCTCCTGATGTTCATAGGGCAATGGAGCATGGTGTATCCTCTGGGATTCATAGCTCCATGCCATTGATGGGGGTATGAGGCAGATTAGTAAATTTCAATTTACATTCATTGTTATAGTTGTTTATTTTTGAAAAATCAAAAGATTATTGATTTGAAGTTTAATTTCTAAGGCAAATAGACAGATTATATGGTAGCGGTAAGTGATTATTTTGTTAAATGTTTCATTTTTTATAACATGTAATTTCTATATATTAATGTCTATACTTTTTATTGTAACAACTACAGATGCACGAACAACTAAATAGGAGGAGCAGCCCTCGGGTTCATAGTAGACCACCCACATATGCGTCTCCATCCCCTAGAAGATCAAAGGCTACCTGTGATCTATTCTCTTCACCAGGCAGAGGGGAATGACTTTTTATTGTGTTCCTTTGTTGTATGCCTATATGGCATTTGTGGACATATATTTTGTATTGTATATAGTTAGCATTGTATGCCTATATGGCATTCTTGTAAGCCTATATGGCTATTTTGTATATATGTTATACTTATATCGACAGATATGGATGTATGCCTATATGGATATTTGGTTAATACAAATCTTTTTTATTGATGGTGTCCATACTTGCATTATAAATCCATGTTTGAATGGATATTTGTAGATGGTTACTTCAAATATTTAAAGTCCAATTGTATTACATAGGATGTTTGTTGATCCAATAAGCCAGCTATTGTTATTCAAGTATCACATAAACCTCATTCTGGAACTAAAAGATAAAAGTTGTATTTAAAATAAAAATGAATCATCATGTTGAATAGAAAATATTCATATTCTTTATGAGTTGGTCAATTGAAAATATTTAAATGAGTATGTTGATCCATATTCTTTATGAGTTGGTCAATTGAAATATTTCTTAATTTCTTGTTATTCTACCATATTGGGATGCAAAGAGTGTGTTTGTTGTTTTAAGTAAGATAGTCAAAATCATATGCTTATGAGCACCTGATGACAATTGTGGTTATTAAATGTAATTCTTCTTGCATATAAGGCGAGGTTATGAGAGTACATTCAGTCTTACCTAATTTCAGTATGCAACATAACATTGGGGCTATAGGCTTCCATAAGTCATCAACAATCAAGGTTCAAGGTTGTCATTGAAGTCAAAGGGTCAAGTTTGTTTGTCATTGATGTCAAGGTTGATGCCATGATGTTGATAAGGTGATACAGTGATTCAAGGTAGGTGATGGTCATGAGGTGCATGATGTTGTGAATATGGTTTTCATGATAAGGTCTCTTAATTCATGTTGATGTTGTACAGGACAAAAATGGTTCATATGATGCAAGGTTCATGTTCATGATGGATGTGGTTTTGTTCATGCAAGGTTTTGTTGTGAATATGGTTTTCATGATAAGGTCTATCTTGGAAGGTTGATATGATGCAAGGTTCATAGTCATGGTGGATGTGGTTTTGTTCATGCAATAAGAAGTTAGAGAAGACACAAGCTTTCATAATCATAATTCAATGTCATCATCAAGGAGAGTTATATTTATCAAGGGGAGTCATGAGTTTGATTCGAATGTCAAGTTGTTCATGTCGTAGAACCCTAAGCTTATGATAAGTGTCATACTCTAATGTCTTTCTTTCGATGTCCCTGAGGTCTCTGAAATGTCCTAGATATCTCTTGATGAAAGTTAGAATGTTTAAGTCTTTCTTATTGATAGTTAGGGTTTTCATATTGGGCATTAAACCCTAAAAAGAATCTACTTTTCTTAAGACTTTAAAACCCTCAATTGCCTGTCGTGTGTAAAGTGCACTTTTGTTTTAATTTAATATTGACTTATAATCACAAGTTACTATCACTTAAATCAACCTACTAAAGGGTCTTTAAGTCATTAGTTCACCGGCGCTTCAACCTAACTCAACCAGTGTCTCTGGTAAACTCTCATAAGCTCGAGCGCCATATCATAATCGAAGGTCATATTTAATTGATATGAGGGCGAGAAAAAGGATTGGAAGGTCAGTATTTAAAAGGAATTTGGAATAAAAAAACATCTCTATGCGGTTGAATTTGATGGGCATGCCTTTATAAAAGGCTAAAAGACAGCTTTATGCAGGATATCATGGTATTTGTGGTGTTTGAAGATTGAAGACTAGTTATTATTTGTAGCTCATACTGTTTCGGCATGTTTGGGTGCAAAACAGGACCATGCCTAGCCTAAACGTACCCATCTAGACGCGTTGGAACTGTCAATTTGGCCACACAAGGAGAAGAACAAAAGTTACACCCCTTTGCAACTTTACACTGCCTCCTTCTGATGATTTTTGGGGGGTAGAAAACCTTTCACCATGGGAAAATGCCTCAGAGATATAAAAAAATGAGAGAGGTTATTGTAGAGGGACCCTACATGATTGCGTTGCCTCAGACAGAATGTATCTAAGTGACACAGTTTCTGAGTAACGGCTCGTCAAAGATTGTTGTCTTTTTGCACTTTGGACTCTTCAGGGATATCACCGGTACAATGTAGCTCGGACTATTTCGGCATGTTTGGGTACAAAACAGGACCATACCTAGCCTAACTATACCCAACCAAATGCGTTGGAACTATCAGTTTGGCCACATGAGGAGAAGAACAAAAGTTACACCCCTTTGCAACTTTACACTGCCTCCTTCTGATGATTTTTGGGGCAGTAGAAAACCTTTCACCATGGGCAAACACCTAAGAGATGTAAAAAACTGAGAGAGGTTATTGTAGACAGACCCTACGTGATTGTGTTGCCTTAGATAGAATGTATCTAAGTGACACAGTTTCTGATTAATAGCTCGTCAAAGATTGCTGTCTTTTTGCACTTTGGACTCTTCACGAATATCACCGATACAATGTAGCTCGAACTGTTTTGGCATGTTTGGGTGCAAAATAGGACCATACCTAGCCTAAAGGTACCCATCCCGATGCGTTGGAACTGTCAGTTTGGCCACATGAGGAGAAGAACAAAAGTTACACCCCTTTGCAACTTTACACTGCCTCCTTCTGACAATTTTTGGGGCAGTAAAAAACCTTTCACCATGGGCAAATGCCTCAAAGATATAAAAAATTGAGAGAGGTTATTGTAGAGGGACTCTACATGATCACGTTGCCTTAGACAAAATGTATCTAAGTGACATGATTTCTAAGTAGCAACTCATCAAAGATTGCTGCCTTTTTGCACTTTGGACTCTTCAGGGATATCACCGGTACAATGTAGCTTAAACTGTTTCGGCATGTTTGGGTGCAAAACAGGACCATGCCTAGCCTAAACGTACCCATCCAGACACGTTGGAACTGTCACTTTGGTCGCATCAAGAGCAGGACGAAAGTTACACCCCTTTGCAACTTTACACTGCCTCCTGACGATTTTTGGGGCAGCAAAAAACCTTTCACCACAGGCAAACACCTTAGAGATATAAAAAACTGAGAGGTTATTGTAGAGGGACTCTACGTGATCACGTTGCCTCAGATAAAATGTTTCTAAGTGATACAGTTTTTAAGTAACATCTTGTCAAAGATTGTTGCCTTTTTGCACTTTGGACTCTTCAGGGATATCGTCAGTATAATGTAGCTCAGACTGTTTCAGCATGCTTAGGTGAAAAACAAGACCCTCAACCCTATCCCTAAACTCTCAAACCTCAACCCTCAACATCAAACCCTAATCCCTCAACCCTTAACTCTAATCCCTAGACCCTCAACCCTATCCCTAAACCCTCAACCCTAAAACCTCAACCCTTAACCCTCAACGTCAAACCCTAATCCCTCAACCCTTAACTCTAATCCCTTAACCCTAAACCCTATCCCTAAATCCTCAACACTATACCTTAAACCCTAATCCCTCAACCCTAAACCCTCAACCCTAATCCCTCATCCCTAAACCCTAAACACTATCCCTATTCCTAAACCCTCAACGGGATCGATACTATCCCTCAACCCTTAACCCTTAAAACTTCAACCCTAAAACCTATCCTTACACCCTCAACACTCGACACTATATCTTAAACCCTAATCCCTTAACCCTCATCCCTAAACCATCAACCCTCAATCCTTAAACCTTCAACCCTAAACCCTATCCCTAATCCCTCTACCCTCGACACTCTACTTTAACCCTAACCCCTTTACCATCAACCCTATCCCTAAACCCTCAACCCTCAACTCTCAACATTAAACCCTAATCCGTCAACCCTAAACCCTAATCCCTCAAACCTAAACCCTATCCCTACACCTCAACCCTAAATCCTCAACCCTCAACACTATACCTTAAACCCTAATCCCTATCCCTCAACCCTTAACCCTTAAAACTTAAACCCTATCCCTACTCCCTCAACACTCGACACTATATCTTAAGCCTTAAACCCTCATCCCTAAAGCCTCAACCCTCAATCCTTAAACCTTCAACCCTAAACCCTATCCCTAATCCCTCTACCCTCGACACTCTAACCCTAACCCCTTGACCATCAACCCTATCCATAACCCTCAACCCTCAACCCTCAACTCTCAACATTAAACCCTAATCCGTCAACCCTAAACCCTAATCCCTCAAACCTAAACCATATCCCTAAACCCTCAACCCTCAACACTATACCTTAAACTCTAATCCCTATCCCTCAACCCTTAACCCTTAAAACTTAAACCCTATCCCTACACCCTCAACACTCGACACTATATCTTAAGCCTTAAACCCTCATCCCTAAAGCCTCAACCCTCAATCCTTAAACCTTCAACCCTAAACCCTATCCCTAATCCCTCTACCCTCGACACTCTAACCCTAACCCATTGACCATCAACCCTATCCCTAAACCCTCAACCCTCAACTCTCAACATTAAACCCTAATCCATCAACCCTAAACCCTAATCCCTCAAACCTAAACCCTATCCCTAAACCCTCAACCCTCAACACGATACCTTAAACCCTAATCCCTATCCCTCAACCCTTAACCCTTAAAACTTAAACCCTATTCCTACATCCTCAACACTTGACACTATATCTTAAGCCTTAAAACATCATCCCTAAAGCCTCAACCCTCAATCCTTAAACCTTCAACCCTAAACCCTATCCCTAATCCCTCTACCCTCGACACTCTAACCCTAATCCCTTGACCATCAACCCTATCCCTAAACCCTCAACCCTCAACTCTCAACTCTCAACATTAAACCCTAATCCATCAACCCTAAACCCTAAACCCTCAACCCTCAACACTATACCTTAAACCCTAATCCATATCCCTCAACCCTTAACCCTTAAAACTTCAACCCTATCCGTACACCCTCAACACTCGACACTATATCTTAAGCCTTAAACCCTCAACCCTCAATCCTTAAACCTTCAACCCTAAACCCTATCCCTAATCCCTCTACCCTCGACACTCTAACCCTAACCCCTTGACCATCAACCCTATCCCTAGACCCTCAACTCTCAACCCTTAACTCTCAACATTAAATGTTGATCTGTCAACCCTAAACCCTAATCCCTCAACCCTAAACCCTATCCCTAAACCCTCAACCCTCAACACTATACCTTAAACCCTAATCCATCAACCCTAAAACCTAATCCCTCAACCCTCAACCCTATCACTAAACCCTCAAACCTCGACACTATACCTTAAACCCTAATCCCTCAACCCTCAACCCTAATCCTTCATCCCTAAACCCTAAACGCTATCTGTATTCCTAAACCCTCAACCCTTGACACTATACCTTAAACCCTAATCCCTTATCCCTAAACCCTAAACCCTATCCCTCAACCCTTAACCCTTAAAACTTAAACCCTAAAACCTATCCCTAAACCCTCGACGCTCAACACTATATCTTAAACCCCAATCCCTTAACCCTCAGCCCTAAAGCCTCAACCCTCAATCGTTAAACCTTTGACCTAAAACCCTATCCCTAATCCCTCTACCCTCAACACTCTACTTTAACCCTAATCTCTTGACCATCAACCCTATCCCTAAACCCTCAACCTTCAACTCTCAACATTAAACCCTAATCTGTCAACCCTAAACCCTAATCCCTCAACCCTAAACCCTATTCCTAAACCCTCAACACTATTCCTTAAACCCTAATTCATCAACCCTAAACCCTAATCCCTCAACCCTAAACCCTATCCCTAAACCCTCAACACTATTCCTTAAACCCTAATCCCTCAACTCTAAACCTTAATCCCTCAATCCTAAACCCTAAACCCTATCCCTAAACACTCAAACCTCAGCACTATACCTTAAACCTTAATCCTTCAACCCTCAACCCTGATCCCTCATCCCTAAACCCTAAATGCTATTCCTATTCCTAAACCCTCAACCCAAGACACTATACCTTAAACCCTAATCCCTTACCCCTAAACCTTAAACCCTATCCCTCAACCCTTAAACCTTAAACGCTAAAACCTATCCCTAAACCCTCAACCCTATACCCTCAATAATATACTTAAGCCCTAATCCCTCAATCATCAACCCTATACCTTAAACCCTGAAGCCTAAACCCTCAAACCCTCATCCCTAGACCATATAACCTCACCCTTATATCCTAAACCTTGAATATTGTGCCTCAACCCTATACTTAAATTAAACCTAGACCATACGTGCTCTCAACCCAAGTCACCCTATGCCTTATATACCCTCAATCCATATTGTAAACCCTGAACCTAATATCCTAAACCCTAATCCCTGAGCCTTACACACTTAATCCTATACACTCAACAACCTGAATATTAACCCTCAACTGTAACCCTCAACCGTCTAATCTCTACCCTCTACCCTCTACCTATTACTTAAGCCCTAATCCCTCAACCGTCAACCCTCAAAACTATACAAGCTCAGGTCCTTATATACACTAAACCCAAAACACTTACATACATACACACATACATACATGCATACATACAAACATACATACATACATACAAACATGCATACATACAAGCATGCATACATGTACATACATACAAGCATGCATACATACCTACAAGCATAGATATAAACATCCATGAAACATACTTATGAAACTTGAACATAACTCATTCAAAGGAAGACATAACACGAGCGCATTATAACGCACTCACGTTATGTCGAACTGGAAAAACACCAGCAAACATGCAAAAAAGGAAAAAAGCACAACATAACGTGAGCGCGTTATAACGTGCTCGTGTTATAATGCGCTCGCATTATATTGTGCTTTGGTGCTTTGGATTTCCAACCCAAAGGCTTGGAGTGCCTTTTCAACATCCACATACGTGTTTTTGCAAATTCTACAAGAATTCACATAATTTTGTCTGTGCTAACCCTCATATTTGCATGTGTTTCAAGGTTGAACAAATCGAACACCTGGGTAATGTTAGGCTTTCTCTTAGCTATTTAACGATGTAATTTTTTTCACATTTTGACAATGTTAAGCCTTTCATCTTTAATTTCTTATGTTTGTGTGTCCGGTTTTGGACAAAAACCATTGTTTGGTCTTTTTTTCATTGTAAATTAACCATTCATTGAAATTTCAAAAAAATTACATATTTAGAAACTAGATTCCATTCTACACATATTAAAAAAAATGATTTTCAATTAGTTTTCAAAATTTATAGGGGTAGCACGGCCAAAATTCTATTTTTTAAGATGTGTCCACTTTGAAAATTAGTAAAAAATCAAATATTCATCAAAAAATTATCAGAAAAATCAGGCATAAACTACATGTTAGCTAATTTCTCACTGAAGTGATTTTAAAAATACCGAAAAAAAGTTATCCTTTTGAGGGAGCCACAAAAAATGCTATGTTATGTTTTTTTGACAGAAACAACACCAATTTCTGTGGCTCCCTCTTTTGAACCCCTTAATTTATACCATTTTCAAAAAAAATTAGTAGTTTAGAAAGTAGACTCGGAGCACTACGAACATTGTTTTGGTTGCATTTCCAAATTTTGAGTGTAACTATGCTCAATTTCTCATCCAAGGCCAGCATTTCCTGATTTCAGAGGAAAAAAAAAAAAAGTGGCCACTTAAGACCCCTTTTTGGCCCCCCATCTTCTTGCACTTACCCAAAGGCATAATAGGAAACTAAAATAAATGAATTAGTTGCTAGAAGAGGCAAGGTCCATAGCCTCTCTACGCCAACAAAACTTATCTATGCTCACAAGCTTAGTGAGAGAATCTAAAACATATCCAAAGTGTCAACCTTCTATACCATGACTCTAACATCCTCAACCATCTTATGGATAAAGTCATAATAAACATCTATATGCTTAGTGTAAGATCAAAAATTGGATACTTTATAATTTCCTTTATTGTATTTTGCACTCATTCTAGCCTCATTCCCATTTATGTGTTTTTTACCATGTTTTGATCCCTTGTTCCCATTCCACCTTTCCCATATCATTATTTATCCCCTTTTTCCTAATGTCTTCCATTTAATTTAATTTCCCCTCCCTTTTTATCTCTATCCTAGGTGTTGTCTCCTTTTTCATGTCCCCTTACCCGTCCTTTTTAACCTCTTGCAACCAACCTAAAAAATCATTTAATGAGATCCTATTTCCTAATTCTAATGTAAAATATTCTCATTTGATCTTTAAAAACACACATTCTATAGATAAGCTTGATTGGTAACGACCACCTTTAGATGGGCACCACTTTCCTTTATTAGCCCTTAAAAATTGGACCTCCTCAATCTCAGGTACCAATCCTTCAGGTTGGTTGTTTAGGATATGAAATGGTCCTTGCCTCAAATTCTATCCATTATTTGGTAGTAATTAAATTTAATCATGTTGCTTAGGGCGACAGGTGTAACCATTGCAAACCCCCTCCAAAATTCTATAAAACAAATCCTCTAATTCCTCATTTTAACATAGAGAATACTATTTTCACTTGAGAGCTATTGTAGTATAGTTTTTTAAAGAAGAACCCATTCTAATGTCTACTATATTTATATAGTTAATCATCTACCAATACAAAATTAGTAGCAATTTCCAAGAGCCATACAATAAAATTTACAACTGATCAGTTTGTTTTGGTAATGATTTTCATGGCTTTTTGCATTGACTTAAGTAGGTTTTCATTAAATGTTTTGTGTAGAAATACCACCATTTAGATTTCTAATCTACATAACACCTTTATAACACCTCTCCTCATCCCTTCCCATTATTTCCCTTTACCATCACATCACTTTTCCATTTTTTTATATTTTCTATCCTCCCCATTGCCCTTCTCAAAGCCTTTCTCTTCATAGCATAGTTTCCCCAGGATTTTCCCTTTGTTTCTATCACCCTCAACCTAAATCTCTAATGTTTGCCCCTTATAATAGTCCCTAACATTTTTACCTTAAATTGGTTTACCTTTCTTGCAATTTTGCCTTCACTTTTTCCCTTTTTCCCTTGTTGTTTCCCTTACAACTCTAAAATTCCTAGTTGTAATTTTGGCTCCCAATTTCTTAGCCAATCCACACTAATTTTCCCTAACCTTAGGTTCTCCTCTTTCCACTTCTAATACATTTCCAACCATACCAAGTTCTTAGCTTTATCATGCCATTTGATTGGTTTTCCTTATCTCCCAATCCAACCTTTTGTGAAGCCTTTACCATTGTTGCCATTTTCCCTAAACTACTAAGGTTTTAGGTTTTTTCTTTGAATTATTTTAATTTTTTAGTACAAGATTTATTTAAGTATTTTATTATTGTTATTTTATAGTTGGATCAATGCTTGAAAGCCCACAAGGAGACTAACTAAGGTAGACTCCCCTTTAACCTTTATTTTTTGCAAGGTTTCCCCTCACATATTGTGATCTTGCAGGTAAAATATGAAGAAATATATTAAGTATCTTAAAGTGTGTCAAGAGGAAGAACTACTAGAAATCATCTAACAAAAGTTTGTGCAAGATTTGGGGACTTTATGAGGTATAGGACTAGGCCACCCACTTGGGTATAAGGATTTCCAATCACCAGGTCCCTAGCTCCAAATCTCTTAAAATTGGGTTTGCAAACTTCTAATAAGCTATACATCTCAGTTCCAGTGTCTATGACTTAGTTTGATAGGTGTATCATTTCTTGTTTTTTTATTTTTCCATCCTTCTATTTTACACTAAAAATTTGATAGATACTATTTTTCACCCTATTTTATCCATTTCCCTAATAGGTTGCCATAAAAAGAATTGATTAACAAGTTGTTTTCCACCATCCCTAAAGTGTTTGGACCACTGTGACATATAGAACTAGGTTGTAACTAGGGACTAGGCCACCAAATCGACTACAACCTATTATGGTTTCCACAACACACCCTATCTTTTTGAGATTGGGGACCCTTGCCTTTCATTCTTTCTATCCTAGTTGTCATTCACCTTTTCATGTTTTGGTCTAGAAAGAATAAGTTTGAGTTGCATTTCTAGCTCATTGTTTGATCATGGGTCCATGCCATTCCTAGTCATATGTTTGGTCATTTAAGTTCTCGGTAAGTCCATTTGGGAGTGACCTAGTCCAATCGCCTTAGTGTTTGTGTATTTGTCGTTGTAAAATGACATCTTAAACTTTGAGTTTACTTGGTCACATTTTGGCCAAGTCACCTATCGTATTCTAGGTTATATAGCAAGCATTTACAACATTTATTTAAATTGAGTCACTAAGTTCTTGAGGGAATCCTGGTTGTGTTTAGCTTTCAAAAGGGTTTTCAATCATCTTGGTTCATCTAAAGAATGGAGTCTCCAATGTTGCAAGTCATCACTCAAGTCATCTTTTCATGAGTCATGTTAATATTTTAATTCTTTCACCTTTTCGACCTTATTGCTTGCTTTTTGACCTTTGGTTTGGTTTTGCATATTGGATTCATCGACTTGTATTATTCGCATCGCCTTATTTCATGGTGTCACACCTTGTTGTCATGTGTGTCGCTATAGTGGAGGTTTCATTTTACATGTTTTCATAGATATGGTCATCATCCTGAAATTTTAGGCATGTGGTCTCAATTTAATGTATAGGGATGTCGCAAAGGCATAAGAGTAAGTGTTAGGATTTGATTATTAGTCTAAACAATCCTTTCCTATGTGGATTAGTAAAAAATTGCCCTTAGCAATAGTCATCATGAAGTTAATGAGTTTGAGTTGCAATGACAGTGAATTTATATTTAAAATATGTAATAACTACAAAATTGTAAATTGCATTGTGAGCCTTCAAACACGTTTTAAAATATCAAGCTCTGAAGTTGTGAGCATTGAAACTAAATGCTTATGTGTGACAAGCCCAGAGTTCTACCAAATAAATTTTACTAAATTTAACCCAAAAATAAATAGTTCATGATACCAACAATATGAGCAATAAAATTTTTCTTTCTTATAAAATGATATGATGCACATTTGAAACATATTTCAAACTTTTCCATTGCATAATCAAATTACATTTCAATATTACAAGTAAATTAAATATTTCTCATTTACAAAATTCCATAAGATGGATACAAAGTTACAAACAAGTTTCAAAGAGATAACTAAAAGTAGAGATACAAATAGTTCTGATGTCCTTCATCAAATCCTAGCCGCCAACTGCATGAGGAAAAGCATCACTCAAGCGCTTTTCCGCCAACCATAGACTAATTGTGGTCCCGCGCACATTTACCAAACTAGTAAAGGCCCTACCCTTCGATGAAGGGATTGGTATGGTAACCTCAAATATTAGCCTATTCTAAGCATGATATTGTGTCCTACATAACTAGAACTGCCATACTGTGGCTCCAACCTACAAGTATGATTATCCCTACCTAGTATGTAAACCTGGATCACAGTGAACTAACGGTATAAATTGTGGCTACTTACACTACTTTAGCCAAAGTATTCATCACCCCTAATTCGGAATGGACGTCACACGTTCACCCATCTTCCTAGCTCGATTTGGTATGACATCATTCTCTATACAAAGGTTACCCCCTTACCCATGGATCAACTAATCCCAAGATTAACCCCTCTTAACAATTCCAAGTTTATTATGACACTTCTACCAAAGTAATACTAGTTGTAATACATAGTTTCCATAACTTAACCTTTCATAATGTAGCAATAACTATTTATACTTAACTTAATATAGTGCACAATTCCAATATATATACTAATCTCTACTATGGAGATTATTCATACATTCAATACATAATATTTCCCATACTAGATATATACCTCTCATTGAACATATAAGAAAATATACAATTCGCTAAAGGAAAGCAACCCAAACTTATTTCCAAACAAACAATCAAGGACATATAATCTTTTCAAACATAAATATACAATGGAGGATAAATTAGCATGCCTGTTAATGTTATGCTCCAATAGTTCAACTGGATTCCTTGCTCTTAATTCCTCAAGCTGGCTAAATATCTTCTCCAAGAACAACTCAATTCCCCCTCTTTTCTTACTAATTCTTCTCAGAAATCTCAAGACCAAAATAACAATGCACACTCAAAACTGTAAACTCAGAAAATTACAGCAGAACAACATAAAACAAGTTCGATGGAAAATTGTGTGTGTACCAAATGAATGGAAGAGCTCCTCTATTTATACTAACATCTGAGCATTCCAAGGCCAAAAACAAGCTCCCAGATTCGCCACA
Organism: Cunninghamia lanceolata; assembly: GCA_027924645.1. Lineage (NCBI taxonomy): Eukaryota > Viridiplantae > Streptophyta > Pinopsida > Cupressales > Cupressaceae > Cunninghamia > Cunninghamia lanceolata. The sequence goes on from BSBN01000478.1 coordinate 9,759,185, forward strand.
ACTCCCACTCAGAAATTTGACTCAGTAAAAAGAATTCAAGGTGGTAGTAGAAATCATTGCACAAAGAACACATAAGTGGACAGCAAGAACTAAATTCAGAAATGCAAGGAAACAGATCGACCCATGTTGGCCACCTCACGCTTAACTAATTCCTACAGGAATTCATAATGCAGATTTAAGACTCCAATTTGGCTCGCATTGCTCAATCATGGCGCCACCCAAACACCACGCCTCCTATTCTCATGCTGGCAGTTTGGATAGAACAGATCAAAGTATTCCCACGTTAGAAATCAGTTACCAAGCGCTCTATGGAGCACTGCCCATATTCACATAATATTACACTTTATGTGCTTTAATCCCCAAGCAAGTATAAATGCATGTGTTGCATTTGTAGCGCTATAGTCATAGGAATTATGCTACGTAATAGTCATAGTAATATGCGCTATGTTTTAACATTAACATTGGTTAAAAAGCTACACGCTATAAATCAGCACTTAAGAAACATTAACTTATATATATATATATATATATATATATATAATTTGATATTAGAATTCACATATTCATATTTGTGTATTCCATCATCTACATATGTTTACGTATATTGTAAACGATTATATATATATAGTTACTTGAAAACAACATAAAACTCATTAACCCACATATCCACCGATGACGTATGTGTATGAAATCAACATATACACACATACATATAGATATCTCCTATCCAATTGATACTCTTATGCCTACGAGCAATACGTTCATGAGCATGCGTAGATACGTCTACCTATGTATACTCATGCACATATTTTCTCATATGTATGAGTTTATCGTGGACATGTATCTACATATGTGTATGTATTCATTTCACGTTTATACCTTGTCATTTGCAATTCCAAACTTTATCAAAGAAGACTTCAATCGACACTCAGACTAAATCACACTCCTCATTCAAAACACTCATAAAATCGTATTCCAATAAACATTCAAGATCATTACCATAGATTACTTACCTTTACCCACATAGACTCGACATAACCTAGACCAAGTAGAATAGTGGTGTGTGCTTGCTCAGTTTAGGCTTCTCTAAGGATTACTAGACCAAGTCGTCCCCCTGAATGATACTTCCCCTCATTTTCGGAGGAGCAATCTATTCCTACATTCAGCTTACATCATCACAACAGTAATTAGCCGATCACAATATAATCATATGCTTTGTACATTTCATAACTAGAATCACTTATAATACATCACATTGCATCATTCAATCTTTCAACATATTCCATTCAAGATTTACAATACACATTAATACAAAGATTCATAAACCATTCATTTATTCAAGCAAATTAACCAGTCAAAATAAATAATAAATAATTAGAAACACACGAAGTGTAACATTATACCTTTAAGATCAATTACATGATCAGTTGCCTAGGTCTTTAAATTTAATTTGGCATTCAAAGACATTTGAACCTTCACCTAAAGTTGCATTTGTGTGAACTTAATTTTCACGTGCATTTTAATTGAAATACATTGGTTTTAATTTGTAACGGGGATTTTAAAGGTATATATTTTGATTTTGAAACTTCCATGTTTAAACATCCATCAAAGCATAATGAAAGGGGGTTTATGTCAAATGCTATGGTAGACATGTATGGAGAATGTGAACCATAGACAAGGTGTGTGAACTGTTTGACAGAATTCCTCAGAGAAACGTGATCTCATGGAACGCCATGAATGCAAAATGTGAACCATAGACAAAGTGTGCAAACCATCTAACATTATATGCAGAGTGTGGAGTCATAGACAAGATGAGTAAACTGTTCGACAGAATTCCTCAAAGAAATGTAGTCTCATGGAATGCCATGGAAAGCCCAAACCGAAGGATATGCTCAAAATGGATTCGTTCAAAAGTATTTAGAAAATTTTTAGCAAATGCAATTGGCAGGTTAAATCTATTTGACAAAAAAACCTCAAAGAACTGTGATCTCATGGAATGCCATAGATAGCTCAGACTGAACGATACCTGCACAAAATGGATTTCATAAAAAGGGTTTAAACACTTTTAGCAAATGCAAATGGCATGTATAAAGCCAGACTTGACAACCTCTGCCAGCATTCTCCATGCCTCTGTCAAAGTGGGCGCTTTGGAACAGGGTATGGACATCCATCAACGCATAATGGAACAAGGATTTTTGTCAGATATTATAGTTGGAAATGCCAAGTGTGGAACCGCAGAGAAGACACACTAACTGTTTGACAGAATGCCTCGAAGAAATTTGGTCTCATGGAGCCGCCATGATTGTAGGCAAAACTTTGTGTTTAGAAGATCGTCAGAAGCTAGATTTGGCAATGAAATGCACAAAATGCTAACAGTAGCAGCATTGAATCAAACTTTAATTCTTGATGAAAAAGAGATAAAGCTTCTTTGGGTGAGGAATGACTGTGTAGGTAAGTACAAAAGGCCTATTGTTATGAGAATTGATCATTTTGAAATGTCAACAGGCACTAATGTGCTTTGTGAGGAATAGAGGGAATGGATACAACCCATTGTTTGGTAGGGTTCAAGGGTACAACAAATATTGTTGTAATTCAATCTTTCTTGAAGAATATACATCATGGAATGTGAGATGTTTCACCCCTCTAATAGATAAACTTGAAGGATAAATGATGGCCAGCGACTATGAAATGGAAGCAGTGAGCTAAAGATAGAATTGAGTTCCTCTAAGAGGGCACCAAAGCAATAGGCACTTCATTGATATCAGTGGAGAGGAAGGTCAAGAAAAAGTGTGTTGAGCTAGAACAGATGAAGCAAACACTAAAGACCTCAAAAGTAAAGATCAAGTTGTTAGAAGGCTAGATTATCATGGTTGCAGAACATGCCGTTAAAGTAGAAGCAACCAAGAAGTGACTCCAGGAGGTGCAAGCAAAACTAACTGATATAAATTTGGAGTTGGCTACAACGAAGAACTGGATGGTAACTGAGAAAGCCACTACCAATGCATTGTCCAAGCAAGTGGAAGACTTGAAGGTAGAATTAAGCCAAGAAAAGGTAAACACAAGTGTTAAGGTTGTGTAGGCTGGTTTGTTGAAGCAGAAGGTAACCAATCAAGATTATGAACTAGTAAAGCTACAAAATTAGGTAGACACCCAAGCCCAAACAATCAAAAGAATAAGAGAGAAAGAGGTTGACCTAGAAAGCAAATTAGAAACATCAAAGGAAGAGGTCAAGACATTGAAGGCCAAAGTAGAAGAGCAAAACCTATCCATGGGATCCCTTGAGCTCTTCAAGGCCCTACAAAAATCCTACTAGAAGACAACTGAAGAGAGTGCATCATCCTTTTCACTGGCCTTGCAATTTATAGAGATGGCATAAACCTTGAGTACGATGGTTCCAAAGGAGATTGACAATGTGGGCATTGCCCTCTCTCCAGTGATCGATGATGCATGGTCTAGTATTAAGAAGCTCCATGTTTCCACCACAACCAAGTTAGTTTCCATGGAAATCATGAGCAAAATAGCCACAACATAGAAAATCAATGGCACTTTAGACAAAGACAAGGCTAACCAAGAATGTAAGATACAACTAGATGTCATAGCACAAACAATTTAACGTATGCAGATCCACATGCAGTAGTTAATGCAATAGAGAATGCCCTCACCACTTGATAAGAATCAGAAGATACTCCTGCATGACAAATTTATGGAGTTGATTAGACAAAAGAGCCAAGATGATATAGAGTTAGACAAGTTATCCTCAACCCCATTCACTAAGGAAGTACAAGCAGTGATCAAGTCGTTGGCAGAGTTGGAGGCACTTGGGTAAATTGTTGAGGCTTAAGTGCATGAGGTTTCTTATGAATCGACTATAGAGTTGGAGCATTGCTTAAGGATCCTGCAAAAACTAGATATGCTCTTGGATAAGGAATGTGAGAAGCTTTTTGCTTCCTTCAAGAATCTATGATTAGTGGAATCTTCATCAATTTTGACAAATTTTAAAATTTTGAGATGGACACAACACCCAATGGATGCGTTTTGTAGGTTCATCATTCTTTCTTGGTGAAAGAACCTCTACAATTCACCAAAGCTATAGTGAATTCTTCACTATAGGTGGCATATCTTCTTTCTACCTTATTCTTTTTTGCTGTTAGTGTCTTGTAGCTTTGGCAGATCATGTTCCCCTTCATTTTTTGTAATTTTATGTTGTATGTAGGGCCATTGAGTATGAATTGAAGTTTCAGTGTGCACATGTCATCCAATCATAAGATGTGTCAACCTCATTTGATGATGCATGGGGTTTTCAGATGTAGCATAAAAAGTTTACATTCCTAGTCCCTGCCATTGGTCCACATGTGCTTGGTGACCCATGTATTCCCTTTTTGTGCTAAGTCTTTAGTAGTAGCAATGGGGCCCACCCCATCTTCCTTCTTTTGTTTTGGTTACAGAGCTCCTTGCCAGATGCCACATGGCATACTCCCAAGAGTTTTCAAGAAAAGATAAAACATTATTTCTTTAAGTGAGTGTGATTCATCTGATCTACCACGATAGATACCATTCAATGGTCTGCGAGGCATAAAGTCATTTCCTAGTATTTTTTGGCTGTGATAGTGCCTAGCAACCCAATTTTGGTGTTCACAACCTCTTGACTTAACATCCTAGGTAGTGTTACATGTAGAGTATACATCAAGTAGGAGTCTTAGCTTATCCATTTCAAAATTCAACCCACATGTATCATGTTGCATTCATGCCCAACTACCTTTCTCTCTGTGCTATCCAGGATTTAACAATTCACCTACCTAAGGATGGTCTAGGCAGTACAAAGGGGTAGAATTCATTGAGTTGGATACCTTCTACTCTTCCCAAAGTATTCCAGTTACTAATGCATTCAAGGTACTGGATTTATAGAGGGATTGTTCTCACCAATCTGAGATTTCAAATTTCAAATGTTATGGGGAAAATCTCTTTGTGGGTTGGGCATTCTACTATATATGGTGGCTTGTATGTGTGGAGATTTTGTTTTATGAAATGAGATTTTGAGTCTTGTATGTAAGACATCATCTCACTCTTTTTGTAACAAAATATAGGAACCTCTATATATGTGTCTAAAATTAGATATATTTCATTGTATGTGATTGCACAATATTATCAAAAGCATTAATATAAGAGGTTGTCGCTCTAGAAGTTCTGACTCTTGTATGTGTGCATGAATTTGTGTGATGCATGTGTTTTGTCTCTATTATTCCTATTGATTATTATATTGTGAGTTGCAAAGCTCTATCTAGGTTATAAGAAGAAATCTATTTGGCGTGAGTTTTTTCATTTATGTTATTTTCTTTCTAGCATCTCTTCCCCTTTTCCCACTCAAATAGGCTCAAATAGAATAGATAAGGAGTTGGCCTTGTAATACCATAGACTGATTTGCAAATTAGGTCCCACATTTCCAAATCTTTGCATGTTTGTTGATCATGTGTGATGCATTTATCCTAAACAAATATTTAAACCATCAACAGTTATCAACTCCCATCTCATGTAATTTTTTAAAAGATTGAAGGTGGTTCAACATTGAAAGATTACTCCTAAAGCTAATTTACTTAAAATTCAATCCAAATTCAACTAGGGCTTAATATGAAATGGAGAGTAAAATGGTCTAAGTCCAAGTGTTTAAACTCAAGCCTTTCCATTTGAAAATCAAAAGTAGAGGCTAAGGCTAAGGCTCAATTTCTAGCTTGGAAGATTGTGTGCTATAAAATTGCCCTAGGACAATGCTTTACTTTCCTTACTACACAATCTGTCAAATGTCTATTTTGCCACAAAATAGAAACTGTTAAACATACATTTTGGTCTTGTAATCACAGACAACAAATTTGGCATACTATCACAAGTTCACTCCTTGCTATATTTAACAAAAGACTAAGTTGGAAATCTACACTTCTAGGGCTACATTGTTCCCAAAATAAGATATCAAAATCCTTTCATCATTGTAGTAGTTTACTATATATAATGCCTTCCGACTCAGAGAAGTGATTATGCATGATCTTTTCTCTAATATGCTAGATTGGGCCCCCCGGCGGGCCCTCTTTTCTATTATTGAAAAAGGGACCCGCACTTTAACAAGAACCAAACTATCTAATCTATCCCCAATCTTACTCCACGCACTTCCTCTGATTTTCTCTAGACTATATTAATGGTTACAAGTGTAGGCGACTGGATCTCACCCCTATAGGCTGAAATAAACAACAATGATGAAACACGGGAATAGAATGGAGGAAGCTACTCGAGTTGCAGGACTGGATAGATCCAGTCAGTTTCAGAAAGAATGAAAGGTTAGAGAAAGAGGGGAATAGATGGTCTCGCAATAGCTTCTGATTCAATCAAACTAATCCACCGATTTTTATCTAGTTGTACAATGTGACTGGGTATACTTAATATATGGCATGTGTAGAACATTTCCAGAGATTCTTTCTCCAGGAATAAAGAGTCAGAGGTATAGCATCTCTTAACTCGATTGGAGGATATTTGTAGCTGACACATCGCATAATATGCTACTTGTAGGTCAAGATCAGATTGATCCTCTTTTGTTGATTCAACCACTATTTTGAACGAGCGGCAATTATTATTCTTGATACTGGATTCGTGTTTTCAACCCAACGATACCCCCACTGTAGATGCAGTGTCTCGACCCATATGCTTTGAGTCAAATGCAAGCAATGTGTACAACTCAAACTTAATTAAGGAATGCACAATTTTCATTAAGGAATGCACAACTTTCATTGCATTCATGGCAAAGAATAGAATCCATGACTAATATGTTGTGACCATACTAAAACATCTATTAAAGTTACTCTGACATTTGAATTTCCAAAACAAATGTGTCCATAGTACTATATTATTCTTGATATGTAAACCACTTTTTAGAGTTGGCCAATATCCATTGTTACACTTGTATACATATAAAAGTGAATCATAGAAGAGAACATTAAACTAAATTAACCTACCCTATTCACAATTATAAGCAACCTAAAGATTAGATTAAGAAAACTTTAAACAAAGATGAAAATGCAAACAAAGATTCTCACCAAAGCCTCCTTGTTGCATCAAGCATGTGGTGGATATATCCAAGGATGAGTTGAGGGCATAATTGGGATGTTTAAGTGCTCAAACTAGCAAAATAACTTTGCATTCAAGTGTTGTGTTGATAATGGCTTGGGTTGAAGCCAATTTATAGATTTTTGGGTGAGATGATGGAAGGTTAGTGATTTGAAGGATCAAAGGTTGAGAATGATTGAGAAGATTGGAGTGATGAGGAACCTCTACGTGGCACCATGTGGTTGGTGCACATGGAAGGATCCAGGATTCAAGGGAAATCAATGGTTGAGGATTCCCTTGGAAGAAGTGGATGGAGAGGATTGAAAGGGTCCCTGAGGGGTACTTTAGAAGAATGGGCAAATCTTTGACCCATGCTCGTGTACAAAGTTTCATGCCCAAAAGGACTTATGTACACTTTTGGAGGATGTACAAGGTTTGAATGAGTTGATCATGTTTAGGCGTGTGCAAGTGGAGGATTAGTTAACTAATTATTTTTAGCCAACTTAATTTGTAGTTGTCAATCCTCATTAAGGCATTGAAGGAGGTGTTGAAAGACAATGTTGATCTCAAGACTCAAGTAATCAATGTTCAATCCTATCTAGCAACTCTTACTAGATATTAAAAAGGCCTTACCCATAAAGTTAAGAATGTTATCACGGATACTTGAGTGTTGTCCATTCTTGAAGAAATGATAGATAATCTTTTATTGTAAAATACAATCTCCCTTTGTAAATTGTTTCTTACCCTAAAACTTCATAAAATCTTTAGTTATAATTGTCTTATTTCTAAATCTAAACCCTATTCACTCTATATATTATTTTTATTATTAATATATAATTTTTTCAACAAAAAAAAATTAGTCCTATTCGAAAATGCCTTTCTTTTTTTTCCATTTTCCAAACATATCTTCTCACTTTTTATTCTCATGTTTGTTTAATATTTTATGATTTTCTCCTTCAAAGTCTTCATTTTACCTTTTATTAATTTTTCCGCTTTTGAATTACCAGTAAAGGTAAAACAACATAGTTATGTTCTTTAAAAATAAAAACATGTTTTTTAAATCTTTTTTCTTATAAAGATAGTTTTAAATTCTTCCTCCTTAATGAAAGTAATTCCTTTATATGCCTTTTTTTAGTTTTATCAAAATTGTTGCAGTTATTTTTATTTTTATTTTTTTAATATATTAGAAGAAATTTAGAACATGTTACATGATTTTCAAATGGCCAAAGCCATAAGTAAGCTAAGAAGAGAAAAATCTACCTCCAAGAGAAACCTAGAGAGCCCATCAAGTAGCCACAAGTCTAGAAGAAGGGGAGCTCCTTATCAACATGACTAGTAAGAACAAGATATTAACCATGTCAAAGAAGCCATAGAAGTCTATAAGACCAACAAAAAGAATTTGTAGAAGAGTTCCAAAGAGAGTGGTAGTTGCTAAGCTTGATCTAGCTCAAACAAGAAAGGTGAATTTTAGGAATGAACATTATGAACAAGATGGAGAAGTTGAGAGGATTTTTTAGGAGATAGGGAACCCCACTTAGATACATTCCAATTGTGATTTTCCTTTGTAGCCCACTTAGCAAGACAATCCACAACTAAGTTCCATTCCCAAGGAATATGAACAAAGGATATGGCTTCAAACTGAGAAGCCAAACAAAGAATCTATTTAGCTAAAATTGCCAATTACCAAGAGGACTCATGAGTCCTCTCTATTCAAAGGATAACCCAATATGAAGAAGTCTATTTCACAAATAATATTTTTCTAGCCCAACTCACAAGCTTTTTCAAGAGCCAAAAGAATATTGTGGGCTTCCATCTAATTGTTGGTATTGATCCCTATAGTAGTAGAGAAGAAGAAGTAAACAAACCCATCTTTAGCATGGCCAAACCCTCCAAGCCCTGCAACACCTAGATTGTCATAGGAAGAACCATTAGTATTTCAACCCATGAACTAAGTTATAAGATCTTGTGCATCTCAGAAGTCATTTTGTACACCCTAAACTATAGGGCCACCTGAGAGACCCTAAGGTCACCTAGGTGACTTGACTTTCGAGTGACCTGACTTAAGTTGTAAGGTCTCGCAAGTGACTTTCTCTAGCAAAAGGGGTGACCTTGTTGTCTTGTGGTGAAGTGTAATTACTTTAATTCCACCCTTTTTGCCACCATGTTTGCTCATGATTGAGAGTTATTTCTAGTTCTAACTAAACCATTACTCCCCTGATTGATTATTTTCTCTACTTGACTCCCAATCATCTCTTAAGTCCTCTATCCATCAACTCTTTAGTTTTCTCCCAATCACCTGCACCAATTTGTGAAGCTTCCAACCTATAAATACTTCCCTTGCCTTTGGAATCCAAAGGTTATCCATTGTTGCATTGTAGCTATTTCCTTACATGAAGCTCTCATTCTCTACCTCTCTAATAGCCTTGAATCACCTTTTAGGATTTAGGCTTCCATTGCATAGCAACACCCACCAACATTCTATTGCTCATAGAAGACTCTATGTGCCTTTTCCATTTCATTTTTATGTTTTGAAGCTTCAAAGCTTCCTTTTCCTTCCAAGTAATATCCAATCTACTTAGATCATGAGCATCCCTACCTATCCCTTGTCATCAAGGAAGAGGACCCCATTGTCGTAGAGGAAGGAGACAATTGTTGGACCTCCTGAGGACACTCACCACCAGGAATCTTCAAAAATCTTCTTGAAAGCTTCTATTGTTACAAGTTCCACTATTCATATTTCATTTGAAAAAGCTTTTGATTTACATAGCAATTAGAAAATATTTCTCTTGCCCAAGGAAGTAACATTTGCTTACATTTCTTGATTAGGTTAGAAGTTCTTGTTTTCAATAGATTCAAATTAGCTACATTGTATTTATTTTTCATAGATTAGATCTTTCCAAGAAAATGCAAAAACACAAAAAGAATAGTAGTTACATTGCATTTGTAAGAAAATCCATATAGATTGCATTCATAGAAAAAAATTGCTTTCTGTAGGTAGTTAATTAAATCACATTTTAATTTGGGGAAATATCAAAACTCAAAAATGACAAAAATAGAATAAAAGAAAGCCCTCAATCACAACACAAGGCACATGAAAACCAAAAATCAAACAAAATCAAGTCTAATGCACAAGGTCAAATCAACTCAAGCGTTCAAACATTCAAACAACAAAGTCAAATCTCTAAGGCTAACATATCCATAAATCCCCTTTGTAATTCCTCACTAGATATTTTACGCCTATGTCCTAGAATTTGAGAGGGTTGGATTGCAATTGTCTTGAGAGATATCAAGGTGAATTGACTAGTCCATGTGATTATAAACAAAGCCCAAATACAAGAACAAACATAAATCTTGCAAGAAATAGAGAAAAACATAATAAGGACTCAAATAGCAAGAATCTTTCAAATATAGGGTCAACTCATAAACCATTTTTTAATACAAGCTAGATGCGAGATAAATATTATCAAAGAAACCAAAAATGTAAATCTTAACTTGTTACAAAATTTGACTACACAATATGTTATATTAACATAAAAAAAACCATCAAACCATAAACAAGGTGATCAACTCCCAAACCCCGCTGCTACTCATAGGACCCTTCCCCCTTAGGAAGAGGATAGTTTGACAATTCCTCCCTTGCTCCAATGACTATTTCCATGAAAGCAGGAGTGACTCACCCTCTCGCCAAATGCATAGTGGCAACGCATGTGACATGTAACCTTTCACCTATGTATAATGGTGGTTGGTCAATCTTTGCATATTACATATTTTGGTAAACCTGACGTGAACTAGCAAATCTTTCCAATTGAGCTTGTTTGTATTGTCTGTGCTTTTCTTTCTTTTCATCTTCATCTATCTTTCTTAACATCCATTCCATTATTCTACAATATCTCTGATACCCCTAGAATATGTCAAAATTGGATAGGGTTATGGGGCAAGTCCCCTCAAGTGAGCCTTTTACCCCCACATTTGATAGATATCTTCCACCAGACCCATCAGCACCAATTTCTAATCTCTTTGATTACGAAGATTCTAAGTCAAATTATGGTCATCAAGAACTGCACAATTTCATAACTTTTGACAACCTAACCTGCAGTTGAGATACCATACTCCAATCCAACCTGAATCAATATAGTGCACATCAAGTGCTCATTTGATTAGAGATCCACCAACAAGACCATCTAATTACAAGCTATAGGAACATGACCACCTAGTTAGACAACGAGGTGTGCTATTTAGAAAGGAACTTAGATGAGCACTGAGTAGCTCAAGAAGCCCTCCATGTAGCCTACCAAACTAAATGACATGCAACACACCAAGTAGTGCTAGAAAACGTTCTAGAAGAATGAACAAATTGGACCACCCCACCCCAAAATGGTAAGATGCAAGAATAGGATCAATGTGCAAATATCTTATAGCCACCCTAGTCCAATGGATTAGGACACTTGAGGTTGGAGGTGTCGAGCAACCTCTTCAAGACAAAAATAAAGAGATGCATAGGTCATCGAGGTGACAATGGCATACTAGCACATTTACTGCCCCTAATAATGATCAAAGCTAGGGGGCATCTCAATTACCCCCCTACTTGAATTTTTATTCTTGGAACATAAGCGATGAAGAATTTTTGCCTCCCCAACAATAGAAAGTGCATAACTCTCAACCTAGTGGGATGTCCATAACACAAAACTATGCAACACCACCAAGATTTCAACCAATAAATGCACAATAGAACTATCCAACCATGCCTCAATACCAGACCAATGTTCTCTTCTAGGCCCCACCTAGTCTACAAGTCCCTCCCATGGAGTTCATGTTTGTAGGAGTAACACTTGCCACACAAAGTGCTTTTGCAAGGATGTAACTTATATACCTAAAAGAGCCCCTAGACCTTAACATTCACAATGTCTTATTGTCATGTCCACTCTTAGATCTTCCTAAATTAAAAGGGGAGGGTAACCCAAACTCGCATATCAAAGCGTATACGACTATTATAAGGAACTCCTCCCTAGGGATGGAGTTGTGGCTAGACTATTTCTAATGACCCTAGAGGAGATCACTTTGGATTGGTACTACTACCTCCTTGAGGCATCGATTCATTCATTTTGACAACTCATTAGTGAGTTTGTCATGGCATTTGACATGAACAAGATGGTCAAAATAGGAATTCATGAATTCCTAAATGTAAAGTAGGATGCAAACAAATCGGTAGCTTCATCATGCAGTGGAGGAAAGTCCACTACTAATGGATGAGTGCTCCTAATATGGACCATATAGAACTATGTGACCTTTTTCTACATGCCCTTAACAAGGATACAAGAGAAGAGATCCAAAATTTACCTTATAAATCCTATGAAGAGGCCCTAGAAATCACCCTCAGGATTGACCAAGTTGTTGTTGACAGTGGAAGAACCTAAAAAGCGAGTGGAAGGATCATCATTCAAAATGCATCTACACAAAATAGCAATAATAATGGAGGCAAACCATCAGTTGTAAAAATCTTGAAGGATAATCACAATGTAACAACAAATAGGGTTATTTATACACCCCTACAAAGAATTACAACAGTAAAGGTTATAATAACAATTATGGGAGAAGGGATTGTATTAGTCAAAACAACCAAAACATCAACACTGTTGATTATCCTCATAACAAAAACAACTATTACCAAATGGATAAACAACAATTTAGAAATTGTCAATATGAAGACAACAAGTACGAACCATATCGTCGACCTTAAAAGCTCAACATATATTGTTCATTCCACAAAGCAAGAGGACATAGCACAAAGTTGTGCTAGGAGTATAACAAGTTCATTTCAAAACTCCCCAAGGATCAACAATGTCTATTCATAGACATGTTCCTCAATCCTCAAGAAATGATGGCAAATGATAACAAGAATCAACACACGCCCATTGCTACACAAAATGTAAATCTAAGGATCTTTCAAGATTCTTTCCTTTCCCATTGCAACAATGAAGCAAAGATCCATAATGCTACCACTTCAAGGTCAACCAATGTATATCATCCCAACGAGCCTAATATGCCTAGTTAATTAGGACTAAATGGAGAAACCAAGATATTTTGTTTAGTAGAAGTAGTGCAAGGTGAAGAAAGCATAGAACCTAGCATTGAGCAAGAGAAAGAATTTCATGGGAAGACCATATCAATGGTAGACCCCACACCACCTCCCATTGCACCTTACAATCTCATTGAAGATCTCAAGAGAACTTATGATAAGATCTCTTTCATAATCTTCTTAAAAATTATTTGTTGCATCCCACAACCCTCCTACAAGAAATTGGGCTAAAGTATCTTGATCACATAACTCAAACACCAGAAGAACAAATAAACCAAGTGGATCTAGGCAGGGACCCATCAAATGTGAAACTTCACCATCTTGGTTTCTTTTTTTATCTAAAGCAAATGTCTTTAGAGGCTAAGTTAGTGATAAGAGGATATCATGCCCTATATTTATAGGTTTGGATTTATGATACATGCATAAAAAGGATGTTAATAGATGATAGGGTAGTTGTTAACATTGCACCATCTCCCTTCTCAAGAGAGTGGGACATGGCTATACTAAAATTACTACCTATAGGGACACCCTACATGGGTATGACAACTTGATAGTAGCCACCATTGAAAAGATAACGCTCCCAGTCTCCTTAGAACACAAAATAGTCCCAACTATGTTCACTATCATTGATAAAGACACATGATATGTTAGTGTATATATTATCTCATGCATTATTTACATGCAAATGGATAATTCTGCATGGCATTAAGCCTACTTAGGTGTCCTAGTTAGTGTGAATTCACTCACCACTGCATGTGATCCTTAAGGAAGTAAACTCGCCACCAGTTCTAGTTAGAGGGAGTTGACTGCCTAGTCTTCTCCACTGATTATGCATGGTGGTTTCTTCCCTCTCTCCTATAAATGTACATCGTATTTGTGGGTAAATGTAATATCGTGGTTAAATCCAATTTTGTACAATTCTTTGCTTTGCATATTTTTCTATTTTCTAACTTTGCAGGAGCATGTGATAGCTTGTCTTTTGTGGCTTGACTAGATACCAGAATTCTGCAAGAAGATCTTGGCACTTCAACATGGTAACAGAGCCAATCTAATTTTGATTGTTTGGTTCACCATTTTATGTGAAGGTAAACAATGTTGCATTATAAAAAAAAAATTGGTCTTTGTATTCATCTTCGTATTACTGTGGAAGAGTGTCTACAAAGGAGTGCTTGATCTATGGCAAGTTGTAGCTAATTTGTGTGCAGACAGGGGCTAAATTGAGGGTGATTTATATGTAGACGAAGGATGAATCAAGGTGGATCTATGTGCAGAGAGGAGCACCCAATTGATGGTGTGGGAAGGTTGAATCTTGGCATGCATAAAGGCTGATTCACGGCCTATCTATGTGACGACATGGGAAGGCTAAAACTCAGCCTGCATAAAGGTTGATTTGCAGCCCACTAGTGCAAGCAGCCTGCTTGTGAATTAAAAGCCTAGTCCACCTTGCATGTAAAACCTTGCTCACGACAGAGAGGAGGCATGCAAAGGTCATGTCACCCCCAGCCCCCTGGTCATATGGTAGGGTCACATGAGGATAAAAACCTAGGCTACCTAATAGTGAGGGCTTAACTCCAGCCCCCTTCTCAAATATGATTTTGAAAGGCAAATTTATTTTTCTGAGTGTCATTTTTTAAAGTGTGTTTTTTTGAGCTTGATCCATTGGGAACATTTTTGCACTATCATTATAAAGTGCCTTTTTTCATTCTATTGGACATGTCTATGCGCTAAAATTATAAAGTGCCAAAATTCAGGGGGGATCTAAAATATTGAATCAAGGGAGGGTGTTGTTGGTGCCTGAATTGACTGTCAGTTTCTGAGCAATTTTTCATGCAGGCACCTTCCCAAAAAATCCAAAAGATTCTGAGTTTTGGCTCCCCTTCATCTTTCCTGAGGAAGGGGTCATCATGTTTTGTCCATCAGCGAAAGTTTTGTTTTTTTGAGTGCTCTAATTGTGTCTTTGAACTTTTGGTTTGAACCTCGCCGGTGAACCTCAGTGTTGAACCTCGCCATTGAACCATCTGTTTGAACCAGTTCAATGGTTCAAAGCTTTATGTTTTTGGTTTCATCGGTGTGATGGCAGCTATCGGCATAGGTTTGTGGTCTTGCTCCGACAGTCTAAGTCACACCAACGGAGATGGGAAGCCAAGTTGCCATCGGCGTAACTTTTGTTGTCGGCGAGCGTTGCTTTTGGGTTGGCCGATGGTTTTTGTCTTGGCGACGGGTGTTTTTTGCTTGGCAATCAGTGAGACTTGTTTTATCAGCCTAGTCAATGGAAGTTGGCCCGATGGTCTATCTCTGGCCGATGATGGGAAATATGGAGTTTGTGATGGCGTCGGCGAGACTATTAAGGTCGGTCAGAGGAGTTTCAGGTTGGCCGATGGGATTGGTCTGGCTGACAGGGGATTGCGATGGGCTTCATCGGTGTAACACATGAGGTCGGCCAAAGGATTTTTGGATGCTCCGATGGAGGGAGTCATGGCGACGGAGGGTGTGTTTTGTTTGCCATCGGAGAGACTTGATAGATCGGCGAGAGTTTTTTGGGGCAAGCCGATGGCTTAGCTTTGGGCGAGGGCTTGTGTGTCGAGCGCGGCAAAAGCGCTCGACACTTAGTATGTATGCGGCCCCATTTTTAAACTAATGAAGTGGTCTCGGCAGCATGCATGTGGGACTATTCTTCCTGCATTTTTTTGAACAGTGCGACGGTTTCCAAGTAGGCCGCAGGTGGTTGAGCCATCAATGGCGATTGTAGCAGGGGTGTGGGCAACAGTACAAGTGATTAAACTGCCCGATTTTTAGCATGAAGACTTCTAGATGGTGGCACAGGGCTCGAGGCCACCCCTGTCAACTCTGCTGCCTACTGCATTGATAACTTATGGGCGCCATCTCTCATGGGCTGTATCTGGTGGTTTTTTGTAAAAATCATGTAATTAATTGCTGTGGGTACACTTTCTGGCCGATATAGGCAGACTGTGTTACCATTGTTTTGGTTGTTGAAAGTTGAACATTTGGCTCTGTAATACAATACAACTGATTTGGTTGCTCTATGCAGCAAAACTTGTGAGTTTATGTATCTCCTGTTGTATGTTTTTGCATGAATCCACTGATTTCATGGTCAATTTTATATGAATAATGCTATGTTTGCATGTGTTATGCTAATTCTGTCTCCAATTTTGCATGTATCTTTCTTCTGAGTCTAGGTATTCAAGGAATGTCTAAGATTCGAGAACATAGAATTCCTGTGTTGAATGTCTGATCTTTTAACTTTTGCTCAAGGGGTAGATTAAATTGTTTTCAGATTGAACATCGGGAAGGGTATACTATAATAGGGATGCCATAAGTATAGATAGCTTAACACTCTGTATTGGGAGATATCTGTAAGGCAGGTATCATATGTATCCCCCTAAAATCCAGTTTTAGTTGTTCATGCATATCATTCACAGGTGTATGTCTACTGACTCCAGGCCCTCGATAGGCACCAATCTTGCTTTGTGTTTGTGTTACAACCATGTCTAGCTTTGCATCCAAACTTAAAATCAAAATCAAACTCTAAAACAACCATTAGGACAGTAGAATTAGTTTTAGGATCCAAGTCCTTTGTCACAACTGCAGATAGGCCCAAAGCTAGCCCCTTTACTCTTATCTTACAGTTTTGGTCTACTTACAGGAGGACTTATCTGCTTTCTGTCAGCATCCCAGCCTTGTATGTATATCCTCATGGATGTTGAGTAGGGAATACCCCCCTAGGTTTTGCAGAGCCTGAAGAAGAAGAGATAAAATATAGAGTCTATCTCCTACACTGTTGGCCCCTGGCCCAGAGATCCTGTTGATCATTGATGGCTACCTTGTAGGGAAATCTAGGAATAAGCATCCAGTCTGGGAAAAAACCAACAGGTGTTTTGTGTCATGTCTTGTGCACTTCTGCATTTCCTTCAGCATTTCATTTATGCACTTCTAATTTTTACAACAAACTTACTTCAAAGCATGGATTCAAATGTGTCTATCATGCCTCTAACACCCTTTAATTATCATGATTGGAAAGTTAAATTACAACTTGTGCCAAAAATAAAGGGTTGTATAGGGTAACAATGGGCACTGAGAAAGAACCTGTTGCTGATGAATCTAAAGAAAAATGGTTTAACAAATGTGATCAACCCTTCGATTTTTTGTGTCTTAATGTGTCTCTTGAACTCCTCTTACATATAAAATCCTTGAATACACCCAATGAAGTTTGGATTGCACTAGAAAACCTCTTTGGGAAGATAGATGAAATGAGAAATCATAATTTAGAGAATGAGCTCATAAGTTTTATCCCTAGTTCATTTGACACCTTACAAGATTACTTCACTAAGTTCAAATCACTAAGATTGCAGTTGAAAGAATGTGGCATAGATAAAAAGAAGGATCAACTAGTTCTTTCTATACTCTCTAAATTGGGTCCTAATTATTCTGTGTTTGTCTCTACCTTTTACTCCACCAAAAGCGTTCTTGGAGCCTCATGGAAAATGCCTTCTCTAGATGACTTTATTGTTGACTTAACTAGGGAGTAGGATAAGTTAATATAGATGGGCACATTAAAGTCCCCAAAACTTCAATCCCTCATTGTTAGGAATGAGAAACAACAAGCTTCAAATAACAAAGGGAAGAAGAAAAACACTCAGAAGGACAAAGAGACTAAGAAATATCATAAATCTGAGTCCTCCAAAACTAACACTAGAAACTTTTCAAATCAAGGGAAACCTAAGAAAGAAAAAGTTAAGTGTGACTATTGGAAGAAACTTGGGCATGATGAGCACAAATGTATGAAGAAATAGATTGACCACCTCTCACATCTTCTTAAGAAAAATAGCATAGGGGTTCTTGAATCTATCAAAGAGTCATCATCAACCCAAGAACCTTCTAAGGAAAAAGAAAAAGAGAAATCTAATGGCAAGGCTCTAGTTGCAATAGCATCTTCTTCAGCTTTGTCTTGGACCATTGACTCAAGTGCCTCGCACCACATTGGTTCTTCACAGGTTGAATTTCTTCCTTAGAGCCTTATAGCATGTCTACTATCACTTTGGGTGATAATTCTCCAACATCATTTATAGGGAGAGGATCTATTGAAGTTGAAGGTGGAACATTCACAAATGTTCTAAGTGTACCTTCTCTTTCAACTAATCTCCTATCAGTGTATCAAATTACCCACATAGGGAAGGGCATGAGAGTTCACTTTTCTCCAGACTCAATTGAGATTAGAGAGTTGTACAACAACAATTTGATAGCTTTGGGAAGGGCAGGTCACCAAGCTAGGTTATACACCTTCTCTCACTTTGTACCTAATGTTTCTCCTATAGCATTGCTAACTTATTCAGATGGAGTTAGCAAGTTATGACATGAGCAATTCGACCACCTTAACTACCGCTACCTTGAGCAACTAAGTCAGTAGGATATGGTCTTAGGGTTACCTAGAGTTAGATTCTCTAAGGGTCTTTGTGAGGGTTGCACCCTTGGGAAGCATCATGAAGAGAAATTTGACAAAGGCAAATCTTGGAGGGCTACATAGGCTTTGGAGCTTGTTCATAGTGATGTATCGGGGCATTTCCCCAACCATTTTTCACTGAGGCAAATTATGTCCTCACCTTCATAGATGACTTCTCCAGATACACATGGGTCTACTTCCTTCAATTGAAATTTGAAGTCTGACAATTTTTGAGACTTCAAGGCTCTTGCTAAAAAATAGTCAAGGAAAGTCATCAAGGTTCTTCAAACTGACAATGGGGATGAGTATGTCAACATTAGGTTTGAGCAATTTTGTAAAGCAAAGGGGATAGACTTTCAACACATAGTTCCTTATACTCCCCAACATAATTGTGTTGCAAAACGTAAGAATGGATTCTTAAAAGAGATGGATAATTACATGATACACTTCAAGGGCCTTACACCACATTATTGGGCATAAGCATTCAATTATGCTTGTTACATTCAGAACTGAGTTCCTCACAAAGCCTTAAAGGGAATCACTCCTTTTGAAGCTTGGGCAGGTAGGAAACCATTAGTTGAGCACTTTAGGGTCTTTGGATCTCCAACTATGGCACGTATATTGAAGCAGAATCACAAGGCTATGGATCCTCAATCCAAACCCTATATATTTGTAGGTTAATTAGATGGTGTAAATGGTTATCACCTACTCCACCCTACCACACATGAGATGTTCATTGAGAGGAGTGTTAAGATTCAAGATAGTCCTACCAACTCTATACTTAACATTTCTCCTTCTATTATGGACTCACTTGACTTTGATTATTCCAATGATTCAAACCATCCACAGCAGATTCTTGAGGAGGAGTCTTCTTCTTCTAGTTCTGATAGCAAGGATAGTGATGGAAAGTCATCCTCATCCACTTCTAAAATTGTTTTGGAGATTGATATTTCAACACATGACTTGCCCACATATCATCCTCTTTGGGCTAGATAGACACGAGTGCATGAACTTGGGTAGGGAATCCAGCAAATACAGATGGACATGGTCAGATTATCAGAGTAGGTCACATGCTTTCTACGCTTCAGCCTTTGATCCATAGACATTCTGAGAGGCATCAGGCATACCTGAGTGGGATAATGTTATGCATGAGAAATATGATTCCTTAGTCAGAAATCACACTTGGAACTTGACTTCTCTTCCTAGGGGAAGGAAGATGGTTCGATGTAGGTGTTGGTTTTTCTTCTAAATCAGCATCAGGGTTTGCCAGTTCCTATGCACATGCAGATTCAGCCAACTAATACAGGAGGTTGCGTGAGCTCCTCCCCTTCACTTCTGGTTTTGCCGCACCAAGGGGGGTATCCCTATAACTTAAGATGTAACCTTGACTAGCTCAACAACACAATGATTTAGCTTGACAGCAACAGGCAGAATACTCTCATGTATGGACCAAGATCTGCATGATAGATCACAAGGTGGGCAACATTCTTGGACATATATGTCTGGTTGGGTATGAGAGCATGCAGGGGGATCCTAATCCTACTCCTACAACTAACAGGTGGAAGGATGAAATGGTTTGAAATGGTGTTTGGAGTGATGGGACTTTCCTAGACCCATTGAACAGACAAATTCCCAAACCAGTGCCTTATCTGGGCAGCAGAGTCATATCTAAGAATGTAAATGTCTCCCCATGACAACATAAACTCATATCCAGAGGACCTAAGAAGAATGCTACTGCCTAATAGCAACAAGTCCAAGAAAGAGTATTACTAATGATCATACTTAACAGATCCTATGATGCAATCTACTTTCCTTTGTATTTGATCAAAAGCTTATTTAACCACTCCTTGAGCAGATGCAATAAATCAGACACACAGTATGCACATACTGAAAAACTTGGAAGCCCTTGACAACCTTGTTTGAAAGGAAAACAAATGACATACAGGAGACAATCAGAAACAATACACACACAGGTGTTTTTCATTTAAAATCAATCTACATAGAAAGTCATCATAGAGAAAATCATCATTTACAAGCCAAAATAGACCAGTACACCAGACTAAGGACTGAGTCTGTAGCAAAAAATGCCTTTCAAAATGTGAACACCTTATGTTCAGAGTCAGAGCCGAAAGCCCAAAAACATCCAACCCCTGAAATGAGCAACACTTCCAGCTTAAAAAATAGCCAGAGGGAAGCGTACTCAGCAATAATTACATGGTTGACCAAAATTCCCGCCAGATACACAGTATCAGAAAAATGGCGCTCAGAAGTTATTACTGCAACAGACAAGGGAAGCCTCGAGCCTTGCGCCACCATCTGGAAGTCTTCATCCATAATCGAGCAGCCTCACCTTTTGTACCATCGCCCATTGATGGCTCAACCACCCGCGGCCCACCTGGAAACCGTCGCAGCACTCAAAAAAGGAGTTCCTGCCAAAACGTACTTTCTAAAGGTTCAAGATAATATAGGGAGATTAATCCCACATGCACGGTGCGGGGAGCCCCTTGCCACTTTAAAAACATAGCCGCATGTATGATAAGCGTCGAGCACTTTTGCCACGCTCGACACACGCTTCTTCTCCAAGAGCCCATCGACCAAACTTCTACCATCGGCTCACTTCAAAAAAATCTCGCCGACATCACTTGTCTCACTGACTGCAACACCATACATTCCCCATCGGTATGACCAACACCATCAGGAAATCATGAAAATCCTCCTGCCGATCTCAACAGTCACACCGATGCCTTCCTTCGCATTCCCTCCCATCGGCCAGACCAAAACAATCGGAGCACTCAAGAAATCTTTCACCGATGAAGCCGATCACTTTGATGCCTTCAAAAATCCTGATGACATCACCGTCATATCCTGCTGACGTCATCATCATCCGCCTGCATACCGCGCAAGTCTCATATCCGGATGACGTCATCGTCATATTGGCGCAGGGGTGATATTAGTAAGATAACCTGATATTTCGAAATATCACCCCCCAAACAAAATATCATGATGCACTGTAAACCGGATGATGATGATGACCCCTTTAACTCAAAGAACATCAGGGTGCACTGTAGCTCTACTGCAGGATCGGGATGATATCCAAACATCACCCGATATTGAAACAAGATGATCCTGATGACAAATCTGGTCGACAGAAAATCATGATGATGCTGACCACCTCGGAGAAAATATGATGCTGCTGTTGAAAAATGCTGAGGAGGGCCAACACTTAGGAAATTTTTTGGATTTTTTGGGAAGGTGCCTGCATGAAAATTGCTAAATTAACTGACAGTCAATTCAGGCACCAACAGTAGGTGGATATATCAGACCAAGTTTGTTGCAGATGGGTCGGCTGACAAGTACAAGGCATGTTTGGTTGCCAAGGGTTTTTCACAAGGTTCTAGTATTGACTACACAAAGACCTTTGCACTTGTGGCCAAAATGACTTCCATTCTACTTACTCTTGCTATTATTGCCACACATGGTTGGTATGTGCACCAGATGGATGTGAAGAGTGTTTTTTTCTTCACGGAGACCTTGAGGAGGAGATCTACATGGAGCAGCCACCAGGGTTTGTTTAGGATTCATCCTTAGTTTGTAGACTTAGGAAATCTCTCTATGGCCTCAAATAAGCCCCTCGAGTGTGGTACGCCAAGATGGATTCCTTCCTTCTAGCTTTAGGTTTCACCAGGTGCCATTCAGATCCTAATGTGTATTTCTTGTGGCAAGATGATTCATTGTTGATACTAGTACTTTATGTTGATAATCATTTGATCATCAGGATCTCTTCATCTACTATTTTAGCAATGAAGACAGATCTACGGGGCATATTTGACATGACAAACTTGGGTCTATTGCATTAATTCCTTGGTATTGATATTTCATAGTCTGATTCAGGGATCATTCTTGCACAACCTAAGTACACTCTTGATTTACTTGCTTGGTTTCACATGACTGATTGTAAGCCATCTCTGACTCCCTTTATATCTAGAGTCAATCTTGAGGTTGATTGTACTACACCACTGGTTAATGCAACCTTGTATCGACAACTTGTTGGCACTCTTATCTATTTAACCCATATCAGGCCTGATATTTCATATGATGTTAGCATTATTTCGAGATTCATGCAGGAGCCTCATGAGATGCACTAGAAAGCAGCTAAGAGGATCCTTCACTACCTTCAGGGCACTCTCAGATTTGGGATTTGTTACAGAGATGGCACAAAGGTTGACTCCAGGGTGGATACAGAGATTCAGATCAGGTTGGTGATACTCATAATCGCAAGTCCACTTCAGGATATAGTTTCTCACTAGGTTCTGGTCCTATCAGTTGGTATAACAAAAAGAAAAATGCTATCACTTTATCATCCACAGAGGTATAGTATAGGGGAGCTATCAACACAACTACTGAGGCTATTTGGTTTCAAGGGATTCTCACTAAGTTTGGCATTCCATTCAGACAACCCACAGTCATCTATTGTGACAACCAGAGCACCATCCAGATATGCAAGAATCTGGTCCAGCACCAATGAACCAAACACATAAAGATTCACATGAATTTTATTTGGGAGCTTATTCATGGTTAGATCATTGACTTAGTTTCATATGGTGCATCTTAGAGGAAAATTGACCTCATAGTTGCACTCATAAGGCCCAAAAACCTATATTTTTAATATAAGGCAGATAGGGTTTTGGCTATGGAAAAAATTGGCATTTTTGGGAGGGGCTTCATTGGTAGCCTTAAAAAATCCATACAGATTTGTACATTGTACCACCACCATACAATTCCTGCATCATACGGCCTCATCTTGACTATGCATTTTTTTGCCTAGCAATCTTTGTCAATGTCCAACAGATGTGGGAGGGTTTTATCTAGAGGATTCATATTTTATGCAATAGATTTTTCCTAGTTCATACGTAGCTATAGGTACGATTTATACAACTCTAATGCTAGCACAAATCTACAGGGTTTCTTCTGCGAATATTCCCTAGTTCAGTGTTTTCCTAGAGGTTTGTGATTTAAATCTAGCAGTCACTGGTGTTTTAACAGTCGATCTCTACATTTTCTAACCGTCAACATGTTGGGTATATTCACAAGAATATTCACAGTGTAGAACATAGTTTTCAAGGGCCTAGCTAGTGGTTCCTGCTAGCCCATAGGGGATTAGACAATGTTGTTGTCACCAGCTACTATGCCATCACTATCTAGATGTCGTCGCCTCTGTCTCGCCAAACTACAGCCTTCGCCGTTCCAACCACCATTCCAGCCATTGTCACCTAGTTCAGTGGTGCCACTAGCTTCTATGCCCATCCACTACCCTATCACCACCACCACTCCACCTAGGGGAGAAGAACTACCCTATGCCACCATATAGCCACCAGGGCCTGTGCAATGCCTCCTAGAGGGGTTTTTTTTTTTACATAACTTGGGTGTATGAAGTTAGATTTTTGACTTCTTATAAGCATTAGAAAACTCTTTCCAAGCACTTCATTGTCATGTATTTTATTTTCTCCATTATTTCTATATTTCTCTAGAATTTTCTTCCAAATATCTCTTTTGCATTTTTTTTTTGCATTTTTGACAAGGCATAACTTTTGTCCATGATGTCAAAATTTCTAAGCAAACGTTTTTTGAAATTTATCAGAAAATGCAAGGAATGTAATGGTACATATATTTTTTTGCCTTGGATAGATTATTTTCGTATAAAATTGTAAAATAACCTTATGTTATAAACGTTCAATTTAGGCTTCCAAATTGCACAATTGTACTCATAAACTTATAATTTTTGGGGGGGCATATTTTATAACACTATTTGTTTTGTGGCATTTTTTCAGTTTTTCATCATTTTTTAGGGTTGTAAGGCATGTTTACACTATGTCTTTTTGTTATTACTTTCACACCTTATGACATAAACTGGAACTCTCGTCCTTTTTTGGACACTTATAAAACTCTACAACAACACATTTGTTTGTAAATTCACTAACATAAAGTGCCATAACTATTTTTATGTTCCTTTAGTGGATTATTAAACATCATAGTGTTCATTTTTTGTACTCATACTACCTATAAAGTGCCATGGGGGGTTTGTTATGTGCACCTCATTTTTGCAATCACAACCTCATCTACCTTCATGCAAGTGTGTCTTGTTTTTGCACACCCTTTGCAATTGCTCATACATAATATTGCACCTAATGTTGTATCTTCATCCCCTTACACACCTTTGTGCCACATTTCAAGTGATATGTTGATATATCTCCCTTGTTAGAATTATGGGGGGTATCATCACATGGTTATGCTAATCTTCCTTGGTTTCATTTTGGAGTGAGTTATGTATCTTATTTTGTTCCTACATACTATGTGAATACAACAAATAGTCACCCATGCATTTTGGTGAGATGAAACTGATACTATTGTTATCATCCAAATTTGCACCCTTTGCTGCAGTTGTGAAACTTTAGTAATCTGGAGTAACATGGGAATGATCTCGAAGTGTGGGACCTTGCGAAATGAGATCAAACCTCCGGAGAAGGCCGGCTTCCTCTTTCTAAGCCTAATGCTTAGAGAAATACATCTAAACCTAGTGCTAATGCTTGCAGGGAAAAGGGTTAGAAGGAATGCTGAAATGAAATGTTGAAATGAACTAAGTGATACACCAGATTTAAATGTGTTTGGCTACAACCAAATAGACATAGTAATAATCTCACAGCTGGAAAGACTTACACAAACTCATATTAATTCTAGAGAGGTCCAGGAGAATAGACACAGTGCAAAAAATAATAATAGAGAGGCAAAAATACCAGTTTATATTGATTATAGAGGCCAAGTAGCCATTACAAAGAATAGCCCAGAAGAACAACCAACCCCATATACATTTATTTTCAATGTATATATAGCATTTTACATTTTCATTCAGTTACAATAAATTCTCGCCCATGGGCGCTGTCAAAAAATACCTCCACTGAAGGGATGTCCATCTGCCTGAAGTTATGGTGTAAAAGATCTGAAACAGGGCAGATGAAAGATATTTTTCATCTTTAATGTGGTCTGTGTTAGTTTTTTCCCAGACTGGATGCTTATTCCCAGATTTCCCTACAAGGTAGCCATCAATGATCAACAGGATCTTTGGGCCAAGGGCCAACAGTGTAGGAGATAGACTCTATATTTTATCTCCTCTTCTTCTTCAGGCTTTGCAAAACCTAGGGGGGTATTCCCTACTCAACATCCATGAGGATATACATACAAGGCTGGGATGCTGACAGAAAGCAGATAAGTCCTCCTGTAAGTAGACCAAAACTGTAAGATAAGAGCAAAGGGGCTAGCTTTGGGCCTATTTGCAGTTGTAGACAGAGGACTGAGGATCCTAAAACTAATTCTAATGTCCTAATGGTTGTTTTAGAGTTTGATTTTGACTTTAAGTTTGGATGCAAAGCTGGACATGGTTGTAACACAAACACAAAGCAAGATTGGTGCCTATCCAGGGCCTGGAGTCAGTAGACATACACCTGTGAATGATATGCATGAACAACTAAAACTGGATTTCAGGGGGATACATATGATACCTGCCTTACAGATATCTCCCAATACAGAGTGTTAAGCTATCTATACTTATGGCATCCCTACTGCAGTATACCCTTCTCAATGTTTAATCTGAGAATAATTTAATCTACCCCTTGAGCAGAAGTTAAGAGATCAGACATTCAACATAGGAATTCTATGTTCTAGAGTCTCAAACATTGCTTAAATAGCCAGACTCAGAAGAAAGATACATGCAATACTGGAGACAGAATTAACAAAACGCATGCTAACATAGCATTTCTCATATAAAATTAACCATGAAATCAGTGGATTCATGCAAAAACGTACAAGAGATACATAAACTCACAGGTTTTGCTGTACAGAGCAACCAAATCAGCTGTATTATATTACAGAGCCAAATGTTCAACTTTCAACAACAACAAAATGAGTAACACTTCCTGCTTATAACAGCCAGAGAAGCATACTCAGCATTAATTACATAACCTTGACAAAAACAAATCTGCCAGATACAGTCCTCAGAAGGAATGGCGCTCAGGAAATATTAATGCAGTAGACAAAGGGGGGCCTCGAGCCATGCGCCACCATCTGGGGTCCTCATGCCAAAAATCAGGTACATGACTGTTCAACAACTCGCCCATGCCCCTGCTACAGTCGCCATTGATGGCTCAATCACCCGCGGCCGCTTGAAAACTGTCGCAGCAGTCAAAAAAGAAATTCCCGCCAAAACGCGTTCTATCGCAGTTTCAAATTATACAGGGAGATTAGTCCCACATTGGTGCCGCGGAGACAACTTCATTACTTTATAAACACGGCCACTAACATACTAAATGTCGAGCGCTTTTGCCACGCTCGACCCACGGTCCTCCTCCAAAGCCCGTCGCCCATACCCAAGCCATCGGCTCGCCTCAAAAACCTCCTGCCGACCTCCGTTGTCTCACCGACCGCTACACTACAATCCCCTCCATCGGCCAGAGATGCACCATCGGGCCAACCTTCCAAACTTCCACCGATAGCATGAGTCTCACCGAAGACCACCTCTGTCGGTGTGACTTACACCGTCGGAGCAACCAAAATCTCCCCAGCTGATCTCACTAGTTACGCCGATAGACATCGGCCTCCCATCTCCGTCGGTATGACCAAAGCCATCGGCTAACCTCAAAATGCCTATGCTGATACTCAATCTCACTCCGATGGCATACCACATCCTAGGTCCTCGGCGAGACCATCCTCCCTCAGAGCAACAAGAAAAATCCCTAGCCGATAGCACAAGCCCTGCCGACGACCACCTTGAACATCCCTCATCGGCCAGACACCTTACATCGGCAGCCCAAAAATTCGCTTCGCCGATAGCCAAACACACGCCGATGACCACTCCAAATCCTCATCGGCCTGACACTACCCCATCAGCGGACCCTCCAACGGCTAGCCCGATAGCCCATGTCACACCGAAAACACTCCCTTCGGCCAGACCATCGGGGTGACCTCCCTCTATCGGCGAACCACAAAATACACTAGCCGATAATACAAGTCTTGGCGATGAACACACAAATTATCCTCATCAGCGAGACCCACGCCAATGACATCGCATCGGCCAAACATCCACAGTCGGCCGAACAAGAAACTGCTTCGCCGATAGCATAAAACACACCGATGGCACCACGTGGAACCAGAAAAAACCCTCGCTGATGACAGAAGTCATCCTGATGGCACATCACCACCACATCGGTGGAACCGAAAATACTCCAGCCAATAAGCCAAACTCAGAAAACCTCCAACATGCAGAAACAACCTCCAGGTCAAAAATAAGTACCAACAGTCTGTAGAGTCATCAATTTGTAGTAAAGAATGCAACAAATATCTTTAGCTGAATATGCAACTGTCATTGCTGAAACGTCACGATGGCCAAGCATGCAATGCTAGATCTGTTATCACCCAGATTTGCACCCTTTGCTGCAGTTGTGAAACTTTAGCAATCTAGAGTAACATGGGAATGATCTCGAAGTGTGGGACCTTACGAAATGAGATCAGACCTCCAGAGAAGGCTGGCTTCCTCTTTCTAAGCCTAATGCTTAGAGAAATACATCTAAACCTAGTGCTAATGCTTGTAGGGAAAAGGGTTAGAAGGAATGTTGAAATGAAATGTTGAAATGAACTAAGTGATACACCGGATTTAAATGTATTTGGCTGCAACCGAATAGACACAGTAATAATCTCACAGCTGGAAAGACTTACACAGACTCATATTAATTCTAGAGAGGTCTAAGAGAATAGACACAGTGCTAAAAATAATAACAGAGAGGCAAAAATACCAGTTTATATTGATTATAGAGGCCAAGTAGCCATTACAAAGAATAGCCCAGAAGAACAACCAACCCCATATACATCTGTTTTCCATGTATATATAGCATTTTACATTTTCAATCAGTTACAATAAATTCTCACCCATGGGTGCTATTAGAAAATACCTTTGCTGAAGGGACGTCCATCTACCTAAAGTTATGGTGTAAAAGATCTGAAACAGGGCAGATGAGAGACATTTTTCATCTTTAATGTGGTCTGCAGAGTCATCGATTTGTAGCAAAGAATGCAACAAATATCTTCAGCTGAATATGCAATTGTCACTACTGAAACGTCTCGATGGCCAAGCATGCAATGCCAGATCTAAAATTTGAAAGTGAGAAAACCCCTGAAAAGCCCGCCAAATGAAAGAGGAGGCAAAAACATGCACTTTTGCCTTTTGTAGCATGTAGAAATTTGCTAAAATGGAAGAGATCGGGCAGTCAAAGTTGCAGTCAACTGCCTGTATATATCGCTTTGCATCTGTGTATATATCGCTTTATGAATCGGCCTTTGAAACTGCCTTTGGATATGCATAGCGCTTTGTATATGGCCTCTTGCATATCAGCTTTGTATATCTGATTGTATGTTTAAACATACAATGCAAATATACAAACACATGTGTATACAATGTGCGGACCCCAACACTGAACTTGGCGAATTTGACTTTAGAGTCGGGTCCGCCTTGTATACTTCTTTCTTGTACATTTCATTTGTATATCGCAAGATACAATGCACTCAATATACAAGCCGTGGACCTGAACCACTATGAAGCATATTGCAATCGCCATCGGGTCCGAGCCATGCATGGTCCTCTTTGTATATAACCAATATATGTTTTGCTTGTATGTCCAAACATACAATCGCAAATGTACATTGGTGGACCCCACCCTTTGCATCTTCTCCTTGTATGTTTGGTGAAAGTCCCTTTGTATGTTCTGCTGATGTACATCGCAAATGTACATCGGCCTTTGTATGTTAACCCTGCCTGCGACTTGTTGGTTATTTTCCCAGACTGGATGCTTACTCCCAGATTTCCCTACAAGGTAGCCATTAATGATAAATAGGATCTCTGGGCCAGGGGCCAACAGTATAGGAGATAGACTCTATTTTTATCTCCTCTTCTTCTTCAGGCTCTGCAAAACCTAGGGGGTATTCTCTACTCAACATCCATGAGAATATGCATACAAAGGCTGGGATGCTGACATGAAGCAGATAAGTCCTCCTGTAAGTAGACCAAAACTACAAGATAAGAGCAAAGGGGCTAGCTTTGGGCCTATTTTCAGTTGTAGATAGAGGACTTGGGATCCTAAAACTAATTCTACTGTCCTAATGGTTGTTTTGGAGTTATGAGTTTGATTTTGTGTTTGGATGCAGAGCTGGACCTGGTGTATAACCTCAACACAGAGCTAGATTGGTGCCTATCCAGGGCTTGGAGTCATAGACATACACATGTAAATGTTCAAAAACTAGAACTAAAACATATTAAAACTAGATTTCAAGGGGATTTATGTGATATATGCCTTACAAATATCTCCCAATACAGAGTGTTAAGCTATCTATACTTATGGCATCCCTATTGCAGTATACCCTTCCCAATATTCAATCTGAAAACAATTTAATCTACCCCTTGAGCAGAAGTTAAAAGATCAAACATTCAATACAGGAATTCTGTATTCTAGAAAACCAGACACCCCTTAGATATCTAGACTCAGAAGAAGGACACATGCAACACTGGAGACAGAATTAACAAAACACATGCAAAACAGCATTACTCATATAAGATTAATCATGAAATCAGTAGATTCATGCAAGAAACATACAACAGGAGATACATAAACTCACAAGGATTCCTGCACAGACCAAACCAAAACCAATTGTATTGTATTACAGAGCCAAAAATGTCCAACTTTCAACAACCTTGAAATGGGTCACAGATTCTGCTTAAATAGCAAGAAAATGTACCCAGCAAATTAATTACATGGAAGGCCAAAAATCCCGCCAGATACATTGCACTGAAAAATGACACTCAAAATCATAAATACAACAGGGGACAAATCATGGAGAAGCCAGAGAAGGATGAGGAGTAGGTGAGATTGGAATTTGGGCCGCTGCTCAGGGACTTCTCTCATCAATCGGGTGGTTGAATCTGTCAACTCGACCCATACCTTCTGCAAAATCTGCCATTAATGTTTCAACTACTCACAGCCTCTGGAAATGCAGCCGCAGCAAGCCTCTAAAGTTTTTCCCGCCCAAACACGGCCACAGATACAAAGAAAAAACCTGTCGCTACAAGCTTTAATCATGGCTGTCAATCGAAAACTCATCGCCGTCATCGACGGCCCCAAAAGTGTCAAAAAGTTGCCACCAACCAGATCGTGCCACGTAGGCACTTCAAGTTTCCATCGCTGGGTCCGTTTTATCCTTTTACCTTTTAAGAAGCCCCTGGAAACGCACGCGGAAGCTGACACCTGGCGCCTTCCGCATCCTCTTTGAAACAATAAAGAGTCTCCCGAGACACTCCCACGGAAGCCGCCACGTGGTGCCCTCCACGCTCCTCATGAGAAACACTAGAAACATCACTGGGACTCATGCGGATGCTGACACTTAGCAGCATCCGCAACCCTCAAGAAACATTAGAGACCATCCCTTGAAACTTTGCAGACGGTGACACTTGGCATCCTCCGTGCTGCTCAGAAACTTTAAGGGGCCACTTTGAAACTCAGGCGGAAACCAACACGTGGCAGGTTCCGCGTTACCTTTGAAACATATAGAAATGCGAAAGAAACAGGTAGAAGTCCCGGGATCCTCGGCCACGTGTCACAATCTGCCACACTTGATACTTTAATGAAGGGTCCCACATCCAGCCTCACTGACCATTGCAACAAAAAGAAACAAACACGGAAGCTGACACTTGTCAGCTTCCGCGGCAACCTCAAGGGACAGATGGCATATTCCGCGTGCCCGTTGCAACATATAGAGAATGCCCCCGTAGGTGACACGCGGCACTTTCCGCATGAAGTAACTAGAAACTGTGTCGGAAACATTAAAGATACGTGGCACGATCCGCAGCTCTCAGACCCTTCACTGGGACCCACCCCCGCGTCTTCACTTAGCATCAAAATAAACAAGAAACATTATGCGGGGGCCGACACCTGTCACACTCCGTAGCCACAGCTAAAGACACATGGCGCCTCCCGCACGCACATAGAAACTTATTGGGAGTGTCTCGGCTGACGACACGTGGCATCTTCCGCGGGGGGGAACTTGAAACATAATAGAAACATTTAAAGAGTCTTTGAAACACCGGCGGAGACTGACACTTGGCAAGATCCGCTGCAACTTAGAAACTTTTTGAAACTCAAGCGGACAGCGACACATGGCAAGCTCCGCGTTGCTTTGAGAAACATTAAGGATCATCAAACCCTTCAGAAACTTGGCAGAAACTATGAAACTTTAGGGTCTTCCGGGTGCCTCCACGTGGCACCTTCCGCGACACTTTTGAAACTTAAAAGAAACTTTAAAGAAACATCGACAGAAGCCGACACGTGGCACCATCTGCAAGAAGCAACTTAGAAACAAAACAGATACAGCATCTGCTACGTGGCACACTCTGCGTTAGAGTTACACTCGAAAATAAAAGCGCGGCAATAAACTAGGGCTCGACACTTGGCAGGGCCCATGGTGTTTGATACAAATTGACCCTTCCAGCCACACTTAGAAACATTCAGACACTTAACCTGCGACCCAATATGCATTCAGAAATGCATCTAACTCATTTTTTATCATTTTTGAGGGATCGAGGGAGACATCACAAGTTTGCCAACATACATTTCACCTTTGCATACACAGAACTTAAAAATTTTCTCAAATGCGACAGGAAAAATAGTTAAACAATGCATGTGGGCCAGGGAACAATTTAAACCAAGGCACTAAGGGTATGAAGGAAAACACACAAGAACCTGCAAATTGGAAGTCAAAACCCTAACCCTAGGTGAACACCACCAGTGGCTCTGATTGGGGACGTGCAGACATAAGACTGTAGCGATAACTAGACTAATCTGGGGCAGACCAGACAAAACCCAAAACTCAAAACACGACCGACTATATAGGGTATGTACAAAACATTTACATTCAGTTTACAATGTGCACAGAAAATAACTATTATAAGAAGTAACGCTTCAGGAACTGACCGTGCATTGGCAATTCCAACAATTCACCACTTAGGGCCTGGAGAAAGTAAGAATCTCCTCCATGGATGTCGTTGATTTGATATGGGCCCATCCATAAGGGCTCAAATTTACCATGTTTGCCCTTATCTTGATTCCTTGCATTCCATACAAGGACCAAATCATCTTTCTGAAACTTTCATTCTGTAGCTCTCTTATCAAACAGATACTTTACCCTTTGTTGTCTCTTGATGTTTGTTTTATGTGCTTCCCTTCTTATCTCATCTAGTGCAACTAGCTGATTGATTCTCTCAGTCATTGGATCTCCGATCTCCTCCATGTTTTCTTGTATGAATTTGTAAACTGGCAAAAAGTTGTTTACATGTAACTTAGCCACTATACCATATACTAGTTCAAAAGGAGATCTTCCAGTTGCTTTCTTGACTATCACTCTGTCAGCCCACAATGCCATTTTCAACTTTGAATCCCAAGCCTCTTTGTTTTTACCTACCATTCTCTTTACAATTTTCATGAGGCTTTTGTTGCTTGACTCAGCTTGACCATTTCCATGTGGGTGATACGGTGATGCATGTAACAAATTAATTCCATAATTACTACAAAAATCAGTAAATTCACCAGACCTGAAGCACATAGCATTATCTGTGACTAATTTTAACGGTACTCTAAACCTGATAATAATATTCTCTAGAATGAAATCCATCACCACCTTGTTGGTAGCTCTTTTGGTCGGGATGGCCTCGATCCATTTGGTGAAATAATCAGTAGCAACAAGAATCTAGTTGTGTCCTCCACTTGATTTCTCTGAGATTTCCCCTATGAAATCAATCCCCCACTGCTGAAATGGAGCTTCTACAGTCACAGTCTTAAGGGGTAATGCACCTCCGTATTTTAGCTTTCCTGAGAACCTTTGGCAAGGATCACACTTCCTTATCATTCTGTGTGCATCTGAGAAAAGAGTTAGCCACCAGTAGCCAGCTTTGAGAATTTTGTGGGCTGTTGTATGGGCAACATAGTGTCCACCACATACTCCATCGTGCATGTCATTTAGAATGTTCCCGGCCTGATTTTCATCCACACATCTGAGTAATACACCATCATGATTTCTCCAATATAGCTCTCCTTGAACAATGATGTATTTAATAGCTTGCAGCTTCAAAGTTCTCTTCTAGATATCACTAAGATGGGAAGGACAGTTCAAATTTTACAAATAATATACTATGTCCTTATACCACTCAGATTCTGACACATTTACAACTTCATTATGCACTTCATTCACTTGGCATGCCTCTAGGTTTGACTGTGTCATTAGCTTTGCTAATCCTTGTCCTTTTACCAATTTTGTGATCTGTATCTCTATGTTGAACTCCTGCAACTTATTTATCCATCTGCATCTTCTTCCAGTTACCTCCTGCTGGGCAAATATATCTTTGACTGCTGCATGAGGTACATATGCAATTATTTGTGAGCCTACCAAATATGGCCTAAAGCTCTTGACTGCTCTAACGAGTGCATATGTCTGTTTCTCCATAATGTCATACTTTAATTCAGCAGCCTGCAATGACCTACTAAAGAAAGCAATAGGCTGTTCAAACCCTTCCTCATTTTTTTGCAATAAGCATGCAGCAATAGTATGGAAAGAAGCAAATGAGAATAACTGAAATGGCTTAGAAAAATCAGGAGACTTTAGCACAGGAGCCATCTTTATAACCTCTTTTATGTTCTGGAATGATTCAGTTGCTTCATCCTCCCATTTGACAGTTGCACCTTTCTTCAACATCTTGGAAATTTCTTTTGTGGTCTCTACAAAGTTAGGAACAAATCTTCTAACAAAGTTAATTTGTCCAAAGAAGGACTGAACACCTTTTACTGTCTTAGGGATCTGAATTCTGTCAATTGCTGCCACCCTATCAGGATCAATCCTAACTCCATCTTTGGAAACAATGTGCCCCAAGAGTTTTCCTTCCACAACCCCAAAAGCACATTTCTTTGGGTTGAGTTAGATACCATATTATAATGCTCTAATAAAAATCTATTCCAAATGCATACAGTGTTGTCCTTCTTTCTTTGAAAAGGCAGTCAAGTCATCTTGATAAACAGCCAAGATTGAGTCAATCAATCCTGCAAAAGCAACATCCATTGCCCTTTGAAATGTAGCACCTACATTTGTCAGTCCAAATGGCATCCTTACATATACATAGGTTCCCCATGGAGTAGTGAAAGCAGTCTTAAATTGTTCTGATTCTTTTACTTTCACTTGATTGTACCCTGAAAAACCATCCATCATAGATAAAAGTTCACAGCCAGTCACCTTCTGCAACATGGCCTCCATATTTGGCAATGGATAGTTATCCTTCAAAGAAGATATATTTAAGTTTCTAAAGTCCACACACAACCTTATATCACCATTCTTTTTTCTGACTGGGACAAGGTTAGACACCCAAGTTGAATGTCTGATAGGCATGATTATTCCAGCCTCCCTAAGCTTCTTGAGTTCTTCTTGCATTTTTGGAGCCAAGGTAGGATTAATAGGCCTTTGCTTCTATCTAAATGGCTTAGCTCCAGGCTTCAATGGGATCTCATGCTAGAATAAATCCTCTCTAGAGGCCTTTAGGTCCTCATATGACCAAGCAAAAACATGCTTATACTTTTTTAGTAATGCAATCAGCATACTCCTAATGTGTGGTTTGAGCTGTTTGCCAATGTATACCCTTTTGGGAGCATGAGATGTTCCCAAGTTTATCTCCTCCAAGTCATTCTTGTTTGTTGGAGATGCTTTTGTAACAAATTGGTCCCTATTGTCAAAAGCTCTCTCTAAAGCTACCAGCCCTCTAGGGATCTTGTTTGTCTTGAGTTGAATTAGTTCCTTCCCTAAAAGGGTTTCTTTTCCATCTACAACTTCCACAAAGTTCTAAAAATCTGTTTCTTGGTTCTCATATTCATCAATACAATGCAGAAATCTCAGTAAATCCTTATCATCATCAAACACTTGCCAGTTGCATACATTATCTGGCACTGCAGGCCTAAGCTTGACTTCAACATTTGTAACATCTGACAAAGTTATATCATCTGGCCTTATGGCTACATTGGCTAGAAAATCTGCTTTGACATTTTTTGATCTTTCTATCCAATTTATTGAAAAAACATCAAACAATTCAATTGTATCCCAAACAGCATGCTTGTATTGTTTCAACCTTTTATTTTTTGATGCATACTTATCTCTAATCTGGGACACAATAAGCTCTGAATCACCAAACACTTTGAGCATCTTAATTCCATGCTTCAAAGCAACATTTAACCCTAATAACAGAGCTTCATACTCTGCAATATTATTTGTACAGGCAAACCTCAACAAGAAAGAAAATTGGAGAAGCTTACCAGTTGGAGACAGAAAAATAATTCCAACACCAGAGCCTTCTTTTGAACAAGGTCCATCAAAATACATGGTCCAAAGACCTTGTTGGTCCAACTCTTGAATGCAAATTTTTTCTCTTTTATCTTCCTTATCATCTGAGACAACTCTGAAATTTTCATAGTCAGTGTCTACAAAACATATATGCTCCTCTGATTCTTGATCCTCCACTGTCTCTGATGATCTTTCTTCTCTGATTAGCTTGACATCCCTGCCATTCATTGGGATCATGGCATATGACAGGTCTAATTGCATACTTCCACCAATCAGTGCTGCCCATCTTCTTGACAGCAACATGCCATACTGTGGCTTGATATCAACAACTGTTATGTTCATTTTATAGGTCTTTTCAGGATATGCTGCCAATCTAAAATCAACATCCTTCATGATTCCAATGACAGGTACCTCCCTAGCATCCATTGCATAGCATTTCCCACATGCCTTATCTATTTTTAATCCTGCTTGTTGCATAATGGCCAAAGGCATGATATTCGTTGATGCTCCTGAGTCAAGCATACAATTTCTAATTACTTTCCCATTGATAACAAGGGAGACATAGAATGGTTCAACCTGTGAAGGGCTATTTGTCATGGTCATCCCTAGATATACCTCAGGAATCTCATCCTCTTCAATACACATAGCTTGTTTCTTATCCTGAGTCTCAATATTCTGCTTGGCTTGACATGGTACTTCTGAAATCAAGGATACAGTCTTATTTCTGAATTCTTCAACTTTCATCAGCTCCATTAGTGGAATAGAGACTTTTATTTGAGACAAGACCTGAGTGATGTCAAATGGATCATAATTTTGATTAACAGTTGTAGCCTGATCCACAATTTTACCTCTATCCTGAGATGATCCAACTTTAGTTTTTATGGTTCTCTGACTGTCATCCTTGTTCTGAAAATTCTTACTTTGATCCTCAACCTGGGGAACTCTATTTTCTGGTCCTTGGGGATCATAACTTGTTTTTTGCTTAAAATTTTGCCTATTATTGTTCCATTGCTTCTTTTGTGTCTCAGTTCCTTTATGACTGTGTACTGGCTGATTTGTAAAATTATCCTCTGGTTGGTGTGAATTACTTGCCTGGGCTTTACCTCTTAGGTTGTAGTTGCTTTTGACTTGAGCAACTGCTGCAGCTGTGAAGGCCTTAATTTCTTCATCAGAAGGCCTCCTCAAGTTATTCAGAAAACTGTGAGAATCCTTAGCATAGGCATAGTTGTCTTCATCATCTTCATCATATGGGAACTGCTGGCAGACCTGAGTTTCACCATTTGCATTTGCATCAGCATCATGAAAAGAGTATTCTCTATTTGTAGACAACATGTTGACATTATCATCTTCCATGCAATGAGGCTCATTGCACTCATCACAGGCCATGGCATTGTTATACAGAGACTAAGCAATCATACATTGTGACTGTGAATGGGGCATCTGGCATATTATACACCACGGGGTGTCATTAACAATATTAACAGCCTTCTTCAAAGGATCAGGTGTTTCCTTTGAATTTTGAGCTCTTTGATTTGTGTTGTTATGTGGAAATACGGGCTTACCATTATGCCAATTTGTATTATATGGCATATCATGCAATGATGGTCTCTTTTCCTGTCTTTGATAAGTTTGCCTATCAGGACCTATTCCTTTTTCATTCCTAGCCAGTCTATAGCTTAGATCCTTAACAACATTTGCCAATGTGTCTATTTTATCTTCAGGGGCAGATGTACTGCCTTGAATAGTTTGAGACTTAATATTTGGATTTTGCAGGATTTTCACATCGTCCCTTCTGTTTGTTTTACCAGTTGCCTTTCTGTTATTTTCAATATTTGTTGCAACTTTGAAGGCATCTCTGAGGCTATGAGGACCCTTGTCTCTTAATCCATAAGTTGTCTTGGCATCAAAAGTATTTATGTACAACACTATGCACACAGGTTCATTAGGCCTCAAGTCCTGTGGCAATTTGTTCAATACCTTCATGAATCTAGCATTGAAATCAACAACCTGTTCATTTGATCCTTTGGTAATGCTAGTGAATTCATTAAGGAAGAAACTAGGATCAGTTTTATCACCATATTGTTCTTTGAAACTTCTTCTGAAATCATCCCATGATGAAATGCTTCTGTCAAGTAGACCTTTATACCATTCTTTGGCTTCATCAACCAAAGATTGCATGAATGACTTCATAAAAACATCCTAATGCTCAACCTCAAAGTTATCCATGACATTTTGAAAAGATTTTAAATGATCCTCTCCTGAGACAGTATTGTTTCCTAAAAATTTAGGCACTTGCAGCCTCACATGTTTGTCAACAGGGTTTGGATAACCAAGAATGCCATAAAAAACAAGCTGTCTGAATCTATCCAACTACATTGGGTGCCTTTCAAACTGATTAGCATTTGCATTTCTATCAGCATTATGTTGTCTCACATTATTTAATGGTACTCTGATGTTATTTGCATTGTGTCTTTGATCATTGTGTTGATTCTGGACTTCATTTCTTTGTTGATTTCTCTGCATATTTGTATTCTCAAGGGTAGGAATTGAATCATTTTGAGCAACTCTCAAAGCCTGCACTTTCTATCTCATATCATCTCTAATTTTTACTGCTTGCAGATATTCTATTTTTGCCCTTAAACTCTTAATTTCATTAGCTAGTTCTTCCTCTCTAGGCATAGAAGAGGAGGGTTTTATCATATTCTGATCATCATTATCATCATCCCTTAAGGATTCAGCCTCTTCAAATCTGTCAGGAGAATCATGAAAAGGACATTCTTGAAACACCTCTTACCTTATTCTCAAACCATTACCTTGCTGTCTTTCATACACACTCTGGATTTCAGCCTCAGTGTTTGAAAAATAAGGTACTGTCTTCTCTGAGGATCCTGGATTATCCTGAATAAAATCATTTTTCTTGGGGCTAGGAGAACCATCTTGACTGGCTCGAACAGTCCCCTTTTTCTATACATCATTTTTATGGGTAACTCTTCAAACAAAGTATTACGCTAGGATCTTCTCCCTTGCATACAAATTTTTACTTTACCGGTTGGGAGATTGGTTCGGAGTCGCCACCTATTAATAGGAACTGTTTTCTTTTAAAAATCAGGGTTCGTTCACAAGTTCCCCAGCGGAGTCGCCAATTTCTGTTGGTGACTCGAATGGGCACACAGATATTATTCTTTTAAATCAACTCCCCAGCAGAGTCACCAATTTCTATTGGTGACTCGGATGGGCACACAGATATTATTCTTTTAAATCAACTCCCTAGCGGAGTCGCCAATTTCTGTTGGTTATTTTCCCAGACTGGATGCTTACTCCCAAATTTCCCTACAAGGTAGCCATCAATGATCAACAGGATCTCTAGGCCAGGGGCCAACAGTATAGAAGATAGACTCTATTTTTATCTCCTCTTCTTCTTCAGGCTCTGGAAAACCTAGGGAGGTATTCCCTACTCAACATCCATGAGAATATGCATACAAAGGCTGGGATGCTGACATGAAGCAGATAAGTCCTCCTGTAAGTAGACCAAAACTACAAGATAAGAGCAAAGGGGCTAGCTTTGGGCCTATTTTCAGTTGTAGACAGAGGACTTGGGATCCTAAAACTAATTCTACTATCCTAATGGTTGTTTTGGAGTTATGAGTTTGATTTTGTGTTTGGATACAGAGCTGGACCTGGTGTATAACCTCAACACAGAGCTAGATTGGTGCCTATCCAGGGCTTGGAGTCATAGACATACACATGTAAATGTTCAACATAAACATACTAAAACTAGATTTCAAGGGGATTTATGTGATATCTGCCTTACAAATATCTCCCAATATAGAGTGTTAAGCTATCTATACTTATGGCATCCCTATTGCAGTATACCCTTCCCAATATTCAATCTGAAAATAATTTAATCTACCCCTTGAGCAGAAGTTAAAAGATCAAACATTCAATACAGGAATTCTGTATTCTAGAAAACTAGACACCCCTTAGATATCTAGACTCAGAAGAAGGACACATGCAACACTGGAGACAGAATTAACAAAACAAATGCAAAACAACATTACTCATATAAGATTAATCATGAAATCAGTAGATTCATGCAAGAAACATACAACAGGAGATACATAAACTCACAAGGATTCCTGCACAGAGCAAACCAAAACCAGTTGTATTGTATTACAGAGCCAAAAATGTCCAACTTTCAACAACCTTGAAATGGGTCACAGAGTCTGCTTAAATAGCAAGAAAATGCACCTAGCAAATTAATTACATGGGAGGCCAAAAATCCCACCAGATACACTGCACTAAAAAATGGCGCTCAAAATCATAAATGCAACAGGGGACAAATCATGGAGAAGCCAGAGAAGGACGAGGAGCAGGTGAGATTGGAATCTAGGCCGCTGCTCAGGGACTTCTCTCATCAATCAGGTGGTTGAATCTGTCAACTCGACCCATACCTTCTACAAAATCTGCCATTAATGTTTCAACTACTCACAGCCTCTGGAAACGCAGCCGTAACAAGCCTCTGAAGTTTTTCCTGCCCAAACACGGTCATAGATACAAAGAAAAAAACCTGTTGCTGCAAGCTTTAAACATGGCCGTTGATCCAAAACTCATCACCGTCATCGACGGCCCCAAAAGTGTCAAAAAGTTGCCACCAACCAGATCGTCCCACGTAGGCACTTCAAGTTTCCATCGCTGGGTCCGTTTTATCCTTTTACCTTTTGAGAAGCCCCTGGAAATGCACGTGGAAGCCAACACCTGGTGCCTTCCGTATCCCCTTTGAAACAATAAAGAGTCTCCCGAGACACTCCCGTGGAAGCCGCCACGTGGTGCCCTCCGCGCTCCTCATGAGAAACACTAGAAACATCACTGGGACTCATGCGGATGCCGACACTTAGTAGCATCTGCAACCCTCAAGAAACATTAGAGACCCTCCCTTGAAACTTTGTGGATGGCAACACTTGGCATCCTCCGTGCTGCTCAGAAACTTTAAGGGGCCACTTTGAAACTCAGGCGGAAACCAACATGTGGAAGGTTCCGTGTTACCTTTTAAACATATAGAAACTTGAAAGAAACAGGTAGAAGTCCCGGGATCCTCCGCCACGTGTCACAATCCGCCACACTTGATACTTTAATGAAGGGTCCCACCTCCAGCCTCACTGACCATTGCAACAAAAAGAAACAAACGTGGAAGCTGACACTTGTCAGCTTCCGCGGCAACCTCAAGGGACAGATGGCGTATTCCACACGCCCGTTGCAACATATAGAGAATGCCCCCGCAGGTGACACGCAGCACTTTCCGCGCGAAGTAACTAAAAACTATGTCAGAAACATTAAAGATACGTGGCACGATCCACAGCTCTCAGACCCTTCACTGGGACCCACCCCCGCGTCTTCACTTAGCATCAAAATAAACAAGAAACATTACACGGGGGTCGACACCTGTCACACTCCGCAGCCACAGCTAAAGACACATGGCGCCTCCCGCGCGCACATAGAAACTTATTGGGAGTGTCTCGGCTGACGACACGTGGCGTCTTCCGCGGGGGGGAACTTGAAACATAATAGAAACATTTAAAGAGTCTTTGAAACACCGGCGAAGACTGACACTTGGCAAGATCCGCTGCAACTTAGAAACTTTTTGAAACTCAAGCGAACAGCGACACATGGCAAGCTCCGCGTTGCTTTGAGAAACATTAAGGATCATCGAACCCTTCAGAAACTTGGCAGAAACTATGAAACTTTAGGGTCTTCCGGGTGCCTCCACATGGCACCTTCCGCGGCACTTTTGAAACTTAAAAGAAACTTTAAAGAAACATCGGCGGAAGCCGACATGTGGCGCCATCCGCAGCAAGCAACTTAGAAACAAAACAGATACAGCATCTGCTACGTGGCACACTCCGCATTAGAGTTACACTCAAAAATAAAAGCACGGCAATAAACTGGGGCTCGACACTTGGCAGCGCCCATGGTGTTTGATACAAATTGACCCTTCCAACCACACTTAGAAACATTCAGACACTGAGCCTGTGACCCAATATTCATTCGAAAATGCATCTGACTCATTTTTTTATCATTTTCAAGGGACCGAGGGAGACTTCACAAGTTTGCCAACATACATTTCGCCTTTGCATACACAGAACTTAACAATTTTCTCAAATGCGACAGGAAAAATAGTTAAACAATGCATGTGGGCCGGGGAACAATTTAAACCAAGGCACTAAGGGTCTGAAGGAAAACACACAGGAACCTGCAAATTGGAAGTCAAAACCCTAACCCTAGGTGAACACCACCACGGCCTTCTTTGCATATCGGAAATGTACATTCACTCATGCATGTGATCTTTTGCATGTACGTCGGCCTTGTATAAAGACCTGCATGTCTGCATGTATCTGCGAATTGTATATGAGATATAATCGCTCTTGCATGTGCGGACCCCACTTTCCCTTGCATCTTTTGATTGTATGTCGGCAATATACATTTGCCTTATGCATCTCTTCTTGTATGTTTCCTTTGTATGTAGGCTTTGTATCTTTGCTTTGCATATGCCAACATACATTCTCTTTTGTATATGGCCCCTGCACATTTCCTTTGTATATGCGAACATACAATGGCGAATGTACATGCGAACATACATTCTCCCTTGCATATTTGCCGAAGTACATTTGACTTTGTATCTTTGACCTGTATGCCACCGATGTATCCATGTATCATTTTTTCCTTGCATGTCCTCCTTGTATGTGCGAACATACAATGGCCAATGTACATTTCCTTTTGTATATGCACTTGTATGTGCGAATATACAAAGCAACATACAAGCAAAAACACGTATGAACCCAATGCACATTGTCTTTGTGTATCGCCGATATAAATTCCCCTTGTATGTATGACTTGCATCTTTACTTTGCATCTTTGTCATTGTATATTGCACTTGTACATATGAACATACAATGGTGAATGTATATGCAAATATACATTGAAAAATGCATACACAAATACTAGACATGAAACTGAGAAATCCCTATGATAGAAAATACTTAAAGCTAAAAGATTTCTAGGTTTTTCTGGGTTTTCTGCAAAGATTCTCAAGGTGAGATTTTTGAGCTTTTTTTCAAGGCAAAGCATGAATAATTTGAAGGATTTAAGCTTTTTTGGGTCATTTCTAAAGGATTTTCAAGGAAAATACAAGGTGAACTATTTAACTCTGCATAGAGGAAAATGGGTCAACAATTTGGTGACTTCTATAGGATGTTTGTCTGTTAAACATAAGATCAGTAGCCTTAAGCATCTATTGGGCATGGGGTCAAGTCTAAAACATGCTAAAAAACTGGACCCTGCCTCCAAAACACAAAAAGAGGAAGGGGCCGGCATTCTCCTAATGACAATGCAGCCTGTGCAGAAGCACTTAGGGAAAGGGAAAACTAAAATAGAAATGAAACCTACTCTAATCCTAAACTAACCAGTCAGAGGTGACTCTAAACAAAGCCATTAACTGGTTCTTGAAAGTAATTGCCCTTCCTTAACAATTTACAATATTTTTGATGTACATGGGCAGTTAAAAAGAGATGAAGGGGAAATGGGTATATGACAAATTGGTAAAACACCCCCCACAAAATAGAGATAAACTCACCTATCCACCTAGACTGATTGCTGATGTTACTAGCTTGTGGTGAATAAATAGGCTGATCCCACCCATTTTGATGCTCAACTTCATGCTTAGAGGTAAGCATGACAAGTGGTGACTCCTCTTGATGTGTCTCCAGCTGGGCTAGATGTTTGATTGGGAATCCCCTTGAAGTGACATGTAAATCATGTTTGATCTCATGTCTCTGCTCTGATTCTTTCTCTTCTTGCTCTTCATTTGGCATGATGGTGTCCTCCATTTGACTCTCATGTTGCTATTGTGTGTGAAACAGCTGACTTGGGACCTCATTTCTTTGTCCTTCCTCATTCAAGGAAACCAAGAATATTGATATAATGTCATCATGGTTGCATTCCTCTTCTTGCTGATCTGAATACTCTAGTTCCTGTGATTCTACTACAAATATGGCTGCCTTCACCTTATGAACAAGATGTTCATGATTTTTTGATTTAGGCTCAGAAAATGAGTTGTGCACATGTTCAAAAGAGAAAACCTCCCCACCAAGAAGTTGATATCCCTGCTGGATAATAAAGAACAAATCTTCAATTTGCTCTTGCCCATGTTCAGTCTTCTCATTATTTTCAATAAAGCATGGAAGCTCTCCAAGCATATCAACATAATCAGCCTTTGGATAATCTAGCATAGAGCAACATGCCTGGCCTTCTTTATGGTTTAGAAACTCACTGTCACACTCAGCCTCAACCTGCAGCAATTTGTCATGATTTTTGGTGTTCTCTTGTTGCTGCAAATTCACAACCAGCTGCACATATTCCTCATCTTCAACATAATGAGGTAGCTCATGAAGTAGGGCAGCATCATCCATTTCTAAAGTGACATTAACAATACTCACAGGT
This sequence comes from Cunninghamia lanceolata, assembly GCA_027924645.1. Taxonomy (NCBI): domain Eukaryota; kingdom Viridiplantae; phylum Streptophyta; class Pinopsida; order Cupressales; family Cupressaceae; genus Cunninghamia; species Cunninghamia lanceolata. Next base: position 9,803,758 of record BSBN01000478.1, read on the forward strand.
GCAATAGGTTCAAACAATTCTATCTTTGTGAGTGTAGGAACAAATTGCTCCTCATTAGTTTTATCTTCTTCCACCTCCTCTTTTGGCTCATCTTTCCAAATATCTTGGTAGACAACTTGCCCACCCTTGAGGATTGAAATAGCATCAGGGAAAGAAGCCTGAATAACTTCTTGAATTTCTTGGAGGGGAGAGGGTTCTAGACAAATTTGTTCTTGGGGAGTGATAATTTGAGTTTGCACAGGAACAAGGACTTGTGAAGGGATATAGGCGTTGAAGCTTGGAAACTTGTGGAGTCTAGGTTGCTCTGTAGGTTGAACATGTGCAGAAGAAAGCGACTGGTTGAAATTTGGAATTGTAAACACATGCTCTTTTAACTTAGCAATCTCATCATAACCGTCCATGTTAAGCCCATCTGATAACGGGATTTGAAAACTGGGAAGGGGTTTTGGAGGTGTAGATGGACTAACCTGCCTAAAGCTTGGAATTTTAATTTTTGGGGCTTCTTCAGCAGCAGGCTGAGCAAGTGTCATCCTTATAGCAAGGTTTTCTTGAAAAACCTCCTCTTGTTCTTCTTGCTGCTGGTCACGTTTTACCATTTCTATAAATTCATCAGCCTCCCTATTTAGATTTAGAGGCATCTTCTTGAGAGCATACATGCTTATGATGCTGAGATCATAAAACCGCTGAGGCCGACTGTACCCTGCTACTCTTTTGGCCTTATCTAAATTTCCGTCAAGCTTTAGAAAACCTTCCATGAGCTCATTAAAAGCATCAATATTCTCAGGGGCAACATTAGGGGTAGGAGGAAGGTAAGCATCATGAGGATGCTGATATTCTACAGGGGCAGGGCTGTATGGCATAAAATTAGAGGCATTTAGGGCCTGGTATTGCTGATACAGGGGCCAATACCCTGTATATGGATTAGGGGCAGGGGAATAGCCACGATTCCAGTAAATTTCTGACATTTATAGCATCTAAATGCTGCATAATCATAAAAATATCAGAATGAGAACAAAATAGGTCTGCAACCAAAGAAAAATTGGATACATACCAGAGAAGGAGTCGCCAGGTGATTGAAACGCTTCTGGAAGCTGAATAGACCAAGAAAATCACCAAAATCCTAACCTTTGATAAAATTTTAGGTACTTGGGCTGTTGAAACCAGCTGATTCATTCAGTAGAGTCACCATGGTGTTTGTATTGCCTCCAAAGGCTGGTAATACTAGGAGAAACACCAAATCTCTTAATATCTTGATGAGAAGTTCATCGAACTTGTCCCACCCGGCGTGCCAGAATTGTTATCACCCAGATTTGCACCCTTTGATGCAGTTGTGAAACTTTAGCAATCTGGAGTAACATGGGAATGATCTCGAAGTGTGGGACCTTGTGAAATGAGATCAAACCTCCAAAGAAGGCCGGCTTCCTCTTTCTAAGCCTAATGCTTAGAGAAATACATCTAAACCTTGTACTAGTGCTTGCAGGGAAAAGGGTTAGAAGGAATGTTGAAATGAACTAAGTGATACACCAGATTAAAATATGTTTGGCTGCAACCGAATAGACACAGTAATAATCTCACAGCTAGAAAGACTTACATAGACTCATATTAATTCTAGAGAGGACTAGGAGAATAGACACAGTGCTAAAAATAATAACAGAGGCAAAAATACCAGTTTATATTGATTATAGAGGCCAAGTAGCCATTACAAAGAATAGCCTAGAAGAACAACCAACCCCATATACATATGTTTTCCATGTATTTATAGAATTTTACATTTTCAGTCAGTTACAATAAATTCTCGCCCATGGGCGTTGTTAGAAAATACCTCCGCTGAAGGGACGTCCATCTGCCTAAAGTTATGGTATAAAAGATCTGAAACAGGGTAGATGAAAGATATTTTTCATCTTTAATGTGGTCTACAGAGTCATTGATTTGTAGCAAAGAATGCAACAAATATCTTTAGCTGAATATGCAACAGTCGTTGTTGAAACGTCACGATGGCCAAGCATGCAACGCCAGATCTGTTATCACCTAGATTTGCACCCTTTGCTACAGTTGTGAAACTTTAGCAATCTGGAGTAACATGGGAATGATCTCGAAGTGTGGGACCTTGCGAAATGAGATCAGACCTCCGGAGAAGGCTGACTTCCTCTTTCTAAGCCTAATGCTTAGAGAAATACATCTAAACCTAGTGCTAATGCTTGCAGGGAAAAGGGTTAGAAGAAATACTGAAATGAACTAAGTGATACACCAGATTTAAATATGTTTGGCTGCAACCAAATAGACACAATAATAATCTCACAGCTAGAAAGACTTACACAGACTCATATTAATTCTAGAGAGGTCCAGGAGAATAGACACAATGCTAAAAATAATAACAGAGAGGCAAAAATACCAGTTTATATTGATTATAGAGGCCAAGTAGTCATTACAAAGAATAGCCTAGAAGAACAACCAACCCCATATACATATGTTTTCCATGTATATATAGCATTTTACATTTTCAGTCGGTTACAATAAATTCTCGCCCATGGGCGTTGTTAGAAAATACCTCCACTGAAGGGACATCCATCTGCCTGAAGTTATGGTGTAAAAGATCTGAAACAGGGCAGATGAAAGATATTTTTTATCTTTAATGTGGTCTGCAGAGTCATCGATTTGTAGCAAAGAATGCAGCAAATATCTTCAGCTGAATATGCAACTGTCGCTGCTGAAACGTCACGATGGCCAAGCATGCAATGCCAAATCTGTTATCACCCAGATTTGCACCCTTTGTTGTAGTTGTGAAACTTTAGCAATCTGGAGTAACATGGGAATGATCTCGAAGTGTGGGACCTTGCAAAATGAGATCAGACCTCCAGAGAAGGCTGGCTTCCTCTTTCTAAGCCTAATGCTTAAGAAATACATCTAAACCTAGTGCTAATGCTTGCAGGGAAAAGGGTTAGAAGGAACGCTGAAATGAAATGCTGAAATGAACTAAGTGATACACCAGATTTAAATGTGTTTGGCTGCAACCGAATAGACACAGTAATAATCTCATAGCTGGAAAGACTTACATAGACTCGTATTAATTCTAGAGAGGTCCAGGAGAATAGACACAGTGCTAAAAATAATAACAGAGGCAAAAATACTAGTTTATATTGATTATAGAGGCCAAGTAGCCACTACAAAGAATAGCCTAGAAGAACAACCAACCCCATATACATCTGTTTTCCATGTATATATAGCATTTTACATTTTCATTCTGTTACAATAAATTCTCGCCCATGGGCGCTGTCAGAAAAATACCTCCGCTGAAGGGACGTCCATCTACCTGAAGTTATGGTGTAAAAGATCTGAAACAGGGTAGATGAAAGATATTTTTCATCTTTAATGTGGTCTGTAGAGTCATCAATTTGTAGCAAAGAATGCAACAAATATCTTCAGCTGAATATGCAACTGTCGCTGCTGAAACGTCACGATGGCCAAGCATGCAATGCCAGATCTAAAATTTGAAAGTGAGAAAACCCCTGAAAAGCCCACCAAATGAAAGAGGAGGCAAAAACATGCACTTTTGCCTTTTGCAGCATGTGGAAATTTGCTAAAATGGAAGAGATACAGGCGGTCAAAGTTGCAGTCAACTGCCTGTATATATCGCTTTGCATCTGTGTATATATCACTTTATGAATCGGCCTCTGAAACTACCTTTGGATATGCATAGTGCTTTGTATATGGCCTCTTGCATATCGGCTTTGTATATATGATTGTATGTTTAAAGATACAATGCAAATATATAAACACGTGTATACAATGCGCGAACCCCAACACTAAACTTGGCGAATTTGACTTTACAGTCGGGTCCGCCTTGTATACTTCTTTCTTGTACATTTCATTTGTATATCGCAAGATACAATGCACTCAATATACAAGCCGCGGACCTGAACCACTATGAATCATATTGCAATCGCCATCGGGTCTGAGCCATGCATGGTCCTCTTTGTATATAACCAATGTATGTTTTGCTTGTATGTCCAAATATACAATCGCAAATGTACATTGGTGGACCCCACCCTTTGCATCTCCTCCTTGTATGTTTGGCAAAAGTCCCTTTGTATGTTCTACCGATGTACATCACAAATGTACATCGGCCTTTGTATGTTAACCCTGCGTGCAACCTTCTTTGCATATCAGCAATGTACATTCACTCTTGCATGTGATCTTTTGCATGTACGTCAGCCTTGTATAAAGACCTGCATGTCTGCATGTATCTACGAATTGTATATGAGATACAATCGCTCTTGCATGTGCGGACCCCACTTTCCCTTGCATCTTTTGATTGTATGTCGGCGATATACATTTGCCTTATGCATCTCTTCTTGTATGTTTCCTTTGTATGTAGGCTTTGTATCTTTGCTTTGCATATGCCGATATACATTCTCTTTTGTATATGGCCCCTGCACATTTCCTTTGTATATGCGAACATACAATGGCGAATGTACATGCGAACATACATTCTCCCTTGCATATTGCCAATGTACATTTGACTTTGTATCTTTGACTTGTATGCCGCTGATGTATCCATGTATCCTTTTTTCCTTGCATGTCCTCCTTGTATGTGTGAACATACAATGGCCAATGTACATTTCCCTTTGTATATGCACTTGTATGTTTTCCTTGTATGTGCGAATATACAAAGCAACATACAAGCAAAAACATGTATGAACCCGATGCACATTGTCTTTGTGTATCGCCGATATACATTCCCCTTGTATGTATGACTTGCATCTTTACTTTGCATCTTTGTCATTGTATATTGCACTTGTACATATGAACATACAATGGCGAATGTATATGCAAATATACATTGAAAAATGTATACACAAATACTAGACATGAAACTGAGAAATCCCTGTGATTGAAAATACTTGAAGCTAAAAGATTTCTAGGTTTTTCTAGGTTTTCTACAAAGCTTCTCAAGGTGAGATTTTGAGATTTTTTGCAAGGCACAGCATGAATAATTTGAAGGATTTAATCTTTTTTGGGTCATTTCTAAAGGATTTTCAAGGAAAATACAAGGTGAACTATTTAACTCTGCATAGAGGAAAATGGGTCAACAACTATATAGACACTCTTGTATTCCTATTTATAGAGGGAACCTTCTACTTTTTCAATTGAACAATATTTGTGAGCCTTTGATTTGGTATCTTTGTAGAGCACCACTTGAACATTCTAGTAATGTCGATGGGGTCACTTGTGCAATGTTATTGTGTCTCTTGATCATTGTACCAGCTACATGTTTTAATTCACATATTGTTTTTTCTTTGTGTCATATGTGCATATATGGTTGAGTAGTGTCATTAAAGGCACTTATGTAGTACTTTTTGCCTCTTTTATCCTGATCTACATTCATTCGAGGGTTCCTTAATTATAGCAGACACCAATTCTTCTTCAGCAAAGTTTACCAACTTCTACATGCTTTAGGATTTCTTCATGTTCTTCATCTTTGAGGGACATCTTTTGAGGAGGTTTTTTTGTCCTTCTCATTCTCTCTTTTGGAGAGGATTTTCCCCAGTGGGTTTTCTCCCTTTCCTTGTTTGAGAGATCTTTTATACATGGGTACCTCATTAGGCCTTGTTGTCGAGACCCATCCATGCATTATTCAGTGTTTATCTTTCTCCCTAAGTATCACTTAAGGGGCGTGTTAGTGTGAACATTTTTTTACCTAGCTAGTTTGACGAGGTCCTATTCACATGCTACACTTAAGCACACTTAGAGATTTTTTTACTTTTATCTCACCTCATGAGTGTACAACATGTGTCCTCACACTTGTCTCAACTGAGCCCACATGTGTCACACCTTTGGAGGGGTATTCAGATGTCTAGTCCTACCTTCTCACCTCCTCATCCTTACCTTTATGTGTAAGGGCTTCTATGTACATTTTATACACTTTGTATGATAATATTGCTATCTTGCATTTTCTTGTTTGTGGATTGTTTGATCTTGCAAGTTGATATTAGTTGCTCTAATAGATTTTACATATCACAAGACCAACAAGAGAAGGCACTATCAGGGTGAAGATCAAGGCTTTTTCAAATATGAAGATTAGAGGGAGATAGGCCTTCATCCATAGAACACTTGGGACCAATAGTCTCCTTACATAGTCCATAACATTTTGAGAGATTTGTGAGATGAGTCTCCAATGACCTTGGAAAATCTGATGATTTCGTTTAAGAAAAATCGGCCAAACGATGAAAGTAAGGCCAAGCTCCCAAGACACCTTAAGAGTGCTAGCCATAGAAGGTGGTCAACCCATGCTAGTCCAAAACTCATACAACTAAGTAGCAAGGATAACAAGCCAGTTCCAAATATGCCACCATTATCTCCAAATACCTAGAGCGAAAGGGTATTCCAATAATAGGAGAGTAGAAGATTATTCCTTAATACTACAAAGAACACATTTTGAGGGGCCCTTAAATCCATGCTTTTTAATATTATCCCAAGTGAGACATTTATTGTGAGAAAGAAGCCACATGAAGAAGTTGCATTTACGCTAATTGAGTTTGTTCTAGATTTTCCTCCCCCAAGGAAAGTCTATATTCCCACAAATTTCCTTGTCAAGGGAAGAACATCTAAGAGTTGCCATATAAGTTCCTCTAAGATCATGGCCCCATGCAGGAACATCAACATCTTCAAGAGAGCAACATGGTCAATCTGCCATAATAGAAATAGGGTGGCCTAGGCTTTAGGAGAACTCCCTTCAGGTCAACTGCTAAAGTCTTTCCAATGATAGATCAAGGAACTCCCCACCTCAAGACTACTCTTAAATTTGGTAACTCTAGACCATCCCACTACCATAAAGGTTTGGCTTAAAGGCTAGAGAAGAGGAAAAGAAGAGAGGAGTGAGGGTGAAGATCCCAAGCATCTTTCCATAAAAGAGCTCTTTGACCATTTTTTATAATCTAGGAGAGACCATCCTTGACCAACGAAGCTCCATTCTTAATATTGTTCTAGACAATTGAGTCTCTTCTAGCCAAATCTATTCTTGGGAGCTCAAAATTAGCAACCCCACCCAAGTATTTAAAATTTAGCATTTTAGCCCGCGATTGATTTGGATTGTTACACCATTTCCAATAAAGTTTAGCTTCTAGGGCTTGACTATTGAGAAAGGTTTGCCTAAGACCTAGGCCACCATTTTGCTTAGGTCCACACACTTGATCCTAGCTAATAAGACTCCATTATTAGAATCCAAGTTGCTTACCCATAAAAATTTCCTAGATAGAGCATCAAAATCATTAAAATTTTCTATAGAGCATCAAAATCATTAAGGATGCTTTTGGGGTAGATAAAACAAGGAACCTAAAGATAGTTAGAGCTTGTAAAACATAATTTAGCAAAGTTAGTTAACTAGTAAGGGATAGCCATCAAAAGGTACAATGATCAACCTTCTTTCAAAATTTGCTAATGATCTTCTTCCACTAATCCCTCTTGGGATTAGAAACAGATAAGGGGATGCCAAGATAATAAAACAAAAGCTACCCTTTTGAAATGGATAATAAGAATAATTCATTGTTCGATGCTCAAGGGGGTAGTAAAGAAGAAGAAATTGGACTTATCCTTATTAATATATTGACCAAAAGTAGCCAAATAACTATTAAGAGCTTTCCTAAGATTAATAGCTTCTTGAATCTTAGCAACACCCAACAAACATTATGTCATCAACAAATTGGAGATGGTTTTGAGGTTATATATTCTGAGAAATGGTCCAACCATGAATACAACCACTAACGCTCTAGTTCTTAATAAATCTCCCCAAACCTTCAACCATTAAGATGAAGAGGTAAGGGGATAAGGGATTGCCTTAACGTAGCCCCCTAGAGGTAGAGAAGAGGGGGAGGGAATGCCATCAATTAATACTAAAAAGGATGGAAATACCACATAGCTCATCACCAATTCAATATGTTTTGAACAAAAACCAAAGGCCAAAAGAATGTTCCTAAGAAAAGACTATCTGACCCTGTCATAAGCCTTGGACATATCCATCTTGATAAACATAGATTTATCTTTGGAGTAAGACATAGAGTCAATGGCCTTAGTAGCCAATGATACCATCAAGGATCTGACACCCCTTTACAAACTCACCCTACTCAAGAGAGATGAGAGAAGCCATAATTTATTTCAAGCAATCCACAATGAGTTTGGTGATGATCTTATAAGTGACATTATAAAGAGCAATAGGATGAAACAAATCAAAAGAACCTACACCCTCCCTTTCAGGAATATAAATTAGGATGTGGTATTAAGTGCTTTAAGCAGCCACTTGTTATCCGAAGACTCTTGAACCACCTCTAAAAGATCAATTTTCAAGATATCCCAAATTATTGAAAGAATTTAATGGGAAAACCATATAGGCCAGGAGTCTTCCCTTTCTTCATCTAGAAAACCACATGCTCAAGCTCCTTGAGAGTGTTATGTCAGAAAAATGCACCCTCAGGGGCTTTTTCCTATTAAGGTTTAGCTCCTAAGTCTTTAGATTGCATTTAGAGGATCTTGCATGATAATTCAGACTCCCGATGAGAAAACCCTTGGACCTTGTGACAAATGGGCCCTAAGGGGGACTATGTTAATGATCCCTGAGCAAAAACAAGGGGGTGGACTTAGGCGCTAGTGCCCTAGTCCAGCCCTATTTTGGGTCTACCCTAAATTCAAATGTCGGGTTTGTGACCGTTATTTGGTTTCCAGGTCGACATCATAAGTTTTAATTACGAAATTCTTGGCGGGAATCTTAGTAGTTGCATATATAAGCATGATTAAGTTATCATTTGTAGACTAGAGAGAAGATTATTGCGAACTTTATACATACTTGAGATTTTTATGATATCATGGTGTTGCAGATCATAGCATTGTTATTGTGTTTGTTTTTGTAGGTTTGATTACATCTTCTCCCCATTGCATTGAAGAGCTTCTTCCTTCCATGAGAGCTTCATCATCAAGGTGACATCTATTGTGTTTTATCATCATTATCATTTGGATTTTTGCCTATATCCCACAAGGATACACACTCTCTCTGACAACGGTGTTCGGAAGACTTGAATGTCTCTCCGGGCTTGACTGAGGCAAGCCTCTAAACACCACAACCCCCTCCCACACTTCTTGTGATTACAGGTTACAGGTTGTGAAAGCGGAAGAAGTGAAATTGCAGGGAGCAGGAGGACACTGTGGAGATTTCAGATCCCGAAGGAGGAGCTTGCCTAGACTAGGACGCCATCAACCTTGTCCTCCGCATCCGAAGCTGATGCAGGAGCATCTAGTGGTGTAAGGGAAATCTTGCATCACCCAAAAAAAGATGTGTTTCAAAATTGTTGATGTTCTTTCCATTTCTTTTCAAAATTTGTGGTTCTAGTTCCATAATCGCTTGAATAATGATGTAGAACTTTAGTTTTTCCAAACTGCTAAAAATAGCAACCTGTTATTTTTAGAAAGTTTGCATTTGGGCACAGAATGAAGTGAAATTTTATAGGAAGTTTCATAATTGAAAAATAAGACCTTTGGTGAAGGAATCACGCAAAGATCATTTGCAAGCTGAAAGATATTAAAGTTTTCGTTTCCTGAAAAATGCATGAAAATTATTCAAACTCAGGTTTGAGGAACTAAACGGCCCCGTACAGGCCCGAAAATGGCCAAAACCGGTAGAGCACTACGCGAGCTTTCTAATGCATAAAATGATTCATCAATCGAACACCTGGATCAAAAGTTATGGCTCCTGGAAGTTGACTTATTTTTGGAGGGAGAAGCAAATTTTAAAATTAGGTTGTTGGCCACCAAAAGGGCTATTAATAACCATTTTTGGGAACCTTGGGCAGTAGTAGAGTTAAGGTGGAAAGTGTAGAGTCAAGAATAGGTGGGAAAACATAAACCCTAGCTGATTTGGGGTTACAGAAGGCTGATGATTCTAAAGTCTTGCGAGAGGAAGCTGTAATGTGTTGCAGCATGTGGAGGGTTGCTTCCTTTGATTGTAATTGAGCTTCTGTAATGTAATAAGTTGTCCAAATCAATAAGAGAAAGTTCTATTTTCTGTGTTTAATTTTTGTTGTTGTGTGTTTTGTGATTTACCCCCTTCATCAAGTGGTATCAGAGCAAGGGTTCCTGAGTGTGTAGACAGATCACCGACCGTGAGGCAGTTTGCACCTGGACCTGAGGTTGTGGGTTTTCTGCGGAGATCAAGATGCATCCACGAAGAAATCATATTGGGAGGAATGCTTTGACAGAAGAGGGTTTTAGAGCCCTGCAAAGGCAAATTGATGCATTGCAAGAGGAGTTGCGAAGAGGGTTTGAGCCAAGAACAAGAGAAGAGAGCGAGGATGAAGCTGAAGAAGAGCTATCTGAGGAAGAACAAGAAGCTGCAGGAGATCCTGTAGAAGTTAGGCTATTGAGGGCCATTTCTAAGATTGGAAAGAGACCCAGGATCAAAGTTTCTACATATTCTGGAGATTTGAATCTGAAACAACTCATTGATTGGATCAATGACATGGAGGAGTATTTCAAGTATGAAGATGTGGAAGACCCAGATCGGGTCAAGTTTGCAAAAATAAAGTTGAAGGGCCATGCAAGTATTTGGTGGAAGGAGGTCCAGTTAGAGAGGAACAGAAGAGGAAAAGGAAAGATCACCAGATGGGATCGGATGGTGGAGAAATTGAAGAAGCAGTTCATTCCTGTGGACTATGAGATGGAGTTGTTGAAGAAGCTGCTAGGATTGAAGCAAGGTAACAAGTCTGTCAAGGAGTATACAGAAGAGTTTTATAAGATTACTATCAGGACAGGCCATGTAGAGCCTAATAAGGAGAAGGTAGCCCATTACATTAATGGGTTGAGACCAAGTATTTAAGAGGAGCTGAGCCTGGTCAGAATGACCACCATAGAAGATGCATACTGGTTTTCCCTGAAGGTGGAAGAGAAGCTGAATAAAAGATTTGACAGCAAGCAAAGGGGAAGAGGTCAAGGTGGAAGGACTGGTGGAAGACCCTATGGGGGGCGAAATGAAGATTCAAAGAAAAGTGAAGAAGTCGGCACCAGTCGAAATTAGCGAGGAGATAATATCTACCGCCCTCGTGACCAGAACAATGGTGAATAAAGAGGAAGAGGAAGAGGCAGACCTGGGCAAGGACCTGGAAGAGGAGGTTTAAGAGGAACCTGTTTCCAATGTGGAGAAGAAGGGCATCAAGCATACGAGTGTCCACAACATCAAGGAAGGACAAATAGAAGACCTGAAGGTAATGCACGAGTTGCACATGTAGATGAAGATGCACATTCTGAGCATTCTGAAGATGCTGAAAGGTGAGAAACCCTAGTTGTCAAAAGAACCCTGCTGAATGAGGAGAAAGAACCAAATTAGATGAAGAGTTTATACTGCACAAGGTGCAAATGTGAAGGCAAGTGTTGTGATATTATTATTGACAGTGGAAGCACTAACAATCTTGTTTCAGAGGAGATGGTTGACAAGAAGAAAGCATCCACATCCATATCGGATTGCATGGTTGCAGAAGGACCACAGAGCTTTGGTTAATGAGCAGTGTTCAGTGAAGTGCAAGATTGGGGACTACCATGATGAGGTGTTGTGTGACATCATACTGATGGATGCATGTCATATGTTGGTGGGGAGGCCGTGGCAGTATGATAGGAGCATTGTCCATGATGGTCATGCAAACACATATTCGCTAACAAAGGATGGAGTTCGTCATAAGTTGAAGCCCTTGAAGGAGGTGGAAGAAAAGGTATGTAGTACTGCCATAATTTGCTTGGTAGATGGTAGGAAATTTTTGCAGGGCATGAAGCATGAGCGTCATTGTTTTGCATTGATTCCTAAGATTAGTCAAGATAAATGTGAAGATGTACCAGCCCATAGAATGACTCCAGCAGAGAGTGAAGAGTTGAACAAACAAGTTCAAGAGTTGTTGAGGAAGGGATTGATAAGAGAGCCTAAGTCCATGTGTGGTACCTGCAGTACTAGCACCAAAGAAAGATGGAGAGTGGAGAATGTGTACAGACTCTTGAGCCATCAATAAGATCACAATCAAGTACAGATTTCCATTACCCAGAATGGATGACATAATGGATTGTTTGAGTGGAGCCAAGTACTTAACGAAGATTGACCTAAAGAGTTGGTATCATCATATCTAAATCAGAGAAGGAGATGAATGGAAGACAGCTTTCAAGACAAAGGAGGGTTTGTATGAGTGGTTAGTCATGCCATTTGGGCTAACCAATGCACCGAGCACATTCATGCGGCTCATGAATGAGGTATTGAAAGAATTTTTTGGGAAGTTTTGTTATTGTTTGTTTAGATGATATTTTAATTTTCAGTAAGACTTGGGGTGAGCACCTGATGCATATCAGAAGAGTTTTGGAGAAGCTGAGAGAGGAGAAGTTGTTGATTAATCTGAAGAAATGTAGTTTTGCAAAGAAGGAGTTGGTATACCTAGGATTTGTTGTCTCATCAGAAGGTCTTAAGATGGACCCAGAGAAGGTGAGAGCTATCCTTGAATGGCCTATGCCAAGGAGTACCACAGAGGTAAGATCTTTTCATGATTTGACAAGTTTTTACAGAAAGTTTATCAGGAATTTTAGTAGCATTTGTGCACCCCTAACTGAGACAATGAGAGGGGATAGAAAAGAGTTTAGATGGACTAAAGGAGAAGACAAAAGCTTTGATACATTGAAGCAGAAAGTTACAGAGCAACCTGTTTTGGTACTTCCAGATTTTAATAAGGTATTTCAGGTAGATTGTGATGCTCGTGGTAGTGCTATAGGAGTTGTTTTGAGTCAAGAAGGTAAGCCCATTGCCTATTTTAGTGAGAAGCTTGATGATGCCAAGAAAAAGTATTCTGTTTATGATTAGGAATTTTATGCAATAGTTCAGGCTTTGAAGAAATAGAGACATTATTTGTTGCCAAAAGAGTTAGTTTTATATACTGGTCATCAGGCTTTACAGTATCTTATTAGTCAATGGAAGTTGAACCAAAGGCACTTAAAATGGGTTGAGTTTTTGCAGAGATATACTTTTGTTTTGAAGCATAGGAGTGGGAAGTCCAACAGAGTTACAGATGCCTTGAGCAGAAGGCAAAATTTGTTGACAAAAATGAAGATAGAGGTTGTTGGGTTTGATGAACTCAAAAGTTTGTATCTTGAAGATCTAGATTTTGCAGAGGCTTGGAAATCTTGTCTGGAACCTGTTACTTTGGATAGGACAAAATGGTTGGATTTCATAATCTAAGATGGCATGTTGTTTAAAGGAAGCCAGTTGTGCATTCCGAGGAGTTCCATGAGAGAGAACTCGATTAAGGAGAAGCATAGTGGAGGATTGGCCGGACACTTTGGTTGAGATAAGACCATTGCTATTATTGGTGAAAATTATTATTGGCCATAGTTGTAGCAGGATGTGAGAAAATTTGTACAGAGTTGCAAAGTATGTTAGATGGCGAAAGGAGCAAGTCAGAATATAGGTTTATATCAGCCACTACCTGTACTAGAGAAGCCATGGGATGATATTAGTATGGATTTTGTTCTTGGCTTACCAAGGACATAGAGAGGACATGATTCCATTTTTGTGGTGGTGGATAGATTCTCAAAGATGGCACATTTTATTCCTTGCAAGAAGACTAATGATGCTGTTCATATTGCTGAATTATTTTTCAGGGAGGTGGTGAGATTACACGGTCTACCAAAGAGAATAGTTTAAGATCGTGATACCAAGTTTGTTGGTTATTTCTGGAGGACAATGTGGAAGAAGTTGAAGACAAATTTGAAGTTCAATTCTACACACCATCCACAGACTGATGGACAGATCGAAGTGGTGAATAGGAGTTTGGGTAACCTACTACGATGCTTAGTAGGAGATAAGCCCAAGGGATAGGATTTGATTTTACCACAGGCAGAATTTGCTTACAACAATTCTGTCAACAAGAGTACTGGTAAATCACCATTCCAGATTGTATATGGGAATAATCCAAGAAATGCTTCAGAGTTAAGGAATCTGGACAAAGGAGAAAAGACAAGTGCCGAGGCTGAAGACTTTGCAGAACACATGAAGAATTTGCATGAAGAGGTGAAAAAGCACATTAATAAGATGAATATTTAGTATAAGGCTAAGGCGGATCAGAAGATGAGATATAAGGAATTCCAAGTAGGAGATGAAGTCATGGTTCACTTGAAAAAAAAAGGTTCCCAATTGAAACATACAATAAACTGAAAATGAAGAAATTTGGACCATGTAGAATTTTGAAGAAACATAATTCAGGAAATGCATATGAGGTGGAGTTGCCGAGTGAGATCAACATTTCCCCTATTTTCAATATTGCTAATTTATCATAATATCATGAAGGTGGAACAGAGGATGGACCAACAGAAGAACAGTGGAGTATTCTGGCATCTACTTCAACAGAGGAGATAGAAGAGATCTTGGATAGCGGTGTGGGAAGAAGTACTCGGAACAGGAAATATGAAGAATATCTGGTGAAATGGAAAGGAAGGCCTGTTGAAGATTCTTCTTGGTTGTCTAAGGCAGAGGTTGACCATTTGGGTTTTCCTCACACAAACACATGAGACGTGACATGTTCACTTCTCAAATTACCTTGGGTGTCTGATGCAAGAGCATCCAGTGGTGTAAGGGCAATCTTGCATCACCCAAAAAAAGATGTGTTTCAAAATTGTTGATGTTCTTTCCATTTCTTTTCAAAATTTGTGGTTCTGGTTCCATAATCGCTTGAATAATGATGTAGAACTTTCAGTTTTTCCAAACTGCTAAAAATAGCAACCTGCTATTTTTAGAAAGTTTGCATTTGGGCACGGAATGAAGTGAAATTTTACAGGAAGTTTCATAACTGAAAAATACGACCTTTGGAGAAGGAATCACGCAATGATCATTTGCGAGCTAAAAGATATTAAAGTAAATGTTTCCTGAAAAATGCTTGAAAATTATTCAAACTTAGGTTTGAGGCTCTAAACGGTCCCGTACAGACCTGAAAATGGCTGAAACTGGTAGAGCGGGTTCTTAGCGCGTAGAACACTCCACAAGATTTTTGACACATAAAACGGTTTGTCAATAGGACACTCGAATCAAAAGTTATGGCTCCTGGAAGTTGACCTATTTTTGGAGGGAGAAGCAAATTTTGAAATTAGGTTGTTGGCCGCCAAAAGGGCTATTAATAACCATTTTTGGGAACCCTGGGCAGTAGTAGAGTTAAGGGGGAAAGTGTAGAGTCAAGAATAGGTGGGAAAATAGAAACCCTAGCTGATTTGGGGTTACAGAAGGCTGATGATTCCAGAGTCTTGCGAGAGGAAGCTGTAATGTGTTGCAGCATGTGGAGGGTTGATTCCTCTGATTGTAATTAAGCTTCTGTAATGTAATAAGTTGTCCAAATCAATAAAAGAAAGTTCTATTTTTTGTGTTCAATTTCTATTGTTGTGTGTTTTGTGATTTACCCCCTTCATCAGAAGCCACAGAAACAGACTGGACAATGATCATCAAGGTTTGTAGAGCTTCCGACATCTGGAAGAATCTTCCTCAATGGACTAGGGCGCCATCAACATTGTCCTCCACTGTTAGATCACCAGAAACTAAAGATACAACAGAGATCAGTGTCGGAAGGAGATCGGGAATCCACTAAAAAAGTTGTACCTTAGACTAGGGTGCCATCACCATTGTCCCTGACATTTCTATTTTTTGAACTGCAAAAAACAGTGAGTTAAGGTTCTCTTCCCTTTGTCTAATTCCAGTAGCATTTGTCGTAATTTACAGATTTAATTATTGTTTTGCTTTAATTAGGGTTTTAAGTGCATTAAAGCATTAATTAGAGACATTGTGTGATAACTTCTGAATTTCTCAATAGAAAACAAAGTGACAACCCAATCTGATAGATGACTCTCTTCTCGATAGGAGAAGCACTTAGTTGAAAAGCCCTTGGAATGTTTTGTGGAAAGGAGGATCCAAACTAAAACAACCACATCCATCACCCCTCCTTTCCCCTCCTAAAATTTTTGGTGAACCCATGTTTTTGGACCTTTGGCACCTTGCTAAGTGTTGTTTGATAGATTGGCATCCATTCATTTTATTGCATTCAAAATTTTACAAAAAAATTGAAAATATTGGAAAATTTGCAAAAATTGGCATATTAGACTTGCATTTTTGTAAAATTTGAACTCATTGGCATTTAATTTAAATTAATTTATATTATTTGCATTAGATCTAATCCAAAATATAGAAATTCATCATTTACAATTCATTTGTATTGCATTTGCATGCTTGATTTGTTAGAAATTGCTTAAAATTTTGCATTTTTCATGAAAACCTAGTTTTGCATGAGCTAGGGTTGTAGTCAAAATCTTGTTTCAGATTTCAATACCTTGTTAAAACACTCATTAGGTCTGATTTCTAATTGTAGTGTTGCATCATAGTGGCCTCCTTGTGAAATTTCATGTCTAGGGTTTGAAAACTTGCATTTTTTTCACAAGATTTGGCCTTATCGTCTTGTTAGATTTTCACTCCAAGTGTGTTGTAACAGATTTTGTTACACTAATTGGTTGTTATTAGCATTATTATCTGCTGTCCCTTCTCAATTTCCTTACAACACCATTTCTTTTGGGCTTTTGCATTGAAATTTTGGGAAAATTTGCATATTTTTGATATCTTTGCACTAGGGTTTGATCTAGAGTGGCATTATAGGCATGATGTAACATATTTTTTGGCATTAGGTGGCTGTTATTATTGTTATAAGTTTCTTTCCATCATCATTTTCCTTACAACACCCGTTTCCCTACTCTTTTGCATTGAGATTTGGTGAAAATCGCATATTTTGGCCTATTTTCAATAGGTATTGGCTTATCGACCTTCTAGAGTTGCTTCAAAAGTGTGTTTTGAAAGATATTTTTGCATCAGTGGATTGTTATTAATCATATGATTTGTTGTCCCTCTTGAAAATCTTTACAACACCTCTTCTTTCATTTATTTGCATTGAGAAAAGTTGAAAAATCAAGCATTTTAGAGCATTTCGACATCACTTTTGCACTTACTTCTTTGCATAAGTTTTGAAAATCTTTGAAATCTGATTTGGCACTCATTTGAAAACATACATCATGGGCACTTCTTTGGAAGCTTTGTTTGCATACATCATAAACATTGATAATTTTTCCAAATTCACCCATGAGTATTCTCAAGTCTTGGAACAAATAGCATGCATATATGATGTTGATATTTCTATGTGTTCCACATATGAAATCCTCTGCTATATATCTGATTTTGATAGCTTCTAAAATGTCACAAGAATATATCCTCGGATATTAGATGATCTCACTAAATTCATAGCTAAAAATACATTTAGTAGTAATGACTTCAATATGTTAGATGAATCCTTAGATGACTTTATCTCTGTTGAATAGTCCACTATGATTCCTATTGCTAAAACATGTGACAACTTGGTTCTACCTTATGATCTCTCTCCCAAATTTGTTCCTCCTTATGAGGACGCTTTGATGCAAGAGGATGAATTCATTGACACATCCCTTATACCACAAAATCTTCATTCTAATGCTCACTCTGGCCAAGATGTAGCATTAGTAAATGAAGAGCTATCACCACTTTTCCATTCCAATGCTCTCCCTGGCCAAGAAGAAGCATTAGTAAATGAGGAACTTCCTTTAACAAAGAATATTCCATGGATAGATAATGAACATTCATTTAACAAAAATAAAAATCCTATCCCAATGCATGAAACCTTTATGGATCATCCTACCAACCTTTTTCCTTTAGTTGATTGTTCCAAAACCTTGGATATCACTAAGGAAGAGAAGACCTTTAATATCCCTCCTTTGATTGAATATTCAAGTCATTTGGACATCACTAAGGATTTAAAAAAAATTGATCACCTTACCTTCCCTTCATTCCTATGTTCTCTCTCCAAAAGATGTCGTACTAATGGATGAGGAAAGGTCTCTCACATTAAATCCCTCAAGGATGGATGATGAGATCACTCAAAACAAATTGCTTCTTCCACCTCTTAAGAGCATAATGGATAAGTACACTAATGTACCTCAACAAGAAAACATTCAACCTCACATCAAATTAAACCTAGAAGAACTTAACACTGAACAATTTGAAGACAAGAACAACAGTTGGGCTATGATACCTTGTGAACCCCTTTCCTCTAGGATTCGCAATGGGGAAAATGATGATTTACTTATCGACAAAGGTTAGTTTGGTTGTACAAGTAGGTAAGTATCTCTAACCCTTTATCTCTCGTGATGTGTTTCCCCTGTGATGTGATATGTGTTGTTAGGCCTCCTAGGATGACCCTTGATTCTCTTGTAAGGTCAAGGATACTAGGAGAGCACCTCTATCATGACCTTCTTCTATTTGTATCATCATTCTTCTATACTTGCCTCTCCTCTAATTTCATTGTTGTGTGTTGTGACTTACAGACATAGCGTTGTAGTTGGTGACTTGGGGGCACCCTCCTACATGACTGTCCCTAAGGCACTTGTTCTTCTCTCTAATTTATTGTTTACCTTCATCTAGTGTTTCCACCTACCTGGTAGATGACGAAAAACATATTATACTAATGCAGACCTAGTTTCCCTTTCACGAGTAATCACAAAAATGGACCTAGTCCATACATGACGATGGGGTTGTTTCATATTATCCGACGCTTGGCTTGTGGAATCACTCCATGTGATTTCGCTATCTTGATGTTGATGTCGATGTTATCTTATCTTGTTAACAACACTTTAACAATACTGTTGCTCTGTGCACTTTGTTTATCATGGATATCACCTTACTTGGCTCTTTCATGTAGTTGTTCATATGCATTGTTGTTTATCATGATTATTTGGACACTAACACTTTTCTTGTATGGATGTGTTTGTGGGAACATTCGGCGATCGCAAAATACATGTCACCTCTGGGGGGCATGGGCTTTGCGAGAGCTCGTGTTCCCTTTTGTGTTTTCTTTTTACCTTAACGTGCTTGATATCGATATGTGATGTCAACCACCTTAAGGTGGGGGCATATATAAGGTAAGTTGTCTGCTTTAGATGATAGTAAAGCGTGTTTGAACAATCTGAAAATCAATCACAATCATTTAAGCCCTCTACGGAGGTGGGATATCGAGCATATCCTTTTCTATCTTAAGCCCTCATCGCAAGGCGAGGATGGTGTATTACTTGGAGAGATTGCATTATCCTATCATTTTTAAAAAGTCCTCATTGCGAGGCGAGGAGCGGTTCTGTGACTAACTCAACCCTTAAGCGTGTTTTCGGCGGTTGTGGCGAAAGCCCAATCATCAATGTGTACCTGTAATGTGCCTAAGATGGTGATGAACCTAGCAATAGTTTCACTCCATCGCTTGTCTATCATGTTTTCTCTGTGTCTTCCAAGTGTGTGTGTATGGCATGTTTGTTCTCAAAGTGCAAGACTGGTGGCGATTATCTCCTCTACACTTTGGGATTTGTTTGGCACGTTTGTTCTCAAGGTGCAAGACCGGTGATGAACAACTCCTCTACACCTTGGGATTTTTTTTTGCGTGTCTGTTCTCAAAAAGTGCAAGACCGGTGGTCAACAGCTCTACACTTTTTGGGATTTGTTTGTTTACTTTCCTTGTACTTGCATTTTGCATTTCATATGGGAAAATCAAAAAGAAAATAATCACTACATTCACTGTATTCTCTGTGCTCTGCGTGTCTTCAATGTTGTATTCTTCATGTTTTGCATGACTGTATTGTTTTCTCCATGTTTTGTGTGTCTGTTATTGTCTTCAATGTGTTTGGCGTGTCTTCTCTGTGCTTGGCGTGTTTGATGTGTTTGTTGACCTTACTTTAATGCATGTATTGGCCTTGCATTAATACATACATTAAAGTGGGGGCTAAATGGTATGTTAGATTAAGGTTTAGCTCCAGGGTCTTTAGATTGCATTTAGAGCATCTTGCATGATAATTTAGACTCCTAATGAGAAAACCCTTGGACCTTGTGATAAATGGGGCCTAAGGGGGACTATGTTGATGATCCCTGACCAAAAATAAGGGGGTGGACTTGGGTGCTAGTGCCCTAGTTCAGCCCTATTTTGGGTCTGCCCTAAATTCAAATGTCAGGTTTGTGACTGTTATTTGGTTTCCAGACTGACATCATAAGTTTTAATTACGAAATTCATGGCAAGAATCTTAGTAGTTGCGTATATAAGCATGATTAGGTTATCATTAATAGACTACAGAGAAAATTATTGTGAACTTTATGCATACTTGAGATTTTTATGATATCATGGTTTTGTAGAGCATAGCATTGTTATTGTGTTTGTTTTTGCAGGTTGGATTACATCTTCTCCCCATGGCATTGAAGAGCTTCTTCCTTCCATGAGAGCTTCAGCATCAAGATGACATCTGTTGTGTTTTATCATCATTATCATTTGGATTTTTGCCTCTATCCCACAAGGATACACACTCTCTCTAACAACAGTGTTTAGAAGACTTGAATGTCTCTTCGGGGCTTGACCGAGTCAAGCCTCTAAACACCACAACCCTCTCCCACACTTCTTATGATTGTAGGTTACAGGTTGCGAAAGCGGAAGAAGTGAAGTTGCAGGGAGCAGGAGGACACTGTGGAGATTTTAGATCCCGAAGGAGGAGCCTGCCTAGACTAGGGCACCATCAACCTTGTCCTCCACATCCGAAGCTACAGAAACAGACTAGACAGTGATCATCGGGGTTTACAGAGCTTCTGACATTTGGAAGAATCTTCCTCAGTGGACTAGGATGCTATCAACATTGTCCTTCACTATTAGATCACCGGAAACTAAAGATATAGCAGAGATCAGTGTTGAAAGGAGATCGAAAATCCACATAAAAAGTTGTACCTTAGACTAGGGCACCATCACCATTGTCCCTGACATTTCTATTTTTCAAACTGCGAAAAATAGTGAGTTAAGGTTCTCTGCCCTTTGTCTAATTCCAGTAGCATTTGTCGTAATTTGCTGATTTAATTATTGTTTTGCTTTAATTAGGGGTTTAAGAGCATTAGAGCATTAATTAGAGACATTGTGTGATAACTTCTGAATTTCCCAGTAGAAAACCAAGTGGCAACCCAATCTGATAGATGACTCTCCTCTCGATAGGAGAAGTACTCGATTGAAAAGCCCTTGGAATGTTTTGTGGAAAGGAGGATCCAAACTAAAACAACCACATCCATCACCCCTTCTTTTCATATTAAACAGAGAGAAATGGGACTCATAAGTGATTTGTTCATATCCTTGGAGACTAGAAGAGGGATGTAGTTCAGAATGACCTACTTGTCCTCCATAGATAGAGAGCCACTTTCTTAGAAGAGAGAAGGAAAAAGTTGAATTGCTTCCCCACTTATATCATGAAAGGGGGACAAATGGTTCCCTTAGGCTAAGATGAGATTAGATATAATGTTCCCACTTCTCAATTTGACTCAATTATGAAAAAAGAAATATTCATATCTCCCTCATGCAACCAATAAATTCTCAATTTTTGTTTCCAAAAAATCCCCTCCCTTAAGAGCCATTCATTCAACTCTTTAGAAAGGGAGGATTCCCTGAGAAGATGATCTCTAGTCATGGCCTCTTCCTTGATTTGAAAGGTGATGGTATCTAGATCCTCTTGCACCTATTTCTTTTTCTCAATAATGTTTCCAAAATATGTTCTATTCCATTTTTTGAGCTTGTACTTCATATATTGAAGTCTTTTGAAGAAGGAATACATAACAGTACCAAAAGGGGACTTCCCCTCCAACCACTAGGTGATAATGCATTCACGAATTGTGTGATCTTTAATCCACATCAATTGAAACTTGAAGGGTGGCTTTTTTACTTGGGAAAAGAGGGAGGAAGAAAACTTGATAGGCTAGGGATCCAATCCTTTCCAATGCAGAATATCTGAGGATGAGACCAAAGAATTACCAAGACAACAATCAAAAACTAAGAATCTATCAAGGCACTCAGAGATAGAATCTAGCCCACACCTTTTATTATTCCAAGTAAAAAGTCTAGATCTAGGTTTAACATCACAAGGTTAAGAAAAGACAATTTTTCTCTTAGCAATGAAGAAGGGTCTACTTGATTAGAACCACCTAACTTTTCATCCACGTTGAGGATGACATTGGAATCTATAGCCATTATCTAGGGAAAGGAAGGAAACAAAGAATGAACAAATTTGATATGAACCTAAAGGAGGGTCTTGCCTTAAAAGTCCATATGAGCATAGACATTTGTAAGGAAAATGGCTTTACTAGATTCAAAGCAGGAACTGTCCAAGAAGATAGAATGTATGCCAGTAACCTAAAGGGAAGGAGTAAGATGGCAAGGATTCCATAAACAAGCCAAACCACCTAAAGACCCATGAGCCCCAATACATTGGCACCAACTGCTTTTCCAAATCTTAGAGGGTAAAGAGGCCATATCCTCTACCAATAACTTCATTTCTTGAAGAAAAATGATATCAATATTATGCTCCTAAATAAGATCTCAAAAAACTTTTTGACAAGGAGAGTTGCACAAACCCCTAGTATTTCAAGAAATTACAATCATTATGGGGAGTGGAGAAGTGAGCATCTAGTGAGTGAATGACACCAAATTCCACCAAGGACTCCCCAATCATCTTCACCTTTTCTTGATCTTGTTTCCTTCCAACTTTGGAGATCCTCTTTGAGGAGCGCTTTTTTATATTATTCTAATAAAGGCCTAGTAAAAGAGGAATTTTCTTCTTAGATTCATCTTTTGAGTTGTGGGGCAAAGATCCTTCTGGAAAGATAAAATTAAAGGTGACTTTATTGAGATCATCTATATTGAAAGGAGAGGTAGCAATTATAGTGGTGTCTATATTATCAGCTTCTTGATGCATGGCAACACCTTATGTGCAGCTAGGAGGGTAGGGATACTCATTCAACGACATCTACAAATCAAAAGCATCACAAGTTTCTATTGAGCGGGAAGAAACAATAGGGTCACCAAGGTCTGGTTCTTCGATCACTAGGGTTTGCTCAACCATAGAAGGCTTTGGTTCCTCAAAATTTTCTAGGACCTCAAATCTATTATTAAACTTTCTTGTTGATGAGTTTGCTTTTTAGCAATTTTGTTGATTTTCTCTATTACAAATTTTCACATGGATGAATACATTTCGATCCAATCCAACTGCATTCATTGGGGCTTTCCCTTTTGCTTTAGTTTTTGCTACATAAATATCCAAAAGTGGATGTAAGGGAATTGTAACCCTTTGTGGGCAATCTATTTGTAAGGCCCATAGGCATGACAAACTCAGCAATGAAAAGGGAGGGCTTCATAATCTATTGGTTGAATCCACTGCATCTTTCCCAATCTGATCTTTAGAGAATTAGGTAGAGGCTTATTCAGATCAATTTCAACACAAAGACAAGCATAAGTAGTTACCTTCCTTTCCCACATGAAATGTGAGGAACCCATGGGTTCCCCAAGGACCACAACAATGGATTCAAGAATGTCAAGTCTATAGAACTCCATGGGTAATCAAAAAAGACGAATCCATATAGGAATCTATGAAGGAAGTTCTACCACAAGGTCAAAATCCACATGTCAGGGTTTGATGAATAAACCCACTTGATTGTAGAAATAAGGGCCTCCTTTGAAGGCTATATTTCGATTAGCCATTCTAGAGAAAAACCACAAAAAAATACCCATTCTTAACCAAAATAACCTCCATGTCCCCCTCAAGTTGCCAAGTTCAATGGTCCCAACTCTTTAGAAAAGGCAATGAAATTTTAATACCCATAAATTTGCAAATCAAAGCATGCTCTAACAAATATAGCACATCATCAGCAATCTGATCCAGATTGATGACAAGAATAGGTCAATTCTCACTCTTTTGCAAACAATCAACAGGCCTCCAAAACTAGGCAAAATCTACAAAGAAATCAGGTAAATATCACTAAGAACGCATGCAAAGCAATAGTAGGGCCTGTGAATGGGTAGGTGCCATAAAGGAGGTCACACAGTAGCAACTACAAAGTGCACAAACCCTCTCGTGATCATTCTCACAAGCCCTCCTGAAGACATACCTTCTTACTCACATGTTATGGCTTTGATTAAATTTTATGAGGAAATACCAAATTGTTGCAATTATTTACTCCAACCAAAAAGAAAATTTTAAACAAGTGCCACGTAGTGGCGAGTACCTGTCTTGTAGGGTTGTAATTATAGTTGTGTTTTAGTTTTAATTTTTTAATTCATTAGGTAAACTTCAAATTTACCTTTTGTCAAACCAACAAAATATAGTTATAATATTAATAATAATATTAATTATATTATTAATATTTATTATAACACTTGATGTATTATCTTAATTGATATTATAGTATTATAATATAGTATAATATTAATTGATATAATATTTGACTTAATTTTCTTCTTAAAATAAATATTTGTTGTATAGACAAATTGGATTCCAATAATGTTAAATAAATAAATTTTTTTAAAGTCAATATAAATATTATAACAAAATTGCAATATTTATAGTATAATTTAAAAAAAAAATTAGTTTAAATATTAATGAAATAGTATTAATTATTTATTGATAATAAACAATGTTTATATTATAAATATGATAATAATATATTTATATTTTTACATTATTCTAAAATTATAATATTTTTATATAGTATTATATTATATATATATTATTGTTATATTATATTATATTTATGTTTATGCTTTTATTATATTATTATATACAATATTATTATAATATTATAATATCAATTAAGATAATATATGAAGAAGTGTTAATAATGGATATTAATAATATTATTAATAGTATTATTAATTTTATAACTATAAATAATAACGATTTTGTACCTTTGACAAAAAGTGATTTTGAAGTTTAGGTAATGAAGTAAAAAATTAAATTCTAAAAAACTGATGATTTTTCACACTCAGAATTATCTCAAACGGAAATTTTCTCCACATTTACAGGGGTTTGTTGCACTTGGGGACAATCCACAGAGAAGACGTCATTTTTTTTAGCCAATCACAATAGAAGATAAATCATTTTTCAATGATTTTTTGTTAAAATTTTATCATATTGACATAGGAAAAGTTCAAATTTATATCAAATTTCCCCGACAAGAAAAACAATCCATTGGTTTATTGTTAATAGATTAATAACTAGATAAGCCTCAGTCGATGCAATTTACAAGTGTTTGTTGCACTCCACAAAGAAGAGGTCATTTTTTTGAGCCAATCACAATAGAGATAAATCATTTTTCAATGATTTTTTGTTAAAATTTTATCATATTGACATAGGAAAAGTTCAAATTTATATCAAATTTCCCCGACAAGAAAAATAATCCATTGGCTTACTATTAATAGATTAATAACTAGATTGACATAGGAAAAGTTCAAATTTATATCAAATTTCCCCGACAAGAAAAATAATCCATTGGCTTACTGTTAATAGATTAATAACTAGATAAGCCTCAACCGATGCAATAGTACTACCGAAATAAGATTTATTATTATAGTTTTAATTTAAATAAAATATTATAATAATAATTACTTAAAACTTTAATTTGAGAGATACAAAACTATAAACTATGACTTCTAAATTAAAGAGTTCATTCATTCTTAAATTAAATTCTATAAATTTTAAAATTATATTATATTTATTGTTAATTTATATTTTAATCAATTATAATACGAGATTCTTTTTCATTAATAATCAATATAATTTTAACCATTATTTCACTACCAAAAATAAATAAATTAGAAGATTCTAATATTATTATTATAGTTCAAAATTCATACATTCTAGAGTAATTTATCAATATTTAATATATAAAATTTACAATATTTACACCAACCAAAAACAAAATTTTAAATAAACATAAATAAGATTTAGTATTATAGTTTTAATTTAAATAAAATATTATAATAATAATTGTTAGTGGGTGGTTGGGCGGGAGTCCTTCCACACGAAAGGGTGTGGAAGGACCAGGGACTAGGACTCTGCCAAGCGGGCACTGGCACTCTTGACATGGCGGCTTCATTTGGATTTGATGGCAAGTGCAGGATAATATCTAATAAGCAAGGTATTCATCTTCTCAAGGGGCCGATAAAGCAAACAATTATGATTCATTAACTCTCACAGTCATTCTTCAATGAGATTTGATGGATGGGTTGGCTCTCACGCTCAGGCGAATATTTAGAGGAATGTGACAGGCTGGAATTGCCAGTGATTTGATCTCTGCTATCATTTGGAAGCATGTATTTAGTTCAGTGACAGTTTCTTGAGTTCCTTTTTAGCTTTAATTTTCTATTGTTTATGAATCGACCGATAATGTCTGCAAAACCAAAGGTGCTTTTATTCTCAGCGGATTGGATCAGGTGCGGCGGGATGGATACCCCCATCCGTTTGGTGAGCTCCAAGAGGCAGATGGCATTCTTGGGTGGCATCACAGACTTGCGAATCAAACACATCCTTAAGTTTCAGGATGAGTTGGTTTTGGGGGCGGTTAAAATGGTTCTGGAGAAGGAATTTGTGGAGGGAAGCAAGCGTTACCGGATCAATTCTGATATCAGCTCTTAGTTCATTACAGCGATGTTGGATTTGAATGTGGTGAAGACCTGGGTGGAGTTGATAAATCGAAGGCTCTTCATCCCCAGTGCGCTGGGTGGCCTAGAGGAAACTTTGGAGGTAGCAACCTTTAGAGTTGGATTGCCCCGTCCAAGAGATATTCACCTCCTACAGCAGCCAGGTAGCGTGGTTAAGTATTTTCCTTTTATCTTGCATTTGAAGGGCGAGGATTTGGTGTGGTATAGGCAGCATGCTTGGACTGGGGTAAACTATTTGTTAAGGTTTTTTCAAATTCTGGAGGCGCAGGGTTTTGACTGGGTTGAGGAATTCAACCTCAAATTGCATAACTATGAAATTGAGGCGCGAGGTTTCAATGGAAACAAGAAATGCAGGCGTGAACTAGGTCCTGAGTCTTGTGTTTATATTGTCTTGTGGTTATGGATCTGGAGTCTTCTATGTCTCTTTTCTGTTCTAAGTCCTAGTATATTTCTCTCTTTATGCATCAGCTTGGCCCTGCGTGGTTGTTTTTGATAGATACAGGTAGGATATGGGGAAGTCTGGGTTCAGCTAATAGGCTGTTTTTGAAAAACTCTGAAACTATAATCCCTTTTTTGATATCAATATATACAGAAGTATTATTACGCAAAAAAAAAATATTATAATAATAATTAATTAAAACTTTAATTTGAGAGATATAAAATTATAAACTATGACTTCTAAATTAAAGACTTCATTAATTCTTAAATTAAATTCTATAAATTCTAAAATAAGTTTTAAAATTTAAAATTAAATTATATTATTGTTAATTTATATTTTAATCAATTATAATAGGAGATTCTTTTTCATTGGTAATCAATATAATTTTAACAATCATTTCACTACCAAAAATAAATAAATAAATTAGAAGATTCTAATATTATTATTATAGTTCAAAATTAATACATTCTACAATAATTTATCAATATTTAATATATAAAAGTTGAAATATAAAAGTAATATATGGTTATTAATATATCTATTCAGGTATCTTGGTATCCCCTTTTCTGTCAAGCCTTCCCTCAAAGATATGTGGTTATGGATAAAAGACAAGATTTTTAGAAAACTTAATAAATGGAATCATAGACTCTTATCCCTTGCTGGAAGAGTCCAGGTTTGCCAAAAGATTCTCTCCTCCTATAGTATATATTACTCTTCTGTCTGGATGTTTAGCAACTATCAGATCTTGGAAATTCAGAAAGCCATCAGGCACTTTCTTTGGTCAGATGGCAACGGTTCTAGGAAAGCCCATTCTGTTAAATGGGACTGGTGCCATCTTGAGAAAAGTCTCGGAGGGCTTGGTCTTAAAGATCTCAAACTTCAAGGAATGGCTCTTGCTTCTAAATGGATCCTTCAATCCCTTGTTGGTGACGAGCCCTGGAAAGTTCTTGTCAGAAATAACATTCAGAATGGAGTGCCTAAAACTGCTAAATCTTGGAAACATCTCCCCTTCAGTGATTTGGTTTTTGGCAATTTCCCCATATCTGTGAAGGGAACTTGGGTTTTCCGTTCCTTATGGAAAGCATGGGAGAACATTCGTCACTATATTGTTAACTCAGCCTTTGATTATCATTATACTCTTCAAGGTGAGAGATCAATATGGTGGAATCTTCTCCATCAAGGTAAACCCCTTGCTTTGACTAAAGGCTGTTCAGCTAAACTTTGGGCCAACAAGGGTATTAAGTATATCATGGATATCCTTGAACACAATCAGCTCATCAGTTGGGAAGACCTTGCTAATCAATTTGATATCCCTGCTTCTCATAAGCGAACGTATAACCTCATCAAAATGGCTTGTTCTCACCTTAATCTCCCTCGTAATACTGATTTGGATTCTCACCGATTTCTCTCTTTTAGGTGGCAGAATGGTACTCACCTCTCTTCTATCAAAGCTAAAGATATATACCGATTTCTTAACCATGATACCTCTGTTTCTCAACATCTTAATGTCATTTGGTACTCTTCCTTTTCCTCCTCTGATTGGCATAAAATGTTTGATAAGCTCTGGAAAGCTCCTATTCCTCCTAAAATTCAATGCTTTAAATGGTTGCTCCTACTGGACAGGCTGCCCATTAGAAACCAGCATGCCACCCTTGATATTTGTTCTATCTGTAGAGTCCCTAAAACTATGAGACATATATTTTTCGACTGTTCCTTTGCCCGTGAAGTTTGGCTCATGTTTGGTATTTGCATCACTCGCTATGTTTATACTTTGGATATTATTACTGGTTTTATTGATGGCCTTAGAAAAGATACTAACTTATTTTGGCAGGTTCTCTCATCTTTCATCCTTTGGCATATATGGAAATTTAGAAATGATTCTAAGTTCCAAGGTTTTACCAGATCTCTTACTGGATTTCATAGAAATCTCATTTATTTTAAAATTGCCTCACAGGTCTGCTGCGTGCTCAACCTGGAAAAAAGGAAGTTGCTCAGATTTTTGTGTGATGGCCGGGCTACAATGTTTATATATGAGATGCAGAATGGTTATGAGTTAGCTAGTGTGCTGGACAACCAGATGGCGTTTGATGAAGCCCTTGCCAAGCTCATGCAGGAGATCCAAAACAGCAAAAACCCCTCTGTTGATAACCTTCAGGTCTTTCATCAACGGCTGGAACAGAAAAAGGCTATCTGGATGGAGGGACCCCTTGGTTGGACATCCTGGGTCAACAAATTTGAAGATGTTTACCCGTAGGACTATTCCTTTTTTTTGGTTGCTCTTCTGGTTCTCTTGTACTCTGTTGCTTCTCGGCTGTATATGTTTCTCGGATAGTTCTTCTCTTTGGTGGTTCTCCTTCATTGTTGATCTCCTTCTAGCTGGTTGAGGCTCTGCCTCCCTCCTTTTTGATGTACTCTTTTGAACTCTCGATTTATAATATAAAAAAAATATATATCTATTCCAAATCCCATCAACTATTTTTTACCCATTTCATTTTATTTCTAAAATATTTATATAAACAATCTTATAAAACATAAATATATCAAATATTCTATATTTCAATTTATATATTCAAAAAAGACAAAAAAATAAATTTAACAAATAAAATCAAAAACAGTACAATGAATATGACTTTTATCTCGTTCTATTAAATTTTTTATTACAAAACAAATTCTATTATTATAGTTTTTTTTTAATAAAAAAACTACTAACACACACTTATTTTAATTTTTAATTTTTAAACATTTAACACTCATAACCTCATTTACAATTAAATCCTACACAACAAACAAATATGAATTTTATTTATAACTCCCCTAATCAAAGTAATAAAAACCCTTATATATAATTAAATTAATAAAAATATTAATAATGAGGTATTTATAGAGGCACCTTTAAGTGTACTATTTTTTATATGACTTCAATCTCGTTAATATTAAAAAACAAAAAATTAATTTAATAGTACAATGAATATGACTTCAATCTCGTTTATATTAAAATTTTTAGTACAAAACAAATTCTATTATTTTAATTTTTACTTTTTAAATATTCTAACATTAATAGCACTTCATTTTACAATTAAATCCTACACAATAAACAAATATAAACTTTATTTATAACTCCCCCATCAAAGTAATAAAGACCCTTATATATAATTAAATTAAAAAATATATTAATAATGAGATATTTATGGAGGCACATTTGAGTATACTTTTTTCAAATACAAAATTATTTCAAATTGTATTCCCCATAATCGTAAATTGTAATCATTTCATGGAATTAATTAACATAAATGAACACGCGCTAATTAAGCTGCTCATACGTTTCTTAAATTAAGATACTTAAAAAAATAGTAAAACGTACCAATAAGTTCAATATATAAAGAAGAATAATAAAATATATGGTACTTTCTACACGCTGACGTCTGCCGCGGATTTTAAAATTTAATTGAAAATAATTTAATTCTTTTGTCTGCTGCCGGCATATTATTGACGGCGCGTACGTGCTGATAAAGATTCCGACAGCTCGGAGATTTTTGTGCATTTGAATCTGGCGTGAATTTCATGTTTATTTGTTTTAATTTTACCGAATTTCGCGTCCAAGGACTCTGACCATTAGTGTATAAAGAGCATTTAATGACAGTTTTTGAAGAATATTTAATTATAGGTAGATGTTTTTCATTCACACTTGTACTCTTGTATTGTTCAATACCAAACAAAAAAGGAATCGCTTAAAGTACAAATTTCATGTCAAAAATCCTAGGTGCATTAATTGTTGTAGTATTTTTGGTTCTTGCTTGTTAAGTAATTTATATTCTCCATTTTTAACTAATGATAATGTATTATTCCCTATTTGTATTTTTGAAAACTATGATGAATATGATAAAAATAAAGTAAATTTTTTATATTTTTTTTTTTTTGGGAGGGTTTTATTTTTTTATTTTTAAAATGGTTTGTAATGTTTTCCTATAATTTGTTCAGTTGATTGAGAAAACATATAAGAATTTAAAAAAATCAGAATGATCTAATGGAGCTCACTTTTTGGGATGTGTGAGGTGCAAATTTATTCTAGAGATACATGGTACTAAGTGTCTAAGGGTGGATGTCGTGTATGCTTCCACATCTTCTAAAGTTACTCCTACATGTGTCTTGGCCACCTCTTGTGTCCACGTCTACTTCAACAAACCTATTCAAGGATCTTGCATAGGTCATCTCTTACTCTAGTACAATAGTTACACTGGGTGCCAATGTCTTCATCAATTCTACCTTATGGGTGTCTGATATGCAACATCATAGAGAGAGTAGAAAATATGTATACCCTACTTGTTCACATGTAAGGAAAGGGGACTTTGCTCTTCGCATCTATTGGTGCTTTCTATGGCTTCAAATGCATCCATGGAGGTCCGAAGTGATCCTCACATATGGAGGGCCTCTAGGGCTTGTAGTTATTAATTGAAACAATATAGGTCATTGTAGGCCTTATATTATGTTGAAATTTATGATGAGAACTTGGCTCTTTCCCTCAAGCCCTTTTAATATTGTCTCGCTGGATGTATAATATGAGAAATTTACAAACAGACAAATACCATTAAAGATTTTAAAAGTAAATAATGTGTATTTTGCTATCACTACAAGCTATTTAAACCCTAGGTAATGGTGGGAATAGGTCCAAGCAAGAGTTTATTAAGGATTGGCCATGCCCTCAACAAAGTATGGTTTTTTATTGCTGAATTTGGGTCATGTACTTTCCTTAGGACAAGAATGTTTGCAATTATCCTTCAGGGGAATAGAGAGCATTAGAACATATTCCTTTGTTTTTTATTCTTCTAGTATGTGTTTAAATATTATGGTTGTCACTGGAGTAGAAATGAATCTCTTTTGGGACTTTAAAAGATATTAATTTTCTAGAAATGGTTCAACATTTATGTCTGAGAGGTTGCTACAAAATTATAATTATTAACGCTTGTTTCTTATGCATTTCTAAGGATTTTGATAGCATTATCAAAATCATAATATTGTTGCCACACTTTAAAGTTCTCTATTGTCCATTATGCATGAACAAAAGTTTACACCATTTAAGAGAAATGTAATTACTAGTTCAAAGGATCAATTTTTTTAATTAGATTTAAAAAATCACTAATTTTCTAAGAACACCATATTAGCTAGGCAAACCATCCTTTTATATTTGTATCCTAGTATAGATGGAAAGATATCAGCTCATTGTACTAACTTGTTATCAATTTTCTACACATTTTCTCTCTCTTAGTTGAGTTCTCAATATGATAGAGATTTTAGGGTGAGAAATGGAGGTAGAGCCAAGTGGAGCTTTAGAACTAGGAATTGGAGTACCCAAATCATGACTAGTAGCAAAAGCAGCAATGAAAGGTGGGTCAGATTGACCCATTCTACTTCGTCATGCCCTATTCGTAATCCTTATTTAAATGTAGAAGAAAAGTATTTATTATTATTTTGTTTGTACACTTGTTGTTAGGTGGTCATCTAGCATTTCAACTATTATTCACATATTATCCAAACATGTCGAAGTTTGCTTTCATATATAAAGCATTTGTACTCTATTAGTATGTTGCAAGTAATTATAATTATTGTCGTTTGGTCTTCTTTTGTAGAAAGGACATATTTAAAATCTTTGATTTTTTTAGTTAAAAATATTAATGCTTTATTTGTGTGAAATGATTTGCATACATATTAAGAGCATAAATGTTGTTAGATACTCGTGATGTGGATGCTCCCATCACATAAATATGTAAAATCAATTCTTTAATTTTATGTTTTTTTTAATTTAAAGATTTTATCTCTTAACCACTAGTTTGGGAAGCCTCTGACAAGTGATGTTGTTTGTTTGTTTGATGTGAGTTGTTGCATTTATTTAGTAAACATCAATCAAATGTCATAAAGATATTGTAATAAATATTGTATCTATTTCACACCTAAGGTATTTTTGAGTTGGCAAAATTAGCCTCTATAGAAGTTAGTGGACACGTCTCAACAAAAAGTCAATAGCACAATTGGGAATGTAATGTTATAAATTAGATCTTTGTTATTTCATGAGTTCACCTCCCTTTGGTGAAAGAAATTTCAATGTTGTTTCTTTACCATAAGTGGAAATAAGTTTTTTTCTTACTTTCTACACAATTGCATTTTATAAGGGTTATATATTGCCTCCTAAGAGGAAATGCTTCTCTTTTGGCTTCTTTGTCTTTTTGATACTATGCATATTTTAATATTTCTATTTTTCCAAAATGTTCAAACATAGTTATTTTTTATTATTATTTCCCTTCACTTATTACCTTATATTTTAAATGATGGGCATATGTGGTTCGTTGGCATTTTGAAGTTGTTTTGCTAATTAGTTAATGCAATCTAAATAAGGGAATAATGATCATGATTTCTTGACCAATCTTCCTTAGATACATGATGCCATACACATAATGCTTGCTTTGAATAACTCTAAAATCCAACTTTGGGATGCTATGCAATTACATCTGGTAAAGTATTTACTCAAGGCAATCTATTAAAATGTTCATCTTTGTATTTATTTTTTTGTTATGTTCATAGTAATAGTACATTGTAGAAAACAATATTTCCTTAAGTTTCCATAACATATTTGTGTGTTTTTTTAGAACTTAGAAGTAAATATATCAATGTTGATTAGTGATCAAAGGTTGTCAATGTGCGTGTTGGAACTAGATTATTCTAAAGGTGAATATTGTAGAAAATAATTTATTTACAATCATTGGTTATACATTAAAGAAATTTTTTTCTTGTCAAATGCTCGTTGGAATCAATATTTATAGGGAAAAACAACTTTGAATCAATGTTTGTTACTTTAGACAAGTTCTCTAATTTTATTGTTTCCATTTCTCATTTCACTTAAGTCTTGAAAAAGAAATAATTTGTCTATTTTAGGTAGACTTGTTGGAAGTCCCTATCCATATTGACTAGTGATAGGTGAAATAAAACACATTTAATGGAGATGTATTTGGGTTCAAAAGCATCAAACATTCTAGCCTTGCCACATGTTATAGGTAACCTAACTCAATTAAATACAAATCACATCAATGTAGAAGAGAAGTGATGCCAAGTAAATAGTATTAGATTTTGCCATTTTTGTATACCAAATGTTTGATTTTTAGGTTTTGGACCTGCGTAGATTTGTGGAATGCTCTTTTGTAAAGCAACACTTCATACACTACATACTATGTCATATGTACTCATGAAGAGTGTAGGAAGTTACATGTAGCTCAAATGAAAGCAAGCTACAATAGGAGTTTTGATGATCTAATTTTATTCTTGTAGTTACTTGTCCTGACTTCGTAAAATATTTTTATAATTCCTTTTTTAATCATTCCAAAGTAATGTAAATGCAAAGGAAAGTGGTCAAAAGAAAACAATCTCAAATTTTGCCATGCTTATTTTCCAATACTGACAAGCTCTAGTATTAGTGCAATTCAGAACTTTAAGATATAATTACTTCCCCTATGTTGAACTAGATATTGGAATTACAGAAATATGCATATAGCAGGGGAACTATTGTTAGTCCCTACCTACAAAGAAAGTATTGTTTTGATTAATTTTTTTTTAAACATGTGCAAATATAAAATATTAAATTGAGGGGAGTTAATATTAAATCAAGTTTGCAAGCTTTTTGTTATTATTAGTCCTTGCCAAAAACTATTTTTTTCATTTACATTTTTAGAAATTCATGCATATGACAAAAATTAAGTGCCTCCTCTAATGTTTGTCTATTTTTTCCATTTTAAAATCGTGCAAATTATGGCATGTGAAAAATTGCTACACAATGCTTTTTTGTTGGAGAGACTTTCTAATTTCAATTTGTTAAAACGTAAATAACATTATCAAAAAGAAAAAATTAAAATGGTTTTCTAAGGTTATTGCCATTTCTATTGAGAAGTGTTATAATTTTGTTTAAAGCAATGGAAAATTTGGTTGGAATGACATATTGAGGTGAGCAAAAATTTAAACATTTTACAAAGTTCTATTTTTAGAAGACTTTCTAAAACAAGAAATAAACATTCAACAAAATCTTATTAGTGGATAGGAAAATTTAAAAAACATCTTGTAATGTTTGTGTTATGCCAATATTCACCATTTTTTATAGGTAAAAATCTATATTTTTTCATTAAAAATGCTTTCGTAGACATCTCTCAATATAGGTTGTGGTTGGTTGCATTGGCATGTTAAACCCAGGAGGTCTTTTCCATGCAATAGAGATGTTTTATATGTTTTGTAATGTCATTTGAGGGTTATGTGTCACTAGCTCAAAGCAAGGGAAAATAATTGCATTTCTAAAATATATATCTAAAAATTGTCAATTCCATCGATCCTAGAGTCTCTCAACCAGGGCTTAAATTTGACAGTCAACCTTGCTTGTCAAGCAATTTTTTTATGACAGTTATCTATTCAATGGTGCCCTTCAAATACTATGACATGTCTTTGTATATAAGTAAATCATATAAAAATCAAATATATATCATTCATAATCCTATATGAATTTTGACAGTTTGTCCAAAATCTCTCCTTTCATATGATACAGTCTTTTTAAAATTTTGATTGTATTTTACAACAAAAATGCCTAAATACAGCTATACAACTATCAAATTTAAGCTCTGCTCTCAACACTTAAAAAAATGCATAGCACAATTAAAATCATAGTTGATATTTAATATCACGTTAGAACTCCATATTACATTATAATTTCAGTTGCATTGGCCCAATTCTACATTTATATTAAAAATGTTTTTCCTGTTTTAACATATTGGAGTTTCCCTTGAAATTACATTCTTCTTCTTTTTTTAAAACAAACTTTTCTATTTCAACATAAATGCTACACTTCCTTCTACATAGACATAATTTTCACTGAATTGAATAGGGCCATTTGATCTTTACATATAGGTGAATTTGTACATTGTAAGTTGTGTATTCAAATTGTTCGACTACATGATTGCAAAAGTGCCTTAGAAAATTACTCACCATTGGTTGCTAATGGTATTACTTGCTACTAATATATAATACTCTTTATCTTATTCTTGTTGCAATTTCTATCTAATATGATTTATAATTAATGATATTTCAAGAACCTACTCAATCTTATTTTGTGTTAGGTGGAGCCAACAAATGTATCTCTTTCTTGTCCTTGTACATACAAGATTTATGATTATTGCTATTTTATTGATCATTCGTTTCTAAAAGACAATAATGATAATAATTGCATAGTTTTGAGATTTAGATGTTATTGATACAGTCTTTGATTTGTACATTATTATAGTTTTGATTCAATTGCTACATCTTTTTTTGAACAATCTGTCAAATGCTTTGCATGCTTAATTGCACCTATATTTGTTAATGCAATTAGCAATCCCAAGATCATCAATTGCATGGCCATCACTTATGCAGCTATGACAAATGACATCTACAAACTATTTTAAACAAATTTTGCTTCACACTTGTAGTTTCTAGTAAGGATTGTAGTTGCAATACAAACCTTGTTTTTATTTGTTCTCATTTTCAGCATTGCTCGTATGTTTGTTAACAAATAATTTATTTAAAAAAAAAAAAATTTGAACCAACATTATGATTAACTAAGTGAATTGGGGGTTTTATTATGGCCTTTGTATTAATAAAAAAGAGATTAATAAGTTTAATAAAAAAGATTGATAAGTTTAATAAAATATGATATTTAAATAGTTTTAAAAGATTTTGTGGGACCATTTTTTTGGAAAAAGTGGAGCAACTTTGACACCCATCATCAACAATTGTTTGTATTATATGCAATAATGAAAGAAAATTACAAAACAAAACTATTATCAAAACATTTGATAGTGAAGCAATTCAAAACCAAATAAAATATATAACATAACATTACCAATCAAAACTACTATCAAATATTTGACAATGAAACAATCTTTATAGTAGCAACTAATAAATTATAAAACAATGTAACATTATTATTTAAGATCTTCTATGGTAGGCCATTACACACATCAATACCTAGTCTTTGAGTGAGAAAATTTACAACCTTTTGCAAATTCTTAATATATAAGAAATTGGCTCAGTAGAGTATCCCTTCATTTTGTTGAGTGGTGCCAAGAATTTTTGCACCAATAGTTAAAGTCTTCAATCTATTTGGCAACATCAACATGTCCTTTGATGAGACTATTGATCTACTCCTAGTAAACATCCATTTGTTGTTTAATCTATAGATTAGATTGTATTATTTCTTTCAAAATGGTAGCAAGGTTGGCAACTTGGAATAAAAAGTTAGAGCAAAATTTTGGAATAAACATTCCAAGAGGCTATATAATATTAGAATTTAATAATGAAGCATATATATTTCTAAATGAACCAAAGAATCATTTGACAACATGACTCAAAGATGATGTTGGTAGAGATAGAGGTGCTAAGAAGGGTAAATTTCCAAGTTAATTTGTGAAAGAAAATGGCAGGGAGGAAAGAAGAGATAAAATTCCAAAGTTTACAGGTGCGAGAATAGAACTAGGTGTTCTTCATGGACTTCTATTTTTACAAAAGGGGCAGAGGGGTGGAGTGGATTGAAAGAAACATAAACGATCACTAATGGATTAACAACAATGAAGTAATTTTTAAAAGAAAAGTCGAGCCTATACTATATCTTTCAACTTCCATATAGAAAGACTAAGGTTGTACCATTTCACTTGAAGGAATAGAAGCAATGCAATTTTGAATTTAAACATTTGTCAATGTCAAACATAGACAACATTTTTTTGTTAATGCATTAATTTAAGGGGAAAAAACAAGCTTACAACATGTGGGCCACCTCCAATCCTTGAAAATGTTATACTAACATGATTTGTAGACATTTTTGCTTGTAATTCTAGTGAAACCAAGGTTTGAATCAAGTGCAACAGAATAATTTAAGATAAAGTTAAACAAAACTTATTATTAAGTTCATAGTCAATTTTCTAAGAGAAACAAGAATAGTTCCACATGTCTTTAAAAGTTTTGTCCCCCTTCTAAAAAGAGCTTTGGATTGCAATTTCTTATAAACAAACAAAAGGCATTCATCATATTGAATCAACCTATTCTACCAAAGTGACTAATCCCACCAAGTCAGTGAAGGTGTGACTTTGTCCTGTTTTCCAAATACTTTGGAATTGAATTTAAACATTAATTTTAAAGAAAGATGCAAGAAGGATTTTATCTTTCCAACAATTTTGTGCCCAAACTCTAGTCATAATTGTTAATTGTATTTTGTCAAAAAAGAGTTTTCCAAGGGTAAGATCCTTGTAGAGCCCAAACCACCCACTTAACAATGAGACAAGTACCTTGAGTAAGAGGATCAATAATAACTAATCTATCTCAATTGTTTGGTTGGATATGATGACCTCATGAAGAAGTAGGCATATTTTGCCTATTGCCACATTTGCTCCATAAAAGCTCTAATATAAGTTGTGTGAGTTATTTATAGTCGGCTTAGAAGGAAACTAACATGACAAGATGTATAAATGGCTTGCTAGAAGAATATTGTTTACAACTTCTATCTGACCAACCATTGACAAAAAATGATGTTCAAGAAAGCAAATTGGATTTCAATTTACAAAGGTACCATTTCCACATTACCATGAGTGAAATCCTTGTGTTAAAAGGAATGCCCAAGTATTTGGAGATAACACCATGTTGGATAAAGTGCTATTCAGGGGGGACCCAATGAGGAGGTTGGTTACTAGATCTCATAAAAAATTTAGTCGTATGCATTGATAGTTGTAATCTCAAAGCAACATAGTACACATCCAAGACATCCAAAGTATTATTGGGAATGGATATACCATGGATGAGATTTTAAGAATATGTATGTTGTAGAAGGTAACCAATAGCATCAATAATTAGCACATAAAGAAAATTAGCTAATGGATAGCCTTGGCAAATAGATTGATAAAGAAGAAAGGGGGAGAATAAAGATCTATTGATGGTAATCTTAGCATTGAACTTTTGAAATAATAATTGAATATGTTTTATTAATCAAGGCCCAAAGATGAGCCATTTCAACATTTTATAGATAAACTACCACCTTATTTGTTCATAGGCTTTATCAAAGTTAAGTTTCAGTAGCAAAGCATTTTGACCTATTTGTTGGGGTCATTCAGTTGATATGTGAGATTTAACTTATCTCATCAAAGGACTTGAATTTGGGTTGTTTCAACCATTTTATAATTTTAATTATATATAAGGGTTAATGTTTCAAGTTGGCTTTTATCATTGTTAAAGAGTGTTCTTTTATAAATGGTTGGAAGCATAGAACTATGTCTCACTTGTGGGCCACTTCTAAAATCATAAATTTGGAGCCCTTGAAAATTGACCACCTTCAATTGAAGGTTTAACTTTGATGAAAGATTGTGGCAAAGCCAAATGGACACCATATAGGCACCATTTTTTATTGAAGGACCTTCGATCAAAGGTCCTTTAATGGTAGCTATATATATGATATGACATGGTAATATCTTCAATGACAACTATATTTATATGATATGAAGGATCTTCAATTAAAGGTCATTCAATCGAAAGTGTTTTTATGGAATCTATGTGGAAGGTGAATCCCTCCATTCCATATTTAAGGCTTTTTTGGATAAAAACTACTAATTTGGGCCATGTTTTCCACCATCAAACAAAATCATCATGACACAAATTTTTTTATGAATGCAACCCTCAAAGTAAGCTTTTAAAAAATATAGGTTTTAATATACTTTATATAATTTCTATTTTATGATCAACATGGGTTTATTACCAAATAGAAAGACCTCAATTCAAAACAGGTGGAAAATAGCAAATAGTTGGAAGATTTTTTTTTAAATGCAACCACCCTCTATATCAATGTCCTTTCTTCAACAAAAAAAGGTTATATATGAAAAAAGTTGTGTTATGGGGAGATATGTGTCTAAATTATAATTAATCTCAATTAAAAATTTGGTAATAAGTAAAACATGAAACAAAAAATTACAAAAGGAATGTGTGCCCTAGACATCAGTGTTAAGAAAGTATGAAAAGATCTTATTTCAAGCTCTTGAATTATGTGTTATGGAGAAATATTACTCATTAAAAATACTATAAATTATAAGAAACAATTTATTAACAAATATTTAAAAATAGATTTAGAATCTGCATAGGAAATCTCACATATCATTAGTTTACATTGTCTTCAAATTCTTAACAATTTGCTTGCTATAATTGACATAATTTTTTTTAATGTTGATTTGAGTGGCCCACTTAGGCCAAAAAGTGAGACACTTCTTTATGTTGTCACCCAAAGGCACATAAACATTTTATTAACCTTTGTTTATAATAGTGTAAGTAGAAAATAAACCACTTACATAAATATTTAGGCTAATAAATAAATAAGTAATAAACCTAAATAAATGAGCTGAGACTAGAATAATAATGTTCAATTAATTATAGAAATTAAATAAATTTAAATGTGATGCTTAGTTGCATTTTGGAGATGGAAAAATGATGTGGAAGATGTTAGAAACAAATTTGCCAAGGTGCTAGATTTTTAGAACTTGACCAAATGACTACTCCAAAATCTTCAAATTAATTATACTTTGATCTAGTTAAAATCTATGCTTGCAAGTGAATTGGCCACATAATTGAACCTATACCTATTAAGAAAATATGCCCACATACCACAAGCATCTAAACCCAAGACAAAGGTTAGATGTTATTTCCACATTAATTCAATGAATAGAGTTACAAGCTATCTGATCTAAGAAAATTTTAGTAGCATTCCGACACATAAAACAATACTTAGAAAAGAATAAGAATGAGAGAAGTAGAAAAGAACAACCATAGAACAAGAGTGACATAAATTTAACCTTGAAAAAACCTTCAAGAAAAATATAGCCTCCAAAGCACATGCACCCAACCTATTATTTAGCAACAATGTGTTACAATATAATATTAAAACCTCTATGCTTCAATGAGATCAACACTCTTCAATCCTAGAGGATAATGGAAAAATAACCCTACACAAATTGAATGCTTCAACCTCTATCCCAAGCCCTCAATCTGTAGGCTTAAGAAGGCATAGAAACCCATTGTAAGGCAATACTATGGGCCCAAAAATGGTGCCAAATACCATGGTAAAAATTCTCCCGACCCTCACATGTGTGGAGCCTCCCAAAATAGAATGTAACTTCTCTTACAAAATATCTTTAAAAATTATGACCTAGAGTGTTGTGTGTAACTCCCAAAGTCCCCCATGAAGCACTAATTACTTCTTACACACACTCACACCTGACTATTATTATGTAGTCAAAAGATTTTCTTACAAGTCCACTATGTAATCCCCTTCTTACATTTTCTTACACATGTCATAGATAATCTCTTACACACATCATATTACAATTGTCAAGTGGCATATGAGAATCTCATGGATTCCCCAAAGGGTGGTGTCACTTTCCATGAGGATCCATCTCTAATATATTAAAATATTATTGGCTACTTAACATTACAATAATACTCCAACATATTATTTCAAGGATTTGCAAGGAGTATAACACACCTAATCCTAACATTCTCCCACTTGTATATGTTGCAAAGAACATGAGGGGTTTTGACAAAATGAACTAGTTGCTATGGGCTAAATGCCCATAGTTGAGTTACACCATTTGAACACCTATGTGTTACGAACTTCATTAAGCTACTACAATATCCAAAACTACACATCAATAAACACCAACCAGACATTCAAACAATAGTGTACTCTACCACTCTAGTGGCATGTTGACTATCACAATAGATCACAATCATATCCTACTATAATCAAATTTTGAACAGAAGATCTAAATCTAGACTGCTCCTAACAAGCTTGAGTGGTAACCACATATTATGCCTCTAAAAGTGTAGTCAAAAGAGCAACCACAACCATTATTAATCCAACCAACCACACTTCAAAATAGGGTGAATGCATACCCTCTAGTAGACCTCTTTCTATGCACAATTTTAGCCCAACCTACATTTATAAGTCCCTGTATATCCATTCTCTTGCACAAAGTATGTCCTCCTTGGTAGGTAAAAATGTTGATGTGCAAATACAGTCAAAGATCCTTTATATCACAATCCAATACTCCTTGTCCAACATGGACACATATACCTCCTTAGGACTCACATTGCTTGAGAAATGTCTAATTTTGTGTGAACCATAGAAAACTACCAACTACACTTGTATAAAAGGATGTGGCTTATGTCCTTTATCTCTTATGTTTAACACACACTAATTTGCAATCCTGCAAACTCAACCACTACAAAACCAAGTTAGCATACTTTATTTAACTAACCCAAAGTTTTCTACGCACTCTCTCTCTTTCTTGATCTTTGTGCCAAGACAAGTTTATCTCTCCCAAGTTCTTCATATCACATAGAAAACTACAATTAAAGAGCCCTAACAATATCTATATTATTACTAAAAAGTAAAGACGTGAAATAATATAGTAAATGATCGCCAACGTGTTTAAAAAAACACAATGATCTAATTAGCTCTACATAGATTTGAACTCCAAACATATGAATCAAACCTTAACTAGGATGAACCTCAAACCTTAGAGAGATATCCTATATACCATGTCCTTCTATCAACATTGCCAAGTGCTCTAGTTGTGAAAAGTAAATCTCCTCCAAATCCCTATATAGAAAAGTCTCAACATCTAACTATTCAAACCAAAGGTCAAACACCACAATTACAAATAAAATAATCTAAAAGACATAATCTTCTCAACTAAAATGAAGATCATGCCAACATCCATCCCACATTAAGGGAATAAGCCGATAGACACTAACAATCCTTCTTACTCCTCTAACTAGTCTTGATAATCAACTTCACATATTGAGACCCATAAGAAAACAAAGCATAAATAGAATGCATCTAAAAATAGGCGGGCTATACCTATCAAATCACTCCACCAATTATGTTGAACACATGTTCAACTCTAAGTGTAGGCTCCTCGGTCTTCTTGTTGAAACCATGTCAAGAAACTCATTGTTCCAACATGATCTGAAAGCCCAAGAGATCTCTAGCATCACCCAAATATATCTAGAAACTAAAGGTACACATCCAATCATCTCATGCCAACCAAACTCCAACTGCAATCTATAATATCCAAGAGCTCTCTGAAGGCAAATTGATTGATGTACTCAACACTACAAGACTAATGCTCCCTCAACATGATTAGTTTAGATTCCAAGAACTTGCTTATGGTACCATGATTTGTATCTTCATAAAAGAAGATCACCTATCTCTAATGACATATCCATTCAAAACTATATGTATCATGCCAACAATCCCATAGTTGATTTATCGTGACATAAAAGCACCCATCCTCTAAACAAAGTATATATGAAATTGATATAGTTCATAATCAACAACTCAACCAAGATGACCAAGTACACTCAATATTTCCATGTAAACAAACTATCCATGTCCTCAAAAATGAAGATAACCATCCTCTATCGATAGATCAAAGTAACTACTAAAAACTCTCATTGCTCATATATAGCAAGAACCAAGACCTTTTCATGACATTGACATAAATCGATGAAGA
Organism: Cunninghamia lanceolata; assembly: GCA_027924645.1. Classification (NCBI taxonomy): domain Eukaryota; kingdom Viridiplantae; phylum Streptophyta; class Pinopsida; order Cupressales; family Cupressaceae; genus Cunninghamia; species Cunninghamia lanceolata. The sequence continues at coordinate 9,847,410 of BSBN01000478.1, forward strand.
TAATCTATCACAAACTAGTAAAACCACATCTCGATTGAATCTCACACTATTTAAAATAATTTGGAGCTACTCAAGACACTATGATAAGAATCCTCAAAACCCCTAAAGATTAACACTATTAATGGTGCCCAAAACCTCATCCTTCTACTTGTTTGACCTTTAAGAGACCTTCTTAACCATTCATCCCTATGACATGCTCAACGACCTGTGATTAATCCAACAACATCACAAACATACATCCAAATCTACACAACAATGTCACAACTAAGAGCAACAAGGAATAAATAATAAAATAAAGATAATGTGTAGATTATTTCCATGACATGAATTTTAGATCCAAGAAACACCCTTCGATCTAAAACAACCACAAATCCATAAATCCAAGAAAACCACAAGTTAGTAACCAAATAATTATGAATAGGCCTCCAACAATGCTTGAAATCATGCATGCAAATCTATAACATGTCTCTCATCCAAACTACTCTCAAGAATTACACTTTGAACAATATTCTTCCATGGATCTAAATAAAATAGATTTTAAACAATAAATTACAAAACACATGTGTATTAAAAATTTTAATGTTTTACATGTAGTAGCAAGCCACACACAACCACCATACAAATTTGAATGTGTTGCGTGTTTAGAATACCCATAAAAAACCACCATATTCTCAATTCAAATGATAGACTATCACAAATTTGCAACATGTAAGTACATGCAAACCAGGCTAAATCTCCATGAATCCCTAACATGCAAGTACATGTAGACCCAAACCACCATAAATTCATAAAATGCAAGTACATATAGACCCAAACCACCATGAATCAACAACATGTGAGTACACGTGGACCCAAATATACATGAATCCACAACATGCAAGTTCATGTATACTCAAACCATTGGAATATTCCACAACATTCAAGTACATGTAGACCCAAAGACCATGAATTCACAATATGCATCCATATGCAATCAATGTGTCCATCCATGTAATTGCATGCAACCAATGTATCTATCCATGCAACCATACATAACTAATAAAATTTTTCATGCAATTAGGAGCTAATCATCTAATGCTTTCTCACATAACCAAGTGTTAAAAACAAGCACCCAATATAAGCACTCCAAACAACTACAAAAATAGCTTGCGCTTTCCCATGTGACTAGGGGGCTAACAACAATCACCCAACAAAAACACTTTTTAGCTACATAAGACCACAAGATGAAAAATCTTCACAACCTCCAAGTGACTAGGGGGAAGTCCCACGCTGCCAAATGAGAGCTTTGGGTCAAAAAACCAAATGATCAACTCCAAGATCCTCCACCTTGAGTGTCCAAATCTCAATGTTGGTTCCACTGAACATCTCCACCTCCATAGATTAGAAGTGTTTGTCACGAATACCTATAGAAAATAATAACAACTACAAAACTTCCATTTGAGCAAGGATTAATATCACAAGGCATCCCCTCCTACAACCAATACTATGCTCTACTACCAAAAGTTAGGAAAATATGCCCACAAGTCACTAGCGTCTAAACTCAAGATAAAACTTAGATACTAAATGAAACAAATAGGTGTATACTTTCCACATTAACCCTATAAGGAGAGACTTAAAAGTTATTTGATCTAAGAAAACTTGAATAATGATTCAGCATGTAAAATGACACTTAGAAAATAACAAGCATGACAAGAGAAGAAAAGAACAACTAAAAAACAAGAGTGACATAGATATACCTTGGGAAAACCATTTTAAGAAAAAAATAGCCTCCAAAGCACACTCACCTAATGTATTATTCAACAATAATGTGTTAAAATACAATATTAAAGCTTTTGTGCTTTAATGAGATAAAAAAAAAATACTCGTATCAATGAACTGAAGGAAGCATGATTGTTTGGAATTCACTCACCTTGATATTCTAATGTTTGAATCTCAATAATGATTGGTGATGTTTAAAAACACCTTGGGGAATATATTGAATTATGAGGGTCATGTTCTCCTCAATTAGAATCCTAGGATAAACGATTCAATGATTTTGGAACAATGATCAAAGACAACAAGCAAATGAACCTAAGATGATGTATGTATGCTCCAATGATGCAACTAGATTCCTTAATGTTGCTACTATGATGGTGTACAAGTGTATTAGGGCATGTGACACAATTTCAAATGGCATAATGAATGTCTTTAAATACAACACAAAACACAATTCAACAAAAACATGTGCTAGGTCAACTCATAATGATTATTGGGAGAGAGTTGACGAGATTTAATTTGAATTTTAAAAGTTTAGGGTTTTTATCCATGAATATGGAAATGCCTTGTACCAAGTCTACATATATGGATCTATTTCAGGGTAGTGAATGGGGGATCCAAGGATCGACTCCAATCTTTGGGGATGAGTAATAATGGGATCTGTGATAGGTGAAAGTCAGGTGTGGAAGATCAGACATAGTCATGAAACCCTAACCCTACCATCATTAAGGAATCTAACCTAAATGAAATCAAAAGGATAATGCAATTCAAGCACAACATCACCTAGACCGTGCAATTCCTTGTTTGAGAGGGAGATGTGGACTGCTTCTTCAACAATGAACAATTACAAAGCCGAAAGCTGCCATTGATGGATGATAAAAGCTCAAATGCTCGAATGCTCAAGATGATAATGGAGTTGCTATATGATTGTTGGATTGCTAGATACTATATGATTTCTGGATGTCTCATATGGAGTGAGAGGCTGTTTATATAGGACTCAACCAAGATCAATCAACGGTGGAGATTCAGAGGCTATGTGAATGGCTAAGATTGAAAGTTACTAAATTTAGGTCCAATTAGTTGTGCATGTGAAAGATTTTAAATGAAAAGTTGTCTTACAACACATGATAAATGGGAAATGGACAAGTGTTAAAATGTGATAAATGATAAAGGCTTAATTCAAATAAAGTATTTGAATTAGTTGGGATATGAGTTGGATATTAATTAAATAAATAAAATTTATTTAATTAATAGGATAAATGCATAAAATGGGATAAGACATGATGTGGAATTAATTAAATAAATACAATTTATTTAATTAATTGGCTAAGTGAATGAGAATGTGATTTTAATTAAATAAATAAAATTTATTTAATTAATTGGGTAATGGATTAGTGATTTAACAAAGTGTCGCTAGACATGGACAAATTTGGGTGTCTACATTTTGCCCCTCTTTGATACAATGTTCGATAGAACGTTGTGTCAAAGAAGATGTGAGATACGTTCGATAAACAAGTTATGCCCCAGTGTAACTGGCAGGTGATGCCCCCTCGAGAGGTAAGCCAGGCGAACCAGGGAGGGCTGGGTTGGCTCTCGATAGAAGAAAAGGCGGAAAATAGGCTGTGGTATAGAAGAATTAGGGTTTGGAGAAGGGCTATAAGTAGGTGCTTCAAGGGCAAATAGGCTCATTTGTGCTCATTTGTGCTTAAAAACCTAGAGAAATCCAGAGCTCCTGAGAGTGAGAGTGGCAGAGCTAGCAGGATGGTGATTCCACGCAGAGATCATCGTGCGGAGCGGGTGAGGACACATGGACGACCAGAGGGAGCAGGCGCACCGGTATGTCTCAAAACTTTTCCCAAAAGCGTGCATTTAACAGCCTAGAAGCGTAATTAATTCACACACGTCGCCAGAAGCGACTAGTTGATGACATGGCACATATAGGTCGCTTATGTAGGAGTAGAGGTCGCTTAGAGTAGTTCAGGTCGCTTATAGGCGCGGGTAGGTCGCTTAGGGAAAAAGTGGTCGCATCCGGTCGGCGGGAAAATAGCAGCGGAAATGCGCGTATGGAGGGAAACTAGTCGCTTATGAGCAGATAGAAGTCGCATAGGGTAGTGTAGCTCGCATAGGACTAGAAACAGCGCGCATATGGTAGAAAGCGCGCATATAGGAAAACAGTGAGCGCATATAGTAATTAGGCTCGCTTATAAGGATAGAATAGGCGCATTTAGTAAAGGAGCTCGCTTTGAGGGTAAATAGAGTCGCATGTGGGATATGGCTCGCATATGAAGGGATAATGGGCGCATGTAGAAATAGAGCTCGCCTCTAGTAAAACAGTAAGCGCATAATATAAAAGAGCTCGCGTTTGGTCAAAACAGAAACGCATGTGGTGAAAGGGGGCGCTAGTGAGCAGAAAAAGGTCGCATGTGGCAAAGTGAACCGCATATGGTATGTGTAGGATAAAATAGCAAAGAGATAGGCAGATTTTGATATGAATGATTAACGGGATGGACTGACAAGAGTAAATGGATGATGCAGGATGTACTACCGCCTTTGCTATCACGGGAGCCCCATCCGAGAGATTTGCGGCTAGTGAGACGGTTGGATGCAGAGGAGCTGCTGGTGTTGGAGATCCTGGGTTTGGAGCATGTGTCACGATTAGAGCCAGTTCAGGCACATCGAGGGTTGATGACTGCGATGGTGGAGCGATGGATGAGCGAGCACAGTTCATTCTTGTTACCGACAGGAGAGGCGACCATCACCTTAGAGGATGTGTTCCAGATTTTGAGGATTCCGATAGATGGGGATCGTGTAGATTATGATCCGGAGATGGGTCCAGCTGCCTTCAGGAGATTGTTTGGGACACCAAACATCGGAGCAGAGGGTTCAGAGATACCGATGGGGAGGATGGAGGAGCTCTGCGACAGGTTGCAGCGGGTGGTAGTGGCGATCATTAGATGGCTAGTGGGTGATAGGAGAGCGAGAGGTTTTCCTGTAGGATGGGGGACAGTGATGGAGGGCATGTTCTCCTATGGCACGAGATATGCATGGGTCGAGTGCGTGTTGGGGCAGCTCTATCATTACCTGCATGATTGCGCATATATGTTTGGAGCCAGTATGTCAGCAGGAGTGACAGTTTTGCACGTATGGGCTTATGAGCACATTCCGGTGACGAGACCAGAGGGATGGGTTGCTAGAGCAGCAGGAGAGCCATTTGCACGGATGTATAGAGGAGCCTTGACGTATCGACAGCGCCGAGGGGTGGTATACTGGCGGCGGAGGTTGGATGAGATAGACAGGTTTGTATGGAGGCCATGGCTAGGATGTGAGCAGTGGGAGGAAGAGGATGCTGAGCTTGCTTATGCTAGACAGGCGAGGTACATTTTTGGACGCGGTGTGTACATTATAGAGCGGTATTTGCCAGAGAGAGCCCTGAGACAGTTCGGAGAGGCACAGGCAGTACCTGTAGGTGATGCCGTTTTTGGGAGGACGAGGCAGGAGGTGTTCGATTGGGGTCCAGAGGTTGTGGTGGACACAGCCTTGGCAGAGAGAGATGGATTGCAGCCAGTAGCATGGCAGTGGAGACAGGGTCCTGCAGATCCAGGTACATTGCCAGAGTATGATGCACACTGGGCGACAGCTAGGCCGACTCGGTTGACACGAGATGGAGAGATTGGGGAGATTGGGATGGAGAGACCAGTTAGGAGGCGACGACGACGGGCTCCACCAGCACAGGCAGTAGTGCCAGCTGCACCAGGGATACAGATGCCAGGACAGGTGCCAGGTCAGCCTGCGATATTAGCACAGCCACAGGCACAGATCGGAGCAGGAGATGATGTGGGTATTCAGCAGCTGCGGAGACGGATCAGAGAGGAGAGGAGATGGAGGCAGCGGGCACAGATGAGGCTGAGGAGAGTGGAGATGGATAGGCATCAGGCCGTGATCAGTCTGAGGCATGCTAGAGCACAGGCACAGGCTTATCAGGCTCAGCTACAGTTGGGAGCTCAGAGAGGAGATGGACAGGATGATGGTGCGCTCGCGAGAGTTACAGGAGAGAGGGATACAGCTAGGCAGCATGAGCAGATGATGAGGCTTGAGCGAGATACTGCAGTACAGCAAGAGCAGGCTATGAGAGCAGAGAGAGATGGTCTGCGAGCTGAGAGAGATAGGGCAGTACAGCAGCTGCAGGTTATGACTAGTGAGCGGGATAGAGCAGTGACTGCCTTGGGGACTGATGGAGCTACCATGTACTTAGCCACACAGTTGACAGCAGTACAGGCCGAGCTTCGGAGAGTGCAGGGTGAGGCTGAGTATTATAGAGGCTTATATTATGGAGCTATGCCGGCAGAGCAGAGACAGCCTAGCTTTAGGAGCAGGTCAGGGGCTTCGAGCTCACGGAGGTCAGGTGGATCTCGGTCAGTAGCTTCAGTGATGGGGCCACTGAGAGATGGAGGACCAGGTACAGGGCCTGTTGGTGGTGGTGGTCAGGGCGAGGGAGCTGGCAGTAGTCGCTAGGGCATACCTTGTTGACATTGTATCATGATGAGGCCTAGAGCCATTGTTGTACATTCATTCTTTTTAGGGCTCAGCTTGTATTGTAGACACTTGCATTTTGACACACATGTATATATATATATAGCGGTTTTGGCGATCTATATGATGTTATAATGGTTGTGATGTTGATATTATGATGGCTATGCATGTTATGTGTATGGATTATATATGGGTTATGGATGGATGTTTATGCAAATGGTAATGGATAGAAAATGTTTGAATATGTAAAAGGTAATGATATGAATAGATGTATGCATATAGGTAGATGGTAATGAAAGATATATATATAAGGGACTTATGTATGGCTAATACTTGTTTTGCAGGAGCGGAAAATGGAGAAAGGATGATAGAGATGATCGATCTTGGCTGAGGATGACGGAACGAATGGATAAGATAAGATGAATAAGATAGGATGATGATGGGCAGCTTTCAAGTAATTGCTCAAAATGAAAAGAAATGCAGTCCTTATGTTTGATATAGCATATGGATGTTATGCACCAGGGTATAAGAGACCAAGGTGTCGAGATATCCAATGCGCAACTAGCATGTTACAATCTTGTCTGAACGCATGAGGTCAAGATGTTGAGCCAACATGCACAAGATATGACTAACAGCTAGTGTTGGACTTTGACGCTACAAACAATGGTTTGAGCTTATCTCCACTACACATAATGATAGCTTGCTGGTTATATGTATGGAGTTAGTCTTAACATAGAATAGTCTCTAATGCATAAGAGATTGTTTAGCTTCTCAGATGCTAGAGATATTGATATGTAAGATGCTAATCCCAACACGTACAAGATACCAAGACGTATAGGAAGAGAATAAGATCATCCCGCAAACACGGCATACGAAAGCTATATGACCATGCCCCAGTCCTTACTTCATCGCAACATACCAAGATATAAAGAGATCATGGCAGCTTTGAGTAGGTATAGAAAAGGGACAAAAGATAAATCAAAAGATAAAACAAAAGATACTGTCATCACGTTCTCTTGCCAAATTTGGGTGCTCTTGGATAGATTAAGCTGGCGCCTTGTTAAAAGGAAAGTTACATCCTGTTGAAGGCTAAAGTTGTTGATAAATGGCTATAGCAAATGTTGGCTTAAGGCATGCGGACAAATAGCTTCTGGCTTATCTTTGATTGGTTAAAGTGCTGGAGCTTGCAATAGACACATGGATTGCTTCCTGTTTGAGCTGATCAAAGAGAAGAAGATGGATGATGCATGAAGATGAAGAAGATGGGGGGATCATCTGTGCTTGAGTACTGAAAACTTCCTTCGTATTCCAGACTGCCTACATACCCTGTATCCACGGGATCAAAGCACATTTACGATGAAGATGAGACATGATGAATATGTAGTTCTGGGTTTTATTGATGATGTAAGTGATGAAAGATAGAAGAATGTGAGCTGAAAGATTGAAGGATGTTTAGAAGAAAAGATGACAGATGAATGATGAAAGGGGCTATCGTCTTAGCCTGAATCAGAGTGCTTCCTTCGCATCTTAGATTGCCTACATACCCTGTATCCACGGGATCAAGGCGTCAACGATAGAGCTAGATGTAGTTCTTATTGATGTGGCTAATCGATTGGATATTTGATCAAGCGATGTTTGTTGCGATTGTTGGATGAATGTGGATGGATTGCGAAGGTATGAGTCCTGGTTGCAAGTTGTTAAGTCATGTTTATTGGTGGACATGTGCCATGGCTGAAGTTGATAAGGTGTGCTGTGTTGTTTGATGTGTTATGAGCTAGAGATAATAGGATCCACTTCCAAATAAGACTCAACAAATGCCCCCAGTGCGGGATGAGGTTTATAATGCAGAAAAGATGTGGCCAAGATGCTAAGGTGCCAAAAGATATAGATATCACGACAATGTCTCAGGTATGATAGCTAACATTGGCAAAGGATGAAGAGGAAAGGCTATGTGCGAGATTGCGATAGGGCTTATGAAGATGGCTCATACAAGATGCAGTGGGGAAAATGATCAAACGAACCAAACAAATGAGGGAAGCTGGTCACTACACATAGCGCCTGTTTGCCAGGTTTTCACTATGGTACTTATCCAAGGTGCCTGTTTACCAGGTTTTCACCAGAGGACGGATTATTTATTGGATGTTGTTTTTTTTTTTTTTTTTTTTTGGAATATTTTATTTTTTTGTGTTTTTTGTGGGATAGCTGAGATTCATGGATAAAACTTCTTGAGATGAACGCTGTTGACGGGTTCATCCAAGGGAATGCCTTCAGGTGTTGACAAACTGTATGCACCAGATCCATAGACTGCTGTGATAATGAAAGGACCAAGCCAATTTGGTTCAAACTTGCCCTGTTTCTCTCGATGCTGTTGATTCCTTTGGTTTTCTTTAAGGACAAGGTCACCAACCTGAAATCTGCGTTCTCTGATCTTTTTGTTGTAGCTGCGGCGTAGCCGGTTTTGATAGACTTGAAGATGGTTCAATGCTGTAAGGCAGCGTTCATCTAAGAGCTCAAGATCATGGAGTCGGGACACTCGATATTCTTCATCTGAGATAGTATGTTGCAATGATATGCGCAAAGAGGGGATCTCAACCTCGATAGGCAAAATAGCTTCAGTGCCATAGACTAGAGCATAGGGTGTGGCGCCAGTAGGAGTTCTGACACTTGTTCTATATGCCCATAAAGCAGGATGCAGTTGTAGATGCCAATCTCGACCAGTTTCGTTAACAGTCTTTTTAAGGATCTTGATGATTGTCTTATTAGAGGCTTCAACTTGACCATTGCTCTGAGGATAATAAGGCGTAGAGAACCTATGTTGAATATGAAACTTGTTGCAAAGATCTCTAACCTCTTGGTTCTTGAAAGGCCGGCCATTATCTGTGACAATAGCTTGAGGAACTCCATAACGGCAGATGATGTAATGTAGGATGAATTTAGCTATTTGTTTACCTGTGATGTAGGTCATTGGTATGGCTTCTACCCACTTTGTAAAATACTCAGTGGCAGTGATAATAAACTTATGACCATTTGATGAAGTAGGATGGATTTTACCCACAAGATCAAGTCCCCATTGCGAAAAAGGCCATGGAGTGACAATAGGCTGAAGCTCATGTGCTGGTGCATGTATTAGATCTCCATGTTTCTGACATTGTAAACATCGCTTTGCAAATTGTTGGGCATCTTTTTCCATAGTTGGCCAATAGTATCCTGCTCGCAGAAGTTTCTTAACAAGGCCAGGGCCAGCGGAATGCGAACCGCAGACACCTTCATGTACTTCACGTAAGGCCGTTTTTGCTTCCTCGGAGTCAAGACATCTAAGAAGGATACCATCAAGACTCCGGCGATAAAGGGTGTCTCCTAAGATAGTATAACGAGAGGCTCGACGGATAAAAGTTTTACGCTGGGTGTTGGATAGTTGAAGAGGCAAGGTGTGATTACGGAGATACTCGTATATATCTTTGTACCACAACAAGTTGGGACCAACAATCTCACATAGGAGCTCAGACTGTGGAACTTCAAATGCTGGGATCAAAAGCTGTTCGACCAAGAATTCACATTTATGGGTGTTAGATGGCATGTCTAAAAGAGATCCAATCATAGCCATGGCATCAGTTGCTCTGTTTTGTAGTCTTGGAATTTGCTCAAAGGTAATGTCCTCAAAATATTGCTTGAAATCATCCACCATTAGTTTGTATGGAAGAAGCTTCTCGTCTTTTGTTTGATATTCATCTAAGACCTGTTTGATAACTAGCTGAGAATCACCAAAGACTTGTAACTGTTTGATAGCCCATTGTACTGCCATGCGCAAACCTGTGATTAAAGCTTCATACTCTGCTATGTTGTTGGTACATGGGAATGCTATTCTGTATGATTTAGGTATGCAGTCTCCTTGGGGAGTGACAAACAAGATACCTGCTCCAGATCCGTGTTGAGTGTATGATCCATCAAAGTATAGCTGCCATCGTGCTGGAGAGCTTAAATTAAACAATCCTTCATCAGGGAATTCTGGGTATATTGGCTGAATGTCTGTGATAGGTGCTGCGGCTAATTGATCAGCAATGACTTGTCCTTTGATAGCTTTACGGTTCATATATTGTATGTCAAATTCACTCAAGATCATAACCCATTTTGCTAATCTCCCTGTGAGAAGTGCTTTTGAAAGGAGATACTTGAGGGGATCCACATTAGAGATGAGCTTTGTTGTTTGGTTCAACATATAATGTCGCAACTTTTGGGAAGCAAACACTAATGCTAAACAAGCTTTTTCCATGAACGAGTAATTGAGTTCATATCCCACAAGAGTTCTGCTAATGTAGTAGATGGCTTGTTCTTTTCCTGAATCATCATGTTGAGCTAGAAGTGCACCCAATGCTGCGGTTGTTGATGATATATAAAGCAGTAATGGACGATCAAGTACAGGAGGTATTAACACAGGAGGTGTTGCCAAGTATTCTTTTATCTTATCAAAAGCCTGTTGACACTTTTCATCCCACTTAAAAGGTTCACCCTTGCGAAGAAGATGCTGAAAAGGATGACATTTATCTGCGAGTTGTGAGATAAATCTGCGGATAGATTGTAGCCTACCCTGTAAACTGCGGAGCTGTTTGAGATTCGTTGGTGGAGGCATTTCTATGATAGCTTTTACCTTGGCTGGGTCCACTTCTATTCCTCGTCGAGACACAATATATCCCAATAGTTTTCCTGATGTTACACCAAATACACACTTCTTTGGGTTTAGTCTAACTTGGTATTTTTCTAATCAATCAAAAATTTGTGCCAATACTTGTAGATGTCCGTCCCTTGTCTTAGATTTTCCTAGGATGTCATCAACATAGTCTTCCATGATAGTATGAAAAAGGTCATGAAAAATAACTGTCATGGCTCGTTGATATGTAGCTCCAGCGTTTTTGAGACCAAAAGGCATTACAACCCAGCAATATGTGCCCCATGGACAAATAAAAGACGTTTTATCTTGGTCTTCCTCTGCTATTCTGATTTGATTGTAACCAGAAAATCCATCCATCAAAGATAGCATTTCATGTCCTATTGTAAGATCAACAATGTTGTCTATGCTTGGTAATGGAAAATCGTCTTTAGGACATGCTTTGTTAAGATCTCTAAAGTCTGTGCAGCAGCGGACTCGTCCATCTGGTTTGGCTACAGGTACCAAGTTTGAAACCCATTCTGGATAATCAATAGGCTTTATGAACTTTGCTTCTAACAGTTTCTGAATTTCTGCTTTGACCAATAAGGCAGCCTGTGGATGCATTTTGCGTAATTTTTGTTTGACAGGCTTTTCATCAGGGAATACTGCTAAATGATGTACCACAAGTGAAGGATCTAGTCCTGGCATGTCTGCATAAGTCCATGCAAAATTTATAGCTCGTCTCAGAAAAAATGCTGTGAAGTTCTTTCGTTCTTGCTGTGATAGTGATGCTGCCAAAAAAGTGATCTTCGGATTTTGTTCTGTTCCCAAGTTCATTTCTTGTGATTTTTCAACTAGCACAGTTGATTTCTCATGGTAATCAGCGGCGACAGGAAGATCAAATCCCTCATCCTCAGGCGCCTCAGAGAGGTTTTCACCTTCGGATACGTCCTTTATTTTTACTTTTTCACGGTCAAGAGGCGCCTTGCGGTTTTCACCTAGTGACCTATTTTGTTGAATTTTGTTTATTTCACTTTTGCGACTGAAGGATTTGATACTTCCGCCAAAATATGCTAGTTTAGGTAATTCCATCATGAAACCTGCTTTGTGATCACCCAGTGGAATACCTTGTCTCAAACCCATGAATTCTGCAATGGCTTCGTCATTTTCAAATGTATCTAATATCGGTGCCCCCTGTTGGTCCCAATCGATGAGGTCAGGATATACGAGGGAGAGGCGAATGGAGGGATTATGATGGCTAGAAGAGGTTGCGGAAAACATGAAGATGGAATGTTCTTGAAAAAGGTCGGTGATATGAAGGGAGGAGTCATCGATGGTATCCGAGTTAGAAGTCTCTCCTACCGAAGAAGGTCCAACGTCAATATCGGAAATACACTTAATGTCTTTGGGTCGCGGTACCTCCGGTTGGTAACCAAGACCTTGCTTATTAAACTTCTTAGACACAATAAGGGGCTCAATAGGTCCTTGTTCCTGTGATCCCAAGCCGCCATGTCCTTTATAGCCCATGTTCTTTATGATACGAAACCCGTTGTTGTATCGCTCTACTTCAAGTTGGACTTGGTCATTTTCATCAAAGAATATCCAAGAGTCGATGTCCTCAATGTCTTCGTCATCCAAGAAACCACCTTTAATGAATACAGTAGGGGGAGCTTTGATAACAGCGGAGGATGAAGTGGGCTTAGATGTAGAGGGTTTACCGTGGGATTTAGGAGATAATGGAAGGGTACCAACGCAACAGGATTCCTGCAACTTGTATTCACCAGGGCCTTGGTCGGTATATTTGATATGGAGGTTGGAAGCGGCTTTGCTAGATGAGGGCTTGAGAAGATCGGATGGGTCTACATAGGAGGAAGACGGATATGCCTCGGTGTTGAGAGGGATACGGTTTGGACTCTGATATTTAGCTTGAAAGGCACGGCAAAACTCAAATGGATTAGGATCAGCTTGAATGGTAACTTCAACACCCTTATGTGGAAATTTAAGGCATTGGTGATATGTAGACGGAACTGCTTTAAGGGTATGGATCCAAGGGCGTCCAAGGATGATGTTGTAAGGCAGATCAATATCAAGGACTTGACAGCGAGTTTCTGTAATGACCGGTCCAACTTGAATAGGCAATAAGATGATCCCTTCAGTATCTCTTTCAGCGTCATCATATGCTCTGATGGTAATAACCTTGGAGGTGTCTACATTTTTCTCAGAATATCCCAATTGTTTGATAAGTTTCAAAGAACATATATTTAGACCAGCTCCCCCATCTATCAAGACTCGTTTGATACGGCGTTGATTAACAAACACTTCAATATGGAGGGCCTCATTGTGTGACGGATGAATGGAGGGTTGAAGATCTTTGTCGGAAAAGGTTAAATGACAAGGGGCTGCAATGCTAGCGACCATGGATTGAAATTGTGTGATATTAATATTATTAGGCACCGAAGACTCTTGTAAGGCCTTATCAAGGATAGCTTTATGTGCGGGGGATATGCGGAGCAGCTCAAGGATAGATATGTGTGCGGGTGTTTTACCAAGGTGATCCAAGAGGTTATAGTCAGAGAGAGGTCGAGGAGGATGAGGAGGTGCTCCTTGAATGGTAACTCGACCTCTTCGCGTGGTTACGGCACAGTCAGGTGCTCCTTGAACGGTAATGGTAGAAATGCGAGCATGGTCAATGCGGCCAATGGTAGATGATGCATAATTATAGGGAATAGCATTTCCAGCTTGAAGGTTATTTGTCTGATCATGAGATGGAAGTGGATTCTTGAAAGTCTCTAGATCATAGTTTGATGTGGATTGTTGAGCAGGTTGAGCTGTTGAAGGTGTGACGTTAATTAGACCTTGATCAATGCAGTCTTGGATAACATGTTTTAAGCGCATACAACCATTTGTTTTGTGTCCTTTAACTCGATGGTAATCACAATACTCATTCTCTTTGTACCAAGGAGCTCGAAAGAGTGGTTCGCCATTTGGTGGTGCATCGAGTAAAATAACATCTCCGGCTTACAGCAGCTTTCGAAGAATAACTTCCATGGGTTCCACTAATGGTGTAAATTGTCAGCGTGGATTAGAAGTTTGACGTTGGTTTCTTCGTTGTGGAAAGGACTGTCTTGGTGGAGAGGCTACTTGAATGTTGATGGGAGCTCTCATAGTTTGGATATTCTTTGTATCAACAATACCGTCATTGACAACATTCTTGTTCTTGTTCCAAAAGCGAGACTTATCATTGGAATTTTGGGGAGAATCTTTGTTATCACGAAAGATCTTGATAGTTCCTTTGGCAATTAAGGCTCATTCAATAATAACTCCTTTGGAAACTAGTTCGTCAAAGGTGCTAGCACTTTGCAATTGTAGTTGGAATGACAGCTCAGGATGAAGATTTTGAACAAAGATGTCAAGCTGTTGTTTCTCAGGTATTTCCCATGATAATTTGCTAGCCATATTACGCCATCGTTGGGTAAATGAGGAAAAGGTTTCACCATTGCGTTGTTTGTTGTTGACAAGGTCATTCATGTTTACCTCATGTTCAATGTTGAAGGCAAAATGTGATCGAAACTTGGTTGCCAATTCTGAAAAAGTCTTAATTCCTGGAGGTAAATGGGAAAACCATTCGAGAGCTTGTCCTGCTAAGCTTCGAGGAAATAGTCTCAAGAGATATGTATCATCATAGGCAACATTGAGACATGCCACAAAAAAGGCTCGAAGATGGTCGTCCGGATTTCCTTTCCCTTTGTACTTATCAAATTGTGGGATTTCAAAGTGTGGTGGAAAAGGTATCATATTAAGAGACTTGTCAAATGGATAAGCGCATATGTTTTCGAGAGAGAAAGGTTTCTTGCCTTGTCCTACCCTTTCATCGATCATCTGTTGGATATCGGCTGAGGATAACTGTTGTTGTTGCGAAGGGGGTGGAGTGTGATATGAGACATATTGTGGTTGCAGTTGTGGTATATGTGGAGTTGTGACTGTTTGTTGTGGTTGTGGGATGTATGAAGCTGTGACTGTTTGTTGAGGTTGTGTACCCACAATGTATGTCAAAGGAGTGGTATGTGACATGTACGTGTTAGAGGATTGCTGTCCTTGAGACACAAGTGGCAAGTGGGTGTGCATCACATGAGAAGTGGACGTTGGATTGATAGTAGCAGATGGTTGGGAAGTTGGGATTGAATTCATGACATGGTAAGTGACGGAGGGATTGGTAGATACAACGGAAGGGTGAACATTGGGATTGGTATTTTGGACAATATGAGGATTGGTATATGTCATGTGTTGGGTGATATTAGAGAAGCCTTGGGTAGCATAAGAGGGATTGATGGTGTGAGAAGGATTGGAAGAAGAGGACAACATGGATGTAAGTTGATCAACATAAGCGATCTTATTGTTTGGATTGGCTTGAGAAATGAGGGAATCACTCATGTCAATAAGACTAACGTTGGGATTATAGGATAACATGGAGGAATTAGCAGTTGGTGTATGAGATTTGGTAGAGTGTAATGGTTGTGAAGCATGGACAACATGTGTTGTTGGAATGGTTTGAGAGGTATGCACACCGTAAGATATGGGAATTGCTTGTGATGCTCGAAGTGTTTGTGCTTGTGTTACATGGACAGCTTGTGTTACTTGAGGCATGGAAACAGTCATGGTAGAAGGAGAGATATGTTGAGGGACATGAAAAGGTGGGATGTTGAGATTTTGTGACATGAGAGGAAGCACATTGGTGGGCACTATCAATGGTTCTAAAGTATGCTCTGATCGTGGCAACTCAAATGAAGCAACAATAGGTAATGAGGATGATGTTTGCGAGGTAATAGGAGATGATGCGACTATAGTAGATGGTCTATTCGCAACAACAGCAGTAGTGTTGGGATCGTGCTCTCTAATAGTGGATATATCAAAGTCTTTAGGTAGTTTAGCACCCATGCGAGCAAGTTGGAGAAAACAGCGATCAGGCTCAGATATCATGAGTTTCTCAACTTGGTCCCATAGATAGGTATCTTGGAATTCTGATGAGTCGTCTTGAGATTGTTCTTCGAAAGTTTCCAAGGATGGTGGAGGGTGCATTTGTTGTGAAGATGATTCGCCCCTAGTGTACCCTTGAGGTATAAACATATGAGAAGGCATACCAGTTGTGAATTGAGTTGCGTCCTTAAGAGGTGTTGTGAATTGTTTCATCTCAGCTTGCAATTTGGCATCCATTTCAGCTTTCAATTTGGCTTCTATTTCAGCTCGATATTGACTCCTAGTTTGAGGCATGATGTTGATGATGAAGTTGAGCTTGTCAAAATTTTGAGACCCAAAAGATGATAGTTGGTTGATTGGTTGCTGTTTTGGTTTGCTGGTTTGGCTAAGTTGCTTGGTTGATTTGGCTGAGTTGTTGTTGGTTGTCCCTAGAGGTAGCTTAATCACTCAAGGGAAAGATTGTTTGCTGTTGATGTTTGTTGGAGCTAAAGCTAAAAGAGATTGTTTGCTGAAGCTAAAGATGAAGGATGTTTGTTGGCTGAAGCTAAAACTGAAGGTTGTTTGTTGATTGAAATGATTGGATTGATGTCTGATTTGCTGGTTGGGGTCTCAAAAGATGGAAAAGCTCATGAGTTGTGATTGATTGATAAGCTCAAGATAGGAGACAGAGTCCAGGTATTTGCTGTTGATCAAAGAGAAGTCTGAAAGCTGATGTTTGAGGTTCAAGCAAGCTGGTCCTGAGGCTAATTCTGCTGATGCACTGAGATTTGCAAGGATTTTAGCTACAGGCGACTGATGATAGCTCAAAGGTGACTCAGAGGATGCTAAAGGCGATTAATGATAGCTCAAATGCGACCTGGTTTAGTTTTGATAAAAAATGACAGTGCTAACCAGAAGTGAATGCTATGCCAGAGGCGATGACTGTTGGTTCAAAGGCGATTACTGTTAGTTCAGAGGCGACTCAGATATCCCTAAAGGCGACAGTCTGTTGTTCAGAGGCGAGCTTGTTCAGGAACTAGGCGACTAACTGCGGCTAAAAGGCGATCTGGCTCAGACAATATGCGACTGGTCATGACTCATATGCGACTGGGTTCAGGCAGTAGGCGATCAGCTGTGGTTCAAAAGCGATTCTGTTCAAGCAAAAGGCGATCAACTGTAGTTTAAAAGCGACTCTGTTTAAGTAATATGCGGGCAGTTGTTGTTTAAAGGTGATGCAGTTCAGGCAGGATGCGAGTCACTACAGTTCAGAAGCGATGTTGATGGTCTGTGCGAGCAGTTTAGGTTCAAAAGCGACTGTGTTTGTGTAACAGTGGTCTGATTTTGCAGTTTTTCCAGCAAGAAAATAATGATAACAGTCACTCACACTCACAACAAACACAAACTGATACAACCTAGGCTAGGATAGGACAGTATCTGTTGAATCCCCTAGCTGCGCCTATTCAAAGCGGGTAGCTCCAGGATCTTGGTAGCACCGGCTCCTCCTTACATTTGCACACACTTCTCACGCATACCAAGATCTGGGATTCTTATAAGGCTTGACCCTCTCCAAACCTTTAGATTGTCCCTGCTACCTCGGCTAAGAACCGCATGAATCGGGGCCGCTTCAAGGGTTTTGCCCTCTGCGTCAACAGATAGAAGGTTTTTGGCTACTACACAAAGTTGCTAATAAGGGCATCCGTTCGGGTGGCTATACGTGCGGCAGCGCTACTCTCCGTTATGGAGTCTC
This sequence comes from Cunninghamia lanceolata, assembly GCA_027924645.1. Taxonomy (NCBI): domain Eukaryota; kingdom Viridiplantae; phylum Streptophyta; class Pinopsida; order Cupressales; family Cupressaceae; genus Cunninghamia; species Cunninghamia lanceolata. The sequence goes on from BSBN01000478.1 coordinate 9,865,040, forward strand.
CCAGCCTCCAAGGGTTGCGCCTTGGAGGGTTTTGGGGGAGGTTGGCTGTCGGTATAACACAACTGCACCCGTTGTTTGTGGCTTTCGACACAAACACTTTTCTTATATAGCGGTTCTGAAGGACTTGGCTTTAGCCCGTTACCGCTTGGGTCGTATCCCTTCTCACACCGGGAAGGCAGGCCCTCTAAAGATAATGACAAGTTCTCATACACCCAAGATCCATTTGATAGGCAAGGGGAGAGGATACTTTTGTCATTAAATTTGGGTTACAATCAGGCACATGCAAGCAATCAAAAAAAGATAAATCAAGCACGGAGCAAACAGTAGTTCATTTTAAGCACCAAGCCCAAATATGCCTAATTTAGTGAAAAAAAACCACAAATCTTGGACCGATCGAACCTGCAACAGATATGTCAGTAGTTTGATAACCTCCTTTCTTGGACAGATCGATAAGATGCTGCGCAAATACCCAGTTAATAGCCAAAAATCAAACTGGAACTGAAACAGGCTTGAAAACAACAGAGCTTTACTAGATGCGATCCACTGTTGATCAAAAGCGACCTCTATTTTAACAGAGGCGAAAGACTGTGGATCATATGCGACGCGTAACAACACAGGATGCGACGCCTGTTAGCTCATAAGCGATGCAGATTTTCCATAAGCGATCGGTTGAGGGCTGGATGCGACCTGTTTCTGCAAAAACACAGCCGATAAACAAAAACCCTAGCCTAACAGGCGAACAATATCAGTCCATAAGCGACACAAATAAATGTAAAAGCGGCCTCTGTCGTGTCATATGCGATCGCGATATACCATAAGCGGCCTGTTGTAAGTCGAAAGCGACCTGTCTCTGCAAAACAAAAATTAAACCCTAACCTGCACAGGCGAACATTATTAGCTCATAAGCGTCTCAGATCAGAATAAAAGCGCGCACTGTTAGATCAAAAGCGATGCAGACTTGTGCAAAGGTGGCCCCTGTTAGGTTAAAAGCGAACTGATTATGCGCAGAAGCGGCGGCTGTTAGATCAAAAGCGGCAAATACAGTAAAACACAGACGCATACATTACAGGCGATCATTTTAATGATAAAAGCGATTCGTTTTACCTGAAGCGTCGACTGTTCGGTCAAAGGCGATCCAGAGAGGAATATGCGACCTGTTCCAGCTCAAAAGCGACGCAGAAATCCCGAAGTGGTAGATTTTCGTTCAAAAGCGACTGGAATTTTCTGCGAGCACCTGCAAAATCTGATCTTCAAAGAAACAACTCCAAAAAACGAAGTTAATCAGGGACGTGAGTCCCACCGAGCGTGCCAAAAATGTGATAGGTGAAAGTCAGGTGTGGAAGATCAGACATAGTCATGAAACCCTAACCCTACCATCATCAAGGAATCTAACCTAAATGAAATCAAAAGGATAATGCAATTCAAGCACAACATCACCTAGACCGTGCGATTCCTTATTTGAGAGGGAGATGTGGACTGCTTCTTCAACAATGAACAATTACAAAGCCGAAAGCTGCCATTGATGGATGATAAAAGCTCAAATGCTCGAATGCTCAAGATGATAATGGAGTTGCTATATGATTGCTGGATTGCTAGATACTCTATGATTTCTGGATGTCTCATATGGAGTGAGAGGCTGTTTATATAGGACTCAACCAAGATCAATCAACGGTGGAGATTCAGAGGCTATGTGAATGGCTAAGATTGAAAGTTACTAAATTTAGGTCCAATTAGTTGTGCATGTGAAAGATTTTAAATGAAAAGTTGTCTTACAACACATGATAAATGGGAAATGGACAAGTGTTAAAATGTGATAAATGATAAAGGCTTAATTCAAATAAAGTATTTGAATTAGTTGGGATATGAGTTGGATATTAATTAAATAAATAAAATTTATTTAATTAATAGGATAAATGCATAAAATGGGATAAGACATGATGTGGAATTAATTAAATAAATACAATTTATTTAATTAATTGGCTAAGTGAATGAGAATGTGATTTTAATTAAATAAATAAAATTTATTTAATTAATTGGGTAATGGATTAGTGATTTAACAAAGTGTCGCTAGACATGGACAAATTTGGGTGTCTACAGGATCTAGATGCCATGATGTCGTGAGTTCAATTCACATAAGAATATGTGACTTTTGGAGTTGTTATTGCATTAAGGGCAATCTAATAAAAGTGGGCCCATATCATAAGGGAAAAGGGCATGGGTATGCAATTTTCACTATTACATTTTGCCCCCACTTTGATGTGCATGTGACCTACTAGGCAGATGCATGTTAAATAAAACAAGCAATTAAGATGATAATTAAATATTTTTCAAACAAACAAAAGAATGTGGATCTACTCAAAGTATACAAGCCATTCTTGAATTCTCCCTACAATGAGTAATCTATTGGAAACCTACAAAATAAGCAAAAAAAACATGTAATAAGTAGCTATCGCACATGCACTAACTACAACTTTCTTTGAAAAAGAACCATCCTCAAAAAATGAAAGTAAAGAGAAGGGTAAGATCTTCCATCTAAGCAAAAAGTGGTAAATCTCTGACTAAATGGAAGATTTTGACAAAACAAATGGATCGATAAAGCTCCCTTCAAGGCAAGAATGGATAGTCACTACAAAAGACAACACATTGAGGAAGGTTAATGACATATATGCCCCCCTCCAAAAAAAAATTTAGTACAAAGGATGCAAATAATTGGAGGAAAGAAGAAAAGACATGCTAAATCATGTAAACCTGGTAGAAGATATCATCATAGGATAAGCACGAGAACAAAGACAATATGCAATCATAAAAGTACATATAGCATTAAAAAAGGCAAGATATCTCTAATATTGTCTCCATTGAAGGTAAATGACAATGATAGCCATAAATGATAAACATGATCATGTGAGCAAAAGTGAAATGTAAGAGATAAACATGATGATTATTTTAAACATGTAAGATAAATATGCAAGAGTTTAAATATGATATCATAAGTATGTGTAAATATCATAATAAGCGTGACATGAAAATATCATAAGAGTTGGACATCATAAACATTGGACATAAGAAACATAAGAAAAATCATAAATCATGTAACATAGTAACCTAACAAGGAACATGTGAAAACATAAGTGGTAAACATGGAACATAGGAATCAAACAAGGCACATAGAAAAAACATGGAAGCTGACAAGGAACATAGGGAATCATAAGAGATAAGAAAGGAACATGAGAAATTATAGTGGCTACATATCATAAACATGTAGCAAGAATAACATAGGGTATTGATAAAACACCTAACCACCATAAGGAAGATGCCCCTAAGTGGGAAAAACAAATCTCGAAACATAATATAAAAGGCGAAATTAGAATGGGAGAAACACAAAAAACATGGCATAAACAAAAGGTCAAAGTATAGGAACACATAAAAGAAGAAGAAAATGATAATGTAAGTATATAAATAAATACAACATAAGAATGGTGAAGGTCTGAAGGGAAAAAATTAGAGAGGTCATCATCCTAACAAGTAGCATCAAGTTCTTCCTCCTTAATTATATGGTTTTCCTCTTGATAAGAATTGGTACTCTTAGTGAAAACACTCAAAATAGGTGGAACCATGGAAACATCCTTCTTAACCCATTTTTCTTGTTTCTTTAGAGGTGGCTCCATATAGGGATTTTACATTGGTTGAAACATAACATTTTTTTGTTACCTATGAAGTAGTGCCTTTAGCATGAAATTTGGGGTTTTGGAACACACTACCCAAGACTATTATTTTCCTACTTCATTGGTACATGAATGATTTATTCTTCATGAAGGATTATTGGAAGGCATGCATATATCAAGACATTGATGCATGGATACCATAGAATATGCAACTTGAGGTTATTTAGGCTTTTAATCTTCATGAACTACAGAGTGAGAATGTGCATAGAATATGAAGAAATAGTGCCTTTAGCATGACATTTGGGGTTTTGGAACACACTAGCCAAGATTATTATTTTCTTACTTCATCGGTACATGATTGATTTATTCTTCATGAAGGATTGTTTGAAGGAATGCATATATCGGGACCTTGATGCATGGATACCATAGAATATGAAACTTGAGGTTATTTAAGATTTTGATCTTTGTGAACTATATAATGAGAATGTGCATAAGTGGATTGTTGGTTCTTGCTTATATTTTCTCTTTATTGTTATTCTAAGTGAAACTTGTATAAATTGTGTATGTCATAATTGAGTAATATGGAAGTTCCTTAGGTGTCTTCACAAATGTATCCAAAGTAAAAATGAATCATATTAGATACTATTTTGTAGAGAGCACTATCAAATTTGATCACTTTGCCTCCATGCATGGATTTAATGCATTGATGCAAAACTAAAGGAACTGCTTTACATTGCTCTATCCATGGTCTACTAAGTAACACACTAAATCTATCTAAAAATGGATTCACATGACATTACATTAGTATCTATTTGGGATCAACTTTTAAAAGTAAAATGATGCACCCCATGGTCTCAATCAAAAGTCCATTAGTCATTTTTAATGATACCTTAGAATGTGCATAATCCTAATGCTTTTAATATTAAAAATAAAAGTCCTTCAATACATATGTTAAATTGGCATGCATGATTGATGACAAATTGAGTAGGTGAAGTACATCTAAGATTTTTAGGAATCTTTAATAGACCTAATAGCTATTTTTAGAATCTCCTAGTCTAAAAATAATAATAAATAGAGAATCATGAGAGGAAGAGGATGTATCTCAAGAATGTAACATACCCACAAAGGCATTTGCATGGGTTTTTGTATAAGAATCAACATAACAATTATCCATGACATCTCTATCAACACGTGTTTGATCCATAACAAGAGGATCTTGTCCATGATGTGCATTGATATTGTTAGAATGACTAAGAAATGGATTGGTATAAATATTTAAATTTTTATTAGGGGGAGAAACTAAGGGATTACCCCCATCAATAATATCCTTTATATGAATCATATTATTATTAAACAAATTTCACACCATATGTTTCAAAGTTGTGCAACCTTGAGTATTATGTCTATTAACTCTATGAAAGTTATGAAATAGATTCTCATTATAATTCTTAGGTAGCCCTCTATTTGGATCTAATGGATGAATGGGTAGAAGAAAAATCAAATTAGATCACAACAATTTTTGAAGCATAATGTCAAAGGAATCTTGTAACTTAGTAAATTTTCTAGAAGTACAAGACTCAAAATATGCCATATTAGAAGTTTTATCAACATGATACACATTGTCCTTTTTGTCCTTGGAATCATCACCCTTTGAAGAAGTTATACTTTTGAAACTTAGAAGGGTATTATGTAGAAGAACTGTGAGAAGAATAACTATACTTAAGCACATCGGATGCAAATAATTTCAATTCAATATCCTTAAGATGAGCATACATGTCCATTAAAGAAGCAAGGTTAATCTTGTATACATTAGCTCTAAGAGGTGGTAACAATCCCTTAATAAAAATAGTTTGCCTCATTTTCATGAAGCTAGTAGTGTAACTTAGAGCATAAGGTTGAAATCTAATAAAATGTCCATGTATTCAATCATTATTTCCTTGGGTACACTAAAATTAATCAACAATTGTAGTCTTTAATCCCATTTTAGCTTTGAAGTGTTTAAGGATTTCTTTGGCTAGTTCCAAAAGTGAATGAATAGATCTATGAGGCAAAGAGAAGAACCACTCGATATTATAATCTTTTAAAGTGCATGGAAATAACTTAGCCAAGACTTTGTCTTCATATACATAATCTAAACATGTTGTAATGAAAGATCTCAAATGTGTATGGGGTCACCTTTTCCATTGTACATTTTGAATATAGGTGCCACAAAACCACTGGGTAAGGGATAAGTAACATTTTGAAATGAAAATAGTGTATAATTTTGTGTTTCCATGTATTTATATTTATCCTGGCCATCAAATTTATGCTCCACTATATCTAGCTTGTGAATAAATTCATCCAAGGAAGAGATAGGAATGGTGGTAGTAGGAACATGAGACATAAAAGGTTGGGTATAAATAGGTTGGTAAGAAAGAGTGTAATAAGACATAGACATGGTTGTGGTAGGAGGTGGAATGTGATCTATAAGAAGGAATGGAATAAGATATGGAATTAGGAATGGAACAAGAAATTGAATTAGGGATAACAAAAGTGGAGGTAGGATAACACGAGGTGGTGGCAAAGGTAGAAATAGGATCATGTGTAGTTATAACACTAGTTGAAATGAAAATACAAGAATTTATAACTAATCTAACTAGGAGAGCAATGCAGGTATTCTAGATCTAATAAAATTTCATTAGAGTGACAAGACTAGATGAATGAGAAAGGGACAAGAGAAAAAGAAGAGGAACAAATCACATAGTACACAACATATACCCTAGGAAAACCCTATAAAAGAAAAACTCAACCTCCAAATCACCACACTCAGTGTATTATAAATAACAATGTGTTACAACAATATCTAAGCCTTCGTGCTTCAATAAGATCTACATTGTGAATTTGGAGGAATTTTGATAACATAAACTTGCATAAAACATGGCATACAATCTCCATCCCAAGCCTTGTATGTAGGCCAAGGAGACCCAGGAAACCAAGAATTGTTTTCCAAAACGATGGACTTAAAACCATGAGCCAAAGACTAGTCAAGTGGTCCACATTAAGCCCATGTGCCCCATCTCCAAAAATAAATTTCAATTAACCAATTTGACTTCCAAGACAAAGTGGGGTCAAAGTAACTCCCAAGCACTCCTTGTAAGTGTATTAATTATCCCTTACACACACTATTAATAATTGGTCAAATATGTTAGTCATAATCCACCTTCTAACTCCCCTATCCAATAGCTTTCTACAATCATCCTAAGGCTAGTGATACATCATAGAGAGTGCCAGCTATGGAATCTCAAGATTCCATCCAAGTCGAGTGTCATTTTCCATGCAAGCACATTATTTACAATATTATACACACTAAATAATTAGACTAGACCTTAGCTTTGCAAGGTCTATAACAACACCTAGTCCTCTAGTCCTAACAATCTCCCACTTGTTTTTACATTATGAGAATCATAAGAGGTTCTAAGAAGTGAACTAAATGCTAGGAGCTAGTGCCCATATCCATCTTGTACCATTTTAATTTCTCTATGCTCATGAGTTTCATCAATGAATCTACAACATTCACCGAGGTGTCCACTTTCTTGACCATATCCCTCCAGTCCAATAAAGTGATACTGCACAATAATGTGCTTTACCCCTGCATGATAGGTTAGGTTCTTTGCCAAGATAATGACACTCTAAATGTAACACTAAATTAGCATTATATCCTGATTCAATCCAATATTCAAGCACAATCTTCAAAGCTAGACTGCTCCCTTATAAGAATGAGTGGCTATCATATACTCTACCTTTGTTGTCAAAAGATAAACCACAACTCATCTCACACTCATCCAACCAATTGTACCACCAAACAAGTTAAAAATATATCCATTGATAAATCTCCTACTATCACATCACTCGCCCAATCAAAATCTACAAGACCCTGTATATCCACTAAGTGTTGCAAGTTTTATCTAGCATTGTTACAAGTAACACTATTGCAAGTGTCAATAGTTCTGCTACAGGTTTTGCAGACCACTACAAGTATGATACAAGTGTTCATACATGCATTGTTGTAAGGAGTTTGCCATAGGTTCCCCATAGTACCATTGCAAGTGTTATGCTACAAGTTCCTCATGTTATTACTACAAATGTGCTACAAGTTTCCTAAAGTACTGCCACAAGTGTCATGCTACAGGTTCCCCATGGTGCTATTGTAAGTGTGTTGCACATTTCCCAAAGTATATGCTACAAGTGTGCTACAAGTGATACAAGATACCTCCCTGGTAGCAAATAGAATACTCTAAATTTCCACACAAATATCTAAAGACTCTCTCCATGACACTCTAATGCTCCTTGCTTGGATTAGACATATACTTGCTTAATACTCCCATTGATTGGGTGATGTTTAGTTTGGTGTAGACCATAACATGCATAAGGCTACTAATTGCATTTGCATAGGGGACATGGCTCATATACTTTATCTCGTATGGAATCAAAGGACATTGCTCTATTGAAGGCTTCATTCCCACAACAATGGGAACACTCATTATTTTTTAATTTTGCATGTTGAACTGGTACAAAATAGAGTTAACATACTTCTATTGACTGACCCAAAGTTTCCTATTATCTCTATCCCTCCTAATCTCTATGACAAAAATAAACTTAGCTACCCCCAATCCTTCATATCAAACTATAAATAATGTTGAGATTTAAGAGCCCTAATCATATCCTTACTACCACTAAAGAACACGTCATCAACATAAAGACAAATAATAGTAAATTTTGATCACCATCTTGTTTGATATAAACACAATGATCTAACTTGGCTATAACAAAGCCAACTTTAAAATAAATGAATCAAAGTTTTGATGCCGCATTTGGGGGTATTGCTTTAGACCATAATGATATTTATTCAACTTGTAAACCAAACCCTTCTTACCCTCGACCACAAAGTACTTTGGCTATCATGTAGATCTCCTCCTCCAAGTCCTAATACAAGAAAGTTGTCCTAACACCTACTTGTTCAACCTCAAAGTCAAATACAATAGTAATAGATAAAAAAAATCTAATAGATGTAATATTTCATCAAGAGAGGATCTCACCAAATTTAATTCCCTCTACATGGGAATAGCCCTTAAACACTAAAATTGCCTTGTACTTATTGATCTTTTTGCCTAAACTAAACTTCTCCTTGAAAACCCATTTGTAACCAACAATTTTCTATCCTTAGGAAGCTTCACCAAGTCCCATGCATTGTTCTCCTATAGTACAATAGTTTCCTCAACCATGGTTTTTTTCTAGGACTTCCTATTGTAGACCTTATCATCTCAATTCACAATTCTTATCTCATCATCATTAGTAGACAAAGAAAAAATATGACAAAAGTCAGGTGGAATATACCTTTCTAGTTACTTTCCATGTCAAGTGGATGTCCTTATGAGTGGATTATGATGTTCTTCCTCTAAATCCCGTCTCACTCTTTGAATTATCCTCCTTATCAAGTCCTTGTTAAACTGTTAGTTTAGCCTTAGGTGCAGTCTCCTCATTCTTTGGCTTTTGCTAACACCAACATCTTCTCAACTCTAGGTTGTAAAGGCTTAGGATAAGGTCTGATCTCACTAAAGATCACAGTCTAACTATACACTATCTTTCCAATCTCAAGATTCCAACTCTTGTATCTTTTTCACTTTGTTATTGTAATTAACAAAGATACACTTATTTGCTTTAAAATATAACTCGAATCTTTTCTCCTTAGGCATGTGCACAAATGACTCACAACCAAAAAATTGTATATGTTGCAAGGTAGGCTTCTTTCTTGACCAACTCTCCTTAAGGGTTTTGTCCATAAGAGTTGTAGGAGATTTGTTAATCAAATAAGAAATTGTGCTCACAACTCCTACCTAGAATTTCTAATCCAACCCAACTCCACTAAGCATACTCCTAACTCTCTCCATCAATGTCTTATTCATTCTCTCTACAACATAATTCTATTCAGGGTGTATGGATTCATCTTATGCCTCGTCGTTCCATATTCCATGTAAAACTATTGAACTTGCTAAATAAAAATCTCCTCCATTATGCATCCTTAACACCTTGGTCTTTTTCTATATTTGGTTCTCAACAAGAGCTTTGAACTCTTCAAACTTTGAGAATACCTCATATAGTATGCTTGAGGAAAAACACCCATGTTTTCTTGGAGATGTTATCAATAAAAGAAACACAATAAATGAATTTTCCTAGGAAAGGTACATCAACAAGAATAAAAACATCACTGTGAATCAAATATAGAATCCTGATAGCTATAGTAGAACTCAAGTAAAAATAAACATAGTTTTACTTTCCATACACAAAATGTTCAAAAAAGTCAAAATCAAGGAAACAATCAATTAGCTCCTCTACTAAGTTTTTTGCATTTCAAGGCCCTTGGGCCTTTCTTACCAATGTAGCCCATATGCTCATGCTACAATAAGGTCTTCTTAGTAGGAATCTTTTGATTCTCAAAAATAGGAACCTTATAACTGTTGCACTCAATGGTTCTCACATCCAAATGAAACAAAGTTCTAGAACAAACACCCTTAGCCAAAAATCAAGGTTCCTTCTACCATCTTACAACCATCTTTGATGAAGACCAAATGCACACCTAGACCATTCATCTTGCTCACAGACATCTGGTTCTTCACTAAAACCTAAAGAGGCATTTGGTTCTCTCATCTTTGAAGGAAACCATGAATCTTCTATGACTGACGATCTTGAGATGTTTCCACCATTAGAGCTTTTGTACTCAGTAAGCCAGTCCCTATGAGGAGTCAAGTGGAAAGATGCAAAAGAGTTAATCAACCATGTATTCTCAAATGCATGTGTAACTAGGACTACAACAAACATTTCACCACTATTAGCATGAGAGGCTGAATCATCCTATACTCCTTGCCCTTCTTCTCCTTGTAGTCCTTCTTAATGTGGTCAATATTGCTATAGTTCCAATGTTTGACCTTATATCTACCAAGAGACTTAGATCACCCCTTAGATATAGATCTTTTACCCTTATTCTTTCCTTTTCCCTTGTCTTTGGAATGACTTTTGATGATCAAAGCATAGTTGATGGATTTTGAAGTTTTTTGTCTCATCTCCTCTACAAGTAATGCATCGACCACTTCATCAATCTTTATCTTTGAGATGGCACTATTGCTCACTATAGCCAAGTTGTCCCATCTATCAAGCAAAGAACATGAGAGGGTTATACATCGTTCCTCATCCATTTTCACATCACTCATCCTCGAGAAGTAAATATTCTTCCATAGAAAGAGCTTGTTAACAAGGGACTTTCTCTATTACAAGTTTTGTAACTTCTAGATGCTTTCGGTGATGGTTTCTCTCAAACAATTTAGGACCACCAAATCTACAAGGCAAAGTTGATCAAGGCTCCTTCCCTTTTTGTCAATCACTACCCAATATTCATCTTTCGTGCCTAAGGATTTTTGACAAAAAACTGCTACCCATAGATCGCTATTAATGAGAAAAGCCTCCATTTTGAACTTCTAAAGCTCAAAGTTGATTTCATTTAACTTCTCAATCTACATTCTGGATGTGTTTGGCATATTTGTCCTTGAAACACAAGATCACACTACAAGGCTCCTATTGAAACAATTATTAGTTACATAATTGAATCCTCCCACATATACATCAAGCTAGTTGGTGGTGTTCACCTAGGATTAGGATTTTGAAATTGGGTCTGTAGGTTCCTGTGTTTATTCCCACGAGCCCCTAGTGCCTTCGTTTGAATTGCTCCTTGACTTACATGTAGTATTTTACTGCTTTTTCTTGTTGCACTTGAGAAAAATGGTAAATTCTGTGTATACAAAGGTCAAATCTGTTGACAAGCTTGTGAAATCCCAATCGACTTCCAGAGATGGTGAAAAATTTGAGTTATATGCATTTCTTAATGTATATCGGGTTGCATATACATTGGGCGAATCTTCTGAAAGATTCTGGGAATATTCGCCATTTGTATATCGGCCCTGCTTGTATATCGGGCTTGTATGTAGAACATGCAAGGAAAAGCATACAAAGGAAAAGATACTTTGCAAGAATATTCTGGAGAAGATTCCTTGTTTGTATGTGTAGGGGAATGTACATTGAAAATTATACAAAGGCCGGCGACATGCAAAGTGAACAGTGCCATGGATGTACAAGGTGGAATGTATATGCAATATACATTCGTGCGCACATACAATGATTAGATGCATCGCGGGCATATTCTAAAAAGATTCCCTACTTGTATGTTTGTGTTTGTATATTCTGCATACAAACAAAATATACATTGAGGAGATACATTCCGGACCCGATGAAGGTTTTAGCTTGCTGTATAATTATTTGGGGTCCGTGACTTGTATAAGTGTTTGTATATGTCAATATACAACCCGATGTACAATGATAGGATACAAGCTGGATTCCAAGAAGTGTTCCAATCCAATAGAAGAAATATTTGGAATCTGCCTTGTATATGTTTTGCGCTTGTATATGCGTAATGTACAAAGCAATGGATGTAGGATGAAGATACAAGCCAGACCCGAACTGAATTCCAGTTTGTTCTATAACTTTTGATGTCCGCCTTGTATGTTGTATATGCATTTGGATTTGCATATACAAAAGCGATAAAGGCAAAATAAAAGGAGAAAAGGTCAGCGATAGAAACGTGAGGTGCCTATGTGGTGCATTTTCACTAGCTGAGGACTAGTCAATGCAATTTTGAGCCGTGGATCTCAGCAATAGGAGTGGATCAACGACTTTGTTTTGAACCTGCAACGAGGGGTTTTTCCTGTGCGTGTGCAGCTGATTTTGGGTGGGAAACTTCAGAGGTGCGCCATTGCTACATTCCAGAGGCTGCGGGTAGGTGAGGCTTTAATGGCAAATTGTGCAGGGAAGTATGGGTTGCGTTGACAGGTCAACCACCTGATTGAAGATGAAAATCCTTAAGCGGCGGCGTAGATCCCGATTCCACTTGCTTCTTCCTCTTTGTCTCTCCACAGCATTGAATATTTCTGAGCGCCATTACTCATGCATTGAATCTGGCAGATTTTTGATTTGCCTTGTAATTAATTTTGTTGAGTACACAGTCTTGGTATAAAAGGCCAAACTGTGTTACTCATTGTTGTTGGAAAACTAGACAAATTTTGGTGTTGCAGTAGGAAGACAATCTTTTGGTGACTCTATTTCAGGTGTCTTGCGAGTTTATGAATTGTATGTTGTATGTATTGTGCACAGAATTATCAATTTCATGTTGATTTAAATGAGTAATGCTTCATTGCATGTGTTTTGTTATTTGTCTCCAGACTGAATGTGTTTTTCTTCTGACTCTGAACATCTAAGAGGTGTTATAGATTCTAGAATATAGGTTTTCTATATTGAATACTTAGTCTCTTACTTCTGCTCAAGGAGTAGATTGAATGTTTTGGATTAAGTGTTGAGAAGAATACATTGCAGTAAGGATGTTTGTAAGAAGAAATAACTAAATACTCTCTCTTGGGTATTGTCTGTAAGGCAGACATTTTAGAAACCCCTTGAAATCTGATTACTGTCTTAGGTCTGTGGTAAACATTCACATATATATGTCTACTGACTCTGAGCCCTGGATAGGCACCGATCTGGTCTGGTATCTCTATTGTAACCCAAAGTCCTAGTTTTGCATCCATATATAAATCAAACTCAAACTTCAACTTCAAAAATTTTAGGACTTTAGAAGTAGTTTTAGGACCCAAAATCCTCTGTCTACAACTGAATATAGGCTCGAAGCTAGCCTCTTTGCACTTATCTCACAGTTTTGGTCTACATAAGAGAGGATTTATCTGCTTTGTACCAACATCCCAGCTAATTCATGGATGCATTTCATAGATGTTGAGTAGGGAATACCCCCCTTGGTTCTGCAGAGCTTAAAGAAGAAGAGGAGATATTTTTAGAGTCTATCTCCTATACTGTTGGCCCCTGGCCCTGGAATCCTGTCGATCATTGATGGCTACTTTGTAGGGGTGACTAGGAACAAGCATCCAGTTTGGGAAAAATACCAACACTAGTTAAGCACTAATACTAAATGAAAGGAACATGTGACAATTCCTATCTAATCCAATCATTAGAGCAATGCAAGTATTCTACATCTAATAAAACTTCAACAAAGTAACAACACTAGATAAATAACAAGAAAAGAAGAGAGAAATAGTTAAAGGAAGCAAAGGTGCACAATACACTTCCTACACTAATCTATGAGAGGAGGTATGTGCAAAAATAAATTTGATCATATACTTACAAAGAAATTAACACAAAACAATTATACCATAAGATAATGATTTATGTGGGAAAACCCTTTTGGGAGAGAAATCCCACACTTCAAAGAAACTCAATATATTATTTAGTACAATCAACATGGTTACAATACACTTGCAGAGTCTAAGCCTTTACAAGAGTATCACCAACATGTAGATTTGGAGTAATTTTGGCAGCATAACAATACTTGAAACTCACTATGAAACTTTCATCTCTAGAATGTAATAAATAGGCAAATGCCAAACCACAAACCAAGTGTGGTTTTCCAAAATCATGTGTCAAAACTATGACCCAAAAGTAGTACCATATTGGCACAAATTCCAATGCCCCAGTTGGCCATGGTCTTCTAGGCTAAAAATACCTATCATAAAACTTGCCATATGTAAATCCTCAATTTGGGTGATCCATTTTGGCATATTCAAACCCATTAAAAGATGCTTTATGACATGCATCATAACTTTTCATAATGTTGGTCAAGATTTCAATGTAGCCTCTTCTTACATGCTCTTATGCATCATAGAATATGTCATAAGTAACTGTGAATGGGAATATGAGATAAATCTATTATGACAAATAATAACCCAAACAACAATGGAATATGCGAATAACAAGAATAAACAAATGAAACTGTCAAACTTACAACCTTGTTACCCTGCGGCTTCCATTGGTCGCCTATTCTTTCTTGATCTTGACTGATGAAGGTGGCCCTCAGGGAACTTGCTTCCTTGCTTCGATTCCTCAAGATGACAAGGAGAAACGACTATGATACTTTGTGTGATTGAAGATGAGCTTCAACACACTAATGATGGATGATGATATGGGAAGATTTGGGCAGAGGTTTGGTGCCTGAAGTGGTCTCTTGGAGAGATTTGGGCAGAGGTCTGATGCCTAGATTTGGCTCCCTAAAATGGCTTAGAGAGGGCTCCTATTTATAGGATTTTGGAGCTGAGGATGGAGGGTCAGGATTCACCTGATTAGATCAAGGGCTAGGAATAAAAGTGAATCTTGTATTCCTTAGTGGATGAATTAAAAATTCCCATTTTGGGAAGAGTGGAGCTGAGTGGGGGACATTTGAATTTAAAATTCAGTGAGTGAGAGACATCTGAATTTAAAATTCAGTGAGTGGGAGACATCTGAATATTAAAATCAGTGAGTGGATGAGTGGGGGACAAGGTTAATTAAGTGGCATCTTAATTAACTCAAGTCTAGGTTAATTAGATAATTAGGATTTATCTAATTAATCAGGGATTAGGGAAATGGATAAATCAATTAAATGAATATTAGGAATATTCATTCAATTAATAGGATAAGGTTGTAAGGTTAAATGGATCAATTAGGTGAATTAATTGATCACCAGGGATATGCAGATTGGGGGAGTGGATTAGTGTAGAGGTACGGAAATTGGTTTTGCAGAGCAATCCAATTTTCAGTGTCTACATTTTGCCCCTCTTTGAAGCAATATGTTTTTATCACGTTGTTTCAAAGAATAAATAGTCTGATAATGATACATGCCTCAGTTTGCCCCTAGTATAGGTTATGATGATAGGATGCCCCCTCGGGAGTTTGGACGGGGAGAAGGTAGAAGGCGTGAGACAGACAATCTCATGATGAGATAGGTTGACAGGGGATGAAATGGTTGAATGCAGAAGAAGGGATGAATGATGGTAACAAACACAAGCAAGTAAGCAAGTATGCCCAAATGATACAGGAACAACCAAGGTATTGCCCCTGTCGAGCAGTAAACCAACGATATAGGTTGATGATGTCTAGTTTCAAGAATGAAGTATGTCGTATAAGACTCCGGGTCTAGTTTTGACAATGCGACATCCTGTCTAAGACATATGATAATGATATACGACAGTGTTGTCATGGCTGGGAGTGATGTATCCCTAGAGCAACACAAAGGATAGTTATGACTGATTAATATGGTTTACGACCGGACAAGGATCAAGACCACTGATTGTGATCGGATTATTTGACAAGATTGACTTGACTTAATTGGCATGGATTAAGGATAGACTTGCAATTGGATACGGTATGGAAATGGATATGAAGTGCAGTTGGATACGGTATGGATATGGATAATTATCATCTTGATATAGCAAGTATTTTGAAGCGCTTTCATCATTGGGCTTTATTATGTTGTAAGAAAATACAAGCATCTAGGTATAATTAGACCGAGATGACCTGAGTATTACTTACATGGATTTTGATATAGCAAGTTAATACAAGCATCTAGTCAAAATTGAATCTAGATGACTTGAGTATTTCTTACATTTTTCAACAGACAAGGATTGCCCCTTTTCATGTTTAGACCTCGGAGTCCTTGATGATCTTTTACCGATCATGTCGTTAGACAAAAGTCGTCACATTACTAAAGTTGAATCCACAAGCAGCAGACAAAGAAAATAATCATGCCCCCATCATAGCATCTCTAGCTTTTGGCATCCTCGAGTAGCATAGAAAGGCATGATAGCATAAATCAAGACTCTTAATCTAACCAACACAAAACATTCTTGCATTTAGATGTGTCTTTTTGCCATAATTGATATGAGATTTAGCTTGAGTGTTTCGATATGGTGCTCTGTTTTGCCTTGGACAGGTTGATGTTTTGTGTCAAGATTTTTGTTGTTTTGAAGCGGGCTTTGCTGCGTGCGCTTGTCTAAAGAAAGGTGCAGTCACGGACAGATAGAGGGACGGATGACAAGACATGGGATGAATGGGAAAGTGGAGCGGACTCAGATGGATAGAAGGACTAGACATGGAACGAAGGGGAAAGTGGAGCCTCAGGGGTGCATTGATAATGGCCTTGCCTACATGACAAAGCAGAGGCAGCGTAGTTCGAGAAGAACCCTAATGGACCTAAGATATGGATCGGATGAGATGCGATATGGAACCGATATGGATTAGATATGGAATAGGTAGGACTAATGACAAGGAACCACCATAGATAGGTAGATGGATGGAAGATAGTAGATACAGATGGTTATGAGGATGGGCAATAGCAGACAGAAGGAAACAAGGATGTGATCTCCAAGGACTATGTTGCAGAAGTGTAACATGCCCCATTGTAGGTAGAATACGTAGGATTTGTTCATGACAATGCTAATGACGATAGGAGGATGAGAGGATAATGAATGATCTGCATGGTATGGAGGGATAAGGTATGTCAAGAGACATCTAGAACATTTGTCAACATTGTGCCCCCAATCTTTATCAAGACCAAATAATAGAGGAAAGGAAGATTGGATGGATGGACGGGATAGGATAGGATATGGTATGAAAGGAAACTGGTAGGAGAAGAGTGATATGCCGATGAGACAAGGTGCCCCCAAGTGTAGGTGACATAGAAGATCAACTTTACACATGACGCCTGTTTGCCAGGTTTTCATCACAGTACTTATCCAAGGCACCTGTTTGCCAAGTTTTCACCATTGGACGAAGGGATTTTTCTTTACTTTTTTCATTTTTGTTGTTGTTGTTTTTTTTGAATATTTAGATAGGAGCAGGTGGATATGGAAGGACTCAAGTATAGAGTTCCTTGAAAGGTGATAGTCCAGCTAGATAGAGACTGTTGCATGGATGGTGCCAAGTGTTCTCATAGATGTTGGTAGGGGATCGTATGAAAGTGAGATGGTGTAGGTAGATAGTGGATTATGATGTATAATATGGAGGGAAGGCTTATGCAAAAGCATGGACCATAGGCATAGGATGAGGAACATGTGTAGGATAATAGTGGAAGGAAGGGGAGATGGAGGGATATGAAAATGTTGTGGAATGGAAGGGAATCATGACCAATGATTGCACATACCATGGTAAACATTGAAGCTGGTGATGGGAAAATAGTGTAGGAGGCAACGGAGACTTTTGCTTGTGGATGAACGATTTAGGAATTTATGGACCCACATAGACTTAGTATTTTTCTGATTTTTGTTTGCCATGTGGGATGGAAGAATTTCAGACTTATGGATGGAATGGGAGAAAGTGGATGGGTGAGATTCTTGAGAGGTGGATGCCTCATGTAACTTTAGGGTTGTTTGCTTGGGTACCCAAACCATTTTGTGTTTAGATAGTACCTGTGAAGGTATGGGTTTGGGTGTATGCAACTTTTGTGTAGCTTTTGGATTAATCATTTGTTGCTTGGGAACCCACACCTTTTTCAATTTAGCATTAAGTTGTATGGGTGTATGTAACTTTTGATATGGATAATGCTTTGGTTCTTGTCTTTGATATCCTAGGTCATGAGGACTCTTAGGATTTTTTACTTTATAGGTAGAGGCATCCACATCTTTGTTATTGAATCCCCGTGGGATGGTAGAAGTGAGGTTGGTGAAAGCTCCTTGTTGAGACAATATGTGCGTTTGTCGGCCATGATTGGGATATGTAGAGGATTTATAGATGGATGGATAAGGTGTTGGAAGAAGTGGTGGTAAAAAGCATGGAGGGGTGTTAGGAGTTGGAAGTAGCAGAGGTAAATTGGATTTGTGGATAGGGATGTTGGGAGTTGGTAGGATAGGAGGTAGAGTGGATTTGATAGGGATCTTTGGAGTTGGAAGTAGTGGAGGTAAATTAGATGGTGGAAGGTGTATGGTCACATGCTTTTGGGATGTGTATGATAAGGGAGGTGGGATGGCGACATATGTTTTGGGGATATGATAGGGTTTGCGATGGAAAGTGGTAGACTTAGGAGGAGTGGAGGAAGTACCAACATCTTGAGTTTGCTTACCTTGGGGTATGTATCTAAGGCCGTATGAAGGTGGAGGAACATTGACATGGATAGGTTCCAAGATACCCTGTTCATGAAGGCCAAGCCTTTACCTTGATATTTCATATTCTGGAGTATGCGGTGGACAACAGGATTATGTATAGGTGCACTAGCAGCGAGTTCCTTATTAGATGAGGAAGGCGAGATAGAGGATAGTGGTTGTTGGTGTTCTAAGAAAGAACATTCATGCATGAAGGTAGTAAGACCAAGGATATATGGTGGAGGATTTGCAGCTTGGTCAATAACAGATGGTGAAGGATCATTACTGGTTTGATCTTCTATGCTTGCTTGGGAGGCAAGTGTCTCATCGAAGGAAGTGGAAGTTGTTGGATCTTGGGTAGGACTAGATGGGGTGCTAGGCTCAGGACCATGGAATACGTAAAGTGGGCTAAGAGGATCATCATGGTCTGCTTGATCATAGATAGGTTCTTCATCATAGATGGGATTTTGATCATAGATAGGATTTAGCATGATGGGATTAATGTTCTCTTGTCTAGGTTCATCATCATAGATGGGATTTTGATCATAGGAGAGATATAGGTTATGCATGGTTGGAAACTAAATCTCTTGCTCATGTATAGGATCAAGTGGCTCCTGGAGAGGTTCATTATTATGAATATCATCGTGATCACAGAAAAGCCATTAGATCCTGTTGTGATGTTCACAACACGCCCCATTTTGCTCCTTAGCAAAACGAGGACCCCTGCTGATGTCTTGCTTTTTGCTTCTGCTTGTGTTTTTTCTACTTCCTGGCGGTCTGGTAAAAATGGGGGTCAGGTGCATCATCATCATGATATATGATGAGGTAGGTCATCATCATGAGGTCTGTTTGTCAAAGTTCATATTTTGTTTCTGTGACCTCATATTTTGAAGGAGCTTGAAATTTCATGCAGGTTTGCCTTTTACTTCACTTGAAAATTCGTCCATATGTGGAAGTTATGCACGGTCAAAGTCTTGGTCAAACCTGATATTCGCAGGAGGATCATCATTTTTTATCCTAAGTCATGTTGACAGGATCATCATGATCTTGGTCTATCACCCGCTAAAAATCATGCAGTCGCAACATCCGGACGTCAACCTTAGGTGGTAGTGCTTTTTACCCGTCAAAAGGCCTTGTGCGCATCATCAGCATCATGATTTCCTTAGGAGCGTCATATTTTACAAACTCAGTTTTGCTGTATAAACATCATCATCATCATATTTGAACCCCCCCCGATAATATCCTGAGGTTCAAATATCATGATGACATCGGCTTTGGGTCAAGGTAAGTTCCCCCCGTCGAAGCGGTCTTTGTATCGCGAGCATCATCATGATATCCTTGCATCGCCTGATCTTAAAATATCATGCTGATGGTATAAGATCACCCTGACTTAACAAAATTCACCTTCGGCATATTTGCATGCACACGTTCAAAACCTATTGGAGGGTCATCATCATGATATTTGCTGACATTCGAAAGATGATGACGACGACTTCATATCCTCCTGGTCTCCTTTCGCAACATCATGATCATCATCATGATCTTTCACACGAGGGTCATTTGCTGAAATCCGCTAAGTGCTGGAGGCATCATCATGATAATTTCGAAGGAGGATCATCATCTTCATATCCTCCTGATATCCGTTTGCCGAAACATCATGATGATCAGCCTATCTATTAAGAAGGGTTCGATATTGCATTTCTTAAACAGCATCATCATATTTTGTAATATCACCCTAGCCGAAATATCATGATGACCAACTTATCCTTGTGCTTCGAAGACAAAATATCATGATGACGTCATCATGATAAATCGATGAGAAGTAAATATCCTGATGATCAGCATCATCATATTTTATAATATCACCCTAGCGCGAATATGATGATGACGTCATCATCATTCTTTATCCTGTCCTGATTGTCAAGATCATCATGATCTTGTTTGTTCGCCCGATATTTCGCCAAGTCCTCCTGCCGATGAAATGCAACCTTTTGCAAGTATCCTGATGATCATCATCATCACATTTTCCCTTCGGCAGGATATTTTCCAAACATGATCCGGTTGGCGAATTATCATGATGACGTCATGTTCAAGTTTAACGAAGGCTCCGAATATCATGATGACGTCATCCCGATCTTATAACGAAGAAGTAAATATCCTGATCATCATCATCATCATTTTCTCTTTCGGCAGGATATTTTCCGAAACCCGATCCGTTTTCCCAAATATGATGATGATGTCTTTTTCTATGTTCGACAGAAGCTAATATCCTGATGATCATCATCATCATCTTTTTTCCTTCAAACAGGATATTTTTTAGAGCACGATCCGGTTCTCGATTATCATGATGACGTCCTATTCCAAGTTCGACACAAGCCGCAAATATGATGATGTTCATCATGCTGATTTTTCTCGAGAGGGTTACCTTGGCCGCGAAAGGGTCATATTCACTTCATCATCCTGATCATGCTCCTTGGGTGACCCGATATCACAATTATCCCCCTGATCTTAACCGGACATGACGATGACGTCATCCTTAGCATTTTCATGAATCCCGAATATCATGATGACGTCACCATCATCTTCCTTTCCTCGGCAGCATGATTATATTCGCATCCTCCTTTTCTTCTTCAACATGATGATGATGATGTTGTTGTTCTTTCCTCCAATATGCAGAAGCGAATCATCATGATGACATTCATCTGAACCTTCAGGAGGGAATGCTATTTCCAGAATATCATGATGATGAGGTATATCGACTAACCTGTTTTTTTTTACGCACCGACAGGGATGATCGTGCCGATGGGCGGGAAATGAAGCGGTGGAGTTTTAAAGTGTTTTTTTTTGGCGCCTCTGGCATTTTCCCGGTCAGCGATGATTGACCCATCAATTTTGAGCAGCTTGGGCGCATTTTTGACGCGTTTTGAGCGGATTTTGGATTTGATTTCCGCGATCTTGCGCAGTCACCTGGATTTAAACGCTTATTTTAATTTTCATGCTGCTTTGTGATAAATGGAATACTTATTACTTGTCTTGTCTTGCAGGCTTGCAGTTGAGGAAGCAGCTGGAAAGTCAATACAGTGACCTCATGGAGGCAGAAGATTTGATCTCAGGAGCAAGAAGATGGAGATGAAATGCAAAAAGTCAAAGCCATTCAAGTGAAGAGGAAGGTCGCAGCTGGAGGTATTTCTGCAAAAGACAAACAGAAGTTATTGCCCAGCTGCTGGAACTTCTCAGAAGGGGCAATATTTCGCCCAGATTTGACCACAGCTCAGAGATATTTTTGAGAACTGGTTCACCTGCATTTATTGCTGTAACTAGAGGTTTGAACCAGGGGTTCAGTTAGGTTTTTTGCTGTAGTGAGGACAATCAGAATGTTATATATTGTGCCTCTCTGCACTGTAATACTTTACAACAGGGGCTACACACAGAGATTCTAGGAAAATACAGCATGTTAGTTAGAATAGTTTAGAAGTAGAAGAAGGAGGTCGCCTGTTTGTCTGCAGTAAGGTGCGCGTGGAATGTCTGGCTGCCTTACTGTATCTGTAAAAGCTTGTAAGTTCTCTGTAGTATGATCAATGAAACTAAGAGTCATTCCTACATTGTAAATCATGTATGACTATTCGTTTCTAATGCAATAGAATCTGGAGTTCTGCATCTATCTTCTGAGTGTTCTCCTGCTCTTCTTTGTGTTTTGAAATATCTTCTTTGAGAGCTTGCAATTTTAAATGTATGTTTGTGAAAATGCTCAGGACTTACATTTAAGGTTTTTACTGTGGATTTGATCAGATTACTGTGGTATTTACATAGTGGATAACAGAAACAATTAGATCCTTCTGTAGATTAGATGAAGTGTAGATTAGATCTCTCTAACTTTTCCCAACCCATCTGAAATATTTAGCTGAACACGCAGAAATCTAAAGGAAATTGTCTCAAATCTGAAGAAGCATGCAAAACAGAGTCTAAGTTGACAGTTTTCATAAGTATATGAAGAAGGAAGCTGCATAAATCCAAAAAAAACCATCTGAAACTTGCAGCACAGTAGCACCCTTATGCAAAGGAATGAAAAGCATTGACATACCTCATGACCTTTTTGCATATTCTTAGGCCAGTAAACCACAAAACAAACCTAAACTACGTAAGGCCCCTTGAACATTACAGCTTCACATTGACCAACTGAACTTGACCAACCGAACCATTGTAGACTTGGGATTAGTTGAATCACCAAATGATTCCTTCTTGTCTTTCAAGTATAGTTTCAGTTCATGTCATGTGAATTTTAACTTATTGTTATGATTGCATCAAAACAGTCATCAACAGTTTTCTGGCGCTAGAAGGAGGGCCTGCCTGAGTTAGGTTTCATTTCAAACTGGCTAACGACAGTAACAGAGTGACTAGGTCTAGGTCCAGTTCAGGAGATATATTTGTGCAACTACCTGATACAAGGCGAAGTAAAAGCCCTTTAATCTGGAATCCAAAAATATCGCAAGCAGGAAGTTCATCTGGAACACCCCCTGGGTCACCTTTTAACATCCGTAGTATTGTAAGTCCTGACAGATCGCTGTTCAGATCTTTAAATCTTGGTTCAGGCACTTCTGGAGGTCTCAATCCTCCTCTAAATCCTAATCCACCAATCAATCCAGGTATTTCTGCAAGTTCAAGTCAAGCTCAAACACCTGCAATGGCTTATTTCGATGTCAATTCTCCCATATTCTTCAATGATTATCATGACATGCCAAAAAATCCGGAAAAGATATGTCCCAAATACCAGTTGCATCAAGACCCAGAAGATCATATTAGAATATTTAAGGAAGCATGTTTTAGGGCTATGTTAGAGCACGAGGATGTTGTGTGTAGGTTGTTTCCTTACACCTTTAATGAGCAGGCCTCTAGCTGGTACGTAAACTTACCCAATGGTTACATTTCTTCCTGGGCACTCATGTAAGAAGCATTTCTGTCAAGATTTAGAGGACCCATTGACCCTTGTGCTTTGTATCATAAGTTGGCTGCTATAAAACAAGGTGAGGGAGAGTTAATTGATAATTTCAATGACAGATTTCAAAAGGCCTATTCTAGGCTAGCAGCCCCTTATACCATAGATGATGCTCCCTTGTTGGCTATGTACTATGCTGCTTTGGATCCTTTAACTGCCATGTTTGTCAAAAGGAAACCTGACATAGATTCAGTATCCAAAGCCTATAAAGAGGCAGCCTCAGTGAACCAAGAAATGAGACATACAGCTTACAGTCCATTTGGAGGAAATTTTGGGGTGCAGAATCAGGCACACCCATGGAACGGAGTCCCTGTGCAGCATGCTCCACTAATAAATCCGGTTCCTTCTTACACACCTGTGTATAATCCTACTCCAATCCAGGCTATAACTCCTTACACGGCTAGTACTTCCAATAACAGTCAAAATAATGGTCAGCCTTTCTTCCAACTTCCTAGGGATGTAATTGTGGCAAAAGCACAAGATGATAGGGAAGACATCAAAGAAATTACTGCACATTTGAAGAGATTAACAACCGAAGTGACACAGCTAAGAAATGAGAATCTCTATGGAAGAAGCAACCAAAACTACAATCCACCTCAAGGTCACAACCAAGGCCAAAATCAGAATTATAGTCTCAACCAGAACCAGCAGTACAATCAGAACCAAAACTACAATCAGCATCAAGGCCCCAGTCAGGGGCAACCAACGCAAAATAGGGGGCCAGTGATAGATAATAGGACCTGGGGCAATAATAACAAGAACCAGAATCAACCTAGGCCACCCAAGACATGGAACACTGGGCCCAACAACGGTACTCTGGCTTCTCCTTTCGAGAATACGGATAATCATGGTGCAAAACAAATAACTAACATACAAATGGCCAATGCAGCACCCAAAAATTGGTGCAGATTTCACAATACTAATGCCCATGCTGAGCATGACTGTCCACAGTTCCACTTGGCAGCTAGTATCTTCAACGTAGATGTACAGCCTCCTACCTCAGAATTTCTCATTCCTAAGGGTAATGAGGTAGTACCCTCAGAATATGACACAGCATTAGTCTTAGAAACGTTTACCTTTGCAACTGCAGAAGAGAGGGAGGATGAATTGCTAGAGGATGAACCATACTATTGTGAAAGTCTTTATCCCGAATCAGCCTTTGTGTTAAATGCTTTTCAGTTTCCTTTTGAATCTGAAAACGAGATATTAAATGAAACAGAGGAGGTGCAGGCCTTTCAACAGACAAATAAAAGCCACACCTACAATTTGAGGAACAACCCTAGGCCGGGAGGACCTTTCACCACTTCCACTCCTCCGAATAACATCAATACACCCCCAGATCAGAATGCTAGCAACAATCCTGCCATACTTAAAGCTAGTCAGCACACAAATAGCGGAACAGCAGTGCAAAAGGATCAAACAAGTAAGACAGAAGCAGTAGAGACAACAAGACTAATGAATTACTTGTCAGAGGAAATAAAGAAAATGAAGGTCAGCATACCTCTAAATGAATTATTGAAGACCCCAGGGATCAGAAATGCTTTTTTAAAATCCCTGGACACATCCATAACAAACATGGTGTCTGCTGATATAACTGTTCCTAGTAGTGATTCACCACCTAAGGAGAAAGGTAAGAAAGTTGAGCAGCCTTCCAACACAAATGTAGTAATACATGCGGATAAGAGGGATACTCAACCTTTCTTGTTAACTGTTAGGTTGTGTGGGAAGAATCTACACAATTGCATGGTAGATTCTGGTGCTTCAGCCAACGTAATGCCCTTAGGAATATGTAAAACTCTCGGGCTGACTCCCACCAAATCTGCCAAGGTTGTCACACAATTAGATAAGACCGAGGTTAGTGTGATAGGAGAACTCATGAACATACAGGTGCAGTTAGCTTCAGACCCTAGGGTGAGCCAAATCATTGACATCCAAGTAGTGGATATACCCGCAAATTATGGAATTTTGCTGAGTAGGGATTGGTCCAAGACATTAAACGGGTATATGGCTACTGACTTTTCACACATGTGGTTACCATGGAGAGGCATCCCAAACCAAATCAGAATAGGGGCAGAGCCCAGAATGAAACATATGATAACAGTGTATAATCGAACCAATGAAATATTATATGCTGCTGTTGAACCAGGTGTCTATAGAGTTACCAACAATGGGATGCAGATTGAAGAGATCATGATGTTAAACATTAGAAAGAAGTGTGCCAGCAATAGAACAGCACTATTCATTGAGTCTGACGGAAATTCTTCAGATGAGGAAAACAATGCAATAGGCAAATTTGGTCATGCCATTAGACAAGAGGTGGAAGAGTGCGTTACACACAATCTCCCAGTCCAATGTAAGTTATATAAAAATAGGTGTAGAGTCCATGATAGGCAGCATTCTGAGGAGAATTGTGAAATATGCAAAGACATCATTGAATATGAATACAAGAAGTGCATAGGAAAGGTAGAGTCACAAGAGAAAAATGAGCATCCTGATCCAACATAGAGATATGTTCAGGATAATATAGATGCCCTGACCCCAGATTTAGGGAAAGAAATAGAGGACAAGGGTAGTTATCTTTCTGAGTTGCAAACTACAAACACACATATGCAAGATAACCAAACGGAAAAACCCATGAATCAACAAGACAACACCCCACAGGCAATAAAAGAGACAAAGTATGCCAAGGTAAAAAATCAAAAAAGTAAGGATGGCATGTGGACGTTAAAATGTGATGGATCCAAATCAAAACAGGGTGCAGGTGTAGGTGTTGAACTCATAAATCCTCAAGGTAAATCTCATTTGGCAGCATATAGATTACAATTTTCCTGCACTAACAATATTGCTGAATATGAGGCCCTAATTTTAGGACTTGTCATGGCCATCAGGAAAGGGGTAAGAACCATCAGAGTATTTTCAGACTCTGAATTAGTAGTCAGACAAGTGAGGAAACTATATGCCTGCAATTATAAGAAGATGATCAGTTACAGACATAGAGTTTGGGGTTTAATGGATTCATTTGATGCTTTTAACATAGAGCATATTCCTAGAGAGCTGAACCACAGGCCAGATGCATTAGCAGTTGCTGCTAGTACATTAGAACCATTGAAACTGTCAGGATTAAGACGATTTGCTGTTGAGCTAGTTAACGTGCCCAGTATACCAGACAACATTACACACTTTCAGGTATTTGGAGAGGATCAGCAAATTATTGATTTTCTGACTTGTAATGAGGCATTTGAGGCCCAAATTATTGATGAACAAGAAAGGCCTGAAGTAACATGGGACGAAGAAGATATGATCAACTTAAAGAGCAACTTCTTGCCAAAAGGAGTAATTGAATTAGAACACATCTTTGACTTCGACAGAATAATAAGACAGAAAGACTTACCCAAAACAGAAGGGGGTAAGTGTGATTTACATAACTTAGGGACTGAGCTAAATCCACAAAATGTACTAATTGGGAAGGCTTGCTCTGAGAAAATCAGAAAAGAGGTTCTGGATGTTCTGCAAAAATATAAACATGTCATAGCATGGACTTATGAAGACTTGAAAACATTTGATGAGTCCATCATAACTCACGTCATACCTTTAAGAAAAGAAGTCAAACCATTTAGGCAGAAACAGAGGCCTGTAAACGCCATTCTAGAGCCTTTAATCTTTGAGGAAGTGAAAAAACTACTGTCCGCTGGAATAATTTTTCCAGTCCGACATTCTGTCTGGGTAGCTAACTTAGTGCCAGTAAGGAAGAAAAACGGAGACATCAGGTTGTGCGTAGACTTTAGAAATTTAAACAAGGCATCTAAAAAGGATAATTATCCTTTGCCCCCAATAGATGAAGTACTGCAAGCAGTAAATGGCGCAAGGATGATGTCTTTGTTAGATGGTTTTTCAGGTTATAACCAGGTTTTAATTGACAGAGAGGATAGACTAAAAACCACCTTCACTTGCAAATGGGGAAATTATGCGTATAGAAGAATGTCTTTTGGTCTGATTAATGCAGGTGCCACTTTTCAGAGGGCCATGGACGTTGCTTTTCGTGGATTATCAGGTAAATGCATTGTTGTGTATATGGATGATTTAACTGTGTATTCCAAGGATGCATCCACCCACGCTGAGGACCTCAGAAAAGTACTGCAGCGATGTGAAAGGTATGGGATTTCCCTTAATCCTAAGAAATGTATATTTGGCGTAACTGAAGGTAAATTATTAGGCCATGTCATTTCTGAAAATGGAATTTCAATTGATCCGGATAGAATAGAATCCATAAAAAATTTGCAGATACCAAACAGTAGGAAAGAATTGAAATCATTTTTTGGTAAAATTAACTTTGTTCGGAAGTTTATAACAGGTTTTGCAGAGATTGTGCAGCCGTTGAATGCCATGTTAAAGAAAGATGCACAGATGGAATGGACGCCAGTAGCCAAAGCCGCATTTGAAGATATCAAGGAGGCAATTTCTAATGCCCCTGTATTGGCAAGTCCAGACTACACATGCCCGTTTTACATCTACTCCTTTGCATCTTCTCATTCTGTCGCTGCTGCCCTGACACAGAAAGGTGAAAATGATGACGAGAGGCCCATAGCATTTATGAGTGCGCCTCTGAAGGATGCACAGCTGAGATATCTAGATATCGAAAGGCAGGCATTTGCATT
This sequence comes from Cunninghamia lanceolata, assembly GCA_027924645.1. NCBI lineage: Eukaryota > Viridiplantae > Streptophyta > Pinopsida > Cupressales > Cupressaceae > Cunninghamia > Cunninghamia lanceolata. Next base: position 9,893,382 of record BSBN01000478.1, read on the forward strand.
GGTGAAGGCTGTGAAAAAATTCAGACACTACATCCTGCGCAGCCAGATTAAAGCCATAGTACCAGACGCAGCAGTAAAGATGCTGCTGATGCAGAACGAGCCTAGAGAAAAAAGAGCCAAATGGATCACCACGCTGCAAGAATTCGACATGGAGATCATTCCCGCAAAGCTGGTCAGAGGGCAAGCGCTGGTGCAGACAATAGCAAACACGGATCCAAATCTGATAAAACAGCAGTATGTATTGAATTCCCAAGACGCATCAGGCTGGTACGATGATTTAAGCACCTTCCTGATAGCTGGAAAGTACCCAGGCAAGATGAAGGCTTCTCAGAGGAGAGCCTTGAAGATTAAGGCACAGCATTATATGGTGCAAGGATGTCTTCTATTCAGAAAGAACCATGATGGAATTTATTTGAGATGCATAAACAGAACTGAAGCTGATAAAGTGTTGACAGAACTACATGACAAATACGGAACCGGCCATGGTTCTCATTTAGCTACAGCACACAAAATACTGAGAGCGGGCTATTACTGGCCCACTATATTCAAAGATACTAAGGGTCACATCAGAAGCTGCCACACCTGTCAGACTGCAGCAGACAAAGGAAGAAATCTGGCCAATCCACTGCAGCCTGTGATCGAGTCCAGACCATTTGCACAATGGGGCTTGGATTTTATCGGAGTCATCAATCCCCCATCTTCTGCAGGACACAAGTTTATATTGACGGTGACGGACTATTGTACAAGGTGGACTGAGGCCACCTGCTGCAAGTTTTCCACAACTGAGGTAGTTACCAAGTTCCTTGAGGAAAACATTATCACCAGGTTTGGAACGCCCTATTCATTGGTATGTGATAACGGCCCTGCTTTCTCTTCTTTAAAATTTTCTAAATGGGCATTTGAATATGGGATCATTCTAAGGTTTTCTTCAAATTATTACCCTCAAGGTAATGGACTGGCTGAATCAACAAACAAAATCTTATTAGACATCATCAAGAGGTTAATTGCCAAAAGTCCTAGAGAGTGGAATACCCTATTAAGATATGCATTATGGGTAGACAGGACCAAGTTCAAAACAGCTCTAGGTAGCACACCTTACCACCTAGTTTATGGGACTGATCCCATACTTCCGGTCAATCTGAGAATACCAACCTGGAAGTTTGCCAATGAATATCTGGGCTTTGATAACCATAGGGAAGCCAGAATAGTGCAAATGTTGCAACTAGAGGAGAAAAGAGGTCAAGCCCTCGAGAAGTTTGCCAAACACCAAGCAGTTGTTAAGAGGTGGTTTGACAAAAGGGCAAGAGTCAAAACATTTAGGATATCAGACTTAGTGTTGTGCTGGGACAAAGCACATGAAAAGAAAGGAAGCCATGGAAAATTCGATAAATTATGGCTGGGTCCATTACAAGTCTCAGAAATAATAGGAGATAACACCTTTAGACTTAAGACCTTGACTGGAGAAGATGTGCCATTACCAGTTAATGGCCAGCATTTGAAACACTACTTCCAGGCTTGAAGGTCAGGATGAGGCAGTCCTTTCTTTCTTAATGTAAAATGCTGTAGATAATGTACAGTCCTTCTTTTGCTGTTTTCCTTTTGGGTTGGCTGTTTGTATAGCCTGTCCTCTGCTTGTTTTTGCTTTTTGTTTCTGTCTGTTTGTACAGTTTTGTACAGTTTTGTTGCTGTCCTGTTAACAACATCATCATCATGATCTTGTTTGTACAGCCTGTTTGTTTGGTCTGTTTGTTGTCTCCTCAGCAGGGATCTTTATTTTACTGTAGAGTATTAGGGAGCAGAACTAGCAACCATTCAAAACAGTATATAATTTAGGATATTCAGGTTAACCATTTGCAATTTACACATAACCTGTCACTGTCATGAATGTAGAGAGTTGTTCATCTTCTGAAGTTTTGTATTCAATAAATGTGATTGAGAATTCGAAGCAGGTTTCTCACGATGACACACCTAAAATCCTTGGGTTTGTTGAACCTACCAGTGTAGATATTAGGTGAAAAATCAGAGGTCACCCTTGCTACCATTACAATTCTCAGCTTAATTTCAGCAAGTGTCCACTCCTTGCATCATCATGAAGTTACAAATGCTATATCTTGTGAAATCTTTCTAAATTAGAAAGCAAAAATAAATAAATAAATAAATAAAGCGGATTATACTGAAAATCCAGATTAAGCCATCTAAGTAACTCTACCGGGGCTATGGACGCTCGCTGGCAGTGGGGCTCTACTTAGGAGAATTGTAACGATAACCTTGCCGGGGCTATAGACGCTCGCTAGCAGCAAGGCTCTATCCGGTCGGCTATGAGGGAATATCCTCACCTACGTAGGCTAATGTCAGTCACTGGTTTGTTCAACCGATCTTCAAGATGAGGATAATTAATCACATGCACACAACTAAACTGAAAATGAAAATTCATGCATCTTTATTGAACACTTTGAGTCTCAAGCTGAATAGTAATTTGCAGGAAAAGATAGTTGGAAGTTATGAGTTCATTACATCTAGTTTCCTTGAACACTCTGAATTTAATTGTTTTGTTTTGGTTGCTAGTTGTTGTGATGTTCACAACACGCCCCATTTTGCTCCTTAGCAAAACGAGGACCCCTGCTGATGTCTTGCTTTTTGCTTCTGCTTGTGTTTTTTCTGCTTCCTGGCGGTCTGGTAAAAATGGGGGTCAGGTGCATCATCATCATGATATATGATGAGGTAGGTCATCATCATGAGGTCTGTTTGTCAAAGTTCATATTTTGTTTCTGTGACCTCATATTTTGAAGGAGCTTGAAATTTCATGCAGGTTTGCCTTTTACTTCACTTGAAAATTCGTCCATATGTGGAAGTTATGCACGGTCAAAGTCTTGGTCAAACCTGATATTCGCAGGAGGATCATCATTTTTTATCCTAAGTCATGTTGACAGGATCATCATGATCTTGGTCTATCACCCGCTAAAAATCATGCAATCGCAACATCCGGACGTCAACCTTAGGTGGTAGTGCTTTTTACCCGTCAAAAGGCCTTGTGCGCATCATCAGCATCATGATTTCCTTAGGAGCGTCATATTTTACAAACTCAGTTTTGCTGTATAAACATCATCATCATCATATTTGAACCCCCCCCCCGATAATATCCTGAGGTTCAAATATCATGATGACATCGGCTTTGGGTCAAGGTAAGTTCCCCCCGTCGAAGCGGTCTTTGTATCGCGAGCATCATCATGATATCCTTGCATCGCCTGATCTTAAAATATCATGCTGATGGTATAAGATCACCCTGACTTAACAAAATTCACCTTCGGCATATTTGCATGCGCACGTTCAAAACCTATTGGAGGGTCATCATCATGATATTTGCTGACATTCGAAAGATGATGACGACGACTTCATATCCTCCTGGTCTCCTTTCGCAACATCATGATCATCATCATGATCTTTCACACGAGGGTCATTTGCTGAAATCCGCTAAGTGCTGGAGGCATCATCATGATAATTTCGAAGGAGGATCATCATCTTCATATCCTCCTGATATCCGTTTGCCGAAACATCATGATGATCAGCCTATCTATTAAGAAGGGTTCGATATTGCATTTCTTAAACAGCATCATCATATTTTGTAATATCACCCTAGCCGAAATATCATGATGACCAACTTATCCTTGTGCTTCGAAGACAAAATATCATGATGACGTCATCATGATAAATCGATGAGAAGTAAATATCCTGATGATCAGCATCATCATATTTTATAATATCACCCTAGCGCGAATATGATGATGACGTCATCATCATTCTTTATCCTGTCCTGATTGTCAAGATCATCATGATCTTGTTTGTTCGCCCGATATTTCGCCAAGTCCTCCTGCCGATGAAATGCAACCTTTTGCAAGTATCCTGATGATCATCATCATCACATTTTCCCTTCGACAGGATATTTTCCAAACATGATCCGGTTGGCGAATTATCATGATGACGTCATGTTCAAGTTTAACGAAGGCTCCGAATATCATGATGACGTCATCCCGATCTTATAACGAAGAAGTAAATATCCTGATCATCATCATCATCATTTTCTCTTTCGGCAGGATATTTTCCGAAACCCGATCCGTTTTCCCAAATATGATGATGATGTCTTTTTCTATGTTCGACAGAAGCTAATATCCTGATGATCATCATCATCATCTTTTTTCCTTCAAACAGGATATTTTTTCGAGCACGATCCGGTTCCCGATTATCATGATGACGTCCTATTCCAAGTTCGACACAAGCCGCAAATATGATGATGATCTTCATCATGCTGATTTTTCTCGAGAGGGTTACCTTGGCCGCGAAAGGGTCATATTCACTTCATCATCCTGATCATGCTCCTTGGGTGACCCGATATCACAATTATCCCCCTGATCTTAACCGGACATGACGATGACGTCATCCTTAGCATTTTCATGAATCCCGAATATCATGATGACGTCACCATCATCTTCCTTTCCTCGGCAGCATGATTATATTCGCATCCTCCTTTTCTTCTTCAACATGATGATGATGATGTTGTTGTTCTTTCCTCCAATATGCAGAAGCGAATCATCATGATGACATTCATCTGAACCTTCAGGAGGGAATGCTATTTCCAGAATATCATGATGATGAGGTATATCGACTAACCTGTTTTTTTTTACGCACCGACAGGGATGATCGTGCCGATGGGCGGGAAATGAAGCGGTGGAGTTTTAAAGTGTTTTTTTTTGCGCCTCTGGCATTTTCCCGGTCAGCGATGATTGACCCATCAATTTTGAGCAGCTTGGGTGCATTTTTGACGCGTTTTGAGCAGATTTTGGATCTGATTTCCGCGATCTTGCGCAGTCACCTGGATTTAAACGCTTATTTTAATTTTCATGCTGCTTTGTGATAAATGGAATACTTATTACTTGTCTTGTCTTGCAGGCTTGCAGTTGAGGAAGCAGCTGGAAAGTCAATACAGTGACCTCATGGAGGCAGAAGATTTGATCTCAGGAGCAAGAAGATGGAGATGAAATGCAAAAAGTCAAAGCCATTCAAGTGAAGAGGAAGGTCGCAGCTGGAGGTATTTCTGCAAAAGACAAACAGAAGTTATTGCCCAGCTGCTGGAACTTCTCAGAAGGGGCAATATTTCACCCAGATTTGACCACAGCTCAGAGATATTTTTGAGAACTGGTTCACCTGCATTTATTGCTGTAACTAGAGGTTTGAACCAGGGGTTCAGTTAGGTTTTTTGCTGTAGTGAGGACAATCAGAATGTTATATATTGTGCCTCTCTGCACTGTAATACTTTACAACAGGGGCTACACACAGAGATTCTAGGAAAATACAGCATGTTAGTTAGAATAGTTTAGAAGTAGAAGAAGGAGGTCACCTGTTTGTCTGCAGTAAGGTGCGCGTGGAATGTCTGGCTGCCTTACTGTATCTGTAAAAGCTTGTAAGCTCTCTGTAGTATGATCAATGAAACTAAGAGTCATTCCTACATTGTAAATCATGTATGACTATTCGTTTCTAATGCAATAGAATCTGGAGTTCTGCATCTATCTTCTGAGTGTTCTCCTGCTCTTCTTTGTGTTTTGAAATATCTTCTTTGAGAGCTTGCAATTTTAAATGTATGTTTGTGAAAATGCTCAGGACTTACATTTAAGGTTTTTACTGTGGATTTGATCAGATTACTGTGGTATTTACATAGTGGATAACAGAAACAATTAGATCCTTCTGTAGATTAGATGAAGTGTAGATTAGATCTCTCTAACTTTTCCCAACCCATCTGAAATATTTAGCTGAACACGCAGAAATCTAAAGGAAATTGTCTCAAATCTGAAGAAGCATGCAAAACAGAGTCTAAGTTGACAGTTTTCATAAGTATATGAAGAAGGAAGCTGCATAAATCCAAAAAAAACCATCTGAAACTTGCAGCACAGTAGCACCCTTATGCAAAGGAATGAAAAGCATTGACATACCTCATGACCTTTTTGCATATTCTTAGGCCAGTAAACCACAAAACAAACCTAAACTACGTAAGGCCCCTTGAACATTACAGCTTCACATTGACCAACTGAACTTGACCAACCGAACCATTGTAGACTTGGGATTAGTTGAATCACCAAATGATTCCTTCTTGTCTTTCAAGTATAGTTTCAGTTCATGTCATGTGAATTTTAACTTATTGTTATGATTGCATCAAAACAGTCATCAACAGATCCCTAGTTCATGCATAGGATCAAGTTGCTCATGGATAGCTTCTTCATCAACACTAGTATCTTGATTAGGGAAAAGATATAGGTTATGGATGGGTTGCATGAAAGTGTTGTGATCTTGAGTTGGACTAGGGCTTAATGTTTCCACATGCTTAGGATTAAACTCTTGACATACCTCTTGGGTTGCTTGAATGGAAGTGGAAGGCTCTCGGATAGGCTCTTGGTCAACAACATGAGAACATGATTACTCTTGACTTGGATTCATAAGAGGAGACTCTTGAATAGGCTTGATGGCTTGTTGGTCACATGATGGGCTTGAAGGGCTAAGAATGTTAATTGAGGGCTCTTGGATAGGCTCTTGGTCAACAATATGAGGGTGTGACGAACCTTAACTCTGGTGCATGGTAGAAGGCTCTTTGAGAAGCTCAAGGGGTGGCGGATGACATGAAGGGGTTGTAGAATTTGACATGGTATTGGAAGAATCTTTGGTAAGGTCAAGGACCAGAATTTGGGGACATGGTTGACTTTCTGCTAGTAGTCCTTGGATCACATCCTTCGTAGGTGTATGGGTAGATGAATGAGGGGATGGATGAGTGGATTTGGCTTTCTCCCTAGCTTTGCTATTGTTGTATAAATGTGGAAAACATTTTTCCCACCACTCATTTGATTCTTTTTTGGTGTGCCATTTAAAATTTGAGGAACTAGATGGCGGTGTTGGCGTAGGACTGGTATGTTTTGGGATATGTGTTTTAGGATATGGTGAAGGAGGATGAGTAGACGGGATGGTATATGATTTCCCTCTTGAGGTGGCGATTGCCTTGTCAATAGTATCATTAAGATGGGAAAAGAAGGTATGATTTTGGGATGAGGCATAGCTAGTGCTGGCATGTTCAGCTTGCAAGTTTGTCAATTCTTGTCCTAAGATGTCGATTTGTTGAATAATTACTATACAATCTTGGGGCAAGGGACCTAAGTTTATTTGTAATTTCAGAGATTAGAGTTTTTGATCAAGATATTCTAATTTGTTTGCCATTGACCCAAGACTGGAAAAGATTACTAGTGTGGATGTGCAAAAACAAATGCATCACAAGTCGAGACAAGTGTGCTTGGAAGAATGAGTTGAATGACTTGTCTTATGTGTTTGATGTTTAACTTGATTTTGGCAATATTTAGCAAATGATCACATGTACAAACAAGAAGCACTCACACAAGACACAAGCAACTTTGAATTTTGAATTGGAAGAATATGATAATGATTAAACAAGCACACTTGCAAAGCAAATCAACATGCCCTAATGCCTAGTTTGATGTAAGGTATGGCTAGTGAGGTTTGGTCAATGTTTAGACGAGGTTGACTAGGAATTTGAAAATGAAATCTTGCCACACAGCCGGGAGAAGGGGGTAACCCACCCTTCACCTTCACTTCCCAAAGGTAGAAATTTCTATGGGGCTTAGCCAAGAGTGACAGGATTCTGATTTCAAAGAGGGTGTCTTTCGATTCAGCCTCGAATGAGGTCGTCCCTAGGGGTGATGAAATCCCCTAGCAGGCCTCCTAGGATAGGGATGGATAAAAGCGAATCAAGTGAGGTGTTTTTGATCTCCAAGATCACCTTGTCGTGCGAGGAGAGAACATACACACACCCACTTGAGTCACACTCACAGTTGATTAATTGACCCTTAGAAATTGAAATGTGATGAAAAAAAAAACACATCAAACAATGGTTCTTTTTAGCCCAATTTCAGGATGTGATTGAAGACACTGATTTGTATTAAACCTGATTTCAATGTGTGATGAAGATAAATGTTTATTTTATACCCAAACCGAAGTGTGTTTGCAAGTAATGATTAAGAGATAAAGGATGAAAATGGATGCACTTGATTAAATTGCTGTCCAAATTGATGTGTTTGCTGCTCCTGATGTTTGTCCAGTCCCGAATGATCACCTGCAAGTCACGAAACCGAAAACAGAGCAAGTAGACTAGCTAAAAAGATTGTTATGCAATAATTGATAATCTAATAAAATTTGATGAAAGTAGAACTGATACAGGAAAACAGATTGCATAAACAGATTCTTCAGGGGATTCTATGCAATTTGAAAAAAAAATTGCGAAAATTTGATCAAAATTGCAAAAGATATGATGATTTGAAGTTTGCAATGAAGTTTGACTTTGACTGATAAAAAAGGTGGGAAAAAGGTACCGTCACCTGATAAAAACCTCACAACCGTGATGTGCTCAGAGTCCTCTTTCCGATGAGTCCTTGTTTGCAAAAATCCGCCTCCGTATGGCCAAGTTATGATCAAGAGAAAAAAAAAGGCCTCCTTCGGTGTATAGAAGGCACTAGGAGGTTAACTGACTATCAAGTTTCAACTGCTAGTGGTTAGAATGTCTGTTCACATGTAGCAGTTTGTAATTTTCAGCCGTTAATGGTTACTGTTGGCAGTTTAGGTTAGGGAGTTAGTGTTTAAGCCCCTTGGTCATCAATATGACCAGGGGCCGAATACAAACAAAATAAATTTTTTTTTAAAAAAAAGTGAAATATAAAGAGGGTTAAATAACCCTCAAGCCCCTATGTCGCGCGGTAATGCTAAGCAATGCTTAGGTTTTAAGCTTTTTTATTTTTTTGTGTTGTTTCAACATGTGGTGTTAGGGTTTTGGTTTAAGACAGAGGAGAGGGCCGAGCTGGGAGTGTGGACTGGAGCGGCGCGGGAGGCGGGAAGGGAGGTCGGCAGGGCCGAGGTGGTGGAATCAGCAGCGGGTGTACAGGGCGGTGGCGACTGGGAGCTAGGCGGTGGGAGCTTGGAGGTCAAGGGAGGTCTCGAGGAAACAAGGGTTGTCCGTAGGAGGTTGTGGAGGGCGGTGGAGGGTGTGGCGAGGAAGGGTGGTTTGAAGCGGTGGCCGTGGGGATGGTAGGGCGGCGGTAGGAGATCTGCGTTTGGAGGGAGAGCTACAGGGCGGTAGGAAGCGGGGGTCAGGCGGAGAAGCGGCGGCAGCGGCGGCCCAAAACCTTTTTGTAAGGTCAAAATGTCGAATCAATCAAATGAATTAAATAAGACCCAAACATCAACAGAATAGAGAAACAAAGAAGATTCAAATGAACAAAGCAATGAACAAACACAGCAAACCTCTTCCGTTTCGAAACTTCTGTTGTTCGCCTATCACGAATCGTCCTTTCGTAGATGAGATGAGCCCTCAGAGAGTGCAATCTTTCAAAGCTGTTTGAGGAAGTCGATGGTGAACGGCTATGGTGTGATATGCAATGAAGGTGAGCTCCAATGCAACAATGGTGATCTCAAGCTTGTAGATGACAAATGGGTGCCAAAGGCGCGCTGGTGATATTTCTGCAGAGTAATGATGTCAAAAGCCTGGATGAATAGAATGGAGGGATGAAGCTTCATTTATAGACTCGGAGGAATAGGAATCAACGGTTGAGAGAAGATATGAAGATCAACGGCTGAGGATGGTTGAGGAATGTGCAACCAGTGGAAACGTGCCAAGTGTCCCAGCTCCATCATGAAAGGTGGGATGTGACAAAACTAATTGGAGAGTTAACTCCATTGACTGGTCTGTTAACAGAATTGACTGATCAGTTAGAAGAGTGGATTGTGGAACTGACTGGATTGATTGAGGATTTGACTCAACTGACAGGTTAGTTAACATATTTGATTGATTGGTTAACTGACCTCTGATTGGAGAAGAAATAGGCCATGTGGGTGAGGGAAAATAAGGTAATTAAATATTAAATATATTTAATTACATGTGCAACCCGATGAGGTGGACAAGGTGAGGTGTAAAGTTGAGGTGTAAAGGTGATGTGGAATTTTGAATTTAGAACTTTAGGATAGAGGAATTAGGCTTAATTAAATAATTTATGATTATTTAATTGTGAAGGACAAATAGAAGAATTTTAATTAAATAAATAGAATTTATTTAATTATGGGATAGTGAATTGATTAAATAAATTTAGAATATTTATTTAATTAATAGAAGAATGGAATAAATATTTAGAATATTTATTTAGGATGATTCGTGTCATTTTTAGGCGTATACATTTTGCCCCTCTTTGATGCAATGCAGTTTACAGCGTTGCTTCAAAGAATTTGATAGTCTGAATGATGATACATGCCCCAGTTTGCCCCTGGTACAGGTTAAATGACGATAGGATGCCCCCTCGGGAGATTGGACGGGAAAAACGGCGAAAGTTTTGGAGACGGACGATCTCACGACGAAGAAGGGGTGAGGATAGGTTGGAGGAAAAGGGACGCGGTCAGGGATGCGGGAAGAAAACAGGAGGAAAAACGGACACGGGAAGTAGTCACAGTCATCACCTAGCCAGAATTAGGGTTTGGAGGCTATAAATAGGAGCTGGGTCCACAAGAATATTCATTTGCACACTTGGTTGATCTGGATTGGAGAAAGAGAGCGCAGAGCAAACTTAGAGCGGCACGGTAGCCAGAGCAGCAGATATTCCACGAGAGGAGCACCGATTCGAGCGGCCAGCAGAGGCAGGACCCTCGGTATGTGCTTCGAAAAATTTCCTCTAGGGTTGATTTTAGGCGTCATAAATGCATGTAGAAAATAGGTTAAATAGATGCGCCGAAACGCCAATCGACGCATATGCCCCGCGAAGCTGCGCTTTTGTATTTTCACGGCGCATATGTCGGTTTCGGCGGTGCATGCGTGAAAGCTGCGCTTTTGTGCATTCTAGCTGCGCTTTCGTAATTTGGCGGCGCTTTTGTATTTCCGCCGCGCATATGTGAAATGTAGCAGCGTATTTGAGAAAGTTGCGCATATGTGGATTCTTGCGGCGCATGTGTAATTTCGCAGCGCATGCGTGGGTTTCTGCGGCGCATGTGTTAGAACGGCGCATACGTGCACTGTAGCGGTGTATATGCATTTTGCGGCGCATATGTTGATTCTTGTGGCGCATATACCAGAAACGGCGCTTTTACCACCTGTAGTGGCGCATTTGCTTGGGATGGCAAATTACTTAGCCAAATTGATTCGATTAGCGTCCTATTTGACGCAGGAATCGATGAGCTATCTCCGAGATTGCAGGAATCTAGTCAAGAGATGTAGTGTGCTATTTTGATCAATTTGAAATGCTAAGTTTAGGTGATATAGTTCAGTAGATATGTTGAGTATGGTATATGCAGCTTGAGACTGACGCCTGGCTTTGCGTGCTTGCAGGAGGAGATACGAGAGACTCTGCAGTCGAGGGAGACGTTCCCTATGCCATTATTGCAGAGATACATGCTAACGGAGGTTGACAGAGTGGCGCTTGGTGCCATGGGCTTGGATTACGTTTGCTTCATGCCCGAGGTGCGGGCGAACAAAGGACTACTGACAGCTGCCGTGGAGAGATTCCACAGCGAGGACGGGACCTTCCACTTCCCTACTGGAGAGATGACTGTGACGCTGGAGGACGTCTATCGGATACTGCACTTGCCCGTAGTAGGTGAGTTAGTGGAGTATGACGCACAGCAGGACGCGGGACTCACCGAGTGTCAGCGAGTATTTGATGATCCCGAGCTGGTGGAACAGGTCATCCCGTGGCAGGATATCTATGACTGTTACGACTACTTCCCTGGGATTGTTGCTAGACTGATTGGGGGCGTTGTATGCCTGGACAAGAGATTGCATGGGTTCCCCATTGGATGGGGCAGGATCATGGAGCGGATGCTGACTGAGGGCACCCGATATGCGTGGGGACCCTGCGTGCTGGCCCACCTTTATCATGACATGCATCAGGTGGTGTACCACCGCAGCACGAGTCTATCGGCTGGGGTGTTGCTGTTACAGTTCTGGCTGTGGGAGCACATAGCGGTGACCAGGCCGATGTGTGTCTTTGCTAGGCAGAGAGGAGAGCCATACAGCTATGGCTATGCAGGAGTGATTTCCCAGCACAGGCTGGGGAAGCTAGAGTATTGGAGGCACACTTTGGATGGGGTAGATGTGGTCGTCTGGCGACCATATCTGGACTGCGAGCCCTGGGATGACGAGGGAGATGAGCTACCCTACTGCTTCCAGACCAGGTGGTTGATAGGCCGGACATGGCACATACTGGAGAGACAGATGGTGGGTCGAGTGTTGGGATAGTTTGGCAGGAGACAGGGCATGCCACAGGGACAGGCCATGTTTGCACGGACACATGCAGAGAGGGTCCGATGGGGGCCGATGGCTTCTTATAAGGAGGCCTTGGCAGAGTTCCAGCAGTTGCCTTATGTGGCATGGGACATGCGGAGAGAGATAGCAGATGCGGGGGTCACACAGGAGTACGAGGACTGGATCACTGCACATCCTTTCCTAAGATATTCAGGACCCGGTATGCTGGTGCCTCGTATTGATGAGGTGGACTCAGAGGAGGAGGGAGAGGCTGGCCCAGGGCAGAGGGGTGCTAGAGGAGGACGAGGACGACGGGGTGGCCGAGCTGCAGAGAGGCCGAGGCAGCGGAGGAGGATAGATCAGGCTGGGCAGGCAGTGCCAGGACAGGGAGAGGTACAGCAGCAGGTGCCGCAGCAGGAACAGATGCCACCACCCCAGCAGGTACCACAGCAGTAGGTGCCACAGCAGCAGCTGCCGCAGCAGCAGCTGCCCCAACAGCAGGGGCTAGGACAGGCAGAGGCAGCACAGGGGCCAGTGCTGGGTGAGGCTCATGAGAGGACCATAGCCAGCCTGAGGGGACAGGTGCGAGAGCTGCAGGCACAGCTGAGGAGAGTGGAGAGGAGGCGAGACACAGACGCAACGGTGATTGCTGGTTTGACTCGCGAGAGGGACATGGCGGATGCACGAGTACGTCTTATCCGTGTAGAGCGGGATACTGCTGTGGCTGCTATGGGTACAGACGCAGCTAGCTCTTTTCTAGTTGGGCAGGTGCAGCAGGCACAGGCACAGGTAGGCCAGTTGTAGACGCAGTTGGCACAGGCGCAGATAGACCTAGACAGAGCGCAGTCACAGGCTCAGTACTACCGAGGCTTGTACCATGGTGCCGTGGCGTCGAGCCAGAGGGCAGGGAGTTTCAGGAGTCAGTCTGGGGTGGCTCACAGAGCAGGTCCTTCACAGTCAGGGGCGTCCGTGATGGGACCCCAGCAGTCAAGAGCTGGCAGCGGGGGCCCACAGCAGCAGGGGTAGACACATACCAGACTTTGTACATTTTGGGACATGTATCACCGTCCATTTAGACGTACATTGTATATGACACTTTGATTTTGAGAGAGATGGTGATATTGTACATTTGGACCTCTTTTATATGATAGTATATATGATGATGCAGCTTTGTGTATCTATTGCATGTGTTATGAGATGATGATTTACTTCTACTGCATGATGTGATCTATTGCATAGTTAGATGGTCTATCTGATGCTATATGAGAAATATTTTGATATGCTGCTATATGATTTCTATATGACTTGACAAATGAATGCAAAAATGATTTCTATGTGATGATGCAAATGTATGTATATGAAACATGATGTCTATGTTATGATGTAACTGTATATGTGATGTCTATATCATCTAATGCAAATGTATGCATATGTGATATGGTTTCTACGTGATGATGCAAATGTAGATATATGAGATACTACTGGATATTTAAATGATGTAATGCTTTGAATGTATGCAGTTGTAACCTGAGTACTATGTGGTGATGCAGTATAGATATATGATGCACGTGGATATGTTTTTTTTTTTTTATTTTCTGTGCGTTTGAGATGTGATGTGATGTAGATGTATTGGTGATCTAATGCATTGGATGGTGCATTCTACTAACCTAATCATGTGCATGACTAGTTTCTACGAATGATATGATATGCTCCTATATGCTTTGCTTTTGTGAAGTCCAAATTTACTCTATCGACACAAGAATGACATGATGGGTAGAAGAATGGTTGTGAAAGAATGACTTAGGAACTTTTCTTGATATCGTTACTCTGCATAGTTTGGATAATGAGGATTGTATGGGATACGGATGCATGGATGTGTATATGGATATAGGACAGATGCTTTGCTTTTAGAGTGCTTTATTTCATCATTGGGCATTTTGTTTTTGGTACTTTTCTGAAATGTTGTAAGTGAATACAAGCATCGAGGTATAATTGAACCGAGATGACCTGAGTATCGCTTACATGGAGTGTGATTTAGCAAGTTAATACAAGCATCTAGTCAAAATTGAATCTAGATGACCTGAGTACTTCTTGCGTTTCAACAAGCAAGGATTGCCCCCGATCCTGTAAGACCTTTGATGTCCTCGATGATCTTTTGCCGATCATGTCCTGAGACAAGGCTTCACATTACTAAAGTTTTAATTCACAAACAACAAACAAAGAAAGTAATCATGCCCCCATCATAGCATCTCTAGCTTTTGGCATCCTTGAGTAGCATAGGAAGGTATGATAGCAAAAATCAAGACTCTATAACTTAACCCTAGGTTCCAATCTACAAAGCATATTTGCGTTGATATGTGTTTATTTCTTGCCTTAATTTGCATAAAATCATTTAGAAGACCTTGGGTATTTGCTTTGCATTGGATAGGTTAAGATGCTCATAGTCAAGATTTCTGCTTGAAGCGCGAGTGTTTGCTTGCATTTGCTTACTTGATGAGAAGGTTGCACAATCCTTATTGAGAAGACTGACCCTAAGGGACTGACCTAGTGCCTCGGGGGCTCATTGCTAAATGGCCTTGCCTACGTGACGACGCAGAGGCAACGTAGTTCGGGGTAAACCCTAATGGACCATGGATGGACTAGAAGAAAGACGACAAGAATGAAGACAAGAAAGGAGACGAATGGGACCTTGGGAGAGATGGAAGCCTCGGGGGCGCATTAGAATAATGGCCTTGCCTACGTGACGGCGCAGAGGCGACGTAGTTTACAGACTTGGACCACAGACACTGACGAGAGACACTACGCTAGGCTCACACTGAGGAGACGGTATGGGACAAAACCTTGGTTGACAAGGCCACAAGGTGAGTATCAAGCCATGATAGGTAACTGTCAAGCGTTTATTTGTGGGATGGATATGGGTCGAATGGGAAAAATAGAGGGAGAATGGGCTCAAGGTGATTGGATTCCCAAAGATGGAGAATGCGGTTTGTCCCAAGTAACGCCTGTTTACCAGGTTTTCATCACTTGCGTTTATTTGCACGAGAAGCTAGAAAGTAACATGATGCCTGAGTGCCAGGTTTTCCTCATGATACCTATCCAAGGCGCCTGTTTGCCAGGTTTTCACTAAAGGACGATTTTTTTGTATGCTTTCTATTTTTTTCTGATTTTTTTGTATGGTCTCTTTGTAACTTTTTTTTTTCGTTTTTATTTTTATTTTTTGACTTTATTGTGCCCCCGTGCATTGGGGTTCTCTTAGGTATAGAACCGGCGAAGGTGCATGCTGTTGATTGGATAATCAAACAACTCACCTTCTGATGTGGCCAACTGATATGCCCCCGATCCGTAAGCCACTACAATTACATAGGGTCCGAGCCAGTTAGGCTCGAACTTACCTTTCTTTTCTCTGTCTTGCTGATTGCGAGGGTTCTCTTTTAGGACGAGGTCCCCAACCTTGAAGCATCTTGGTCTAACCTTGTGGTTGTAGCTTCTTGACATCATCTGTTGATAGGCTTTGAGATGGTCAAAAGCTTTCTGGCGCCTTTCCTCTAGCAGTTCTAGCTCTTGTAGTCTGGAGACTCTGTACTCTTCGTCTGATATGAGACCTTTCAACGACACCCGAAGGGATGGGAGTTCGACCTCAATGGGAAGGATGGCTTTGGAACCATAGACGAGGGCGTAGGGTGTAGCACCTGTGGGAGTGCATATGCTGGTTCTGTAGGCCCACAGAGCGGGATTGAGTTGGACGTGCCAATCGCGACCAGCGTCATTGACAGTCTTCTTTAGGATTTTCAGAATGGTTTTGTTCGATGCCTCAGCTTGGCCGTTACCTTGGGGATAGTATGGAGTGGAGAAACGATGTTGGATTTTAAAACGCTCACAAAGTTCCTGGACATCCTGATTTTTGAAGGGTCTCCCGTTATCCGTTATGATGGATGAAGGGATGCCATATCGGCAGATAATGTAATTCAGAATGAAAGAGGAAATTTGCTTTCCTGTGACGGTTGATAGGGGAACGGCTTCAATCCACTTTGTAAAGTACTCAGTGGCGGTTATGATGAATTTATGGCCGTTGGAAGAAGGTGGATGAATCTTTCCCACGAGGTCAAGTCCCCACTGGCAAAAGGGCCAGGGTGTCGTTAGAGGTCTCAACTCCTGAGCAGGTGCATGAATCAGGTTCCCATGTATCTGGCACTGTTTGCACTTTTTGACGAACTGATATGAATCCATTTCCATATTAGGCCAGTAATAACCCAAACGCATGAGTTTCTTAGCTAAGGAAGGACCACTGGAGTGTGTTCTGCAGATCCCTTCGTGCACGTCTCGCAAGGCAGTTACAGATTCTTCTTGTTCTAGACAACGGAGTAAAGTACCATCCAAACCACGTCGGTAAAGGGTATTGGCGATAATGGTGTAACGGGAGGCTTGTCGGATGAAAGTTCGTTTTTGGTTGGAAGAGAGGTCCAAAGGAAGGATATTGTCCTTGAGGTAAGTGTAGGTCTTACCGTACCAAGGCGAATCGGATCCTACTAGGTGGCAAATGGAATGGGTTTCGAGGAGATCATAAGCCAGTTGTCGAATTGTTTCTACTAAGAACTCATACCGTGACTCATGTTCAGGTATCTCAAGAAGAGAGGCTATGGTTGCCATTACATCGGCTGCTTTGTTCTCTATCTTGGGTATTTGCTCAAATGAGATGGTCCCAAAATGTGCTTTGAGGTCGTCAACCATCCGTTTGTATGGGATGAGCTTCTCATCTTTGGTTTGATACTCGTCGTTGACCTGGTTTATGACAAGTTGAGAATCACCGTAGACACATAGTGCTTGGATTTTCCACTCAGTGGCCATCTTGAGACCAATTACCAAAGCCTCATACTCCGCTATATTGTTAGTGCATGGAAATAACAACCTGTAGGACTTTGGAATTGTGTCGCCTTGGGTAGTGATAAACAAGATACCTGCCCCTGATCCATGGTTGGTGTAAGACCCGTCGAAGTAGAGTTTCCAAGGAGATGTTGACAGAGTGAATAAAGACTCATCGGGGAACTCAAACTGCATTGGTGAAGTGTCCTGTAACGGTGCCTCAGCTAGTTGGTCAGCGATGATTTGCCCCTTGATGGCTTTTCTGTCCACATACTCTATATCATATTCGCTAAGAAGCATAACCCATTTGGCTAGTCGACCTGTGAGAGCTGCTTTGCTGAGAAGATATTTGAGTGGGTCGATCTTGGCAATGAGTTTGACAGGATGTGCCAACATGTAGTGTCAGAGTTTTTGTGAGGCAAAAACCACCGCAAGGCATGAACGTTCCACTTGTGAGTACTGCAACTCATAGCCCACTAAGGTTCGACTGATGTAGTACACAGCTCTTTCCTTGTTCTCATAGTCTTGCTGCGCTAGGAGAGCCCCAAGAGCAGTAGGTGTAGTAGATATGTAGAGAATCAAAGGTTTTCCTTGGATCGGAGGCATGAGTATAGGAGGATTCATGAGGTACTCCTTGAGCTTGTTGAATGCCTCTTCGCACTGCTCATCCCATTTAAATAGAACGTTCTTATGTAGGAGATGGCTGAAAGGATGGCACTTGTTGGCCAGCTGTGAGATGAACCTGCGGATGGCCTGTAGCTTGCCCTGTAAGGATCTCAACTATGTTAGAGTTTTGGGCGGAGGCATGTCCATGATTGCTTTGACCTTGGCCGGGTCTACCTCTATGCCGTTTGCTGACACGATGAAGCCTAGCAGCTTGCCTGATGTGACCCCAAACACACATTTCTTCGGGTTCAGTTTTACTTGGAATTGGTCCAACCGTTGGAAGACTTTTTCTAATGTGTCTAGGTGTGAGTCCCTGGTGAGTGATTTTGCCAAGATATCGTCAACATAGTCTTCCATAGTCACATGCATCATGTCATGAAATATAGTTGTCATGGCCCGCTGATATGTAGCACCTTCATTTTTCAGCCCAAATGGCATGACATTCCAGCAAAAGATACCCCATGGACATGTGAAAGCTGTTTTGTGTTGATCCTCAGGTGCTATTTTGATTTGGTTATACCCGGAGAATTCGTCCATGAGTGATAGCATTGTATGTCCTGCTGTAAGGTCGACTATGATGTCAATGTTTGGCAACGAAAAGTCATCTTTGCGACATGCCTTGTTTAAGTCTCGAAAATCATTGCATAGTCGAACTCGGCCATCCGGTTTAGACACTGGCACAATGTTTGATATCCATTCAGGATAGTCTATGGCTCTGATGAACCCCACATCTAGCAATTTCTTGAGTTCTTCCTTGACCAGAAGGGCAATATGAGGATGCATCTTTCTCAATTTTTGCTTTACGGGCTTCACCCCTGGATCTAATGGCAAGTGATGTAGAATCAGGTTTCGGTCCAAACCTGGCATGTCAGCATATGACCAAGCAAAGCTGCCTCTCTTCTTTTTAAAGAATGGTACAAACCTGGTTTTCTCAGACGGCGTGAGAGATTTTGCAAAGTGGATAATCTTAGGCTGCTCTTCGGTTCCAATGTTCACTGGCTCTGTTGGCTCCACCACGATCTGTGACCTTTCTTGATACATATCACTTGGGAGGGTGTCAAGCATTCCATCGTCAGGTGCCACAGTTGGGTTTTCACCTTCAGATACGTCCTTTCTTTTTACTGTTTTATGATCTGACACTGCCGCACGGCGGTTTTCACCGTCAGATTCCTTTTTGATCTTTATATTTTTGCGACTAGAAGGCTTGGCACCCTCCCCGAAGTAAGCTACAGTATTGAGTTCGATAGCGAAACTGGCTTTATGATCTCCTTTTGGTAAGTGATCTCTAAGTCCCATATAGTCAATGTAGGCATCATCGTTCTGGAACATATCTAATTGGGGGGTTCCTTGTAGATCCCAGTCAATAAGCTCAGGGTGCAAGAGGGGAAGGGAGTCGGATGAAAGACCTGATTCATTGATAGTGTGGATGGAAATACTAGGAGCACAGGTGGGGGTAGTGTTCTGGGTGGTACTTTCCTCCAAGTTGTTTATCGCAATGGAATCGAAACTTTCCTCGAAAGCCATACTCTCAGGGAGGGGCAAATCAGACTCCAGTGGTCTGTCCCGTTGCGTTTGTCTCTCGTGGTAAGGGCTAAGAGTTTGGATGGTGTCAACCTCTTTGTCGTCGTAGGAGTGCTCCGTTAGCTCGTCCCACTCATACTCATTGGAATCATCCGAATCTGTGTCACTGTCCACTTGGAGTGTTTGGATTGTCTCCACAAGACATGCATTTTCCTTGGCTTTACCCTTGCCTTTGTATCCCAAGCCAGTGGTGTTTCTAGCTGAAGAGGAGGAAGAAGGTTGTATAGGTTCAATGATCCCTTCTTTTCTGAGGCCGATAGGGCCTTGTCCTTCATATCCCATCCTATGCAAGATGGTCTCACCTCGCCCATAGAGCTCTGTAGGGAGTCTGGGTGGATCTTGGGGTGTGTTTTCTTCTTCGGCATAAAGCCATTGCAAGAGATCTCGCTCCTCTGATTCATCGGATAAGGTCCCCCATTTTACAAAGGGGTTTGCGGGAGTTATAGGAGGAGCAGAGGGCTTTGGAAAATGCCTGGGTTGATGCTTGGGCTGGCCAAAGGAGCGAGGAGACAAGGGCATTTTTGCAAGGTTGAGGCTGTGCTCAATCTGGTATTCCCCCACGCCATTTTCTTTTATGGTGATTTTCATTGGTTTAGGCCGTGAGGAGGAAGCTTCAGCAGAATGGTCCTGTTGCGGGGTAGGGGAAATGTGGGCTCGATTGTTGGGTATGACACATTCAGGTTTTGCTTGGAAAGAATTGTAGTGTTGGTAGGGATCAGGGTCGCCTTGAATGGTAACCTGCTTGTCGTTGTGCGGGAATTTAATGCACTGATGGTAAGTTGAGGGGACAGCCTTCATGGCATGGATCCATGGTCTCCCTAGTAAGATATTATAAGCAAGCTCTCGATCAAGGACTTGGCACACCACATCTTTGATTACCGGTCCAACTTGAATAGGTAGGACAACCGTGCCTTTTGTGGTTCTCTCTTCCTCGTCGTAGGCCTTTATGGTAATCTTCCTCCGTGGATCAACTGCCTGTTCGGAGAACCCCAATGCAAGGACTAGCTTCAAAGTGCAAATATTCAAACCGGCACCCCCATCAATGAGAACCCTCTTGATGCGGTGCTTGTGTACGAATGCGACAATGTGCAGGGGAGTGTTGTGGGGTTGAGATACAGAAAGGTCATCTTGCTCAGTGAATGATATGGAAGGGGAGGATGTCAGATTGCCAACCATGGTTTGAAACTTCTCTTGGGCCAGGTTAGTGGGGACAGTAGTTTCCACTAAGGCTTTCTCGAGAATCTCCTTATGAGAAGGAGATAGACGCAAGAGCTCCAATATAGAAATGTGAGCCGGGGTTTTCTGTAACTGGTTGATGACATTGTATGGACGGGAGTTAGACGGAGATGGCGACGACCTTGGGGGGTTGGTATTGATCGTGACTTTACCACTACAGGTAATTATACTACAACCAGTTCTGTTAGGTACTGGTTGTTGGGTGGGGGAGATGACATTGACCTGCGGAAGATGTTCTGAAATGCAGTTAATGGTGTACTCAAATGGAACGCTTGCATAGTTAGCATTACTCGACCCGCTGTTCTGATTTGGCCGGTTGCGATTGTTGTCGTTATTGGGATTGCCATTGGAGTTGTTGCCGTTGTGACCATTGTTGTTGTTGTGACCATTGTTGTTGTTGTGACCGTAGTTGTGATTGTTGTTATACGGCTTGTTGTGATTCAGAAGAGGATCCCGGTAGGCCACATGAGATTCATTGGAGGTATGCTGTGGTGTTCCTCCCTGATTTTGATCTAGTATATCCTGTATGACATTCTTAAGACGGATGCAATTATTGGTTGTGTGCCCCCTTCCTCGATGATACTCGCAATAGTCTGTGTCCTTCCAATAGGGAGGTTTGACTATAGGCTCATAGTCACTTGTTGGCGATAGAGAAATTTCATTGTTAGCCAACAACTTTCTGAGGGCCGATTCTTGAGATTCTCCTAACGGTGTGAATTTCCTCCTTGGATTTGAATTGAACCAAGGTCTAGGTTCCCGAGGGGGTGGCTTGTTGAGTGCACCGTTATTTGCTTCTTCCTTAAGAGTGAATATGGGTTGTTGTTTAGGGGCTGCCGCCTTGGCATCCACTACTCCATCGTTGACCACATTCTTGTTCTTGGTCCAAAATTTTGACTTGTCAGTTGTGTAATTGGAAGGAGGTGTGTCCTTGTAGAGCTTGAGAGTTCCTTTAGTGATCATAGCTTTCTCAATGCATAGCCCCATTTCAATGACTTTGGCGAATGCGGTAGGGCATTGTATCTGAATTTGATAGCTAAGATCGGGATTCAAATTGTGGACAAATATTTCCAATAGTTGCTTCTCAGGCATGTCGTAAGAACACTTACTAGCTAGCTGTCTCCATCGTTGTAAGAAGGTGGCGAATGACTCACCACTCTTTTGTTTGGTGTTGCATAGGTCTAGCATAGATACTTCGTGTTCTATGTTGTAAGAGAAGTGCGTTATGAATTTATTGACAAGTTCATCAAAAGTTTTGATTCCTGGTGGGAGACGCGAGAACCACTCCATAGCTTGACCTCCTAAAGATCTTGGGAACAGTCTTATTAAGTAGGTCTCGTTGTGAGCTACTTCTAAACATGCTGCAGTGAATTCCCTGATATGATCTCTAGGGTCCCCCTTCCCTTTGTATTTGTCAAATTTTGGAATTCTGAATTGATAGGGGAATGGTTTTATGACCAAACTTCTGTCAAAGGGGTATGGTGCTATATCTTCCAAGGAGTAGTTCTTGGAACTTGTGCCAATCTTAAGGTTGGAGATTTCTAGCTTTAGACTCTCAATTTGTTGTCTCACATCCGCCATAGGAGCATTTTGATCTATGGGTTGTTTTCCTCTCTCATTGGCATGGGGGACCGTGTCATTTGTGCCTCTCTCATGTGCATGTGGGACTGTGTCATTTGTGTCCCTCTCACGTTCATTGTCTGCATTTTCCATGATGGAGCTAATGTCAAAGTCTGCGGGGAGTTTGATTCCGAGACTAGCAAGATGATGGAAATATTTGGTGGGGTCCTCAAGGAGCACTTTCTCCACTAGGCGTTGGAATTTGCTATCTTGCATGTGTGCCACTAATTCTTCACGAGAAATTTCTTCATCATCATCGCGTGGTGGGGCGATGTGATCGGATGAGTCGGCCATTTCAATTAGCTTGTTGTACTGGGATCGAGTAAGAACCATGCAAGGTGGGGTGGGATGAAGTGGACTAGGATTAGAAATTTTGGCAAGGTGCCGACTAAGACTGTAATGAATGGGGTATCTAGGACAAGATTTGGACAAAGGGTTCTCTCGCTCAATGACTTCAGGCAAGACGGTTGACACAAGACTCTAGCCACTAGCAAGGGTAGTCGATACCAGTCTCACTGTGTAGGGCTTAGTCGTTCAACAAGACTACTAGCAAAAGGTACTGTGACCTACTAGGCTTACGTGAATTCACGAATGAAATGAAGAAGGACCTATGTCGAATCGATATGGGACAGAATGACGTTGGGGCAAGAGTGACTAGGACAGAAGGTGACTGGGACGACCGACGAAAGAGAGAGAATTGGGTGAAATGGATGAAAATTGACTACAAGGTTGATTCTGACCTCGGAAAATGAAACTAGGCTGAAATGGGTACTCTGAACAGCTGACGAAAATTTCTCAAAAATAGGGCAGATGCTCACTGTCACACATGCGCAGAAACAAATGCGCAGTAAGAATGGGTAAATGCGCCGTAAGTCACTGTAAAAGCGCGGCTCTGGTGAAGCACGTATGCGCAGTAACAGTGTGTAAATGCGCAGCAGAAAAGTAAATGCGCAGCAAGTCGGTGTATAAGCGCAGCAAGTCGCTGTAAAAGCGCAGCCAAAAAGTGTATATGCGCAGCAGAAAGGTATGTATGCGCAGCCAGTCGGTGCAAAAGCGCAGCAAGTCGCTGTGTATGCGCAACAGAGAAGTGTATATGCGCAGTTCTGGTATTTTTTGTAAAAAATTTTTTTTGGATTTTTCTCTGTTTTTGGTATTTTTTTTTGGCTGGAAAAAGGTCTTCTTGATCTGATATTATGAATTAATTTAGCAAGAAAACACAGCAAGCACAAAGAGTATTTTGTAGTTTTCCATTGTTTTTGTAGTTTTTCGACTCTATTTTGGACAAAAGCAAGCACAAAATCCTAGGCGAGAAATGGGTTATAAGGGATTTGGGCCACTAAAACAAGGGGTATTTAATTCGGGCAACCGTTCAAGTGGTTACACGTGCGGCGGTGCTACTCTCCGTTATGGAGTCTCCCAGCCTCAAAGGGTTACGCCTGAGAGGGTTTTGGGGGAGGTTGGCCGTTGGTGTAACATAACAGCACTCGTTGCAGGAGGTTTTCACCTCAAGCATAATTTATTTTAAGTGGCTTGGTAGGGCTTGGCGTTAGCCTGTTACCACTCAGGGTCGTTCCCGCTTGGACAAGCGTGCATCCAAGGGCAGCCCCTCCTAAAGGTTAAACAAATAGAATGACAAGTCTGGCACTCTGATCACCCAGAAGAGGGGAGAGCATAAGCCTATTGTCATTCGCAAGCACAGAATACACTGATTAATCCACCCTAGTTAAAAGATAAAAACTAAATGGGCTAATCTACTCAAACAGAACTTTGAAGTGATTTCAGCAATATTGCAGTGGTTCAGTTTTAAATCCCAGAAAGCAGTAGTGAGTTCAATTTTAAATCCACGTTGCACGAGATTGTTAACTTTGAAATTCAGGTCTCACGATATAGCAATGGTTCATTTTAACTGCAAGATCAGTGATGAGTTCAATTTTAAAACCGCGAAGCACGAGATTGTTAACTTTGAAATTCAGGTCTCACGATATAGCAATGGTTCATTTTACCTTCAAGATCAGTGATGAGTTCAATTTTAAACCTCAGATAGCAATAACTTTGAAGGTGTTTGTAATGCAAGCATGAAATAAACCAGTTACTTCCTCCCTAATTAGGACTAGGTGAAGATTTGTAATGAACAACCATTTTACTTTTTCCCAGAAAATGAAAGGTGACCTAATTAGATGCAACTACATGTAACTGAACCCGAGCCTATCCTGCAAAACCGCTCCAGCAAACACCTGCAAAGGGGTTAACGTTAGCAAAATCCTCTAAAAAAAGTACGAAAACCTGAGTCTGTTACAAATGCGCAGCTTTAGTGATCAGATGCGCAGAAGTGATCAACAGAAGCGCAACATTAACGAATGCGCCGTAGTTTTTAACGTATGCGCCGTTAAAATGAATAAATGCGCAGTTTTAATGGATGCGCAGCAACAATCTGTAAAAGCGCCGTAACAGTCAACAGATGCGCAGTTATAACCTATGCGCAGCAACAGTCCACAAAAGCGCCGCAGAAATGCACAGATGCGTAGGATTTACAGAAGCGCCGTAACAGTCTTCAAAAGCGCCATAAAAATGAACAGATGCGCCGAACCAATCTGTGCGTGACTCTGCAGGACCTGTACGGAACCTACCTTCAAAAAAGCTCAAAAATGGTGAAATAAAGGGGCAACGGCCCTACGGTGGGCGCCAAAAATGTAAGGTCAAAATGTCAAATCAATCAAATGAATTAAATAAGACCCAAACATCAACAGAATAGAGAAACAAAGAAGATTCAAATGAACAAAGCAATGAACAAACACAGCAAACCTCTTCCGTTTCGAAACTTCTGTTGTTCGCCTATCACGAATCGTCCTTTCGCAGATGAGATGAGCCCTCAGAGAGTGCAATCTTTCAAAGCTGTTTGAGGAAGTCGATGGTGAACGGCTATGGTGTGATATGCAATGAAGGTGAGCTCCAATGCAACAATGGTGATCTCAAGCTTGTAGATGACAAATGGGTGCCAAAGGCGCGCTGGTGATATTTCTGCAGAGTAACGATGTCAAAAGCCTGGATGAATAGAATGGAGGGATGAAGCTTCATTTATAGACTCGGAGGAATAGGAATCAACGGTTGAGAGAAGATATGAAGATCAACGGCTGAGGACGGTTGAGGAATGTGCAACCAGTGGAAACGTGCCAAGTGTCCCAGCTCCATCATGAAAGGTGGGATGTGACAAAACTGATTGGAGAGTTAACTCCATTGACTGGTCTGTTAACAGAATTCACTGATCAGTTAGAAGAGTGGATTGTGGAACTGACTGGATTGATTGAGGATTTGACTCAACTGACAGGTTAGTTAACAGATTTGATTGATTGGTTAACTGACCTCTGATTGGAGAAGAAATAGGCCATGTGGGTGAGGGAAAATAAGGTAATTAAATATTAAATATATTTAATTACATGTGCAACCTTATGAGGTGGACAAGGTGAGGTGTAAAGGTGAGGTGTAAAGGTGATGTGGAATTTTGAATTTAGAACTTTAGGATAGAGGAATTAGGCTTAATTAAATAATTTATGATTATTTAATTGTGAAGGACAAATAGAAGAATTTTAATTAAATAAATAGAATTTATTTAATTATGGGATAGTGAATTGATTAAATAAATTTAGAATATTTATTTAATTAATAGAAGAATGGAATAAATATTTAGAATATTTATTTAGGATGATTCGTGTCATTTTTAGGCGTATACACTTTCAAACAACAATGTTAAACCTGCAAAGAACCTTGTTACCCTGAAAAAAAAAATGCCTGCAACATAGAAAAACCCCGTGAAGAGAGCAAAGAGCCGAGGCACCGATTAGCACAGCAGGGTACGGTTTCGTACGGTACGGACTGTACCCTAAAAAAATTTCAAATTTTTTTTCACAAAACCTAGGGTGTTTACTGTCAAAATTCACAGAAACAGCGTCCGGAGCACAAAAATGATGTCCGTTTCTGCTCAAAACGAAACCTGCAACACTTTCTCCACAAAACTTGATAAAAATTGTTAGAAAAAAGGGTTAAAAAACGAAGATCCTGACAATGAAACCTTCACAAAACGATGATCAGATTCGAGAACAGTACGGTGGGTGCCAAAATGTGAATGGGAATATGAGATAAATCTATTATGACAAATAATAACCCAAACAACAATGGAATATGCGAATAACAAGAATAAACAAATGAAACTGTCAAACTTACAACCTTTTTACCCTGCGGCTTCCATTGGTCGCCTATTCTTTCTTGATCTTGACTGATGAAGGTGGCCCTCAGGGAGCTTGCTTCCTTGCTTCGATTCCTCAAGATGACAAGGAGAAATGGCTATGATACTTTGTGTGATTGAAGATGAGCTTCAACACACTAATGATGGATGATGATATGGGAAGATTTGGGCAGAGGTTTGGTACCTGAAGTGGTCTCTTGGAGAGATTTGGGCAGAGGTCTGATGCCTAGACTTGGCTCTCTAAAATGGCTTAGAGAGGGGTCCTATTTATAGGATTTTGGAGCTAAGGATGGAGGGTCAGGATTCACCTGATCAGATCAAGGGCTCGGAATAAAAGTGAATCTTTTACTCCTTAGTGGATGAATTAAAGATTCCCATTTTGGGAAGAGTGGAGGTGAGTGGGGGACATCTGAATTTAAAATTCAGTGAGTGGGAGACATCTGAATATTAAATTCAGTGAGTGGATGAGTGGGGGACAAGGTTAATTAAGTGGCATCTTAATTAACTTAAGTCTAGGTTAATTAGATAATTAGGATTTATCTAATTAATCAGGGATTAGGGAAATGGATAAATCAATTAAATGAATATTAGGAATATTCATTCAATTAATAGGATAGGGTTGTAAGGTTAAATGGATCAATTAGGTGAATTAATTGATCACCAGGGATATGCAGATTGGAGGAGTGGATTAGTGTAGAGGTACGGAAATTAGTTTTGCAGAGCAGTCCAATTTTCGGTGTCTACAGTAACTCCCATCTTACAATGTCATGAGACACTATTACACATCATGATGACATTAGATGCTCATACAACTTATTACACAAATTACAAAATATTTGACACATGGAAAAGAGAGCCACCTCAAAGTGGGATGTCGTCTTTCCCATGTGAGGACAAAACAATAAATAAATACAAATAATTAATAAATACGAACATTAGAATTTAAGGTAAGAAAAACCTTTCCAAATATTCTCCCACTTGTCAAATATCTTGCAAAGAGAAAAGGGGAACTCTAACACTAAAATCTAACTGCTAGGAGTTGTAAGGCCATAAACTTACTATGTACCACCTAAACTTCTCTATGTTCATTGGCTTCATCAAAGCATATGCAACATTCTATAAACTGTCAACTTTCTCTAGCATCACCCTCCCATCCTCTACCATGTCTTGAACAAAATGGTATTGGACATTTATGTTCTTCATCCTCACATGAAAGATGGGTTGCTTGCTAGACATGTCACTCTAACAATCACAAATAACTTGGATAGCCATACTTGACTTAGTTCTTCATCTGAACATAATCTCTTAAGTCAAATGGCCTTCTTGTAGGCATGAGTATCTACCATGTACTTAGCCTTTATAGAGGAAAAAGTGACCACAACCTATTACTTACTCATCCAACTAATAACATCGCCAAATAAATTGAAAACATATCCACTAATGGATCTTCTGTTGTTGACATCTCCTACCCAACCTGAATCCATGAATTTGTGAATACCAATTAAGTGTTGGTCCTTTGGAGAATCACCATGATAACAAATAAAGTACTTAAAAGTAACTCACAAATGCCTGAAGACCCCCTTAATTGCATCTGAATGATCTTGTCCAAGATTAGCAATAAAATGGCTCATGACTCCCAATACTAAAGTAATGTTTGGTCTAGTATAGACCATATCATGTATCAAACTCCCAACTGCATTGGTGTAAGGAACATGAGTTATATCCTCCATCTTTATGGGTGTTGTAGGAAACCACTCAACTAAAAGTTTAGTTCCCACGAAAATAAGAACACTTAATGGTTTGTTATCTAACATACTAAAAATGATACAATACATATTTCACATACTTATAGGGGCCCAATTGAATCTTTTTGTTCTCTATCTCTTCTAATCTCCATACACAAGATATACTTGACAACCCCCAAGTCCTTCATATCAAACTATGCCAAAAGTCAAAGACTTTAAATCACAAATCATAGCCTTATTGTTACCAAAAAATAACATATCATCTAAGTACAATGTGATAACAAGGAATCAATCTCTATCTAGTTAATAATAATCACAATGGATTGAATTGGATCTTAGGAATCCCAACACAAATAAATCAAACTTTTGGTACCACATCCTTGGAGACTATTTGAGACCATACAAAGATTTTTCTAATCTATAAACTAGAGACTTCGTACATTTTTCAACATAGTGCTATGGTTGTGTCATGTATATCTCTCCCTCCAATTCACCATGCAAGAATGATGTCTTCACACCCATCTATTCTATCTCCAAATCAAAAGATGCTACAACAAATAATAAGAACCTAATAGATGTTAGCTTAGAAACTGGGAAAAAAACTCATCAAAGTCTATCCCCTCAACTTAGGAATATCCTTTCACAACTAGTATTGCCTTGTACTTTGCAATAGTACCATCCAAGTCAAACTTCTTTTTGAAAACCCATTTACATTAAATAGGATTTAATCCATTGGGAAACAATACCAAGACCCATGTGTCATTCTTCTTTAATGCAACCATCTCCCCATCCATAACTGCTCTCTAGGACTCATAATCATCCATATCCATCACCTCCTTTATAGTTCCAAGCTCATAGATATTAATAAGAAAAGTAAAAACACATCTCCAATTAGGAGGGGTATACCTCTAATTTTTGTCTTTGCCAAGTGTACCTCCTCAAGAGTTGAGGTGGAGGTTCTACCTCCTCTCAAAAATATTTGAGCTCTCATCTTCAAGTCCTTCATAAGTTTTTGGTTTAACCTTCTCAATCTTGCATGCTAGTCAAACATCTTTCTTCACATCCTCTACTAGTTGTAACACTATGGAAGAAGGATTAATCTCTCCACAAATAACATTTCTACTTTAAAGAACTCTCAACAACAAGATCCCAAAACCTATACCCTTTCACACCAACAACATAGCTAATGAAGATACATTTCACTATCTTATTCTTCAACTTTCACGTCTCCCTAGGTGCATGTGTATATGCCTCACAACTAAAAACACAAAGATGATATGATAAGGTTATTTTGCTTATCCATGTCTCCATAGGGGTCTTGTTAACAAGAGGTAATATAGGAGACATGTTAATTAGGTAACAAGTTGTAGCAACCACTTCTGCCTAGAACTTCTACTCTAAAGTAACTCCACTAAGCATACTCCTAGCCCTCTCCATCAATGTCTTGTTCACTCTTTTTGCAACTCCATTATTGAGGGGTGTATAGAGTTTCCTCGTGTCTCTCAATTTTGTGCTCATTATAAAATCTATCAAAATCTACAAAACAAAACACCACCATTATTAGTCATCAAAAAATTAATCTCCCTACTAGTCTAAATTTCTAAAAGAGCTTTAAAATCTTTAATCTAACTAGAGACTTCACATTTACTCCTAAGGAAATACACCCATGTCCTTTTAGAATAATCATCTATAACTGATACATAGTACAAAGACTTGGGAATTGAAGGAACATTAACAAGACCAAATACATTTGAATGAATCAAGTCCAACCAACACCCAAAATATTTATGAGAACTAGAATAAAACTAAATACATTTCTATTTACCATATGTAAAATGTTCACAAAAATCAAATTCAAGAGTACAATCATTCAATCCCTCAACAAGATTTTTATTTTTAGGGTCCTTAGACCCTTCTTACTTATATTACCCCTACTTTGGTGCCATAGCATTATTTTCTCCACAGGTGACTTACTCTCTAAAGAAAGATCTCGCTTAGGTACCTAGAAAGCATGACAAATAGAAGTAGATACAATACTCCTCTTTATTACTAGTTCTTATGGTGAAGGTGTAGATTTTGTAGATCTCTTCATTACAAGAATAAAAGAATTATTGCACTAAACAATGCATGCATTAAGATGAAATAGAGTGCCCACATGAACACCCTTAATGAGTACCATATCTCCTCATACCATCTTACAACATTCATTATAGAAAATAACCTACACACCCACATAACTAAGTTTGCTAACTAATAAGAGGTTTCATGCCAAACCTGGGATATGAAGTACATAGTTGATATCCTTCACTTGTCCATTAAGGAATATGATCAAGACACTACCAAAACCAATAATGCTCAAATGAGAATCATCACCAATATACACTTTCCCTCCATCACATTCTTCATGCTTTGAAAACCATCCTTGATGGGAGGTCATATGGAAGGAAGCTCCAAAGTATATCAACCATGCATCTTTAGATGTATGTGTTACCAAGGCTATGACAAAGGCATATCCACCATCATTCTATGAAGACCTATCAGACTTATTATTGGACTTATTCTTTTTCTTCTTTTTCTCCTCTTAGTAGTCTCTTTTGAAGTGCTTGGTCTTATTGTAATTCTAACACTTAGCCTTGGACTTTCTAGGAGATTTAGATTTCCCATGGAATTTGAATCTAGAATTTTCTTTCTTCTCATTTTTTTCTTACTTTTCTCCTTCGATCTTTCACAAACTGATAGGGCCTCTTTAATAGATTTAGATGCTTTTTGTTGCATCTCATCTAAGAGTAAATCAACCACTACCTCATCCATTTAAATATTTGAGGCAATGATCTTAATTGCCATCACCAAGTGCTCCCATGAGTCTAACAAAGAACATAAGAGTGTAATACAATGATCCTCATCCTCCATCTTCACTCCAACAAAGGACAACTACGTCATGATCATATTGAATGTGTTTAAATGCTTAGCCACTAAACCACCATCATCTATTTTCAAGGTATACAACTTCTTTCTTAATACAAGTTTGTTAAAACAGGTATTTAGCCTCGTATAAGTCTCCCAACTTATTCTAAAGAGCTTTGAGGTGGGTTCTTCATGTACATTCAACAAAACTAAAATTGCCAAGTAGAACCCAATGAGGCCCTTCACCTTTATGTCTAATAGATCTCAATTGGCTTGTGACATTGTTGACAATTTGTATTGAGATATAGTAGCCCATAGATCTCTATCTACAAGCATATCCTCCATCTTGAGCTTCCACAACTCAAAGTTAGTGCTAGTAAACCTATTCATGTCTATCCTTGATGTGCTTGCCATTTTCTTGCAACAAGATCTTTCTAGCACAAGCTCCCACTCAAATAAAGATCAGATCACAAAACCTTGTCCATAACACTTAGGACATAAGGTGATCAAACTCTAATACCAAATGAAAGGAAGCATAGGTGTAGAATACAATTCCTACACTAATATATGAGAGGAGCATGTGCAAAAATAAATTTGATCATATATTTACAAGGAAATTAACACAAAACAATTATACCATAAGGCAATGATTTATGTGGGGAAAACCCTTTTAGGAGAAAAATCCCACACTCCAAAGCAACTCAATGTATTCTTCAGTAATAAACATGGTTACAATACACTTGTAGAGTCTAAGACTTTACATGAGTATCATCAACATAGAGTTCTAGATCAATTTTAGCAACATAATGGTACCTACAAAACTCACTATGAAACCTCCATCTCTAGCATTTGAGAAATAGGAAAATATCAAACCACAAACCAAGAGTAGTTTACCAAAACCAAGTGTGAAAGTTATGACCTAAAAGTGGCACCATATTTGGCCCAAATTCCAATGCCTAGGTTGGTCATGGTCTTCCAAGCTAAAAGTAAAATATGCTCATACAATTGTGATAACCTGTCACATGTAACTCCTCAATTTAGGTGCTCTATTTTGGAATATTCAAATCCATTAAAAATACATTATAAAATGTGTCATAAATTGTCATAATGTTGGTCAAGATTTCAATGTAACTCCCCTCTTACATGCTCTCACATGTCATATAATTTGTCATAAGTAACTCACATATTACAATGTCATAAGATGCTCTTACACACCATAATGCTATTAGATGCTCTTGCAACTTCTTATACACTTTACAAAATATATGACACATGGCAAAGATTGCCACCTCAACGAGGGACACCCTCTTTCCCATGTGAAGACAAAATAATAAATGAATACAAATAATTAATAAATACAAACATGAGGATGCAAGGTCGAGACACCTTTCTCAACAAAAATAGGAACATATCACATAGTACACGGTACATACCTTGGAAAAACCATGTAAAGGGTAAAAATAGCCTCCAAAGCACCACACCTAATGCATTATTGGCAACAATGTGGTACAATACAATATCAAAACCTTTATGCTTCAATAAGACTTACCTATGAATCTAGAGGAATTTTAATAACATAACCCTACATAAAACATGACATACAATCTCCATCCCAAACCATGTATATGGGCCAAGGAAAGATGAGAAACCAAGTATAGTTTTCTAAAACCGTGAGCCAAAGACTAGTCAAGGTGGTCCACATTCGACCCATGTACCTCACCTCCAAGTGTAACTCCTCCACAAATAGAATATAGCTTTTAATTGACCAATTTTACTCTCAAGACCAAGTGGGGTCAAAGTAAATCCCAATTCCTCCATCTAGTAGTAATTATCTCTTATACACCTCTTACACATGCTATTAATAACCGATCAAAGATGCTCACCATAGTTCACCTTGTAACCCCCCTACCCAATGAGTTCTTACAACCTTCATAAGACTAATGACACATGGCAAAAGAGTGAAAACTATGGAATCTCAAGATTAGATCTAAGTGGGGTGCCCCTTTCCCATGTGGGCACATTATTTACAATATTATTCACATATTAAATAATTTGACTAGACCTAAGATTTGCAATGTGTACAACACCTAAACTCCCCTAGTCTTGACACTAGTAAGGATAACATGAAAGGTAGGTGAAATGGCACTGGGATGGGAGGAAGGAGGATTAGATGCAGAAAGCTTAATATGGGAGGTAAAAATAAGAAGGGGCTTCATCATAGCATAGTGAGTTGTGAAATTAGGAGGCATGTTGTATTTAGCCACAAAATAGGGGAAACTACAAAGAGGATGCACCATTCATATAATTAGGAGTAACCTTAACACCAATGTCATGAAGCACTTGCCACCCAAATGTTTTAGAAAGCAATAAATCATGAAAATATTGAACCAAATTTGAAGGACTATCCACCTTAGCTAAACTAACTAGCTCATGGACAAATTATTGTTGTCCATGTTCATAATATTCAATCTCATGCTTAACAATAGGAGTAACAATAGTAGTACTTAGGAGAATGTCATTAGGAAAAACATTCTTAGTAGATTGGGACATTTGAGGATTCAAATAAGAACTTCTTCTCAAAGGAATGTAAGGATGTGAATGTGATCTTAGCATGCAAAATAACTCACAAAACCCTAAAGGAAAAATGATATAAAAAGAATGTAAGATCTACTATAAAATTAAAAAAATAGCAAATGATTAGATTTAGAAATAAATCAATGAATAAAACCCTAGAGGCAAAAACAAGGTTGGGAAGGGTAGGGTGAAAACAAGGTCACACAATGAAACACAAAACCCTAAGGAAGTTGTAACAAACAAGGTATAGGGAAAGGGAATCCAAACTCTAATCAAATATAAAGATTAGATATGCAATAAAAAAATCATATCTAAAACCCTAACTAAAAGAAGGATAAGCCTCAAGGCTAAAACCCTAGGTGGTGTAGAAAGTTAGGTTCACCAAAAATATAAGTGAAAAATAAACCACTTACATATATTGTCTAATTAAATTAACAAAGCAACAAATAAATAATCAACCTAAATGAATCAAGTAGGATTGGAGATAATAAATGATGAATTAATTACAGAAAAAAAGAATTTAATTGTAATACTTAGTTGGATTTTAGAGATGAGAAATTGATGTTGAAGATGTTAGAAATGGAATCGCCAATGTGCTAGATTTTTTGGACATGATTAGAGGACTATTTTAGAATCGTCAAACCAACCGTGCTTTTCTCTAATTTGATCTGCACCTAAAAACTTAATCTCCATGTTTACAAAAATAAACTAGCACAAAAAATTGAACTTGTACCCATATAAATAAACTGATAAAATTTTGATTGTTGAAATTTACTTGCTTTGATCTTTTGATGTTTAAATCTCAATAAGGACTAGTGGTGTTTAGAAACACCTTCGGGGAATTTGTTGAATTGTGAGGGCCATGTCCTCCTCAATCAAACTCCTAGAACGACCAATTTAATGACTTTGGAATAACGATAGAGGACAACAAGCAAACGTGTAATGGACCTGTGATGATGTATGCTTTGATGATGCAACTGGATTAATCAATGATGTTGGCATGATGATGTGCAAGTGTATTAGGGCTTGCAACATAATTTTAAATGACATTATGAATGTCTTTACATACAACAACTTGTAGTGTAGAAAAGTGTGATCTAGCCTAAAGAGCTAAACTAGGTCAAACCCTCTTCTACAAACATTAGGACACAAACCAAGCTAGGCTTCTACCCAAGAAGGAGAGCCTAACTATAGGGGTTTTGCCATTTTGTTGTATACAAACGGATCGACCAAGTTCAACCAAAGTCAAACAAGTAAGCTAGGACTATGATCAAACCCTAAAATGATAGAGAATAGACTATAATTGAATGTAGGAAATGAATCTCAATAATTAGAAAGTACAACAAAGGTCATAGAAGAATTTAGAACTTGGATTCTATAGCAGAAATACCTAGGACTAGGGCACTTGGGAACCCTAGGCCTTTCTTAGGGTTTCACCGAAACTCAGATATCACCAGATATGCACCTGCCTACTTTGCTTTCTTCTCAGAAATCAACCTCTGAAATCTGTTCCTCCGACCTGCACACACAAAGAGAGGAAAAGGTTGTGTTGTGTTTAAGGGCTTGCCTCAGTCAAACCCCATGTTGGTATTCCCACCTCCACTACAATAATGATTAGATCCAAGAGTGCATGCCATAGGAGGGCAGAGGCTAGATCTACAACAATATGATGAATAATGATGATAAATGCAAGAGATATGACCTTAGTTGATGAAAATCCTACACCAACAAAGGAGAGTGATAAAGAGGGCTTCAAACTTCCTTCAAAGCCTACAAATAAACTTCAATAGCATCCACAAGGAGATAACACTTCAAGCATGTAGAACACTTTGGCATCAAACACAATCCGAGAGCAATTTCACATCAATCTTCAAGGTGTCATCTAGGTATAAAATGAACTATAAAACACACTTAAATATGCATTCCTGCTCACTTATGACAAACAAAGCTTCATTAGGCCGACAAATACAAACTATGGAAGTGTCTTAAACTGACACCACAAAGTGGGGCTAAAAATCCCAAGTGGGATTAGGGCACTTGGGTGCCCTGGACCTTTAGCCCATAAACTTCAGAAAGTGTCCAAATTAGAAGGCTTAGTCCAATCCTAAGTTGATTATGTCGGGTTTACTTGTCAGGATCAAGATTTTCATCATTTAGAGCTCAAAAAGGTGTTAAAATAGGTCATCATTAACAAAGACAACAAAATAGGTCCAACTAGGAGCTAAACTAAGGGTAAAATGCTAGTGTGCACATTTTACGATGCTACACAACTTAGCACACAATTCAACATAAACACATGCTAGGTCAGCTCATAATGGTTAGTGGGAGGGAGTCAACAAGATTTAATTTGAATTTTAAAAGTTTAGGGTTCAAATTTATGACTTTGAAAATGACTTGGGTCAAGTTTGCATACCTATGGATCTAATCTCAAGTGGTGAATAAGGGATCTAGGAATCAAGAACAATCTTTGTAGATGAGTGATGATGGGATCTAGATATATTGATATCACGAGTCAAACTCACACAAGAATATGCCCCTTGTAGACTTGTTACTGCATTAAGGTCACTCTAATTGAAGTGGGCTCAAAACATAAGGGGAAAGAGCATGGTTATGCAATTTTCACCATTACAAATAGTATGTATACATTGAACATAAATCTCACTCTTAACATACTCAAAATTATGTGTTGGAACCTTTTAACATATTTTAAGTTTGGCAATGTTATCAGATTTATAACATTCACTCTAAAAAAGATAGTCAGTCGCTTTGTTATGGGCTAGGTTTCCCAACTTTTTTTATTTGGAGTTAGCTTATCCAAGTGGACAATCAATTACTACCTCTCACTAAACAATGTTGTGGCAAATCTCTATTCAAAAAAGTAATTTATATATTTAGAGATTTGTGAGACTTGCGTAACCTTAGATGAGAGCATTCATGACAAATTCAAGTTAACTATCACCCCTCAATTGTTGATAAACAAGCAATCTCCTTCATAGAATATCTTGTGCTTCCCTCCCTTCAACTTAAGATGTCTACTTTTTGTGCATGCAATTTTTTTAAAGATCATAGATGGCCTAAAGGAAATAAGCTTTCTATTTTCACACTCAAAATTGTCTACAAAGCTCTAATCCCCCCTTTAATATGATTTTTGCCTTTATGCTAAATGGAAATGCTCATTCTCAAAGCCTAAATGGATCAAACTCAACTATGCCCTTTAGAAATCCAAATCTAACACTTAAGCACAACTTCTAGCTTGGAAACTCCTACATTCTAGACCTCCCATTGGCGATCACATCTAGTTCTTCCGACTCCATCTCGTCTTCTACCCCTTTGGAAGAAGAAAGAAACCATCAAACCCATCTTATATTTCCGCCCCTTTACTAAACACACCTGGCACTAAGTCTTCTCTCATCTTCTTGCCACGTCTAATTTCCACTTTGATGGAAGGAAATTCTTCTAAGAGTTAATGTTTTCAATAATACACTTCGAAACTTGTAGATAGATTATCCTTTAACACATTTGGAGACAAAGATGCTTAGTTGCTTTTTTCCAGTTTGATTATCCTTTGAAAGTTGCCATTGTAGCACATTACTCTAATTTCATGTTTTAGATGACAAATCTCGCTCATGCTTTACAAGAAACTTTACACACTAGTATAGCTATGAGAAAACATTTTTATTCTCTTCAAGAGTAGCTCACAACCCTTAAAAAAATTAGGAGGTTCTTTCATAGAAAATGGAGGAAATCATTAAAGGAGGAGGTAATTTGTTTCCAATTGGTTCCACCTTGCACAATGAAGGTAGGATCAATCAAGGAAATTTTTAGTACATCTAGAATGCTCACTACACTATAAACCAAATAGCTAATTGCATAAATATTTGTACAACTACTCCTATCCATAGAGAATTCAATTAATAATTTACCACCAAAATATATTTTGTAATCTTGACAGCCATTGCATATCGACACTTAACCACTCTCCATTATAGACATGATTTTGATTGATAGGTTGTTTCCATACCCCATATTGTCTAATTGGTATAACCAATATCTATAAATTAACTTTAGAAGTCTATAATTTTCTATTTAACTCTTATCCACTAAAAAATATAAGGGCCCATAAAAGGGGACAAAGAACTCCTAAAAATATTTAAAGAAAAAAAATTCATTAACCTTTAAGGTATGACCATAAACCTATGACTTAATAAGAAACATGATGTTTACACAATTCACAGTAATTAAAGATAATGTTTTGAGGTGTATTTATTTTTAACACCAATGTTTCAATTAAATATATACTAAATAAAAAACCATTACATCAAATTTTGAAATTCCAACCCCGACCTCCTTACAACATCCCAGTGGCTTTGCCATCCAATCTTCACATCCAATCTTTTTCAATTAAAAAACAAGAAAAATTCTTAATATTAATTAATAATTATTTTTTTATTTTAGAAAAATAATTACGTCGTCGCTATATAATTCACGTTTTGCATTACTATTTCTTGTGAAATCTTTACGCTGAAAGATCGGGATAATGTTAGAATGATCGATTTTGCATTGGCCGTCGAGGATTCCGTCTTGTGGGTTTTGTTCTGCTGCAGATAAGCTTCTCATCGACCTATGGATCGCTGAGATCAGTGGAGTTTTGCCTTGTTTTGTGTCAATTTGGGATTTTAACGTCTATATCGAAGGGCTTTGATTAAGGTATCACGCTTGATGAATTCTAATGCAGATTTCAGTAGATTAGAAAATTGAACAGTAGCGTGAATTGTTTGCTTGGTCTTTGAAGAAAAAATGTTAGAATTTAAACCTTTTGCAGCAAAGCCTGGCTTGTTTTCGTAAATCTTAATCTGGTCTGTGAATATGTAGGTTATTCTTTTTGCAGCAATTTGAGGTGTTAGATTCGAAGAAAGCGCATTTGAAATTTATAAGCAGGGTAAGTTTCAGGCTAATTGCGTAAGATTAGGGTTTCAAGAATAATCTTTATATAGACTCGCGCAGTGCAGTGAATTACAGGCATTACTCTGTCTGCTGCGCTAATTGAGTTGTTTTTCCCTTTTCTTTGGTATTTCCATGCGGGATTTCTGCAGTAGAAGCATCGGCATACTTTAAATTAGCGGGGAAGCTACAATAATCGAAGAGTCTTCAAATAAAGAAGTAAGTTTCTCGAAATGCTCTAAATTCTAGGGTTTTGAGGTCTATCTCTGAGAAAAAATACTTAGCAGGCTAAATTAGTAAAAGAATTGCTTCTTGGGCTATTTACATTTCTCAGGGTTTTGAGGTCAAGCTTTACAGGAAGTAGTATTAGCAGGCATATATATATTTTTAATTAAATCGCTAGGTTAACTTCTCATGTTTTGTGTAGTTTTTTGGCATAGATTCTAGGGTTTTGAGGCCAAGCTTTGCAAACAAAAACTTTCGCATGTGTTATTTTTTTTCACTTAACTGATAGAAGTGGTACTGTTTTGTCAGCTTATTTTTTGACGGGAATTGTACAGTTCGCTTCTGAAAGTGTTGGGCTAAAGTTACGACCGTGAGGTATCAAAGAAGTTCGAGTAAAATTTGCTCAAGAATACAATATTTTCCATTGTTGAATCCATCTGCGGTGACAAGGCTACCTTCTTAGCACTCTGCGAGATTCTGAAGAAAATCTTTACGACACTCCATGCTACTTTTAAAGAATCTGAAGCATTAAGAAACTATTTTTCTATAACAATTTACAGTATTTATAGGCGATATTTGCTATCTAAAAAGTTCAGAAAGAAAGAACAATGGTAAGCGCCCAGGCAGATTCGGGGCCTGTTTTGGCCGCAGAAAAAGCTACTGAAAATGCTACTCCAATTTCACGCCCTGCTCGCCCATCATATGTCCCTCCACATTTGCGTAACAGGGATCTTCAAAGTCAAGCGCCCGTGCCAAGCCAGAATCCTTCAAACCCTAACCCATCTTCAAGAAGTCCCAACCTTAACCCTATCCCCAACCCTAATCCCGTTCAATCCTCTGCCTGGGGTTCGAATCCTCGGGCAGGCAGCCTAAGCAGAACGGGTTCGTGGGCTGCAGAGAGCGAGAAGTCCTTCGGTTGGAGCGGCGAAAGAAACCCTAATCCTAATCCTCACCCTAATCCTCGCGGGCGGGGAAACCCCAGTAGGCAAAGAACCCCACCTGCATCTGAACCAAACCCATTTGCTGCCCATGGTTTGAAGACCGACGTCGCCAACACACTCTTCGACCAAGAAAACACGGGGATAAATTTCGAGGCCTATGAGGACATTCCTGTTGAAACCAGCGGCGAAAATGTGCCTCCTCCGGTGAGTACATTTGGAGAAATCGATCTGGGTGAGGCACTGAATCTCAATATAAAGCGCTGCAATTACGTTAAGCCCACTCCTGTGCAGAGGTATGCAATACCCATCTCGCTGGCGGGCAGGGATTTGATGGCTTGTGCTCAGACTGGATCAGGCAAAACCGCTGCCTTCTGTTTTCCCATCATTTCTGCCATCATGAGGAGTAACGTTCCACCAAGGCCAC
Organism: Cunninghamia lanceolata; assembly: GCA_027924645.1. Taxonomy (NCBI): domain Eukaryota; kingdom Viridiplantae; phylum Streptophyta; class Pinopsida; order Cupressales; family Cupressaceae; genus Cunninghamia; species Cunninghamia lanceolata. Next base: position 9,933,658 of record BSBN01000478.1, read on the forward strand.
GTGCTGGAAGGAGCTCGTTTCCTCTGGCGCTTATCTTGTCCCCAACCAGGGAATTATCAATGCAGGTGAAGTTTCACAAATAATCACCATATAAATGCATCGTTCATTTCAAGCATTTGTTTAAGAATCTGCGTTTCAGTAACAAAATGCCTTTTGTCTTTTTAATTTTTTAATTTTTTTATTCTACTTAAATGTATGTTGATTGCTTTAATATTTCAGCTACATAATGTCTTCTTTTAGTCATTTTGAGTAAATTGTACATGGATTTAGATTTCAGTTTCAGCATGTTTTCTTTAATTATTTCAAGTAATTTGTAAACGATTTGCATTTCAGTTACTGTATGGCTTCTTTCATTTATTTCAAGTATTTATAAACGAGTTCTAATCGCAGTTTCAGTATGTCTTCTTTACTTGGGTTAGGTCAAAATTGTTGTGGGTAAAACTTACAATGTTATATAACTGCAAAATTGAATGAATATCTTTTTATTTTACATTATAGTTCATTATGTTTTCTTTTTAGTAGTTTCGTTAAGCTTGTTTGGGGGTAGAATTAATAAGGTTTATGTAACTGCTCAGTCCACTGAATCAATCTTTAACAGCTGCAGGCCTAATTTTTGTGCTATATGTTCATGCCGATTTACATCCTGCAACTGAAATGTAAACTTGGTAGGCATCTGTAGACTTGATTTTTGTAGTGATTGAATGGAATCTATTATGTGGATCTCAGGAATGCGTCATAATTCAAGATGTGAAGGAAGCATTTTAACATCATTTTGTCATCATTTGAAACATGTAGTTTGTTTGTTTCAATATTTGCATTTAATAGAGTACATTTTTCTTCTTATTGTTAGCTCAAACCTGGTGTAGAACTCCTATTGCAGCTAATCTTATCTTTCACATTATCAGGAAGTGGAGTTATCTTTTGCAGCAGGAGTCCTAAATTTTTAATTGACTGTACTAATTCAATATTAAGTTTTGGAATGTTTTGTACTGCAAATGTTGGAAAAAAGCCCTGTAGTTTGACCTTTCTAAATAAGTATCCTTAGCAGCAGCAATCCTAAATTTCTACTTTTGCCCTGTTCAAGTTGGAAAAGATCCTTTGTAAATTGCCCTTACCAAATAACTCTTCAAGATTCTTAACATTTTGAACATTTTTAAAGAAGATTCTGTATAGAATGCATTTGATATTTAATGCCTCATCATAATAGGTTTTTAATTCTTTATGACCCAATATGAGGAAATTGAGGATGGGATGGTGATCATCAAGATTTAGGGGAACCAAAATGGTGTACGATTAAAGCTTAAACCCAATCAGTAGTGAAACTTTGTAAACCATAACTTTCTATATTCCAGAACTATATTAAGGTAAGTTGGCAAAGCAAATGTTCTAAATTTTAATGCCCATTTTATCAAAAATTACAAAACTAATTCCTTCCTGCAATGGAGTACAAAAATATAGCGGTTGTATATATTTTCTTATTTGTGCATGTAAAGTATACTTCAGTTATTGGATATATGCCCCAATTGCTGTTGATCGAATTAGTTGGTTAGTGGGAATCGTGGTTAAGCTGGTTCTACATCAAACTCTAGTAATCTTTGGCAGCTGTAAACAATTTGTGCTTGAGGCAAAATGTGCCATACGAGGTATTGTACTATTAAATGGTTTTTCTTTAATAGCACTTTCTAAAGCTAATTGTTATAATAGCTACAGTAATTTATGCTGAGATGGAATGTATTATTAGACAAACAGGCATACATACGCACCAGGAAGAAGTTATTATCTATACATTTTTTATGATGATCTAATTGAGTTTTTGCTGGATGAGTTCTTGAACCAATATTGGTAAGAGAATATAGATTGTATTTATTGAAAGGGATGTGGTTGAGATATGGGTGGATCAAGGTCTGATGAGTACGCAGGATGGAATTATATTGCCATTATTGCCCTTAAGACAGTAGCATGGAAACATTGTTTTGCCAATGGTATTGGCTGCTGTTACATCCCGTAGATGGATTATATTACATATCTTCATGAATGCTGAAAGGTGAAGGTTTGGTTGGTTGTTTTTTGAGGGCATTGAATGTGGATGGAAATTGATGGGTTTCTTGTGTTTAAGGCTTTATAAGCCATATGAGCTTAAGTTGGAAAACAAATTATATATGAATTCAGATATTGCATCAACATGTTTTATCTATTTTTATGTTGGCATCTTCTTAATTGTTTCTGTTAGCATGTTGGTATCACTGAATTGATATGTGATATGCTGTAGATATACGAGGAAGCTAGAAAGTTTGCCTTTCAATCCGGGATCAAAGTGATGGTTGTATATGGAGGTGCACCTATCAATCAACAGGTTTGTAAACTGTAAATCATTTTTGAAAAATACAGGGGAATACATGTTGTCCATTGTTGTTAACTTTTAGTTCTGACTGGGTGTCTGCTATCTCAGGGGGAAGCATAAGCTTGTTATAAGTTTTGAGTGCATGGAGATAATGAATGTAGTCAATTTAAATGGTTTATAGCAGAAAGACTAAGAAAAATAAGAGACTGAATCTTAGTCTTGGTTCAAGTCATTTTATCGTCTTGGCATCCAATTCATTGTGTTATGTTGGATCTATAGCTTCATAGAAGCTTGCATAGTCGGGAAATATTTGGAAAGCAGTATTACCTAAAAAGGGGATCTGGGTGTGATAAAATACAGAGTTAATATTATCTGGTCTATAAAGAAAACCTATTAGAACACATGGTTTTTGAAAACTCTCTTCTACATTTAAAAAATATACAAAATTTATTAAATTGTGTCTGAAACATAGTTTACTTAAATTTATTTATTGTTGCTTTTTTATTGAGTGTTATTTGTGGAGGATGTCATCATTATAAATGTCCTCTTTTAAGAGTTTTTTTAAGCCATGTAAGTTAAGTTACACAAACAGAACTTAGACTGGTCTAATTTAATGTATAGAATGTCTATCTTTATTTGTTTTAGGTCGCTTAAATATTATTAATTTAAGCATTGTGTACAAGCATTTTGGTATTTGTTATAGTAAAGTTTTGACCGGTTGGATTGATGAGATTGTCTGTTTTTGTAGCTCCGGGAGTTGGAGCGGGGTGTTGATATTCTTGTTGCAACACCTGGACGCCTATCAGATCTTCTTGAGAGGGGAAGGGTTTCCCTTTCCATGGTGAAGCATTTGGCTCTGGACGAGGCAGATCGCATGCTTGATATGGGGTTTGAACCTCAGATACGTAAAATAGTAGAAACAATGGATATGCCACCTGTTGGCAAAAGGCAAACATTGCTGTTCAGTGCAACATTTCCAAGAGAAATCCAGGTACACGATTTGATTTGTATGATTGATGGTTGCACGAGTATTAATCTCCCTGAAGTAGAGCACTTATGGTACATTTTACTCTTATTTGTGGGCTATGATATGATATTGTGTTAATATTTTGATGTATTTATTGAAGTTAATGGGAAGGACTTTTGAACAGTCTGTTGACACTAACATGATCTGTCTATTTTTTGATGATTAAATTAGTTTCAGTTTTTAAAATTTCCATGATGCAGCTTGTTCACATACTCAGAAATATTGTAATATGTATTACTCTTGACATGGGGACTTGAGATGTCTATTTTTCTTTTCTTGCAGAGGCTGGCATCAGATTTTCTTTCAAACTATATCTTCTTGGCTGTCGGTAGGGTGGGATCTAGTACGGATCTAATAGTCCAGAGGGTGGAATTTGTTCTAAACGAGGAGAAAAGAAGCCATTTAATGGATTTACTCCATGGTCAAAGAGCTAGTGGAGCTCATGGAAAGGTAATGTGTACATCCAAAATCTGAGGTGTTTTACCGTACAATTTAACAAATAGATTGAAATCATAAAGTTTTTCTTTTGGGAGATGCAGCATGCTTTGACTCTAGTTTTTGTGGAGACAAAGAAGGGTGCCGATTCATTGGAATACTGGTTATGCTCCAATGGTTTCCCTGCAACCACAATACATGGGGACAGATCACAACAGGTTAGCTGGAGGATTCTCTATATGTTATGCAAATATTAGGAGTATTAGGTTTGTTACTCATTTTACCTTTTTGTTTTTAAAATGTACAAATCTTTGTTAGGTACAGTGTTGCTGATGAAGATAACAATTTAAGTGTAGATTACAAAGGTTCATGTTAATGCATGAAATTTTCTTTTGTGAAGACAAATCATAATACTAAGTTTCATCTTTCAGGAGCGAGAGCAAGCGTTACGATCTTTTAAGAGTGGAACAACTCCTATCCTTGTTGCCACTGATGTTGCAGCTCGTGGGCTTGACATTCCACATGTTGCACATGTTGTAAACTTTGACTTGCCAAATGATATTGACGACTATGTTCACCGCATAGGCCGCACCGGTCGTGCTGGAAATACAGGGTTAGCCACTGCATTTTTTAATGAAAATAATGTATCTTTAGCAAGGCCACTTGCGGAACTGATGCAAGAATCAAACCAAGATGTACCGGCATGGTTACATAAGTATGCTACAAGTGCAAGGTCTTCATTTGGCAGTGGGGGGCGAGGTCGCCGATCCGGGGGTAACAGGTTTGGTAGTCGTGATTACCGAAGAGATGGAGGCAGAGGCAGTGCGGACCGTTATGGTGGTGCTGTCCGTTATGGTGGTGCGCATGGTAATGTGGTAAATACATATGGTTCACCTGCAGGTTATGGATATAGCAATCCTGGCTATGCTAGTGCATGGGATTGAGAAGCTGTAAATACTTTCAATGATTTAAGGACATCTGACATTCTGAAGACTTTGGAGAATTTTTAACCTTGAAAGCGCAGTTGTACTTTTCTCTGGCATTAATAATTTTTACCTCTGACAGAGTTTCTTACATTAGTACATGTGAAGCAGTGTCGTCTTAACTGGTCTTGTGACGTTTATGGAAATATGACTCTAGATATTACACTGAGCTCAACTTTTGCGGCTTATTAGCCTCTGTATATTAGGAGAACTGAGATTTGAAGGGCTAGGGTATTAGTTTTAGTTCCTGATTCTTGACAGGCAGCATCTTATTTTTGTTGCAGTTGATACTGTGGACAACTAACTTCTAACTTGCCATTTCATGTGAATATCGATGTCAGCTGAAATGTGTCAGGGGATGTGGCATCATTTCTGTGTCTGGTCTCAGGTGGTCGGTTATGATTGACATTTTGTGGGAAGATTTATACGATAGGGAATATATATATTTTCTGACCTATTTTCATCTTATGTAAAGCACATCTATTGAGTAATGGCTAATTCTCATTATGAGGAACATTGTGGTCTCTTACTATTATAGGAACTACTCAAATTTTATCACAGCAGCCCTTGTTGGGATTCTGTTTTAATTTTGCTCCATGATTATCCTGTACAAAATTTTCACTGTACTATGTGGTTTCATGTGATGATTCTCAAACTTTCTACATGATTCTTAATTCTGGATAAATATGTCAGAATACACGAGTCACACTTCAACAATGAATAAACTCTTCTTGAGTATATCCATCAATTTGCGAGTGTATCCCATATTTGCTGGTCTTTTGTGTCACAGGATTTTGATCATTGACAAGCATGTTTGTATATCATATTCTATACTTTCAAGTTGGATAATTGAACTGGGGATGGCAGTTTGTTCTGAGCGACCAAATGGGAAATCATTTATTTTTAGTTGTTGCACGTTTAAATACTCCAATTTTTGTTCAGAGCCTTTGTTAGTGTCTTTCAAGCGTAATTGAGGACGGTAGTTGTTATCGAGTTACTTGTTTTTGATGGTTACAGATTATCCACGTTATACTTGATTTTTGAATCACGTCCATGAGGCTCTCATGTCACGGAACCCATAGAGATTCCCGCAGTTTTCCAGTAATCCATTACATATGCACTAGGTTTTATTTTGTAAATGCCTCACATAATTGCAATCCATTGTTTCTGTAGCTTCATAATTAAATTGTGTATGGGTTTTTAATGATCCTTTGTAGTTTAAGTTCGCATAATTAATTTATTGATGTTTTATTCTAGTGGGGGATACTGTTCAAGTTAGTTTTGTCGTTGCCCTGTTTATTTGGTTCTGAATCCTTGCTTGTGGTGCCCCTTTTGCAGAGGCTTGCGAACTTAAATTACTCTCATGGAACTGTGTATTGTTTAAGATAAAATAGATCATCGTGGACTGAGCAATATATATGTTCAATTAATTATGAAGTTAAATATTGAGTAGAACATATGATATAAAGCTATAATTGTAATTGTTTATAATTTCTGTCAAATGGCGTTTTAAAATTGTTTATAAATTCTGTCAAAAGGGTGGCTGTGCTTATGCGGAGGGAATTTTTAAACGGTAAGGCTAGGTTTAAAGGATTGAGTAATTTTTAGTATCTCGGCTTTCTGATTATTGTGTGAAGTTTGAAAGAACATTGGATGGTGCTTGCTTTGTGGGAAAGAGATCGAGTAGTGGAGAAAGGAGGAATAAACCTTTGTTACCATTTCTAAACTTTTACTTCCACAATTTTATGAGGATACAACTACAGTGCTGGTAAAGTTTTAAAAGAGGAATAAACCTTTGTTACCATTTCTAAATTTTTGCTTCCACAATTTTATGAGGATACAACTACAGTGCTGGTAAAGTTTTACAAGAGGAATAAACCTTTGTTACCATTTCTAAATTTTTGCTTCCACAATTTTATGAAGATACAACTACAGTGCTGGTAAAGTTTTACTTTCACCGGGTGTTAAATTATTTTTCTTAGATTTTCTCTTGGCCACGTAGATTATGATCTAGTGTGTTTGGGGTTATTTTTTCTTAGATATTCTCTTAGCTATGTCAATTACGTTCTAGTGTGTTTGGGATAGGCAGGGTGACTAAAAGATAAGTTATTCTCATGTACAAACTCACTCCAGTGCTTGGGTGTTAGGCAGTGAGGAGCCAAAAAATGCTTATTGCAAATTAGCAGGAGCATTGAGGCTGGGGCAAACTTAATTATTGTTAGCTCAAGAGTATTGGGTGAGGGGACAGATTAATATAGGGTGCACTGTACCTAGTAGGAGTGGGCAGACTATAACAGTAGCCAGCGCAAAGAAGCTTTTACTAGTTGCTTGCAAATAGTTAGGACTAGGAAGGGAGAAAACTACACAAGTATATCCTCTAAAATTTACATTTCATTTGGTTTGATAGTGGTTGTTTTTTGGCTGCGGTTTTAATGAGCTAGGCATTTTTGATTTATTGTTTAGACAAAATTTTATATTTCACTTGTGGAAGTTTAGTGCTTATGGATAAAACTCTGTAGTGGTTTTTAATATCAATGTTTTGGATCATACTTTGTGATCCCTCATTAGGAGGAAAAACTGAAGAAAGCTTCTTGTTTCCCTATACGTTGGCTTGTCCCTTGGAGTCCTGACAAGAAGTTGTAGGGTGATTCAGTAGGTGTGGGCAGTTTTATATGTCTGTTATGAGATACTTCACTAAGATATCATGGGCAGTGAATCTTCATTACTTCTTATGGACCCTTAAACTAGCTGTGAGGTTGGCTGGAGGTAAGGTACCCACGGCCAACTTTGCTCTAAGTAACCCGCTGTCGGATTCTTTGGAAATCTGTCTTGGCTCTGCTTCTTGGGTTCAACAATTAGATTATGAGTCCCTTTCTTTTTGATGTCGGATCTGTCATGAGTATGGACACCTTCAGCGCTAATGTCCTAGGGTTAACAAATCTGCTGGGGTTTCTTCTTCTCCTTCTTCGACTCCTTTGGCGGGTAAGGGGGATAAAGGTAAGGCTCCTATGAAAGATGGTGGACCTGATAAGGAGGGTTTTATACATGTTAAGTTGTGGGCTAAAGGGAGAGGACAGAAGCGGTCCTATAAGGATCCGCAGAGTGAAGAGGGTTTCAACTGTTTTGAGGTTTTGGATAATTTGGCTATGGAGGGGATTCCTGTGGAGGTTTCTTCTGGGGCCGCTACTATGGGTATAGATATGGTGTAGGAGCAGGAGACTGGCGTTAAGGATATGACTGATGTGCATGAGCAAGGGGCTGTGCGTAGTTCTCAATCCCCACAGGGCTTTGATTTGGGAACTTCTGGAGACTCTACTGGGTTGCAGGATGATATTGTCTTGACGGATTTGGCTAAGGAGGTGTTGACTTCAGGTAAAGGGAGAGGGTCTTCTCAGGCTCTAGGGGTGCTTCAACGCCCCCTGAAGAAAGGTCTGTTTGAGAATTCTTCTAAAGTTGGTCGTAAGAAGGATCTAGAGAAGATTAAATTTACTGGGGATTTGTTGGTGGAATATGGGTCTGTTAAACCCATTGATGTTCACTTTTTGCAACCTCCTCCATGATTATTCTGTCCTGGAATGTAAGGGGGTTGAATAGCACCTCCCGTCAAAAGGCTTTCATGATTTGGTTGCAGTTCATTTCCCTGACATTTTTTGTGTTTAAGAGACTAAGCTTTTAGTTGATCTCATGCTTCAGTGTGCTTCTCGTATTTGGTTTGTTGGTCAATGTCAGTGTATTGGTTCTCAGGGAAATTCTGGAGGTTTGGCACTTTTTTGGAATCCACGAAAGATTGTTCCACTCTGGTGGATTTCTAGCCATTCTTCTATTTCCATGGTTGCTTCCGCTTTAGAATCTGGTGAGACTATTTTGGTCACTAATGTTTATGCTCTGATTGATATCCGTGGTAAAATTCAGCTTTGAGCTCATATAAGGTATATCCGATCATGTGCTCCTTATCTTCCTTGCGTCTTAGCTGGTGATTTCAATTCTGTGTTGAGTTTGGAGGAGAAAAGAGGGGGGCTGCCTAGGCTTGGTCCTGCTTCTGATCTTTTTCGGGTTAATGTGGATTCTTTTTCTTTAGTTGATGTTAAGCCTTCTAATGGGATTTTCACTTGGAATAATAGATGAAGTGGTCAGGATGCGATCTCTAGACGATTGGATAGATTTCTTGTCTCCAATTTTTGGGTGGGGGGCAGTTTGATTACTTGTTCTGAAATTCTTGACTGGAGGGGTTCTGACCATTGGCCAATTAAGTTTTCAGCTGCTTCTTTTACAGCTCCAAAGAACCCTCTTAAATTTCAGCTTATGTGGCTTCGGGACTCTTCCTTGCATGATCTTGTGGCCCGGTGGTGGAGAGATGGGGGCCTGACTTATGGTACAACTATGTATTCTTTTGTTAAGAAGCTTCAATATGTTAAATATCACCTTAAGAGATGGAATAAGTTATGTTTTGGCAACCTTTAGGCTAAGAAAAGAGAAGCTCAGGCACGCCTTGATGTGATTACTCACCAAATTAGGGACTCTGGATTCTCAGATGCGCTTGGAAAAGCCGAATCCCACACTGTGCGAGATGTGGAGGAGTGGGAGCTTCGTGAGGAGATTTTTTTGGAAACAGAAGGCTCGGATTGGGTGGCTTCAGGAAGGGGACAAGAATATAGCATTTTTCCATCATTCAGTGCAGGCTTGCCGTAATAGGAGTTATATTTCCTCTCTGGTTAATTTTTAAGGTCTTCAGATATCTTCCTTGCAGGCTTTGTCTCATGAGGCTCGTCAGTTTTACTTTGCTCTTTTTGCTAAAGATTCACCTCCGGCTGAAGTTGAGGAGAATTTGATCCTGGATTGCATTCCCTCTTTGATCACTAATGAGATGAATGATTCTCTCATTCGTCCGGTTTCTATGCCTGAATTAGAAGAGGTTGTGTTTGGGTTGAACAAAGGTAAAGGCCCTAGCCCAGATGGTTTCCCAGTTGAATTTTTCCAGGAATTTTAGGATATTATTAATATGGATTTGCTAGAGGTTGTTCGGGTATCTCTTCGCAGTAAACAAATGCTTTGAGCCTTGAATTCTACTTTTCTGGTTCTCATTCTCAAAAAAGAAAGGTGCTGATAAGCTTGAATTCTTTAGACCTATTGCTCTTTGTAATGTGGTGTACAAGATTATTACTAAACTGATTGTAGAGAGGCTCAAATCTTTTCTTCCTGTTGTCATCTCTGAGGAGCAAGGGGGATTTGTGGCTGGTAGACAAATTTTGGATGGGGTGGTGGTGGCTTCTGAAGTCATTCACTCTATGGCGCATTCTAAGGAAAAATCTATGTTCATCAAGTTGGACATGCCAAAGCTTATGATAGAGTTAAGTGGAGTTTTCTTCAGAAGATTCTTCTAGCCTTTGGTTTTTGTCCTAACTGGGTGAGTTGGATTATGAGTTGTGTTACTTCTTCATCTTTTTTCAGTCATTGTGAATGGTGAACCTTCTGATCTTTTTGGAGCTTCCAGGGGCCTCCGCCTAGGTAATCCTCTTTCTCCTTATTTCTTTATTATTATGGCTGAGGGGCTGGGCCGTTTTCTTAAGTTTTGGGTTTCTCAAAGCTTGATTCATGGTTGGCAATGGGGCAATGGTTTGCCAAAGCTTTCTCATCTCCAACTTGTGGATGACACTTCTTTTATGGGGTTGGCCCGTCTTCGGGAAGCTGAATCATTTAGGCAGGCTTTGGATACCTACCTTGATGTTTCTGGACAGAAGTCAATGAGCATAAGTTGTCTATTTTCTTTTTTAATACTCCTCAGGTTATTCAAAGGCGGATTGCGAATATTTTGAGGTTTTAGAGTGGGTTTCTTCCCTTTGTCTACCTGGGTATTCCTCTTGCTGTTGGTAGACTTCCGAGGTCTTCCTGGCATATTTTGCTTGATAAGCTCTATAGGAAGGTCGCTCATTGGACGCATCATTGGTTAACTATTACTGCTAGAGTGATTCTTCTTAAGTTTGTCATTCAGGCTCTCCCTATTTATAGGTGTTTTGTTCAGACAGCTCCTATGTATTTCCTTAGGGAATTTGATGCTCTCTCACGACAATTTCTTTGGAGTGGTAACTTGTCAACTACTAAATGGAGCCTTGTTAAGTGGGAAACTGTGTGCAGACCAAAGAAAGAGGGAGGTCTGGGTTTATGTTCTGCTATTTTGAATGGGCAGGTTCTTGTAGCTAAGTTATATTGGCGCTGGTGTTCTAGTCAACATCAACTATGGGCCCGTATTCTAACCCATAAGTATCTTAAAGATGTTAATTCTTTTGATGTTCCTCGCTTTCCTTTGGAGGGAAGGGGTTCTATGATCTAGCATACTCTAAAAATGGGGGCTAAGTTGGTTAAGAATGGGCTTTTTCGGATCTGTCATTCGGGATCTCAGACTCTTTTTTGGCTAGATTCTTGGGATGGTCATCCTTCTATCCTATCTTCTTTTCTTCACCTTCAGTCCCTTTGTGATATTTTTATTGTTGCAGGCTGGGACACTGTTGAGCATTATAAGGTTGCACAGAATTGTGGGTTGGTTGTTAGTTTTAGATGGAAGCATTCTTCTGAATGGCCACCGGGAGGGTCTGAGGAGGATAGGCGAGATCTGGCTTTGATTCTTGCTTCTTGTGAATGCAATACTTTGGTGGGACATGATGTTTTGGCTTGGGCTGGTAGTGATTTGTCTGGGAAGTACTCTGTTTTAGCAGGTTATGTGTAGCTTGTTAGGCAGATGTTCAGAGACACTGAGATTCCTTGGTGGAAGCAAGTTTGCCACAAATTTTCATGGCCCAAATGCAATTTCTTTATGTGGTTGGTGGTTCATAATCGGTGTCTTACTTGAGATAATCTGAGTAAGCGTGGTTTTCAGGGCCCCTCGATGTGTGTGTTGTGCCGTAATAGTGAGGAAAGTGTTTCTCATCTCTTTTTCCAATGTTCTTTCTCTAGGGAGATTTGGCATTTCTGGTGGCGTGTTTGGAACCAAGGATGTTGGCATGTCTCCTCTTTGGTTGAGTTTTTTTATCGTTGGGGAACGACCCCGTTAAAACCTCTTTTCAAGTTACTTGGGCTCTTGGCCCTTCCTTTATTATTTGGCATATCTGGTTGGAGAGGAATCGTCGAATTTTTCAAGATGTGATGTTGGTGGCCCATCATTTGTGGTGGAAAATTCTTCATTCTTTAGGAGAAACTGTTTTGGCAAATTGTGATTTGGCAAAAGCAGTGGATCCTCAAGATGTTGCTTGCTGTAGTCGTCTTCATATTCCTCCTCAACAAGGTCATGGTCGACTCATGAGAAATAAATGTCGGCACCCTCTTCGGAAGATATATAGGGAGGGGCATTGGACTCCTCAGGGAGTTTTGAAACTCAACACGGATGGTTCTTCTTGGGGAAACCATGGTTATGTTGGTATTGGTGGAGTTGGTAGGGATAGTTCTGGTTCTGTGCGGTTTATTTTCTGTTTATAAGGGTCTTCATTCTAACAATTTGATGGAGGCTTTTGCCATTTTATATGCTGTGGAACACGGTTGTCATCTTGGATGGAGAAGGATCATTTGTGAGTCTGATTCTCAGGTGGCAGTGAATTTGTTGAATAAACATCATTTAGATGATGTTAGTTGGCATTTAGCTTTGGTTGTTAAACAGATTCTTAACCTGTGTGATTCTTTGGATTCGGTTACTTTCAATCATATTCCTAGAGAATAGAACGAAGTAGCGGATTGTTTGGCCAAATGGGCCTCTGATCACATGCAAATTTGGAATATTGTGGATGGGGGTCAATTACCCCTAGATTTGCTTCAAAAGTTGGACCACTTAGTGGAGCTTGATAGGGATGTGTAATGCCCTTGCTTTGTACTTCTTCTGGTTTGAATAAATTTTTACCCCTTAGTCAAAAAAGACATAGACAATGATTGAAACACAACAATTACACCTTGAGAAGTCTATAAATGGGAAAAAAATTGAGAAAAATAAGTCTAAAATTCTCATGCCACTCTTTTCCCTTTTTATTAGAAGTGTATTAGTTTCCCAAGGATTGATTGGAACCCGTGCACACAACCAAGTGACTATGTTCTATACATGTTTGGAAATCATTGTATTTTTCAGAATTCTGCATTACAATAAAAAAATGGATATAATGAAGGCCTACACATGAACTATCCTTTGCACATGGTTCTCCAGTTGTTTTTTATCCCAATAATAAAATACACTTATCCTCTTCATCAATTTTAATATCTACTAAACCTAGGTGACTCAATCAAATTAAATAAATTTAGATGCTAATAATAGACTCTCCCTCTTTCATTTCAAAGAATGTAACCTCCTTATAAGGTACAACTTATTAGTTAGACTTTTAGTTTGATAGATATCACCTATTATCTTCTAAAATTGGCTAAGACATTCAAGAGAATAGAATTCGAAAGGCACACCCATATGGTTTCTCTTTCTTTCTTATTCATCTTTAACCAATCTACATTAGACATTTCAACATGTTTTTCCTCTTTAAACATAGCTCTCCATTTATTCATTTCTTCCAAGAGATCTTCCATGTTCAACTTCCATAGTTCATACCCAAAATGATTGAATTTCTTAATTTTTGATTGATATGTTCTAGCCATGGCCTCAACCATAAATGGATACGCAAGACTTGATAAATTAAATACTCCCACTAAAATGAGAAACTTCACAACACTTACAAAAAGGTATACCTCTTTGATCAAAATTTTAAGCTCTAATACCAAATGATAAGAAATCAGTGAATAATTACAATGAAAGTGTATGCATAAAGTGATCAAAATTGATTATCCAAAATAGATAAATATGTGATTAACCATTAAATTTGAAGAAACACATATAATAGAAAATTAAAATTAAATGGATATGCAAGACTTGCTAAATTATATACTCCCACTAAAACAAGAAACCTCACAACACTTACAAAATGGTGTCCCTCTCTGATCAAAATTGTAAGTTCTAATACCAAATGTGGAGAAATTAGTGAATAATTATAGTGAAAGTGTATGCATAAAGTGATAAAAAATGATTATCCAAAATTGATAAATACGTGATTAACCATTAATTTTGAAATGTATGTGAACAAAATCTTTCAAAAAGAAACTCCATTACCAAAGAGACACTGATTTTGTATTAATCACAATGAATGTGTTATATTAATACAATCTACTGTAGCTCTATACTCTAGTAGTGTAATAGTAGGGTGATCCCAAAATAGTGTCCTAGTTGTGGGACAGAGCCAAAAAATAAGCCTAAGGTGCCAAAAATTACAAAACACCTTTGAATGAACATATACCTTCAATTGAAGGACCTCACTTTGAAGGTGATGTCATCATGACCTTCGAATGAAGGACCTTAATTTGAAGGTGATGCCATCACGACCTTCGAATGAAGGCATTTTTTCATTTTTAAACGTTTCATGTTAAAAATGATTTATGGAAGAGACCTTGGAATGAATGTACCCTTCATTTGATGGTCCTTTTGATGCCATCCCCCTCTTGCTCACAGAGTTTTCAAAAGAAATTTGTATTTCGACACCAAGGTTGGACCATGAAATGGAGTCACCATGACATAAAATTTTGCAAGATTGTAGGCCTCAAAGTAAGCTTTCCAAAAAGTATAATTTGTAATATATTTTATTTGATTATGATTTTTTTACCAAACATATATTTTCTAATTTTTTAGTGAACACAGATTTTTTTACCAAACATAAGAGTATGTTCAGCTCACATGAAAAATAAAAATAAACCAAAAAAAAATAAAAAATATGTGTGCACTCTATATTGATGTCCTTGTTTCAACAAAAAAAAGTTTGGATATATACAAAAGAAGTTATGTGTTATGGAATAAAATTACTCTAAATTATAATTAATTTGTGAATTAAAAATTAATAAATAAAATATGTAACAAAAAATAATGAAAAAATTTGTATGCACTAGATATCAATGTTAATGATCTATGTTTAAGAAATTATGAATTTAAATTATTTCTAATAAAAGTTGTGTTATGGAATAAATGCCACTCATTAAAAATACTATAAAATATAAAAACAAATTATCAAGAAATACTTTAAAAATGAGATAAATTATAAATATATATTTACAATCTAAACACAAAATCTCAAAAATCATTAGTTCATGTCATCTTCAAATTTTTAATGGTTTGCTTGCTACAAGTGACATAAAGTTAAAATTTGGTTAAAAATGTTGATTTCAATGCCCCACTTATGCCAAAAAGTGAGACACACTATTGTAGGATTACCTAATACCTACAAATAACCCATACCTCCATCTAATGCATTCAATTTATAGAGAACTAAGGAGAGAAAAACATAAGTAGTTTCCCAAAACCGACAACCAACAAAACCATAGTCTTGTAAAAAATCCAATGCCCCCATGACCAAATTAATCAATGCACTCAAACTTTATGATATATGAATAAGGTGGGCACACATTCCAAAATCTAGTGCTCCAAAATGGAGTGGCCAACTAATGTGGACCCCCCATCGTAATAGGATTCTCTTCACAAAATGTAACTCCCTAAACCTAAGAGAGAAAGTTAATTGACATGAAAGAATGACATCCATAACTCCCATTGTTTACTTGCCAACTGTAACTCCCTTATTCAATGCTATTACAACAATTTTCCAAGTATCCTAAAGAATAATGATAATTAAATAATTTCTCAACCACCTTTGGTGTATTTTAATAATTTGGTGTAGGGTAAGTGCAAGAAGTTGGGTCCACATAGAGGAGAAGTCGCGGGCAAAAAAAAAAAAATCCTGATAGAAACGGGTGTCCGCGCCTAAACGGGTACCCGTTTTTATATAGATATTTGAATTTGAAAAAAAAATCCTACGTGCTTTTTTTGCCACACAAAAGGAACGGGTACTCGTTTTAAAACGGTTACCCATTCATAACGGGTGCCCGTTTTAGAACGGGTACCCATTCCTAAAAGCTTAGGCTTGGGAAAGGCATGGTAAGGCAACCCCTTGCTTTGGACTTGCAAGTTTTTTTCTAAGTACAAAACAAGAGAAAAGACTGAGTTTACCTATATGGCTGACGACATTTTTTTTTGAATTTTTTTACGAAATTAAAACCCATTACAGATGATAGTGTCTAGTTTTCAAATATGTAATTTTTTTATTGGAATTATTTTTTATTTATTATTTAATTTATGAGAAAACTAGTCCAAAAACTTGAAATGACAGGTGTTTGTATTTTTTTTAATAACTTTTGATTTTTGAAGTTTTTAAAAAAAAATTATATGTCATCAATCTACACATCACACTTTACACAATAAAAAAAAATCATTTTATGATTAGTTTTCCTCAAATTATGTTGGTCGTACACAAGAGGTTTTCAAAAACAACAATTAGGGAGAATAACAAATTAATAAAAAAAAATATTTGGAAAAAAATTATAAAAAAATATCCTCATTAATCTTCACTGTACTACACATCTTTCCCGAGGAGGATTTAGAAAAATACTTTTATTTAGGTCAAATTATGTTGGCCGTACACATGCACGGTATGGTTAAAAAAGTGACTTTTAAATGGTGGTTTTTAAAAATGGCTATTGAAAATTAAATTGTATCATCTAGGTATTAAAATAAATTACATATTTGGAAATTAGATTCCAAGTACTACATTTCATATTACTAACTTTTTTTAAGATTCAATCTTTAAGCGCCTCAAATGTTTAGGTCAAATGTGACAAATTCTGAAAATCATGGAAAACACTTCCACTTTTTGGTCAAAAAGTGGACCCAACTTCTTGCACTGACCCTGTATTTTATATTTGTCTCTAAAATCTTATTTAATTATCGTCTTTGGGAAGAAATTTTCCTTTTGTATGATCAAGATGCAGTTGTTGGTGGATATTTTAATGCTATCATGGGACCCTCTGATAAATATGGAAAATGATCTATCTTGAGGCTAGTGATGGATTTTAATGTCTTCATTGATCAAAATGACCTTATTGATGTGGTTTCTAAAATGGGTAGAGTTTGCCCTTAAGGGCGTAATGTGGTGGTGAGTTCACTTGGTTGTGGTGATTACCCCCAGGGTTCAAACCCCTATTAGGCCAAAAGAGTTCACAGGGATTGTGCCTTCACTCGACTGTCGTGCTCGTAGGATATGTGCCTTCACGGATCCTTCGCTGGGTTGGCATGCTCGTAGGATGTGGGCCTTCACTAGGTCAATGAGCTCGCCGGTTTGAATATGTGCTAATGCCCCGATGATAAAACCTTGGGGATTGAGACCCTCTAGTAGTGGTCCCAACAATAAAGCCATGGGAAGAGATCCCCCCATAAGGGTCTCTATGGGCTTGGACTAGGGTAAAAACCTGAGTTATCCCAACACAAAAATTGGGTAGAGTCTCCTAGAATAATCAATGAAAAGGCTTCTACTATATTATGGAGAGACTAGACATGTTTTTGGTCTTTGAAGGTTGGATGCATAATGCATGGATTTCCTCCAATTCTATTTTCCCATTGGTAGCATTAGATCATTCCCTGTTCCTACTAAAAGCTTCTTTATATGAGACTCCTCCTACAATCCTTGTGAAATCTAAACTCAAGCAACTTTAGCATCTGGACTTGTAGACCAAAATATTTATTTGGTGGAAGGCATCCCTATGCTCCTCTAGCTCTTTGATGAAAAGATTTTTCTTTTAAAAGTTAAGGATTATCAAGAGCTATCTGAAAGATTGGAATAAAAAAGTGCTTGGAAATACTTGTGTCCAAATCCCTCATATAACATAAAATTGGTATAGGTGTCTTTGAATATTCTTCACTGGTGTATTTTTGGAGAAAAATCTCATCTTTTTATACATTTGGAAGATATTATTTTTAAAGAAGAGACCTATTGGTGCTAGAAGTCACATGATTGGTAGGTTGTATAAGGGGATCAAAACACAAAATGTTTTAATGTAGTTACTGTTTCTAAGTGATAGGTGAATTGAATTGTTATTATTGTTGGTGAAAAATCATATTTCACTTTTACATAAGTTAATTAGGGAGATTCTTTTGAGGATAATGTTTCCTTTCTCATACTGGAGAGATTTATGGTGAGTGACTTAAGCTTTCCTTTCCCACTTTGTCCCTATTTGGCAAGTGGCTATTTTTTAGGAATGTTAGTTGTCTTTCTTTTTTAGTGCTTGAGACATTTATGGCATGTATCATCATCTACCATTTTTGTCTATCTCCCACTTTAGCAAGTGGTTGCTTATTTATGTAACTCCAGTATTGTAAATGTGAAACACACATATTCAAATGCATTTGGCTTGTGCATTATCCTCTTGCAGCTCTCTCTTGTAGAAGTTTTCCTATAGATGATCCTGTCTCCTGTGAGTCCTTGTGTGACTCTAACATGGTATCAGAGCTCTAGATCTGTCAGTTTCTTCTCAAATCAGAGAGGGTTTCAGCCATGAGTAGATAATCTGTGCATCATGGAGCAAAATAGACCTCACAGTTGCGCTTAGAAGGTGTCAAAACCCCTATTTTCATATAAGGCACTCTATATTTGGTCAAAAAAATTTTGGGCATTTTTTGGGGTTTAATTTTTTGTGCAGAAAAATCAGTACGGTCACCTCGATTTCCATGTCAAAATTATGTACAGACACCTCAATTTCTATTCCCAAAATTTTGTACAAATGCCTCAATTTCTATGCCAAATTTTCTATACAATCCCCTTGACTTCTATGCCAAATTTTTCTGAGCTTATTTTGATTTTCGAGTTGCCTCTTGGAAAGGTTATGTTTGCTTTGATAGGCTTCTATTATCAGTATAAATCTATTTGCATGTTTTGATCTCTATCATTTTGAGGAGGTATCATGGGTTTTGCCACTCATCCTTCTGTGGTCAATCTGACTAAGGACAATTATGAGTCCTGGCAAAGAGGCATCCTGACACATCTCAGGTGGCTGCATCTTTTGCCTCATCTTTATGGACTCATACCTGAACCAGAGACACCTATGAAGAAATATGTTTGGGGTAACAATCAAGATCATGTTGTAGGTTTAATTTGTACCACTGTTGATTATGACATTACGTGTGATCTTCCCATCTATGAGAGCCCATGCACACTTTGGACAAAAATTTGGGAGTTGTATGGAGACCCTCATGTCTCACCATTTCTAAATGATCCTACAACAGATTGCCTCATTCCACTTGATGATGCAAATAATATTCCTTATGATGATAATACTTTAGAGGAGCTTGAGTATATGACATGTCTTGAATATTTAGAGATAGAGACCTCTCTTGCTCCCTCTTCTCCTCCTGTTGAGATCACATCTTCTTCATCACCTATTGCTACTTCAGAATTCAGTGTTGCATCATCATTGGCTTCTAGTAATTCTGTGCAGTAGGTCAATATCAGTCTTTCAGATCCACCTCATTGGGACTTTTATCTTGCAGACATATCATCCTTGTTTGTGGAGTCTCACATTGCTGATTTGGAGGACACATTTGAGGGTTTATCTCTCTTGTTTGATGCTATCTCAATTGGCTTTGCATCACCACCTTCATCTTCTGTGTTTTCAGATGTAGTTCAGATAATATCCTCTCTTGGTTCTTCTCTAATTGGGCAGACAGTTTCTATTTTGGAGAAGACATATTTTTCCAGTATGAGGTCACTTGAGTTGCATTTAGAGGCACACATTTCGATATGGATTCCCTATTCATCCAAGATGTGGGAATGACTTCTACATTCACAAGTGGATTTGTTTCTTCCGAAAGGGAGAAATGTTGTTTGCAGGCAGTGGATTGAATTTTGTCTTCAAGATCTCTTCATTGGTTCTGGAGCTTCTTCTTGGAGGGGATTCATATTCTCTATTCGCTCTCTCTTATGGGGGGGCACTCATGATTGTACTCTTGTGATGGATTGATTCCATGGGGGGTCTTAGTGTCCTTCCATCACATGTTCTTGTACTTTCTTTTTTGTTTTTCTCTCTTTTGGAGAGGAGTTTTCTCCCACTGGGTTTTTCTCCTTTTCTCCACCTTATGAGAGATTCTTGTTGTTCATGGGTACCTAATATGGCCTTGTTGCCGAGACCCATCTTTCTTTCTTTCTTTTTAGCTTGTGTAATCTCCATAAGTTGCACTTATGGTGGGGGTGTTAGTGAAAAATTATATTTCACTTTTACACAAGTTAATTAGGGAGATTCTTTTGAGGATAATGTTTCCTTTCTCATATTGGAGAGATTTATGGTGAGTGACCTAAGCTTTTCTTTCCCACTTTGTCCCTATTTGGCAAGTGGCTATCTTTTAGGAAGGTTAGTTGTCTTTCCTTTTTAGTGCTTGAGACATTTATGGCATGTATCATCATCTGCCATTTTTGTCTCTCTCCCACTTTAGCAAGTGGTTACTTATTTATGTAACTCCAATATTGTAAATGTGAAACACACATATTCGAATGCGTTTGGCTTGTGCATTATCCTCTTGCAGCTCTCTCTTGTAAAAGTTTTCTTGCAGATGATCCTGGCTCCTGTGAGTCCTTGTGTGACTCTAACAAGTATTAACTCTAATGATAGCTTGGCCTCTCTTCTCTAGAGGCTATTGCTTAGGAAGTAATCCTTTACTTTTACAATATTTTCTTGGCACCAGTTATAGCAAATAGAAAAGCTTTCCCTTCCCTCCTTAACTAAATTCCTAGGGTGATTTATAAGGCCTAGAATTCCATGCTCTTCTAACCCTTTTCTTTAGAAGAGGTGCAGAGGATAGTTTTTCTTCGAAATGAGATTGTGCATGACCCAGATGATTTCCAAATTTCTTTTAAAGCATTTTTTAGATTTGGTTAGTCTTGAGCTCGCGTTATCAATGAATCTAGAGAACATGGATCTATGTTGAAAGATTTTAGGTGTACTTTTCTAGACTTGATCCCTAAGAAATATAATTTTATGTCTTTTAATGATTTACATCCTATTTATTTGTGTAATACGCTCAGCAAAATTATCTCAAAAGTGATTACATTGAGACTAAAAGTGGTCCTCTTAGATGTCATTTCTCCAAAGTATGGAGGTATTTTTGCTAGCTAATAAATCTTGGATGGAGTTGTTATGACTCATGAGGTGATGCACTCTCCCATTACTAATAGTCATAAAGGTGTGGTCATTAAACTAGACATCACCAAAGCCTATGATAAGGTTTTTTGGTTCTTTCTACTTGAGTTCTTTAGATCTTTTGGGTTTGATTCAAGATGATCAAAGTGGGTAATGAATGTGGTTACACATGTTTCATTATTAATTTTGGTCAATGATAGTCCTATCTTCTTTGTTCATACTCAAGGTATCTTCCAAGGTGATCCTTTGTCACCTTATCTATTCATTATTATGGTTAAGGCTTTTGGTTGCTTAGTAAAAGATCATTATAGAGAGACATTTGTATGGTTTATATTTGCTCCCAAGGGTGGCACCTCTCATCCATCTCTAGTTTATGGATGATACCACTCTCTTTGGTGAAGTCCAAGTGGTTGAAGCTAATTCCTTTATGAATAATATTTAGTTATACGGTGTAGATTTGACTTAGTGCATCAATGCTTGTAAGTATAAGGGCTTTTCATCAATGTCATGCCTTGTGTTCAATAAAGGATCTACTAGTATTTGGGTTTTTCCTCTACATTTCTCACAAGGAAATACTTGGGTGTCCCCCTTTGCAAAGGATCACATTAAGCTAAGATTTGGGAGGAAATTGTCTTGCATATTTGTAAAAATATAGAATCTTGGGAAGGAAAATGTTTGAGCTTGACCAGAAGACTTTTGAAAATCAAAGTATTCCTTCAAGTTGATTTGATTTATCTTTTATCTATGTTGTCTACCGCTAAGGTAGTGATTTCTTAGATTTCAAGTATTTTTAGATAATTCTTATGGTGAGGTACCTTTGAGGATTATGGATTCTCTTTTTTAAGTTGGTCTAAGGTCTATCATGAGAAGAAAAGGGTGGTGTCAATATCAAGGATCTAGAGCTTTAAAATTTGGCACTAAGTGTGAAACTATCTCAACATGTTTTGATTAAAGAAACCTCCCTTGGTGTGCTTTTATGAGAGGTGAATATCTAGCATCTTTAGATCCTTTGTATTTTTTATTAGAAGAAGCCCCTTCGAAGGGCTCTACTATAAAGAATATTTTGGTCAAGTTAAAGGTTTTGATAATCTCAAAGTTCTCTTGGGATCTTAGAGATAGCTCTCTAGCTAATTTTTGGTTTGATTCATGGATGGGGCCTCCACCTATTTTCAATACTCTAGGCTTACAAGAAAATTGTGTTCTTCTATTAGGTAATTTGGGGGTGAAACTCAGAGATTGCTAGGAATTGAAAATGGTTAATGGAAGGTAATTAAGGTGTTGGAAATGGATGGATTCTCTCTAGGTTCACCCTATGAAGATTCATCTATTGACCAATATCCTTAAAGATGTGAGAATTCCTTAGTTGTATAAACTAGATGAAATTTGTTGGATAATTGATCAATCTAGATCTTATTAGGTGTGGGTGGGGTTTTCCTTACTTAGTGACCCCTACCTCCTCATATGAATGATTAGTCAGTGCATGTTATTTGGCATAAATTGACTCCTTTAAAATACAATACTTTCATGTGGTTGATTGGTCTCAATAAGGTTATAAATTTTGACAACCTATAGAAGCATGGGTTTCATGGACCTTCACAGTTCCCCTTGTGTAATAAGAAGGAATAAATGATTGATCATTTGCTTATTAATTATAAGTGTATCTACCATTTGGTCGAAACTACTTCACCACTTCGACATAGTTCTTGTCTTCCTCACTTTGGTGATGCATTTCATATGTAGCTAGCTAGTTGGGACCAAAAAATTGGGGCTATTATGGTACATTTTACTTGTTCATGTGATGTGAGGTATGGCTTAAAAGGAATAATAAAATTTTTAGAAACGTTGCATCCTCATGGAAGTAGTGCTAGTAAAAGATTGAGATCTCCATTCATGCTTATGTAGAGCATGCCTTTTGTAAGTGTGGTCTAACCTTTCTATTGAGGGATGATATAATTTTTAAATCTTGGTGCATTAAGAGTCCCTCCCCTATTAATGGGATATGTGCAAAAATAGTTGATTAGGAGAAAGTGCATTGAAAAAATCTACTTAAGGGTTTCCTATAGGTCAACTTTGATGGAGCTTCGAAGGGTAATCCAGTTTTGGTTGGCATTAGTATTTTTTTAGGAATGATTGAGGTGGTTTTGTTTAAGGGAAGTTATTCTATTTGGGTGTTTTTTCCAATAATGAAAGTACATTGGACTATTTTTGTGGAAGGTCTTAAACTTGATCATGAGATCAAGTATAGAAAATTGGTTGTAGAAGGGGATTCTTTTCTGCTTATCTAGGGTTTGATAAGAATGGATTATCCTAGTTGGAAAGTGAATTTTTTATTGGCTAAGGCTATTTCTACTTGTGATAATTTTGAGGAAATTTTATTCTCCCATTATTTCTTGGAAAGTGATAAGGTGATAGATCTTCTTGCTAATCATTGGGTGGACTTAGATCCTTTCTCAAGTTTGGTGGAAGTTTGGGTAGAAGCTTGGGAAGTATTTGAAAACATCATTTTATTGGATTTTACCTTATAATTATTTCTACCTTTTGGGGAATAGGTGTTTCAATAGGCCCCTATCATTGTTCCCTCCACTAACATCATGACTTTGTCTAGATGTTGGGTGTTTAACTCCCACACATTTCTCTTAATGATGCTTTATTTGGAGGTAATTAAGAACACAATCCCACTTAATCTTCAAATAATAGTTTCTACAAAATTATAGAAATTAAACTCATTCAACAAATAAATAACAAATAACATAGAATTTAACATTGGAAACCCTTATGTGAAAAAACCCAAGAACAATAGCACTATTTAGATTGCATTCATAGTAAGAATATCAAAATATAATAAGAATGAAGCCTATTCTATTAGGATATATTCAAAATATAGAAGCTTCAAGTGGCAACCACATCCACCAACTTCCTAGAGAAATCCTGGCAGGAACTAACTAGTCCAATTTTTCATGTCATGCCTTCCTCAAAAGCCAACATTGAATGTGTAACCAAAATTCAATAAACACTCATGCAACTTGAGTGCCCCAATTCATTCCCTAAATAAGAACAACAAAAGGTATCTCCTAAGAATATCATGATTTAAAATAAAATTTTCAAAGAAAGCAATCTCAACTCTCATAGAAAAGGAATATAATTATTCGATAATTCAAACAATTATCTAGATAACTGCACTTAATTTAGTTATCCTAAGTATGAGTTACAATTCTTATAAGGCTTGTAAGGTGTATACCATCTAACCTAACATTATTCAACATGTTATATACAATACAAAAGGAGATTGTAGCAACATAGATTAATAGCTAGTTGCAACAATGCTCATAACAATTCTACACCATTTGAACTTCTTTGTGCTCCTAGGTTCCATCAAAAAAATTACAACATTAAAAACTCCACATCAATGTGATCCAATTGTACATGAAAAGTAGAGCTCTCTGCCACCTTGGTGATACTTTGACCATCACACTAAATCTTGGATCTAAATTGATATCCAAACACAATTCTTGAATCCAAACTACCTCCTTACAAGAATTAATATCTCTCACGTACTTATCTTTTGTAGTTAAAAGAGAAACCACACCTAGTCTTTCTCTCATCCAACCAACTACACCACAAAACAAGATAAACATATATCCACTGGTAGACTTCTTGCTATCTACATCTTCTACCTAAGAAATCCATGAATTCAAGTATATCCACTATCGTAATTGGGGTTCATCCTTTGTGGTAGAAAACTAACACTCAAACATGTCTCAAAGGTATATACCTAAAGACTTTCTACACCATAATCCAATACTTCTTGTCCGAAATCGACACATACCTACTTAGGACTCCCACTACTTGGCCAATGTCTAGGCTAATGTAAATTATAGAAAAC
Organism: Cunninghamia lanceolata; assembly: GCA_027924645.1. Taxonomy (NCBI): domain Eukaryota; kingdom Viridiplantae; phylum Streptophyta; class Pinopsida; order Cupressales; family Cupressaceae; genus Cunninghamia; species Cunninghamia lanceolata. The sequence goes on from BSBN01000478.1 coordinate 9,958,401, forward strand.
TACCAACTACACTCACATAAAGGGCATAAATCATTTCCTCTATCTCATCTAGTGTAAAGGAACACTTCAAACCATGTCCATTTTACAACATCAAAAAGTGCTTTAGCTATGTAATGTAGATCTCCTCCTCTAAATCCCTATACAAAAAAGCTATCTTCGCATCTAACCATTCAACCCCAAGGTTGACTATAGCAACAACATATAAAAAATTAAAAGATGCAATCTTATCAACCAAAAGAAAATCATACCAACATTCATTCCCACACATAGGTAATTAGCCCTTAGCCACTAACCATGCATTATACTTCTCAAATGCATTCTTAGAATTGACTCCACAACTCAAGACATAACCATCCTTAGAACTAACATATCTACAGTTCAAGACCCATCTATACTAGAAGATAAGAAAAAACAAGAATGTGTCTAAAAATAGGTGGGCAATACCTATTAGGTTGCATTATCCACCAAGTAGACCTCCTCAAGAGTGGGATATGAGATTCTTCCTCCTCCTCTAAATCAACCCAAATCACTCTTTGAACATTGTCCTCATCAATTCCATGTTGAAATCAGATTCAACCCTAGGTGTAGGGTGTTCGACCTTTCTACTAAAAATTATCAAGTGACTCAATCCATTCCAACAATCTATCTCCAAAAACCAGGAGATATTCAACCTCACCCTTTAATCTATATAGCAATAGTAGGTACACAAGTAATCATCTTATCACATCCAAACACTAATTGCATCACCACAATATCCAAGAGCATCACTCTCTAAGGCAAAATGATCATTGTACTCAACACTAGAAGATTACCCCCAAATCACAACTAATGCTCGCACTAGCATGATCAATGCAGACTCTAGGAACTCCCTATGGCTCCATGACTTGCATATTCACATCAAAAAATCATTTGTCTCCAACTAATAGATCTTCTCATAAGAAACTATATAATGTTAAGACCCAATAACTAAATCAAGATCTACCATGGCATAATAGTACACATCCTCAATACTAGAAGACTATTTGTTAAGGAATAACATATCTACACCACTACCAAAACTCCCACTACAAGTGCTCCATATCTTCACATGGAATCGTGATTAAACATTTTCAAAATAAATTCATAGGCATAACCATTGCCAAAACTCCAATTGTGTAAGTTTAGGATTTTCTCATCACATCATGGTCACCATATTCAACTTGGAAGATAATATGTCAACAAAGTATGTTTATACACAAACTGTTGCAAGTATGGGCCTAACCAGTGTTGTCATTGATGTCAACATACTCATCTTGCATTAATGAGAAGGATTAGATGAGCTGTGTGCTGAGGATATTGAGAAAATTAATCTCAATCAGGAACAGTGAAGAACAGTGATGACAAGAACGTAAAAGTCCTCAATAGGTTGAGGATCAGAGGATACAATTTAAAGGGTTTGTAGATATAAGTCTTGAGATGCTCTAGTCAAGTTTCCAGAGGTCCACATGAAGATCTGAAGAAGTTATGGTCACTCAAGTAGAACCGGTTCCGGCAGGTGTTCAAAGGTGACAAAGTGCTACAGATAGGTCCGGTGAGATCCAGAATTTCATTATCCCATTCTGTGGATTTGAGGGAGTGTTGAGGACGTTCCTGTGAAGTATCAACTAGACTGGTTCGTGGGTTGAAGGTTCGAAAGAGCCTATTCATTTGTGACAGTGATGACAGACTGTGTTTTTGAAGCTCTGAATGAAGGAGAGAAGAATTCCAGTAGGATGATGAAGTGCGGATGTTCTTGGTGATTCAAGGAAGGTTATGATGATTATTGGATCATGTCTAGTTCATGTTGGTGGTCCGCATTGAAGTTAGAGTTTACATTTGAAGAATAACCACAGATATTGGTGTTCTTCTTGAGATTGGCCGACCGGATGTATTACATGTCTTGCGGATGTTCTTGTAGGTGTTTGTTGACTTAGATGATTGTTCCTAAGTTGATGCCTTGTATAAATAAGGGATTGTGAAGTCATTTTGCAGTGGGTCTTTTGGTGATGAGTGTGTGGTAGAGAAGAGAAGTGCGAAAGGCAGAGCAGAAGTTTTGGGCTTAAATGGAACTGATTCAAGCATGCTGAAGATGCTATTCTCCAGTTCATAAAGGTGATACTTATTCTTTTGTAGACAGTGTGTCTCTTGTAGGCAGTGAGCCTCTTGTGAGCAGTGTGCTCGGGCAGTGAGCCCTAATTGGCATGTGCCATTTTGTTCTTTCTATTCTTCTAATAGAGAATACATTCTTGGGTTAATCACCCTGTGGTTTTTCCCTTAACCAGGTTTTCCACATCAAAATCTTGGTGTCTTATGTGTTGATAAGTTTCTGCTTTTGATTTGAATGCATTATGGTTCATGATTAATATTATACTAATCACTAAAGAAGTTTCAAGTGTTTAAATCAAGAAATTTTCATACAACTGATTCACCCCCCATCTCAGTTGTATGCCCTAAGTCTAACACAAACATCCCACTAAACTATGATTAGGAGCCTCTAATGAAAACATAGTTCATGTCCTCAAAATATCGAAGACCATCTATCTCTAATTGAAAGATTCATGCTTAACTAAGTCATTGCCAAAACTAGCAATAAAAATGCTTTGGAGCTTCCCATGGTAGTATGTTCCTATCCACTTGTAACTTCATTCTGTGGAGGGGTGTATAGAGTTGTATTCTTTCTAGTTGTGTCACTATCCTTACAAAAATTTCGGAACTCTATAGAGCTCAAGTTAAATCTAACATGATTTGTTTCCCATATTTGAAGTGTGCATAGAAATTAAAATCCAACTAATAGTCTTCAAGCCCCTAAACTAAATCCCTAGAATTCAAGGCCCTAATACGTTTTTCACCAAAGTGACCCAATCTTTTATGCCACAATTTTGAAGGAATAAAATGACAATAGCTTGAAATCTTTCGTTGATGAAATCTTGAATTTTTTTAAAAATTCAAGTCCAATAATTTGAGGTATCTCCTAAGAGATACCTTGAAATGTTTTTCTTACCAATAACTTTAGGTATCATTGATGCAATACCTTGAAATTTCTCCTTACCAACACCTTGAGGTATTGTCAAGGCGATGCCTTGAAATTTCACTTTGTCAGTAACTTCAAGTGTCATTAGGGTGATACCTATAAGTCTCCTTTACCTAGAACCCGTAGGTATCACTTGGGAAATAACTTGGGGTCTCTTAAAACCCCGATCTCCTAGACAACACCTTGGATTCTCCCAAGCCTAGAAGGTGTTACCATGGTGCTACCTTGCTCAAAGATTACCCTACGACTTTTAGAAACCATAACTTCTTCATACAAACTTGAAATAAGGTCCCATTTAAAAAAATTGCATAATATTTAGAGGAATCTAAATCCAAAATTAGTTATCCTCCACTACATTTTTCCATGCAAATACCTTGACCTTTTCATTTAGAATAATTTCCCAAGGGAATTCTCACCTCTTTTTCTCCACCGAGGTCTTGCCAAGGTGATAGATGGATATCCCCTAACCCTTTTCTAGGTATCATTAGGTCAATCATTTTGAGAGTCTAAAAAAATAGCCAAGGATTTCCACACAGTACTAGCATCAAGTTTAAATAGAGTTCCAACCTAAACCCCCTTTTGTAAAAAAAAAAATATTCTAAGCATTATGCTTATTTAAAAAAGATAACATGCACTCCTAAATCATTTATCTCACTCAAAGATAAAAGGTTTCTTGCCAAACTTGGGATATGCAAAACGCCAAAGAGAGCCTTGTCTCTTCCATCTCTAAACATGAGCTTGACCCTTCCATGACCAAAAAATTTATGAGACATATTTTCTCCCAAGAAAACTTCCCCTCCATAATACTTTTCATATTAAGAAAGCCACTTCCTATGAGGAGTCATATGAAAGAGGCACTAGAATCTATTTTCCATGCATATTCACATGCATGCATAACAATAGATGCAAGAAGTTATCTCCTCTAGATTCTTCCTCAAAAGATTTTTTAAAGTCATCTCCAAACTTAGTTTTCTTCTTCTTTTCCTTATAGTCCTTCCTAATGTGACCAATATTTCCATAGCAATGTTTAACCTTAGATTTTCTGGGAGACTTCAACCTACCATTGAATTTTGATCTACTTTCTCCTTTCTTATTCTTTCTTTTCTTCTTTGCATGACTTCTAACAAACAAAGCATATTTTACATAATCTATATTTTGTTCTACTTCCTCAAACAAAAAATCTCCAACTACCTCCTCAAGCTTTAACTTAGAAGTGGTGCTACTAATTATTGTAACAAGATTTTCCCAAGGTTATGCACTGATCTTCATCATCCATTTTGACATCTATGGGTTCCAAGTAACTTATCAAGACGATGGAAGCATTTGAATTCCCTATAATGAAATCACCATATGACATTCTCAAAGAATACAACTTTTTATCAAAAAAATTATAGTGACCAATGACTTTGTCTTATATAAAGCAACAACATTTTACAATTTTTTTTCAAAAAAATCTTAATAGCCAATGACTCTGTCTGATATAAAGAAACAATATTTTCCTAAAGATTTTGTGTTATTCTCTTTAGAGACATTCAAAAGTACTGAATCTAAAAGACACAACCTAAGGGTTGACCTAGGCTTTCTATCCAAAATTTTCCAATTTTCAATAGCCATTGCTAAGGGTTTTTGATGCATGAAAGTAAGTCATTATTCATGATCATTAAGTATTCCATTTTAATCTTGTACAACTCACAATTTTCCTATTGAATTTTTAATCTCTATTCTTCTACATGTGCTTGTCCTTTCTCTGTACCTAAAAAAGATTCACCTATGCAAGAAACTCACACTATAATCAAAGAGAAATATCACAAGGCATCCCTCCTATAGTTTAAAACTAGTCTCTAATACCAAATGAAGGGAATGAAGAACACAATCCCAATTAATCTTCATCGAAGAGTTGCTACAAAGTTATAATTTTAAAACCATTCAACAAAAAATAACAAATAACACATTATTTAACCTAAGAAACCTTTAAAGGAAAAAAATCAACAACAATAGCACTATTCAGATCACATTCACAATAAGAATATTATAATACAATAAGACTCAATCATATGCTCTTAGGAGATCTTCAACATATTTCAGGTAGCAATCACAACCACAAAATTCTTAGAGCAATCTTGACAACAATTACCTACTCTAATTTGTCATGTCATGCCTTACTACATGTAGACACCTAAAAATGGTCACAACCATCTTCATCTATCCTCTGCATTCTAAACCTGACAACTCACACCATTTCACCCAACACACACGTTAATTAAATAATTTGTAAATATTTAATTAATATTTTCTTGTCTTTCCCCCATCACTAAAAATCAATTTCTTCTACTATAGTTCAAAAATTAAATATTTTGACAACTATAGTTCATATATGCACTCCCAAAAATTAAATAAATATCCCCATTTATTTAATTCCCTATTTTGTGCACTTTTGATTACTTTTAGTAATCATCATTATTTTCCTCATAATCATGTGCATATGGGTTAATTAAAATTAACTCACAATTACATCTCCCCATGTTTCTAGAAGTCCACTTGTCATTCAATATACATGCATGTACATGACAAGTGGTACTTTGGAAACATTGGCAAATCTTCCAAAAAGAGTACATTTGTCTCATTTTCTTCTCATCCACTCCAAGTGTCATTATTCATGGAATTTTAAATTCCACGTGGCACTATTCATCCACTATTCATCTAATTTTAAATTCCACTTGTCCTCTCCTCCCAATTTTAAATTCTTCGCAAAACCCAAACCATACCTTTTCATAAATGAAGCCTTACATGTAATACACCTACCCAATCCTATCCATCCATCCATTCAACCATTCAATTCCATCCATTGATCTCTCCTTTAATCTTGGAGTATTTCCCTCATCCAACCTCCTCATTACACTTGTCCAATTCTCCTTGCTTGAGGATCCTCAAGCAATTTGAGCCCTTGATCCTTCAATTCAATCCTAGCCCTCCATCCTCACCTCCAAAAATCTATAAATTGAGCCTCTCCCATCCATTTCTTGTTGAACACCCAGAATACTGAGGGGGGGTGTGAATCAATATTCTATTAAACCTTTTACTTATTAAACTAGTAGTCCATTTGCCATAAATAACATCAAAGCAAATTAAACACATAAGAAGCAACCACGAAGCATCACACATGAACACCAAGATTTTTACACATGGAAAACCCAAATCTAGGAAAAACCACGGCGAGTGTTAGCTCACAATAATTATGTAATATCAATACCGAATTACAAGAGGCTCACTGCCCAAAGAAATGATCACTGTCAAAATAGGCTCATTTCCTAGAGAAATAAAGAAGGAAAGAAGGATGGCTCACTGTCAGGTTGAACTGCTCTGATTGCATCTATACATGCATGGTTACAGCTCCAATGAAGCATAGAAATACTATCTCAAAACTCTTCATCTCTGACTGCTCTGTTTTACTACTATGCTTTTACATCAAGTAAGATCTCTCTTCTTCTACACTTATCACACGCACTCACTATACTTCACATGTCACATTCACATTCGCATTCATACCACACATCATACAAACACAAAATTTGATCTCATATATATATCTACAACACTTAGATTCTTCACATTAGGTTGGCCTACCTAGATGAAGCGTATAGTTAATAAACTTGCAGTCTGCTGGCCAAATCCACTCACCAAAATACATAGAGAACCCAAATAACATTTGAAACACCTTCTCATATGTCGGCTCCAACTGTAGAACCACTTAGAATAAAGTTCTAATCAATAGAACTTACCGCACACAAATCAAACTATCATATCGGCCTCAAACACAAACTGTTACTGACTCAGTCTATCTGTCAGACTACAACTTTCACTACGGACCACAAGACTTGCTCAAAATCATATCAAAGACTCCTTAGACATCACTGATCATACCTTCAGAACTGCATAACATAATATTAACATGCGACAAAATGCGGACCGCTGAAACACAAACTCTTTCACAGCTAGTCACTGTCAAATCATGTAGCGATACTCAGTAGCTTATAACTATCTTTCTGGCGGACTTTAGACTTTACAATTCTAGATTTAGACACTTCATACAAGTGTTTACAACACCTCAAAATTGCATAACTAAATATCTAACACCAGAGGAATGCGGACCAAAACAAATGAGTGTTCTGTTTTGATTACCTCTGTTCTTTACAATGCCGGACTTAGGCTACTTGAAGATATACTTCTGAAACTGATCAAGGTCTAAAACTCAGGATATAAGATCATTTAAGAATTGGAAACATCATGTCAAAACCGTAGGACCAAATCTACAACTGTGGACCAAGGCCAATCTAAACACTGTCTCTATGTCACTGTCTCTGTATACTGCCAACACTTAGCCAAAATGACAAAGTCTTCTTCACCGGACCAAAACCTTTATTTTAACCTTTTTCCTTTTCTTGTTGCAATCAATGACAACATCTTCAAACATCAAGCTCAGCCAAATTGCCAACAATCTCCCCCTTTGGCATTGATGGCAACACTTGATGTGAAAAACTATTATACTTCTCCCCCTTACTCTCTTTACACTGCTCCCCCTAACTTCATGCTTCTCTTTTTATTTTTAGTTATTTTATTTTTGTGTTTTTCACATGCTCCATTCTCCCCCTTTGACATCAATGGAAAAGGTGTATGATACGAAAATATGTAGAAGTTATCAAAACTTCAAAAATTGTTTGTACTGTCCACATATTTACAAGTGAAGTCAAATTATTTACTATTTTTTAGGGAGAATATCCTTGTAGATCTTCTTCAGTTGCACCACTTCTTCATCCCAATTGACATTAGCATTTCTCAAAAGTAGTATGTGCCCATTAACCTGGGACACCAACTCTTCTACTTTCTTCACAGTAGCAGGGGCCTCAGTGATTTTCCTTGTCTTATCTACTTCTGCTACTAGCCTGGTTAGGGATGCAATCTTGAAGCTTTCTATCTCTCAGAGCTAGCTCATTCTATGCTTTATAACCTCCCTTTGGGTCTGCAACTTACGTATATTAGAATGAATGGTCTCAACTTGTGCCCTCTGATTGCCACTAGCATCTTTTACCGGCTCATAAGTTTTGGAGATCTTCATTATTTGAGCTTCCCATCCATTTATTTGCTCTTTTATGTTCTTAGTCTTACTAGACCATGTAAGACAAAATTTATATAGTTCACTAGCTTCTTTAATGGCCATATGTGCATACTCTAAGCTCTTATCTAACAAAATTTTATCTTGAGCAAATTTGTCAGTAAGGTCAACTAATATTTTGCTATCAATTTCTGCCCTTACCTTCTTTTTTGCAGCTTGTTCTAGGGACTCAAAATGAGAATTGATTGATTCTATAAGCTTCTTCAATTGAGCAGTAGGACCCAAAGATGTATCTCTCTTAATTCCAGGCATTATCTTTTTAAAAATTGTTGATGAATCTCCTATTAGCTCACTGTCCTCTACATGAGATTTTAGAATCTCTTCTTGTGCAGTAGTTTGAAAAAGTGTCCCAAGTCTTAGATTTTGTAATGGGGACATAGTGGCAAGGTTAATTGGTCCTTGCAATAGCTCAGGTGTAGTCAAAATATGAGCTTCCTTTTGCTTCTCTAAAAACTCTCTTAAGGAGTCAACTGACTCATTCTCAGCAGTGTCTCTTTTGTCTTCTTCATGAGACACCTCAACATCATGCCTTTCTGGAGGGTCTTCTTGAACAAGTTCTTGCTCATTTCCTTCCATTTCTGGAGTAGGATTGTCAGTCATCTGTTCATCAACTTCTTCTCTTTGTTCACCTTGGTCCTCAGGGACATTTTCTTCTAGTATCACTTTTGCTTCTTCAGAGTTCTTTTCTTCCACAGTCTCTTTTATCTCTTCAACTTGCTCAGAGTTTACCGGACGAGGTGTTCCACCTTGATCCATACTCTGTTCTATATTCACTTCTTCATTTCCTACGCCCACCGGAGGAGTAATTGTACTTTGTTCCATGTTTTGTTCCATATTTATCTCTGGAAATGTATTATCAGCATGAACATTCTATTCCTTTTCATTAGTGTCATCAGTAGTTGGGATTTTCAGCTCATGTAGCACACGTAATGTTATCTCCTCAATTTCCTCGACCAGATTTTTAGTGTCACCAGACATTAGAGCATTGACTCTTTTCTTGGTTCTAAATTCATCATTGAGATTCTTAGTGACTTTAACCTTTTCTTCTCTTGTGATGTTTGGGCAAAGTTTCAACAAGACATATTCCTTTATCTCAACATCTTTGGCCATGGCCCCTTCTTTTCTTGCTGTCATGGTACTGGCTAAAATGTCTAGTAACTCATCTATAACTTCAATTAATGTTTTAATAAACATATCCAAATATCTTACAACTGTTGTCTCAATTATTACCTTATCTGCATATGATCTTTCATCATACATATCAGCAATAGGTTTTAGGTTTCCATGCTAAACAAATGCATTGACTGTGGCTTCCAAGGTTATTGTTGCTTTATCTTCTCTGATCTCAGTCTTCTCACCTTTCTTCTTCTTCTTCTTGTCCTTAACCTTTTATGAAGGCTTCTTCTTTTTTCCTGCAATTGTTTCATCTATTTTTTCTTTCTTAGCCTTGACTTCTTCATCTATTTTTGTTTCCTCCTCTTCTTCTTCTCCAACTCCAAGGCTTACATATACTCTCTTTGTGGCCTTTTGTTTCTTTCTTTTCTTCTTCTCTTCCAGCTTCTTCTTTGACACTTGCTCTTCAATATTTGTAGGCTTTGTCTTTTCTTTCTCAACCTCTGTAGCATGGAGTGGTTCGAAGATCTTAGAGGTAGCTGCTGCTACTGTGGAGGCTCTTGTTCTCCTTCCAGAGTTGGAGGTAGGCTTTTCTTTCTTAGATTTCTCTTCTTTCTTCTCTGGAGCTTTTGATGTTTGTCCTTCTAGAACACTTGCAGCCTTGGATGCCTTTGCCTTGGCTCTTGCTTCATTTATTTGTTCATCTGTAAATCCTTTGCTTTTAACAAACTCAGTTGCCCACTTTCTTTCATTCCTCTCGATTTAAGGTTGTTTTAGTTCCAAATGGAGTTTGAGAGATAATTGTTCAAATGTTCCAAATCTTTCCTCCTTAGGATCTTTTGGTTTTCTCAACATCAGGTCTGCCAAACCAATTAGGACATCCTCTGTGACTTCATATCCCATGGCCGAGACCCATACAGTTCTTGGTTCCACTGCCTCCATGAGGCATTTATCTTTGTTTAGCATAAATACAATATCCTTTTCATATTTCTTCACGACCTTTTCAGGGATCCTAGCCCTAGCCTACATTTTCTTTTGAAAATTCTTAAAATAACCCCATAATGCTGTATTTTGTTTATCAACATTTCCTAAACTCTGTAGATGCTTTCTAATTTGTATTGCTACTGGTGAGTGATAAAGCTAACCAATATTGTCCATACCTGGTAACTCCTTCAGAAAATAGATGAATAGACAAATGATTAGATTTCCATACTTGAAGGGGTATTTTGTGTCTTTTGTCCTTTTCAAATCTTCCAACAATTGTTGCCGGAGTAACTCACATAGGCCATAGTCTACATTGTTCTTTACCATTTCATATGCTATGTGTATAACAGTTGCTAAGACTGAATTCTCCCTACTGGAGAAGTAGACCTTATAACCAATCACCATTGAGGCAAACCTTACCACTGGATTTTCAATTTCATTCACCGTTAGTGCCCTTTTATCAAACTTGGCACCAGTCAATTGCATCACAGTGTTATTCTTCATAGATTTTAATATCGAAACTGTTTTGGTGGAACACATGCCAGTGACTACCTTAATGGCATCCTTTGTTATCATATAAGGCACATCAAGCCAAAATAACTCATCATGAATCCTACTCAAAACATACCTAACCCAAGCATCATCCGAGAATACTGGAAAATCCAACCAGGTATCCAAATTCTTCTCATGCAGAGCACTATATTCTTCTTTCAATTCAAAATTAACATTTGTCAACTCATCCAAGTGTATTTGCCTTAACTTCATATGATCATATTCTTCCAAGTTTGTGTGTATGTATGCCCTAATGTCTTTAGCGTGCATAACCCCAAGTGGAACCTCAGAAAATGCACCATCTGGATCAGTTTCTAGGGATTTAAATGGGTGTTTCTTGAATTTGGGTCAGGGCCTCTCAATAATCTCTACTACTTGAGTAGACATCTTTACTAACTCAACACAAAAAATTTTCAAGAGAGAGAGAGAGCTGCAATAACTTATGTTTTCAGTTAGGACTTCTTCGCACCAATCGCTGAATACTTGGATTTGCCTTAGCTTCGCTTCTCATATCTCCTTAGACACTTGAGGGTTTGAATGCAATGTGATTTCCTTTCAAATGAATTCCCTTTTAACCCCTTTTCATCAAAATCTAATCGTCATAAATGCTGATTCAAAAAGCTGTCAAACTCTTACTCTGCCATCTACAGTTGATCTTAATTGCTCTGCAATTCACCGCATTAGATTCTTTTCTGCCAGAATCTTCTTCAAAAGCCCCGTTATCTTATTTTCTAGGTTATACCTTTGTGCTGAATGTCAGCACCATTTTTTTGGCTGGGGGAACAAGATTCTTCATTTAAGCTCCCCCTGAGCCAAAGCTCCCAATTTACCTCCCGGAGGAAGTACTTGCACCAGAGTCTAATGTGGACTCATCCTTGACTTCATGTACTTCCTGCTTAACCCAAATTTGGTTCATCTCCTTAATCTCTGCCAGATCTGCCTTTTGTACCAGTTTCTTTATCTCTGCCTGATTATTCTTCTTCATATTCTTGCTTCTATAGAATCTTGCAATATGTCTAGGCTTGTTGCAATTGAAGCATACAACATTTCTCTGACCATTGTTCCTTTCATTTATCCTTGATCTACATTGGTTATCCTTGTGTCCAAATCTATTGCATACAAAGCAATTCTCATTGAAAGATTGAGCATTCCTTCCATTATTATAGTTGTTCCTTATCTGACTTCTACATTCACTAGCTCTATGACCAAACTTATTGCATATAAAGTAGTTACCTTTAAAGTTTGAGCATTCCTTCCATTGTTGTAATCATTCCTTATCTGACTTCTTCAGTTATTAGCTTTATGACCTACTTTATTGCAAGTAAAGCACTAACTAGAAAATGATGGAACATTTTGATTCACTCTACTCCTACATTGAGTAGCCTTATGACCAAACTTATTGCATGCATTACAATAACCATTGAAAGAAGGGTACCTTTGAGAATTTGGTTGCATGACTAGTGGTCTTCTAGGTCTGTTCCTTTGATTCTGCATCTATTTGTCTTTGTCCTTCTTGATCTCAGCATTCTTTTCGTGACCGGATTTAGAACTTTCACCTTTCTCAAATCCCAAGCCTTCTTTGTCATCAAGATTCTTCTAACTTGCAATTATTCTATCAAGTTTGGTAGCATTCACTCTGAATTTATCTTCTTGAATCCATGCTTGTTTCATATCAGCTTTTAGATCCACAACTTCTTGTTCAAGCTATGCACATTCTTCAGATTTGTTTTTCACCAACTGAATTAGGTCTTCTTCTGCTTTTGCTCTTTCTACAACTTCCACTTTCAAATCATTCAAGGTTTCATTTGCTGATATCAATTGTTCAGTAACCTCCTTATATTTTTCTTTGAACTTGTCAACTTGCTCCCTCAATTTTTTGATGCACTCATCTGTTTCCTTGACATTATCTTTCAGATCCCTATTTTCTATTTCAACCTTTTCAAGATCTTCAAGGGCAGCCTTGAGTTCTTCTTCACTGACAAGCATGTAATCTTCTTCTATAGTTTCCGTTGAATCAATTTCAAGAGGAGTAGAATACTTTTTACCTACCATATGTTCAATCTCCAAGATCTTCCTCAAGCTATTAAACGTCTTCCAACGAACCAGGCTCTAATACCAATTGTTGAACACCCAAAATATTGAGAGGGGGGTGAATCAGTATTCTATTAAACTTTTTACTTATTAAACTAGTAGTCCATTTTCCACAAATAACAATAAAGCAAATTAAACACAGAAGAAGCAACCACAAAGAATCACACATGAACACCAAGATTTTTACGTGGAAAACCCAAATCTGGGAAAAACCATGGTGAGTGTTAGCTCACAATAATTATGTAATATCAATGCGAAATTACAAGAGGCTTACTGCCTTACGGCTCACTTCCCAAAGAAAGGATCACTACCAAAACATGCTCATTGCCTAGAGAAAGAAATAAGGAAAGAAGGATGGCTCACTGCTAGGTTGAACTACTTTGATTGCATCTATACATGCATGGTTACAACTCCAATGAAGCACAACAATACTATCTCAAAATTCTTCATCTTTGACTGCTCTGTTTCACTGCTCTACTTTTACATCAAGTAAGATCTCTCTTCGTTTGCACTTGTCGCACTTATTATACTTCACATGTCGCATTCACATTCGCATTTGTACCACACATCATACAAACACTAAATTTGATCTCATATATATATCCACAACACTTAGATTCTTCACATTAGGTCGGCCTACCTAGATGAAGCATATAGTTAATAAACTTGCAGCTTGTCGGCCAGATCCACTCACCAAAATACATAGCGGACCCAAATAAAATTTGAAACACCTTCTCATATGTCGGCTCCAACTATAGAACCACTTAGAATAAAGTTCTAATCAATAGAACTTACCGCACACAAATCAAACTATCATGTCGGCCTCAAACACAAACTGTTACTGACTTAGTCTATCTATTAGACTACAAATTTCACTGCAGACCACAATACTTGCTCAAAATCATATCAAACACTCCTTAGACATCACCGATCATACCTTCAAAACCTCATAACATAATATTAACATTTGGCAAAATGCGAACTGCTGAAACACATACTCTATCACATCTAGTCACTGTCAAATCATGTAGTGATACTCAATAGCTATAACTGTCTTTTTGGTGGACCTCAGACTCTGTAATTTTGGATTTAGACATTTCATACAAGTGTTTACAACACATCAAAACCACATAACTAAATATCTAACACTGGAGGAATGCGGACCAAAACAAATGAGTGTTCTGTTCTGATTACCTATGTTCTTTGCATGCCGAACTTAGGCTACTTGAAGATATACTTCTGGAACTAATCAAGGTCTAAAACTTAGGATGGGATCATCCAAGAGTTGGAAACATCATGCCAGAATTGCAAGACCAGATTTGCAACTGCGGACCAATGCCAATCCAAACATTGTCTCTCTGTCACTGTCTCTGTATACTGCCAACACTTAGTTAAAATGACTAAGTCTTCTTCACTAGTCCAAAACCTATGTTTTAACCTTGTTCCTTTTCTTGTTGCCATCAATGACAACATCTTCAAACATCAAGCTCAACCAAATTGCCAACATTTCCAACAAGCACTTAGATTGTATTAAAATTCTACCATATTGAGCACTCACATATAACTAAATTAGCATATCATATAGTATAGAATTATATCATTAGGACAAATCAATAGACTTGCATATAGATAGGGTGCAAATATAGTTAATTATGCATTTCTATTTAGTCTTAACTTGAGGTTGCATGGATTAGTGAATTGGATAAGTTAGACATGGTTTAACTTGTTCTAGATAGTTCACTCTTTATTGTAGACATTTTTGGCACGCCCGGTGGGACCCTCACCACCTTAACCATCACTTTTTGCTTGTGTTTTTGGCTTGTTTCATGTGTGCATGTTGGATCAATGCTGGGATTTTGTAGAATAGTGCCTAGCAGCCCTCTGTCAACGCCTAAACCTTCTGAATCAACGTCGGGTTCTACAGGTCTTCTAATACACTTCAACGCCTGAATTCTGCCATTTAGTAGCAGTCTACTTGCTTCAATGCCCGATCTTAGGAAGGTATAAAATTCATCATTTTATCTTTTCCTTGCATCCTTGTGATCTCACTGGATTTTTATGTGATTAGTAACCTTTTTAACAAGTTTGGATGTTTTAGCTCTTTGTTTTGTAGGAAATTATCAAATTACAAGCCATTATAATGACCAATTCACTTAAGTGCCTAGCCCGCAAACAACAACGCCCATCTTTGATAGATTAGCGCTCAATTTTTGGAATTCACTTAAGCTTGTATTTTCATATGTTTAGGGTCTAATCACTAAGTTTGTAGGTTTCATGGCTTACTAACCTACTTAACAGTAAGTTTGCATGTTTTATATCTCTGTTTTGAAGGAAATCATCAAATTACAAGCTATCATACTGCCCCTGTCGGATTAGTGCCCAGAAAACCTACATCAGTGCCCAACCAACCATATTCAACACCCAAACTCAAAGGTATAACAATTTCATTTCAACACTTAGTTTTTCTCATTTAGCACCTAAATGCTCTATCTCAGCGTCTGGCTTTGTCAGCACCGAGACAATCTGTTTCAGTGGCCCTGGTTCTGTTTCTAACATTTGCTAGTGATGAGAGCCAATTATGTCCCATTTTATGGCATATTTTACCCTATTTCATACGCCTTCATACCCATTCCCACATTCCATTTCCATTCCATATCATGCCATTTTATCACCTTTATGTTGCATATGATTAAATGTATATAAGTGATATTTAATATAGTTTTAAGATAAAAATATGAAAATTAGTTATTTATTGTCTCTTCTAGCAAGCATTGTTATTTCAGCCTATGCTAATTGAATACGAAGAAGAATGCATCTATATTCCTATCACTGTCTATGCAAAAAATCTTCTTATCACTTTCTAGTTGGACACATATTTTTTGCTGTCACATTTGCTTGGGAAATCATTTCGTTGGTCTTTTTACTTGCATCCTACATCCATGTGGATTCATTTCAAGGAGCAGAATCTGTTATAATAGTTGTGCTTTCCAGCTGTATAGAAGAGAATAACTAAGTCATCCATTTCTTATTTCTATTTGCTATTATAACAAGGCAATGTTTGGTTCGTGGCCATAAAAATGCAGCAGACCAAGTTTCCATGTGCGCCATGTAGGAGATTTTTTGCTAAATCACTAGAGAAAAATCTACAAATCTGAAGTCATGTCTTCTATTTTCATTTGTTGTTATAACCAGCACATTTTTATCTGTGGATAGTAACCCAACTGTTATGTAAGCGAATCACTCATTTAGTTTGTTGGCCACAGGCCAAAACCCAAAACACATGTAATATTTTCTATATTTAGTTGTTATCAAACAACATATATATATGCACATAGTGTAAAGGAATGGAGAGACTTTTGTATTGAATCCTTGATAAATAAAACAATACTTCGCATGATCAAAACCATGTAAGAGCAACTCTTTTTATTTCATCATTTAGCGGACTAAGGAGGCAGGGCCCACTGCACAGAATGCTGGTGATTTCTACAATTTATTGTTTCAGTAATGTGTGTTTGATTTTTTCATAGCATAATGTTTTATTTCGAATTATTGGCCAAGTGTGTTTGTTGTTACGCTATTACTATTGCAATCTGATTAAGCATTATTTATTATTGAGTGAGATGGTTACATTATTTATTCTATCAAGTTCTCATTCATTTACTGAAATAATTTAAATTGTGAATATGTGGTCTATAATTTACACATGGAATTGTTGCTGTTACTGTGGAGATTATTAACAGTTTTTGTCACAGCTCCTGTCACATTTGCGTCAGAAAGACAGAATAAAAAAGTCAAATCAGATTTGCATTTAGGTAATTCTTATGTGTTCTAGTTGCATCCATCCCCACTTAATTCGCTACTTTCCTCCCTTAGGTATATTGCTGCAACACCTCTCGCAAGCTTACGATCCCCAAATTGATACTTAGACCAAGCTGAACCTAGTTTATTCTTTACCCCAGTTTTGGCCTATCATTTTGGCATCGTTTCCAGGGAGGGGTATTAAAGGCTTGAAAACCCAGTGAGTTGAGTTAGGACCAATGCGTTAGGATGAAAGCTCGTGCAACTACTAGCCTTGCCTAGGTGATTAGTCCTAATTTGCGTTATTTAAATCATATAGATGCATTGTTAGATTTTTTAGGTAGATCTTAGAAGTTAAGAACCATTTATATATATCAACACCAGTTGTGAGTTAAATGATAGGTAAAGAAGTAAGTTTGAAGAAACAACACCAAAACGTAAAAAATGTTGCATTTTCAAGGTTGTTCACATGCATCAATTTTGGGAGAAAAATGCTTCAAAAATGAAAAATTTGAAGGCACCACAAGAGGGAAAATGTGCCCCGGGACCCTCCAAGGGACGCTACCCCTTGAACCCACTAGGGGATGCCACCCCTAGACCCCTGCTTTCACATTTAAAAACCAAAGAAGAAATTGGTGGGGAAATCGCGCTGAAACAAAGTGATGTTTGTATATCCCCTCTACCTAATGAATGCAACTTCGATTATCATGATTTTCCATTACCATTGTCACAAGCATCTACAAATGTCATTTCCATAGTTGAGCAAGAACAAATAATTGATGAATTTTTAGGACAATGAAATTTTGAAAATGATGATTTGACCATTTGTTGTTCTGATTGTTGCAAGGAAGAAGCTAAGTGCACATGCCAAGCTATTCAAGAGGACGTGGTGAAGGAGATAGATGTTATAAGTGATCCTCGACACAACAAAGGTGGAAGTGAGAATGTCTTATTTGAAACTCAAGGACAACTACACACGTCGAATCAGGAAGATCATGGTATGCTTAATGATTATAAAATGTCTTATAATTCTATTGCATCAGGAAAGCAATATGTTTCTTCACAAAATGCTTCCCCATCTAGTATGTATGGTGACTGGGAACAATCCCCATATTACCAAAAATGTCAAAATGAAAGCTCACAACCATCACTATACCCATCCCATTTATTACCATCTCCACCATATTCGTCTTATATACTACCATCTACACCATCTACTCTATATCCCACACAACTTTTACCATTGTCATTATCCCGTTCATATCACCCACCATCCACTTCAACATATCAACCAAGGGCAATTACAATGCCTAATAAACTATTATTATCTAATAAAGTGGTTCAAATTGCATATAATAATGGGATTTCAAGGATCCCTTTACATTTTCTTAATATGCTTGAAATTGGTGAATCACAATGACAATGTATTAGTACAACTAAAGGATGTGATTTTGGTATAATTGAATTAGAAGAACAATATGATCAATTGAAAGATAATGAATTTAGTTCTTCTTATCTACTTAATAAATCACAACCTTTAGAAGGAATTCACACACATACGAATATATTTCAATTTGAACTCATAAATGTGTGTGTTGAAATTAATCATGCCATAAGAAATGGTGAACTATCCGCCTTAATAATCCAAGATTTGTGTGAGATACATAATGACATCGTATAAGATCTATCATTTATAAATGTTTTTATATTCAAACATCTAGATCTTGGGAGACCTATGGTCAAAATACGTATTCCTCACACACTTGTTGATCTAGGTCCAATGATAAATGTTATTCATACACTTAGATAAAAGATGGTTTGAATGCATTAATGACCATATCAAACATGCTATAAATGGATGATCATTCATTAAAGCTCTAAGATATTGAATATGTCTTTATTAATTCTTTGGATTATCCTAATACCCTCATGATTTTACAATGTGAAATTAAGCTGGGGGAAAATTCATTAAATTTTGGAAATCTTTGGTTGATCACTCATTGAACAAGGCTCAAGGTATTCTTAAATATGTCTTTATTCATTATTTGGATTATAGTAATGCTCTCATGCCCTTGCAGTATGAAGTTAAGTTGGGGGAAAATCCCTTGAATTTTTTAAATTCTTGGTTGATTGCCAATAATGTCTTCATTGTTTGTTTCTTTGGTGCTTCTAATAAAACTACATGTGTGAGCTTTGAACCAAATCAAGGTATGCATTATTTTGTTAATTATTGTGTCTACACAAGCATTTATTGTAATGATATTCATTCATTTTATTATTATCAAGTATTTATTCATATAAGTAACTCTACAATTCATTTTCTTATGATGGTGGAGTTATGAAATGAATGATATTTCATTACTATACTTGATATGCTTGGTCATGAGAATATGGTTACATGTTTCTTATCGTGGTTACCCAACACTCTTTGTACCAGTACTAGTTGATGATGCTTCTCTACATGAGCATTGAACGACACACTTTGCTGGCTTTGCTAACATTTTGTTGGCCTTGCTAGCTATATGGAACACATCAAGCTTCTTTTGTGGAGATCACAAGGGGATTATTGGGAAAAATATGAACAAAATTCATGGGTAGAACTTCTCTTGATGCCAGACCATGTGGAAGATGGTGTGCAGCGTAGTCTATGAGATCCATGAATCTTGAGTACTATGTTCTTGGGCTACACACCCAAAGCCACCTTGAAGATATGAGTAAGGAGCTTGAACACATTATAATGTAGATCATCACACTCCATCATAGAGATAAGTATCCACCTACCTAAAGTTGTGTGGACACATTTGACAAGTTGAGAGACTACAATTGGTCTTTCACTCTGCAACTTGTCTTTGGTAAGGCAGTTGTATTATTTGCAGCTACTACTTTTCATACAACTTTGGAAATAGTTATGGATATCTCTCATTCTTAAAAGGAAAGGATAGTATCACTTTAAGAGATGTAAACTTGATTGAAGTCATCACCAAGTAGTGTCTTCCCACGATTGCAACTATTGTATGTAATTCTTTCAACCAAGTGATTAGGTATGTGTTCCAAAGTTCTATAGGAAGCTTTAAAGCATAGTGGCATGAGCAACAATGGTGCTATGAATTATGCATGGTCAATCTTGATGAAGGTATATTTCTTGTTTATCATCATTTCAAGTTCTACAGTCACCTTTTAGATATAGTGGGATGAGTTAAATGAGATCAAGATTATTTGTAGCGGTGGTTATATGTTCCAGATTGTGCTTAGGTTATTATTGGTCATCATTTCAAATACTACAAGCAATTGATTTTCATAGATACTTTTATTGAAGGGATTTAGATGGAACTCTAGGATTTTGATGGTATCATTTCATCATCCATATGAGAGTTTCATTTCTTTGGTCATTATATGCAGCTTTTGACAACATGAAAAAAAATGAAAAACAGAATAAAAAAATGAAAAAAAGGAAAAAAAGGAAAAAACAATAAATTCTAACAATGAAAACCTTTGGGCATTGTTAGACAACTACAATTTGAAAACCAACTTTTGGCAGATTGTAGTTGAATAAATTTCTTAGTAGTGAAAACTGTTTTCACAGTGCCACTAAGCAGTAAGTGATTGAAAACTGGCTTGCCAGTTGTCACTTGTCGTTATCAAAATTGAAAAAAATGAAAAAAATGCAATTCTTTGTGCTAATCATTTGCAGGTACACTTTGTTGCTTCCATGGTTGTCTGAGTGCCTCTAGTACCTCCTGTTGCTCACTTGTGTAGATGTGCTCTCATTTGTCATGGTCAGCCTAACTTTGACCACATGTAGCACAAAGTTACATATTCAGTTGAGGTGTTAGCAAAAGTGAAGAGAGACTCCAGGCTACCATCAGTATGTTCCATAATGCTTCAAGTCTGATGGAAATCTTTCATGTGTGGTATGGCTACAATCCTTATTATAGTTTTTATTTCCTTCCTTGTTGGACATTCACAGTTGCAGTTTTTGGTTCCATCTTGGAGATTCACAGTCGCTGAGTTCTTTTGGCTACCCAACCTTGGAATACATGGAAATGCAAGTTGGTAAAACAATCAATTTTATTTTTCATTATTTTATCTCTTAACTTTATTAATAATTCTTATTATATTAATCATATATGCAACATCTATACCTATCCTCTCCTTGTTGCCCGAGGACAGTCAACCCTTTAAGTTGGGGGGAGGTTCCTCATCCTTATTCCCTATCATTTTGCCCATTATTTTATTTCACCTTAATTATCTCATCATAGTATCCATTATCATATCATTGTATCCATTATTTTTGTAACAACCACGTTCTAAAAACATAGTAAAAACCAAACATTTCACCATAAAGTAACTTTACAAGGTAAAAATGAGACAGAGAAAATTTTTCTTTTATTCAACATAAAGTCGAGTAACTACATTTACAAGATACCTCATTACAAATTCAATAAACCATATTGACTTCCTCAAGTACAATGTTTACAATAATAAATCAATCATAAATACCTGAATCAGATAATGTTTTACTTAGTCTCAATATACACAAGTCTCAATAATATACTGCATCCAGAATTCTGACATCTTTATCGCAAGCCTCGGCATGTCTTCTGCTAGAGAGAGAGAGTATCTTCCCAGTGATTTACCTCCAACCACAGACCGTCGGTCTCCCGCACTCCTTCCTAACCAGAAGTGGCCCTTCCCTTCACGAGAAGTATAGACCAAGGTGACCAGTGGTAATTTGCCTTTCCGAGTACATAGTGTTGTATCTTACACAACTCTATCTATCATACAACCCTAGATACCCTCTAGCTAAGTATGATTCCCGATAGGACGTGCAATCCAGATACAGTGAACCGATAATGCATGCAGAGACATATGCATTACTATGGCCATAGTTTTCAATATAAAATTGACGTTCGCAATGAACGTTGTCGTAATGTTCACCCACCCCAACTCGACTTGGATACTATCTTATTCCTACAGTTCGACTTGATCAACTATGTTTAACTTAAGAAGTTATGACATTTGAACAATTGAGTCTTCCCGACCCATACATGTTTTCTTACACTGTCTATAATCCATAGACCCGTTCAACTTTCTTTCTTTATGAGGACTCTCATTGCTTCATCGCAACTCCTGAGGTCCACGACTTCTTGTCTCCTAATAAATATAGATAGATTAATACAACTAAGATGATAACCTTATCCAGGTTAAGCAATATAGTCTAGGAATCTAAATCACTTCTTGCAAGTAAGAATAATTACGCAAAGTCAGGGCACTTGACCCTTCAATCACGACCTAAATAATGATCTCAATGCCTTAATATAATAATTACCATATCCAGGTTAATTTAAGGTTTAACTAAAGAGTTTGGCCTAACTCGAACCTAGTCTTTCTGACTTAGGTAAATTCACAAGACACTGTCGTTGCTCTAGTAACCATTATGGATTGACTATCCATTCTAAGGTTTCTTTCTTTGCATCTTTGCAATGTTGAGATTTATCCCCCTTGTCGACAAGTAATAGCTTAGAGAAGTTGTGATAAAAAGGTATAATGAATTAATGTTTGACTTAACCATTTATTGGTACCTCTTGCATGTTTGCAAAACCTGAGGCTCACAGCTAGTAAATCAATTCGACTTGTAAATCAACAAGGAGTTTTCCCTACTTAAGGTTAATCTTTGTTGACTAGAAACAAATCTCTTTCCATCAAGATAGATATGTACATTTACTAAGATTAGGGTTCACGTCGCATTAATGTCTACTCACGAAATGAGTTCGCCACTTATAAGCTCTATAAAAACATCCTCGATAACCTCAAGGTAATTGAATTCCTCGTGCATTAGTGCACAGCGCAAAGGTTTACTCTATTCCTGAGTTTATGGATTCATGTCCGTTCACACGATGTACAATGGGTTTTCTATTTCATTAATTATATGGATAGCATCGGTAATGTAATTCATAATCCCATAATCATATAAACCATCGTTTATAAATATCCACTCCTAAGTGATCTCTACGTGGCTATTCAATTCCCATATTTTTATACAACATACTCAAGTATATAATATAATTTCCCGTGAGTCCAGAATTTAAAGTTTTAGACTCATAAAGGTCTACAAGGTAATAGCGACACAAGAATCATCGCATGCAGCTTATATTTGACTCAAAAAGCGGGATTCCCACCCTTATCTTTTATTACAAAATCATGACGGTTTTCGACCAATACTAATACTTAACTCTACTCCTCCTTCCAAGTCAAATGGTTTCACATGGTTCAATGAGGTAAGCGTCGTATATAAGATAATAAAAGTTTTGGAACCATTCTTTCGACATTAGAGGTGACCAAACACATTGTTGACCTCTAACTAAAGGTATAAAACGAATAAGATACTCGCTAGTTACATTCGTCTATGTTCCATGTCTTGTTTTCAAATCTTTATCTATTTGACCCGAGAGGTGTTTTAAATCCCTATCTTCCCTTGGTTTTTAACTCCCGACACCACAGCCAGTTACAACTACATCTCCGGCTATCAAACAAACTAAAGTCTACATTATAACATGCTTTAGATCTGAGGTTTCAAACTCCTACACAGCATGCATGTGGAGCAATGTGGTTTCACGCTAAGGAGCTATCGTTTCATGCGCACAAAAGATAGTTTTAAGTTGATAAACAGTCATAGAGGAACCTCTCTAAACATACGTCCTTGTCGACCTCTTGCAGAATTATATTTCACCTTTTTCTTCATGCATTGATCAATATACGTGTGTATACATTTGATGACCGAGTTCTACTATCATTATGTTTTCTTTCATGATAAGCAAGGTTATTGTTTCTTGTGAAGACAGTCATGAGTTCAAACTCTTAAGAAGGCAATAATGATACCTAAACAATGTAAAATACCCTCACACAGAACTTGCAGTAAGAAAACATCATTATCATATTCTATTCATTGTAAGCCCATTACATTATCATTGTAGAGGAGGGACATCAATAATGATCTTAGACTGCGATAGAAAGGGATTGAAAAAGACCTGTCGACAGATGTTTGAAGACTGCTGTGGCAAGCCCGTCCTCACCAAGCTCTCAGCGACCTCCGTAGACTTCCTTCACAGTCTTATCGACTTACTGCACCCTTCTAACCACGTTCTCCTCTCGCAAGATGTGCTTCCTCTAGTTTTTAATACACTCCCTACTCCTCCTTCTCTCCACAGCGAAAAAGATCCAATCCCCCTTTTTCTGCGGGTTTTTCCCATTCTAAAACCCTCACTCTCTTCTAGTCATGCACAGCCCAGCAAAACGACCCCCCCTCTAAGCGGTTTCTCTTTCATATTCCACCCAACAACTGTCAAACTACTGTCCTTTTTTTTTTTTCCACACCCACGTCGATGGAGAGCATCTATATTCAACTACCGGTTAATCTCCTTCGCACACCTCCTACCCGTGTCCAGTTTCCAAGCCACCGAAAAATAATGCCCATCCCCCTTCACGATGATGGAGCATCCTCATCTTTAACTCACGGTTTCACTTTTTCTCAACAGAAACACCACCTCCCTCCAAAAACTCTCCACGATGGATGACATTAAATGGCATTTAACTCTGCCGTTTCCACTCTCTTCTCCACCAAGTAACAACCTCCTATATGTGTGCAGATTCTGCCACAAGGAAGAAGCACTACAGACTCCAATAACATTTCTAAAGCCTGCCCACGGCAAAGGGTTGACGGCTCACCAAACACCGACTCTTATTAAAGAAAGTGGGAATGTGGGTATCTTCAAAGTACCAATCTTAGATCAACTATGATGTTAAATTGAAAGTAATTAACATCACTACTCAAAACCCCTAAATATATGCCACTCAAAGCAGCTTGGGAAAAATCAGAAAAGGATATCAAAATCGATGCTTGTGAATAAAAGAGCCACAGTTCAGAATTCAGATTATGACTTTAATTAGCAACAAAGACTGTTTCAGCCTTTCATTCAAGTAGTAAGATACTAAGACCTACCTGAACTAAATTTATATACTCGGATACCAAGGAATGTGCTCGTTTACTCCCATTGCCGTTGATAGATGACAGAAAGTCACAACCTGCTAGGACACGCATCCCTGTAAATAATTCTTGAGTGAAGCATCCAAATGAAAGTTTACCAGTAGGTACATGTGTCCAGTTGAAAACTCTGTCCATCACAACTTCTTCACCATCTCTGCACTTATCCATTTTATATACAACCTATTTACAACACCACATTGCAGCCATATGCCATTAGATCACTGTCCTTGCTGATAACTGCTTCTAATCCTCCTTGTTTGGGGTCCAACATGGACAAGTAAGCCAGTTGAGCATCAGCTTCATAAGGTGCAACAACAAACTCAACACCTTCTGCTTTAAGAATCTGGATAAGTTCGTGTGCCATGAATGGTGTAATCTTCACTTCTCTCTGGAAAAATTCAATAGCACCATTAATATCTCCCTCTGATAATTTAGTTTGAGCCTAATTCAAGTTGGCACCTCTTCTCCTCTGGCATTCTTCTTTGGTGGTAGCTTTTGATGGAAGTCTTCCACCATCAAAAACAACTACTGGAATGACATTGTAGTGTCGAAGCATATTGATCCGGTTCATGCAATACTGCAAGTATGGAAGCCTATAACTCCCTACATTGGAACCACTCTGGCAAATCTCCATACTCCTTTATGAAGCCATGAATAAGCATCAATGCCCACCTTAACCACAATCTAAAAGTTTATAAGCCTACGTCCCCAACATGGACTTCTCCAAAAGGATCTAGGTATGAATGGTTAAAATGACAACGAGGTAGAATTTGCCTCATAAACATTTAAAAGGTTCCCTCTTCAATACATCAAGTAAAGAATAGACAGATATGAAAATAGAGAAAACAATTAAAAGTAATTTGATGATCAACCCATTTCGACCACTAAGGATTATAGACGATGTGAATGGGTCGAGTTTACCTCCCCATCACAATCTGTCAACAATTACTCGTGTCATCTAGCTTGATGAAGATGTCTTGACGTTGAGAAGCGACACTAAAACCCCAAGTGAGTCAAGAAGAATAACACAACCGTTTTACGGCTATGATGTCGTTTACTTCGCAACGACTATGTCGACTCATCATCGACTTGACTAGATGATAAACAAGGTATCAACTACCCGTTGAATTAGATTCAAAAGTAACTGGCAAGACAAGACATACCTCAAACGACTCATAGGTTCACATTATCGTTTAACACTAGACTCGTTTGGCAAATAGACCACTCGTATTCCAAGGTATATATCTCTCTTCTCGAAAGATACTCTCTCTCTTCTCTGAGAGTCGATAACCTGTAATCCTGTTTTCACTTGTCATCAAACAATAAGAGATCAGTGCATCATTATTCAATTTATTCAACTAATAAATCAAATCTCATCATATAGATATTAAATCGACAATAACAAAATTATTCGCATGATTTCATAAATGATATTCAATACATTTCGATGTCATATCCTGTCGTAAGTCTATAACATCACAACAAATTTACTTATGCCCAAGTAAAAAGTAAAAGTAAAGCAAGTCAGAAATTGGGATGTAACAATTTTCACCCTTCGTAATCATTCATATTGCTCACTATGTCACCCATTTCAAATAGCTCATAAATATGGGGATAGTTTTTCCAATAAATATGTGATACCTCTTATATATAGCATTTCCAATAAATAATGCTATGAAAAAAATGCCAATGAAACAATGCGAAAAAATGATGAGAAAAAAAAATAAAAGGAAAAAAATGATAAACGAAAAAAAAAAAAAAATAATAATCAAAAGAGGTAATTGGAAAACAAAAGAAAAGCCATGATGATTGATATGCAGAAGAGCTATAGAAAAATTGAAGGGAACTATGATTGTGAATGAGCTATAATAGTAAAGGGGTGAAGAGGAAATCCAAAGTCACAATCCCAAGGCTAAAAAAAATGCCTTAGAAATAAAGATTGCACAAGGATGTGCAATATGTTAAGTTGGGGGGAATGATAAGAGCCAATTATGTCCCATTTTACGGCATATTTTAGCCTATTTCATATGCCTTCATACCCATTCCCACATTCCATTTCCGTTCTATATCATGTCATTTTATCACCTTTATGTTGCATATGATTAAATGTATATAAGTGATATTTAATATAGTTTTAAGACAAAAATATGAAAATTAATTATTTATTATCTCTACTAGCAAGCATTGTTATTTTAGCCTATGCTAATTGAATACAAAGAAGAATGTAGATCTTCCTGTCACTGTCTATGCAGAAAATCTTCTTATCACTTTCTGGTTGGACACATATGTTTGAATTAGTATGGACAAATGAGAGGAGGGGGGGGTGAATCAGTTGTCTCTCAAATTTAACCTTTTCTTCTTTCAACCTTCTTTATCAACTTGCAATTAGATTAACGATGTAAACATTAAGGCATGAATCAACAATACATGAGTAGAAATAAATTAAACACACATAACACTAGGATTTTTAGGTGGAAACCCGGTTAAGGGAAAACCACGGTGGGGGTTAACCCACAAGATTTGTACCCTGTTAAAAGTACTTAAATGAAATGAAAAGGCACTTGCCTTAGGGCTCACTTCCCAGAGCTCATTGCTCAAAGAGGCTCACTGCCTACAGGAATTTATGTTTAATACAGAAATAATGAACTGATGATTAGCATCTTCTTCATGCCTGGTTCAGTCCCATTGAAAGCTTACTAAACTTCTGCTTTGCCCCCAAATGCTTCTTTATTATCTCTTCATCCTTTACTGCTCTTGTTCTTTTGCTCCTCCTCTTCTCTGCTCTGCTTCTAAACCTTCCTTAGGATTTGATTATTTTCGCACAAGGATGATTTTCCACAATTCAACTGCATGCCTTTATATGCTTCATCAACCTTGGAATACACATCAAGGTTGGCATTACAAACATCAGACTTAATGTGAATCACTATGCTATCGACCAAACATAACTGGGATTCAATTCTTCTTTAATCAGCACACTATGCTTCATAAAATTGCTCTTAGATTATCCACAACACGCTTGAATCATCCAATCGGCCAAGACTAGGAAGAATAGCAACATCAAGGAAGAAACCTTCAACAACGAACTCAGACTTCAATGCGGACCTTTAATGCCTCAGTCACACGATCTAGAGATCTCCACAAGCACATTGAATTCAACAAGAACATCCGCACTCCTCCAAATCATCAGAATCACTTGCATCTTCATCCGGAACCTCAAGAACACTGTTTGCCATTATCACACTAGAAAGATTGCTTGCGGACCTCCAAACCACGAACCATTGGAGTTGATGATACACACTGACTTCCCAATGATGCCTCTAGATCCGTAAATCATAATATTTCAATGCAGAGCAATCCAGACCAATTTACTATCACTCTGTCTCTTCTGATCACAACAAAACCCTGTTCTACTCAGATGGCCATAGCTTCTTCAAATCTTCATGCGGACCTCTCAAAACTTAACTGGAGCTACTTCAGACAATCCTCTACACATTCATATGGTCTGCATCCATTGATCTTCATTAATTTTCTCAATATCCTCAACATTCCAGTCTTCTAAGCAGGCAATAAAATAGGATACAGTTGACACTAATGGCAACAAGAATATGTTGACATCAATGACAACACCAATTAGGAACATATTTACAAAAATCTCCCCCTTTGTCATTGATGGCAACATATGATGTGAAAAACTGATTCAACCATCAAGACAAGACCTTCTCCCCCTTTCTCTTATCACTTCTGCAACCACTATCTTCACTGCCCCCCCTTTCATTAGCAACTAGTTTTTCACATGACTTCTCTCCCCCTTTGACATCAATGGCAAAGGGCACATATTTGTAATCTTTTCTCCCTCTTTTTGTTTAAGACTGATCTCATACTGACTACTCCCCCTGAGTAGTATCTCCTTAACATCAATCTAGATCACAA
The DNA here is from genome assembly GCA_027924645.1 of Cunninghamia lanceolata. Classification (NCBI taxonomy): domain Eukaryota; kingdom Viridiplantae; phylum Streptophyta; class Pinopsida; order Cupressales; family Cupressaceae; genus Cunninghamia; species Cunninghamia lanceolata. The sequence continues at coordinate 9,987,135 of BSBN01000478.1, forward strand.
GATATGACTGTGAATTTCACCAGACTAATGCACCCTAGTGCATCTTAGTTCTGATCAGGAGGGGTAATAACCCCTAACTTCTCTCTGAGATACTCAAAAGTATCCTTGGGTAGAGGCTTAGTGAAAATATTCACAATCTGATCCTTTGAAGAAACAGACTCTAATCTGACTTCATTCTCATTAACCTTCTCTCTCAAAAAGTGAAACTTGATTGATATGTGCTTTGTCTTTGAATGCAACACTAGATTCTTTGAGATGCTTATTGCACTTGAATTATCACAAAAGATTGTAACAGGTTCCTCAAACACAATTCTGATGTCCTTCAACATTTGCTTCATCCACAGAACTTGAGTACAATTGTTTACTGCTGCTATATATTCTGCTTCTGCTGTAGATAGAGATATTGCCTCTTACTTTTTACTTAGCTAATAAACCAATATTCTTCCCAAGAAGAATGCACCACCACTAGTGCTTTTTCTATCATCCACATCTCCTGCCCAATCAGCATCTGTATATGCATGAAGAGTGAAGTCATTATTCCTTTGGATACCATAAGCCATAATCAGTTGTCCCTTTGAGATATCTAATTTTTTTTTTTATTGCTACAACATGGGATTCTTTAGGATCAGCTTGAAATCTAGCAACAAGTCCATCTGCATTCATGATATCAGGTCTGGTCTGAGTAAGATAAAGCAGACCTCCAATCATTGATCTATACCTTTTCTGATCCGCCTTAGGTGAATCATCATCTTTACTTAACTTGCATCCGGTTACCATAGGAGTACTTACTGGTTTTGACTCCTCCATTCCAAAATTTTTCAATAGTTCTTTCACATACTTAGACTGAGATATGAAGATACCTTTATCTAACTAAGTGATTTGCAGACCTAGGAAGAAATTCATTTCACCAAACATGGACATCTCAAATTCATTCTGTATCTGATCAGCAAATGTTTTGCACATACTCTCATTTCCACCAAAAATGATATCATCAACAAATACCTCAACAATCAGAATATTCTCATGATCAATCTTGAAGTAAAGATTACTGTTAGCAGTGCCTTTGCTATAACCTAGCTTTAGTAGATACTTATCTAATCTTGCATACCAGGCTCTTGGGGCTTGTTTGAGTCCATACAATGCTTTCCTTAACCTGCAGACCATATCTCTCCGAATAGGCAATTGAAATCCTTTTGGTTGCTCAATGTAGACTTCTTCTTCTAACTCTCCATTTAGAAATGCTGACTTGACATCCATCTGATAGACCTTGAAATCTTTATAAGCAACAAAAGCAAGAAATAATATGACTACCTCTATTCTTGCTACTGAAGCAAAAGTTTCTTCAAAGTCAATTCCTTCTACTTGAGAACATCCTTTGCAAACCAACCATGCTTTGTTTCTTACAACTTCACCATCTTCATTTAGTTTATTCCGGAAGACCCATTTTGTTCCAATCACATTTTTGTCCTTAGGTCTAGAAACAAGATCCCAAGTGTGATTTTTTTCAATTTGCATTAATTCTTCTTCCATTGTTTTTATCCAATTTTCATCTTTGCAGGCTTCATTTACTGATTTTGGTTCAATCTTTGAAATCAAACAAATCTCTTCTTGATCTTCATCAATTCTTCTCTGTTGTGCCTTGCCACGCCCCATTTTGCCAAATGGAGACCCCCTCTTTTGCTTTGGCTTGAAGTCTCAACTGATGGATTTGTGCTTAGAGTGCATGATTTGCTTCAAATTTTAATATTTTGCATGTTTGGAGTCATTTGATGTTTTTCATGATTGATTTGGAAGTTTCTTGAGTGGTCTTGTGCTTAAAAAATAGCCATTTATTGCCTTCTGCATTGGAATTAGGTGTTACTGCACTTTGCTCTAAAAACCTATGCCACGAGATGTTGCCCTTGAAATTGCTTCTACAGGATGTTTCATGTTGAAATTCATAGTTTCCAAATCTTACAGTTGCAAAATCGTGTCAAATTCCATTAGATTTCACTAAGCAGTCCTTAAGTTTTCACCCTGATACATGTTCCTGAAGCCTTGATTTGGCTAAGTTTGAAATCCTGAAAATCCTAAAAAATGGCTAAGTCTGAAATATGGTGGAATCACAAAATTCTAGAATCTGCATATGAAATCCTATGGATCTAAACCTATCTCAAGCATCCTGAAAGTATATTTAAAAATATTTAAAGTATAAGAAATTTAATATACTTAAATATGTTTTTAAATATACTTTCACCCCGACCAATTCAAAATCTAGCACTAAAAATGACCCCAACTGCAAAAAGCACTAAAACAGCCTCCAACTGACTTTTGCACTAAATTCACCTCCAACCGACCTCCCTCCAAGCTATCGCTAAGTCAGTCAGACTTGTTGGTATTTTTCCCAGATTGGATGCTTATTCCTAGTTATCCCTACAAGGTAGCCATCATTGATCAACAGGATTCCCGAGCCAAGGGCCAACAGTACAGGAGCTACTCTATAAATATCTCCTCTTCTTCTTTAGGCTCTGCAGAACCAAGGGGGGTATTCCCTATTCAACATCCATGAAATGCATCTACAAGTTAGCTGGGATGTTGACATAAAGTAGATAAATCCTCCTTTATGCAAACCAAAACTGTGAGATAAGTGCAACAGTACAGGAGCTACTCTATAAATATCTCCTCTTCTTCTTTAGGCTCTGCAGAACCAAGGGGGGTATTCCCTATTCAACATCCATGAAATGCATCTACAAGTTAGCTGGGATGTTGACATAAAGTAGATAAATCCTCCTTTATGCAAACCAAAACTGTGAGATAAGTGCAACAGTACAGGAGCTACTCTATAAATATCTCCTCTTCTTCTTTAGGCTCTGCAGAACCAAGGGGGGTATTCCCTATTCAACATCCATGAAATGCATCTACAAGTTAGCTGGGATGTTGACATAAAGTAGATAAATCCTCCTTTATGCAAACCAAAACTGTGAGATAAGTGCAAAGGGGCTAGCTTTGGGCCTATATTCAGTTGTGAGACAGAGGATTCTGGTCCTAAAACTACTTCTAATGTCTTAAAAGGTTTCTATATGAAGTTTGAATTTGATTTTATGTTTGGATGCAAAACTGAGACTCTGGGTTGCAACCAAAATACAAGACTAGATTGGTACCTATCCAGGGCTCGGAGTCAATAGACATATATATGTGAATGTTTATCACAGACCTGAAACAACAATCAGATTTCAAGGGGATTATGTAATGTCTGCCTTACAGACAATACCCAAAATAAAGTATTTAGTTATTTCTGCTTACAAATATCCTTACTGCAATGTATCCTTCTCAATACTTAACCCAAAACATTTAATCTACTCCTTGAGCAGAAGTAAAAGACTAAGCATTCAACATAGGAAACCCATATCCTAGAATCTCTCACACCCCTTGGCTGTTTAGATTCAGAAGAAGCACACATTCAATTCGGAGACAAATAACAAAATACGTGCTATGAAGCATTACTCATTTAAATCAACATGAAACTGACGAATTCTGTATATAAGACATTCAGCATATAATTCATAAACTCACAAAAATACCTGGAATAGAGCCACCAATGAGATTATATTTGATTACAACACCAAAAGTTGTCCAGTTTTCAACAACGCTAAATGACACAGTTTGGCCATCTTATAGCCAAACTATACATCCAACAAATTAATTACATGACAAGTCAAACATCCTACCAGATACACTGCACCAGAAATGGCACCAAAAATATTGAAGGCAGCCGGGGAAAACAGAGGCGAGGGCAGGTGGGCTCGGGATCAGAGCTGCCGCTCAAAGATTTGCATTATAAACCTGGTAGTTGGCTATCAACAATCGACCCATACAGTTGTGATTTCACCATTAATGCCCAAACCTATCGCGACCTCTCTTGGAATTGGAGCAGAGCACCCATGGAGTTTTCCTGCTCAAAACATGTCAGTAGACGCAGGGAAAAACTAACATTGCAACTTTAAAACCTGGCCGTCGATCAATTCCCATCGCTTGAAATCCGCGGCACAAAATCCATGCTGAAAAGTTGCCTACCTGTGACATTGTGCCACGTAGGCACCTTGCTCCTCTATCGCTAACATTTTCCTGCTTCTTTTTGCTCTTTTTTCACCCTTGCATATGCATAATCAAATGCATATACATACAATAGCTCCTTCAAGTCATCGAGGCCCACCACTTGTATATCGGCCCCTTGCATATCGCAGACATACAAGCATTTTATATACAAGCCGGACCTCAGATTTTATTCACTGTATTTGACTCCTCCTTCGCATTTGGGTTGTGTCTTTGTTTTGTATATCAGCTTGTATGTTGCATATGCAAATGCAATATACATGCAATCCATGGATTCCAAACCTTCATGAAGCATATTAAAACAACTTTGAAATCCGGCCTTTGTATCTGAAACTTTGCATTTTTCACTATATATCCGTGATATACAATGCATACATACATGCAAACTGTGGACTTCAAATGACTAATGAGGTGTTTCAAAATTTAGATCGGGTCTGGTTTGCATCTTCTTACTTGTACATTTCCTTGTATATCGCATCATACAAATGTGATATACATACAACGGACCTCTGCCATTTATCCATCGGATTCAAAAAACCCTTGAAGTCCGGTTTGTATCTTGTCTTTGTACATCGGCTTGTATATCTGCATATACAATCACTTTATACAACCCACGGATCTCAAATATTTATGAAGCAGCTTGAAATCTCCATTGGATCCAGATTGTATATCTTCTGAGACTGTTGACCTTTTGACCACTCCTGCTTGTATGTTTCACCTGTATCTTCCTTTGTACATGCAAACTTTCATTTGAACATATATGCAAATCCCTTTGTATATGCAAACCTACAAGTGAATGCATATACCACCTTGTGGAGCCCACTACATGCATATATCCTTTGCATGTTTTGTTTGTTGCCGAATATACAAGGCCCCTTGTATATTATACTGTAGCGAATGCATGTCCACTCCTTTGCATTTCTTGCTTTGCAAAAACCCGATGTATATTGGACATATACATTCCTGCTTGCACGTACCTGCGGACCCGACCACCACTTTAGCCCTGATTTGAACCTTTTTGAGATCCGCAATGCATCTTTGCGTTGTATGTTTTATGCATACAACAAAACAAACATACAATCCCGCTACAACGGCGGCATATTCTTGGAATCTTCAACAGATTCCCCCAATGTACATACATCCTTTTGAGCCTGATATGCATTTAAACTTTGCATACAACTGCAGAATATTCTTGGGAATCTGCGAGAGATTCCCTCTTTGTATATGCAACCCAATATGCATCTAAAATGCATATAACTCAATTCTTTATCATTTTTTGGAGGCCGATAGAGATTTCACAAGCTTGATAACATACATTTGCAATTGCACATACAAAAATTTAACATTTCTCTCAAGTGCGATAGGAAAAAGCGGTAAAACATTATATGGAGGCCAAGGAAAATTCAAACTAAGGCACTAAGGGTTTGAAGGGATAAATGCAAGAGCTTGCAAACTCAATTTCAGAACCCTAATCCTTGGTGAACACCACCAGGACCAAAAATCCCTGCTGAGAAAATTTTGAAGAAAAGTGCTAAAATGGGCTTCAACTGACCTGCGCTAATATTTACCTTCACTGCACTTTGTCGGTAGATAGAGAAACCCGCGCTAGTCGGTTGCATTGAAAATCCCTGTCGACTGAGCCTTTTATGTTTTGCGCTAAAAATTGACCTTTCCGACTTGCGCTACAATCCACCCCGATCGACCTTATGAGATGCTATTAGTTGGTCTGAGCCCAAACTCGCATAAGTCGGTGGCACCCAAAAGTAGTGCAAAAATATTTTGTGCTAAAAATGAACCTCTCCGACCTACGCTAGAATTGCATTGCACCGACTTTTAGTCTGTAGACCCCAAAACCCACACTTTTTGACATTTTGGCCCAAAAATTGAGTTTTTCAAGGTACAACTTGGATTTTCTTGATGGATTTGAATTACATATCCATTTTTCACATCATGATGAACATTTTACCAAGTTTGTGTAGATTTTTGGCACATTTTACGATAATTAATGCCACTACACATGAAAAGTCTGTGACCCCCAAAAATCCTGCTTTTTACAGAAAAAGCTAGAAAAACATGAAATAAAAGTTTTCAAAAGGATTCTAATGACCACAAAAACTTTCTAGATCAATATATAGGCCAAATGGGTACTTGAAACTGGCAAAAAATGTAGAAAATCATGTGAAAATCACTATATTTAAGAGGTTGTTTATAAAAAAGTGACATTGACAATATGTTGTTTCTAATGAATCCATGGTTGCAAATGGACATATTTTGGTTCAAATTGATGAAAAATGACTTGTTAAGATGAAATTGATGCTTTGCATGGTGAATTGTAGGTCTTGGAGGACACAGGAGCTAATTGGAGCCATCTTGGAAGGTGAACACACAAGAGGTGCAGTGCTGATCCAGAATTACAGAATTGACATTCTATCAACTAAATTGCTATTGCACCTGCAAAAGGAAGTTAGTATAATGTCCAAGATGATAAAGATGAGTCTTAGGAACTAAAAGACATAGAAGATCATGCCAAATCACTATTGTTCCTGCAGATCCAATCCAATGTCCAAGACATGCATATAGTTGTTCCAGCAATCCAGTCATCAAGAATCACTCCAACAAGCAGCCAATTGGATATATCTTCACTAATAATGTGCCACATACTTGTTTTGGTCCATTCAGCACTTGGAATCCCGTGAATCCACATCAGCTCAAGTTTTCAAGTGTCATGTGACTCTATTTTGGCTTTATTAGGCCTTGAAAATTGACTTTTCATCATGTACAACTAAATGGGTATCCATTTTGTCCAGATTCAATGTATTTACAAGCTGTATTTTGTATTTTTCCTAAAAGACAAATGCAAATTTGAAAATGTAACTAACTAACTACTGTACCTTTTTAAATGCCATGTAATCTGGACCATTGGTGTTGAGTTAATCTCCACCGTTCATTGAAAAACTTGGTATGGTGCCTTGTCTATAAAAGGGCCATCATTCTCTCATTGTAACAAGTAAGATTAGATACTGAATTGCTGAGACTCTACCAAATTATGATTAATACAAAGCAAATTTTGCAAGTTGCTTGGAATTTGTGTTCTTGTGTTATCCTCTTTGGTTTTCATGGTTCATATCAATCTGAATTTAATTAGTTGTGCTTTTGCAATGATGGGTAAATGTTAAGATATCTGATGAATGCTTTGGTCCATACTATTACTGCTTGCTAATGGTAAGTTGTTGTGTATAGTTAGCTTGGGTACTGTCATCGAATATAGTTTAGTTGCATTCCACTAGTTAAGCTGCGCTATTGTCTGGGTGTTTAATGAGTGAATGCAATTTGAAAATCATAAGGATCCTTTGAAGATTGCATCATTTCTTGCAACATTGTGGGTTTCTTATCTTGGTGAAACAAGGAATGGTTTATTGAAAGTATTTGTCTATCTGTAGCATTTTACCCTATTGTGACTGTCACTTAGGATCTCTTATCCCTTCTCTCTCTCCTTTTCCTTTTGAATTTTATTTATATCAAGTTTGTTAGGTTAGGTTACAAGCAACATCTATTTTACAAATTTGTTGAGAGTATCATAGGGTTTCTGTATACATATTGCTATCATATTCTATAAACCCTGCATTTTATGTAAGACCCCTTGTTGGCACATCTAGACATACCACTGAGTCATTCCAAGCAAGCAAAGACCTCACTGTATTAACCTTGGAGTAGTCTTACCTAGGGTAGGATACTTTTCAAGAGAGGTGTGAAATCAACAATCACACCTGTGTTGCTATGTGCTAAAACACTCATCAACAGAATGCCTTAGGTGAATCATCATCTTTACTTAACTTGCATCTGGTTACCATAGGAGTACTTACTGGTTTTGACTCCATTCCAAACTTTTTCAACAATTGTTTCACATACTTAGATTGAGATATGAAGATACCTTTATCTGACTGAGTGATTTTGCAGACCTAGGAAGAAATTCATTTCACCAAACATGGACATCTCAAATTCATTCTGCATCTGATCAGCAAATGTTTTGCACATACTCTCATTTCCACCAAAAATATATCATCAACAAATACCTCAACAATTAGAATATTCTCATGATCAATCTTGAAGTAAAGATTACTGTCAGTAGTGCCTTTGCTATAACCTAGCTTTAGCAGATACTTATCTAATCTTGCATACCAGGCTCTTGGGGCTTGTTTGAGTCCATACAATGCTTTCCTTAACCTGCAGACCATACCTCTCTGATCAAACAACTAAAATCCTTCTGGTTGCTCAATGTAGACTTCTTCTAACTCTCCATTTAGAAATGCTGACTTGACATCCATTTGATAGACCTTGAAATCTTTATAAGAAACAAAAGCAAGAAATAATCTGATTACCTCTATTTTGGTTCAATCTTTTAAATCAAACAAATCTCTTCTTGATCTTCAACAATTCTTCTCCTAGTCCGAACACCTTTATTCATATCTCCTATGATCTGATCTTCAGGATGATTCATCCTTACATACCTGGGAGTTTTGGGATTTGCTTGAACTTCTATTTCTTAAGCTTGTTCCTCAACTTCTGTATTATCCTCTTGAGTCACTGGAATTTCTAGATCAATTTGGATCTGAATCTAGGTTTGAACTTGCCTTCCTTGACTATGATTTTCACCTTGATCATCTGAATCATATCCACAAGACCCGAAATGTCCTTCTTTGCTCTCATCAACTCTAACATTTTCACTTTCAACAATCTTTTTCAATCTTTTGTTAAAGCACCGATATGCCTTGCTTTGAGTAGAGTAACCTAGAAATATCCCTTCATCACTTCTTGCTTCAAACTTGCCTAGATCCTCATCTCTTTTGATATAGCACTTACTACCAAAAATTTTGAAATACTTCACAGTAGGAGGATGACCAAACCATAGTTCATAAGGAGTCTTACTAGAATTGCCTTTGATCTACACCCAGTTAAGAGTGTAGACAACAATACTCACAACTTCTTTCCAATAAACTTGTGGAACATTTGTTTCCATCATCATGGTCCTGGCAGCTTCTTGAATGGTCTGGTTCTTTCTTTCCACAACTCCATTTTGCTGAAGAGTCCGAGGAGCAGATAACTATCTTTTTATTCCTTGCTTCTTACAGAATGTATCAAACTCACCAGAGGTAAACTCTCCACCTCTGTCGGATCTCAAACGTTTTATCTTCACACCAATCTCATTCTCCACCTTGACCTTGAACACTTTGAATTTTTCAAGGGCTTCTGATTTCTCTTTCAAGAAGGTTACCCACATCATCCGGGAGTAATAATCAATCAGCAACATAAAATATCTATCTCCTTGCACACTCCTAATTCTAGCAGGACCACAAAGATTAATATGCACAAGTTCCAACAATCCACTTGATGGTTGTTCTTTACTCTTGAATGAAGTTCTATTTTATTTACCCACTTGCCATTCTCTGCACATGCTATCAGGTTTCACAAGTTTTGGAAGATCTCTCACAGCCCAAGTAGAACTTATCTTGACAATATTATCAAAATTCACATAACACATTCTCCTATGCCACAACCAAATTTGATCTGTTTGAGCAATCAAACAACTTTTACCAGAACTACTTAAATGAAAGATGTTACCTCTAGTTTGACTACCAGATGCAATTTTAGTTCCGGAGCTTTCCAAGATTCTGCATTTTCCATCCTTGAATCGGAGATCATAACTCTTGTCAACCAACTATCCAACACTAAGAAGATTATGCTTCAGTCCTTCGACATACAGAACATCGTTGGTGTTATTCTTACTATCAAAAGAGATGGATCCTCTGCCACAGATTCTATCAGCTGAGTTATCCCCAAATTTCACAATTCCACCTTCATATTTTTTAAAGCTTATAAACTTACTTTTATCACTAGTCATATGATGAGAACATCCACTACCAATCACCCATTCATCCTTTTCAACAACCTGAGCAGCCAAGGCACTTTCCACATTTGCACAACTAGCAGATTCATTAGACACCGAATCTTCTTCTTCAATAGCAATGAACATCCAATCTGTTAGATTTAGGGCAGACAACTGAGAGGGGGGGTGAATCAGTTGTCCAAAACTTTCTTCCAATTAAACACTTAAATCTACTTTGTAATTTAGCAGTATAATGATAAATCAATCATGAAAACATAATACATTAAATCAAGAGCAGAAACACATTAACACACAGGACACCAAGATTTTGACGTGGAAAACCCGGTTAAGGGAAAAACCACGGGGTGATTAACCCAAGATTGTATTCTCTGTTAGAAGAATAGAAAGAACAAAATGGCACATGCCAATTAGGGCTCACTGCCCGAGCACACTGCTCACAAGAGGCCCACTGCCTACAGGAGACACACTGTCTACAGAATAATAAGTATTACATAAATGAACTGGAGAATAGCATCTTCACCATGCTTGAATTAGTTTGATTTAAGTCCAATAATTCTACTTTGCCTTTTGCTCTCCTCCTTGCTACCACACTCACATCTCCACAAATACACCCTTTGAAATGACTTTACAACTCCTTATTTATACAAGGCATCGAGTTAGGAATAATCACCTAAGTTGGCAAACATCTATAAGAACATCCGCAAGATGTGTAATACATCCGGTCAGCCAAGCTTAGGAAGAACACCATCATCCAGAAGTTATTCTTCAATTGCAAGCTCAAACTCTAATGCGAATAACCAACACAAACTGGACACGATCCAAAGACCTCCACAAGCTTGCCTGAATCACCAAGAACATCCGCACTTCATCTGCTTACTGAAATCCTTATCTTCTTCATCCAGAACCTTAGGAACATAGTCTGTCATCATTGCCACAATGGAATAGATTCTTGAGGACCTCCCAACCACTAACCAATTGAGTTATCACTTTGCATGGATTTCCTAAACACTCCACCAAATCTGTAGAATAGGATATTGCATTTTTGGATCCCACCGGACCTTTCTGTGTCACTCTGTCACCTCTGAACACCTGCCAGAACTAGTTTTACTTGAACGGCCACAACTTCTTCAGATCTTCATGTGGACCTCTGAAATCTTTACTAGATCATCTTAAGACTCATATCTAAAAACCCTTTGAACCGCATCCTCTGATAGTCATCTTATCTTGAATTTTTGCCTTCCTGTCTTCACTATTCTTCTCTGTTTCTGATTAGGACTAATTTTCTCAATATCCTCAGCACACAGCTCATCCAATCCTTATCATCAATGCAACAGGAGTATGTTGACATCAATGACAACACCGGTTACACCCATACTTGCAACAATCTCCTCCTTTGTAATTTATGGCAACATATGATGTGAAAAACTGTTATGACCATCAAGACAAGAACTTTTCTTTACTGACACAACTCCCCTATCACCAACAACCATTCACTTGTCTTCACTTTCTTTACTGCTCCCCCTTTGATTAGCCACCACTTGTTTTTCACATGCCTTCTCTCCCCCTTTGACATCAATGGAAAAGGGCACATACTTGCAATTCCATAGTTTCACAATCATACCAACTGCTTCCCCTGAGTAGCAGCTCCCCATCATCAATCCAGACCACAAGATATGACTGTGATATCCACCAGACTGATGCACATCAGTGCACCTTAGTTCATCATCGGAGGGGTAATAACCCCTAACTTCTCCCTGAGGTACTCAAAAGAGTCCTTAGGTAGAGGTTTAGTAAAGATATCTGCAATCTAATCCTTGGAAGGCACAAACTCCAATCTGACTTCATTCTTGTTTACTTGCTCTCTCAGAAAGTGAAACTTGATAGATGTATGCTTGGTCTTTGAATGCAATACTGGATTCTTAGATATATTTATTGCACTTGAATTATCACAGAAGATTGTGATAGGTTCCTCATACTCCACTCTGATGTCTCTTAACATTTACTTCATCCACAAAACTTGAGTGCAACTACCTGCTGCTGCAATATATTCTGCTTCTGTAGTGGACAGAGATATTGCCTCTTGTTTCTTGCTTAGCCAAGAAACCAATCTCTTTCCCAAAAAGAATACTCCACCACTGGTACTCTTCCAGTCATCCACATCTCCTGCCCAATCCGCATCTGTATATGCATGAAGAGAGAAACCATGATCTCTGGAATACCATAATCCATACTCAACTATTCCTTTTAGATATCTAAAAATCCTCTTGATTGCCATGACATGCGATTCTCTAGGATCAGCTTGAAATCTAGCAACAAGACCCACAACATTCATAATGTAAGGTCTAGTTTGAGTGAGATACAACAATCCTCCGATCATTGACCTGTACTTTTTCTGATCAGCCTTAGGAGAGTCATCATCTTTGCCCAATTTACATCTGGTTGCCATGGGAGTATTCATTGGTTTTGAGTCTTCCATCCCAAATTTCTTCAACAATTCTTTCACATATTTGGTCTGAGAAATGAATATTCCTTTCTTTGTTTGAGTGATTTGTAGACCTAAGAAGAAATTCATTTCCCCAAGCATGGACATCTCAAATTCACTTTTCATTTGATTTCTAAAAGTTTTACACATACTATCTCTTCCTCCAAAAATGATATCATCAACAAACACTTCAACAATCAAGATGTTTTCATGATCAATTTTGAAATACAAATTACTGTCAGCAGTACCTTTGTTGAAACCAATCTTCAAAAGATGCTTATCCAATATTTCATACCAGGCTCTTGGGGCTTGCTTTAGTCCATACAGTGCTTTCTTCAACTTACAGACCATATCACCATGATCAGACAATTGAAATATTCGGTTGCTCAATGTACACTTCTTGTTCCAAGTCACCATTCAGGAATACAGACTTGACATCCATTTGATATACTTTGAAATCCTTGAAAGTAGCAAAAGCAAGAAATAATCTGATTACTTCAATTCTTGCCACCGGAGCAAAAGTTTCTTCAAAATCAACTCCTTCAATTTGAGAGTACCCCTTGCAGACCAATCTGGTTTTATTTCTGATTACTTCACCAACTTCATTTAGTTTGTTCCGGAAGACCCATTTGGTTCCAATCACATTCTTGTTTCTAGGTCTGGGAACAATATCCCAAGTGTGATTTTTCTTAATTTGCATCAGCTCTTCCTCCATTGCTTTAGTCCAATTTTCATCATTGCAAGCTTCATTCACTGTCTTAGGTTCAATCTTTGAAATCAGACAATACTCATCTGAATCTTGAGCAATTATCCTTCTTGTTTGTACACCTTTGCTTTTATCACCTATGATCTGATCTTTAGAGTGGTTCAGTCTTACATACCTGGGAACTTTGGGAGTTTCTTGCACTTCTAATTCTTGATCAGGCTCATTGAAACTCATCTCTTCTTCCTGATTTACCAGATCAGTTTGAATCTAAATTACAGAAGGGGCTTGGGCTCCTTGAATCATCACACCATTTTGATCATCTTCATCATATTCATAAAACCTTGATGGTTTCTCAATTCCTTCATCAACCTTTACATTTGTACTTTCTATAATCTTTCTCAGTCTCTTGTTATAACACCGGTATGCTTTGCTTTGAGTAGAGTAACCCAAGAATATTCCTTCATCACTTCTAGCATCAAACTTGCCTAGATCTTCATCTCTTTTGATGTAACATTTGCTACCAAAGACTCTGAAATACCTCACAGTAGGAGTGATGCCAAACCAAAGTTCATAAGGAGTCTTACTGGTATTGCTTCTGATTTGAACTCAATTGAGAGTATAGACTGCAGTGCTGACAACTTCTCTCCAATAGATCTGAGGAACATTTGCTTCCATCATCATTGTCCTAGATGCTTCCTGGATGGTCTGGTTCTTTCTCTCCACTGCTCCATTCTGCTATGGAGTCCTAGGAGCATACAACTATCTTTTTATTCCATGTTTCTCACAGAATTCTATGAACTCACCGGATGTGAATTCTCCGCCTCTATCAGACCTAAGACACTTTAATTTTAATTTGGTTTCATTCTCTACCATAGCCTTGAATATTTTAAATTTCTCAAGAGCTTCTGATTTCTCTTTTAGAAAAGTTACCCACATCATCCGGGAGTAGTCATCAATTAGTAACATGAAGTATCTATCACCTTGCACACTCCTGATTCTTGCCAGACCACATAGATCAGTATGAACTAAGTCTAATAATTCGATAGAAGATTGTTTCTTGCTTTTAAATGAGACTCTGCTTTGTTTTTCCGACTGACATTCTTTGCATAAACTATTTGTAGGTTTTACCAGTTTTGGAAGATCTCTTACTGCCTGAGTATTGCTTATCTTGATGATATTATCAAAATTCACATGACACATTCTCCTATGCCATAACCAACTCTGATCAATTTGCACAAATAGACAACTTTTACTAGTACCAACTAAATGGAAGATATTACCTTTTGTTTGAGTACCGGATGCAATCTCTATTCCGAAACTTTCAAATATCTTGCATTTTCCATTCTTGAAATGGAGAGCATAGCCTTTGTCCACCAACTGTCCAACACTGAGAATATTGTGCTTCAATCCTTCAACATATAGTACATTACCGGTTTTGTTCCTTCCATCAAAAGAAATAGTTCCTCTACCTCTAATTCTACCAGCAGAATTATCACCAAATTTTACCACTCCTCCTTCATACCTTTCTAAATCTATGAACTTATTTTTGTTACCTGTCATATGGTGAGAGCATCCACTGTCAATGACCCAATCATCTTTTTTTTCAACTTGGACAGCCAGAGCTCTTTCTACAACTTTATGATTGGCAGATTCAAAGGGCATTGGATCTTCTTCCTTGATGGCAATAAACACCCAATCACTTCCGGATTTGTTTCCTTTCTCTGATTCATCATCTGTTACTCCTTCATTATCATCTTCTTCATGCACATAGTAACAATTTTTTTGGAACCTTAATCTGTTAGGATTTGGCCTTGAAAATCTTTCTAGACATTTTGAGGCAAAATGACCAATCTTATTGTAGTTAAAACACTTAAAAGACAATTTTCCTTCATACTTACTAGATCCTCTTGGTAGTCTTTTTGCAATAAGAGCTTCAAGTTGAGCAGTTTCTGCTTCCTCTTCTTCCAGGTCTTTTCTTGCTTTTTCATACCATAAAAGTTTCCTTGAAGAGTTCTCTCTCGGATCAAACCTTTGTTTACCTTTTACAAAGGCACTAGCTTTGAATGCAGATTTAATCTTGGAAGGGGCATCTCCAAACTCGGTCATTTCAAATGCAACCAATTTACTAGCCAATTGATCTCTTGTGACAGTTGTATGGGCTCTGAATTCTTCAATGACAACAACCTTGATTTTATAAGAAGCAAGAAGGGATCTAAGAATTTTACCAACAATTTCATCTTCATCCAAGACTCCACCAATACATCTAATTCCACAAACAAGCTCATTTACTCTTGGCATAAAAGTAGTGATATTTTCATCTTCTCTCATCTTCATATTTTCAAATTTCCCTTTCAGACTCTGTAGTCTTGCACATTTAACATACTTGTCTCCTTCATGCAGAAGTTCTAGTTTTTCCCAAATCTCAAAAGCAGTTGGTAGGTCAACAACATTTGAAAGCTCTGAATCAGATAATGCACTTAGAAGAGCTTCTATAGTCTGCAGATTGTTTTCAGCATCTGTGATTTCATTTGGGGCTTTCGGGCCACCCTGTGGAGGAGTATACTTCATTGAAGCCATGGTCCAGTACTGCATTCCCATCAAAGATTAAAATTGGTTCCATCAAACTTCAGACTATCCTTCTTGTAGGATGACATCCTGGATCTCCTCAAGCGGTTAAGCTCTTTTAGAGGAACTTGACTCTGATACCAATTGTTAGATTTAGGGCAGACAACTGAGAGGGGGGGTGAAGCAGTTGTCCAAAACTTTCTTCCAATTAAACACTTATATCCACTTTGTAATTTAGCAACATAATGATAAATCAATCATGAAAACATAATGCATTAAATCAAGAGTAGAAACACATTAACACACAGGACACCAAGATTTTGATGCGGAAAACCCGGTTAAGGGAAAAACCATGGGGTGATTAACCCAAGATTGTATTCTCTGTTAGAAGAATAGAAAGAACAAAATAGAACATGCCAATTAGGGCTCACTGCCCAAGCACACTGCTCACAAGAGGCCCACTGCCTACAGGAGACACATTGTCTATAGAATAATAAGTATTACATACATGAACTAGAGAATAGCATCTTCACCATGCTTGAATCAATTCCATTTAAGTCCAATACTTCTGCTCTGCCTTTTGCTCTCCTCCTTGCTACCTCACTCACATATCCACAACTACACCCTTTGAAATGACTTTACAACTCCTTATTTATACAAGGTATCGACTTAGGAATAATCATCAAATTCGGCAAACATCTATAAGAACATCCGCAAGATGTGTAATACATCCGGTCGGCCAAGCTTAGGAAGAACATCATCATCCAGAAGTTATTCTTCAATTGGGAGCTCAAACTCTAATGCAGATCACCAACACGAACTGGACATGATCCAAAGACCTCCACAAGCTTGCCTGAATCACCAAGAACATCCGCACTTCATCTGCTTACTGAAATCCTTATCTTCTTCATCCGGAACCTCAGGAACACAGTCTGTCATCACTATCAAAATGGAATAGATGCTTGGGGATCTCCAAACCACTAAGCAATTGAGTTATCACTTTGCATGGACTTCCTAAACACTCCACCAAATCTACAGAATAGGATATTGCATTTTCAGATCCCATCAGACCTTTATGTGTCACTCTGTCACCTCTGAACAACTGCTGAAACTAGTTTTACTTGAATGGCCACAACTTCTTCAGATCTTCATGTGGACCTCTAAAATCTTTACTGGATCATCTTAAGACTCATATCTACAAACCCTTTGAACCACATCCTCTGATAGTCATCTTATCTTGGATCTTTGCCTTCCTGTCTTCACTGTTCTTCTCTGTTTCTGATTAGGACTAATTTTCTCAATATCCTCAGCACACAGCTCATCCAATCCTTATCATCAATGCAACAAGAGTATGTTGACATCAATGACAACACCGGTTAGGCCCATACTTGCAACACAATCATCTTTAGTGGGACCTCCATGATCAGATTCATCATCTGTGACTCCTTCTCTAGCTTCTTGGACATAGTAACATTTCTTCTGCCTTTTATATTTGTTAGGGTTTGGCTTTGAAAATTTCTCCAGACATCTTGAGGCAAAATGACCAATCTTATTACAGGAAAAACATTTAAATGGCAACTTTCCTTCATACTTACCGGATCCTCTTGGCATTCTTTTTGCAATAAGAGCTTCAAGTTATGTAGTCTCAATTTCATCATCTTCAAGATCCTTCCTTGCTTTCACAAATCTGTTTGATTTTCCTGAAGAGCTTTCACCCAGATCATATCTTTGTTTCCCATATATACTGGCCTTAAATGCAGATTCAGACTTAGGAAGAGAATCACCAAACTCACTCATTTTAAATACTGAAAGCTTACCAACTAACTGATCCCTTGTAACAGTTGTCACTGTCCTGATTTCTTCAATGGCAACAACTTTATGTTTATATGCTGTAGATAAGGATCTGAGCACTTTGGCAACAATCTCTGATTCTTCCAATACTCCACCAGCATTCTTGATACCGGTTACAAGTTCATTTACTTTCTGCATGTAGGAAGTAATGTTTTCATCTTCACTCGTCATCAACCTTTCGTACTTACCCTTTAGGCTCTGTAGCTTGGCAGATTTTTGTTGGAATCAAGGTAGACAACTGAGAGGGGGGGTGAATCAGTTGTCCCAAACCTTCCTCTTATTAATTACTTAAATCCTTCTTGTAATTTAGCAGCATAATCATAAATTAATCATGGAAATGTAATGCAATCATTCAAGAGTAAAAACACATTAACACATATGACACCAAGATTTTGACGTGGAAAACCCAGTTAAGGGAAAAACCACGGGGTGACTAACCCAAGATTGTATTCTCTGTTACAAGAATAAAAGGAACAAAATGGCACATGCCAATTAGGGCTCATTGCCCGAGCACACTGCTCACAAGAGGCCCACTGCCTACAGGAGACACACTGTCTATAGAATAATAAATATTACATACTTGAACTGAAGAATAGCATCTTCACCATGCTTGAGTCAATTCCATTTAAGCCCAATACTTTTTCTCTGCTTTTCACACTTTTCCTCTCACCACACTCTCATCTCCACCAAGATACTTTTGAAATGACTTCACAACTTCTTATTTATACAAGACATTTGACTTTGGGATTGTAGACACCTAAAAATGTCTTTTACCACCAAACTGACTCCCGACATCCCTAAACATATCAATTTCCCTTCTAATCCATTAATTAAATTTTTATTTAATTAATTATCCCTTCATCGTCTAATTTTTTATCATTTTATCTCCAACAATTGAATTAATTTTATTAATTCAATAGTTCAAGCCTTAGCCAATTGATTTAATAAATATGCAATATTTATTTGGTCAATTTTGCTCTCCTCACTAAATCTAATTAATTAGCTAAATCATGTTTAACTAATTAATTCAGCCTATTAATTGACCTATCCCTACACTAGGCAATTAAATAGCTATTATTTAATTGCCTGCCCTAGCCTACCTCATCCTAGCCCTAGGATTAATTAAATAAAACTTATATTTAATTAATCCTAACCTCTCATTTGGGTGGTCAAACCTAGATTAACACCCTTCACCACATCCTCCAAATAAAAAATTGAAATATATCCACATAAGTCAATTTTTTATTTAAATATATCCCACATCACAATTAATTCCTCTTACAACCCCTTACCACCCCCATACCTCATTTATCTCCACTTATTCCCAAATGAATTTTTAATTCATTTTACATTCCCCATATGAATCTTTAATTCATAAATATTCCATTTCACCCATACTCATTTAATTCCTCTTTTCCCCAAAATTAATAAAAGATTTACTTTTATTCCTAGCCCTCCATTCCTCCAAGATCAAATCTGGGCCCTCCACATCACTTTCATCCTCCACCATTGATCTTCCAAACCAATCTCTACCCTGGGATCAAAATCCCTCCAAAATCTCTATAAATACAACATCTTTCAACCCATTTGGGGATCCAAATTTTATGTAATGTTACCATGCCCAAATATCTATTGAGCTAATTAGTGAGTTGTCTTTGAGATAGCATTTCACATTTGAAATCAATTAGGGTATATCTTATCTAGGAGCTCTTGGGTGCAAAGTTCCTCTCCCTTTGATGAGATTGGGTTTTCATGTCTAGGTATAACTCTTTGTTTGTTATGCATTTAGTTTATGTTTTTACCTTGATTTGATTTTCTTAATCTACATTGGCATGCCCAGTGGGACCCATAAGGTCCAAATATAATCTATTTTTGTGATTTTTTGTGTTAGAGACGTGTTTTTGCAGGTCTGGCGCTATCTACCATGCGCAGTGGTGCTATCTTTGGCATGTATTGGCGCTATTTACTTTTTTAGCGCTATCTGACAAAGCACATTTCTCTCCTAAAATCTTACTCACACATTCACCTAACATTTGTTCTTCCTGCTACCTTTTTTTGGTCTACCCGCTCTCTATTTTTTTAGGAATCTTGGGCAAAGAGGGGGAGGTTATGTCAAAATTTTCCTAAAAGAACAAACACATGTTTTGGCATTTATTTGTCCTGCTTTCCATTCTATCAGGCTAACCAAACTAACAAGTTCTTTGTCTTTGCAGTTTAACCCTTTATTTTGGTTAGGAAGACCTCTATTTTGCAGGATAGACATGTTCAGACACGTATTAGCGCTATCGGCACCCAGAGTGGTGCTATTTTTGACTGTGACTGAACCCCTCGACCGCGTGTGCAGTAGCACATTGTCATACCCATATTAGCGCTATCTAGTTTTCTAGTGCCTTTTGTATCATATATTAGTGCTATTTAGTGTTGTAGTGCTTTTTGTATAATATTTTAGCGCGAACTTGTATTCTGGCATGGTCTGTATCATTTATTGGTGCTATTTGTTAAATCATCGCTATTTGTCTAGGGTGTCCGGTGTTCTATCAATTTCTATCAAGTAGTGCCATTGTTGTCCGCAGTGGCGCCATTATATATCTATTTTAGTGCTATTTTCAGAGACTAACTTTGCATTATGTGCAGGGACTGACAAGTTGTTTGTAGGTCATCACCATCATTTTGCAGACACTAACAAGTTTTTGCAGGGTGTTTTATCTTTAGTTTAATACGAACATTTCAATTGGAACTTAAAATGAACCCTTGCATGTTACCTTAGACAAACATTTCGATTTGGTACAATAAAATTGATCAACAACCAAACAATCAAATCTTTGAGTGTGTGCATTAGCTTAGAAAATATTTGAATTTGGTGTTCTAAAATTCACAAGTGCTTGCCAACAACTATTAAGACATTTTGATTTTGGGCTTTAAAAAGAACTACAAAGTGCATCAATGAACTCATTGGATTAAAAAGAACAACATCCTGCATTCTTCACTCATATAAACAAGAAAATCAATCTAATTTGTGTGAAGTGTTTTCATGATTTTGTTTGTGGTGTGAGAAAGTGTATGCTTTTCCCTCACACCATTGGTGACCTTGGGAATCAAAAGTTTTTCACGACACTTGCACAAATCACCCCCAACATAATCTAAAGAACTAAAATGAACCTTGTTTAATGTGATGCAAGCACCAAGAATACGTATGCTCTCCCCTCACATCTTTGTTTGAACTTGGGGATCAAAAGTATTTTTGTGGTTGTGTTGCTTTTGTTAATCCTTAGAGGGCCTACCACCCCGCTTCGAAAGGTGGGAACGACCCAAGCGGCAACAAGCTAAAGCCAAGCTCTTTCAAGCCGCTATATAAAATAAGGTGTTTGTGACGAAAGTCATAAACAACAGGTGTTGTTGTGTTATACCGACAGCCAACCTCCCCCAAAACCCTCCAAGGCCTAACTCTTGGAGGTTGGGAGACTCCACAACAGAGAGTAGCACTGTCGTATGTATAACCACCTGAACGAAAGCACTTACTACGAACCTTTGTTTTAGCCAGCCCAAAACCCTCTATTTGTTGATGCAGAAGGGAAACATTTGAAGCGGCCCCGATTCATGCGATTCTTAGCCGAGGTAGCAGGGACAATCCCAAGGTTTGGTGAGGGACAAGCCTTCGTGGAAACCTGGATCTTGGTATGCGTGAGAAGTGTGTGCTATTGTAAGGAGCAGCCGATGCTACCAAGATCGTAGAGCTACCCGCTTTGAATAGGCGTAGCTAGGGGATTCAACAAATATTGTCATATCTTCACCTTAGGTTGTGCAAAGTACTTGTTCAACAAAATCACACGTCTTTTCACAAACAAAAAAATCTTGGTTATTGTGTGTTATTGTGCTTAAATTGTTTTCAAACAAACTTGCCAAGAGACAATGAGAATCATTTGATTAAACTTCAATCAAAACAAAATCCAAATTTGCCACCAAAATCTATCTTTTTCAAAGCCTTGACCAACACTGCTCAGCGCCATCTCTATCTGCTTTTGGTGCCATTTCACCTGTGGATTGACGCTATTTGCAGATTGATTTGCCTGAATCTAAGACCCATTCAGTTGTAATCTTTAGGACATGCTATGCCATAATCCATACTCACCTTCCAAAAATCCGTCAGTACCCCATCTATTTTCTCCTCAAATTTTTCAAATCATACCTTCATTTTGACCTTAGAGAATCAATCACTATCATTGTTGGACCTTTTGCTATATCAAATCCACTCATCCTCATTGATCTCTGTATACCTTTTTGGACCAAAAAATCCTTGTCACAAGAAATCATTCCAAAATCCAAAAAAACACATCCAAAATCTTCCAAATCAAAACACCCATCGAAAAATCATCAACCAAAACCTCGTCATCCCTTTGAGCCAAAGCTAGATCTAGATTTTGTCATTCACATAATATTTTGCTTGGAGGGTCATTAGTCAACTTTTCAAGTGAAATAATCATCCCTCTTTGTGTAAGGTCATTAGTCTACCCCAAACAAAGAGAAACATCTATTTGTGCGACACAAATCTAGATCTTACCTAAGCTCAATTTGTTGACCATCAAATCCTTTTGAAAAACATCATCCTAATCTCTCATATCGAACATCAAAATCAAACATCAAAAATCTCTTCAAGCAAACATCATCCATCATCTACCTTTTAGTCCAAATTTGTGCAAAAAGTCAATACCGTCCATTCTTATCACCCCTAGGTTAACATCTTTTTGAAAAACCTATCAATCTTTCATCGCACTACAATCACCCCTTCATCTTCTTACCACATCCATCTTTGGGTCCAACAATTTAATCCAAATTCTCTAAGGTCTCCATCTCCATTTCACTCCACCTCAAAATCAAATCCATACACGTACATGCCCATAACTAGATCACAACACAAAAAGAATCAAGAAATGGCAGAATCCTTACAATATGGCGGTATAGGAATGCCTAACACCAACAACAACATACCCATCAACCAAACACACAATCTACCTATGGTCTTCCAAATCCCAACATACAATCCTAATGAAAACCCCTTCCATTTTTTGAAACCACCACCACCACCACCACCACCCACCATGTCCCAAGATGATCAAGATGTCTTGAACTTTACACAAGACGCCGATAACATGGACATGCTTGACAAAGTCCTAAGGTCGGATCCAAATAGATATCTTAACTATCTCCTCAAAATTGGTGCCCAACCACCCCATAACACGACATCATCCCAACCATCCAACTCTAGCATCAATCCTACCACATCAAACACCCATACATCTACATCAAACACCCAACTTATCATCTCACAAACATCAACTCCCACCATATCTACCACCACCACAAGCTCTAACGCTACCACATCTACAATTCCCACAAATGTCTCCAATCCTACCACTCCCCAATCCGTCACCACATCCACTATCACAACTAATGTAACCTCTTCTGTCCCACAAATCACCTTAGGCATCCAAGGGAACCTCATGCATACAAGTACCTCCATGAGTGTGCCTCCACCCAACCCTCAAACCATAGCTTATCTAAGGCAATTATTCTCACAACCACCTTATAATACGACCAACTCATCCCACGTCCACCCATCTAACGCCAATCCGTCCAATGTCACATATCTACAAAACCCCGTAGCATCATCAAATCAACATAATCCCAACCCCCAAATACCCCCACACATTCTCCAACAACTCTACGCTCACCAACAACATCTTGCACAACTCAATCAAAACACCACCCCACAATATCAAAACATGACCTCCCAAAACCTTCAACATCAAACCCCACCTAACCTCCAACACATCATCCATCAACAACCCTACACACTCCAACCACAACCAACACAGGATCTCACAACAGTTGTACATGCCTTGATCCACAAGGTAGACGACATGAAAACTGGGGGCAAGCGCAAGTACTATTCCTTTGAGGATATTTACCTTTATCCATTTGATCGAACATTGTACATGCCCCCTTTCCCCAAGAATTTTGAAACACACAAATTCAAAAAATACAAGGGAAAGGGAGACACTAGGGATCATCTTAGGGAGTTCTACATTGCTTGCTTAGAAGTCTCAAATAACGATACCTATCTAATGAGACTATTTCCAAGAAGCCTCGGCGGTCAAGTCACTAAGTGGTTCGTACATCTTCCCCCATGCATTAGGTCTTTCCCTGAGCTTGAGGAAAAATTTGTAAACCATTTCTCCTACAACTTTGAGCACGAAATATCTATGACAGACCTTTGCAACACAAAACAAAAAAGTGGAGAATCCTTTGCTTCCTTCTTGCAGAGGTGGAGAAGCTTAGCAAGCAAACTCCCATGGCCAATCCCTGAAAAACAACTTGTCACCATGTTTGTGACCAACCTCAATCAGGAAATAAGGTTCCATTTAAAAATCCTTTGTGCGTCTACCTTTGAGGAAGTCATCGACAAAGGTACTACCATCGAACGGGCCCTCATCGCCAAGGGCTCTATCAAATTGTATGACTACAGATCCAACAACAACAACAACAACAACAACAACAACAACAACAACAAACCCCATATCCACCCCCCCAATACAAACAACAACGCCAACATGCAATCAAATGACAAGCCACGCTATTGGGGGAAGAATAAGAACACTTTGAATGACGGCATCACGGATGTGAAAGCCGTCCAACATGTACAAAATCAAACACCTACACATACATATACTGCCAATGTAAATAACCCAAGGGGGCAAACTAAGCAAAACAAACCTTGAAGGCAATTTACACCCTTAGGGGAACCCATCAAGGACATCCTCGACAGATGTTTCAAGAAAGGTTTGATCACCTGTTAGACCATGTCAAGAGAATGAGCTCAAAGCTGCGTGGTACAAAGAAAATGACTATTGCGTATACCACCGCATTGTGGGCCACAAAGCCACTGACTGCAGGAAACTAAAGGATTGCGTCCAAGATCTCATAGATCAAAATCAAGTCAACCTTGATCAAAATACCCAACCATCGCCAAATGCCAATCTCGGAGCTTACAAGGATCCACTACCCAACCATAATAAAGCCTCCTCATCCAATCAAGCATACAACATCACCCCACCTCCCGCATCATATGACTCTATCGTAGGGCAGATAGAGCCATCATCTCACCATGTCAACACAATCACCATTCAGGCACAAGCACCCGATTGCGCTGTCACAACCCATCGTGGCCGTGTATCCATCCGTACAGCCCCTACCATTGAACAAACACCTGCATCCACATTAGATTCCCTACCCCCTCATCCAACCACACGTCCATCACCTACCAATCAGTACAACCTCCTAGAAGATCTAGGAAAGACCCTTGCACAAATATCCATACTTGAGCTACTCCACACATCCCCCCTTCACAAAAAAAATCCTCGACAAAGCACTCTTGGAAACTCAAGTTCCCGCCAACTTGAATGTGACTCAATTCTAAGTCATGGTAAGACATATCACTGCATCGCATCATCTCACATTTTCAGAAAAGGATCTTCCCACTTTTGAACACCTACACAACGACACCTTACACATTGAAGTCCATATCCACAAGCACATAATCAAAAGAGTCTTAATAGATGGTGGCTCTGGCCTAAACATATGCACTCTTAAATTATTAAAACACTTGGGATACTCAGATGTGGTTGTAGACACCAGTGAGTGCATCACAATCAAAGGGTATGATGACACTGAACGGTTATCTGAAGGCACCATCAAGCTCCCTATTCAAGTGGGACAGAAAATACTGGAAACAAAATGTCAGGTCCTTGATCTTGACCTCCCCTACAACATTTTTCTCAGCCGACCATGGATCCATGCCATGCAAGCGGTCCAGTCTACATTCCATCAATGCCTCAAATTCCCTCACAACGGCATGGAGTAACCATCTACGCCGATCCCCGCCCCTTCCAATATTGCAGTTTCTTGGAAGGACATGACCACACCTTCTGCCCATACAACAAAGCCACCACCAAAGCCAACCCAACAGCTTCCACCTCATACATCGACCCCGCCAACATTGCCACCACTTCATCCCAAACACCACCACCGCCCGAGGTCAAGATCAAGCTCAGTGACATGGGATGTGGGGAATACGACCTGCACGGTACCTTTTGTGTGGGCACATTACCCAATCCTAAAACGTTTGGCATCCCAAAGACAGAAGTAGCCAACACAGTCGTCATCAAGTGTAAACCATCACCCATCTTTGAAAAGAAACATCTCTTGGATTAGGATGTGCTCGAAGATATCTCATCCTGGCTATATAAGGATGAAGAATCTAAGCAAGAAGCTCCCACCATACCAACATAAATCTATGGTAAAGGGTCTAAAATTGTCAAAAACATGGGTTATAAAGGAAAAGGTGGAGTCTTCCTTCATGAACAGGGGATCGTGGAACTAGTCCAAGCGACAAGAAATCCCTACACTCAAGGGTTAGGATATGGTCAACAACAACGTATGCTCACTACCGGTGAATGTTAACTTAGCCAAGGTCGCTATTGTCTCCCTTGAAGTCGACAATGTCAACGAAACGGGCCATCAAGACTCCTTTAGTGACTTTGCCGATTTCTTTGACTCATCCATATGCACCATCTACACAGTCACCACCCTAGCCTCGTCATCCAATGACTTACCACTTGTATACCCAGACCTCATAGACTGGGACCAACGGGGACCTCCTATCTTTGACGTAGCACCAAACGATGAGGCCATCATTGAAATGATGGGGGTTAGAGATCACTTCCCCCTTGGAGATCACAGAGCAGGATACATCATGGAACTTGATACACATGCCTATTTCAGGGAGACAACCCCTACTTCCAGTCATAAAAACATAAAAATCAAACATGGATCTGATGGTGAAAACTATTCTGCAGTAGTGTCAGATCCCATAAAAGTAAAAACAAAGGACATATCTCCTGGTGAAAACCTCCATGAGGCGCTAGGAGATGGAAGCATGGGCCTTCTAGAGATAGACAAGGTTTATCCAGATAGGTCACCCATCCTGGTAGAGCCAGCCCAAGAGATGAACCTTGGGATGGAAGAAGAGCCGAAAATCACTTTCAGGGCAGAATCTCTCAGCACAGTAGAGCAAGAAAAATTCCTAGCATTATTCAAATGCATAAATCACAATTTTGCGTGGACCTATGCAGACATGCCAAGGCTAGATCCCGCTTTGGTTGTCCACCACCTGGCAGTATGCCCTGATGCGAAACCAGTAAAGTAGAAGCTTAGAAAAATGAACCCCCAGGTGGCCCTACTAGTCAAAGCAGATCTAAAGAAACTACTAGATGTTGGGTTCATTCACCCAATTGATTATCCCGAATGGGTTTCTAACCTAGTACCAGTAGCCAAACCAGATGGCTGAATCCATTGTTGTACTGACTTTCAAGATCTCAACAAAGCTTGCCCAAAGGATGACTTCCCGTTGCCTAACATTGACATGATAGTGGATCTCACAGCAGGACACGAGATGCTATCCCTAATGGATAGATTTTCACGATACAGCCAAATCTAGATCACAGAAGAGGACCAACATAAGACAGCCTTCATATGTCCATGGGGGACATACTGCTGGGTGGTAATGTCATTCGGTCTAAAGAATACTAGAGCCACGTATCAAAGAGACATGACTGTCATCTTCCATGATCTTTTCCACCACATCATGGAAGACTATGTGGATGACTTGCTAGGGAAATCAAAGACAAGGGAGGAACACCTTGATGTATTGGCAAAAATCTTTGACCGACTAGAGCAATACAATGTTCGCCTAAATCCAAAGAAATGTGTCTTCGGGGTCACCTCAGGAAAACTTTTGGGATACATAGTCTCCATTAGAGGAATCGAGGTAGATCCTGCAAAGGGAAAGGCCATCACTGAAATGCCTCCTCCAAAAACACTAAAACAACTAAGAAGTCTGCAAGGAAAACTCTAGTCTATTCGTCGGTTCATTGCTTAACTGGCCAATAAATGTCAACCATTCTAGCATCTACTTTGAAAAGATACAACTTTTGTCTGGAACACTTAGTGTCAAGTTACCTTCGACCAGCTCAAAGATTATCTAGCCAATCCCCCTATTCTAACTCCACCGAGGCAAGGAGAACCCCTCTTGTTATATATCTCAGCCATAGAGATAGCTATTGGAGCCTTACTAGCACAACACGATGAACAAGGAAAGGAAAGAGCCATCTATCACATCAGTCACACTTTGATATCCTATGAGGTCAACTATACACCAATTGAATGAACATGTCTAGCCCTAGTTTTTACTTCACAAAAACTACGACACTACATGCTCAATCACAAAACCAAGCTCGTCGCCAAGATCGATCCAATCAAGTACCTACTAAACAGAGTTGCTCTTACTGGGAGAATGGCAAAGTGGGTCATGATTCTCATTGAATTTGACATTGAATACACTGAGAGAAAGGCCATCAAAGGATCGGTTATCGCTGATCAACTAACTGAAGCACCCATTCCTGCAGAACATCCTACACTGGAAGAATTCCCTGACGAAGCCATCTTGAATATAACACCGGCAACAGAAACATGGAAAATGTACTTCGATGGATCATACACACACAGAGGCTCAGGGGCAGGCATCCTATTTGTTACCCCTCAAGGTGACACAATCCCCAAGTCATTCAAAATCACATTCCCATGTACCAACAATGTGGCAGAATATGAGGCCCTTATCACAGGTCTCTAAATGGCAATCAAATGGAAAATTGAGAAGCTGACAGTGTATGGAGATTCTCAACTGGTCATCCGACAAGTAAACAATGAGTACAAGACCAAGGATGATAAGCTACTACCTTATAAGAAGATGGTCGATGAATTTAAGGACTATTTTGATGACATCCACTTTGAGTAGATCCCAAGGCTAAACAACAAAGCTGTAGATGCCATGGCCACCATCAGATCCTTGGTTGACATGAAGAAAGACAGCAAGAAGTGTGAGTTCCTAATAGAAGAACTCCCTATCCTAGCATATAATGTTCCTTAATCAAAACTAGTGTGCGAAGTCATTGGTCCCCTATCCCCATGGTATCAAGAAACCTACCTATACCTCCACGATAACATCATCCCTCCTAACCTATCCACCTCACAACGAAAATCTTTCATCCGCCGAGCCTCCCGCTTCACCCTTGTAGGAGATAACCTATACAAAAGGAGTCATGAAGGCACGCTTTTACGATGTTTAGACTCTAGGGAAGCTGAAGTGGCCTTGCAAGAGGTACATGTAGGTATTTGTGGGGCACATTCAAGTGGACCTGCTCTTGCTAAAAAGATCCTGAGGACCGGATACTATTGGCCAACCATGGAACGAGACTCCTACCGATTTATCAAAAAATGCCTACCATGTCAACAGCATGGAGATCTCATTCATGCACCAGCACAAGAATTGCAACCAATCACGACATTGTGGCCTTTCTCATAGTGGGGACTCGACCTCGTAGGCAAAATACATCCACCATCATCCAATGGCCATAAGTTCATCATAATAGCTACCGAATACTTCATTAAGTGGGTGGAAGCAGTACCACTCACCTTCACCACTGGCACCCAGATATCCAAGTTCATCCTCCATTATATCATATGTCATTATGGTATCCCTCATTCCATCATCACCGACAATGGAAAGCCATTCAAGAACCAAGAAGTTCGCACTTTGTGCAAAAAATTCAAAATCAAACACCACTTCTCCACCCCATATTACCCTTAAGGAAACGGTCAAGCAGAGGCTTCAAATAAAACCATCCTCTGCATTCTAGAGAAGATAGTCAATGAAGCTGGCCATGACTAGCACCTCCAACTCAACCCTGCCCTATGGGCCTATCACAGAAGCATCCGTACCCCCACAGGAGCCACTCCATTTTCCCTAGTCTTTGGATTTGAAGCCATTTTACTTATTAAGGTCGAGCTCCCATCTCTAAGGGTATCCCTGCAAAACATAATCAATGATGAGGAATACCGAGTCGCAAGGTTGCATCAGCTAGAATTACTGGATGAGAAACGTCTGAATGCGTTGAACCACCTGTAAGCCTATCAAAATCGCCTCAGGAGAAGGTATAACAAGGGAATCAGAAAATGAAAATTTGAAGTAGGTGACCTTGTCCTTATGGAGAATCAGAAAAACTTGCAAGAGTGCCCTAAGAAAGGAAAGTTTGAACCCAATTGGTTAGGGCCCTATGTCATCACAGCTAGCTATGGATCAGGAGCATACCGGCTTGCAACACCTGAGGGGCAGCCTCTGGAGGAGCCGATGAACATTCTACATCTAAAGAAATTCTACACATAACCCATCGAATACCCCAATCAAAAAATCAAGAAAAAATCTGGGTGCAATAAAAACTTCCAATGGTGAAAATCACCTCGGTGACGCCTTGGATAAGTACCATGGTGAAAACCTGTTTCAGGCGCCATGTGTAGTGGCTGGTTCTACCATCTAATAAGTCCTCTTTCCGTCACAACACTCCATATCACACATATCCCATGGCTTGGAATTCTGAAACATCAAGTCCTATCACCCAACCCGCACTATCCCATCCCAAGGCTAAGTCATGGAACAAGGATCCTTGTAAGCTCCCTTTTGTACAGCTGAAAATCGAAAAAACCAAAAATAATAGAAAATCAAAAAACTAAAAACAATAGAAAATCAAAAAATCCAAAACAATCCTTCAAATCACTACCAATCACCCCCATACATCGATCTCTCCCATCCATCAATCCTCACCATAACATCCATCCTGAACCATTCCCACATCATCAAGTCATGCTAGAACTACATATTCATTTCACCCACATCTTGAAAGTACCTTGCTCCCGTGGACATAGGGTATGTAGGCAGTCTAGAATACAAAGGAAGTTTCCAGTACTTAGGTACCTAAGATGCACCGATCCAACCCATTTGGATGTACCCCATTCACTGAGCTTGCTAAACCCAATAAATGACACACACACTAAGTATACACTTGAAGCCTGTCCCCTAATGCAAAAATCATCAATCAACATACCAACCATAATCCCACACATAGCCTGATTGTCCTTTTGCCCACCTTTCAAAAATTATCCAACAAAATCCAACTAATTCGCATCCTAGGATATATCGTTCCTACAATGGACAAGAATATGTTATCCTATCAACATGTATCTTGGCAAGAATACACAAAGGCTATTTGTATCTTTTTTGTTGGTCTTTTTGATTATTAATTTTTATCTTTTTGTCTCACTCTAGGCCATCTCCAAAGCTACCTTGATCTCACTATATCATGGCAAGTGGCGGACAAGACCTAGAGTCGACATGGTCATTGCTTTTATATGCTGTGCTTGTGGGTTGATTCCATTACTCCAAGAATAGTATTCATATCTTGAAGCCTGGGTCAGTTCTAGCATGATGTGTCCCATTTGCATATACAGGCATCAAAACCTTATATGTACTATTCGCACTCATCGCTAAGGCAAGGTTATACTACCTTGGGCACGCATGAAATCACCCAATTGTTTGCGGGTCTAGTCCATGCAATCATGGGATATATATCATCACCTAGGTCATTTCATACCTTTGTGAACTGTATCCTACATTGCTGTAGTAAACTAAGAAATGCTCTCAATTAATGTTATGCAACTACTGTTACTAGATCAAATCATCATCCTAATCATTTATTCGACTATACTATTTGGGCCTAGATTTCATAATCACCTATCCTATTCCCCCTCACCTTCCCAAATCCCCTCACTAATCCCATTCTTCCTGTTGACATTTCTTCTGAATCAGCATTAGGGTTTGCCACTTCTAATGCACAGGCAGATTCAGGCCAACTGAATACAGGAGGTTGCGTGAGCTCCTCCCCTTCACTTTTGGTTCTGCCGCACCAAGGGGGGTATCCCTATAACTTAAGATGTAACCTTGACTGGCTCAAAGATAGAAAGATCTGACTTGACAACAGCAGGCAGAATGCTCTCATGTATGGACCAAGATCTGTATGATAGATCACAAGGCTGGCAACATTCTTGGACATGATGTCTGGTTGGGTATGAGAGCATGCAGGGGGTTCCTAATCCTACTCCTACAACTAACAGGTGGAGGTATGAAGTGTTTTGATATGAATTTGGATGCAAAGTTGGACATGGTGTATAACACAAGAACACAGCATGATTGGTGCCTATCCAGGGCTTGGAGTCGGTAGACATACACCTGTGAAT
Organism: Cunninghamia lanceolata; assembly: GCA_027924645.1. Lineage (NCBI taxonomy): Eukaryota > Viridiplantae > Streptophyta > Pinopsida > Cupressales > Cupressaceae > Cunninghamia > Cunninghamia lanceolata. The sequence continues at coordinate 10,018,977 of BSBN01000478.1, forward strand.
GATCAGCATGAACAGCTAAAACTGGATTTCAGGGGGACAAACATGATATCTGCCTTACAGACATCTCCCAATATAGAGTGTTGAGCTATCTCTACTTATGGTATCCCTACTGCAGTATACCCTTCCCAATGTTCAACCTGAAAACAGTTTAATCTGCCCCTTGAGCAGAGGTCAAAAGATCAGACATTCAACATAGGAATTCTATGCTCTAGAATCTAAACATAAGCAAACATCCAGATCCAGAAGAAGGATACATGCAATACTGGAGACAGAATTAACACAACACATGCTAAGGTAGCATTACTCATATAAGATCAACCATGAAACCAGTGGATTCATGCCAAGTCCTACAACAGGAGATACATAAACTCACAAGAAAAACTGTACAGAGCAACCAGATCAGCTGGTTTTGGATTACAGAGCCAAAAATCTACAACTTTCAACAACCTCAAAAGAATAACACCATCTGCATTATATAGCAGGAGGGTGTCTTCAGCATCAACTACCAGGTTGACCAAAATTCCCGCCAGATATACAGTACCATAGAAATGGCGCTCAAACTTGAATGCAGCAGGTAGGGGAGGAGACAGGAAGATTTTTCGAGCCTTGCGCCGCCGCCTAGGGATTCAGATCTTCAATCAGGTACAACATTCGTCCACGCCATCGCCCATACCTCTGCAACAATCGCCATTGATGGCGCACCAACCCGCGGCCTCGGGAAGAACATCAAACAGACAGTCGCAACCGCTTCCCGCCGAGATTCATCATCATGATGTTTCGAATATGCAGGATAACATTATCCCACATGCACCCCGCAGCAACCTCCTTTGCACTTTTTATACTAGGTCATGAGCATATATCATGTCGGCGCTTTTGCTCCTGACGACACTAGTATAGACTTCATCATCATCATCCTCCAGCAGCATGATATCCTGTTGTTTGAAATATCACCCTGACGTCATCATGATATTTGAAATATAACCTTCATGATAATCGGCACAACCTGATCCTTCGGAGGAACATCCTCCTGCTGAGCTTATAACAAAAGTCTGGCCGATGAACATCCTGATGACGTCATCATCATATCCTGCTGACGTCATCATCATATCTGCCTACTGCGCACCTCCTCATATCCGGATGACGTCATCATCATGTTTGCAAATATCAGGAGGTCTCTTCGAGATGATCAGCTGTTAGAAATATGACCCCCACGGACCTTGATGACGTCATCATCATATTAACATCATCATGATATTCGGAAGACAACCGGATATTTGGAAATATCCTCCTGACGTTCGAACATCAGGTTGCACTGTAGCTCCTCTGTAAGATCGGGGCGAAAACTGAATATGATGATGCTGCTTGAAAAGATCACCCCCAGTAGATAATGCGCGAAGCTAGCAGGCGGATATCTCCTTAATATTAGCATCATCATGATGCTCGAACAAACAAACATATATCCGGGTGATATGAAAATATCACCCCCTCCTTCGGAATATCATGATGCAGATAGGCAGAGAAATAGATATCACCCTGATATAAGGATGACGTCAGCATCATCAGGATGAAGAAACAACGAACAAGAAGTGATACAACATCATCAGGATGATATTGACTAAGATCATCCTGACGTTCAAAATATGATGACCCTAGTGAATATCGGGTCACACTTAGAACTCTTCAACAACATCATCAGGATGATCATAACCAAGATCACCCGATGATAAAAACATCACCCCGGCGAAATATCATGAAGGCAGAAAATATGATGACCTCCGCATGCAGCAGGATGAAAACTGGAAATATCATGATGATGACGACGACCCTTAGGATAAAACAAGTTAGGTCGAGCAACTCAAAGAATAAGCAACATCATCATCATGCCTGCGCAAGGTGATAAATGGAAGATCACCGGAGACTTTGAAGAATCACCCTCGTAAGCAGATCAGGGCGCACTGTAGCTCGACAGCATCATCATGATAATAAGCAAACATCACCCGACAGTTGAAATATGATGATGACGTTGAAAAACAAGTCGACGAGGAACATGATGATGCAGATCATCATCGAAGACAAGATGATGATGATGACCTCCTCCTCAGGAAAATATGATGATGCAGCTGAAAAATACTGAGGAGGTCCGTTACTTAGAGCATTTTTTTGGATACTTAGGGAGAGTGCCTGAATGAAAATTTTTCAAAAAACTACCAGTCAATTCAGGCGTCAACAGTGGCTCTGTCTGGGGACGTGCAGGTGAAAGACTGCAGCGAGAACCCCAGATCTCTGGGATGCAGACCAGTCCCTTATCCATTGGGCACAGAGTCAAATACTGCACTGACCTGCATCACCCAACACACTTGATGGCCTAAGGCCACCAAGAAAAGAAAAACATGTATCTCCCTTTGTCAAATATCTTGTTTTCATCTGCATGCACTGGATCAAGCTTGGAGATACTACAAAGATCCACCCACAAACAAATCTTGTCGTCTGCATATTCAATCCTCTGGTTTGGCTTGTCATTATCACCCCTGTGCAGATAACCTTCAACATCATGTGCCATGTGGGTGTAGAATTTATCAAGCAATGCATACTCAAATGGTATAGAACACAGGTTATCATCTGTATCATCATCATGCATCACAACATGATCTCCTAGCTGGACTGCAAATAGGAAACACTCAGAGTCCACCACACAACTAGGAAGATCAGGGCTCATTGTATTATATGCTGGCACATCAAAAGGAAAGCTTTCAAAATCACAATTGTGCACATCATGTACACAACAATCAGCAGCACCAAGCTGGAAAAGATCAGGCTCTGGCATCTCTTTCAAATCAGGCACATCTTCACAGTCACTTACCTGATGTATGTTGTTTCCTCTTTCATCATGATGAGAAATAGAATCCAAGCCAAAAATAGTGTCTAGATCTTCACCACACTCAGACAGATCCTCATCACCACATGTGTCATAAATGGGTGGCCTAGGTATATCAGCTTCATCATAGTATGCCATTTGTTCATGGGCAGCAGAGCATACCTCTTCATCACCAATGGATTCATTCTGTGGAGGAGTATCAGCCTGTGTATCATAAGCAAAACAGCCATCAAATGAAAAACAGTCATGCTCTGAACTAGCACTTATTTCAATTTCTGACTGCCCTTCATGATCTCCATGTGTTTGAAAGATAGGCAATGGGTCACACATAGGACTGCTTCTCTGTTTGCTTATATCTTCTCTGTCTTGAGTACAATACTCACAATTTTCTCCACAGGTCCATTCTAAAAATTGCTCATTGCTGTCCACAACCTCATTATTGTTTTCATGGTCAGCTGCCTCATCATTGCAATGGGAATCCTCATTAGTCCTTTCACTGGCATCCTCAACTGGCAAACAATCCGGTTGAGCAGTATTGTTAGCATTATGTTCAAACACAGCAGTCTCAACCTCTATGCTTTTATTTTCATTTTTATCTGCACATGATGCCATAATCATTTGGTCATTTGCAGCCTCACAACAATTATTCACACCAAGGCCTGGGGACAGTGGTTTCAGCAGGTGCACATTTCTCATTTCTTCTACATTTTCTAAAAATTTGTATGCCATCTGCATACTTGTCACCTTGAATTCCCTCAGTAATGCACTAAAGCCCTCCTCAAAAGCTTCAAAGAATATGCCAACACAGGCTGAAATATCAGGTCTGAAACTTTCAGGGACATGTGAAAGGGCTACTGCAAACCTATGACTGAAATCAACACATGGCTCTTCATCTTGTTTTCTGATTCTCATCAATTCTGCAACAAGATCAGCCGGTTCTTTTGCAAATTCTTCTTTGAAACAGTCAGCAAGTTCATCCCAACAGGCAAAGGATTTCTTTGGAAAGCTCAAATACCAGTCTTTGCTTTTGCATCAAAGGACCTAACAAGGAACCTCATCCACATATCCTCATCTCTGAATGAATATTTTCCCATAAAACTTTGAAAATTTTGGATATGTGCATTCCCATCACATACATTGTGACCACTAAATCTAGGCATCTGACAGTATATCCTAGCAGGCATAGTTTCTACTCTATAATCCACCCATGACAAATCCAGTTGGTCATACAAGGGATCAAAAGGGCTGACAGGAGGTTTAGCTTTCTGACTGGCAGACACAACAGGGTTACTGCTTCTTAACTGGGCCTGCTCAGCCTCTAAGAATATCAACCTATTTCTTATCTCTTCTATTCCTTTATCCAACATTTCACCACTGAGTGTGGGATAACTCATACTTGGATTCATAAAAATCTTACTCTTAGACATCCTTTGTCTGTCTAAGACCTAAGGCTTCCCCTGGCATCTAACCTATGCAGTAAAATAGCAAATAAAAGGGGAAGGAACAAGGTACCTTTTCTCATACAGATGCAGGAATATGTACAACACATTTTTGTCACATCACATACATCCATCTTTCATGTGCATTGGGATCTTTTTTGCAGAGTCGCCACCTCTCCAGAGAGGATAAAATTTACAGCAGCTGAAAGCTACTTCTCCAGGTTCATTCCACCAGCAGAGCAAAACTTCACCAGAGACTGCGGGATATCACTTTACATTAACTTCCCCAGCAGAGTCGCCAATTTGTTGACATTTCTTCTGAATCAGCATTAGGGTTTGCCACTTCTAATGCACAGGCAGATTCAGGCCAACTGAATACAGGAGGTTGCGTGAGCTCCTCCCCTTCACTTCTGGTTCTGCCGCACCAAGGGGGGTATCCCTATAACTTAAGATGTAACCTTGACTGGCTCAAAGATAGAAAGATCTGACTTGACAACAGCAGGCAGAATGCTCTCATGTATGGACCAAGATCTGTATGATAGATCACAAGGCTGGCAACATTCTTGGACATGATGTCTGGTTGGGTATGAGAGCATGCAGGGGGTTCCTAATCCTACTCCTACAACTAACAGGTGGAGGTATGAAGTGTTTTGATATGAATTTGGATGCAAAGTTGGACATGGTGTATAACACAAGAACACAGCATGATTGGTGCCTATCCAGGGCTTGGAGTCGGTAGACATACACCTGTGAATGATCAGCATGAACAGCTAAAACTGGATTTCAGGGGGACAAACATGATATCTGCCTTACAGACATCTCCCAATATAGAGTGTTGAGCTATCTCTACTTATGGTATCCCTACTGCAGTATACCCTTCCCAATGTTCAACCTGAAAACAGTTTAATCTGCCCCTTGAGCAGAGGTCAAAAGATCAGACATTCAACATAGGAATTCTATGCTCTAGAATCTAAACATAAGCAAACATCCAGATCCAGAAGAAGGATACATGCAATACTGGAGACAGAATTAACACAACACATGCTAAGGTAGCATTACTCATATAAGATCAACCATGAAACCAGTGGATTCATGCCAAGTCCTACAACAGGAGATACATAAACTCACAAGAAAAACTGTACAGAGCAACCAGATCAGCTGGTTTTGGATTACAGAGCCAAAAATCTACAACTTTCAACAACCTCAAAAGAATAACACCATCTGCATTATATAGCAGGAGGGTGTCTTCAGCATCAACTACCAGGTTGACCAAAATTCCCGCCAGATATACAGTACCATAGAAATGGCGCTCAAACTTGAATGCAGCAGGTAGGGGAGGAGACAGGAAGATTTTTCGAGCCTTGCGCCGCCGCCTAGGGATTCAGATCTTCAATCAGGTACAACATTCGTCCACGCCATCGCCCATACCTCTGCAACAATCGCCATTGATGGCGCACCAACCCGCGGCCTCGGGAAGAACATCAAACAGACAGTCGCAACCGCTTCCCGCCGAGATTCATCATCATGATGTTTCGAATATGCAGGATAACATTATCCCACATGCACCCCGCAGCAACCTCCTTTGCACTTTTTATACTAGGTCATGAGCATATATCATGTCGGCGCTTTTGCTCCTGACGACACTAGTATAGACTTCATCATCATCATCCTCCAGCAGCATGATATCCTGTTGTTTGAAATATCACCCTGACGTCATCATGATATTTGAAATATAACCTTCATGATAATCGGCACAACCTGATCCTTCGGAGGAACATCCTCCTGCTGAGCTTATAACAAAAGTCTGGCCGATGAACATCCTGATGACGTCATCATCATATCCTGCTGACGTCATCATCATATCTGCCTACTGCGCACCTCCTCATATCCGGATGACGTCATCATCATGTTTGCAAATATCAGGAGGTCTCTTCGAGATGATCAGCTGTTAGAAATATGACCCCCACGGACCTTGATGACGTCATCATCATATTAACATCATCATGATATTCGGAAGACAACCGGATATTTGGAAATATCCTCCTGACGTTCGAACATCAGGTTGCACTGTAGCTCCTCTGTAAGATCGGGGCGAAAACTGAATATGATGATGCTGCTTGAAAAGATCACCCCCAGTAGATAATGCGCGAAGCTAGCAGGCGGATATCTCCTTAATATTAGCATCATCATGATGCTCGAACAAACAAACATATATCCGGGTGATATGAAAATATCACCCCCTCCTTCGGAATATCATGATGCAGATAGGCAGAGAAATAGATATCACCCTGATATAAGGATGACGTCAGCATCATCAGGATGAAGAAACAACGAACAAGAAGTGATACAACATCATCAGGATGATATTGACTAAGATCATCCTGACGTTCAAAATATGATGACCCTAGTGAATATCGGGTCACACTTAGAACTCTTCAACAACATCATCAGGATGATCATAACCAAGATCACCCGATGATAAAAACATCACCCCGGCGAAATATCATGAAGGCAGAAAATATGATGACCTCCGCATGCAGCAGGATGAAAACTGGAAATATCATGATGATGACGACGACCCTTAGGATAAAACAAGTTAGGTCGAGCAACTCAAAGAATAAGCAACATCATCATCATGCCTGCGCAAGGTGATAAATGGAAGATCACCGGAGACTTTGAAGAATCACCCTCGTAAGCAGATCAGGGCGCACTGTAGCTCGACAACATCATCATGATAATAAGCAAACATCACCCGACAGTTGAAATATGATGATGACGTTGAAAAACAAGTCGACGAGGAACATGATGATGCAGATCATCATCGAAGACAAGATGATGATGATGACCTCCTCCTCAGGAAAATATGATGATGCAGCTGAAAAATACTGAGGAGGTCCGTTACTTAGAGCATTTTTTTGGATACTTAGGGAGAGTGCCTGAATGAAAATTTTTCAAAAAACTACCAGTCAATTCAGGCGTCAACACTTCCAACCTACTCTCACTCAACACATCCCGAACCAAACCATATCCCCCCTCAATGACGTGGTGTTTCATGACCTAACAATTCCCTCCTTCCACCACTCCCAATCCTATCCGTACCCCATCCATCCATCCTTATCCTCTCCCCACCTATGCCTCTATTGTACAACCCCACCACCCAGGGTCCAACAATGAACATCATGTGTATCAGGACTTAAGCATCTCACACATCACCTAGCTTGCATCTCACATATCATCTAGCTACATATCATAATCATTTAATATGCATTTCGTTAGGTTCATTTTAATAATCTTTTAGTTACATATCATTTCATTAGGTCCATTTTAAGAATTTTTTAGTTTTATAGTTTGCATCTTACATATCATTTAAATTGCATATCATTTTAGAGTCACTTAATTTCCATATCACAATCATTTAATTTGCATAACCTTTTAGGTTCATTTTTAGAATCATTTAGTTGCACATTAAACATCATTTAACATTGCATATCATATCATAATCATTTAAATCACATAGCTGCATTGTAAAATCATATATCATCACATTCACATTGCATTCCAGATATCATCTCATAATCATTTAGTTACATTTACTTGCATAACAATCATAATCACAATCATCATTTAATTACATTGCATAATCACAATCATAATCATTTAGCTGCATTTTACAATCATCTAGCTGCATATCTATATTTTCCATCCATAACATGTGTTTATTAAGATAAACATACATTTTCATTACATTTTACATCCATAATAAATGTTTATTAACCTGAACATTTATTTTGCATTGTACATCATAGACCATAGATCACAAACATGCATATATCACAATAAGTAAACCATCATTGCATCCATCATTTAACATCAATAGGTACATAACATCAACACAATAGATTGCATGGATCATCATAATCATATACCATCATCATAAACAAACATATAGGCCATCAAAAAGCATCACATCATATATCATCATCGCAAAAAATGTACATCGCTCATATATATACATCAAAAAATATAATGTCCTGATACATTGCCTCTAAGGGCTAAAATGATACACTGTCACATAGAAGATCCTCTCTCTGATGGAGTGGGGGATCCTAACCCTGGTGGTGGCTGTGGCCCTGCCTGTGGCGGCGGCTGCGGCTATGGCTGTACCTGTACCTGTGGAATCTGCTGGGGCACATGTGAGGGAAGACCCATCATCTGCTGGACAGACTAAACTAATCTAGATCTGTGTGATCTAGATGCCCATGATCCACTGACATGACTATAACTCGGTGCACGCTACTCTACCGGCACTGCAGCATGATATAGGGCCCGATAATAGTCCGTCCGTCCTCTAGCCTCCAACAACTGTCCCTGTACTTGAGATATCTGTGTCTGTGCCTGGGACAACTGTGTCTGCATCAAAGTCAACATGGGGCCATACCAGCCCCTGAAGCCTATAAACTGCTCACTGTAGCCTCTGCCTGCCGAGCTCTCGCAAGAGCAGCATCCCACTCCCCCATCAAAGTGACTATCTCACCCTGAGCCTGGGCTAACTGTGCCTGTAATGTAGCCACCTGCCCATCTGAGCCATCTAACAATTCCACTATCCCCCGCAGCTGCACCAACTCTGCCTCATGGCTCTCTAAGGCCTCCTGTAAGCTGGCCACCTATGCCTGCAGGGTCTCAATCTCCTCCTCCTCACCCCGAGGCCGCCGACAAGGTGTGAGCCCTCAAACCTCAGCCTCTCCACCTGCCCCTAAGGACCCTGCCTCTGCCTATTGCCCTGCTGCGACAGCCTACTGTTGCGCTACCTATGGTGGGGGTAGAATCCCCCTGTCCACCCTTGGCTACCCTCCACGCTGTCGAGGCCCCCTATGCCACCGTACCACCCCAATCTAAGCCTACTCAACAGGCACTTGCTGTATAGGTACCTACTGTCTCACCTGCTACTGGGGCACCTGTCCAGCTGCCGCTGCTACCAGCACATCCATCGGCTGCCCATCCCTCCCAGCATCCTCCTCCTCTCCATCTCCCCCAACCTCCATAATATAATCTGCAATGATCTCCTCACCCTCCTCCAGGAAATCATCCCCGTCATCCTCTGAATCATCATCCCCTGATCTCGCCTCCTCCATAGGGACCACCTCCTCGGCCGGATTAGTAAACTGAGTCAGCCCCCACATCTGCGACAATATATCATATGCAGGAGTAGTACCTGCATCCCTGACCATGCTCTACCAATCCCACTGCAACGACTGTAAAGCTGTAAAATCATCCAGAGCGACCTGGGGCTGTATGGGTGCAGGTCAAAAGTGTGCATCACGGTGGGTCCGTGTAAAGATGGCTATCTATTGTGGAGTATCTTGCCGTAACCCAAACTGCTGCATAACCTGCGATGATAGATACATGTCTATCATTTGGTCTCCTCGACCCATCAAATACCACCGTTGAAAAGCAAAAGGCAAGTGAACATCGTCATCAGGCCACGGCTCCACTCCGATGTAGGGTCACCAGGTCACCTGAATAACTTCATCCAACATCCACCTCCAATACCGAACCTGACCAGTGTAGGTGTACTCGGCATCCTGATATAAGAACACAAAGGCCTCAAATGGACGCCGATAGTATCTGCATCTCGGCTGAGTGACTGCGATATGCTCCCAAATCCACACATGCAACAGAGTAACCCTGGCTGACAACGCTGAATCATAAAGATAGACAACTGTATGCATCTCATGATACAACTGCCCTAACATCACCGGTCCCTAGGCATACACAGTCTCATGCCTGACCATCCCTTCGATCATCTCCCCTAGCCAACTGGAAAACCCCTACCCCTCCTATCAGGCATCACCACCCCTCCAATTAATGCACACAGGAATAAGGCAAAGGGATCTGTACCCACCGCCAGTGTCTCCTTGTAACTCATCTCCCTCCCATCTGCTGATAAAACAATATGATCCTAGCCAAAAACTCTGATCAGGGCCCTCCATCCCCTCCTTGTGTCATATCTCACTCGCCGTCTGCGAATAGTTAGCTTGATGATAGTGATCTCCCCAGTCGGAAGCAAAAATGTGCAAGTCTCTGGACAGTACCGCTCCACTACTATTGTCATCAGAGCTCTATGATCTCATAACACTGGCATCGACGCCACTATCAAGAGCCCCAACCTATCCAATCAGGCCTGAGTGGCATCATCAAACTGATCGAATAATGCCATCACTGATGGCACGCGTCGCTCCCGCGAGTACACTATAAATGAACTTGTATCCTGCATCCACAACTTCCTGGTCAAAAATCTACTTATCTTTTTTCCAAAACACCCCCCTTTCTTCTAATGTTGAATGCCAAAATCATTTGGCTCCAAAACACACCATGCTTCGTGTCGTTTTACAAATAGTGCTACTACTTCTTCTCATGGCGCTATTACAGATAATAGCGCCACTGCGCAAAACACATTGCGCCACTTTCACACATAGCGCTACTGCGCAAGATACTTAGCGCCATTTTACCAAATAGCGTCGCTTTGCCACTTGGCGCTATTTTAAGGAATAGCGCCAATCCTCCCAAAAGTGCATATATCATATATTGCGTTGATCCCCTACTTAGCGCTAAAACACAATATAGCGCTACTACTAAAAATTGCGCTACTCGACCACATAGCACTACTATATCGCGCATTTAGTGCTAAAACGCTAAACCCTAAGTCTTCCTCACATGGTGCTACTATAGAAGATAGCACTAAAATGCTGAAAACATGGTGACAATCTGCCTCTAATCTACCCTAGCGGATAGCGCCAATCCAGAGGATGGCGCTAATCCGCGTTCTTTTGGCGCTGTGCGACCTTGCAATAGCGCCACCATTCTAAAACCCAATTCCTGAACCCCCAAAAAGTGACAAAACTAAAAAATCACAAAGCCAGGGTTAGGCCCTACCTGGGGTCCAGCCTCCGGTGCCCGGCCAAATGATCGAAACTACTCAGAAATGTGTCAGAGTCGAGGGAATTGGGGGTTGCGCTCTGCCATCTCTCCTCTGCTCCTTCTCACCAAGTCAAATGTGTGCAAAATGTGGCACTCTTAGGGCCCACTTGTCCTAATATATCATGCCATGACATCCCCCCGCCCACTCTTTTTCCCCTCCAGGGTGCAGATCCCAACCTTTTTCCTCCGTTTTTCTTCATGTCATCTTCTTTTTCCATCCCCTAGCAACTTTCACTTCCGTCGCGTCCTTTCGAGAGATCGCCCTAAAAAATTTTATTTTCTCCGCTGACCTCTCGAGGGGGCATCCCTCACCCATCTTGTTCCTTCCCGGTAGCTGGGGCATATTTTTCTTCGACCTGACGCCACTTCCCTCCCAGGTCCTGATGCCACGTCAAAGAGGGGCAAATGTAGACACCTAAAAATGTTTGTTACCACCAAACCAACTCCCAACATCCCTAAACATATCAATTTCCCTTCTAATCCATTAATTAAATTTTTATTTAATTAATTATCCCTTCATCGTCTAATTTTTCATCATTTTATCCCCAACAATTGAATTAATTTTATTAATTCAATGGTTCAAGCCTTAGCCAATTGATTTAATAAATATGCAATATTTATTTGGTCAATTTCCCTCTCCTCACTAAATCTAATTAATTAGCTAAATCATATTTAACTAATTAATTCAGCCTATTAATTGACCTATCCCTACACTAGGCAATTAAATAGCTATTATTTAATTGCCTGCCCTAGCCTACCTCATCCTAGCCCTAGGATTAATTAAATAAAACCTATATTTAATTAATCCTAACCTCTTATTTGGGTGGTCAAACCTAGCTTAACAACCTTCCATATGAATCTTTAATTCATAAATATTCCATCTCACCCATACTCATTTAATTCCTCCTTTCCCCAAAATGAATAAAAGATTTACTTTTATTCCTAGCCCTCCATTCCTCCAAGATCAAATCTGGGCCCTCCACATCACTTTCATCCTCCACCATTGATCTTCCAAACCAATCTCCACCCTTGGATCAAAATCCCTCCAAAATCTCTATAAATACAACATCTTTCAACCCATTTGGGGATCCAAATTTTATGTAATGTTACCATGCCCAAATATCTATTGAGCTAATTAGTGAGTTGTCTTTGAGATAGCATTTCACATTTGAAATCAATTAGGGTATATCTTATCTAGGAGCTCTTGGGTGCAAAGTTCCTCTCCCTTTGATGAGATTGGGTTTTCATGTCTAGGTATAACTCTTTGTTTGTTATGCATTTAGTTTATGTTTTTACCTTGATTTGATTTTCCTAATCTACAGGGATAATCATCCAAGTCGCCATACATTACAGACCAAATGCAACTTGACTAATTACAAAAGACTTCATGCGGATCAACACACTGTCGGCTACATAGATCTGAGACTTCAATCTTCTTTTAGGAACATGCCATGCTACACAGAACATCTTCAAGATCATCCGCAGGATGTGTAACTCATCCGATCGGCCAAACTTAGGAAGAACAACATTATCTGGAAGTAATTCTTCAATTACGAGCTCAATCTTTAAAGCAGGCCACCAACACGAACTGGACACAATCCAAAGACCTCCACAAGCTTTCCTGAATCACCAATAACATCCACACTGCTTCTGCTTACTAAAATCATTTTCTCCTTCATCTGGAACCTCAATAACACAGTTTGTCATCACTGTCATATTAGAATAGATGCTTGCGGACCTCCAGACCACGAACCAATTGAGTTGTCAATTCACATTGACTTCCTAAACACTCCACCAAATCCGCAGAAAAAGATATTGTATTTCCAGATCTCACCGGACCTTTCTATGTCACTCTTGCACCTTTGAACATCCACCAGAACTGGTTTTACTCAAGTGGCCATAACTTCTTCAAATCTTCATGCGGACCTCTCAAATCTTTACTGAATCATCTTAAGACATATCTACAAACCCTTTGAAGCGCATCCTCTAATCTTCATCTCAGCTGGGATCTTTACCTTACTGTTTTCAATGTTCTTCTTTGTTCCTGATAAGACTAATTTTCTCAATATCCTTAGCATACAACTCATCCAATCCTTATCATCAATGCAATAGGAGTATGTTGACATCAATGACAATAACGGTTAGGCCCATACTTGCAACAATCTCCCCCCTTTGTCATTGATGGCAACATATGATGTGAAAAACTATTTTAACCATGAAGACAAGAACTTCTCCTTGCTGACTGTCATAGCTCCCCCTGTCAACAACAACCATTCACATGTCTTCTCTTCCTTTACTGCTCCCCCTTTGATCAGTAATCACTTTTGTTTTTCACATGTCTTCTCTCCCCCTTTGACATCAATGGCAAAGGGCGCATACTTGCATCAATACCAACCGCTCCCCCTGAGTAGTACCTTCCCAACATCAATCCAGACCACAAGATATGACTATGAGATCCATCAGACTGATGCACATCAGTGCACCTTAATTCAGAACCAGAGGGGTAATAACCCCTAACTTCTCCCTGAGATACTCAAAAGAGTCCTTAGGTAGAGGTTTAGTAAAAATGTCTGCAATCTGATCCTTGGAGGGCACAAACTCCAATCTAACTTCATTCTTATTCACTTGCTCTCTCAAAAAGTGAAACTTGATGGATATATGTTTTGTCTTTGAATGCAACACCAGATTTTTTGATATATTTATTGCACTTGAATTATCACAGAAGATTGTGGTAGGTTCCTCATACTCCACTCTTATGTCCCTTAGCATTTGCTTCATCCACAATACTTGAGTGCAACTACCTGCTGCTACAATATATTCTGCTTTTGTAGTGGACAAAGCTATTGCCTCTTATTTCTTGCTCAGCCAAGAAACCAATCTTTTCCCTAAAAATAATGCTCCACCACTGGTACTCTTCCAGTCATCCACATCTCCTGCCCAATCCTCATCTGTATATGCATGAAGTGAGAAATCATGATCTCTAGGATACCATAAACCATACTCAACTGTCCCTTTTAGATATCTGAGAATCCTCTTGATTGCCATGAAATGAGATTCTCTAGGATCAGCTTGGAATCTAGCAACAAGACCAACGAAATTCATAATGTTAGGTCTAGTTTGAGTAAGATACAATAGTCCTCCAATCATTTACCTATACTTTTTCTGATCAGTTTTAGGAGAGTCATCATCTTTGCTCAATTTACATTTGGTTGCCATGGGAGTTCTCATTGGTTTTGAGTCTTCCATCCCAAACTTCTTCAACAATTCTTTCACATATTTGGTCTGTGAAATGAAGATTCCTTTCTTTGTTTGAGTGATTTGCAGACCCAAGAAGAAATTCATTTCCCCAAACATAGACATCTCAAATTCACTTTTCATTTGATTTGCAAAAGTCTTGCACATACTATCTCTTCCTCCAAAAATGATATCATCAACAAATACTTCAACAATCAAAATATTTTCATGTTCAATTTTGAAGTACAAGTTACTGTCAGCAGTACCTTTGTTGAAACCAATCTTCAAAAGATGCTTATCCAATCTTTCATGCTAGGCTCTTAGGGCTTGTTTGAGTCCATATAGTGCTTTCTTCAACTTGCAAACCATATCACCATGATCAGACAATTGAAATCCATCCGGTTGCTCAATGTATAATTCTTCTTCCAAGTCACCATTCAAGAAGGCAGACTTGACATCCATTTGATATACTTTGAAGTCCTTGAAGGCAGCAAAGGCAAGAAATAGTTTGACTGCTTCAATTCTTGCCACCGTAACAAAAGTTTCTTCTAAATAAACTCCTTCTACTTGAGAGTAACCCTTGCAAACCAATCTGGCTTTGTTTCTAACTACTTCACCATCTTCATTCAGTTTATTCCGGAAGACCCATTTGGTTCCAATCACATTCTTGTTTCTAGGTCTAGGAACAAGATCCCAAGTATGATTTTTCTCAATTTGCATCAGCTCTTCCTCCATTGCTTTAGTGCAGCTTTCATCATTGCATGCTTCATTCACTGTCTTTGGTTCAATATTTGAAATCAGACAATAATTTTCTGAGTCTTGAGCAATCTTTCTTCTTGTTTGAACACCTTTGCTTTTATCACCTATGATCTGATCTTTAGAGTGATTCAATCTTACATACCTGAGAATTTTGGGAGTTTCTTGCACTTCTATTTCTTGAACAGGTTCATTCAGACTTATCTCTTCTTCCTGATTCTCTGGATCAGTCTGGATCTGAATTTCAGAAGGGGTTTGGACCAAAACATCATTTTGATCATCTTCATCATATTCATAAAACCTTGAGGGTTTTTCAACACCTTCATCAATCTTCACATTTGTACTTTCTATCATCTTTCTCAATCTCTTGTTATAACACTGGTATGCTTTGCTTTGAGTAGAATAACCCAAGAATATTCCTTTATCACTTCTAGCATCAAATTTGCCAAGGTCTTCATCTCTTTTAATATAACATTTGCTACCAAAGACTATGAAATACTTCATAGTGGGAGTGATGCCAAACCATAGTTCATAAGGGGTCTTACCAGTATTGCTTCTGATTTGTACTCGATTAAGAGTATAGACAGCAGTGCTTACAACTTCTCTCCAGTAGATCTGAGGAACATTTGCTTCCATCATCATGGTTCTAGATGCTTCCTGGATGGTCCGGTTCTTTCTTTCCACTATTCTATTGTGGAGTCCTTGGAGCAGACAACTATCTTTTTATCCCATGTTTCTCACAGAATTCTATGAACTCACCAGATGTGAATTCTCCACCTCTATCAGACCTTAGACATTTTATGTTTAATCTGGTTTCATTTTCTACCATGGCTTTGAATATTTTGAATTTCTCAAGAGCTTCAGATTTCTCTTTCAGAAAAGTCACCCACATCATCCGGGAGTGGTCATCAATTAATAACATGAAGTATCTATAACCTTGCAAACTCCTGATTCTTGCTGGACCACATAGATTAGTATAAACTAAGTCTAATAATCCGGTAGAAGACTGTTCCTTACTTTTGAATGTGACTCTGCTTTGCTTAGCCAACTGACATTCTTTGCACAAACTATTAGTAGGTTTCACCAGTCTTGGAAGATCTCTTACAGCCTGAGTGTTGCTTATCTTGATGATATTATCAAAATTTACATGACACATTCTTCTATGCTACAACCAACTCTGATCAATTTGAACAAATAAACAACTTTTACCAGTACCAATCAAGTGGAAGATATTACCTTTTGTTTGAGTACCAGATGCAATCTCTATTCTGGAACTTTCAAAGATCTTACATTTTCCATTCTTGAATCAGAGATCATAGTCTTTGTCCACCAACTGTCCAACACTGAGAAGATTGTGCTTCAGACCTTCAACATACAGTACATTACTAGTTTTGTTCTTTCCATCAAAAGAAATAGTTCCTCTACCTCTAATCTTGCTAGTAGAATTATCACCAAATTTTACAACTCCACCTCATATCTTTCCAAATCTATAAACTTATTTTTGTCACCTATCATATGGTGGGAGCATCCACTGTCAATGACCCAATCATCATTTTCTTCAATTTGGGCAGCCAGAGCTCTTTCTACCATTTTATGATTGATAGATTTAGAGGGCATTGGATCTTCTTCCTTGATGGCAATAAACACCCAGTCACTTTTGGATTTGTTTCCTGTCTCTGATTAATCATCTGTTACTCCTTCATCATCATCTTCATGAACGTAGTAACACTTCTTTTGAAATCTTGATCTATTAGGGTTTGGCCTAGAAAATCTTTTTGGACACCTTGAGGCAAAATGACCAATCTTATTGCAGTTAAAACATTTGAAAGGCAATTTTCCTTCATACTTACCAAATCCTCTTGGTAGTCTTTTTGCAATGAGAGCCTCAAGTTGTTCAGCTTCTAATTCATCCTCTTCCAGATCGTTTCTTGCTTTCTCATACGAAGAAGATTTTCTTGAGGAACTTTCACCTGAATCATATCTTTGTTTATCTTTTGTAGAGGCACTAGCTTTGAATGCTGAATTAGTCTTGGGAATGCATCACCAAACTCAGCTAACTCGAATGCATATATCTTACCAACCAATTGATCCCTTGTGATAGTTGTTAAGGATATGATTTCCTCAATAGCAGCAACTTTGTGTTTATAAGTAGAAGGTAAGGATCTGAGAACCTTAGCAACAATTTCATCTTCATCCAGAACTCCACTAGCACATTTGATGCCACATACAAGCTCATTTACTTTTGTCATGTAAGAGGTGATATTCTCATCTTCATTCATCTTCATGTTTTCAAATTTTCCTTTTAGACTCTGTAGCTTGGCACATTTAACATACTTGTCTCCTTCATGTAGAAGTTACAGTTTTTCCCAAATCTCATATGTAGTTTTTAGATCTATAACATTTGTCAACTCTGAATCAGATAAGGCACTTAGTAGAGCTTCTTTAGCCCAAAGATTGTTTTCAACATCTCTAATTTCATCTACAGTTCTCAGACCATTCTGTGGAGGAACATACTTCTTTGAAACCATGATCCAATATTGCATTCCCATACATTGCAAGTGACATTCCATGCAATTTTTCCAAAGAGTGAAATTGGTTCCATCAAACCTTGGGCTATCCTTCTTATAGGAAGACATCCTGGATCTCCTCAAGTGGTTAAGCTCTTTTAGAGGAACTTAGCTCTGATACCAATTGTTGGAATCAAGGCAGACAACTGAGAGGGGGGGTGAATTAGTTGTCCCAAAAATTCCTCTTATTAATTACTTAAATCCTTCTTGTAATTTAGCAGCATAATCATAAATTAATCATGGAAACATAATGCAATCATTCAAGAGTAAAAACACATTAACAAATATGACACCAAGATTTTGACGTGGAAAACTCGGTTAAGGGAAAAACCACAAGGTGACTAACCCAAGATTGTATTCTTTGTTAGAAGAATAAAAGGAACAAAATGGCACATGCCAATTAGGGCTCACTACTCGAGCACACTGCTCACAAGAGGCCCACTGCCTACAGGAGACACACTGTCTACAGAATAATAAATATTACATACTTGAACTGAAGAATAGCATCTTCACCATGCTTGAGTCAGTTCCATTTAAGCCCAATACTTCTACTCTGCTTTTCGCACTTCTCCTCTCACCACACTCTCATCTCCACCAAGATACTTTTGAAATGACTTCAATCTTCTTTTAGGAACACACAGATCTGAGACTTCAATCTTCTTTTAGGAACATGCCGTGCTACACAGAACATCTTCAAGATCATCCGCAGGATGTGTAACTCATCCAGTCGACCAAAATTAGGAAGAACAACATTATCTGGAAGTAATTCTTTAATTATGAGCTCAATCTTTAATGTGGACCACCAAAACGAACTAGACACAATCCAAAGACCTCCACAAGCTTTCCTAAATCACCAATAAAATCCACACTACTTCTGCTTACTGAAATCATTTTCTCCTTCATCCAGAACCTCAAGAACACAGTCTGTCATCACTGTCATATTGGAATAGATGCTTGCAGACCTCCAGACCATGAACCAATTGAGTTGTCAATTCACATTGACTTCCTAAACACTCCACCAAATCCGTAGAACAAGATATTGCATTTCCGGATCTCACCAGACCTTTCTGTGTCACTCTGTCACTTCTAGACATTTGCCAGAACCGATTTTACTCAAGTGGCCATATCTTCTTTAGATATTCATGCGGACCTCTCAAATCTTTACTGAATCATATTAAGACACATATCTACAAACCCTTTGAAGTGCATCCTCTGATCTTCATCTCAGCTAGGATCTTTACCTTACTGTCTTCACTGTTCTTCTCTGTTCCTGATAAGACTAATTTTCTCAATATCCTCAGCATACAACTCATCCAATCCTTATCATCAATGCAATAGGAGTATGTTGACATCAATGACAACACTGGTTAGGCCCATACTTGCAACAATTTTACATATTTGTCACCTTCATACAAATTTTCTAGTTTTTTCCAGATTTCATGGGCAGTATTCAATTCCAGGACATTTGCCAGTTTTGTATCAGTCAGGGCACTCAACAATGCTTCTTTGGCTCAAATATTGCATTCAACTTCCCTGATTTCATCCAGAGTAGTAGGGCCATTCTTCAAAATCTTATACACATTCTTTGCTATTGACAAAAAGTCATTACCAATACATTGCAAATGACACTGCATGCGTACCTTCCAAAGGGAGTAATTTGTTTCATCAAATCTCGGACTTCCCTTCTTATAAGTTGACATCTTGGATCTCCTCAAGCGGTCAAGCTTCTTTTAGAGGATCTGGCTCTGATACCAATTGTTGGAATTAGTGTGGACAACTGAGAGGGGGGGTGAATCAGTTGTTTCTCAAATTTAACCTTTTCTTCTTTCAACCTTTTTTATCAACTTGCAATCAGATTAATTATGTAAACTTTAAAGCATGAATCAACAATACATGAGTAGAAATAAATTGAACACAGATAACACCAGGATTTTTATGTGGAAACCTGGTTAAGGGAAAACCACGGTGGGGGTTAACCCACAAGATTTGTACCCTGTTAAAAGTACTTAAATGAAATGAAAAGGCACTTGCCTTAGGGCTCACTACCCAAAGCTCACTGCTCAAAGAGGCTCATTGCCTATAGGAATTTATGTTTAATACAAAAATAATGAACTGATAATTAGCATCTTCTTCATGCCTGGTTTAGTCCCATTGAAAACTTACTAAACTTCTGCTTTTCCCCCAAACACTTCTTTATTATCTCTTCATCCTTTACCACTCTTGATCTTTTTCTCCTCTTCTCTGCTCTGCTTCTAAACCTTCCTTAGGATTTGATCATTTTTGTACAAGGATAATTTTCCACAATTCAACTGCATGCCTTTATATGCTTCATCAACCTTGGAATACACATCAAGGTTGGCACTACAAACATCAGACTTAATGCGAATTGCTATGTTGTCAGCCAAACATAACTGGGACTCAATTCTTCTTTAATCAACACACTATGCTTCATAAAATTGCTCTTAGATTATCCGCAACATGCTTGAATCATCCGGTCGGCCAAGACTGGGAAGAATAGCAACATCAAGGAAGAAACCTTCAACAACGAACTCAAACTTCAATGCGGACCTTCAACGCCTCAGTCACATGATCCTGAGATCTCCACAAGCACATTGAATTCAACAAGAACATCCACACTCCTCCAAATCATAAGAATCACTTGCATCTTCATCCGGAACCTCAAGAACACTGTTTGCCATGACTGTCACACTAGAAAGATTGCTTGTGGACCTCCAAACCACAAACCATAGTTGATGATACACACTGACTTCCCAATGATGCCTCTAGATCCGCAGATCATAATATTTCAATGCGGAGCAATTTGGACTAATTTATTGTCACTCTATCTCTTCTGATCACAGCAAAACTTGGTTCTACTCAAATGGCCATAGCTTCTTCAAAACTTCATGCGGACCTCTCAAAACTTAACTGGAGCTACTTCAGACAATCCTCTACATATTCATATGGTCCGCATCCATTGATCTTCATTAATTTTCTCAATATCTTCAACATTTCAGTCTTCTAAGCAGGCAATAAAATAGGATACAGTTGACACTAATGACAACAAGAATATGTTGACATCAATGACAACACCGATTAGGAACATATTTGCAACAACATATTTTCTGTTGTCACATTTGTTTGGGAAATCATTTTGTTGGTATTTTTACTTGCATCCTACATCCACATGGATTCATTTCAAGGAGCAGAATTTGTTATAATAGCTGTGATTTCCAATTGTATGGAAGAGAATAACTAAGTCATCCATTTCCTATTTCTATTTTCTATTATAAAAAGACAATGTTTAGTTCGTGGCCATAAAAATGCAGCAGACCAAGTTTCCATGTGTGCCATGCTGGATATTTGTTACTAAATCACTGGAGAAAAATTTGCAGATCTGAAGTCATGTCTTCTATTTTCATCTGTTGTTATAACCAGCACATTTTTATCTGCGGATAGTAACCCAGCTATTATGTAAGCTAATCACTCATTTAGTTTGTTTGCCACAAGCCAAAACTCATGTAATATTTTCTATATTTAGTTGTTATCAAACAACATGTGTGTGTGTGTGTATATATATATGCGCATAGTGTAAAGGAATGGAGAGACTTTTGTATCGAATCCTTGATAAATAAAACAATACTTCGCATGATCAAAACCGTGTAAGAGCAGTGCTTTTTATTTCATCATTCAACGGACTGAGGAGGTAGGGCCAACTGCTCAGAATGCTGGTGATTTCTGCAATTTATTATTTCAATAATGTGTGTTTGATTTTTTCATAGCATAATGTTTCATTTCAAATTATCAGCCAAGTGTGTTTGCTGTTACACTATTACTATTACAATCTGATTAAGCATTATTTATTATTGAGTGAGATGGTTAAATTATTTATTTTGTTGAGTTCTCATTCATTTACCAAAATAATTTAAATTGTGAACCTGTGGTCTAGAATTTACACGTGGAATTGCTACTGTTACTATGCAGATTATTAACAGTTTCTGTCACAGCTCCTTTCACATTTCCGTCAGAAAGACAGAATAGGAAAGTCAAATCAGATTTGAATTTAGGTAATTCTTGTGTGTTCTAGTTGCATCCATCCTCACTTAATTCATTGCTTTCCTCCCTTAGGTATACTACTGCAACACCTCTCGTAAGCTTACGATCCCCGGATTGACACTTAGACCAAGCTAAACCTATTTTATTCTTTACCCCAGTTTTGGTCTATCAGTTAGGATTTTTGCATTTGTTTGGACTAATTCTTGTTTTGTAACCTCCTATGCTTGTCCAAGACCTTTGGTAAAACTAGTAACACTTGTGTGCATCCCCGCTTGTCCAAGGACCTATCTTTTTCACTAATTTAGGTACATTTATTTTAGAGTAAAAAAGAACTTGTGTGCTTTGTTTGGGATCTCCTTAAGGTGTATGCTCTCTCCTCACACCATTTGTTGATCTTGGAGATCAAAAACCTTAATTTGATCCAATCTTTATTTCTTTTTCATCCTAGGATCTTTAATGTGTATGCTCTCCCCTTGCGCTTCATGCGATCTTGGGTGACCAAAAACATCTTAGGTCCTTCCCATTAGGGTGCTTGCCTTGGAATTCATCCCCAAGGGTATGATCTCAACTGCATGTTCTAGCGTGATATATAAGCATTGTGAGAATCAAAAGACTCACTTCAAAGGAAGGACCCTCTCCCCCTTGTAAAAACCCCAAGACCCTCATTCCATCAAGACTTGTGTTGGATGGCACTTGATTGGATAGGAACACCCCTGTTCATGGATTCATCCGCCATACCTAGCATATATTGGGACACCCGCTAGAAGCCTTGTTTATCCTATTTAAGACCTTTGGTCATCATATCCTTCGGTGCATCGTAGCCACATGGAGGAGAAGAGCTCATGCTTGTACCTTCATTGGTTGAGATAGATACACTTTGGGTAGGACTTTCATCTCCAAAGTAAGGGGTGTAAGGTGGTCCATGACCTTGCATTCCCTACCTATTCAAGCAATGATATATGGTATCAAGGGGATGGAAGCTGTCATTATCTAATTAGTGGGGGTTGAAGTCGCACCTGAGTGAGTCCGTGAGATATGACACACCTTGCTTGACTAAATACTAGGATTGTAATTAAGTGTTCGATATGTTTTCTTGTATAGTACCCATATTTTCCATTTGTCATCCGTGAATGCTCATAGCCTCTTGAACCCATTTCCAGGAAAGTCAAAACATCCATTATGTTTGTTGATTGAAATATCTTGCCAAATCCTAAATACAAACATTCCAAAAATGAAGACAATTCCTTTCAACGCCCATTTTCATCTATCAATGCTTACCCACCTTTTGTCAGCGCCTTATCTGATCTCTGTCAACACTTAGTAGGCTCCTTTTAGAGCACAATCAGATGGATTAGCGCCCATCAAGCACCTTTAGCACCTAATCAAAACTATGTCGATGCCTAGACCCCTTGTTTTAGCGCCCAGTTTGAAAATTTCACAAAACCTAAGGCATTTGTCATGTTGGTCATTAATTTGGTCCTCTCACCCCATCTAACATCTTTTCACTTTTGAATCCATGCATATTATCACCATTTTCGATCATCCATGTCCACTTAGACCTTAGCTTGTGGTCGAATAATTGTTTCCAAAATCAACATCCATTATCCTAAATTAAATCATCCCCAATCAATCCAAATCCGGTCAATTTTCATATATTGTTGGCCTTGACTAATCAAATCAAGTCAAAGCCATCCTAGCATCAAGTGTCATATATCGTTGACCTTGATCAATCCAAATCCAAAATTATCCAATCCCAATTAATCCAAATCAATTGAAATGCCCCTCTAATCCAAAATCAAAATCATTTCATCAAGTTATCCTACATCACATCATCCTAAATTCAAATTTAATCATGACTTCATATGAAGATGTTGTTGAACAACCTAAACTCAAAATCCTTGATGCAATCATTGTAAATAAGCTTGCCATAAACCACCCTCAGTCATCCATAAACATGGAAGTACCCTTCAACCATGCATTAGCTAGCACAAGCTATGCCCCCCTACTTAATTGCTTACTCTATGGTCATCCTTATGCTACCCTTGACAAGGGAAATCCATTCTATACCCCATCCACATCGCATCATCCATCCTCATATGAAATCCCTATCACCTCCACCTCTTATCCAAATCCATCCTCTCCCTATCCAAATCCCTCATATCAAAATTGACCATCCCCTTATCCAAATCCATCATATTCCAAATCCACCATCTCCTTACCCATCAACCTCTCCATATACTCCACTATCCAATCCACCATGTACTCCATCATCCAAATCCCCTACTAAATCTATATCATCCTTTCTCCAAGGACTCTTCTCTAAGGATCTAGAGAAAAATCACCAAATCCAACTTGTGGATTCACTCCATTCACCTCATCCCCAAACACCTCCATGTGTCACTGATGACCCTGTCATCCACCTCACACCCATAAAAACTACATCACCATCCTCCATATTATCCCATCCTATCCAAAGTATCACCCTCTCCTCCATCTACCCCATCCAAGGAGCCTAGTCAAGCTACATGCTCCTCCCCCATCACACCATCCACACAAATTTGGCTATGTTAAGAGACTAGTCCAAAGCATGTCGAAACATTCACCCCCATTCCTAATCATGATCCAAGCATCCCATCTATTCTTATTCCTGATACCACGCCATCTCCTATTGATCCCCCATCATCCCCCATCATTCCTTTACCATCTCCCATCTGCCCTTCACCATCATCTCTCAATCCCATCCCAAATCCATCATCCTATCATCTTAGTCCCACTACCTTCCTCTGTGATGGTTCTCTCATAGGAGAGGAACAACTTTATTCCACCACTCAACCCCCTCCATCTAATAATGGACTTGCATCATGTTTCCAAAACAACACCCAACCTATCGCACAACGTGTTGGCGCATATGAAATCAACTCCCAAACATGCATTATTGTTACCCCAAAATCTAAAATTCCTAGTTTGTGCCTTTACAGTCAAAATCCCTTATTTAGATCCAATCTGAGACATTTTATAGGGTTTTTCTTTCAAAAATTTCTAAGTATAATGTTTCCCCTCATTGTTGTATGTTCTTCCTTGTAAAAATTTGTTCATTTTTGCCCTTTGTCGGCAAATTGGCAATTTCCCGAGCTAACCTTCAGGTTCGCAGGTTTGTGGTTTCCCCAATTCACTGATAAAGTGACCACACAAGCAAAGGAAGATTGTTCTAAGGTACAAGGGGTCAGTGTTGTGTCTTTGTCGGTAAAGTTTTCTAAGGCATGTGAAGAAGAATGCAAAGTCTTCGTAAGGGAAACCTTGAGTTCATGAACTCTTGGTTTTGCCAACAAGAGGTTCGCCGTAGGGCAATTTCCTTGACAAAGGAATAATGCAAGAAAATAATAAGTCAGGTAGGAAGTGGCAAAAGGAGAAAGTTCGGCAAAGGGAAGATTCACCGATAGCAAAGAAAAAGGTGAAAAGGGAAGAGAAAAGAAGAGGAAATATAGTTCACCATTTTCAAATTTTTCCAATAAGGCAAAAGAGAGGGCGAAGATGAAGATAAGATGAAATATAAGTAAAATAAGGACTTCTCCATGGTCCATAAACAAATGAATTTGCTGATAAGGGAGATAAAGAAGAAAATGAGGCTAAAGGAATTTGTTAGATGGAGGATGAGTTTGCGAACTTGAGAGTTCACTGACTAAGAGGCTTCACCGACCAAATTTTCTGATAGAAGGGAAAGAAGATGCCCAGTGTGTAGACAGGTAGAATCAAAGTTAGAATGCCCCAATGTAGGTAAGAATGAAGATAACCAAGCCGATTGTTTGAATTTTTCAAGTGCAGAGAATTCAAAGAGGGCCCAAAAAGGAAAATTGAACAACATATTTAAAGTGTTGTAAAGGCCTTGATGGAGGTGTTTTTCCTGAAAATACGCTATGATTGCAAGATTATGCAGGCAAATTTGTACCCAAAAATTAATAATCATGTAGTACAAGGCCATTCAGGTGGGTAGCATAGTGAAATTCTTCAATGCATAGGTACTCATGGAGGACAAAGTAGATGAAATTAATGTAGCAAGTGTTAGGAAGTAGACTCATGCCTTCCCTCATTATTGCTCCAAGTACCCAAGGCATGTGGGAAATCTTCTAGTGTCAGTTTTCAGAGTTGTTAGGGGATGGGTAGGCTTCCATGTTCATAACTGAGAGGGGGGGTGGTGAATCAGTTATCCTAATTATTTCTTCTTTTGAACTTTCTTATTAATCAATGCAGCATTGAATCAAACAAACAAACATTACCATGAAATGAAAAACACATGACACAATTTTTTTGACGTGGAAACCCTGTTAAGGGAGAAAACCACGGGGTGATTAACCCAAAGATTATTCTCTGTTAGAAGAATAAGGAATTACAAAATGGCACTTGCCAATTAGGGCTCACTGCTCGAGCACACTGCTCACAAAGAGGCCCACTGCCTACAAGGAGACACACTGTCTACAAAGTGATAAGAATCACAGTCTTGAACTGATTGGAAGCATCTACATATGCTGGAGTTTAGTTTCGGTTAGGCTCAGTACACTGATCTGCTGCACTTCATCTTTCCTCTGTTCTTTATTCTGCTATCCTTTCACATACCAGATCTTTCTTACTACTTCTGCTCTGTTCTGCACTTATTCGCATACACCATCACACAATTACACCCTTCACAACTAAATCCATCCTCTATATATATCCGCACAAGTAATTTCATCACCTTTCTAGTCGGCATCCGGAACAATCTAGTTTCTTACAAACTCTGTTCTGTCGGCTGAATCCTTGCTCACCAAGCAATGCGGATCAAGCATATACTTGTAGATATCATTAATCATGTCAGCCAAACATGATTCATGCCTTCACAACCTTTACCATCAACAGTAACACATCCGGAAAATAGTCTGATACTCTGTCAGTCAGTTCTTCCTCTGTTCTCACTGTCTCTCAGGAATCCGGTACTCAACTATTCATATCTTTTTCTTTGTTCATCACCGGAGGCTAAATCCTTGGAATATACTACTCAAGGTAGTCCTCTTGACTTCCCCAAATCCGCACTGCACCAAGACACTTCCTCTGAGAGATCCGGACCAATCTGTCGGACCTTGCCACATGCTCTGTTCTTGTTCACCGGACCACAACAATCTTCATTCTGACTTCCGGTAGAGACACACCATGACTTGCGGATATGTGGGATGACTTTTGTTGCCATCAATGACAACAACCATGAATCCATATAGTGTCTCTTGCCAACATTCCAATCGTGTAGATTTTCTAACATAATAGTGGACCGAATTCAATGAAGCATGGATGTACTTGTTGACTGGTGCAACACTTGGGATTGTGTGGAGAGATGAATTGCTATATATGCATATGTTTTTGATGCATTAAATGTTGGTCATTTTGGGCATTTTCCCTTGGCAAGTTCCAAGCTCTAGAAGGCAGAAAAGAAAAGGTTATTTTGCAATCTTTGTTCATCATGGAACAATTATGAAATGTATGTAATATATTTTGCAAATCTTTGTATCGAACCACTATTTTTCTCCACTTTTGTAGATGTTCTTTCTAGAAAACTTTGATCACAGTTAAGGTTTTCTCTTGCCACCCTTCATGGTATGAATGTAAGAATTGATTTGAATGAATGTGGCAATTCTTAATTCACTACCAAGGCTTTGTAAATGATCTTTTCAATATTACATAAGGAAGAACATGGTATGGTGTTGGATTAATAAGTATTCCCAGTGATTTGGTATTGATTTTCATGCATTTGATTTCTCAAATAGGTAGCTATACATTTCTTTGTAGTTGTGTTCCTCTGTTGAATGTAAGACTCTGTAGCCTGATGGATAAGCACCAGTCTGAGTAGCCTTTGATCACCCAATCTTTAAAACAAAACTTCATTTATATCTTTAAACATGGTAGTATTTCCAAATGCATCCTCATTTTGTAGGATTACCCTCATCAACTATATAGGGGTCTTATAACAACCAACAATTCTTAGCTTAGTGACAAATTTGGGGCTAAGAAGGTGATTTGGGTTTGGTTGTTTAGATATTTTTAGTTGTTCATCTGGTTTTGAAGTCAATACCTTCTTAGGTATACCCCTTGGAATATCCCTCCAGAGTTTATGCTGAGGTCAAAGAGCAAATGAGTCTACCCACTCTTGTCAGTTGGCCATAATCGCCCTTAACTTGTTGATAAACCTCTTTCTATCACCCTGGCAACATCCCTGGCCTAGGTGATTTAGAAATGTTTTAGAGTTTTGTGTTGTAGTCATTTTGGGAACCAACATTTTGGCATTGTTGCTGGGGAACCATTTTGAAGACTTCTGTAATAGTCATCCATGTTTGTAATAGTTTGCAGTTGTGCATTGTGTTTAGGTAAGTTTGGCATCCCGTTAACTTACACCAACATTTTGGCACTGTTGTAGGGGAACCATTCAATTATTTTTCTAGTTGCTGTATCATTGAAGTGTAGTGTTTGTTCAATATTTATTCCCTGAAAGGGGAGTGGTGACTCTAATTTACAAGCCAGAAGATTAATTGTAGTTCGAAAAGAATTTTACAATGCCTAGAGGAAGAAACCAGCAGCAATCTGGGTGTGAGGAACCCTCAAGCAGTGCATGAAATAGGAGGAATAGATATAGGACAAGATACCCCAATGCAGTGCCTCCAGTAAATAACCAAGACCATATATTTGTTGACCTTTGGAGCTAATATAATAATATTATGAGGACTCTGCAGATAACATGCTCAGAACAAATAGATGGATAAATAGAAATAAATATGATGTTAAAAGAAATGAAAATGTTATCGGCAGAGGAAGCAGATATAGGTCTAATGATCCACATGTAAGGATGTTTGGAAATGCCAGTGAGAATAAAGAGGCATATCATGATACAAGGCATCCTAATTCCCCCATTGGATCACTTGGAGGTGAACGTGACAACATTCCTAATGAGGATGAGCAACATCACCCTGGTGATGATGAAAGAGAAAGAAGAATATAGGATGAGCTCGACCTGCTTCATCAACAACAAGCCCAACTAGCTCAGCAAGCCCGACAAAACTAGAATGTACAACAATAGGGCCATAACTTGTAGAACAATCAGAGATGACAACAACAACAATAACAACAACAACAACATCAGATGGAACAACAGGGTGTGAATAATACTCATGTCTAGAACATTAACAATCAACCAACACAGAATCAATTGAATCAACAACATGATAACATTCAAAATGTTAGGCTTGCTCAGTGAAGACAAGCACAAAGATTGCCTGCTCAAAGATAGCCTCTAGGAGCTGAAAGGTACAAACAAATTAATTTCTTTGGCATACCTGACTTTCCTAATCCAATTCCAAATGAGATTAGGGGGAAGATTCCTAGGTTTCAAGGTAACAATGATGTCACAGGTGAGGAACATCTTAGACATTTCATTAATGTCATCGATGAATATGAGATTGAGGATGAAGATGTTATGATGAAACTGTTTGTGTATTCATTGGAAGAGAGTGCAAAAGAATGGTATAAAGCTCTCCTTGATAATAGTATTGATTCTTGGGAGGATTTCATGAGAGTATTCAGGTTGCAATATGGGGATAGGATTGACCCCAAGTTTGCCATCCATGAACTTAAAACCATCAAGAAAGTAATAAATGAAATAGTAGTTGATTTCAACAGTCGCTTCATCATGACAATGAGAAAGGTACCTCCTCATATGAGACCTAATGAATCTATGTACATTTAGTTTTATATTGTGGTGCTTTTGATTCAAAAATTGTTTATTGTTTGAGGGACAAGAGTCCACAAACATTAAGGGAGGCATATGCTACAACCACAAAAATAGAAAGCAATATGAGAGCTTCAGGAAAGCACATCAAAAGATTTGATGTCAAATTGTACCAGCCTTCAAAAAGTCCCTCACTATTGATGACAAGTTGGATAAGCTCATGGGGGTTGTGAATGATTTGTCTTATAAAGTTTCTAGAAATGATTAAGGGTTACTGCCTCAGGAAGATTTGATGTCAAATTGTACCAGCCTTCAACAAGCCCCTCACTATTGATGACAAATTGGATAAGCTCATGGGGGTTGTGAATGATTTTTCTTATAAAGTTGCTAGAAATGATAAAGGGTTACTGCCTCAGGGTGCTACAACACATTTCAATGAAAGCCAAAGACTGCATAATAGGCTTTATAATACTGATTGATCTAAGAGACCACAATAGAATGATGAACAAGTTGTCCCCAAGCATGTATGTTTCAAACATCCTGAAAGGGACACTTCGGATCCATTGAGAAAGGATCAAGTCAACTTTCAATATGAGTCCCTATGCTGCTAGGCATGTTGTCTTCTTCATGATCTAGCTAATTGTGTAGTGGCTCATTCAATGAGTAGAGATGAACAATTCCCCAATGAAGAAGGTGCAGCTTAGTATTATGATGAGGAGATAAATCAGTTTGACATGGAGGATTATGAATAGATGGGTCAGGATGTTGATTATGATAGTTATGAGGAAGATCATATTTTTCAATATGACTATGATGAAGGTCCAAAAAGATACCAACTGCCAACTCATGATTTTGGGAATTTGAGGGATCTTATGCAGAAGAAGTACAAGCAATCCTGACCTTTTAAGAAAGATTTGAGAGCCTTGATTTATGTGACCATTATGCAAGTCCAAAGAGGCTATCAACTGAGAAATAGGTTTTTCCATGTGCATAGCTCCCCTGTTGTGAACTCTAGACAGCATGAATTGGAATGTGAGAAAGAAAAGTGTAAGATTAACATGGATAAGAAAGATGTTGCTATTCCCAAGAAGAATGTGCTAGAAAATAAGAAAGTTCCAACGTAACCACCAACAATAAAGAAGAAATATGTGTAGAAGAATCCAACACAAATCATGTAGCCTATTGTTGTACCCATTATAGGGGTTCATTATCCAAAAGGAATTAACAAGCATGATCGATCTCAGGCACAAAAGGAACTAGAAAAGGAGAAGGAGAAGACAAAGGAAAAAAGTAAGGATATTTCATCCAATCAAGTAACACATTACATTCCTTGCGCAAATGACATTATTGTCTCGTGTGATACTCCTTTGCCCAATTATAACCCTATAGACATGGCTCAAGTCTTTAGCCAAATTTGAATTTCAGTGCCTATAGGGGAACTCATTAGAATTCCTAAGCATAGGGATAGGGTTGTATCATTTATCACAACCTCCAGTGCACCTATACAACTCGATGTTTCTCCCCTTAAAGATGATGAAACGAGGTTTACTTAGAGCCATCTATGGTAAATAGTCAGATGGGTGTGGATCCTTTCTACACTAATTTGATTATAAATGGATAGTTGCTACACAACTACATGCGTGATTTTGGAGTATCTAGCAATGTCATGCCACTTGAAATCATGAATGATTTAGGTTTGAAGGTGTTAAAGTCCTTTGGAAAATGTTTTGTGATGGATTCTAGGGAGGTAAATGTGATTGGTCTTGTCAAGGATATTGAGGTCAAACTCACTGCATACCTAGATAAATCATTCCTGATGGATATAATTATTGTAGACTGCCCTGCTAAATGGGGTATGTTATTATCTAGGAAGTGGGCAGCTTCTATGGGTGGAAGTATACAAATGGATTTATCATATTCCACTATTCCAGTCTAGGGACTGGAAGTAAATCTTCACAGGGAAAAGAAGGTAGAAGACCAAAACATAGAGGACCATTACAAAACCCAAGAAGAAGTGAACTTCTTTGACACTGATATAGACTATTTTATGGGGTTTTGTGATGACAATGAACATAAATTGTGTGCTAATATAACACAGACTATTGCTTCTGTGCATAATGAAAATGTGTTGTGGACATTGTACTTTGATGGTGCATATTCAAGAGAAGGCTTAGGTGCTAGTATTGTTTTGATAGCACCAGATAGAGAACAATTTGGTAAGTCTTTCAGACTTGATTTCCAGTGCACCAACAATATATCAGAATATGAAGCATTGCTGCTAGGTCTAAATGTCGCTCACAAGCATAAAGTCAAGTGCTTGAAGATATATGGTGAATCAGAATTATTTGTGCAACAAATCAAAAATGCTTTTGTTGCTAAGGACAACAAACTGAGAGCATACAAGAATGTTGTTTGGGACACATTAGAGTTGTTTGATGCCATTGGTATTGAATGGATTGAAAGGAGCAGAAATGAAAAAGTGGATGCATTAGTTGTTGGGGGTTCGAAGTTTAACCTGTAACTAGATTCACATCCTTTCTCCCATTACATTGTTGAGATTATAATCAAGCCTACAATTCCTAATAACATCTACAGCTAGCAGGTTTTTGATGATAGCAATCAGATTTATAGGTTTTTAAATTGCATGGATGAGTTTAACAATCAATTGATTGATTGACAACCAATGATAGAAATTGATGATGGCAGTGAGGTAGTGTAGTTGAAGACAAATACCCTTCCCAAGTGATTGGTGCTGCTGGAGAGAATGTTTGACAATGCAAACCACTAGAAGAGTAAAGGTAAACCTATTGAAGAGGATACTGTTGAAGGTGTTAACCTTGGAACTGAGGAGGCACCTAAAATGGTTTACATAAGCCTCATGAGAAGCAAATGTTGATTGCTTTATTGAAAAGCTTTAAGAAATGTTTTGCGTGGTCCTATGATGAGCTGAAATCTTCTAGGGAGGATATATTTTAACATACTATCCCCCTTCAACCTGATGCAAAACTGTTTAGGTAGAAACAAAGGCCTATAAATCCCACTATCGCACCCATGATGTAGAAAGAACTGTTAAAGATGAAAGAGGGAGGTATTATAAAACCAATCAAACATTCTAAGTGGGTGTCTAATCTTGTCCTAGTAAGGAAAAATAATGGGGAGATTAGACTATGTGTAGATTTCAAAAATCTGAACATTAAATCCCTTAAGGACAATTATCCTCTTCCAAGTATGGATCATCTTTTACAAAGGGTGGTTGGTTCAAAACTAATATCTATGATGGATGGAATCTTAGGCTACAATTAGGTGTTGGTCAAGGAGTCAGAATAGTACAAGACAATGTTCACCACTCCTTGGGGAACATATGTTTTTTTTAGAATGCCATTTGGGTTTAAGAATGCAGGATTGATATTTCAAAGAGCAATGGATGTGGCTTTTGCAAGCCTAATTGATGAGATCATGGTTATATACTAGGATAATCTTACTACATTCTCCAAAGAAAGGAAAGATCATTGCAAGCATTTGCAATTAATTTTTGACAGGTGTTTAGAGTATGGGATCTCTCTAAATCCCAAGAAATGCTAATTTGGAGTAGAAGAAGGGAAGTTACTGGGGCACATTGTGTCAAGGGATGGGGTTAGAATTGATCCTAATAGAGTTAAGGCCATTGACCCCATCCCTCAACCTAAGATAGTCGAGGGTGTTCAACCCTTCTTTGGGTAGATCAACTTTGTGAGGCGATTTGTCCCTAACTTCGCTGAGAAGACCAAAGCAATTTCCAAGATGCTTAAGAAGGGGCAGTCCATCACATGGGAAAAGGAACCAGCTAAGGCTTTTATTGATATAAAGGAGGCCCTAAAGAATGCACAAGTGCTAGTAAGCCCAGATTATTCCAAGCCCTTCCAACTCTTCTCTTTTGCTTCATATTATACTAATGATGTTGTATTGTTGCAAAAGAATGATGATGGATTTGAGCAGCCAATAGTATTTTTTAGCAAGTATTTGCAAGCTGCTAAGTTAAACTATTCAATTATGGAAAAGCATGCATATGCTTTGGTTAAGGCAGTAAAAATTTTTAGACCATACCTTATGGGTGCAAAGACAATTGCATATGTGCCCCATTCTACTATGAAAGATGTTTTCACACAGTAGGAGGCTTCTAGAAGAAGATGCATATGGATCAACATGATCCAAGAGTATGACATTGAGGTGTAGGTCACCAAACTGGTTAGAGTCTAGGGTTTAGCTAAGTTTATGGCTAATTCCAACTTAGAGGTAGCTGAGATAAATGAGGTAGATGCTAATCCATCTGCTGATATATGTATGTTGATAAATGATCCATGGTATACAAATATTATCTTTTATCTTGTCAACATGCATTGTTCCCTAGGCATGAATGTCACTTAACAGAGGATGCTTAAGCTCCAGCCTCAAAGGTATGTTTTAATTCAAGGTGTATTAATGTGGGGAAATCATGAGGTACTACTATTGAAGTGTCTGGACTAGAGACAATCTGAGGAATTTGTTAAGGAATATCACCAGGGAATGTGTGGCGAGCACTTCCATGCCAAAAGCACTATGCATAAGATTATCAGGGCAGGTTTCTAGTGGCTGAGTCTCTTCAAAGATGTAGCAAAATAAGTCAAAAAATGTGATGCTTGCCAACGTTTCTCTGGCAAGATGAAATTTGCTGGAGCATTACCCCTTTTGTGAGTCACAGTTGAAGCACCATTTTAGCAATGGGGCATTGATTTTATAGGGGAAATTCAAGAGAAATCCAACAATGGATTTAAGTGGATCCTTATGGCTACTAACTATTTCACCAAGTGGGTAGAGTCTATCCCCACTCGCAATGCCATGTCCAAGGTAGTTACTGAGTTCCTTGTGAATAATGTGATAACCAGATTTGGGTGTCATCCAGAATTGTTGTAGACAATGCCATGTTCTTTAGATCTCAAGATATAATGGATATGTGTTCCAAGTATGGAATGAAGTTGATTCACTCATCAACATACCATCCCCAAAGCAATGGACAAGTTGAGTCCAACAATAAGAGTATCATGAAAATTTTGTAGAGGACTCTAGATCTGAATAAGAAGAGGTGGGATGACAAGTTGAAGTATGCAGTTTGGGGTAACAGGGTCACATATAAATGTGCTACAGGCAAGAGCCCTTTCAAACTGGTATATGGATTAGAGGCAAAAATGTCAATGTCATTAGAATTTCCTGTGTATCAACTGCTGCAACAAATAAGAGAGGACTGCAACAAATAAGAAAGGACAGGGATGATGCTTTAGCATTGAGAATGCATGAATTGACAGAGTTGGATGAAATTAGAAGAATGACACATGATAAAAACTTGTTGCAACAACAAAAGGTTGAGAATTTGTTCAATAAGAGAACAGTCAGTAGGATTTTTCGAGTGGTGATCTGGTTCTCCTCTAGAATGCAAAACCAAAGGACAGGAGCAATCATGGAAAATTTAAACCATTGTGGCTGGGCCCATATCAAATTGGTTAAAACGCTGGCAAGGACACATATTACATTAAAAATATGGAGGGAGAACTGTTGGAACTACCCATTCATGGACAACATCTGAAGCTTTACTTCTTGTAAGTAATGTTCCCCGTTAAAATTTTGAATACAGGCAACTGTCTTTTGTGCTCTCATGCTTATGACTGTATTTTATTTTTTATATACGCCTTGTTGTAAATATGTTATGTGTTTTTCCCCTTGTGTACTTTTTCCTTTTAGTATACCTGAAGATCTGAGATCCTCACTGTGACATTGCTTGTCGCACGTCCCTAACCAAAGCCACTGTTGGCATTTGTGAAATCAGCTCCCAAACATACATTATTGTTGCCCCAAAATCTAAAATTCCCAGTTTGTGCATTTACAATCAAAATCCCTTATTTAGATCCGATCTAAGACATTTTATAGGGGTTTTCTTTCTAAAAATTCTAAGTATAATGTTTCCCCTCATTGTTGTATGTTCTTCCTTGTAAAAATTTGTTCATTTATGCACTTTGTCGGCAAATCAGCAATTTCCTAAACTAACCTTTAGGCTTGCGGCTTTGTGGTTTCCCCAATTCGCCTATAAAGTGACCATGCAGGAAAAGGAATATTGTTCTAAGGTACAAGGGGTCAATGCCTTGTCTTTGTCAGAAAAGTTTGTGGTTTACGAACTGCAAGGTTCGCCGACTACCAAGTTTTTCGGTTGCCAGATTTGCCGATAAGTCGAGGCGGCTTCGGTACAAGGCAAGTGAAATTTTTATAAGGCATGTGAAGAAGAATGTAGAGTCTTTGTTGGGGAAACCTTGAGTTCACAAACTCTTGGTTTTTCTGACAAGAGGTTCATTGCAGGGCAATTTCCCCGACAAAGGGATAATGCAAGAAAAGATTAAGTCAAGTAGGAAGTGACAAAAGGATAAAGTTTGGCAAAGGGAAGATTCACCGATAGCAAAGAAAAAGGCAGAAAGGGAAGAGAAAAGAAGAGGAAATATAGTTTTCCATTTTTAAATTTTGCTGATAAGGCAAAGGAGAGGCCAAAGATGAAGATAAGGTGAAATATAAGTAAAAGGATTTCTCCATGGTCCATAAACAGATGAGTTCGCTGATAAAGGAAATAAAGAAGAAAATGAGGCTAAAGGCATTTGTCAGATGGAGGATGAGTTTGTGAACTTGAGAGTTCATCGACTAAGAGGCTTCCCTGACTAGATTTGCTGACAGAAGGGAAAAGAAGATGCCCAGTGTGCAGAAAGGTAGAATCAGAGTTCAAATGACCTGATAAAGGTAAGAATGAAGATAACCGGGCTAATTGTTTGAATTTTTCAAGTGTGACGAGTTCAAAGAGGGACCAAAAAGGAAAATTGAACAAAATATTTAAAGTGTTGTAAAGGCCTTGATGAAGGTATTTTTTTCCTGAAAATGCGCCATGATTGTAGGATTGTGTAGGCAAATTTGTACCCAAATTTTAATGATCTTGTAGTGCAAGGCCATTCAAATGGGTAGCACAGTGAAATTCTTCAATGTATAGGTACTCATGGAGGAAAAATTAGATGAAATTAATGTTGCAGGTGTAAAGAAGTGGACTCATGCCTTCTCTCATTATTGTTCCAAGTACCCAAGGCATGTGGGAAATCTTCTAGTGTTAGTTTTCAGAGTTGTCAGGGGATGGGCAAGCTTCCAATTGTGCAGATTTTATGACATAATAGTGGGCCGAATTCAATGAAGCATGGGTGTACTTGTTGACTGGTCCAGTGCTTGGGATTGCGTAGAGAGTTGAATTGTTATATATGCATATGTTTTTGATGCATTAAGGGTTGGTCATTTTGGGCATTTTCTCTCGGCAAGTTCTGAGCTCCAGAAGGCAGAAAAGAAAATGTTATTTTGCAGTCTTTATTCATAATGAAACAATTATGTTTACAAATCTTTGTATCGAACCACTATTTTTCTCCACCGTTGTAGATGTTCTTTCTAGTAAATTTTGATCACGGTTAAGGTTTTCTCCACCGTTGTTGAATGTAAGACTTTGCAACTCGATGGATAAGCACCAATCTGAGTAGCCTTTGATCACCCAATATTTAAAACAAAACTTCATATATATCTTTAGACACATTATTATTTCCAAATGCATCCTCGTCCTGTAGGATTGCCCTCATCATCTATATAGGGGTCTTATAACAACCAACAATTCTTAACTTGGTGACAAATTTGGGGCTAAGAAGGTGATTTGGGTTTGGTTGTTCAGATATTTTTAGTTGTTCATCTAGTTTTGAAGTCAATACCTGCTTAGGTATACCCCTTGGAATATCCCTCTAGAGTTTAAGCTAAGCTTAAAGAGCAGAGGAGTCTACCCACTCCCGTCAGTTGGTCATAATCACCCTTAACTTGTTGGTAAACCTATTTCTATCACCCTGATGACATCCCTGGCCTAAGTGATTTAAAAATGTTTGAGTTTTGTGTTGCAGTCATTTTGGGATCCAACACAATGTATGCTCCAAAACATGAACTATCATGGTAAAGGCCTAAGCCTTCATGAAAACGGCATTTTGGAGCCCATCCATGTCAAATCTATCCACGCATACATGGACTTGGCTAGATACATCTCAAGGCAAACAATCCAAACATGTTGGTACCACCCACGCACCTCCAAATCCACTTCTTCCAAATCCAAACCCGGTGCATCTCATTGCACCTCCAAATCATATACCACCATCCCTCCTCCTCCATCCTATTTCATTCACCAATTCCAAAAGCATGTGACCATACACCTCCCTAAATCCACACTTCCTCCACTACTCTAAACTCCTAATATCCCCATCCTCAAATCCCCTTATCCCCCATCCATAACTCCCGATCCCCAAAAATCCTTAATCAAGATCAATGAAAGCACGCATCTTGTAAGGATGACTAAACCCTATCTAATAACTCTAATGATAGATATATTGATGTTTTCGTGATAGAACTTTATCAAGAATATTTTGGAAATTGATCAAATAATTATTTAGTTAAATTATGAGTAGATTTTATTTTGAATCTCTCTTTTGAAATGATATTCGACTAGTTGATATTCATGAAATTATTATGCTAATTATTATTGTAAGTTGGATTTACCTAATTGTTGGGAAAATGATTTCAATTATAATAATATCAAAGAGACGTTAAAGGCAAAAGAGAATTCTGGGAGATAAACAAAGTATGAGATTTGCATTTTGATTAATTACTTTGAATTCAGGTATGCAAATAATTTGTGACTTGTTTACAATTATGTTTCTTTCACATTTGCATGCATTTGTGCAAGTATCATTATATGTTTATTTTGAGTATATTTGTAATTATATTACACTATAGAAATAATTTTATGTATAATTATCTGATGCGGGAGCATCCGTGTAAGGCCTAATCTTTACTAACAATTTCTTATGCATATGATAGACTTGCTTATGAATTTATGATATAAGTTATATTGTGACGAAGTTCTAATAGTGATTAGAATTTAGTATTAAGGTCTTGATATGGGTTGATTAGTTGATTTAAATTAATTATTTTCATGTGTTGTAGGGAATAAGAGTTCTTTTTATCATTATTTTTGTAAAATTAAGTCCTTAGGTCAATCACCTATGGGTAGGGTACTTGTTTATTCATAAAAAATGTGTTTTAGAATTGTTTTAACCCATTTTTAGTTCATAAGAAAAGAGCTGACGAGATTGGAAGTTGTAGAGTCGTCTCCTTTTGAAGAGTCTTCGAGCATCCAAGTCATGAAGAAAAGAAACAAAGGAAATCCCAAGAATCACATTTCTCCAAATTAGAAGCCACAAGCAAGAAGAGGAATACCAAGAGTCCTCGGAGCCCAAAAAGAAGAAGATGAAACTTGGCAAAGGAGATATTATAAGTAGATGGAAGTTTGGCTTCAAAGGGGATGGGAAAAACAAGAGAAGAGCCCAAGTTTATTTCTAATTTTTACAGGTCATCAAGAGGACATCGATAGCTGATGTTGAAGATAATTATTCAAGGGAAATAGATCCATTTCAATGAGGCAAATAAAGTGAACATCCATGGTGACTTATTAAGTAAAAAAAATTCTAAATTTCATGAGGGCAATAGAACCCTAGGTAGAAGAAAGGAAGCGCACAAATGAATAAGATGGAAGCTCTCATATTAAGGAATATTGGAATCTCTCTTCATGGACATTTGGAGGTATTCTTTATCAATTAAGTTCTTGAGGTATTTCCTTGAAAACTCACCATTATTTATGTTAATGTTTTGCTGAAATTTTTCAAAGAAAACTTCTTGTTGTCTTATGAAATTTATCTTTACATAGGAACTATTTTATAAAAAAGTTTCTAGGTTTTGAGCATCTTGTTTTTAGCTTTCCGAAACATCTTACGGTTTTAAATTTTGTAAGTATTGAGAACTTTATCATATTTTTACTATTGCTGTAATAGAAATTGAAAATTTAGGGTTATGTTGGTAATCT
The DNA here is from genome assembly GCA_027924645.1 of Cunninghamia lanceolata. Classification (NCBI taxonomy): domain Eukaryota; kingdom Viridiplantae; phylum Streptophyta; class Pinopsida; order Cupressales; family Cupressaceae; genus Cunninghamia; species Cunninghamia lanceolata. The sequence continues at coordinate 10,058,599 of BSBN01000478.1, forward strand.
ACTTTGTTGGAAATGAATTATATCCATTACATAAGAGTGTTAGTTGAATTTGCATATTTTCTTTCTTGGAATGAGTAATGATTAGTTAATCTTTCATTTATTTAGTTGCATGCTAAAAAAAATAGATTGAATCAAGAATATGCATGTAGTGCAAGAAGGTCAAATTAAAACCCTTATGTTGATTAGTTTATAAGAACAATTGTTATATCATACATCTATATATTGTATAGTTATTTGAATGAAAAAATTAAAACAAAATAATAGATCTTTGATCTCTTAGTATTTTTATCATTCATTATAATATAGGGAATACTTTTGAGTAATCAAATCATTCTCTATTCATGATCAAGCTTGGGTTTTTCATAAGCATGGAGGTAGTTAAATGAATTTTATGAATAAGAGTTGGTAGAGTTAAGATATTATGTGTGTGTATATATACAATGTGTACATATTATACATATATAAGGGTATGCTTCCCCAATGTATTCATACTATAAATATATTAAATATGTAATCATATTATAAATGTTTTCATTGTATTATTTAAGTGGATCAAAACCACAATATTAAATGTTTAACTATTATAGTACAAATTTATGTTATTTCAATCATCTTTAGAGAGTTTATATTGATGAATGAGAGAGATAACTATTGTGTTAGGAATTACTTCACATTCTTAAATAAATAATCTTTGTTTATGGGTTAAATCTGGATTTGAGGGAAAGGGATGATTGCAGTAAACACTACCCCCTCATCTTACAGAAGTTTTCTAATTGTTTTCTGGGTTTTTTTCCCCTTACTCTTACCTTTTCCAAAACATCTTGAATTTTAGAATTCCACTGAGAAACAAGAAAGTTATGATAGATTTACTACTGGGTGGTTTTTCATGTCAAGACCATTTTTATTCAATTTTTTTATTTTATTCTTGTTCTTAAATTTATTTCAATTCATTGAATTAAGTTTGAGATTAGATAGGAGACTAATTTAATTTATATAAATACCTTTTCATTTTTAATACATTATTTATATTATGTTTAGTATTGTTGTTTTTAGATAAATGAATAAAGTGTGCTTGTATTGATAACAATGGTAAGAGGTAGATTTTAAATTTGAAAGAAGATAATAGGAAGATTTCATTATTGGTTATATCAAATCTTTGAACAAGGAATTTGTTGGAGTATTTAGTTGTTTTGGATATTGAAGGATCAATAGTAGTTAGATTGTAATTTACGGAATTTAAATTATTTTATAGGTCTTGTTCTTAAAAAATCATAAGCATTATCATTTGATTTTTAGTATTATTATGATTTAAGTGAGCCTTATACCTTTAATAATATAATTTATTCAATCATGAACCTAAGGTATGTCTATGATTAGTTATCTAATTGCCTTTAAACCAATTATCATGTAATGGTCTAGTTTTAAATCAAGTTCTATCATGTTACCTTATCCATCTGATGGTTTAATATATTTCTTATGAATTGAATAAGAGAGCCTTGAATTCTTATCATGAATCTAGTATTTTAACCAGTACTATTGTTTTCATGAATCTATGTATCTAAGTCAACCTTATGGTTGCAAAACAAGTTACCCTGAACTACGAAGCCTCTGTGCTATGCATACGTAGGCAAGGCCATCAGAAATGAGCCCCCAAGGCTTTAGGTGTGGCCCTTAGGTCAGGTTTCCTTTCTCTACCATGTTTAGAAGTGTAATACAACTAGCTTATGTATTTGAAGAAACTAATTGTTTTACTTAGTGTTGTAGAAAGCAAAATTTCACAGGAGTATCGACATCACATCAGCGTTAGCTAACTTGGATTGGTACAAGGTAAAGCGAAGGTATAAATGAATCATTTCATTTCTATTATTACATTTAGTTAATGTTTGATTTGTATATTTTTTTTTTTACTTAGGAGGTGTCCCCGTGACCCAGCCCAGCGATTCCCTCCATGCCTTGCCTCGGACTTACTTGGATGCTGATTTTTGGGGTAGCGAAGGGGTGAGTGGAGGCGAGACTAGTCCCCCTAGGGAGAAGCACTGAGCCCGCAACAACACTTACTCTGGTTAAACTCGGTCAATGTGAATCAAACCTTGGACCTACATGGGAATAACCCAAAGCCTTAGCTCAACCATGCCAACCGTTCGGGCTATGGGGCAAATTTATCTAATCCTTTGGAATCGCCTTTCCGATTATCAGGTAACTACAAGGGATTTTAGTTAGAAAATAGTTGTATGGTAAGAGTGGATCATGTAATAATATTACTTACCACATGGTGGACTTTTTATAGAAATCTGGCAATTGTAGGAAGGTAGTTGTACGTCTAATTCCTATACTACAATTTTAGAATGATATATTTTCCTACAATTGATGTGCTAATGTAAAAGAGTATATTGATCTTATGTTAATGTTTTGTTGTGTGTTTTGTTCTCACTTAGTATATATCAAATTATAATTTTGCAAATATATTATTATTTTCAATCTCTCTTGATAAGATAAACCTCGTAGGATAAGAGTCCCATCTATACATTTTATGATTAATCTTTTCTATGATGACCTTTGCATTCATTTGAGATTTGTGTCATGATGTTTTAAATCAATTATTGTATGTAATTCAAGATTTCTATCTTGCCTCTTGTCTATTGTGTTGTGTTGTTTATAGTTGGGAAAGAAATATTTAAACCTATGATTATCATTTTTGACAAATGATGCAAAAATTCTATTGTTTTGTTCTTATGAATTTAACATTTAAAAATTAATTATGGTAATGATCTAAGTTTTGTGGTTCGTTCTCAAGTGTGATAGCTTGGGCATGACACAACATCCAAACATGAAGATATAAAACACCCCATGGGATTCAAAAATAATAATTTGGATGCCTCTCTACATAAAGCAAAAAATCCACAAAATCCTAAAGAGTATCATGTCGTAGGGCATCGATACACAAAATCCAAGCAAAATCTCCACTCTAACAGGCTACACAAGCCCACACCTCTAAAAGAAAAAACAAAAATGGTGTGGGTCCCTAAACAACAAGCAAAAAATCCAAGTGGAGCATCCACATCCCATCCTATTCCCAAATCCCAAAAATCCTGCTCCCCATCAAAAAAGTCTCAAAATCCTAAGTCCATTTGGGTCCCTATATTCCCAAAATGAAAATCCCAAAATCCCCATCCCGATCTCACAAATCCATCATGGATCTTAAATCTCCATTACTTCCAACTCCACATCCCAAATATAAGCTTCAAAATCCATCACTATATGTGCAAACATTGGTCTTGATTCCCATCATGACATTTCCACATACCTTCATGCCCCCATCATATATCCCTTATCCCGCATATTCTCCCCATCACATCTCTATGGTCCATGCTTTTGTATAAACCCTCATTTTGCCATCATCCATCCATACCACCCATAATCCACCATCATCATCCATTCATCCATACCATCGCCATCTCATGCAACCATTTACCAACATACATGAGCGTCATAATATTTGACATGGTCCACATGCAACATCCATCCAACATGAGATGCTATCACTTCCTATAGAAATAGATGCTTGAATCCCCATTCTCCTACATATCATTCTCTTCCTCTATCCAACTCTATCCATCATATCCAAATATTCCAAAAAAGCCCAAAAAAATCAAAAAATTAAAAAAAAAAAGTAAAGAGAAATAAATCCGTCTGTGAGGGTAAAATGTCGAATCAATCAAATGAATTAAATAAGACCCAAACATCAACAGAATAGAGAAATAAAGAAGATTCAAATGAACAAACCAATGAACAAACACAGCAAACCTCTTCCGTTTCGAAACTTCTGTTGTTCGCCTATCACGAATCGTCCTTTTGCAGATGAGATGAGCCCTCAGAGAGTGCAATCTTTTAAAGCTGTTTGAGGAAGTCGATGGTGAACGGCTATAGTGTGATGTGCAATGAAGGTGAGCTCCAATGCAACAATGGCGATCTCAAGCTTGTAGATGACAAATGGGTGCCAAAGGCGCGCTGGTGATATTTCTGCAGAGTAACGATGTCAAAAGCCTGGATGATTAGAATGGAGGGATGAAGCTTCATTTATAGACTCGGAGGAATAGGAATCAACGGTTGAGAGGAGATATGAAGATCAACGGCTGAGGATGGTTGAGGAATGTGCAACCAGTGGAAACGTGCCAAGTGTCCCAGCTCCATCATGAAAGGTGGGATGTGACAAGACTGATTGGAGAGTTAACTCCATTGACTGGTCTGTTAATAGAATTGATTGATCAGTTAGAAGAGTGGATTGTGGAACTGACTGGATTGATTGAGGATTTGACTCAACTGACAGGTTAGTTAACAGATTTGATTGATTGGTTAACTGACCTCTGATTGGAGAAGAAATAGGCCATGTGGGTGAGGGAAAATAAGGTAATTAAATATAAAATATATTTAATTACATGTGCAACCTGATGAGGTGGACAAGGTGAGGTGAAAAAGGTGATGTGTAAAGGTGATGTGGAATTTTGAATTTAGAACTTAGGATAGAGGAAATAGGATTAATTAAATAATTTATGATTATTTAATTGTGAAGGACAAATAGAAGAATTTTAATTAAATAAATAGAATTTATTTAATTATGGGATAGTGAATTGATTAAATAAATTTAGAATATTTATTTAATTGGTAGAAGAATGGAATAAATATTTAGAATATTTATTTAGGATGATTTGTGTCATTTTTAGGCGTATACATTTTGCCCCTCTTTGATGCAATGCAGTTTACAGCGTTGCTTCAAAGAAGTTGATAGTCTGAATGATGATACATGCCCCAGTTTGCCCCTGGTACAGGTTTAATGACGATAGGATGCCCCCTCGGGAGATTGGACGGGGAAAAACGGCGAAAGGATTGGAGACGAACGATCTCACGACGAAGAAGGGGTGAGGATAGGTTGGAGGAAAAGGGACGCAGTCAGGGATGCGGGAAGAAAACGGGAGGAAAAATGGACACGGGAAGTAGTCACAGTCATCACCTAACCAGAATTAGGGTTTGGAGGCTATAAATAGGAGCTGGGTCCACAAGAATAGTCATTTGCACACTTGGTTGATCTGGATTGGAGGAAGAGAGCTTAGAGCAAACTTAGAGTAGCATGGCAGCCAGAGCAGCAGATATACCACGCGAGGAGCACCGATTCGAGCGAGTCCGACGATTCGGGCGGCCAGCAGAGGCAGGACCCCCGGTATGTGCTTCAAAAAATTTCTCCTAGGGTCGAGTTTAGGCGTCATAAATGCATGTAGAAAATAGGTGAAATAGATGCGCCGAAACGCAGAACGGCGCATATGCCTCGCGAAGCTACGCATTTGCTTTTTTCGCGGCGCATATGTCAGTTTCGGCGGCGCATGTGTGAAAGCTGCGCTTTTGTGCATTCTAGCTGCGCATGCATAATTTGGCGGCGCTTTTGTATTTTCGCCGCGCATATGTGAAATGTAGCAGTGCATTTGATAAAGTTGCGCATATGTGGATTCCTGCGGCGCATCCGTAATTTTGCGGCGCATGCGTGGATTTCTGCGGCGCATTTGTTAGAACGGCGCAAACGTGCACTGTAGCGGCGCATACGCATTTTTGAGGCGCATATGCTGATTATTGCGGCGCATATATCAGAAACGGCGCTTTTACCACCTGTAGTGGCGCATTTGCTTGGGATGGCAAATTACTTAGCCAAATTGATTCGATTAGCGTCCTGTTTGACGCAGGAATCGATGAACTATCTCTGAGATTGCAGGAATCTAGTCAAGAGATGTAGTGTGCTGTTTTGATCAATTTGAAATGCTAAGTTTAGTTGATATAGTTCAGTAGATATGTTGAGTATGGTATATGCGGCTTGAGACTGACGCTTGGCTTTGCGTGCTTGCAGGAGGAGATACGAGAGACGCTGCAGTCGAGGGAGACGTTCCCTATGCCGTTATTGCAGAGATATATGCTGACGGAGGCTGATAGAGTGGCGCTTGGTGCCATGGGCTTGGATTACGTTTGCTTTATGCCCGAGGTGCGGGCGAACAGAGGACTACTGACAGCGGCTGTGGAGAGATTCCACAGTGAGGATGGGACCTTCCACTTTCCTACTGGAGAGATGACCGTGACGCTGGAGGATGTCTACAGGATACTGCACTTGCCCGTAGTGGGCGAGTTAGTGGAGTATGATGCACAGCGGGACGCGGGACTCGCTGAGTGTCAGCGAGTATTTGACGATCCCGAGCTGGTGGGACAGGTCATCCCCTGGCAGGACATATATGACTGTTACGACTACTTCCCTGGGATTGTGGCTGGACTGATTGGGGGCGTTGTATGCCCGGACAGGAGATCGCATGGGTTCCCCATTGGATGGGGCAGGATCATGGAGCGGATGCTGACTGAGGGCACCCGATATGCGTGGGGACCCTGCGTGCTAGCCCACCTATATCATGACATGCATCAGGTGGTGTACCACCGCAACACGAGTCTATCGGCTGGGGTGTTGTTGTTACAGTTTTGGCTGTGGGAGCACATAGCGGTGACCAGGCCGATGTGCGTCTTTGCTAGGCAGCGAGGAGAGCCATACAGCTATGGCTATGCAGGAGTGATTTCCCAGCACAGGCTGGGGAAGCTAGAGTACTGGTGGCATACTTTGGATGGGGTAGATTTGGTCATCTGGCGACCATATCTGGACTGCGAGCCCTGGGATGACGAGGGAGATGAGCTACCCTACTGCTTCCAGACCAGGTGGTTGATAGGCCGGACACGGCACATCTTGGAGAGGCAGATGGTGGGCCGAGTGCTGAGACAGTTTGGGCGGAGACAGGGCATGCCACAGGGACAGGCCATGTTTGCACGGACACATGCAGAGAGGGTCAGATGGGGGCCGATGGCTTCTTACGAGAAGGCCCTAGCAGAGTTCCAGCAGTTGCCGTATGTGGCATGGGACATGCGGTGAGAGATAGCAGATGCGGGGGTCACACAGGAGTATGAGGACTGGATCACAGCACATCCTTTCCCGAGATATTCAGGACCCGGTATGCTGGTGCCTCGGATCGATGAGGCAGACTCAGAGGAGGAGGGAGAGGCTGGCCCAGGGCGGAGGGGCGCTAGAGGAGGACGACGGGGTGGCCGAGCTGCAGAGAGGCCGAGACAGCGGAGGAGGATAGATCGGGCTGGGCAGGCAGTGCCAGGACAGGGAGAGGCACAACAGCAGGCACAGATGCCACCACCCCAGCAGGTACCACAGCAGCAGGTACTACAGCAGCAGGTGCCACAGCAGCAGGTGCCCCAGCAGCAGGGGCTAGGACAGGCAGAGGCAGCACAGGGGCCAGTGCAGGGTGAGGCACATGAGAGGACCATAGCCAGCCTGAGAGGATAGGTGCGAGAGCTACAGGCACAGCTGAGGAGAGTGGAGAGGAGGCGAGACACAGACGCAGCGGTGATCACTGGTTTGACTCGCGAGCGAGACATGGCGGATGCCCGGGTACGTCTTATCCGTGTAGAGCGGGATACTGTTGTGGCCGCTATGGGGACAGATGCAGCGAGTTTGTTTCTGGTTGGTCAGGTGCAGCAGGCACAGGCACAGGTAGGCCAGTTGCAGACGCAGTTGGCACAGGCGCAGACAGACCTAGCCAGAGTGCAGTCACAGGCACAGTACTACCAAGGCTTGTACCATTGTGCCGTGGCGTCGAGCCAGAGGGCAGGGAGCTTTAGGAGTCAGTCTGGGGTGGCTCACAGGGCAGGTCCATCTCAGTCAGGGGCATCCGTGATGGGACCTCAGCAGTCAGGAGCTGGCAGTGGTGGCCCACAGCACCAGGGGTAGACATAGACCAGATTTTGTACATTTTGGGACATGTATCACCGTCCACTTGGACGTATATTGTATATGACACTTTGATTTTGAGAGAGATGGTGATATTTGTACATTTGGACCTCTTTTATTGTTGATAACTGAGAAGGGGGGGGTGAATCAGTTATCCTAATTATTTCCCTTTTTGAACTTTCTTATTAATTAATGCAGCATTGAATCAAACACAAAACATTACCATAAAATAAGAAACACATGACACAGTATTTTTGACGTGGAAACCCTGTTAAGGGAGAAAACCACGGGGTGATTAACCCAAAATTATTCTCTGTTAGAAGAATAGGAAATTACAAAATGGCACTTGCCAATTAGGGCTCACTGCCCGAGCACACTGCTCACAAGAGGCCCACTGCCTACAAGAAGACACACTATCTACAAAGTGATAAGAATCACAGTCTTGAACTGATTGGAAGCATCTGCATATGCTGGAGTTCAGTTCCGGTTAGGCTCAGTACACTGATCTGCTGCACTTCATCTTTTCTCTGTTCTTTATTCTGCTATCCTTTCACATACCGGATCTGTCTTGGTACTTCTGCTCTGTTCTGTTCTTCTTCGCATATATCTTAACATCGTCACACCCTTCACAACTAAATCCATCCTCTATATATATCCGCACAAGTAATTTCATCACCTTTCTAGTCGGCATCCGGAACAGTCTAGTTTCTTACAAACTCTGTTCTGTCGGCTGAATCTTTGCTCACCAAGTAATGCGGATCAAGCATATACTTGTAGATATCATTAATCATGTCGGCCAAACATGATTCATGCCTTCACAACCTTTATCATCAACAGTAACACATCCGGAAAGTAGTCTGATACTCTGTCAGTCAGTTCTTCCTCTGTTTTCACTGTCTCTCAGGAATCCGGTACTCAACTATTCATATCTTTTTCCTTGTCCATCACCGGAGGCTAAATCCTTGGAATATACCACTCAAGGTAGTCCTCTTGACTTCCCCAAATCCACACTGCACCAAGACACTTCCTCTGAGAGATCCAGACCAATCTGTCGGACCTTGCCACATGCTCTGTTCTTGTTCACCGGACCACAACAATCTTTATTCTGACTTCCGGTAGAGACACACCATGACTTGCGGATATGTGGGATGACCTTTGTTGCCATCAATGACAACAACCATGAATCCATATAGTGTCTCTTGCCAACAATCTCCCCCTTTGGCATTGATGGCAACATTTAGTGAAAAATGACTAAGTGTTTACACTATGCTCCCCCTTGGCTGATGCTCTATCTTTATATACAATTTCCAGAACTCCCCCTTAGTTGGATTCCTCATTTTTCACTGCTCCTCACTCCCCCTTTGACATCAATGGCAAAGGGTAGGGTCCGCACACCAAAATTTTCAAAAAATTTTCTATACATAGCCGCATATTTACAGACTCACATAAACTGAAGAATGTCTGCAAAGGATGTCTGCAATTGGATCATTTCTGTAGCCCAACTTTGCTTCATTCTATCCAAAATTGAAATGTGACCACTCAACAAAAATGCAAAAGCTTCTGCCCGCTTGAGATCTGTCGGATCATTTGTTTGGGCGGTGGTCTGAGCATCACTGATGGCCTCATGCATAGTTTCCAACTTAGGGATTATAATCCTTCTAAGTTCTCCCATCCGGTTAGTGATATTCTTCCTTTCCTTCTCAAGATTCTTTATTTCATTCAAGACTGCAATAGTCTGACATTTTTGATTTATTATGGAGGAAGAGAGAGGATCAAAACTTTGAGATAAGCTTTGTAGCTTGTCTTGTTCCTCTTTTATTTTCTTATCAATTGCTGTTGTTGCCTTTGACCAGGATATACAAAATTTGTAAATGTCACCGCCATCCTTAAGAGCATTCTCTAAGCTCTTTATTCCAATACTCACAATCTTCCTATCTTTAGAGATTAATTCTAATACTTCTGAAAATCTTTTATCCAAAAATTCCTTCCGGACCTTTTCTTCAGCAGATTTTTCTAGAGATTCAAAATGTGTACTAACACTGCTGACTAAGGTTTTGAGATTACCGGAAGAGGAGGCTGTGGGATCCTTTTGAAAGGATGGCATGATCTTTTCTAGCACTCCAGATGCTACCTCCATAAGCTCACAGTCTTCCATGTGAGATTTCAGCAGCTTCTCTTTGACTTTCTCATTTGCAAATGAGGCTATTTTCATTGTTTGCACCGGTGACAAAGAGTCAAAATCTAATGGTCCTTTTAGCAGGTCCGGTTCATCAATTTCTATAGTGGCTTTGCTCAAAAATTGTTGAACAGTTTGTGCAGTGTCTCTTGCCGGAGACAGATGTTTCTTTTCTTCTGCAGTCTTGGGACTGTCAACCTCTTTATCTTTCACCCCTGCTTCCTTCTCCTGTAATTTCTCTTCTTCTTTGGATCTGGAGACTGTAGGGGAAATCGGAGGAGAGATGTTTGTCTGTTCAGGCCCCACTTCTTCCGGAACAGATGATTCCAAATCCGCAGCTATTTCTGCACCTAAGTCCTCTACAACAGGAAGATTGAACCTTTTGAAGGCCTTCCGGAGGATCTCTTCTGTCTCTTGGGCCACTTTGTCAGTCTCACCAAGCATGAGTTGATTCATCCTGGCTTTACTTCTGAACTCATCTTTGCAGTCTTTGAAGATTATGTTCATTGTCTTGGGATCAATTTGAGGATATAGCTGAATAGCTATCTGCTCCCGGATCTCAAGATCTTTTGCATGAGCATTATTCTTTCTTATTTCCAATTCCTTTTCTAGGCTTTTAGGAATAAGAGATATGATCTCAATGAAAGCCTTATTGTATATGTTCAGATATTTGACTGTGGCTTCCTGCAGAGTCTTTTGGTCAGCCTCACTGTAGTCATCATAAAATTCAGTCATTGGTTGAAGGTTTCCATCCACCGTGACTGACTTGATTACACTCTCTAGAGACAGAGTGGGCTTTTCAACAGATACCTCTGCCATTTCATCCTTGTCTTGGCCTGTGGAGGGTTTACCTGATCCTTTCTTCTTCTGCTTCTTTATTTCTTTTACTCCCTCATCTGACTCTGTTTCCTCTTCATCCTTTTGGCTTTCATAAGCCCTTGTGGCTTTTGTCTTGGATCTTTTACCAGATGCCTGGACTTCCGGTTTTGAACTTTTGGTTGTGGGAGGTGCAGATCTTTTTGATGATCTGGTCCGGGTGGGAGTTTCAACTGAAACACTTTCTTTACTTTTCTCTTCTTCCTCAGCCTTCCTCCTCTTTTCCCGGCTGGCATCAAGTGCCTCCTTTGAGATGCCTAGGCCTTGAGCAATATGCTCAACTTCTTTTCTTACCTTCCTCTTTATCTCCGGTTCCCTGAGTTCTACATGTATCTTTACACTCAGTTCCTCAAAGGTTCCAAACCTTTCTGCCTTAGGATCTTTGGGCTGGCTTAGCATGTGTTGAACATGCAGCTCTACTATCTGTTCATCCACTTCATACCCCATGGGCATGATCCAAACAGTCCTTGGCTCCACTGCCTCCATTAAACACTGATCTGTTTCTACCATGAAGCATACTGTGTCTTTGTACTTTTCAACAAGGGATTGGGGTATTCTTTCTCTTGCATGCATCATGCTTTGGAAGTTCTTGAAGTAACCCCATAGAGCTGTATTTCTTGCTTTAGCATCCCCAAGTCCATGCAAATAGTCTCTGATTTGGATGGCAACCGGTCTGTCATTCTGCCATATCCATCCACTAGATCCAGGAAGCTCATTCATGTAGTAAAAGAAGAGACAAAGGATCAGATTGCCATACTTGAAGGAGTTTTTCTTGTCCTTCTTGATCTTCTACAGATTTTCAAAGAGTTGGTTCACAAGAAGCTCACACAAGTCATAGTCTGCATTCTCCTTTAACATTTGATAAGCTGTGTAGATTGCAGTTCCCGGTACTGAATTTTCCCTACTGGAATGATAGATTTTGTAACCAATTATCATAGCTGCAAATTTGACATCCGGTTCAGTGATGTCATCAACTGTCATAGCTCTCTTGTCAAACTTGGATCCGGTTGCATCACTAACTGTCTGATTTTTGACAGACTTGAGAACAGGTAATCCACCAGATGAGTGCAGACCGGTTACAGCCCTAATTGCATCTTTGGTGATCTTGAAGGGCTGGTTCAACCATAGGAAGTTGTCATGTACTCTACTTAGTACATACCGGACCCATTCATCTTCTTCAAAACAGGGGAAATGAATGCACTGTGCAAAGTGTTTGTCCCGGATGGCTTTGTACTGAGGTTTGATCTCAAAGGAGTCATCTATCAATTGTTTGTGATAGATATCCATCAGCTTTGATTCTCCAAAGTCTTCAAGATTCGCATGGATGTAAACCCTAATATCTTCCGTATGCAATACACCATGAGGAACACTAGAGAAGGCTCCTAGTGGATCTACCTCCAGTGATTTGTAAGGATGTTTCTTGAATGTGATGCGAGGTCTATCAGAGATCTTAACTATATTTGGAGTAGCCATTCTTCAAAGATTTGCAGTGAGATAATGAAAAACGGAGAATACCTTATGCGCCTTCGGTTTGCACGGAGTGGTGGGATTGATTTCTTTATGCAATGACTTCGGCAGGAGATCTTTGGTGTGCTTGATGAATCTTTTTGCAGAGCTCCACTTTTCGCTTCTTCTTGAGTGCAGAATGAGCAAATGATTTTTGAGAAATCCCTTATATTGCTCTGCAAACCCTAATATCTGTTTGCAATAAATGCTTCACCTATATTATTCCAGTTTGCCTTGTCCGGATAGCTTGGAGTATCCCGGATCAGTCCTGATCTGTGAACATCATCCGGATCTTTCAATCATGAATAAATCGAGGTGACACTTTACAAGAACATCCCAAACACTCTGTCCAATCCGCAGAATAAGATAGTGCACTTCCGGATCTCTCCGGACCCTTTTGTAATCCTCTGTTATACCGGAGCATCTCCCAGAACAGGTCTTACTTGATCGATCACAGCTTCTTCATAACTCCATGCGGACCTCTGAAATCTTATTTGGATCGTCTCAAGACTTATATCTTTAAACCTTTTACTCCGCATCTTGTGCCACATCAGGCACCACTTGATTGGCTGGGGGAACAGGATTTTCTTTGAGTCTCCCCCTGAGCTAGAGCTAACTTTTTAATTTCCGGAAGAAATATCAGCACTAGAGTCTGGTGCGGATCCAACCTCTACATTCTCTGAACTTTTCTTCACCCAAATCTTGCTCATCTGATTCCTAACTTCATCCGCATTCATCTTTTGTTTACCCTTGTCTTGATTCTGATTATACACCGGACCTCTTTTGTCCTGATTCTTGCTTCTGCAGACTTTAGCATTATGACCGGACCTATTACAGATTTGGCAAATAACATTTCTTTGCATAATTGACTAATATCCTCTTGATCTGCATTGATTAGCCATATGACCTACTCTATTGCATGTAAAGCATCTACCTTTGAATGATTTGTTTACTTGCATATTTCTGCATTCATGGGATTTGTGTCCATACCTTTTGCAGTTGAAGCACTGTCCGGAGAAGGATGAATTAATCTGATTCATTCTCTTCCTGCACTGATTAGCTTTGTGACCAAAGTGGTTGCAGCTGTGGCAGTATCCATTGAAAGATGAATATCTTTGAGCATTGGGCTGTCTTACCGGAGGTCTTCTAGGCCTGTTTCTTGGATTTTCTGATGCAAAATTCTTTTGACCGGATCCGGAGCTTTCTCCTTTCTCATATCCCAAACCATACTTGTCATCTGTCCCTTTTTGACTTCCAAGAAGAACTTCAAGTTGAGCAGAACTTATCTTGAATTTCTCTTTATATTCATTTGCTGTTTGAAGGTCTCTTTTGAGAGAGGCAATTTGATCCTCAAGTTTTTCTTCATTATCTTTGGCATCTTCAAGATCAGATTCAAGATGTCTGACAATCCTGTCCATCTGGTGGCATTCTTCTGATTTTTCTTTAAGAGATTGTTTTAGATTGTCTTCAGCCTTTCTTTTTTCTTCAATCTCTTGAGTAAACTTTATAGTTCCTGATTCCATTTCATGTCTTAACATAATGACTTCTTTTGATAACTTTTCACATAACTTGGCTTGCTCAGTCAATTCTTCATTTGTATTGCTTTCTTCACTTTGTCTTGCCAACTGTTGGAGCAGCTCCTTTCTCTTTTTCATAGAGAGACTTAATTTGTCTTTTAATTCTCTCATGAATTCATCAGCCTGTTTGAGTCTTTCCTTTAATTCATTGACTTCAGAATTTGACTGTTCAAGATCCTCAAGGGCAGTCTTGAGTTGCTCCCTTAAACCATATGCATCCATTTGAACTCCCAGATCTTCCTCAAGCTGTTAGGCTCTATTAGGAGGAACTTGGCTCTGATACCAATTGTTGATAACTGAGAGGGGGGGGGGGTGAATCAGTTATCCTAATTATTTCCCTTTTTGAACTTTCTTATTAATTAATGCAGCATTGAATCAAACACAAAACATTACCATAAAATAAGAAACACATGACACAGTATTTTTGACGTGGAAACCCTGTTAAGGGAGAAAACCACGGGGTGATTAACCCAAAATTATTCTCTGTTAGAAGAATAGGAAATTACAAAATGGCACTTGCCAATTAGGGCTCACTGCCCGAGCACACTGCTCACAAGAGGCCCACTGCCTACAAGAAGACACACTGTCTACAAAGTGATAAGAATCACAGTCTTGAACTGATTGGAAGCATCTGCATATGCTGGAGTTCAGTTCTGGTTAGGCTCAGTACACTGATCTGCTGCACTTCATCTTTTCTCTGTTCTTTATTCTGCTATCCTTTCACATACCGGATCTGTCTTGGTACTTCTGCTCTGTTCTGTTCTTCTTCGCATATATCTTAACATCGTCACACCCTTCACAACTAAATCCATCCTCTATATATATCCGCACAAGTAATTTCATCACCTTTCTAGTCGGCATCTGGAACAGTCTAGTTTCTTACAAACTCTGTTCTGTCGGCTGAATCCTTGCTCACCAAGTAATGCGGATCAAGCATATACTTGTAGATATCATTAATCATGTCGGCCAAACATGATTCATGCCTTCACAACCTTTATCATCAACAGTAACACATCCGGAAAGTAGTCTGATACTCTGTCAGTCAGTTCTTCCTCTGTTTTCACTGTCTCTCAGTAATCCGGTACTCAACTATTCATATCTTTTTCCTTGTCCATCACCGGAGGCTAAATCCTTGGAATATACCACTCAAGGTAGTCCTCTTGACTTCCCCAAATCCGCACTACACCAAGACACTTCCTCTGAGAGATCCGGACCAATCTGTCGGACCTTGCCACATGCTCTGTTCTTGTTCACCGGACCACAACAATCTTTATTCTGACTTCCGGTAGAGACACACCATGACTTGCGGATATGTGGGATGACCTTTGTTGCCATCAATGACAACAACCATGAATCCATATAGTGTCTCTTGCCAACATTTATATGATAGTATATATGATGATGCAGCTTTTGGTATCTATTGCATGTGTTATGAGATGGCAATTTTACTTCTATTGTATGATGGGATTCTATTGCATAGTTTGATGGTTTATCTGATGCTATATGAGAAATATTCTGATATGCTGCTATATGATTTCTATATGATCTAATGTGACAAATGAATGCAAAATGTGATATGATGTCTATGTGATGATGCAAATGTATGTATATGGAACATGATTTCTATGTTATGATGCAACTATATATGTGATGTCTATATGATTAAATGCAAATGTATATGTATGGAACATGATTTCTATGTTATGATGCAACTATATATGTGATGCACTTAGCTATGTTGTTTAGTGGTTTTCTGTGCGTTTGAGATGTGATGCGATGCAGATGTATTGGTGACCTAATGCATTGGATGGTGGACTTGACTAACCTAATCATGTGCATGACTAGTCCTACGAGTGATATGACATGCTCCTATATGCGTTGTTTTTGTGAAGTCCAAATGTACGCTATCAACACAAGAATGACATGATGGGTAGAAGAATGGTTGCGAAAGAATGACTTAGGAACTTTTCGTGATATCGTTGCTCTGCATAGTTTGGATAATGAGGATGGTATGGGATACGGATGCATGGATGTGTATATGGATATAGGACGGATGCTTTGCTTTTAGATTACTTTATTTCATCATTGGGCATTTTGTTTTTGGTACTTTTCTGAAATGTTGTAAGTGAATACAAGCATCTAGGTATAATTGAACCGAGATGACCTGAGTACCGCTTACATGGAT
This sequence comes from Cunninghamia lanceolata, assembly GCA_027924645.1. Taxonomy (NCBI): domain Eukaryota; kingdom Viridiplantae; phylum Streptophyta; class Pinopsida; order Cupressales; family Cupressaceae; genus Cunninghamia; species Cunninghamia lanceolata. The sequence goes on from BSBN01000478.1 coordinate 10,074,732, forward strand.
TGTGATTTAGCAAGTTAATACAAGCATCTAGTCAAAATTGAATCTAGATGACCTGAGTACTGCTTGCGCTTCAACAAACAAGGATTGCCCCCGTTCCTGTAAGACCTTTGATGTCCTCGATGATCTTTTGCCGATCATGTCCTTAGACAAGGCTTCACATTACTAAAGTTTAATCCACAAACAACAAACAAAGAGAGTAATCATGCCCCCATCATAGCATCTCTAGCTTTTGGCATCCTTGAGTAGCATAGGAAGGTATGATAGCAAAAATCAAGACTCTGTAACTTAACCCTAGTTTCCAATCTACAAAAGCATATGTGCATTGATACGTGTTTATTTCTTGCCTTAATTTGCATAAAATCATTTAGAAGACCTTGGGTATTTGCTTTGCATTGGATGGGTTAAGATGCTCATAGTCAAGGTTTCTGCTTGAAGCGCGGGTGTTTGCTTGCATTTGCTTACTTGATGAGAAGGTTGTACAATCCTTATTGAGAAGACTGACCCTAAGGGACTGACCTAGTGCCTCGGGGGCTCATTGCTAAATGGCCTTGCCTACGTGACGACGCAGAGGCAACGTAGTTCGGGGTAAACCCTAATGGACCATGGATGGACTAGAAGAAAGACGACAAGAATGAAGACAAGAAAGGAGACGAATGGGACCTTGGGAGAGATGGAAGCCTCGGGGGCGCATTAGAATAATGGCCTTGCCTACGTGACGGCGCAGAGGTAACGTAGTTCACGGACTTGGACCACAGACCCTGACGAGAGACACTACACTAGGCTTGCATTGAGGAGACGGTATGGGACAAAACCTTGGTTGACAAGGCCACAAGGTGAGTATCAAGCCATGATAGGTAACTGTCAAGCGTTTATTTGTGGGATGGATACGGGTCGAATGAGGAAAATAGAGGGAGAATGGGCTCAAGGTGATTGGATTCCCAAAGATGGAGAATGCGGTTTGCACAAGTAACGCCTGTTTACCAGGTTTTCATCACTTGTTTTTATTTGCACGAGAAGCTAGAAAGTAACATGACGCCTGATTGCCAGGTTTTCATCACGATACCTATCCAAGGCGCCTGTTTGCCAGGTTTTCACCAAAGGACGATTTTTTTTGTATGCTTTCTATTTTTTTCTGATTTTTTTTTTTTTTTTTTTGTATTTTCTCTTTGTAACTTTTTTTGATTTTTTTGATTTGTTGATTTTTGACTTTATTGTGCCCCCTTGCATTGGGGTTCTCTTAAGTATAGAACCAGCGAAGGTGCATGCTATTGATTGGATCATCAAACAACTCACCTTCTGATGTGGCCAACTGATATGCCCCCGATCCGTAGGCCGCTACAATTACATAGGGTCCAAGCCAGTTAGGCTCAAACTTACCTTTCTTTTCTCTGTCCTGCTGATTGCGAGGGTTCTCTCTTAGGACGAGGTCCCCAACCTTGAAGCATCTTGGTCTAACTTTGTGGTTGTAGCTTCTTGACATCATCTGTTGATAGGCTTTGAGATGGTCAAAAGCTTTCTGGCGCCTTTCCTCTATCAGTTCTAGCTCTTGTAGTCTGGAGACTCTGTACTCTTCGTCTGATATGAGACCTTTCAATGACACCCAAAGGGATGGGAGTTCGACCTCAATGGGAAGGATGGCTTCGGAACCATAGACGAGGGCGTAGGGTGTAGCACCTGTGGGAGTGCGTATGCTGGTTCTGTAGGCCCACAGAGCGGGATTGAGTTGGACGTGCCAATCGCGACCAGCTTCATTGACAGTCTTCTTTAGGATTTTCAGAATGGTTTTGTTCGATGCCTCAGCTTGGCCGTTACCTTGGAGATAGTATGGAGTGGAGAACCGATGTTGGATTTTAAAACACTCACAAAGTTCCTGGACATCCTGATTTTTGAAGGGTCTCCCATTATCCGTTATGATGGATGAAGGGATGCCATACCGGCAGATAATGTAATTCAGAATGAAAGAGGAAATTTGCTTTCCTGTGACGGTTGATAGGGGAACGGCTTCGATCCACTTTGTAAAGTACTCGGTGGCGGTTATGATGAATTTATGGCCGTTGGAAGAAGGCGGATGAATCTTTCCCACGAGGTCAAGTCCCCACTGGCAAAAGGGCCAGGGTGTCGTTAGAGGTCTCAACTCCTGAGCAGGTGCATGAATCAGGTTCCCATGTATCTGGCACTGTTTGCACTTTTTGACGAACTGATATGAATCCATTTCCATATTGGGCCAGTAATAACCCAAACGCATGAGTTTCTTAGCTAAGGAAGGACCGCTGGAGTGTGTTCCGCAGATCCCTTCGTGTACGTCTCGCAAGGCAGTTACAGATTCTTCTTGTTCTAGACAACGGAGTAAAGTACCATCCAGACCACGTCGGTAAAGGGTATTGGCAATAATGGTGTAACGGGAGGCCTGTCGGATGAAAGTTCATTTTTGGTTGGAAGAGAGGTCCAAAGGAAGGATATTGTCCTTGAGGTAAGTGTAGGTCTTACCGTACCAAGGTGAATCAGATCCTACTAGGTGGCAAATGGAATGGGTTTCGAGGAGATCATAAGCCGGTTGTCGAATTGTTTCTACTAAGAACTCATACCGTGACTCATGTTCAGGTATCTCAAGAAGAGAGGCTATGGTCGCCATTGCATCGGCTGCTTTGTTCTCTATCCTGGGTATTTGCTCAAACGAGATGGTCCCAAAATGTGCTTTGAGGTCGTCGACCATCCGTTTGTATGGGATGAGCTTCTCATCTTTGGTTTGATACTCGTCGTTGACCTGGTTTATGACAAGCTGAGAATCACCGTAGACACATAGTGCTTGGATTTTCCACTCAGTGGCCATCTTGAGACCAATTACCAAAGCTTCATACTCTGCTATATTGTTGGTACATGGAAATAACAACCTGTAGGACTTTGGAATTGTGTCGCATTGGGTAGTGATAAACAAGATACCTGCCCCCGATCCATGGTTGGTGTAAGACCCGTCGAAGTAGAGTTTCCAAGGAGATGTGGACAGAGTGAATAAAGACTCATCGGGGAACTCAAACTGCATTGGTGAAGTGTCCTGTAACGGTGCCTCAGCTAGTTGGTCAGTGATGATTTGCCCCTTGATGGCTTTTCTATCCACATATTCTATATCATATTCGCTAAGAAGCATAACCCATTTGGCTAGTCGACCTGTGAGAGCTGCTTTGCTGAGAAGATATTTTAGTGGGTCGATCTTGGCAATGAGTTTGACAGGATGTGCCAACATGTAGTGCCAGAGTTTTTGTGAGGCAAAAACCACCGCAAGGCATGAATGTTCCACCTGCGAGTATTGCAACTCGTAGCCCACTAAGGTTCGACTGATGTAGTACACAGCTCTTTCCTTGTTCTCATAGTCTTGCTGCGCTAGGAGAGCCCCAAGAGCAGTAGGTGTAGCAGATATGTAGAGAATCAAAGGTTTTCCTTGGATCGGAGGAATGAGTATAGGAGGATTCATGAGGTACTCCTTGAGCTTGTTGAATGCCTCTTCGCACTGCTCATCCCATTTAAATGGAACGTTCTTATGTAGGAGATGGCTGAAAGGATGGCACTTGTCTGCCAGCTGTGAGATGAACCTGCGGATGGCCTGTAGCTTGCCTTGTAAGGATCTCAACTGTGTTAGAGTTTTGGGCGGAGGCATGTCCATGATTGCTTTGACCTTGGCCGGGTCTACTTCTATGCCGTTTGCTGACACGATGAAGCCTAGCAGCTTGCCTGATGTGACCCCAAACACACATTTCTTCGGGTTCAGTTTTACTTGGAATTGATCCAACCGTTGGAAGACTTTTTCTAATGTATCCAAGTGTGAGTCCCTGGTGAGTGATTTTGCCAAGATATCGTCAACATAATCTTCCATGGTCACATGCATCATGTCGTGGAATATGGTTGTCATGGCCTGCTGATATGTAGCACCTGCGTTTTTCAACCCAAATGGCATGACATTCCAGCAAAAGGTACCCCATGGACAAGTGAAAGCGGTTTTGTGCTGATCCTCTGGTGCTATTTTGATCTGGTTGTACCCTGAGAATCCATCCATGAGTGACAGCATTGTATGTCCTGCCGTGAGGTCGACTATGATATCGATGTTAGGCAAGGGAAAGTCATCCTTGCGGCATGCTTTGTTTAAGTCTCTAAAATTGTTGCATAGTCGAACCTTGCCATCTGGTTTAGACACTGGCACGATGTTTGATATCCATTCAGGATAATCTATGGCCCTGATGAACCCCACGTCTAGCAATTTCTTGAGTTCTTCCTTGACCAGAAGGGCTATATGGGGATGCATCTTTCTCAGTTTTTGCTTTACGGGCTTCACCCCTGGATCCAATGGCAAGTGATGTAGGATCAGGTTTGGGTCCAAACCTGGCATGTCGGCATATGACCAAGCAAAGCTGCCTCTCTTCTTTTTAAAGAATGGTACAAACCTGGTTTTCTCAGGCGGCGTGAGAGATTTTGCAAAGTGGATAATCTGAGGCTGCTCTTCGGTTCCAATGTTCACTGGCTCTGTTGGCTCTACCACGATTTGTGACCTTTCGTGATACACATCACTTGGGAGGGTGTCAAGCAATCCATCGTCAGGTGCCACAGTTGGGTTTTCACCTTCAGATACATCCTTTCTTTTTACTATTTTATGATCTGACACTGCTGCATGGCAGTTTTCACCGTCAGATCCCTTTTTGATCTTTACATTTTTGCGACTAGAAGGCTTGGCACCCTCCCCGAAGTAAGCTACAGTATTGAGTTCGATAGCGAAACCGGCTTTATGATCTCCTTTTGGTAAGTGATCTCGAAGTCCCATATAGTCAATGTAGGCATCATCGTTCTGGAACATATCTAATTGGGGGGTTCCTTGCAGGTCCCAGTCAATAAGCTCAGGGTGTAAGAGGGGAAGGGAGTCGGATGAAAGACCTGATTCGTTGATAGTGTGGATGGAAATACTAGGAGCATAGGTGGGGGTAGTGTTCTGGGTGGTACTCTCCTCCAAGTTGTTTATCGCAATGGAATCGAAACTTTCCTCGAAAGCCATACTCTCAGGGAGGGGCAAATCGGACTCCAGTGGTCTGTCCTGTTGCATTTGTCTCTCATGGTAAGGGCTAAGAGTTTGGATGGTGTCAATCTCCTTGTCATCATAGGAGTGCTCTGTTAGCTCGTCCCACTCATACTCATTCGACTCATCTGAGTCTGTGTCATTGTCCTCTTGGGGTGTTTGGATTGTCTCCACAAGACAGGCATTTTCCTTGGCTTTGCCCTTGCCTTTGTATCCCAAGCCAGTGGTGTTTCTAGCCGAAGAGGAGGAAGAAGGTTGTATAGGTTCGATGATCCCTTCTTTTCTGAGGCTGATAGGGCCTTGTCCTTCATATCCCATCCTATGCAAGATGGTCTCACCTCGCCCATAGAGCTCTGTAGGGAGTCTGGGTGGATCTTGGGGTGTGTTTTCTTCTTCGGCATAAAGCCATTGCAAGAGATCTCGCTCCTTTGATTCATCGGATAAGGTCCCCCATTTTACAAAGGGGTTTGCAGGAGTTATAGGAGGAGCATAGGGCTTTGGAAAATGCCTGGGTTGATGCTTGGGCTGGCCAAAGGAGCGAGGAGACAAGGGCATTTTTGCAAGGTTGAGGCTGTGCTCAATCTGGTATTCCCCCACGCCATTTTCTTTTATGGTGATTTTCATTGGTTTAGGCCGTGAGGAGGAGGCTTCAGCGGAATGGTCTTGTGGCGGAGTAGGGGAAATGTAAGCTCTATTGTTGGGAATGACGCATTCAGGTTTAGCTTGGAAAGAATTGCAGTGTTGGTAGGGATCAGGGTCGCCGTGTATGGTGACCTGCTTGCCATCGTGTGGGAACTTTATGCATTGATGGTAGGTGGAGGGGACAGCCTTCATGGCGTGGATCCATGGTCTCCCTAGTAGAATATTGTAAGCAAGCTCCTGATCAAGGACTTGGCACACCACATCTTTAATTACCGGTCCAACTTGAATAGGTAGGACAACCGTGCCTTTTGTGGTTCTCTCTTCCTCGTCATAGGCCTTTATGGTAATCTTCCTCCGCGGATCCACTGCCTGTTCAGAGAACCCCAATGCAAGGACTAGCTTCAAAGTGCAAATATTCAAACCGGCACCCCCATCAATGAGAACCCTCTTGATGCGGTGCTTGTGTACGAATGCGACAATGTGTAGGGGAGTGTTGTGGGGTTGAGATATGGAAAGGTCATCTTGCTCAGTGAATGATATGAAAGGGGAGGATGTCAGATTGCCAACCATGGTTTGAAACTTCTCTTGGGCCAGGTTAGTGGGGACAGTAGTTTCCACTAAGGCTTTCTCGAGAATCTCCTTATGAGAAGGAGATAGACGCAAGAGCTCCAATATAGAAATGTGAGCCGGAGTTTTTTGCAATTGGTCGATGACATTATATGGGCGGGAGTGGGACGGAGAGGGTGACGACCTTGGAGGAGTGGTGTTGATCGTGACTCTACCACTGCGGGTAATTATACTACAACCAGTTCCGTTAGGTCCTGGTTGTTGGTTGGGGGATATGACGTTGACTTGCGGAACATGCTCAGAAATGCAGTTAATGGTGTACTCAAAGGGAACGCTTGCATAGTTAGCATTACTCGACCCACTGTTCTGGTTTGGCCTGTTGCGATTGTTGTCATTATTGTTATGGCCATTGGAGTTGTTGCCATTGTGACCATTGGTGTGGTTGTAACCATTGTTGTTGTTGTGACTGCTGTTGTGATTGTTGTTATACGGCCGGTTGTGGTTTAGGAGAGGATCCTGGTAGGCCACATGAGATTCATTGGAGGTATGCTGTTGTGTCCCTCCCTGATTCTGATCCAGTATATCCTGTATGACGTTCTTAAGACGGATGCAATTATTGGTTGTGTGCCCCCTTCCTCGATGATACTCGCAATAGTCTGTGTCCTTCCAATAGGGAGGTTTGACTATAGGCTCATAGTCACTTGTTGGCGGTAGAGAAATTTCATTGTTAGCCAACAACTTCCTGAGAGCAGACTCTTGAGATTCTCCTAACGGCGTGAATTTTCTCCTTGGATTTGAATTGAACCAAGGTCTAGATTCCTGAGGGGGTGGCTTGTTGAGTGCACCGTTATTTGCTTCTTCCTTAAGAGTGAATATGGGTTGTTGTTTAGGGGCTGCCGCCTTGGCATCCACTACTCCATCGTTGACCACATTCTTGTTCTTGGTCCAAAACTGGTGCAGGAGCACCCGTACAAGACAGGATATAGGTTAATTGTCCGCATGACAGGACATTAGTCTATTTTTAGTATGTTTGATTTCATAATGTAATAAGGTCCATTGGACCAATGCATATGTATTAGATCAGTCTAGGAGAGTGTGCAGGTAGTTAGAGTTCGTGATCAGGTAGTATGAGCTATTCTTCTCCCAACCGCTTGGAAGCTCCCAGCCGCTGGGAATCGAGTTGGTAGTACTCGTAGGTTATTGCTATATATACCTTCGATCTGTTAGGGTTTAGCATGTTAGTTGTGTTATGTTATGGTGTTGTGTTAGTGATTGAGTTGAGATTCAGGAGAACAGTCCAGATATTGAGAAGCACTGTTGTTTGACAGTATTGTAGAAACAGGACATTTGTGTTTCATCTGAATTGAACCAAGGTCTAGATTCCCAAGGGGGTGGCTTGTTGAGTTCACCGTTATTTGCTTCTTCCTTAAGAGTGAATATGGGTTGTTGTTTAGGGGCTGGCATCCACTACTCCATCGTTGACCACATTCTTGTTCTTGGTCCAAAACTTTGACTTGTTAGTTGTGTAATTGGAAGGAGGTGTGTCCTTGTAGAGCTTGAGAGTTCCTTTAGCGATCATAGCTTTCTCAATGAATAGCCCCATTTCAATGACTTTGGTGAATGAGGTAGGGCATTGTATATGAATCTGATAGCTAAGATCGGGATGCAAATTGTGGACAAACATTTCTAATAGTTGTTTCTCAGGCATGTCGTAAGAACACTTACTAGCTAGCTGTCTCCATCGTTGTAAGAAGGTGGCGAAAGACTCACCACCTTTTTGTTTGGTGTTGCATAGGTCTAGTATAGATACTTCGTGTTCTATGTTGTAAGAGAAGTGCGTTATGAATTTATTGACAAGTTCATCAAAAGTTTTGATTCCTGGTGGAAGACGCGAGAACCACTCCATAGCTTGACCTCCTAAAGATCTTGGGAATAGTCTCATTAAGTAGGTCTCGTTGTGAGCTACTTCTAAACATGATGCAGTGAATTCCCGGATATGATCTCTAGGGTCCCCCTTCCCTTTGTATTTATCAAATTTCAGGATTCTGAACTGAAAGGGGAATGGTTTCATGACCAAACTTCTGTCAAAGGGGTATGGTGCTATATCTTCCAAGGAGTAGTTCTTGGAACTTGTGCCGATCTTAAGGTTGGAGATTTCTAGCTTTAGACTCTCAATTTGTTGCCTCACATCCGCCATAGGGGCATTTTGATCTATGGGTTGTTTTCCTCTCTCATTGGCCTGGGGGACCGTGTCATTTGTGTCCCTCTCATGTTCATTGTCTGCATTTTCCCTGATGGAGCTAATGTCAAAGTCTGCGGGGAGTTTGATTCTGAGACTAGCAAGATGATGGAAATATTTGGTGGGGTCCTCAAGGAGCACTTTCTCCACTAGGCGTTGGAATTTGCTATCTTGCATGTGTGCCACTAATTCTTCACGAGAAATTTCTTCATCATCATCGCGTGGTGGGGCGATGTGATCGAATGAGTCGGCCATTTCAATTAGCTTGTTGTACTGGGATCGAGTAAGAACCATGCAAGGTGGGGTGGGATGAAGTGGACTAGGATTAGAAATTCTGGCAAGGTGCCGACTAAGACTATAATGAATGGGGTATCTAGGACAAGACTTGGACAAAGGGTTCTCTCGCTCAATGACTTCAGGTAAGACGGTTGACACAAGACTCTAGCCACTAGCAAGGGTAGTCGATACCAGTCTCACTGTGTAGGGCTTAGTCGTTCAACAAGACTACTAGCAAAAGGTACTGTGACCTACTAGGCTTACGTGAATTCACGAATGAAACAAAGAAGGACCTATGTCGAATCGGTATGGGACAGAATGACGTTGGGGCAAGAGTGACTAGGACAGAAGGTGACTGGGACGACCGTCGAAAGAGAGAGAAATGGGTGAAATGGATGAAAATTGACTGCAAGGTTGATTCTGACCTCAGAAAATGAAACTAGGCTGAAATGGGTATTCTGAACAGCTGACGAAAATTTCTCAAAAATAGGGTAGATGCTCACTGTCACACATGCGCAGAAACAGATGCGCAGCAAGAATGGGTAAATGCGCCGTAAGTCGCTGTAAAAGCACCACTCTGGTGAAGTATGTATGCGCAGTAACAGTGCGTAAATGCGCAGCATAAAAGTAAATGCGCAGCAAGTCGGTGTATAAGCGCAGCAAGTCGCTGTAAAAGCGCAGCAGAACAGTGTATATGCGCAGCAGAAAGGTATATATGCGCAGCCAGTCGGTACAAAAGCGCAGCAAGTCGCTGTATATGCGCGGCAGAAAAGTGTATATGCGCAGTTCTGGTATTTTTTGCAAATTTTTGGGATTTTTTCTCTATTTTTGGTACTCTTTGGCTGGAAAAGGTCTTCCTGATCTGATATTATGAATTAATTTAGCAAGAAAACATGGCAAGCACAAAGAATGTTTTGTAGTTTTCCATTGTTTTTGTAGTTTTTTGACTCTATTTTGGACAAAAGCAAGCACAAAATCCTAGGTGAGAAATGGATTATAAGGGATTTGGGCCACTAAAACAAGAGGTATCTAATTCGGGCAACCGTTCAAGTGGTTACACGTGCGGCGGTGCTACTCTCCGTTATGGAGTCTCCCAGCCTCAAAGGGTTACGCCTGAGAGGGTTTTGGGGGAGGTTGGCCGTCGGTGTAACATAACAGCACTCATTGCAGGAGGTTTTCACCTCAAGCACAATTTATTTTAAGTGGCTTGGTAGGGCTTGGCGTTAGCCTGTTACCACTCAGGGTCGTTCCCGCTTGGACAAGCGTGCATCCAAGGGCAGGCCCCTCCTAAAGGTTAAACAAATAGAATGACAAGTCTGGCACTCTGATCACCCAGAAGAGGGGAGAGCATAAGCCTATTGTCATTCGCAAGCACAGAATACACTGATTAATCCACCCTAGTTAAAAGAGAAAAACTAAATGGGCTAGGCTACTCAAACAGAACTTTGAAGTGATTTCAACAATATTGCAGTGGTTCAATTTTAAATCCCAGAAAGCAGTTGTGAGTTCAATTTTAAGTCCACGTTGCACGAGATTGTTAACTTTGAAATTCAGGTCTCACGACATAGCAATGGTTCATTTTAACTTCAGAAAGTAGTTGTGAGTTCAATTTTAAGTCCACATTACACGAGATTGTTAACTTTGAAATTCAGGTCTCACGATATAGCAATGGTTCATTTTAACTGCAAGATCAGTGATGAGTTCAATTTTAAATCTTTAGATAGCAATAACTTGGAAGTTGTTTGCAATGCAAGCATGAAATAAACCAGTTACTTCCTCCCTAATTTAGACTAGATGAAGATTTGTAATGGACAACCATTTTACTCTTTCCTAGAAAATGAAATGTGAGCTAGTTAGATGCAACTACATGTAACTGAACCCGAGCCTATCCTGCAAAACCGCTCCAGCAAACACCTGCAAAAGGGTTAGCATTAGCAAAATCCTCTAGAAAAGCACTAAAACCTAAGCCAGTTACAAATGCGCAGCTTCAGTGATCAGATGCGCAGAAGTGATCAACAGAAGCGCAGCATTAACGAATGCGTCGTAGTTTTGAATATATGCGCCGTTAAAATGGATAAATGCGCCGTTTTAATGTATGCGCAGCAACAATCTTCAGAAGCGCCGTAACAGTCAACAGATGCGCAGTTTTAACAGAAGCGCAGCAATAGTCTATAAAAGCACAGTAACAGTCAACAAATGCGCAGTTTTAACAAAAGCGCCGTAACAGTCTGTAAAAGCGCAGCAAGAATACACAGATGCGCAGGATTTTCAAAAGCGCCGTAACAGTCTTCAAAAGCACCGTAAAAATGAACAGATGCGCCGAACTAATCTGTGCGTGACTCTGCGGGACCTGTACGGAACCTGCCTTCAAAAAAGCTCAAAAATGGTGAAATAAAGGGGCAACGGCCCCACGGTGGGCACCAAAAATGTGAGGGTAAAATGTCGAATCAATCAAATGAATTAAATAAGACCCAAACATCAACAGAATAGAGAAACAAAGAAGATTCAAATGAACAAACCAATGAACAAACACAGCAAACCTCTTCCGTTTCAAAACTTCTGTTGTTCGCCTATCACGAATCGTCCTTTCGCAGATGAGATGAGCCCTCAGAGAGTGCAATCTTTTAAAGCTGTTTGAGGAAGTCGATGGTGAACGGCTATAGTGTGATGTGCAGTGAAGGTGAGCTCCAATGCAACAATGGCGATCTCAAGCTTGTAGATGACAAATGGGTGCCAAAGGCGCGCTGGTGATATTTCTGCAGAGTAACGATGTCAAAAGCCTGGATGATTAGAATGGAGGGATGAAGCTTCATTTATAGACTCGGAGGAATAGGAATCAACAGTTGAAAGGAGATATGAAGATCAACGGCTGAGGATGGTTGAGGAATGTGCAACCAGTGGAAACGTGCCAAGTGTCCCAGCTCCATCATGAAAGGTGGGATGTGACAAGACTGATTGGAGAGTTAACTCCATTGACTGGTCTGTTAACAGAATTGATTGATCAGTTAGAAGAGTGAATTGTGGAACTGACTGGATTGATTGAGGATTTGACTCAACTAACAGGTTAGTTAACAGATTTGATTGATTGGTTAACTGACCTCTGATTGGAGAAGAAATAGGCCATGTGGGTGAGGGAAAATAAGGTAATTAAATATAAAATATATTTAATTACATGTGCAACCTGATGAGGTGGACAAGGTGAGGTGGAAAAGGTGATGTGTAAAGGTGATGTGGAATTTTGAATTTAGAACTTAGGATAGAGGAAATAGGATTAATTAAATAATTTATGATTATTTAATTGTGAAGGACAAATAGAAGAATTTTAATTAAATAAATAGAATTTATTTAATTATGGGATAGTGAATTGATTAAATAAATTTAGAATATTTATTTAATTGTTAGAAGAATGGAATAAATATTTAGAATATTTATTTAGGATGATTTGTGTCATTTTTAGGCGTATACACCGTCCAATGGTGAAAACCACTCCTCGTGGCACCTTGGGCAAAGTACCATGATGAAAACCCCTTGCGAGAATCATGCATAATCCCTCATCCATTTGTACCCTATACTTGGGGAAAAATCTCACCTAGCCTATCATTTCCCCATCCATCACATCTCCTTATCCTCATCCTATCGTCCCATCTACTTATCCATCAATCCCCTTCACTATCCCTATCCACGTATCCTATTGTTTCCTATCCACTTATCTTCCTATCCATATTATCACCTCACTATCATTTCTTCTCCCGTTAGCCGATCGGGGCATGTTAATTATTCAAATATTCTTTGATAGCCCATCAACCCCGATAGTAATGACGTCATATCAAAGAGGGGCAAAATGTAGACACCTAAAAATGGTCACAACCACCTTCATCTATCCTCTGCATTCTAAACCTGACAATTCACACCATTTCAGCCAACACATGTTAATTAAATAATTTGTAATTATTTAATTAATATTTTCCTATCTTTCCCCATCACTAAAAATTAATTTCTTCTACTATAGTTCAAAAATTAAATATTTTGACAACTATAGTTCATATATGCACTCCCAAAAATTAAATAGATATCCTTATTTATTTAACTCCCTATTTTGTGCACTTTTGATTACTTTTAATAATCATCATTATTTTCCTCCTAATCATGTGCACATGGGTTAATTAAAATTAACTCACAATTACATCTCCCCGTGTTTCTAGAAGTCCACTTGTCATTCAATATACATGCATGTACATGACAAGTGGTACTTTTGAAGCATGGGCAAATCTTCCAAAAAAAGTACAATTGTCTCATTTTCTTCTCATTTACTCCAAGTGTCACTATTCATGGAATTTTAAATTCCATGTGGCACTATTCCTCCACTATTCATCTAATTTTAAATTCCACTTGTCCTCTCCTCCCAATTTTAAATTCTTCACAAAACCCAAACCATATATTTTCATAAATGAAGTTTTACATGCCATACACCTACCCAATCCTAGCCATCCATCCATTCAACCATTCAGTTCCATCCATTGATCTCCCCTCGAATCTTGGAGCATTTCCCTCATCCAACCTCCTATCCAATTTTCCTTGCTTGAGTATCCTCAAGCAATTTGAGCCCTTGATCCTTCAATTCAATCCTAGCCCTCCATCCTCACCTCCAAAAATATATAAATTGAGCCTCTCCCATCCATTTCCAACAAGCCCTTAGATTGTAATAAAATTCTGCCACATTGAACACTCACATATAACTAAATTAGCATATCTTATAGCATAGCATTATATCATTAGGACAAATCAATAGAATTGCATATAGATAGGGTGCAAATATAGTTAATTGTGCATTTCTATTTAGTCTTAACTTGAGGTTACATGGATTAGTGAATTGGATAGGTTAGGCATGGTTTAGCTTGTTCTAGATAGTTCACTCTTTCTTGTAGACATTTTTGGCACGCCCGGTGGGACCCCCACCACATTAACCATCACTTGTTGCTTGTGTTTTTGGTTTGTTTCATGTGTGTAGGTCGAATCAACGCCAAGATTTTACAGAATAACATCTAGCATCCCTCTGTCAGCACCCAAACCTTTTGAATCAGTGTCAGGTTCTTCAAGTCCTTTGATACACTTTAGAGCCTAAATTTTGTCATTTAGCGGTCAGTCCACCTGCTTCAGTGCTCGGTCTCAATAAGGTATAAAATTCATCATATCATCTTTTCCTTGCATCCTTGTGATCTCACTGGATTTTTATGTGATTACTAACCTTTTTAACAAGTTTGCATGTTTTAGCTCTTTATTTTGTAAGAAATCATCAAATTACAAGCTATTATAATGACCAATTCGCTTCAGCACCTAGCCTACTGATAGCAGCACCCATCTCTGACAGATTAGCGTCAAGTTTTTGGAATTCACTTAAGCTTGTATTTTTATATGCTTAGGGGCTAAGTTTGTAGGTTTCATGGCTTACTAACCTACTTAACAGTAAGTTTGCATTTTTTAGCTCTTTATTTTACAGGAAATCATCAAATTACAAGCTTTCATACTGCCCCTATCGGATCAGTGCCCAGAAAACATGCATCGGTGCCCAGACTCGAAGGTATAATAATTCATGCCTCAAGAATTTAATTGTTGAAGAATACCTCCAATAAACACTCATGCAACTTGAGTACTCTAATTCATGTAATAAAGAATGATTAAAGCTACCTCCTAAGAATAGCATGCTTTAAAAGAAAACTTGAGTTGCAAGTTAAAACAAACTTGCAATGCAAGCAATCTCAACTCTCATAAATAAGCAATTTAATTATTAGATAATTCCAATAATTATCTAGAGAAGTGCACCTAATTCAGCTATCCTAAGTGTGAGTTATAATTTTTACAAAGCTTCCAAGGTGTACAACACACACCTAATCTAACATTATTGAGTGGGAGATAGCCTTGTGTACCAAATGACACGTGGTTGATGTCGTTTAACTAATTTGTGGTGGTGTGAGAGTAGCCATTTTAAATCCAAATCTCTCCACCATTTTTTCATTGTGTTCATTTGATATGGTCTCACTTTGGTTTTCTTTTTTGTCATTTTTCTAATTCTTGTTTATGGTTTTTTGTGCTTTTTGTGTTTGTCTAGTGTGGGCTCATTTGGGTTTGAGCCCTCATGGACCATGGTAGGAAAGGCTCCAAGACTCATGATCTCTTCCCCAATGACATGATATTAGATAAAAAAATCTAAGGCCATTTTGACTACTTAGTTCTAATTCTCTAATCTTGGTTAAATGCATCCCAGGTTCGAAGGTGTTGGCAATTCAAAGAAACTGTAGAATAATCTTCCATCTAGGAGGAAATTTGTTATCATTTGGATAATAAGGTTTTAGATGGTGATGTTAGGACTTTTATGTGTTGCTTCCTTCTACCATAGGATTTTTATCACCTTTATAGAATAAGTATTGTCCTCTATTACAAATGTAGCCCTTTAAGAGGTGTTGGCAGTTTATCTATAACTCATGCAGACGTCTACATGTCGCACTCACATTTTTGTTCTCTATTACATTATCTATAACTCTATTACACTAGGGAATTCTTCTCTATAGACAAGGTTTGATACTCATATATTCTATTTTATTGTCATTACTTTTATTTTTCTAGATGCACTTAGAATGTAAGAGCACACACTCTTCTTTATTATTTTCCAATCTTGGCTATCTATGGAGGTCAAAAGACCAACATAGGGGCTTGAACAATCTTAGCAAGCTCCCAAATAACCCCAATTTTTTTTTCATTTTTCAGCTATAGGTATTTGGAAAGCATTCGACCACGTAGAGGTTTAAAGGTGTTTCCCCTTTTGTTGGTTATCTCTATATCTCATTCTAAATACTTAAATCTTTTTATTTACCTTCATTTCTAATTCATTTTATCACCTAGAATGTTATATATGTTTTTCTCATTTCTTGTTGTAAAGACTGGGTGAGAGACTGTATTAGAAAAGTACATTTTTCTAGAGTTTTATTAGCTTCTTGACCATATGGACAACAATATGAGACACAGACATTTGCACAATGCATTTACATTATGGACAACATTGCTCAAACTCTAGTGTCATGTTCTTTTTCATCTCCCATTAATAATTCTACTTTTATTTTGATAAAAAAAAAATTACTCTAGAATCTATAAATCAGTTTCATTTCAATTTTCCTCTATGTTTAAGCTCAGTGAAAATATTATTTCTTCAAGTTTAAAGCATTTTTGGGATTGTCTAGAGTTATTTTGTTCTTTCTATTTGAATAGTAGCAAAAAATCTTTCTCTTTGAAACTAGTTTAATCCTAGAGTAGTGTCATTCAAAATGTTTAGTAAGAAAACAAAACTTGTTTAGATAAATCCAAATTTCATACACTACAACTATCTATGGTGGGTATAGGTTGTACCCCTTGCATGGGTTTTTTTTTTAAGTCAATTAAATTTTAAAAAAGCATTACAAGCACCAAAAAATATTTTTATTTTTTTAAAACCTTATATGCATAGGATGACATAGATCTGAGATGCTTGTGTAGAGAACTTCTTATGTAGTACAGACAAAGGGGAATATTCTACAAAATATTCTTTTGTACAACCAAGGAGCAAAAAAGCTTCTTAGGGACTTGGGCTAAGTGCCTAGATTTTGATGCTTTGACTATCATCCCTAAGGTTTTTAGGCCTTTTGGACATAATGGTGGGGTCAGATTTGAGTGAAAATGATCCAAAAAATTAGTTACTAGTAGAAAATATAGACAACTCGCAAAGGAATACCCTTATATATTTGGCATCCAATGTCTAATTTGTACTCAATAAAAGGTGAAGTCAACTATTATAGATGCTCTAGTTGCAATGGAGTTCTCTAATCTGCTCCACCAATCACCAAAAATTACTTAAAAATAAAATGTGACAATCCCCAAAATAGAAACCTCTATAATTTGATCTCTCTCAACCATTCTGATTCCCCATATGATCCAAGGATACAAGAGAAGAGCATACATGGTTTTAAAAAACACAAAATTGCAATCCCGGATCTTATGAAAATGAACTAACTCTAGATAAAGCTTCCTCTAATACCATGTAAGAATTAGGTACCCAAGATCTATAATGCCTATGAGATAATTATAGAAAAATAAAAGATCAAAATGATATAATAATATACTATACAAAGGATGTAATGTGCATATACAAGAGATATTGTTCTCATATGATAGAAAGAGGTGGGTATATATAGGATACACCACCAAGAGATGCAAATGTAAAACCAATATGGTATAATAGGAGATGTAATCACATGTGAAGTACATCTCCACTAAACTAGGAAAGTATAAATTCCCTGAACAAATTTGACAAACTAGGTGTGAATAGGATTCAAAAGTAAACTAGTCTAGTAAAAGACATGTGCATGCCAATAGACCAAACCTCTATGGATCAATCATAAGGTGATTGGTACATGGTGATGTCATGAGATAAATTAATGTAAGAAAATGTCACTTGTAAGCTAATTATTGCATTTAGGAAACCCCAATCAAAGTAGGCCCAAGACAAAGGAAAATGGAAAGAGTATGTATTTTCACCATTGAAATGTGTTAGAGTAGCCAAAATCAATCTTGCAAGATCAAACCATTCCACAAACAAATATGCAAGATAATAATACTAGCATAGAAAAGTATGTCAAAAGTACATAAATTCCCTTGCATATAGAGGCAAGGATGAGGAGGTGAGAAGGTAGGAATGAAAGACTGACTACCCCTCCAAAGACATGACATATGTGGCTCACTTGAGACAAGTGTGAGGACACATGTAGAGTCCACATGAGGTGAGACAAAAAACTAAAAAAGTCTCTCTAAGTGAGCTTAAGTATAATGTGAATAGGACCAACTAGGTAGGATAATAGCTAGTTAGGTAAAACAAATTTTCACACTAACACTCCCCTTAAGTGATACTTAGGGAGAAAGTTAAACACTAAAAATGCAAATATGTAATTATAGGTCCTAGTAATAAGGCCTAATGAGGTACCCATGTACAAAATATCTCTCGCAAATGGAGAAAATGAAAACCCTATGGGAAAAACTCATCTCCAAAAGAGAGAAAGAGAAGGACAAATAAACCTCCTCAAAAGATATCCCTAAAAGTTAGGAACATGAAGAACTTCTGCAGCATGTAGAATCTATAAACTTTGTCGAAGAAGAACTAGTCTGCTTGAATCAAAGCACCCTTTAATGAACATAGATCAAGATAAGTAAGGCACAAAACACTACATGAGTGCCCTCAATTACACTAATTAACTACATATTCATATATGGCAATAAAGAAAAAATAATCTATGTAGTTGAAAAATGTAGATGGTATAATGATCAAAGAGACAAAAAATATTGCACAAGTGACCCCATCAACACTACAATATGTGCATGTGGTGCTCTACAAAGATATTGGAGTCTCATGAATACTGATCAACTAAATAAGGTAGAAGGTCACCTTTATAAATAGGAATACAAGAGTATTTATGTGGTATGTATTTCATCTCACCAAAATGCATGGGTAACCAGTCATTGCATTTTCCTAGTATATAAAAAAATTTGATACATAGCTCACTTCAAATCGAAACCAAGGAAGCATTAGCATAACCATGTGATGATACCCCCTACAATGCTGACAAGGGAGAGTTACTGGTAGATCAACTAAAATGTGGCACAAAGATGTGCAAAGGGATGTAGATGCAACATCAAGTCCAATATGATGTATATGCAACTAAAAAGAGTGTGCAACTAACAAGGCACACACACATGAGGCTAGAATGTTGAATTCTTTGTTGTCGTGGAGGGACACCCAATGGACAAAGTTATGATGGCAAATAACAAGGCACATACGCAACCCCCCATGGAACTTTATAAAATAGTACATGTACAAAAAGATATAGAATGATGCGCAATAGTCCCCCAAAAGAAACACAAAATTAGATTTGATACTTTATGTTAGTGCGTATACAAAAGATGTGACGTTGTAGAGCTCTTACAATTTGTCCAAAAAAGGTAATTTTAGTTTATGTCATGAGGTGACCACATGAAGACATAGTCAAACATGCCTTACAAACCTTTAAAAAATGATAAAAACTAAAAATTAAATCTCTCCAAAACAAATAATGTTGTAAATATATACCCCCTAGAAAAAATGACAAGATTTGAGTATAATTTATGCAAGTTGGAATCCCAAATCAATCATTTATAACACACGGTGATTTCACAAATTTATAGGAAAATAGGCTTTACAAAGAAAAAACTAGATATACCATTAGATTCCTTGCATTTTTCTAATAAATTTCAAAATAATTTTTGTAATTTTTTGATAACGTGGGAAAACGTTATGCCCTGTCGGAAAAATGTCAAGAAATGCAAAATAGACATTCAAAGGCAAATCCCAAAAAAAAATATCAAGATGGGAAAAAATTAATTACATCACAATAAAGTTTTTGAAAATAGCTTTCCAACGCTTATAAGAAGTCAAAAATCTGACTTCATACACCCAAGTCATGGAAAAAAGTAAAAAATGTTGGAATTAGGACAGACAACTGAGAGGGGGGGTGAATTAGTTGTCTTAAAACCTTAATACTTGTAGTAATTAATTCTTCTTTTCTATTCAAACTAGATTAATGATGAAAACATTAAAGCATGAATCAACAACACATGAGCAGAAACAAATGAATCACACTTGACACCAAGATTTTTGACGTGGAAACCCAGTTAAGGGAAAAACCACGGTGGGGGTTAACCCACAAAGATTATACTCTGTTAAAAGTATTACAAATAGGGAAGGCACATTCCTTCGGGCTCACTACCCAGAGCTCACTGCTCAAAAGAGGCTCACTGCCTACAAGAATGATTACAAAAGGATTACAGATTGTTTGAACTGATGAATAGCATCTACCAATGCAAGAATTTAGTTCCAGTGAAGCACAAAATACTGATCTTACACACTTCATCTTTACTCTGCCCTGTTTACTACTCTGCCATAATCCAGACCTTAGATCTCTTCTCTTTCACTCTTTAATCTACCTTTTTTGCACTACTACATCATTGTACAACATCCCTCAATACACTCGAATCCATCAGCTATATATATTTTCCTCAAGAAATTCAATCACCTTTCTGTTGGCCTTATGAATAACTTAACAAACAATACAAGTACTATGTTTTGTGGGCTGCATCCATACACCAATATTGATGCGTACCAGAAATAACACTTACAGGTCACCATACATGTCGGCCACTAACATTATATCCCATACACAACTCACCAAAACACTTCTACTAGACCCACACAAGGATCTAACACAAGTCGACCTGTTCTTCACTTAACTATTATGTCATATTAGGACTCGGTACTTAGATGCTCATAACGTTTAATCCCTTTGTCACCAGAGGATGAAATCTTGGATTTAGATTGTCCTGACATTCCTCTACACTCCCTTAGATTCGTAACACACAATGATTAACTGGAGATATTCGCTGACCAAAATACTAAACTCTGCCATATACCCTGTTCCTGTCTATCCGGACTTGACAAATCTTGGAACTGACTTGTGGTATGATCTGATACTGCACTGTGGATGTGTGGAATAGACTTAGTTTCCACAACACATGGCATGCCTTGTAGTGTCTCTTTCCAACAATCTCCCCCTTTGGCATTGATGGCAACACTTAGTGAAAAATGATGACGTGTCATGACTGACTCCCCCTACTGTGTACACTTATATATTCTTCCACTACTCCCCCTTTGATGGGTTCTTCATTTTTTTCATTTTTCACTATCTTTCACTCCCCCTTTGACATCAATGGCAAAGGGTGGGATCCACAAACCAAAATTTACACAAGAAATTTGTATACAAGGCCGCATATGTACAAATAATCCATGTATTATATTTACATGAACTTGAGAATATCTGCAAAACTATTTTTCAACTGCACAAGTTTAGAGGCCCAACTTCTTTTCATGCCATCCAAAGAGATGTGTCCACTTAGTAGGAATGCCTATGTTTTTTCTTTCTTCAGATCTGAAGGATCACCTGTCCGGACTGCAACTTGAGCTTTTGATAAAGCAGTAAACATTATTTCTAACTTGGGGGCAATCAATCCCCGAAGCTCACACATTTTCTCCACAATATTGCTCTTTTCTTTAGCAAGTTTCTTTATTTCATCAGTCAAGCTGATTTCTTGACACTCCTGACTTACCAGAGAAACTATTAGAGGATTAAAATTTTGAGATAGATTCAACAATCTTTGTTCCTGCTCCTTTATCTTCTTCTTAATAACCTCAATAACTTTGGGCCAAGATAGACAAAATTTGTATACATCACCTCCGTCATTAAGAGCATTTTGAATACTCTTTATATTGATATCAAGTACCTTTCTGTCATTTCCTATTAGGCCTTTTATCTCACTAAATCTCTTATCCATAAATTCATTCCAAACTTTAATCTCTGTAGACTTCTCAAAGGACTCAAAGTATGTACTTACAAAATTACAAGGCTCTTCAGATTTCCAAAGGGAGAATCAGATGGATTCTTCTGGAAAGTTGGCATTATCTTCACCAATATACCGGATGCAAGGTCTAACAGCTCACTGTCCTTTATGTGAGATTTCAATATCTTTTCTCTTGCCTTGGCTTGTGTGAAAGATGCTATCTTCATCATTTGGACCGGAGAGAGAGTATCCAGGTTGATTGGTCCTTAAATCAGTTCTGGTTCATCAAACTCTAGCATTTCTTTACTCAGGAAACTCTTCACTGCATCTGCAGTGTCTCTTGCCACAATTTCTAGACCACCTTCCTTTCCTAGAGTTTTCTCAGTGTCAGTATCAGAATTATTTTGTTTGGGTGCATCAACATTTGCACCATCTTCTTCTGCTTTATCTCCCTTACCTTGGACTTCTTCTTCTTCTTCTTGGTTCTTAGCCTTTTCTATTTCATGCTCTTCAATCTTCAATGAATCATCTTCAATTTGATCATCTACTTTTATATTCATCTCTGTATCTTCTTTGTCAGAATGATCCGGAGGAGTTAGAATACGTCTTGTATCAGTAGTTTCATCTATTCTTTTTACTTCTTCCCTGCTTATTACTTCCTCTTCTGGGACAGAGGAATCATCCATTCCAAATTGTTGCTCATCCTTCTGCTGCTCTTCTTCATCCGGGACCGGTGTGTCATCAGCAAGTTCATCTGACACAACAAAGAACTTGTTTTTGTCTAATGCTTTTCTCAAAATTTGTTTAATTTCTTGGACTATTTCATCTATCTCTCCAATCATTAGTTTGTTCATTCTTGGCTTACTCCTGAATTCATTTTTGACCTCTTTATAAATTTTATCTACTTCTCTGCTGGAGATCACCGGACATAGAGTGGTTAACACATGTTCCCTCAGCTCCATATCTTTTGACTTGGCCACTTCTTTTCTTATCTCCAAGATGTTTCTTAAGTCTTTTGGAGCTTCTGATAGAATTTCCACCAGTGCTCAATTGAATACATTCAAGTACTTGATAATGGCTTCTTCCAAAAGTCTTTTGTCAGCGTCATTATAAAGATTCTAGTATTTAATCAATGGTTTTAAATTCCCATCAACAGTGATTGTCTTGACAATGTTTTTCACAGAGGGAATTTGCTTCTTATTATCAGCCTCTAATCTCTGCCTCTTATTTGTCTTCTTGCTTTCGGAAGGCTTCTCTTCAAATACTTTAACAACTTTAGCACCTGTGGCCTTTAGCTCCTTAATCCCATCATCTGAGTCTGTCTTTTCTTCATCCTCCTTTTCCAAACTGTCATGTGATCTCTTTGCCTTTACTTTAGTTCTCTTCTTTTCCTTACCGGATGATATGTCTTCTAGTTTCTCAGGATTTACGGGTTTTGGGGGAACAGGGGTAGCAACAGAGCTCCTAGTAGTCCTTAGAGTGGAGAAGGATTCTACTAGAGTATTTCCTTGTTTCTTATCATGCTTCTCCCTCTCAGCTTTTTCTATTCTTTCTCCTTCTCAGCTTCCTTTGTTATCCCAATGCTTTTAGCATACATTTCTACTTGCTTCTAAGATTTTCTCTTAATCTTTGGCTTTCAGAGTTCAACATGTAGCTTTTCATCAAGCTCTTTATAAGTCCCAAACCTCTCAACAGAGTCATCCTTGGGTTTGGTCAAAAGATGTTGAGCATACATTTCCAAAACCTTCTCATCAACCTCATAACCCATAAGCATAATCCAAACAGTTCTGGGTTCTACAGCTTCCATTAGGCATTGATCAGTGTCCACGATGAAACAGATGTCATTCTTGTACTTTTCAACAACTGATTTAGGGATCCTGTCCCTACAATGCATCATACTTTGAAAAAATTTAAAGTATCCCCAAATTGTAGTTTTCTGTGCATTAGAGTCTCCAATGCTACGTAGATGATCTCTTATTTGAGTAGCAACTGGCATGTCACTGGTCCAGTGCACACCTTTTACACCAGGCACTTCATTCATGAAGTAGAAGAACAAACATATAACCAAAGAACCATATTTGAAGGTGTTTTTCTTGTCCTTCTTAATTTTGTTCAAGTTCTCAATTAGTTGGTTCTACAATAATTCACACAAGTCATAATCTGTATTTTTCTTTAATATTTTGTATGTAGCATATATGGCCATTTCGAAGATAGAGTTCTCCCTACTAGAATGATAAATTTTGTAACCAATTACCATTGAAGCAAACTTGACATCCGGATCAATAATATCATTGATGGTCATTGCCCTTTTGTTAAACTTGGCACCAGTTGCGTTAGTAACAGTCTAATTTTTCACAGATTTCAACATGGGTAATCCATCGGTTGCATTCAACCTAGTCACAATTCTGATAACATCCTTTGTAATCTTGAAATGTTTAAACAGCCATATGAATTCATCATGCATTCAGCTCAAGATGTAACGAACCCACTCACTCTCATCAAATGTCAGAAATTCAATGACTTGTAGAAAATGTTTGCTCTCTAGGGTTTTGAATTTAGGGTTCAAATCATGGTTATCATTTTTTAGATGGTTCTTAAACAATTCCAGCAATCTCAGATTTCCAAATTCATCCATGTTGCAATGGATGTATGCCCTAATATCTTCTACATGCAGTACTCTGTATGGGACACCAAAAAATGCACCTAACGGGTCAACTTCGACTGACTTGTAAGGATGCTTCTTAAATTTTGGACGGGGCCTTTTAGTAATATCAACAACAAGAGGAGTAGCCATCTCAACAAATTACAGATTCAAGTTTTCATAGAAAAGTACCTTTTTCTTCCCTAGAGTTAGGGTTGATCAATTGTCAGTCGAATTCATTCTTCGTGCTTCAATCTCTAGATTTTCAGTTCAGATGCTCTTCTTCTTGTTCTCTTCGAATGCAAAGTGATTCAAATGCTTGAGCAAGTGACCTTTTATCCTCCGCAAAACCTAGTTTTTCATTGTAATAAATATGTTGCCCTAACTTCATCCGGTTACTCTGTTTCTTGATGGAGTTTCTCATGAATCACTCTACAAATTGCCATATCCACTTCTTTTCTTCTAGAAATCCTTCCAAATGATCTGTGATAATCCAAAATATCTTCTCTTATTGTGCCAGATCTAGGTATCCACTTACTGGCTGGGGGAATTTGATTTTCAATGCAGCTCCCCCTAAGCCAGAGCTCCTAATTCAATTTTCAGAGGGATTACCAGCACCGGATTCCAGCGTGGACCCATTATCGTTATTCATTTCACCCTTTTTGACCCATGTCATGTTCATTACATTCTGAATTTCATTCATATCAACTTTGCCATTGCCTTTGATTTGTCTCTGCTCATCCAATTTTCTATTTACCGGACCTCTTCTTTCATTATTCCTACTTCTGTAGAATCTTGCAATATGACCAGATCTATTGCAATTAAAGCACACAACATTTATTTGCTTATTTACTTGATTTCCTCTTGATTTGCACTGATTACCCATGTGTCCAAATCCATTGCAAGCAAAATAGTAGCCATTGAAAGAATTGTCATTTCCTCTATTGTTAGATTTATTTATTATCATACTTTTGCATTCATTGGATCTATGACCATACCTCTTACACTTGAAGCATTGACCAGAGAAGGATGGACCATTTTGATTTACTCTGCTTCTACACTGAGTAGCTCTATGACCAAATTTACTACAATTGAAACAATTTCCATTAAAAGGTGGATACCTTTGAGCATTAGGCTATCTTACTGGAGGTCTTCTAGGTCTATTTCTCCCATTCCTTGATTGAAAATTTCTTTATCCAGATCCAAAGCTTTCACCTTTCTCATATCCAAGACCATGCTTATCATCAACCTTCTTCTGACTCTCAAGCAGCACTTCAAGTTTAGCTGAGCTTATCTTGAACTTCTCGTTGTATTCATTTGTAACTTCTAGGTCATGTCTAAGAATGACAATTTGCCTTTCAAGTTCCTCCTCATTATATCTTCATTCTTGTAGATCAGATTTTAAGTGGCCAATTGATCTATCCATTCTACAGCACTCTTCAATTCTTTCCTTTAGGTTTTGATTCAGTTCTTCTTCAGTCTTCTTTATCTGCTCAATTTCTTTGGTTAGCCTCATTACCCCAGATTCCATCTCATGTTTTAGAATAGAGACTTCTCTTGATAGCTTCTCACATTCCTTTGTCTTTTCTTCCAAGGCTTCATTCATGCCACTTTCTTCAGTAAGATTAGATAGCTACAAAAGTAGTTCCTTCGTCTTTTCCATAGATTTCTTTAATTTATCTTTTAGCAACTCAATGCAATCATCAACATCCTTAAGGTTTGCTTTTACGTCATCTACTTCTGCTTTGGATTGATCAAGATCTTCTAAAGCCAATTGAAGTTGTTCTCTGAGTGAACCCATTGAAACTCCTTCCCAGATCTTCCTCAAGCTGTTAAGCTTCTTCCAAGGAACCTTGCTCTAATACCAATTATTGGAATTAGGGTAGACAATTGAGGGGGAGTGAATCAGTTGTCTTAAAACCTTAATACTTGCAGCAATTAATTCTTATTTTCTATTCAAACCAGATTAATGATGAAAACATTAAAGCATGAATCAACAACACATGAGCAGAAACAAATGAATCACACTTGACACCAAGATTTTTGATGTGGAAACCCGATTAAGGCAAAAACCACAGTGGGGGTTAACCCACAAAGATTATACTCTGTTAAAAGTATTACAAAAGGGGAAGGCACATGCCTTCGGGCTCACTGCTCAAAAGAGGCTCACTGCCTACAAGAATGATTACAAAAGGATTACAGATTGTTTGAACTGATGAATAGCATCTGCCAATGCAAGAATTCTGTTCTAGTTAAGCACAAAATACTAATCTTACACACTTCATCTTTACTCTACCCTGTTTACTGCTCTGCCATAATCTGGACCTTAGATCTCTTCTCTTTCACTCTTTAATCTACCTTTTTCGCATTACTACATCATCGCACAACAACATTCCTCAATACACTTGAATCCATCAACTATATATATTTGTCTCAATAAATTCAATCACCTTTATGTCGGCCTTATGAAGAACTTAATAAACAATACAAGTACTATGTTCTGTCGGTTGAATCCATACACCAATATTGATGTGTACCAGAAATAACACTTACAGGTCACCATACATGTCGGCCACTAACATTATATCCCATACACAACTCACCAAAACACTTCTACTAGATTCGCACAAGGATCTAACACAAGTCGGCATGTTCTTCACTGAACTATTTTGTCATATTAGGACCCGGTACTCAGATGCTCATAACTTTTAATCCCTTTGTCACCGAAGGTTGAAATCTTAGATTTAGATTGTCTTGACATTCTTCTACACTCCCTTATATTTGCAACACACAATGATTAACTGGAGAGATTCACTGACCAAAATACTAAACTCTACCATATACCCTATTCCTGTCTATCCAAACTTGACAAATCTTAGAACTGACTTCCGGTATGATTTGATACTGCACTGCAGATGTGTGGAATGGACTTAGTTGGCATCAATGACAACACATGACATGCCTTGCAGTGTCTCTTGCCAACAAAAAATTCCCCTTTAGGAAGCATTACATAGGCCTTGGTAGCACTACTCATTGGGGCAAAGCGGTAACGGTGAAAATGGGTGGTGCTAGGGCACCGATGGTAGTGGAAGTGGTCATAACATTGCCCACTAGGGTTAATCCCTTTTGGCTGGGCAGGACTAGGGGTTGCCTCCCCATGTGACCTCCTGTTGCACCAATGCAAGTGTTTCCCGGCCCAACTAAGGACCGTGGAGTAAAACCCATTGCTTAACTTTGAAATTTGTAAATCAAAATATTAAACCACCAAATAAAACCTCTGTGGGACTACCATTCAAAAATTGATGCAAGAGTTAATGCTAACATAGGGATTATGTCATCATTGTACTGCATGTACTTTGTGACTGTTGGATAAAGAAAAAAAATGCAAACAAAACTAAAATTCATCAGATAAAAAATAGAAAACTATTTGATAAAGACCTGAGCTAAAGGACATTGACGCATGAGATATGATGGTGCAGAGGCGATATGGAGTTCATATGGCCATATGGATCCATACAGACAATACGAATTTCTATATGGCCTCCAGTGGATACCCTAAAAAAAACTCCAAACTTTTATGTCACCAAACCCTATTGTGCCTTATATGAAAATAATTTTTTTGGGCCTTATGAGCATAACCATAAGGTTAGTTTTTCTCTAGGATGCACCATAAGAAAGTAGGTGCCCAACACCCATTAAACAAGAGAAGAACCTATCTCTGATAGCATGTTGGACAGCCAAGATCAATCTTCCAAGATAAAATAATTCCACAAACGAATATGAAAGATAACAATACTATCACACAAATGTGTGTCAAAAGTACATAAAATCCCTTGCATATAAAGGCAAGGATGAGGAGGTGAGAAGGTAGGACTGAAAGACTGACTATGCATCCAAAGATGGGACACATGTGGGCTCACTTAGGACAAGTGTGAGGGTACATATAGAGTCCACATGAGGTGAGACAAAAAACTTAAAAAGTCTCTCCAAGTGAGCTTAAGTGTAGTGTGAATAGGACCAACTAGGTAGGATAATAGCTAATTAGGTAAAATAACTTTGCACGCTAACAAGATATATATGTATGTGTGTGTATTCATATATCTATGTATACATATGTATGTATGTATACATAATATATTATATAAGATATATTATGTATACATATATATGCATGTATATATATGTATATATATAATATATATTATGTATATATACATATATGCATGTATGTATATGTATATAAATACATGCATAAATGTGTACATGTATATACATATACATACACACATATATAGTAATAGTTATATGAATATTTTTATTATGAATGCCATTGTAATTATGTTAGCACTAATTCCCTTAGAAATGATATAGTTATGATACTTGTCATTATAATTTTATAATACACTCTACTATTAGTTTTTTATTTTAAGATATGTTCGTTTTGTGACACCTTTATATCATGCCACGTTTAGTAAAATATGCATTAGGTATTGTGTCATGATTTGGTTCCAATCAAATATTACATAAATTATTTATTGTTTAAAACAATTAAGTAAATTTATTTCATTAAATACAAATTTACAGTGTTTAGAGTACATGATGATACATCTACACAAGTTTTCTACTTATGGTTAGGCCTATGTCTACATCATTCTTGTTATATAATATCTTGATCTAATATAGATATTTATATGTGAAAAATAATATATTTTCCTAGTAAGAAATTTTTTAAATGTTTTGAATTTAAAATTAATCTATATATATACTATGTACATATTGTAGAAAAGAAAATGAAGAGAAAGGAAAGCCAAAGACAAAATTATATGTTAATTAAATCTAAAATTAAACCCAATTTTTTAATTAAAATTTTCAAGAGTACATGTGTAGTAATGTATCAATCTTTTCCACAACTAGTAGTTCAAAACTCAATATAGAATAATATACCGATTTAGTTGAATTTCCACTATTTTAAAAATATATAATTGCTAAATCTCTTATAATAAAAAGAACAATAAATAGATGTATCATATTAGTTTCATTGATATTATTTCCTAAATCTCAATGCTTATGAAACAAAAACAAGTTCTTCAAAGTTAATATTGTTTGTAAAATAGCTTCCTATAGCACAATATAATATCATTTCACTACAAGTATTAATGTTGTTGAAGCATAAGGGAGCGACTCCTTCAGAAGACTTCATGCCATCAAATCACATACAAAATTTTAGGTACTTAGAAATAAAAAAGCATTGAGAGTGGCATTACCAAAATGATAATATAACATTATTTGACTTTCAATTTTACACACATGGGAAGGAAATTTTCTTACTTAAGTCTAACTTTAATCTTAAGGCACTTCCTTCTTTCCTTCAATATGATCATATTTTTTTCTTATTGTATCTTTTTTTCCACCCTTCTTCATTTATTTGTTCCTCCATTTCATCCCATTCAACTACCTTTTTTCTTCTAAATGTCCTTCAATATGATCCTATTTTATCTTATTGTATATTTTTTCCACCCTTCTTCATTTATCTATTCCTCCATTTCATCCCATTCAATTACCTTTTTTCTTCTAAATGTCTTGTTTGAGTCAATTTTTGTGATAAACCCCTCTTGCATTATAAAACCTATTGAAATAATCACCATAATAAACTAAGTTAACAAAAATATTGAATATCTTTGAGTTTTCTATGTGCTTTGATCTTTCCATGTTCAACGATTAGCTTTTTTGCCACTTGTATTACTAGTTTTTTTCAACATTTCATCATGTTGATCACCTATACACACCATTAGACCATTTTTCCCTAACCACTTTAGGTTAAGATGCTCCATATTGTTGAGTCATAAATTGTTTACACTTGTGTGTAGGCACAATTTCACTATCTTTAGCTCCTCCCTTTTAGTGGTCTCAATCCTAGTCCTTTTTTAGGTCCACCCTTAAAACCCTCTTTTAACCTCGTTTATAGAATAAGTCGTAATCTCGATTCAATTTTCATCATGACCTCGAAAAATAAATGAAGATTCAGAGTTAACCTCGCATTTAGAGCAAACTTGGGCCTTGAAATGACCCCGGGCCCAAGGCACCCGAGCGCCCTGGTCCCTTCCGTGCTTTAGGGGATAATTTTAAGTCACAAGTTTGCCTTAATGTTGCTTAGGCCGACCCTAAATCCAATATTGATTTCAAGTGCATTATGTCAGCATTTTGATTTGAATTACTCTCTTTCTATAAGCCTTATATAAAGGTAAGTGAGTTGAATCATTTTGAAAGAAGATTTTTAGAAGTGCTCTTGATGTGAACAAGATCTCTATTGTTGTTGCTCTCTATTCTATTGTTTATTGCAGGTTTTGATCAAGTGGAGATCTCCTTTGCTCTTGGAAAGATTTGAATGAAGGCTAGGACATGAGATCTTGAGTCTATCTCATGAGCTCTTAGGTTGGAACACTTTGCATGATTGGGAGAAGGGTTGGAACCACCAACTTGAGTTTGGCTTGAGTACCCTCCAAGGGTATGGTTGCATCGCCTTCTTATTCTATAGACCTTCCATGAATATTGATCCTTGAGGTGAAGTTGTTAGCTCCCTTGAGTGGATCATCTTTTAAATCGTCCCTCTCTATTTTCTTGAGTCATATAGGGCTAGGGTTTGATATTATTTGGTTAGATCTTGCATGTTACTGCTCACACATAGGTTTTCTGAGCACACATAACATCTAGATTTAATCTTGGCAATCAGTGAGGTAGGAATACCAAAACAGGGGCTTGACTGAGGCAAGCTCCTATATAGCCACAACACTCTTCCTCTTCTTTCTTGTGTGTAGAGCTGACGAACAGGTTTCGAAAGGTGACATGCTGGAAGACTAAAGAACTTACAGATATAGACCTGACAAATCTGATAGTTTTTGGAAACCCTAAAAGAGGCCCAGGGCACCCAAGCACCCTAGTCCTGTGACTTTATGTCATTTGGTCCAGGTTTTGAACAATTTTCTTACCTCTACTGTTTCATTTTCTGCTCTAGTTTCATTTCTGACAGTCGTTTGTAGCTTGATTTGGCTTAAATTAAGGCTTTAGATCTTATTCCCTAGCTAGATTGGTCAGATTTTGGTTTGACACTCATCTATATGACAAAGAGGTAGAACCCCTGTAGCTTAAACTCTCCCTCAAGGGTAGAATCTAAGCTTGGTTTGTGTCTCAATGTTTCATAGAAGAGGGTTTTGACCTAGTTTGACTCCTAAGGCGAGATCTCTCTTTTCTACCTAACATTTTGGTGAACCCGATGTCTCTTGCACCTTTTTCTTCCTTCTTTATTGCTAAGAAAGGATTACTTGTTATAAAGATTATCTTGTTATTGTGCTTTTACTCTTGGATATTCATTAGGGTCTCATTTTATGAAAACTCTAGCTTGGAAATTGATAGAAGTTAAGCATGTTGTATCTATCTATTGGATAACATAACTAAAGAATTATTGTTCATAATTGATATATTTCATATTGAGAACAAAGATACTTATTTTCATTCCTTGTTCTTTGGTTTCATTACTATAAAGTTTTAAAACGGGGAGATTCAATTATGTCAGATTACTTTATTTAAGATTTTAATGAATTTGATGAATCATTTAGTAGTGATGATTTTGATATGTTAGATAAAGCCTTGGATGATTTTATCTCTACAAAATCCTCCACTATGACTCCTAAACAATCTCTATTTCAAATAATCATCAATACAATTTATGTTTCTGGTTCTTTGAAGGAACCTGAGAAACCTAAAATTATTGTGCATCTTCGACAAGATGATCCTAAATCACCTATTATAATAGGAGATTCTCTTAAAACACCTCGACCTCCTGGTTATATCTTA
This sequence comes from Cunninghamia lanceolata, assembly GCA_027924645.1. NCBI lineage: Eukaryota > Viridiplantae > Streptophyta > Pinopsida > Cupressales > Cupressaceae > Cunninghamia > Cunninghamia lanceolata. The sequence continues at coordinate 10,106,448 of BSBN01000478.1, forward strand.
AATTCTGAAAAACAAATTACTAGAAGTCCTCTTGATCAAAATGTGTTGCAGCAACCTATTCATCAAGAAGTTATTCGCACATACAACACTCGAAATAACAAACAAAAAAAACAAATCCAATTTGTTCCTTCTTATCTTCCACCTTCTCAACCTATTCTTCCTCAAGTACCTTGTCTTCCTACTCATAATGGTAAAGATTATGATCTTGTTGAGAAAATTTGAGCTACTCCAACAAATATCTCTCTATGGGAGTTGATACAAACATCACCTACATACCATGGAATGCTCCAGGAAGCTTTACAAAAGGTGATTGTCCCACCTATTGTTTAGCTGAATGATGTAGCAGCTCTTTTAGATTGTATTCATGTGACTAAATCAGATATTATATTTTAACCACATGAGTTACCTCCCATAGAAGTTCAAAACTAAAATGAGCCTCTTATGATATTTGTCATCATTTATAGAAAAAGAGTTAGATGTACCATGATTGATGGTGGATTAGGTCTTAATGTTTGTGGCATAGACTTATTACATAAAATCAATGTTGATACCTCTCTTATTAAACCAGATAAACTTAACATTTGTGGCTTTGATAATGTTGGTAGACAATCATTGGGTACCATCACCTTTGTTCTTAGGGTTAGTCCTGTGACTTTGCCTACCCTTATCCATGTCATGCCTAATTCTCTTTCATATAATCTTCTTCTTGGTAGACCTTGGATTCATGCCATGGGGGTGGTCCTGTCTACCCTTCATCGATCAATAAAGTTTGTTCACAATAATTAGCTTTATACAATTGAAGTTGATCTGACTCTAGACAATTGTTTACAAAATAAGGCTAAAACTAATCAACACTTCAAATCCTTTTCTCCTTTTTCTAAGATCAATTCTTCTCCCTCTACTGAGGAGGTTATAGTAGAAGAATCTAATTCACCTTCACTTTTTGGCAATGATTGGGGTTTGTTAGACTTTACACCTACCTTTGTGGGAGAGTATAAAGTCTCACCTTCAAAGCCGAAAAGTCCTAAGGTGGCTTTGATCTCTACTCCTGTATCACCTAAAATTTCTTTATAAAGCAATAATGATAACACTTATTCTTATACTACTAAATATGAGACCTATGGGTTGCCTCCTTCCTCCTTGGAAATGGCATCTATTTATGGTTGAGGGTTTCAGATTCTCTCTCGATGTGGATACAATGGCAATAGTTGTGTTATAAAGGAGCAAGGTATTAAAGTCCCTTTGGAGGCTAATGCACATTACTCTTCCTTTAGACTTGGATACCATCCTTTAGGGCCCACTAAAGTCGCTTATCGTCTTAATCTAAATGTTAACACAATCTCAACATCTACACTTAAATGCGTACATCCAGAATTGATTGATACAGATTTTGATCTTCAAGATATCCCCTTGGATACTTTTTTTAAGAGATGAAGCTTTGGCTGAATTCTTAGGTGCTTATGATCACTTGCCTCATTTGCATCATGATCGTGGCCTTCCTTGTTGTTTAAATATAGAAGCATACTTTGGGAAGGATACTTGTTTATCTGATGATACCGTGACATCTCATGAGTCACCTATAGAATCCCTTCATCCTCCTAACATGCAATATTGTAGTACTCTCATTAATGGGAAGACTATTGATGTCTTGATGGATAAGGATGACCCCAAAAATTCATCCCTATTAGGAATTATCTAGACACAGAAGAAAAACAAGAAATAATTTTACATGAATATCTTGATCTCTCTGCTTGGACATACTCTGATATGCCTGGCATCGATCCTCAGATGGTAACACATAATATCATCATTCATCCTGATGCTAAACTAGTTAAACAAAAGATACGTAAGATGAATCCTAAGGTTGCATTGTAGGTCAAAGCTGAGATAGATAATTTTTTACAAGTAGGATTTATCTGCCCTATGACTACTCACCTTGGATCTTGAATATTGTGGTTTTCACTAAATCTAATAACTATATTTGAATATGTAATGTTTTTCAAGATTTGAATAAAGCATCTTTGAAGGATGACTTTCTTCTTCCTAATATTGATATGATTGTCGATTCTACTGTTGGCCATGTCTTACTCTCCTTTATGGATGGTTTCTCTGGTTATAATCAAATATTCATCAATCCTCATGATCAATATAAAATAGCTTTTATAATTCCTTAGGGAACATTTTGTTGGGTTGTCATGCCGTTTGGATTAAAGAATGCTGGTGTGACTTATCAACGTGCTATGATACTTATCTTTCATGATTTCATGCATAACATCCTCACTGATTATGTTGATGATATTCTGGCCAAATATGTTTTGCACCAGGATCATGTCATAATTCTCGTTCAAATATTTGAACACATACGAAAATACAACATGCACTTGAATCCTCATGAATGCATCTTTGGCTTTGATAGTGGTAAGCTATTGGGATTCATTATTTTGCATCGTGGTATTGAAGTTGACACAAAAAAGATTGATGCTATTGTTAACATGCCATCTCCTAAGAATGTTTCACAACTTCGTAGTTTACAAGGAAAGATTCAAGCTATTCGTCAATTTGTTTCACAACTTGCAGATCAGACTCTTCCTTTAACACAATTGCTTAAGAAAGAATCTACTTTTAAATGGCGTAGTGGTTGTCAGAAAGATTCTGATGATCTCAAAAGATATCTTTCTAATCCGCCTATGTTGCAACCAACCATCTCTAAATAATCTTTCATTCTTTACACATTGACATCTCCTTATGCTCTTGCAACTTTGTTAGCACAACATGATGATGAGGACAAAGAATGTGTTATGTATTAAATTATCCGAACTTTGCTTGATTATGAAATGCAATACACTGCGATAGAAAGGCAATGCCTAGCTCTTGTTTTTGCAACACAGAAACTAAGATATTATCTCTTGAATGTTGAAATTAACATAATCATAAAATTTGATCCTTTAAAGCATCTATTTTCCAAAACATATCTTTCAGAATGCTTAACAAAGTGGGTTATGTTGTAATAGAGTTTGACCTTAAATTTGTCTCCCAAAAGGCAATTAAAGGACAAGTGTTAACCGACCACTTAGCGGAAGCGCCTTCACCATTCACATTCTTGAATCAAGAAACTTTTCCCAATGATCAAATCCTTTCTTTGGATGATGATGATAAGTGGAAATTATTCTTTGATGGTTCTATATGTTGAACTAGCTCCAATGCTGGTGTTATACTAGTACCTCCTTCAGGTAAGCCTATTCCTCTATCCTATCATCTCAATTTTCTATATATCAACAACATTGTAGAGTACGAAGCCCTTATTGTTGGCTTACGTGCCACTTTGTCTCTACACATCAAACATATTTCAATAATTGGTTATTCTCAATTGATCATCTTAAGACAAGTCACTGGATCTTATTAAGGAAAGCAAGATAAGTTATCTTAGTACCGAGACTTGACCTTATTCTTATTAAATAATTCTCATCCTACACAATCAACACAATTCCATAAAAGGACAATCAACATGCGGATGCGATGGCAAGCGTTGCTTCCCTCCTATCTTTCAGTGGTTCTAAAGGGGATTATAAATTCATTATCCATAATGTCATGATACCTTCAATAACACCTAAGATTGCCTTTTATGATAATCTAGAATCAAGAGAATGGTGTACTCCCATATATTCCAATATTTGCATGATGGTACCTTTCCTGATCCAACATCTAGAAGTACTCGAGTTCGCATTCACAAACTTGTCATGCATTACATCATCTTATCAAACATTCTATATTGACGAAGTTACGAAGGTCCCCTCCTTTGTTGCCTTAATAACTCTAAGATCTCGATTGCCTTGGAGGAGGCACATTCAGGTGCCTACGGAGGACACTTTGGTGGAGGATCTCTTATTCAAAAATTGCTTTGTATGGGTTACTAGTGGCAAGACATACAACAAGATTCCTTTGCCTTTGTCAAAAAGTGCCCATAATGCCAACAACATAGTAATCTCATTCGAACTCCTGCCCAGGATCTTCGTGCTTAGGTTTCACCTTGGCCATTTTTCATGTGGGGCTTATACCTTATTGTAAAGATTTCTCCTCCTTCTCAAGGACATACCTTCATCATCACAGCTACAGATTACTTTACGAAGTGGGTTGAAGCAATTCCTCTCTGATCCATGACTACTGAAGTAATCTTTTGTTTCATTCAAGACAACATAATCTCTTGATTTGGTATTCCTTCCACTTTGGTTTCTAATAATGGTACCTCATTTAGGAACAAAGATGTGAAGAAATTTCTCAAAAGATATCATATTCAGCATCGCTTCTCTACGTTGTAGTATCCTTAATCAAACAGACAAGCAGAAACAAAGTAATTAGACAAATTATTTAAAAAATAATCAACAAACATCAAAAATATTGGCACACTCAATTATCTTACACATTATGGGCTTATCAAAATAGTGTTCGTACGGCTACGGGTACTACCCCGTATAACCTTGTGTATGGTGTCAATGCGATTATGCCTTTGGAGTTGGAAATCCCTTCATTGTGAATTTCTCTCAAGGGCATCCTCGATGAAAAAACTCAAAGGGAATTACAGTATCAACAGCTTGAAATGATCAATAAATAGTGCATAAAGACTCTCAAACATCTTCAAGCTCATCAAAAATCCATGCAACGCTGGTATAATTCACAAGTTATACTCTACGAAAACAAGCACAATGTAAGCACACCTCTTGGCGAAAAAGGGAAGTTTAGACTGAATTGGCTAGGACCTTGTACATCATTATCGAATCCTTCAGATCAAGTGTGTATAGACTAGCCAATGAACAAGGTACGCCTCTTAAAGATCCTATCAATGCTAATCATTTGCATAGATATTATGCTTAAATTTAGTTTTTATTTATATGTTATCATTTTATCCATAAAAGAAAATATTTGGTAGATAGTAAACTTGAATTTCCTATTTCATTATTTGCTTCTTTCTTAACAAAATATTTAGTTTGTCTTGATTCTCTTGAGTGGTTTTCTTAGTTTAGAGAATTACTTAGTTACTAGCATACAAATTGATAAATGTATTGGAAAATGGTGAGCACATACACATAAAACTAAATCAAACCATTTGCACAATAATATTGAAATATAATATTATATTAATGTCATCGAATAATCTTCACATTACATTACATTGGCTTTATAAAAGCCACTTCCCTTTAACTACTTGACAACTACCTACACAACCTCCATACGGGAAAGTAACTCCCACAAACTAACAATAGTTTATTTAATATTATCTAACCTATACTAACTATATATTATAAACTACAAGTCACTATGGTGACTTTATTAATGTAAAACCTTAAAATTCTAACACCCCCCTTAAGGGTTTACATCCAACATTCCCCTCTTTATTAGATTAACTCGAACAAAGGATAGAACACTAAAAGAGTTGATCACGACAACCCTTCTAGAAAATTTGATGGATCGAGACTTACTCAATTATCCACCAATTCTTCTCACTCACCTAGGAAACACCAAACTAAACTCACCAGTGGATCTCCTGACTATCAGACCTCCACAATACTTGTGAATCGAGACACACTCAACTATTCACAAGCAAATCACCAACCTCCACTATGAATTGAGACTCACTCAACTATTCACAATACAAATCACCAACCTCCACTGTGATTTGAGACTCATTCAACTATTCACAGTACAAATCACCAACCAACTGTAGATCAAGACTAACTCCAAAATCCACAGTAACACACCTTCATATGTGGATCAAGACCAACTCCAAAATTCACAACCAATTACTATCTTACACTATCAAGAATTGCCTAGCTCTATCAAACACTTTAAAGCCCCCATCGTTCCATGAAGGGACACAAATGGAAAAGGTGCTTCTCATGCAGTGAATCATCCCTAAGTGAGAAGCTAGCTCAGGATGACAAAAGACCTCCATCCTCCGGTGCGTCCTACCTCCAATTAGAGATGTGTTTACACTTTATCCACTTGATGTCACATGTGAGCCTTTGGAAGCTCTATCAAGTATATTATGGATGACCCCGAGAGCACAAGCAATGTTTGATATATGTGTTACCATGATAAAAATAATAGTAATAACAAGGTGTCAGATTCCACCAAAATTGCACCTTTTACAATATAAATTTGATGTGTATAAAAAATGTCCTTATGACTCTACAAAGTCAAAAATAAATCTTGTCTTAAATGCACACTCTTCACATTAATAACTCCTTAAACATTTCTTATAACTCCACATACAAAATATAGACAAAATCCAAACTTTAACCCAAAACCACTTAACTTGAAGTAACTAACTTGCTTGTGCACCCTACATAATAATATTCAACCCATAATTTATCTTTTTCTTCACATTTTGTGAACATAAAGTTGATCTCAAAGTAGATAGACAACCCTAAACTTCACTTAGCAAATGAATGAAAAAAAACTTACAGGCATCCACATTTTCGTTGCTTCTGTTTCATCAATTTATCACTTGGATTGATTGCATTGTTGGGTGTCTAAATTTTTGACAAAACTCCAAGACAAAATCTCTCAAATATATCTACACTTTACATTTGAATGCTATTGTATTATGTTTCTATATATCTTCAATGAAATATGACTCTTCCATCTACTTGGCGTGCCATATTAGACAATGAAACATTAACCTTGATGAAAAATGTATTCAATGCCTTACTATCTCCTCTACTCATAGCAATATATAATGTGCAACATCATCTATGCCAGCAATGATGATTTTACAACACTTTTGTATGTAGTTGGGACTTAATAATTTTTGTCTGGCCTGAACCCTAATTCCTCTTATGCTTCTATCTTCTACTTCCTGCAGCTGGAGTTGAACTCGAGCAGTGTCAATAGATGTCAATTGTGTTCCACATTCTACGTCATATAGAATCTACTAGCTGCTCTTGCTTCACTTAAAATTGCTATTACTCAAAAATATATCGGATGCCTCTCCCCAGCCATTGCAAGATTTGCAGGGACTAATCTGATATTCTATATGAAATATAGAAATTAATAATGGAAGACATTCTTATATTCTTCTTGAAAGCACAACTTCAATAAATCTAGTCAATTTGATTCAGTTAGGCTTTTATATTCATGGACAGGTTATTCATGGTCAATCTCTATAGCCTCTACTTGATTTAGAAACCCCTCTCACACAGATAACAAACTTTGCCTAATCGCCCTCTACAGAGTATCATGTCACTTCTTCAACAAATCCTGCCTAATCACCCTCTCTACTCTTCATAGGTGGATGGGAAACAATGTAGATTGCAACCTCCACATCTTACATGCACAAACACAAGACTTTCAACACTGTGATACCATATTGGAAAATGGTGAGCACATACACATAAAACTAAATCAAACCATTTGCACAATAATATTGAAATATAATATTATATTAATGTCATAGAATAATCTTCATATTACATTACATTGGATTTATAAAAGCCTCTTCCCTTTAACTACTTGACAACTACCTACACAACCTCCATACGGGAAAGTAACTCTCACAAACTAAAAATAGTTTATTTAATATTATCTAACCTATACTAACTATATATAATAAACTACAAGTCACTATGGTAACTTTATTAATGTAAAACCTTAAAATTCTAACAAAATGTGCATCATGTTCAATAATCGTTGTTGAATCTAATCTAACAATGTTACAACGTTGTTTCATGAGATCACAACTGAATTATTTCATCATGTGTGTACATCTTATTAAAACCTAATTAAACATACATATGTGTGTTTTGTTAGGACATGTATCATTTAAATCATTGTTGCATTTGTTAAAACAATTATAGTTGTCTACACAAATCACTTTTATCATTTAATTTGGCATACATGTATAAAATAAATCTAGATCTTTGTTGCATTTACTTTACAAGTAGATCACAAATGACATCTAGAGTAAACACGCTAAATCATGAATCAAAACCATATATATATCACAAGAGTTTAAGTATATAAGTTCACTACTACATCAAAATATGGTGAATCCAATCATAATACAATAAATCTCATCATTGTGCTAGATTATGATACCCAGATCCCTCGGGACCTGGAGTTGCCTGAGTGGCAGATGCTTGCCTATGTGAAGTTGTAGACCATGAGTGACTCCTAGAGGTGCTCCATGCCTGTAAGCTCCTATGTGCACCTCTAAGCTCCACCACCTCTTCCCTAGCCTCTCGGTATTCTCGTTGGAGTTGATCTCTCTTAACTCATAGTCGGTCCACCTCAGCATGTACATAACTCAGTAGACTACACTCAGTACCTAATGTTGCTATGACTCTATGTTGATCTAGCTGAGTTTGGAGAATATTTTCTCTCTAAACCGCTCAATCTCGCTCGGATACTAGCTGATCTCTCGCAACTGCTAGTTGATCCCTCTCAAGTACTGGTTGATCTCACTCAACTTGTCTTACCTTGTATGCTACTCTAAGCTGCACAATAGGATCAAACAACTATGTATGCCAACCCACCTCATGTGGTGGCCTATAACAGGCCTATACTAGATGTTGTATCGACTTAGTAGGTATCATCGCTACTATGACTTGACTCACAAAGTCGCTCCATGCATTGGATTTTGAACACACCAGGATATTGAGAGGGGGTGAATCAATATCTAAACAAACTTCAACTTCTTTGGAGTGGATTAAAACTTAAGCATTACAACATTAACATGAACATGAAAGATTAACACAATGCACATCAACACATAACACCAGATATACATGGAAAACCCTAGAAGGGAAAAACCACGATGAGGATTAACTCACAATATATGAAGCTCAAAAATAATAACTTTGTTTTAGAGATACAACCCAAGGAGGCTACTACTCCCTAAAAACTTTGATTTAGGGTTAATCCCAAGGAAGCTACTACTCCCTGAAGACTTTGTTTTACGGTCACTCCCAAGGAAGCTACTACTCCCTGAATTGAGAACACACTTACAAAGATTACAGTATGATAGTCCTACTATCTGAAAACTGACATTGAAACTCACACCTTTAACGATTACAATTCTGCCTCTTCACACTTCCTTCTGATGATCAAATCAGTTAGGCACACACTACAATTGATCACTATCACAAATATGTCTTCAACATGAATCAAAATAGCATCTACAACTTCTGCTCTTTCTCCTTCAGTCGCACATCATAATGCATTTATTTGCATGTGATCCCTATCAATCACTTTGCAATCATACTTCACCTAACTCAATTTGATTTATAATTTATACATGATATTACATTGATTACATTATTTATCAACCAGAGATAATAAAAAATACATTTACAAGTTGGCCGGATAGCATACAACATGGAACATGTAGAGGACAAGTCCTAAACAAGACTACACACTACACCAACAGAAGACCCATACCTTGCGGGCATCAACACTTGCTTAACCAGGTCCAAAACATCCTTCATAGCTTCAAACATCAAGGAATTACATCCACACACTCTGATCATTTGAAAATATGACAGCCTTAAGTAAAAACATATGAAACTTAAAGTATAACGGTCACAACAACTTGAAAACCTAGTGTGGTACTGGAAACAAGAAAGATCTTCATGAAACTCTTCCAACTGAGTCTACAGGACTCATGCAACATATCCAAACACTTCTTTACCTCTACACATCAAATATTTTGTGCCGCACATCTTCAACCATGAACCTTGAGAACAACCAGTCATCTAGAACACACTGCAACATACTATCATTAAAAAACTAAGCTTGCGGACCACCAAGAAACTTGAAACTGCAAGAGAGAATATACAGCACATCCATAACCATATCCACAAAACCACAAAGGCAACCATTCACTTCCGGAGGAATGCAGAGTATTCCAACAGGCCTTCAACACTGCCTCACTCTGCCAGAACACATGTCGGCACTCTATCATGCATAAATTTCACAGTAGAGCGACAAATGATCTGAAACTTTGGAATTATCACCTTCACTGCACCTTGAACATAGTTTTAGAACCACATAGCTATAACTACTAATGCAAAGGAATGCAAAGCAATCTCCTAGATAGTATTAAAAGGTAGTCATCATGTAGCAAAGATTGTCACCAACTTCTAGAGGCCAAACCTTCTTTGTATCAACACATGCATTCTTAGGAATAGTGGGAGAGATCATACAATATTCTTCAAGCCAACAGTAACATCTAATCTTCTTAATGCTTCTAATTCCCATATTAACATAGCTTCATACTCAACCCTACACTGATCAAGGTATGACATCCAACCATGAACTATATATTCTCTGTTGGATAGGACATGACATCCAACCATGAACACCATCACACATGCAAGATAGTGCTGACATCAATGACAACCTTAAGAACCACATGTGTAACAATCTCCCTCTTTGGCATTGATGGCAACACATACCTGCACATTCTCCCCCTTTGACATCAAGGATAAAGGGAAACTTTTTCTCTCTTAGGACATGACTTCTTGCAGCAACCAAACTCCCCCTATCATTAGAAACCACTACTTGCTCCACCTGAGAGGTAGCCACCATTAGTCCAGGAAAAAGATATAACATGAACTCCCCCTAGAGAGATGCACCACTATGCATCTAGCAAGAAGGAGGGGCAATTACCCCTAACCTCTATCAGATATCCTCAAAAGTGTCCTTCGCAAGAGCCTTTGTGAAAATATCTACAATCTAATCCTTTTTTGGAACATATTCCAACCTTACTTCCTTTTCTACCACCTTCTCTCTCAAAAAGTGATACTTGATTGTTATATGCTTGGTTCTAGAATGCGTCACTAGATTCTTGGAAATATTGATAGCACTTGTATTGTCACACAAAATAGAAATAGGCTCAACATACAATACCTTGATATCCTTTAGGGTTTGATTCATCCACAACACTTGTGTATAGCAGGATGCTACTACAATGTACTCTACCTCTACAGTAGATAAGGACACTAAATCTTGCTTCTTGCTCTACCATGAAACCAATATGCTTCCTAAAAAGAAAGCACCACCACTTGTACTTCTTTTATCATCAACACAACCAACACAATCAACATCAGTGTAGGCATTTAAATTAAAGTCATTACCTCTTGGATACCATAAGCCATAATCTGGAGGTCCTTTCAAGTATCTGAATATCCTTTTCACTTTCTTCTCATGTGTTTGCTTGGGATTAGCTTGATATTTGGAAACCATTCACATATTGCATACATAATATTAGGTCTAGAAACAGTTAGGTACAACAATCCTCCAATCATAGATCTATAGATAGTCTGATCCACCTTCGGAGACTCATCATCCCTACTCAAGTGACATCTAGTGACAATGGGAGTACCCATTGGCTTTGAATCCTTCATACCAATCTCTTCAACAACTCTTTGACATACTTAGTTTGAGAAATAAAGATACCACCTTCTAGCTAAGAAATTTGAAGTCTAAGGAAGAAAGACACCTCACCAATCATAGACATCTCAAACTCTTTTTGCGTCTCCTCTACAAACCTCTTACACATATCATCATCTCCACCAAAGATGATGTCATCAACATATATTACAACTATCAAAATCATGTATCTTTTTTCCTTGTAGTAAAGATTGCTATCTATAGTACCTTTCTTGAAGCCCTACTGAAGTAAGTACTTATTTAACCTAGCATACCAAGCCCTAGGTGCTTGCTTGAGACCATACAAGGCCTTCTTGAGTTTTCATACCATGTCTGAATCTTTTGTTGTCTAGAAACCATCCGGTTTCTCAATATAAACCTCTTCCTCTAGATCACCATTTAGAATTTTTTACTTTACATCCATCTAATATAACTTGAAGTTCTTATGAACTGCAAGAGAAAGGAACATTCTGATTACCTCCATCTTGCCTACCAGAGCAAAAGTTTCCTCAAAGTCAATGCCTTCAAATTGTGTGTATCCTTTGGATACCAATCTTGCTTTATTCCTTACAACTTCACCTTCTTCATTCGGCATGTTTCGGAACACCCACTTTGTTCCTATAACATTCTTATTGGCTAGTCTGGGAACCAATTCCCATGTCTGATTCTTCTCAATCTAATCCAATTCTTCTTCCATTGCCTTTATCCATCCATCATCTTTTCTAGCATCATCAAAGGTTTTAGGTTAACTTTTGATAACAAACACAAATTTACTTGCTCATGTGTCTTAGCAAGCCTTCTCCTTGTCTACACACCTTCATCCTTATCTCCAATGATCTGATCTACTAAGTGGTTCTTCTGAACACACTTTTCTGGAGTCTTAGGCATCTACTCTAGTTCTTGTTCCTTTTCTTCTTTCACTTCTTCTTCTTCATCTTCAATGCATGGAAAGATATCAAATTCAAAGTCCTCTGATTCTTGTGAGATCTAATATATGTCATCATCTACCTTGACATTTGTGCTTTCAATCATCTTTCCCAACCTCTTGTTGTAGCATCTATAAACCTTGCTTCTGGTTGAGTAGCTAAGAAAGATTCCTTCATTACTTCTTGAATCAAACTTTCCTAGGTCTTCTTCTTCTCTTCTGATATAGCATTTGCTACCAAAGATCCTAAAGTATCTGATAGTAGGAGGTCTTCCATACCATATCTCATAAGGAGTCTTAGTGCTATTGACTTTCAGTTGCACTCTGTTAGTTAGATAGATGGCAGTGTGAACTACTTCCTTCCAGTACATATCAGGCAGATCTACATATTTCATCATTGCCCTAGACATCTCTTGCACAGTCCTATTCTTCCTTTCCACTACCCCATTTTGTTGAGGGGTCCTAGGAGATGATAGATGACTTCTAATACAATGATCTTCACAAAATATTTCAAATTCATTTGAAGTAAACTCACCTCATCTATCAGACCACAAACATTTGATCTTGGCATCTACGTCATTCTCAACCATAGCTTTGAACACCTTAAATTTATCAAGGGCATCTAATTTTTCTCTTAATAAAGTAACCCAAGTCATTCTAGAATAATCATCAATGAGCAACATAAAATACCTCTCACCTTGTTGAATCTTTACTCTTGTAGGGCCACATAGATCAGTGTGAATCAGCTCCAATGGCTATGAAGAAGAGTACTCCTTGCTTTTAAAACTTGTCTTTGTTTGCTTTCCCATTTGACATTCCCTACATATTGTATTTGTAGGCTTGATTATCTTAGGCATGTCTCTCACTGCATGAGTAGAATTGATCCTTACCATATTATCAAAATTGTTGTGTCTCATTCTCTTGTGCCACAACCAACACTCACTGGATTGAGCCAACAAACATATTATTCCATTTACCTCCTTCAGATGATAGATATCACCATATGTCTTGCTACCTTCTACAACTAGTTTTCCAGACCCTGCCTTCCTAATTTCACAACTTTTGGCATGAAAGATGAGATTATAACCCTTGCTACACATCTAACTAACACTGAGAAGATTGTGTTTTAATCCTTTGACATAAAGGACATCCTCAATCCTATTCTTCCCATCAATAGTTATAGCATCTTTTCCATAGATTTGTGTTGACTCATCACCACCAAACTTGACAGCACCACCATCCCGCTTCTCAAGGTTGATAAACTTCTCCTTGTCACCAGTCATATGATTTGAGCAACCACTATCAATTACCCAAGCCTTGGCTTCTTCTCTTGCATGAAAGTTCGTCCATACAACCATTGATCTTTCATTGTTTTGGTCTGTTTGCAAGGCATCATTTTTCTCAAATTTTCCAACATTATCCTTTTTGTCACCAACAATCAAGGCCATGAAAAGTGTTTCATCATTTGAATCATCATGATCCTCATCTTCTGAAGAACAACTACTCTCTATGGAATATAGACTTCTCTTGAACTTGACTCTCTTGTTACTACCCCTTGATTCTTTAAAAGGACTGTTGACCTATTTTTTCCTCTAGCAGGAGTCAAAATAATTCAAGCAGGATCAGTCAGTATTCATATCCCCATGAGGCCATATTTATGATCCTAAGGTCTTGACCCAATTTCAAAATCTGAAGCTTGCCTAAAGAGACTTACCATGTGAAAGAGCTTGAATAGATAGGTAGGTTTGCTTAAAGCATCACCCTGAAATTCGCTAAGAGGAAGAAGTTATGTGGGGTCATCATCTGGTCAAGCCCTGATGTTCTTATATCGGGTCATATTTCTAAGATCGGGTGATATTTTGAACATCGGGTGATATTCCAAATATCACCCGATCTTCTGAATATCATCCATCCTTCCAAATATCACCTTGATGTGACGATGACGTCACCATCATCACCCTATCTTCCAACTATTTCCCCCCATCCGATAACATGACGATGACATCATGGTAACTGCAGTGATAAATCAAGTAACATGCTGCTAATGTCATCCAGATCCATTTCGGGGGCGGATCATCTTTCTTGCAAAGGTCATCATATTTATGTCAACCCGATCTTTCGCATCAGGATGATATTTTAACATCGGGTGATCTTAGTTGAAGATCATCCTGATGTTGGTGCTACTAAGTTTTCTAAGTATGACCCGATCTTTTGAGGGGTCATCACATTTGAATATCGGGTGATCTTTGAAGATCATCCTGATGTTATTTTTCACTTCATGTTCGCTGGATCGCCCAACATGCTGCTGACGTCATTCTTATGTCAGGGCGATATCCGCTTGTTTCACAGCTTCATGCATATTCCTGTCGGGGGTGATATTTCCAAATATCAGCCATATTCCAAGATCACCCCGATCTTACGATGAAGCTCAGTGCAACCTGATATTTTACGGGGATGATATTTCCAAATATCATCCTGCCCCAATATCATGATGATGTCATCAGGGTTCGAAGGAGCTCATATTTTCTTAATATCAATTAGTATTCAAGGATCATCTTGTATTTTCCAACATGCTGATGACGTCACCTGGATATGAAGAGGTATGTTGTATGAACATGATCAGGAGGATCTTTCCTCCCTGACATCCTGCTGACATCATCTTGATTTTCAAACATCGAGGTGATACTTTATATCATGTTACTTCCGGCAGGAGGATATTTCGCATTAGGAGGATATTTTGCGGGTCTTGAAGATGATGATGAGGCTCAGGGCTAATTTCATATCGAGGTGACTTTTCATATCGGCCGGACATGCTAATGGCTCGCCGATGTTAGAGGTCTGGCTAACAGGTGATGGTGTAGGTGGCTTGCTGACGTCAAGGTGATATTTAGAGCAACAGGATATCATGTTGAAGGAGAATGATGTTAGGGCTTATGATGATGCCGTCGGGAGCAAAATCACCGACATTACATATGCTCACGGCCTAGCTTATAAAGTGATGGAGGCGTCTTCTCCGGATGCATGTGGGATAATCATGTCCCGCAGAAAATTAAAAATATCAGGATGATGACCTTTTGGCGGGAATTCTTCAGGAGGGTTCCCACTTCCATATCTGATCCGGATCTTCATGTCAGTCGAGTGGACTTTTTCTACAATGACTTTCTTAGGTTGGTGAAGATATTTTTTGCATTTATTGCTGCACAAGAGGGCACAGCTCGCATTGATGGCTCAAAATATCCCGCCACCGCTTCATCTCCAATCTTTCCTCCACCGCCTGATTGTCGAGAACTATCAGAGATAGTTGCTCGCATTCAATGCTAGGTTATCCTTCGCCGCTTCTGAGGATCAGATCGATGATGCAGTTGCTTGCATTGAAGACTCAGAAATATCTTCCATCTGCCCCACTTCCAGATTTCGATGCCATTACTCCTGTCAGCTGGATGTCCTTTCAAGGATTTTGTAACCGACTTAGGTTAGATGAAGATGCTATATAAGCTAAGGCTTATGATGTAAATAGGGTTAGAAATTTTTTGGAGCATCTTGTTCTCCCTATTTCCAAACAGAGCTTTCAGTTACTGTAACCTTGCTTTCTTACTAAATATATGCAAGTTATCATACCTTCTTCTGATTTTTCTATCTCTGTGTGAATCTGCATATGGTTGTCTATGAATATCTCTTGTTCCTCTCAATCATCTTGCTTCTTACCTCTGTTAGAATCATCTATTCTGTGTATACCTGCTTGCTATATCTAGCTGTGTTGTGCATCCTCCAGTTCTATGAAAGTTTCTTTAGTCTGTCTGGTGTATCACCCTTGTTTTCAAGCTTTTATTTCATTTCCATTGCAAGCTTTCTCTCTCCCTTTTCACCCCAAAATACAGTAGTTTTAGGTGATAACTAGACAAGGAAGCCGGCCTTCTCCAGAGGTCTAAGCTCACTTAGCAAGGTCTCACACTTAGAGATCAGTCCCATGTTACTCCAGTTTGTGGAGGCTTCATAGCTATATGCATGGGTGCAAGACTGGGTGATAACAAGGACATTTAAAAGCAAATTTACCAACCTTTCCACAATTGAAACATTTGAAAGGTAACTTACCTTTGTATTTCTCAGTGCCTTTCTTCAGTCTTATCACAAAATTTACTTCAACTTTGTCAGACCTATCATCTTCATCAAAAACTTCATCCTTTGTCAAGTTATACTGACTTTGAAAGTGACTTCTTTCTTTGGAGCATCACTATCAAACTCTCTCATTTCAAAGGTAGTAAGGAAACCAAACAATTTGTCTACAATGTATGTATCCAAGTCTGCATTCTCCTCAATAGTAGATACCTTATGACTGTAAGATTTGGGAAGGGATCTCAGAACCTTCTTCACAATATCATCTTCTTTCACTTCTCCACCAAGACCTGTGATGTCATTGACCACTTCATTAATCCAAATCATTTATCCAACAACGTCTTCATCCTCTGACATTTTGAGGATCTCAAATCTTCTCTTGAAGATTTGCATCTTTGATTACTTTACTTTCTTATCTCCTTCATAAATGGTTTCAAGTTTAACCCAAACTTCTTTAGCAAAATTGCAACTCATTACCTTTGACAGTTTTGAATTAGCTAACCCACTCATGATAGAAAACATTGCCTTGGCATTGTTATCATACTTCTTAACTTCATCTGCGTCTATAGGAATAGTATCAGGAACTTTGTAACTAGCCTTGATAGAGTCCCAAACACCACACCCTAGAGAGTTGGTATAGGCTTCCATCCTTAGCTTCCAAAAAGCATAATTTGTTCCATCAAAGCTAGGTATCTTTCTGGATCCATTAAGTGTCATCCCAGACCTTCCTCAAGCGGTTAAGCTTTGTTCAAAGGAACTTGTCGTTGATGCCAATTTTTGAACACACCAAGATACTTACAGCGGGGTGAATTAGTATCTAAACAAACTTCAACTTCTCCGGAACAGATTAAAACTTAAGCATTACAACATTAACATGAACATGAAAGATTAGCACAATGCACATCAACACATAACACTAGATATACATGGAAAACCCTAGAAGGGAAAAACCATGGTGAGGATTAACTCACAATATATGAAGCTCAAAAATAATAACTTTGTTTTAGGGCTACAACCCAAGGAAGCTACTACTCCTCAAAAACTTTGATTTAGGGTCACTCCCAAGGAAGATACTATTCCCTAAAGACTTTGTTTTAGGGTCACTCCCAAGGAAGCTACTACTCCCTAAATTAACAACACACTTTCAAATATTACAGTATGACAGTCCTATTGTCTGAAAACTGACATTGAAACTCACACCTTTGATGATTACAATTTTGCCTCTTCACACTTCCTTCTAATGATTAGATCAGTTAGGCACACTCTACAATTTATCACTATCACAAATATGTCTTTAAGATGAATTAGGACAACATCTACAACTTTTGTTCTTTCTCCTTCAATCGCACATCATAATGCATTTATTTGCATGCAAGCCCTATCAATCACTTTGCAATCACACTTTGCCTAACTCAATTTTATTTACAATTTATACATGATATTACATTATTTGTCATCCAGAGACAATAAAAAATACATTTACAAGTCAGCCAGACAGCAAACAACATGGAACGTGTAGAGGACAAATCCTAAACAAGACTACACGCTACACCAGCAGAAGACCAATGCCTTGCGAACATCAACACTTGCTTAACCAGGTCCAAAACATCCTTCACAGCTTCAAACATCAAAGAATTACATCTATACACTCTACTCATTTGAAAATATGACAGCCTTAAGCAAAAACATATAAAACTTAAAGTATAACAGCCACAACAACTTGAAAACCTAGTGCTGTACTGGAAACAAGAAAGATCTTCATGAAACTCTTTCAGATGAGTCTACAAGACTCATGCAACATCTCCAAACACCCCTTTACCTCTGTACATCAAAGATTTTGTGTCTCACATCCTCAACCATGAACTTTGAGAACAACCAGTCATCTAGAACACACTGCAACATACTGTCATTGAAAAATTGAGCTTGCAAACCACTAAGAAACTTGAAACTACAAGAGAGCACATAAAACACATCCATAACCATATCCATAAAACTATAAAGGAAACCATTCACTTCCAAAGGAATATGGAGCATTCTAATAGGCCTTCAACATTGCCTCACTCTGCCAGAACACATGTTGGCACTCTATCATGCATAACTTTCACAATGGAGAACCAAATGATCTGAAACTTTGGAATTATCACCTTCACTACACCTTGAACATAGTTCCAAAACCACATAGCCATAACTACTAATGCAGAGCAATCTCCCAGATAGTCTTCAAAGGTAGTCATCCTGTAGCAGAGACTATCACCAACTTCTGGAGGCCAAACCTTCTTTGTATCAACACATACATTCTTAGGAATAGTGAGAGAGATCATACAATATGCTTCAGGCCATCAATAACATATGATCTTCTTAGTGCTTCTAATTCCCATCTTAATATAACTTCATACTCAACCTTGCATTGATCAAGGCATGACATCCAACCATGAACTTCAGTAACCACATTATATTCAACATGACATCCAACCATGAATTATATCTTCTTTGCTAGATAGGACATAACATCCAACCATGAATACCATCACACATCCAAGATAGTGTTGACATCAATGACAACCTTATGACAGTGTTGGCATCAATGACAACCTTATGACAGTGTTGACATCAATGACAACCTTAAGAATGATATGTGTAACATCGAAACCAACTGCAAAGTGTGCAAGTAATCATCATGTCAGCACCTTAATCAAAATAATATTTTGCATCTTAAACTAATAATAACAAAATATAATCATCACCTGGATCACCCTCCTGCCATGATGGATTATGTGATACAACAATTGTGCTAGTATCCACGGTCGCCCTAGCCATTGTGGGCATCGTAGTGACACCACCACTTGACCCTCGCATCAAACTGACACTATGATACTCTAGCTACACGTTGTGGTCGTAGACTATGAGCTTAGGCCTTGGGTCCCTCATCAACATCTACATCACCTACTAGCTAGTGTTGTCTATCTCTCCTCATTGACTTAGGAGGATCCTCATCATCATCATTGTTGCTCTCTCCCTCTCCCTCCTTTGAATCCTCTCCTTGCTTGACCCAGGGTCTAGGATCACTAGCAAGATATTGTCAAGGAAGATGGGAGTCGGGCGTGATGTCTCCCACCACATTGTATATATTAGAATCATTCCTATATCATTGGCCTTGGAGACGGGATCATCATCCTCTATATCATCATCAAGATCACTCAACACCACATCTGTGATGGTGAGTCATGCCAGGCTATCCTGAGGCCGCACACCACAGCATGATGACCTCACGTAGAATGACCATGTGGCGGGAACCCTCTGCACTCGTTTGAACTACCTCATCACCCTATCATAGTAAAAGGTGGCTACGATGTGATCTTGGCAATTGGTTGACAACTGATCTCTCTACATCCTTGCTAGCTACCTCCTCTGACCCATCCACAGCTTACATCACCTGTATGGTCTCCACATGATGGCATCTGGTTGCAACCTGTCAAATACAATCTTGTAGAATAGTAAATCACCATATCTCCACAATCCTCTCAGCTCGTAGGTGTGTGGTCATGGGTTGGTCCTGATAGTATCTATCAGATAACCCACCGAGCTTGTGCATGTAATGTGCTTGAATGCCCACACCTGTAGGAGCGTGCATATCATCAAGCTATGTGTCTCCTGATGTACATAGAGACCCAAATCATAGTATAAGTAAACAAGCATACTCCACCCCCAGGAGTATATTGTCCTCTACTCCTCCATCACTCTAATGGTATGAGTCAAGCCCCCATGTAGGTGAGTACCTCACCCATCTTGTGTAAAAACAAGTGCGACGGTAGTAATCATGATGCAACGGTCATTCGATATGATAGTTGCACCCTGCTCTAAGTATCTGATATCGATGTGTCCTCAAGAGCTTGATGGTACTGTGTGTCCAAGACAATATAGCTAGCTCACATAAGCATAGTCCATGGACCTCTGCTCTATGACCCTAACTATCTCGTCGCGCACAAGTAATTGCAGTATCCTATACACATCCTCCAAGGTAACTGTCATCTCCCCTATCGGCAAATGAAATGTGGATGTATCTATGTTCCACCGCTCCATGAGTGCCATCAACATAGCACAGTGGTATTTCATCATGGGCATAATGTACACCCACCATAGTATAACATCTCATAGATGTCCCATCTTTATGTCTGAAAGTGTGCTTGATCAACTACAAACAATGCGAATAGACAACTACTGGCATGCTCTCGCATACCTGGGAGATCTTGTGGTAGGAAAAAAAAATATAGATCAGACCTTAAACATATTTACTTCATCAACAAATTCAAAAACCAAAACTAGCCTGATCCTAGGACCTGGGTGCCTAGACTGGTTTGTGGCGCTCGGGGAGGACCTGTGCGCTCGAGAGGGTCTGGGGCACTCAAGAAGGACTTGGGTGCCCACCATGGTCTAGGGTGCCCCAAGATGATAGTGGTGCCTTGGGACCCACTAAAAAGTGTCTCCAAGCCCATTCTTGCCTCAAAATTTGAAAATAAAACATTAATTTAATCATTTACAAGAAGGACAGTGGCCTACCTCATGCTCATCAAGTCCTTACGCCACTCAGCTCTGTAGCACCTCTAGCCTTGGTGGTCGTGTGGCCTTTAGCTCAGTATGTTGGCTTTCCTTTCTCCTTCTCCTCAAAAGATGAAAATGACAATGGAATGGTAAAATGTGAGAACTACTTTTACTATTAATAGTAAAAAGTAGAACTTCTGACTACTATCTAGGGTCACAAATTTACTCCTCTCTAGACATCTCTTCCTCTAAACATTGATAACTTGGGCTAGTGACCTCAAATTTGAGTGTCATTTTTTGCATTGGAATCCTAGTTGCGTTGTCTTCACAACCATAAGATTTGTGTCTCGACATTATTTGTTAGAATGACCCTATCAAAGAATATTCACCAACCTTCTCTCTCTAAAAATTTGAAGTGGAAAGATCACCACCCTATTTTTGAAAGGAAGAAAGGTATGCGAAAATGCTTCCTACACCAATCTACTAAGGAAAGATTTATGCAAAATTTTACTTTTATAGTTACAGATTAAGATGCACATTAATAGAAAGATAAAAATGACTTCCAAAATGCAAACACAAAACTCACAACACAAGATATACGTGGGGAAAACCCTTTCAGGTAAAAAACCCCACCACACTCCAAAGCTGCCCAATATATTATTTAAGAATCAAGAAGATTACAATTGTAACATCAGAAAATGTCCCCTTGGGAGCTTTTCCCTCATAAGGTTTAGCTCCTGGGTCTTTTGCATGCATTTAGGACATCTTACTTCATAATTTAGCATCCCGATGGAATAAGCCCTAGGTAACATGACAAATGGGACCTAGGAGGACCCCTTGAGTTGTACCTTACCCAAAATAGGGGGGAGGACTTGGGCACCCGCACCCTAGTCCTGCCCTATTTTGGGGCAGCCCCAATTTCGGGGTGTCAGTTTATGACCGTTATTTGGGTCCTTTGCCGACACGGTAAGTTTGAATTACGAATATCTTGGTGGGAGTGTTTGTAGTTGCAAATAGAAGCATGTTTAGGAATTCATTTAGGAACTAGATGGAAATTGTGATGTTCAAGTGTTTTCAAGGAGATTCAAGGCTTTCATTGTGTTGCAAGAGTAGATTTGTGTGGTTTATGTGTTTGTGTTTACAGATTTGAGCATCCATTGCATCATGGAATGAAGAGCATCTTCCTCCCATGATATCTTCACTACAAGGCAACATTATATTGTGTTTTCATTATCATTTCCTTTGGTTTTTGCCTCTGCCTCACAATGGCATGCACTCTCTATCTGACAATGGTGTTTAGAGACTTAAGTGTCGTATGGGGCTTGACTGAGGCAAGTCTCTAAACACCACAACCCCCTCCCAAAGTTTTCATGGTTGCAGGTTATAGGTTGCGGAGCTGAAAAAATGAAGTTGAAGGAAGGCATCTTGAAGTGTTAGAATTGCAGAATAGAAGGAAAAACAACCACCTGGACTTGGGTGCCCTCTCATTAGTCCTCCAATTTCTGTGACGGGAAAATCTCCAGGACAACAGGGAAGAGTTGCAGATTGAGTTTCCAGATCCAAAAAAAAAGTAGGGCATTGGACTTGGGCACCTGCTCTTTTGTCCCTAACTTTTCTGCCTCGAAACCCCAAAAACAAGTACTCTGTGATTTGATCTTTTGTTTCTGTTTGCAAGAGCTTTTTCTGTTATTCTTTCGTTTATAGTTGTATTTACAAAATTAGGGTTTTAATGGTCAATTAAGCATAAGAGAAGGAAATTTGATAATTAAACACCCTAATACAAGCTTCCCTACATCTCACAATGATCTAGGGTATGATAGTGAATTGCCACTCGACCCTAGATCCTTGAATGTATAGGGTGAAACGAGGATTCAAACATCTAAACACTTAAAAACTAGACAATCCCAATTTTACCCTAAACATTTTGGTGAACCCGTGTTTTTGGACTTAAATTGAAACTTTTTGAGTGTGTGTCTTTAGATTTGGATTGATTTCATTCATTCATATAGTCATTCATTTTATTGCATTGAGAAAAATTTTAAAAATTCAAATATTCAAAAAATTCAAAAAAATTGCATTGTTTGGCTTACTAAATTGCATCACTTCTTTCTAAATTTTCCTAATTCATGATTTTTGCATCAGATCTGATATGAACTACAGAAAAACATAAAAATTTAGAAATTTACATTGCATTTGCATCATTAATTTGTTAGGCTTTTGTAAAAATTTTGACAATTTTCATATAACCTAGTAATTCCAAAATCTAGGGTTAGTAGGCAAAATCTTCTTTCAGATTTTTCTACTAATTTTAGAGGCTCATTAAAATTTTCATTTGGCTTTAGTCTTGCATTTTAGTGTAAATTTGCATTTAGATTCAAAATATTTGCATTTTTGCATAGAAAATTTCAACAAAAAACTAGCAATTTTCATGCATTTTCATTAGATTTGCATTGGCATTTTGCATATTAGGGATTGAAAATCATTTTCAAATCTAATTACACTTCATTTTCATTATAAATTAGACTTCAAAACATTCACATAGCATTTTGTGTCAACATCTCAAACCTAGGGCTTCAAAAATAATGATTTTCACTAAAATTGGCCTTATCGACTCTATAAACTTGCACAATAGGAGTGTTGTGAAGGGTATTTTTGAACTAATTGGTTGTTATCAGAGTATTCATTTTCTACCCCTCCTAAAAATCTTCACAACACCCTTTTAACGGGCTCTTGTATTGAAAATTCGGTGAAAAACTACACATTTTGACTATTTTTGCCCTAGGGTTTGACCTAGTTCGCACTCTAAGAGTGTTGTGACAAATTTTATGGATTGAGGTGACTTATATCATTGATTTTATTTACTTCAACTCCTAAAATTCATTACAACACCCCTTTTTCTAGGTCTTGGAATTGAAAAATCATGAAAAATAGCCTATTTTTGCTATATTTTCACTAGGGTTTTACCTTAAGTGGCACTAAAAGTGTGTTGTGTTGGGTATTTTGGAACCAATTGTATTATATTTCTGATATTATTTTATTTCCATCATCATTTTCCTCACAACACCCTTTGTTATGCTCTTTTGCATTGAGTTTTGGTGAAAAAAGTGCATATTTTGACATATTCTCACTATATTTTGACTTGGCATTATCTTGGATTTGCATCAAGAGTGTGTTGAGAAGGATCATATTGTTGTTTTGGACTGATATTATACATATAAATTGCTTCCCTTGATCAAAATCCTTACAACACCTTCGTTCCATTCATTTGCATTAAAAAAGTACAAAAATCAAGCATTTTAGGATATTGTTGGCATATCATTTTGCACTTGCCCTTGATACACATTTTGGAAAAACTTTCAAATATGATTTGAGCATAAAAACATAGCCTCTAATCACAACAACAATAATAGGTTCCCTCCTAGACCTTACATGAAAAGAAAGGCTCCTGAACCTGAAATCGTGTTTACACCTCATGATAGAACAATGGAGACTCCGATGGACCTCTTTACATCACTGTGAAAATAATGGGAAACCCCGTGGATGGAACTCTTATTGATCCTGACTAATGTTTCCACTAAAGAGTTCCTCTTTTCACATCAACTAATGCAAGGTTCTTATGACCCCTCGAACATGATGATCAAGACACATAAGGGAACCTTTATCAAGCCTTTGGATAAGATATCATTGTTGGTAACATTATCTGGAAAACATGTCGAACAATGGTTTGATGTTGTCCCTGTTTCTGACCACTTTCAAATTAAATTGGGACACCCTTGGCTAAAAGAAATGAAAGCTATCCCTTCAACAATACATCATTGCCTAAAATTCCCTTTGGATGGACGTATGATAACTGTCCCTCGCAACAAATATAAACCTTTGGTTAAGAAAAAGCATTACAGACTGAATTATTTTTGGGATAAAATTGAAATACCTAGTCCTTCTGTACAAGAAATGACAAAAGATAAACAATGCACATGTGAAGAGAACTTTAGACCGAAGGGACTAGGTCCCTATGCTGAGGTTCCTCCCCCGAAATCCTTACAAGGATCGGGAGGTCATTGTCAACAACAAAATGTTCCACCGCGACAAATGAGGTTTGATCCCGGTGCTTCATCTTCTAAATTGCACAAGCCTATGAAAGAGGATAGCCCTATCTTACAAGAGATAAGTGGTAAAAGAAAATGAAATAGAAAAGCAAGAGAAAGAAGAAAAAGAAGACAAGCTTATGCTATAAATCTTGCCTCTCAACAAGAAAACATTGATCCTAACATTCAACCAAACAATAACGATCCTAACGATGAACAACATGATGAACAAGACATGAATTTGGCTATGGTATTTTATGTCCCACTTTCCTCCAACATTAGGGAGTGGGAAGGTGATGACAATGATTTGCTTATAGACAACTTCTAGCCCGGAAGGGGCCCTATAGGTAAGTATCTCTAACCCTGTATCTCTCTCGTAATGTGCTTCCCCCGTGATGTGTTATGTGTTGTTTAGGCCTCCTAGGATGACCCTTGACTCTCTTGTAAGGTCTGGGATACCAGGATACCACCTCTATTGTGAACTTCTTCTATTTGTATCATCATTCTTCTATATTGCCTCTCTCTTTGATCTCATTGTTGAGTGTTGTGTCTTACGGACATAGCGTTGCGGTTGGTGACACTGGAGGCACCGTCCTACGTGACTGTCCCTAAGACACTTGTTTCTCCTTTCTCATTTATTGTTTCCCTTCCTCTAGTGTTTCCATCTAGCAGGCGAATGACGACAAACATTTATACTGATGTGGACCTAGTGTCCCTCTTGAGAGCAATCAAAAATTGGACTTAGTTCATAATATGATGATGGGGTTGTATATCTTATCCGACGCTTGGCTAGTGGAAGCACTCATGCTTTCCGCGTTGTGAATTTTATGATGTTTCTATCACATTTACAAACCTTAACAATGTTGTTGCTCTATGCACCTTTACTTGTCTTTGAATCTAGCCTTGGTGGTACTCGATTCAAAGAGCTTCGTGATATAGCCCCACGGTTATCCTTGAACTCCAAATTCGTTGTATAACCTTGTCTCTTTGTGTGGTTAATCATATGCATCAATGTTGTTGTTTATCATGTTCTTGTAGACACTAACATGTTTCTTGCAGGGATGTGTTTGTGGGAACATTTGGCAATCGTAAAGTACATGTCACCTCTGGGGGGCATGGGCTTTGCGAAATTTGGTGTTCCCTTGTGTGTTTTATTCCTACCTTAATGTGCTTGATATCGATACCTAATATCAACCACCTTAAGGTGGGGGCATATATAAGGTAAGATGTATGTTATAGATGTTAGCAATGTGTTTGTCCTCAGGTGCAAAGACCTACGCGATGAGTGCATCATGCATCCTGAGTTTGTTTGCAATCAATCAATCAATCATGTAAGCCCTCTGCAAAGGTGGGATATTGAGCTTATCCTTTTTCTTAAGCCCTCTGCGGAGGTGGGGATGCTGTATTTCTTGGAGCAGATTGCATCATCCTGTCATTTTCAAAAGTCCTCTGCAGAGGTGGGGAGCAGTTCTGTGACTAACTCAACCCTTAAGCGTGTTTTCGGTGATTGTTGTAGCGAAGCTCAATCATCAGTGTGTGCCTGTAATGTGCCTGAGATGGTGATGAGCCTAGAAATAGGGAACACACCATCGCTTGTCTGCCGTGTTTTCTCCGTGTCTTCAAGTGTGTGTATTTTGGCGTATTTGCTCTGTTTGGCATGTTTGTTGCCCCATATGCAGAATAAAGACTAGCGCCTTAGGGTTGTGCTTCCTGCATTTTAGGAGGTTTTGCATGTCTTGCGTGTGTGTTTCCCCATATATACAAAGACATGCGTGATGAGTGCATCATGTATTATGGGAGGTTTGTTTACTTTCCAGTACTTGCATTTGCATTTCATATATATGAGAAAAAAAAAAGATATCATCTATGTCTTCCATGCATTAATGTGTCTTCTATGCATTGACTGTCTTCTCCGTGTTCTGCATGACTGTAACTGTCTTCTCCATGTTTTGCATGTCTGTTACTATTTTCTATGTGATTGGTGTGTCTTCTTCGTGTTTTATGTGTTTGTGACCTTACTTTAATGCATGTATTGGCCTTGCGTTTATACATACATTAAAGTGGGGGCTAAATGTAACATTGGAAAATGTCCCCTTGGGGGCTTTTCCCTCATAAAGTTTAGCTCCTGGGTCTTTTGCTACATTTAGGACATCTTACTTCATAATTTGGCATCCCGATGGAATGAGCCCTAGGTAACACGACAAATGGGACCTCGGAGGACCCCTTGAGCTATACCCTACCCAAAATAGGGGGAGGACTTGGGCACCCGCGCCCTAGTCCTACCCTATTTTGGGGCAGCCCCAATTTTAGAGTGTCAGTTTATGACTATTATTTGGGTCCTTTGCCGACATGGTAAGTTTGAATTATGAATATCTTAGTGGGAGTGTTTGTAGTTACATATAAAAGCATGTTTAGGCATTCATTTAGGAACTAGATGGCAATTGTGAGGTTCAAGTGTTTTCGAGAAGATTCATGACTTTCATTGTGTTGCAAGAGTAGATCTATGTGGTTTATGTGTTTGTGTTTGTAGATTTGAACATCCATTGCATGATGGAATGAAGAGCATCTTCCTCCCATGATATCTTCACTACAAGGTGACATTATATTGTGTTTTCATTATCATTTCCTTTGGTTTTTGCCTCTGCCTCACAAGGGCACGCACTCTCTATCGGACAACAGTGTTCAGAGACTTAAGTATCCTCTGAGGCTTGACTGAGGCAAGCCTCTAAACACCACAACCCCCTCTGAAAGTTTTCATGGTTGCAGGTTACAAGTTGTGGAGCTGAAAAAAGTGAAGTTGCAGGAAGGCATCTTGAAGTTGCAGAATTGCATAACAGAAGGAAAAACAACCACCTGGACTTGGGTGCCCGCTCATTAGTCCTCCAATTTCTATGGTGGGAAAATCTCTAGGACAACAAGGAAGAGTTGCAGACTGAGTTTCCAGATCCAGACAAAAAGTAGGGCATTGGACTTGGGCACCTGCTCTTTTGTCCCTGACTTTTCCACCTCGGAACCCCGAAAATAGGTACTCTGTGATTTGATATTTTGCTTCCATATGCAAGAGCTTTTTCTATTATTCTTCCATTTACAGTCGTATTTGTGAAATTAGGGTTTTAATGGTCAATTAAACATAAGAGAAGGAAATTTGATAATTAAACACCCTAATCCAAGCTTCCCTACATCTCACAGTGATCTAGGGTATGATAGTGAATTTCCACTCGACCCTAGATCCTTGAATGTATAGGGTGAAAGGAGGATTCAAACATCTAAACACTTAAAAACTAGACAATCCCAATTTTACCCTAAACAACAATATACTTGCAGAGCAAGCTTTTACAGGAGTATATCCAACCAGAGATCCAGGAAGTAACTCGACATCTATAAGATTCTTACACACAACCTCCATCTCTAGCTCCTGATATATAGGAGATACAATACAGTAAACTGTTACCGGTAATTATAAAACCATGAGCTAAAACCACCCAAAAGTGGCACCCAAATTATATCCAATCAAAGATGCCTTGTGATGTTCCAAAACACACACCAACATGTGTAACTATCCCCTTTATAGCTCTTTTATGTGTCCAACACGTTTTTACATTTCCCAAAAATAGGAGGCCCAACTTCCAGAGGCCATAACTTTTGATCCGGGTGTCCGATTGATGAACCATTTGATGCATCAAAAAGCTCGTGAAGAGATCTATCACCCTGTAACCTAATTCATTAGTTATGACAATTTTTTGGATATTTAGGAAAGTTTCAATTATGACAATTGAGTTTAAAACATTTTTTGGTAGTTTCAAAAATAGAAACTTTAATATCTCTCAATCAAGAAATGATCTTGAGTCGAAACTCACCGGCTTGATGTTTACTTAGTTGTTCTACACCTTTTGGGAAAATTTTAGGTCAATCTGAGGTCAAATGTAAACTTACTAAAAATAGTAAGTCTCGCCAGTTTTAGCCCTTTTGGAAACTTTGAAAGTTCTAGATTATTTTTCAAGATAAAGGGTATTCGAAAAGACCAAAACTAGGAAGAATAGTAACCTTTCAAAGTTGCAAGGTTGAGACACTTTTCTTAACATTCTCACACTTGTTGAACACCTTGCAAGAGCAAAGGGAGTAACAACACCATGATTTAATTGCTAGGGGCCGAGAGGCCCATAGACTTTGAACACCATCTGAACTTCTCTATGATCACAGGTTTTGTCAAGGAATCTGCAACGTTCGTCAAAGTATCAATTTTCTCCAAGTTTACCTTCGCATCCTCTACAATGTCACAAACAAAATGGTATTGGACATCAATATGCTTAGTCCTCGCATGGAAAGTAGGAATCTTGGTCAAACATATGGCACTCTGACATTCACAACAAATAGTAATCTTCCCTACATCAAACCCAACATCAAAACACAATCTCTTAAGCCAAATGGCTTCTTTACAAGCATGAGATGCTGTCATGTACTCAGCTTCAATAGTGGACAAAGTGACCACAGGTTGCCACTTCCTCATCCAACTAAATGCAACACCAAACATAGTGAACACATAAGCACTAGTGGATCTCATGTTGTCAATATCACCTACCCAATCTGAATCCACAAATCCACAAATACAAAGTGAATTTAGAGGTCTTGTAGGATAGCCATGATAACATAAGAAATACTCGGAAGTACCCTGCAAATATTTGAACACTCTCTTCACTGCATCCCAATGTACCCGTCCAAGATTAGCCATAAATCGACTAAGGACTCCCACTACTTGGGCAATATCTAGTCTTCTACAGACCATCGCATACATCAACTAGCATAAGGAACTCTGCTCATATCCTCTGTCTCAGAAGGAGATTTTGGACAATATGCAACATATAACTTTGTCCCCATTGTAATAGGAATAGTCAAAGGTCTGTAATCCACCATGCTGAATCTCTCAATCACAGTGTTAACATACTTACTCTGGCTTAACCAAAGTTTTTTGTTTGCTTTGTCTCTTATGATCTCCATCCCCAGGCTGTACCGAGCTACCCCTAGATTTTTCATCTCAAACTGTGCTAACAACTGAGACTTCATATCAAAAATCAAGCTTTTACCATTCCTAATGAGTAACATACCATCGACATACAATGCTATAATGAGAATGCGATCATTGTTAAACTTGTAATAAACACAATGATATGATTTCAATCTCTGAAATCTAATACTCAACACAAAGGCATCAAACTTCTGGTACCACATCCTAGGAGACTGTTTCAAACCATACAAAGACTTTTTTAACTTGCAAACTAGATTTTCTTTACCTTTCACCACGTAGTGCTCTGGCTATGGCATATAGATTTCCTCCTCCAAGTCTCCATGAAGGAATGTTGTCTTCACATCCATCTATTCCACTTCTAGATCATATGTTGTTGCAAAAGATAATAGGAACCAAATAGATGTTAGCTTTGCAATGGGAGAGAAAATCTCACCATAGTCAATTCCCTCCACCTGAGAATACCCCTTTGCAATCAATCTAGCCTTATATTTCTCAACACTGCCATCTACACCAAATTTCTTTTTGAACACCCATTTACATCCAACAAGTTTTCTTCCTTCAGGAAAAGGCACTAAGTCCCAAGTATAATTTTTTTTCCAAAGAAGCCATCTCCTGGCCTCCTTCTAGGAACCTGCATCTTTCATACCCATAGCCTCTTTCATAGTTATAAGCTCATCAGTGTTAGAAATCAAAGAAAAAATACAACTGGAATCATACAATGAATAACCAAACCTATCAGGTTGTTGCCTTATCTACGTGGACCTCCTCAAAGATTGAGGTTGAGATTCTTCATCTTCTTCTAAACTTTTAGAGCTACTAGAGCTCTCCTCATTATCAGGTCCAATAGATGTTTTTGGTTCAACTTTCTCAGGGGTGGAAGGAAGTTGAACCACATCATCTTTCTTCTCTTCTTTATTTGGCTGCAAAACAATAGAACAAGGATTGAGCTCTCTGAAGATCACACTTCTGCTATACAGAACTCTCTCAGCCACTGGATCCCAAAGCTTGTACCCTTTCACACTGATGCCATAACCGATGAAGATACACTTCACAGCCTTGTTCTTCAACTTAGACCTCTTATCCTTAGGCACATGTGCATATGCCTCACAACCAAATACTTGAATGTGTCTTAATGAAGGTTTTTTACCAAACCATACCTCCATAGGTGTCTTATCAACGAGCACTGATGTAAGAGACCTGTTAACCAAATAACAAGTGGTAGTAATAGCTTCAGCCTAGAACTTTTGTTCAAGACCAACTCCACTTAACATACTCCTTTCCCTCTCCATCAACATTCTATTCATCCTCTCTACAAATCCATTCTACTGAGGGGTATACGGAATTGTCTTATGCCTCTCAATCCCCTGTTCTTTATAGAACTTGTCGAAATCTACTGAACAAAACTCACCATAGTTGTCAATCCTCAAACACTTAAATCTTTCTATCCTTCTGATTCTCTATAATGGCTTTAAACTCTTTCAATCTATTAAAGACTTCAGATTTACTTCTAAGGAAATACACCCATGTCCTTCTACTATAGTCATCAATGAATGAAAAAAAGTAAACAGATTTTGAAATCGAAGGAATATTAACAAGACCAAACACATCAGAATGAATCAAGTTCAACACCTCAGAAGATTTGTGAGAACTGGAATAAAACTGAACATGATTTTGTTTTCCATAAATGCAATGTTCACAAAATCAAACTCAAGATTACAATCATTCATACTCTCAACAAGATTTTTATTTTTTAGGGTCCTCAAACCCTTTTCACCAATGTGACCAAGCCTTTGGTGCCATAACATTATCTTCTTAACTAAAAGTTTCATCTCCATAGAATGAGCACCCTTAGGTACCCAGAAAGCACAACCATTGGAAGTAGATGCAATAGTCCTCTTCATTGTTGGTTCCAATGGTGAGGATGAAGATTCTGAAGCTCTCTTCTTCAAAACAGAGGCACTATTGCACTAAACTATGCATGCGTCAAGCTGAAATAGAGTGCCAATCCGAACACCCTTAGCCAACACCATAGATCCTCTAGTCATCTTGCATCCTCCATTCGAGAAAACAACCTGCACACCCACATCATTCAACTTATTCATAGAAAGAAGGTTCCATGTCAAACCAGGGATATGCATAACACCATTGATTCTCTTCACTCATCCATCAGGGAATCGAATCAAGACTCTTCCACGGCCAACAATCTTTAGGTGAGAATCATCACCCAAGTACACATTTCCACCACCATATTCTTCATACTTTGAAAAATAACCCTAATGCGAGGTCATGGAAAGATGCACCAGATTCAATAAGCCACACATCCTTAGATGAATGCATTGCCAAGGCAGTGACAAACACTTCTTCTTCATCCTAAGAGGACTTGTTAGAATATGAATCATAATTCTTCTTCTTTTTCTTTTTCTACTCCTTGCACTCCTTGTGGAAGTGACCAGGTTTGTTAGAGTTCCAGAATAGGGCCTTGGACTTTCCGGGAGACTTAGATCTCCCGCGGGATTTGGATCTTCCTTTTTCTTCCTTATTCTTATCCTTTTTCTTTCCCTTCTCTTTAGATCTACGACAAACTGCAAGAGCCTCCTTCGTTGATTCGGAAGACTTTATCCACATCGCTTTAGACAACAACAAAGAAACCACTTTATCCATCTTGAAGGTGGTAGTGGTACTCCCAATGGCCACAACAAGGTGGTCCAACGAATCTGGTAAAGAACACAATAATGTCATACATCGATCCTCCTTCTCCATCTTTACACCAACATAAGTTAACTGGGCAACAAGCATATTGAATGTATTCAGGGGATCAGCAATAGATCCTCCATCTTCCATCCTCAGAGAATACAATTTCTTTCACAGGAATAACTTGTTCACTAGGGTTTTAGCCTAATAAACATCTCCAAGCTTCCTCCAAAGATCCTTTGCAGTCTTCTCTTCATGGATATTTAGGAGCGTTGAATTAGCCAAACAGAGTCTTATCAAACCCTTAGTTTTTTTTATCTTTGAGATCCCAGTCTTCTTGAGACATTGTCATTGGTTTTATACCAGATATGGAATCCCATAAATCCTCATCTACAAGCATGTCCTCCATTTTGAGTTTCCACAACTCGAAATTACTACCATTAAACTTCTCAAACCTCTCAGATGTGCTTGCCATCTCTTACCTGCAACAAAGATTTCAAAATCCTCTACACAAGCTCCCACTCAAATGGAGATCAGCTCAAAAAACCCTCTACCCAACAACTAGAACCAAAGGTGATCAAGCTCTGATACCAAATAAAAGGAAGCAAGGTATGCAGAAATGCTTCCTACAAAGGAAAGATTTATACAAGTTTTTACTTTTATAGTTACAGATTAAGATGAATGTTAATAGAAAGATAATAACAACTTCTGAAATGCAAACACAAAACTCACAACACAAGATATACGTGGGGAAAACCCTTTCAGCTAAAAAACCCCACACTCCAAATCTGCCCAATATATTATTCAAGAATCAAGAAGATTACAATATACTTGCAGAGTAAGCTTTTACAGGAGTATATCCAACCAGAGATCCGAGAAGTAACTCGACATCTATCAGATTCTTACACACAACCTCCATCTCCAGCTCTTGATATATAGGAGATACAATACAGTAAACCATTACCAGTAATTACAAAACTATGAGCTAAAACCACCCAAAAGTGGCACCCAAATTATCTCCAATCAAAGATGCTTTATGATGTGCCAAAACACACACCAACACATGTAACTCTCCCCTTTATAGCTCTTTTATGTGTCTAACACGTTATTGAATTTCCCAAAAATAGGAGGTCCAACTTCTGGAAGCCATAACTTTTGATCCAAGTGTCCGATTGATGAACCGTTTGATGTGTCGAAAAGCTTGTGAAGAGATCTATCACCCTGTAACCTACGTTGTTAGTTATGACAATTTTTGGGATAGTTAGGGAAGTTTCAATTATGACAATTGAGTTCAAAACATTTTTTGGCAGTTTCAAAAAATAGAAACTTTAATATCTCGCAATCCAGATATGATCTTAAGTCGAAACTCACCCAAGATGTTTACTTATCTATTCTGCACCTTCTAGGAAAATTTTAGGTCAATCTGAGGTCAAATGTAAACTTACTAAAAATAGTAAGTCCCGCCATTTTTATCCCTTTTGGAAACTTTGAAAGTTCTAGATCATTCTTCAAGATAAAGGGTATTTGAAAAGACCAAAACTAGGAAGAATAGTAACCTTTCGAAGTTACAAGGTTGAGACACTTTTCTTAACAGTTTCTACATCCTGAAGTAGAAATCAGAAACATGGGGCATATTTCTACCCATGAATTTCACTCGCATCACCTTTCCCCTTTAGAGTTTTTAGGACTAACGCATACATCTATTGGTTGCAGGTTTATCTTATATAACGTTGTGGTTTGCAAGACCACTGACTGGGGACTTCGCCCTCTTGTTTATAAATGATTTGCGTTCTCTAAAGTATCCTTTTTTAAATCCTTTTTGCAATATGTTTTACTCTCCTATCCTTTAGCTTGCATATGCATGTAGTGTCATATGACCGCTAAAGTGGGGGCTAAATGTTGAGTCGTAAATTATGTACACTTTTGTGTAGGCATAATTTCACTATGTTTAGCTCCTCCCTTTTAGTTCTACCCTTAAAACCCTCTTTTCACCTCATTTATAGAATAAGTCATAATCTTAATTAAATTTTTGTCATGACCTCAAAAGATAAATGAAGATTTGGAGTTAGCCTCACATTTAGAGTGAACTTAGGCCTTGAAATGACCCTAGGCCTAGGGTGCTCGAGCGCCTTGGTCCTTTCCATGCTTCCAGGGATAATTTTAAGTCACAAGTTTGCCTTAATGTTGCTTAGGCCGACCCTAAATGCAAGTTTGATTTTGAGCGCGTTATGTCAGCATTTTGATTTGAAGTACTCTCTTTCTATAAGCCTTGTATAAATGTAAGTGAGTTGAATCATTTTGAAAGAAGATTTTTAGAAGCGCTCTTGATGTGAACAAGCTCTCTATTGCTATTTCTCTCTATTCTATTATTTATTGCAGGTTTTGATCAAGTGGAGATCTCCTTTGCTCTTGGAAATATTTGAATGAAGGCTAGGACATGAGATCTTGAGTTTATCTCATGAGCTCCTAGGTTGGAACACTTTGCATGATTGGGAGAAGGGTTGGAACCACCAACTTGAGTTTGGCTTGAGTACCCTCCAAGGGTATGGTTGCATCGCCTTCTTATTCTGCAGACCTTCCATGAATCTTGATCCTTAAGGTGAAGTTTTTAGCTCCCTTGAGTGGATCATATTTTACATCATCCCTTTCTATTTGCTTGAGTCATATAGGGCTAGGGTTTCATATTATTTGGTTAGATCTTGCATGTTACTGCTCACACATAGGTTTTTGAGTACACACAACATCTAGATTTTATCTTGGCTATCTGTGAGGTAGGAATACCAAAACAAGTGCTTGATTGAGGCAAGCTCCTATATAGCCACAACACTTTTCCTCTTCTTTCTTGTGTACAAAACTGATGAACAAGTTTCAGAAGGTGACAGGCCAGAAGACTGAAGAACTTGCAGGTACATACTTGACAAATCCAACAATTTTTGGAAACCCTAAAAGAGGCCTAGGGCACTTGAGTGCCCTGGTCCTGTGACTTTCTGTCATCTAGTCCAGGTTCTGAATGTTTTCTTACCTCTACTGTTTCATTTTCTACTCTGATTTCATTTATGGCAGTCATCTGTAGCTTGATTTGGCTTAAATTAAGGCTTTGGATCTTATGCCCTAGCTAGATTGGTCCGATTTTGCTTTGACACTCCTCTATACGACAAAGAGGCAAAACCCCTATAGCTTAAGCTCTCCATCAAGGGTAGAATCTAAGCTTGGTTTGTGTCTCAATGTTTCGTATAAGAGGGTTTTGACCTAGTTTGACTCCTAAGGCTAGATCTCTCTTTTCTACCTAACACATATAACCTCTCTTCCATTAAATTTTCAACAATCTAAATGACATGTAAAGTGAATGCAATTTAAATCCAAGTCTAATCCATGCAATACAATTTTTTACTACTAACCACATAATATGTATGTTTAAAAACAAGCTTATAGATTGAAACTTGGTAAGATTATGTTATTTTTAGATGCCTCATTTCATGCCTTTTGGGATTCTTTTTTAAATTCCAACTCTTTCCTTGCATATTTTTCCCTTTTATTTCTTAGTGGTATCTCCAACTTTTCAACCAATATTCCATTGGTCTATAATCACATCTTTTTCATGGATTTTCTTCTCCTTTTCACGTATTCATGTGTTTCCATATGATCTTCATTGCTTGTTTTGGTTGAATTCCTTTCATCCAATGTATATTTTAATTTATGTTCAAGTTTGTACACATTATTTGTATTGTGTAATTATTTTAAAATGGTTCTACTCATCTTATTGGTTGACCTTTTCAACTCTCATCATCTTCTTTATAGAAGTGAGTTCAATCCAAAGTTTTCACCGCACTCTTATACATGTCTAAGAGTTTGTTTATGTATTTACCATCCTAACATCCAACTCAATTACACATTTGTCAAGTTTGTTTTTTATTGTCTTAGTTGTATTTCCTCATTGAACCTTTAGTTTACATACTACAACTCCTTAATCATGATTATCTTGTGTCTAATGTCCTCCTTTAGGAGTGAAATTATGGTTTCCTATTGTGTGTAGTATGTTTTCATATTTTTGTATGTGTCATTGACTAGTTATGCTAGTCTCACTAAATACTTTTCCATATAATTGTTGTAACCATTTTTTGTCGATGTCCATGTATTTTTTTTATCTAATTATTCATAGGTCTTTGATATTAGTGTCATTTCTTCTCCATATTTAGGTTCTCTTACATTATTTACATGCTACTATATATTGCACTCAAAAGACATGCCTCCAAAAAAGTTATTGTTTTTACACTCAAAAGATGTGCCTCCATAAAAGTTGTGGTTTTTAATTTCATTCATCTCATAGTGAACATGATCCATTTCTACGAATTCATTGGTACCAACTTTCTCTATATTCTCTACATTTATTTGGGATCCTATCTAAAAAAGTCATTAATCATAACACCATGTTATGCCTCTATATGTTCCTCGAGGAATATATACATACTCATTAACATCAACATCCTCTACTACCTCTATATTTGTTTCTATATCATGCCCTACAAATGTATTAACTAGAACAACATTTACTTTCTCTACATTATTTTTGGTCTGAGCCTCTAGTACAATTCCATTTTAAAATCCAACCAATTTTGTTACTTCTTCATTTCATAAGAGATTCACCATTACAAATTCATTTACTACATGATCCCCCTTTGCAATTTCATTTTGTATGTGTGGTTTTTATGCATCTTTAGTTTAGGATTACATGATTTAGTTATTAGATTGATAATTTTATGCTTGGAATTGTTGATGGGAATTTTGGAATGCATGAACCTTTGAATGTTCTTTGACGCTTTATGGTGTAGGAGCACCTCAAAAATCATGTTTTCTTTTGTAATAAGGTCTATTTGACCAATGCATGTCATTTCAGTTTGTATCTAGGTTCATTTTGTAAGTCCCAAGTGACTTAGGACACTTGTCAAATTGTAATCACATAATGCCAAAATATGGTAGTAGGGCAGTTGGAGGCTGTTTTAGTTGGTTGACTCCCAGCCGCTTGGAATTGGTCTCCCAGCCGCTTGGATTAATCTCCCAGCCGCTTGTAGTCAGTTCAGTACTACTCAGGGCGAGTTGATAAATGCCCAAAGGAATGAACCAAATGATCATCAATTGTAATCTGATCAAAGAAGTAGTGTGATCAAATGTGATTGTATTGAGCTCAGGAGAAATAAAGCAATTCTGTTCTATCCATTTGATTTCCATTTTTTATAACTGTAAATCATGTAACTATAGATTTCCATTCATTCTGCATTTTCCATTGTTGTCATATGTCGTCATGAAGCATTCCACTGGTGAGATTTCTGTCGAAATCAGTGGAATGGCTTCGTTGTATGAATATTTGTTTTGCTTTTTGTTTTGTTTTTCTTGTTTAGCGGTGCAGAGGATCCAGACAGGGTGTTTCGCACAGTAGGATGACCTAGCATCTCTATGTGCTAGGGTTTGAAGGAAGTAAACTAGGTGATGGCATTTTTGGCGAATTGGCCAAAGGTTACAAGTGACCACCGACGGAACAAGTCTCACCAAAGGCAAATGCCATCGGGGCATTGGTGGAAAGATGAGAGACTTGGCAGACGGAGTTGAATCGGTGGCTCTTCTGTTAGTTTGTCGACTATGAGAAATTAGGGCATCGGCCTGTGGTATCTGCTGTGCGCTCCCCATCATATTGGTATCAGAGCTTGGAAAAAGATTTGGGTTGCAAGTTGAATTGAGGATTTGCAGGAGTATTGGCGTTTGGCTGTTGTATGTGAATGTTTATGTTAGACAGAGAAAGTGAGATAGAGGCGGAGAGGATGCCTCCCAAAAGTATGTCACAGGACACCGTGAAGAAGATGATCGAGGAGATGCTTGAATCCAAGTTGGGAGAGTTCAAGCAGTCTAAAAGCAAAGATAGGGAAGATGAAAGTGATAGCAATAAAGGCAATGCAGAAATTGCTAAAACCTGTAAAAAGATAGAGGAGATACCAGCAGACCAGAGGAAATTTTTAAATGCATTAAAGTCAGTCAATAGGGACACCATAGATGGGTTACCTATGTATAGTGGAAGTATGGAAATTGAAGAGGTGATTGACTAGATTGAGGCATTGAACAATCATTTCAAATACAAAGAAGTCCCTGATGATAAGAGGGTTAAGTTGGCAAAGGCAAGATTGAAGGGATCTGCTCTTGCATGGTGGAATTATGAACAAGGAGAGAGAGTCAAGGAGGAGAAAAATATGATAACCTCCTGGGACAGGATGAAGACCAAAATCAAGGCACAATTCTTACCCCTGTACTATGATGTGCATATGTATAAGAAATTGCAGAACCTCAAACAGAGAGACCTTGATGTGAATGCATACACACAAGAGTTTCATAAACTCAGTCTCAGATCAATGAGACAGAAGAAGAGTCAGAGAAGGTGGCCAGGTATTTGAATGGCCTAAGGATGAACATCCAAGATGAGATCAGCATCTTAGCACCAGACACAGTGAACAAGTGTTTCCAAATGGCCTTAAGGGCTGAAGAAAAGATAAAGAGAAAGAGTGAGCAAAATAATAGAGGTAGAGGTGGAAGGAATTTCAGAGGCAGAGGCATTTTTGGAGGAAGAAGTCCTGACTAGAGGCCTAGTGGTGAGTCTAGCCAAGAAGAGCAAGTTGGGGACTCCAGTAGCAGAGGAGGCTACCGAGGATGAAGGCCTAATGGAAGAGGTGGGACAAGTGGATTAGGTAGAGGATCCAAATTCTCCAATATGAGATGTTATAACTGCAATCAGATAGGGCACCTAGTATACAAGTGTCCAGAGAAGGCCTCAACTTCTCATGGTGGTGAGAAGAGAACCACTTTGATTCAAGAAGATGCAAGGAGTGTGACATCTCCTGAAGTGAATCTAGCATCAGAAATAGGAAAGAATCTAATGATCAAGAGGACGCTGCTCAAGGAACCAGTATAGACTGAACCATTGCAAAGAAGGGCTTTGTTTAGAATCAACTGCAATATCCAAGGTAAGGTTTGTAAAGTTATTATTGACTCTAGTTCTACTGATAACATTATATCTTTGGAAGCAATGAATAAGTTGAAGTTAGAAAAGATTCCCCATAGCAGTCCATATAAAGTCAGTTGGTTGAATAAGGGGCAACACATACTCATCAATGAATAAGCATGGGTAGAATTCAGTATTAGGGGGTATAGAGATAAAATCTTATGTGACATCCTTCCAATGGATGCTTACCATCTTTTGTTAGGCAGACCATGGCAGTTTGATAGAAAGGCTCATCATGATGGAGAAAAGAATGCTTACTCATTCCAAAAGGATGGTGCGACTTATAGGATACAGT
The DNA here is from genome assembly GCA_027924645.1 of Cunninghamia lanceolata. Classification (NCBI taxonomy): domain Eukaryota; kingdom Viridiplantae; phylum Streptophyta; class Pinopsida; order Cupressales; family Cupressaceae; genus Cunninghamia; species Cunninghamia lanceolata. The sequence continues at coordinate 10,146,585 of BSBN01000478.1, forward strand.
CATTGGTAGAAGAGGATCCACGGCATGTAGGGTCTAGTGTAATTCTAGTAGGAGAAAAAGAATTCATGGATGCATTAAAGGAAGGTGATGGAGTGGGTTTTGCTTTGATTGTAAATCCTCCGGGAAAAAAGAAGGAAAGTGTGAGAGAAGTAGGACCTAAGGAGGTCAGAGATTTGCTTGAGAGATACCAAGGAGTGATTGCAAAGGATATACCTGATTCCCTACCACCAATCAGAGACATTAGCCATTAGATAGATCTCATACCAGGAGCAATACTTCCTAATAAGGCAGCATATAAAATGACCTCACAACAGAATGAAGAGATAGCAAATCAGATTCAAGAACTTCTAAACAAAGGGCTGATAAGGAAGAGCCTTAGCCCATGTGCAGTACCTACTGTTTTAGCCCCAAAGAAGGATGGGAAATGGAGACTGTGTACTGATTCTAGGGCAATAAATAGGATAACCATCAGGTACAGGTTTCCTATTCCTAGAATAGAAGATCTAATGGATTGTTTGGGAGGGGCTACTTATTTCTCCAAATAGACTTAAAGAATGGGTATCACTAGATAAGGATAAGAGAAGGGGATGAGTGGAAGACAGCTTTCAAAACTAATGAAGGGTTGTACGAGTGGCTTGTGATGCCGTTTGGTCTTTTAAACGCCCCTAGCACCTTTAAGAGATTGATGAATGAGGTGTTACAGGATTTCATAGGAAAATTTGTGGTAGTCTACCTTGATGATATCTTGGTGTTCAGTAAGAGCAAGGAAGAGCACTTGAAATATTTGGAGATAGTCTTGAAGAGGCTGCAAGATCAGAAGTTACTGATAAACTTGGCAAAGTGTGACTTCATGAAACAAGAATTGGTGTACCTAGGTTTTGTCATCTCTAAGGGTGATTTAAAAATGGATCCTTCCAAGGTAGAAGCTATTTTGAATTGGCCTACAACCAGGACAGTAGGAAAGGTTAGAAGTTTCCATGGTTTGGCCACATTTTGCAGGAAATTCATTAAGAACTAGAGTGACATCTGTGCACCTATGTTGGAGACCATCAAGGGTGAAGGTAAGATGAAGTTTGTGTGGACAAAAAAGGCAGATCAAAGTTTTGAAAGTCTAAAACATAAAGTTGCCAAGTATCATGTTTTAGTACTTCCTGATTTCAATAAGGTTTTTACCATTGAATGTGATGCAAGTGGGTTGGCCATAGGAGCAGTGTTGAGTCAAGAAGGCAGACCAATAGCCTTCTTCAGTGAGAAGTTGAATGAAGCCAAGAGGAAATACTCCTCTTATGATTTAGAGTTGTATGCTATGGTACAAGCTCTGAAAAAATGGAGGCACTACTTGCTTCCTAAAGAATTTATTGTATACACTGACAATCATGCTCTCAATTTTTTGAATGGACAGGAAAAGCTCAACCATAGACACATGAAATGGGTGGAAAGTCTTCAAGCATACACCTTCGTCATCAAGCATAAGAAAGGAATAACCAATAAGGTTGCTGATGCTCTAAGCAGAAGGGTGTTGACAGTGCAAGAAGTGCAGCTACAAAGCATGGGTGTTGAGTTACTCAAGGGATTGTATGAAGAGGACCAAGATTTCAAGGAGATTTACGGGGTATACAGTGAGTTTGCCAATGCTTTCCACAGTGAATTTTTATCTTATACATTGCAGGATGGACTTTTGTTTAAAGGTAGTCAACTATGTATCCCTAAGTGTTCAATCAGAGATAATATAGTGAAGGAAAAACATAGTGGTGGTTTAGGAGGACATTTTGGGCTCAATAAGACGTTAGACCTTGTAAGAAGGTTTTACTTTTGGCCAAGGATGCAATCTGATATCAGAAGGTTTGTTGAGAGTTGTATGATTTGCCAGAGAGAAAAAGGAGTCTCAACCAATGCAGGACTGTACCAACCTTTGCCCATACCAAACAGACCTTGGGAAAGTTTGAGTATGGATTTTGTGATGGGATTGCCCAAGACAAGGACATGTTATGATAGTGTGTTTGTTGTGGTAGACAAGTTCAGCAAGATGGCTCACTTTATTCCTTGTAAGACCACCAATGATGCTAGTTACATTGCAGGTTTGTTCTTTAAAGAAATTGTCAGGATTCATGGGTTACCTTTGAGTATTGTATCTGACCGAGACAGCAAATTTGTGGGACATTTCTAGAGAACCTTGTGGAAAAGACTGGGTACAAATTTGTCTTTTAGTTTAGCCTATCATCATCAGACTGATGGCCAAACTAAGGTTGTCAATAGGTCATTAGGCAATCTGCTGAGATGTTTGAAAAGAGAACATGGCAGTAGTTGGGATGTGGTACTTGTTGATAACTGAGAGGGGGGTGAATTAGTTATCTTGATTATTTCATCTTTCTAAACTTTCTTAATAATTAATATAGCATCAATTCAAATAAGCAAACATAACCATGAAATGGAAATACACATGACACAATATTTTTGACGTGGAAACCTTGTTAGGGGAGAAAACCACAGGGTGATTAACCCAAGATTGTATTCTCTATTAGAAGAATAGAAATACAAAATGGCACTTGCCAATTAGGGCTCACTGCCTGAGCACACTGCTCACAAGAGACTCACTGTCTACAAGTAGTAAGAAGAATAATAAGATACTTGAACTGATGAGAAGCATCAACACATGCTGGAGTTTAGTTCCGATTAGGCTCAGTAAACTGATCTGCTGCACTTCATCCTTCTTCTTCTTTTGTTCTGTTGTCCTTTCACATACCGGACCTTCCTTACTGCCTTTTTCTACTCTTCTACTTTTCTTCATACTTAACACACCACACCTGCACAATTTCATCGAAATCCATCCGGTATATATATATCCACACAAGGGATTTCATCCTCTTTCTAGTTGACATCCAGAATAGTCAATATTTCCCAAACTCTAGTCTGTCAGCTGAATCCTTGCTTACCAAGTGATACGGATCTAAAAGAAACTTATAGAATTCATTTAACAAGTCGGCCAATCATGAAAGAAACCTTAAGAATCTTTATCACCATCAGCATCTCATCCGGAATAACTTCTGATGCTCTGCCTGTCAGTTCTTCCTTTGTCTGTTCTACCAAACCGGACCCCAATACTTGAATGCTTATATCTCTTTACTCTTGCATCACCGGAGGCTCAATTCCTAGAATCTATCAGTCAAGGTACTCCTCTTGACTTCCCCAAGTCCATACTTTCAAAAGATACTTCCTCTGAGAGATCCGAACCTGACTATCAGACCTTGCCACATACTTTGTTCTTGCTTACCAGACCACAACACTCTTCAATCTGACTTCCGGTATAGGCACACCATGTCCTGTGGATGTGTGGGATGAACTTTGTTGCCATCAATGACAAAAATCATGAAGCTACAATGTGTCTCTTGCCAACAGTACTCCCACAAGCAAAGTATGCCTATAATGATTCTACAAATAGAAGTACAGGTCTAAGTCCTTTTGAAGTTGTTTATGGTAGTCATCCTAGAGGAATTTTTGAATTAAGAGATGTTTAAGGGTTGGACAAAAGGAGTGGACATGCTGATACATTTGCAGAGGCTATGAAAGAGATCCATCAACAAATCAGAGATACTCTACACCAGAATAGTCAGAAGATCAAGGCTAGAGTGGATCAAAGAAGAAGGGATGTGCAGTACCAAATAGGAGATATGGTCATGGTTCATCTCAGCAAGAACAGACTACCCACAGGAAAACATAGCAAGTTGATGATGAGAAAAATTGGACCTTGTCAAATTCTAGAGAAATATGGTCCTAATGCTTACAAAATTGAACTCCCTGATGATATTGCTATTTCACCTATATTCAATGTTGCTGATCTGACATTATATAGGAGTCCTGATATAGGCGCAGGGGCAGATGATTCTATCCATGACAATGCAGAATGGTGCAGTATTTACCACCTAAGGAACCACCAAAGATGGAGTGCATCTTGGATAGCAGGACAGCCAAGAAGGCCAGACATCAAAACTATTTTGAGAACTTAGTCAAATGGCAAGGACTTCCAGATTCTGAAGCCACATGGATGCTAGAAGAAGACATCAAAAAGCAGGGTGGTAATTTGCAGCAGTTAGTCTCTAAGAGGACTTGAGACAACTTTCACCCTAGGAGTATGGTGCAGGAGCACCTCAAAAATCATGTTTTCTTTTGTAATAAGGTCTATTTGACCAATGCATGTCATTTCAGTTTGTATCTAGGTTCATTTTGTAAGTCCCAAGTGACTTAGGACACTTGTCAAATTGTAATCACATAATGCCAAAATAGGGCAGTAGGGCAGTTGGAGGCTATTTTAGTCAGTTGACTCCCAGCCGCTTGGAATTGGTCTCCCAGCCGCTTGGATTAATCTCCCAGCCACTTGGAGTTAGTTCGGTACTACTCAGGGCGAGTTGATAAATGCCCAGAGGAATGAACCAAATGATCATTGATTGTAATCTGATCAAAGAAGTAGTGTGATCGAATGTGATTGTATTGAGCTCAAGAGAAATAAAGCAATTATGTTCTGTCCATTTGATTTTCGTTTCTTATAACTGTAAATCATGTAATTGTAGATTTCCATTCATTCTACATTTTCTATTGTTGTCGTATGTCATCGTGAAGCATTCCACTGGTGAGATTTCTGTCGAAATCAGTGGAATGGCTTCATTGTATGAATATTTGTTTTTCTTTTTGTTTTATTTTTCTTGTTCGGTGGTGTAGAGGATCCAGACAGGGCGTTTCACGCAGTAGGATGACCTAGCATCTCTATGTGCTAGGGTTTGAAGGAAGTAAACTAGGCGATGGCATTTTTGGTGAATCGGCCAAAGGTTACAAGTGACCACCGACAGAACGAATCTCACCAAAGGCAAATGCCATCAGGGCATTGACAGAAAGATGAGAGACTTGGCAGACGGAGTTGAATCGGTGGCTCTTCTATTAGTTTGTCGACTATGAGAAACTAGGGCATCGGTCTATGGTATCCATTGTGTGCTCCCCATCACTTTATTAAAATGAGATAAATATTTGCAAAGATTTGATTACTTGGTCTAGACTTCTTAGATAGCTTTAATAGGGAGAGCTACGAGTCAACACACAAGGGGCATACTGGCTATTCATTTTCTAGTTGATGATTAAATTAGTTTATTTACACTTATAGATTATGCTTTGTTTATATAATATTAGCCATGCATGAATACAAATATCTTGAACTAGATTATGATGTTCAACAACAAACCCTACAAAAATATATTTAGTTAAATCAAATTCTAAATCTAATCTAAATCAATCCTACTTCTAAACTAACACCAAGTTAAAAGAAATGAGAGAGAGAGGTGTTGATAACTCTATTGCAATGTCCATCATAGATTCCTACAAATTCTTTAAAAAATAAGTTATGAAGTGACCAACTTTACAGGACCTACATCATAATTGGTGTTATCATCTAAAGAAAGTAATTCTAAAGTTATCTCTAACATTACAAGATTGTGCATGCACACACAAATAATGTTGAGATTCCATGAAAACTAGATTTGCAAGTTATATAAATGAAATTTAATGCATTTGCATTCAAAGATAATTTACAATATGGACTCCTAATTTAGATATCCATCAAAATTACAACAGTTCTCCCCTAACCTAGACTACTATCAAACTAGTAAGAATGGGCAATAAACATCTGCAACATTCCCCTATATTAGTTGAACCACCATTTTGCAACTTAAAGCTCTGGTTTTTATAGACCTCAGGGAAATTAAAGAAAATCCATTACATGCAAAACTTGTTACAAATTTCCAGGCTATCTAAACAACCACACCCACCAAGTGTAATTACATTCCTAGAGAATAACTAGTTTTGGATTTATTCCATGCTCATTAACTCTAGCTATGTTAGGAATTTAATGGCTCTACCATGCTCTTCTAATCACCCAAGCAAGGTAGGTGAGTAGAATGTGCTTTGTCATACCTCTATTTGACTCATAAAAGTCTGAAGATCTAATAATCATAAATTTCAATGCACCTACCATCTTAGTTTGTATCTCTTGCATTAATGACCTATTTCTATTTCCCATTAAAAATCTAGTTTTGTCCTTATTGATGTCCTTGGGAATCCTACACATGACAAATGATATTAGATCCCATAAATATTAATTTTGCTAAACCAATTGAAATCATATTTGATTTACCTACTTTATCCCCTCCAATTAGATTATCAATAAATACATACTCAATTTGATGTAAAAAGATATAAAATCATATTAAATTTCATTTTCTTGGGTATATTCTCTTGTATTAGGCTCTTCACTTGATTATCTTAAATAAAATAGGCATTGATCAAACTTATCTAAGTGGCAATTATATGTGTCAAACTCATAGGGATACATAGTGGTAGATTTATCAATGTGAAATGCAACTAGGTGAAACCATATCAGATTGGTTATAGGGGTTAAAGTTTATAATTGGGATCTCCGGTTCTAGCCAAAATCATTGTTAGGTCATCAATTTTTTTCTAGTTTATAATCCTAGTTAACACATGGCCTACTCTCAAGTTTATAATCTTTGAGTTACCCAGGTTTGAAATCTAGATCCAAAATCTGATTAAATTTAATTACATGACCTTAGGAGTTTTAGGGAATTCAAAATGTATTCCAAAGTCTAATGTTCCTTCAAATAAATTTGGATGCAAAAATATTATGAATCATTTTTTAGAAACTCATGAGGTTCAGAGGTAAAGATGTAAATAAGGTGAAAGACTCTAAGAATAAGTTTTTAAAAGAAAATAGATGTGAAATCTAATTTAATCAGGTGTATAATGCTTTCACATTTGATGCTTCCTTTAAAAAAATATAAGTTTAGAGATTACAACTTAGTTTTCCTCTACGTGTAACATTTGCAAGCATCTAGTCAAGTCTGGGGCTAACATGTGGAAGGTCTAGGAGCTGTAGGGAAAGACACATGAAAGAATCAAGTGAACTCTAGATTTCTAAGTGGTCATTGGGACTAATAAATCCAAAATTGGATGTGAAATAAATTTAATTAGATTTGATCACTTAGTGGGTCCAAATGATGGGAGATAGAACAAAGTATAATTCAGGAAGAATGATTCAAAGAAATGGATCTAGTGAAACATTAAATATGGTTAAATTAATTTTAAGTCTCAAAAAGGAAAGCAAAGGAATTGGTAGGCAAACTCATATGTGAAATACAATGAACTAGGGATATCAAATGATTTAGGTATGGGGAAATCTTAGAGGATAAAAGATGGAAAATATAAGGTTAAAGGCCTCCAAAAAATGGACTTGGAAAGCATTGAAAATGAATTATATTTGGTTTGATGTATAAGAACAAAGGGACTTAAACTAGTGTGGAAACACTAATTAGGAACGTTTAAACCAAGGAAACACAAACCTAGAAAATTGATTAACTGGACATTAAAACCAAAGGTGCTTGATGGTTATCAATTGAATGAAACTAGGAAACTATATGGAAGGCTGAGAAATGTTGATGTCATTAAACAAAAGGAAACTAAGGGAAAATGAATGCATAAGTTACATTAAGGACAATGCATCCAAATGTGTAGACTAGGAAATAAAAAATAAAAGCAAGGACTATTAAGAAATATCAACTAGGGTACATTCTCATTAGGATTTCTATTCTTTAAAGGGGGTCCCTAGTTTAAAATGAACTAGAACATGTTGTGGAAACAACAAATAACCAAGAAAAATATATAGAAAAAATAAAATTGGAGCATGATGCGAAGCAAGCCAAAACAAATGGTGACTCTATGGGGAAAACACATTGGAATGTTTAGAAACCAAAATCTCAAGTTAAGAGAAACCTTACAAAAATAAAAATCATTGCACAGTGAATGTTATTCAATTATAGGAAAAAATAAACCTTGTCTAAGGATGCACTATGTGCCATTTGATTAGACTTTGTGTGTGTTCATTTACCCTTTTAAAGTATGGAAGGGTCCACATCATGGAAAATAAAATTAGGATTATAACAAAATTGACCACTAAGCAAATAGTGGTCTACAAATGATATACAATAGGTATAGTAGACATGTTATCGAATTCTAGACATTGATCTACAACTAGCCAAATGTTTATAGTCCCAATAGAGTTACCTTTGATCTCACTGCAAGCATTCCTCTATTACTAGCCATGTGCATATAGCCCTCATAGATATACCTAAATTACCTAAGATTGAGTTATCATTTCTTTTTTTTAATCCTTTATTTTCTCAATTAACACATTTTTCTTTAGATATTTTTTCATATAACCTTTAAGATTAAATTGATAAGGCTCTAATCAAATGATACATTCATAGGTTCTAAATACAAGTAATATCAAACCATATTTGACTAATCATGAACTGGAAAATGATTTTAATGTACACAAAACCTCTCTAGACTAGAAAAACCAATTACAAACATTCAAGAAGGTAACCCCAACAACACACCACAATGTTACTTGATTACTATAGACACTTAAAAATGGCTAACACATTCTTCATATCACATCCTCGTCATATCTTATATCATTTAATAATAAATTGTTTCATTCTTCTATATTAATTAAATAATTCTTAATTATTTAATTAACTAACATTTCCTCCACATATTAATTAAATAAACAAATTAATTTCCATTTTCTGTCCATAAATAAATAAAATTAACATTTTATTTATTTTCCAACATTATCCATGTGCACATAAAATTAAATAGTTTATTTGTTTATTTTTCCATAATTTCTCCTTCATAATTTCCTCTCACCATGATTTTCTCCCATCACCCACCATTCACTCTTGTCTCACCATGATTTTCTCCCTTCACCCACCATTCACTCTTGTCTCGCCATGATTCTCTCTCATCACCCATTCATCAGTCTCAATCAGATATGTTAACAAATCAATCAAATTAGTTAACTAATCAATCAATGTAGGTAATAGATCAATCTATTCAGTCAACTCACAAATCAAGCTTGTTAACTCCCCTAATTCATGAGAGGACAAGGACACTTGTCACTCTCTTATTCATTCAAATCCTCTCAATAAATTTCAACCATTGATCTCTCCATTCATTATCCACCATTGATCTTCATTTCTGGAAATCTATAAACAAATCTTCTTTTAAGCCATCAACAAACCACCTTCATATTGCAAGTTTATGCTGCTAAATCACATCCAAATCCTCCATTATCACACATGTCAAGGTTATGTTAAAGTAATTGAGCAATCCACATAAGATCATATCATTCAAATCAAGGAAGCATGTAGCTAATGGAGCTTGGTTTTACTCCTTTCTTCTCCCTTGAGGAGAGGAATTACATTTGAAGGGAAGGTACTTGTATTATTTGTGTTGTCTTGATTGTTTGTTCTTCATTTGCACTTTTCTCATCCACATTTCTGGCATGCCCAGTGGGACCCATGTCCCTAAATCTAACATTTCCTTGTGAGAATTTCATGTTTTAGAAGTCAGGTTCCAAAAAGATTCATTCGTCTGCAGAGTGGTGCTTTTGTTTGATAAGTCGGTGCATTTGTTCACTTCTTTGGCATATTTGTTCTACAGTTCAATGCATCTATTTCAAGAGTATATGCTTTTGTTACACAATTGAGTGCATCTATTCCTTAAAGTGGCACTATTGCAGGCTTGTGATCTGTTGTCAATCTTCTAACTAGTTTGTGATTTCAGGATAAAGTGTTCTAGGTTTTTTCATAGATATGGGTTTTTACATTTTGTTTCTAAGCTCTACAGTGCTTTTCTGGTTTGGCTAACTTTTTATTTTGTAGAGGATTAATTATTTGTTTGCAGGTCTATAGATCTTTGTTTCAGGCGATCGTTTCTAACTGTGCTCCTTTCTTTTGGTACTTTTGTTCAATAGTGCACTTTTGTTAGGTAAAAAATCACTTTTGTTCAATATTTGTTCACTTTTGTTTTGTGAAAGTTCACTTTTGTCCTGTAAATATTCACTTTTGTTCTCTAAAAATTTGCCTTTGTGTCTTAGAAATTCACTTCTGATCCATAACAGTTTGCATTTGTTTTCTAGAAATGTGCAATTGTTCTGTATAGTCAAGCTTCTGAATGTCAAATTGTACTTTTGTTCTAGAACCTTTAAAATCATCTTTTTTTGTCTAACCTTTGTGATCTTGTGGACTAATCCATTTGTGCATCTTGTCTCTCATTTGTCCAAGACCAACAAATCTAAAACACTACTAACATATTTGTCCTGCGGGTTTGATCATCCAAGACTTTGTTTCCTCACTAATCTAGGCACACCAAATTAGCTTAGAAGGTTAATTTACTTGTTTGTCATGTCTGTGGAAGTTTGTTGGTGTATTCTCTTTCCTCGCACCTTACGTGATCTTGGAGATCAAAAGCCACAAATTACCTGTGTGTTCTATATTAGATCTTAAGGTTGAGCTAGCTTATGTATACTCTCCCCTTGCACCTAGTGTGAACCTAGAGATCAAAACAACTAGCATCAATATTTCCCATTAGGAAGCCTACTAGGGAATTTCATCACCCCTAAGAATGACCTCAACCACACATTCTGGCGAGGTATACAAAGGGGGAGAGCAAAATTTGTACCCCAATCTAGTCACATTGTCATTGGGACAACCTTGGGGCCCTGGGTGATTTCGGACACAAGGTGATGAAATTGTCTAAGTATTTGCTCCCGTTTCATCCCTTCAGTGGACTAGTGTTCATGGACTTGTTCCCCACAGTACCTCATGTATATTGGGGACTCCACTAGAGAACTTTTAATAGCCTAGATAAGACCTTTTGGTTGTCTTCTATTGTAGTGCAAGGTTCAACAACAAACTTGAAGATACTCACCATGTGCCTCCTTGAGACGAGATAGAAATTCTTTGGGCGAGGCATCAAAGCCTCTAAAGAAAGGGAAAAGGTGAGCCACTGGCCACTAGATCCCTAGCTATTTCCTTTCGTGAGGTATTTTGTGTGGGCCTGCACTACGAAGACATACCCACTTTAATAATTTCTAGGAATGTGTTAAAGTGTTTAGCATGTTTTTCATGTCCAATACCAATGAAAGCCATTACATCCACGAAGGTCAGCAACCATTCACATCATTTGCACCTTGAAATTATATTAGCCATTGTGTTTTATTGTTTGATCAATCTCTTGCCAAGAAAGCTCTCTAATCTTTCAAAAAATGTAGAGTAGCTCTTTTTGTCTTGTAAACCTACGCTTTTGTAACATAGATTGGTGCCTTTATCAAATATATATATATATATATATATATATATATATATATATATATATATATGCTTATGATTGTCCTTTGGTGCTTTTGTCTGATATCTACACACTTTTGCATAATGTCCATGCACCTTTGATCCATAAACCTATACTTTTGACCTATAGAACGACGCTTTTGTCATAGAGTCTTGCAAACATTTCAATCATCTTAGAGTCCATAGTCCAGATTTTAAGAGTCTTTGAAAACAAATTCTTTTTTTCCAAAGCTTGAATCATTCAATATCTAAATCCATAATCCTTCCACATCATATACCTTGTCATCTAAATCACATTGTCATTTTCATCTTTCATCCATCAACCTTGAATTGTGATTAAGTCCTTGATCAAGACCAATCATCTTTTGATCTTTTTAATCCTTATCTTTGCTTAAGAATATCCCCCATCTTAAGTAATAGAGTATATCCAAATCCATTAAAATTAAATCCAATAGGGTCTTACATCTTGATCTTAATCCCAAATCCAATCCAAATCGTTATCATTCCATCAAACTTGATCTTTACCAATCACATTCATCATCCTTATCCAAATCCTTTGAAGCATCACTAGTCCATCCATAATCAAACCTAAGATCTCCAATGAATCAAACTTTAGTCACATCATCAAGACCTCTCATCAAAATGGTTGTGATAATTAAAAATCCCATGTCTCCTCCTTTGTGTGAAGATATTCCCAAACCAAAACTCATGATTAAAGGAGCTCCTCAAATTGACAATCCTAAGCCTAAACTCATAATCAAAGGAGTCCCTCAAATTGACAGTCCTAAGCCTAAAGTCATAATCAATGGAATCCCTCAACAGCTACTATTGATGCATATTTTGATGAGGACCATGTAGATCATGATGCATATTTTGATGAACTTGAACATTATAGTCATGTGAATGCCTGTAGTTATCAAGATTCCTCTTATCAAGAACATGCTAACACTATCCATCCTATAGACTCACATCAAACATCCCTCAACCATCATTATGGTACCAACCTTGACAAGGGAAATCAAGTTCATCCCCTATCTCCATATTCACCTCCATCCATGTCCCCACAACTATTTTCATATGCACTTCCTCCATGTCCTAATTCCTCTTATTCAAATCCATCATCCTATTATCAACCAAATTCACCATCTATTCTCTACCATCCCCTCAATCCAATCCACCATCAACTCCTCTGATTACATCTACCTTAGCTGAACTCTATAGACTCTATAAATAACAATGCAAAAGTGAAGTTGTGGAGTCATCCAATGTCATCCCCCTCTAGCACAAATAACCCTTATCCCAATCCATCCCATCTTATTACCCAACCACCTTATCTTAATCCTAATCCTGCTACATCCACTCCTATTATCCCCCCACTCGATCCTAATCCTAATCCTACAACATTTGCCCTTATGATCTATTTGTTGTATTGTCCATCAACCCATACAGTTATGAAGGATGTGATCCAATGGTTATTCATAAGAAATAAAACATCATGCATTCAAATATCCATCCTTGTGTCTATTAAAGAGCTTCCAAGTATCATGCCTATTCCTCCATTGCCATCTTTTAGTCCAATGCTTATCATGCCTCTTGAAGAACATCTTACAATAAATGCAAATCAAAATCACTCGTGCAATCACATTGTCAATGATCCAAAGCCTCTCACGTGCATCCACACCCAAGAGCTATATCAAGAGTCAAATCCAAAGCATGATCAAACTCACTCCTCACCATGTCAAGATCAAACTATGCAAGCTCCTCAAGATCCAACCATCCAAGTTCCAAGATCCAACCATCCAAGTTCTTCAAGATCAAATTACCCAAGCTATTCAAGATGGAACTACTCAAGCCACCACCATCCATGATCAAGATATTGCCACTCCTCACACCCATGATCCCACAATCACTAATGATCAAGAAACTAACACTAGTCCTATCCACCATCCACTAACATCCACTTCCCATGATGAGATGCTTGGTCCCCAAGAATACATAGATAAGAAAACAAATAATTTAGATCCTATCACACTGCATCTTAATGAGCACAATGATAATCAAAATCTAAGCATCCCAACCCATTAGATTCTTGATTCCATACCATCTCCTATCACCCCTGTACCATCCTATATTGATCCTTCACTATCACCTATTGACCCTATCCCAAATCCATTATCCTATCCCCTCGGACCCAACACCTTTATCCATGGTGGTTCTCTCATAGGAGAGGAACAATTTCTATCCACCACCCATCCTCCTACATCTAATAATAGACTCATGTCTTGTTTTGTAAATAATAAACATCCCACCGCACATCACATGCTCCAAAACATGAATTATCGAGGCAAAGGATTAGGCCTTCTTGAATAAGGTATCTTGGAGCCTATCCATGTCAAAATCCATTCATGATTACATGGCCTTGGTTACATATCCCAAGAAACACCATCCAAACATGTTGGCATCACTAAAGTCACTCCTTCCATTTCCTATATCAGTTCCCCTCATCGCACCTCCAAATCATATGCCACTATCCCTCCTCCATTGTCATGCCATTCTCAAAAACATGTGACCATACATCTCTTTAAATCCACTCTTCCTCCACTCCTCCCAACTCCCACTTATCCCATCCTCAAATCTCCTCATCCCTTCATCCACAAGTCCACTAATCCCTCCATCCACACATCCCATTCCCTCAAATCCCCTCGGATCTCTAATCATGGTCAACGAATGTACACATTGACCAAACATGAAGCTATCATAACACCCATGGGATTCCAAAATAAAAATTTGGATGCCTCCTTCCATCACGAAAAAAGTCACAAAAGCCTCAAGGTTATCATGTCGTAAAATATTTCCACTCAAAATTAGAGCAAAATAAAAGATCCAAATGGCTACTCAAGCCCACAACTCCAAAAGAAAAATTCAAAACAAAAATGGTGTGGGTCCCCACACAAAAAGCAATCAATCCAAATGAAGCATCCATCATCCTAAAATCCCAAAAATCATGACCCCCATCACAAAACCCTACAAATCCCAGGTCTATTTGGGTCCCTAAGTCCCCAAATTGGTGATCCCCAAATCTCCTATCCTAATCCCCATTACTCCCCACTCCCCATCAAAGTCAAAAAATTCAAAATCCAATACAGTGTGTGCAAACGTTAGCCTTGGTTCCCACAACATTCCCGCATACCTCCATCCCCACATCATAAATCTGCTACCCCGCATGTCTCCCCTATCACATCCCTATGATCCATGCTTTCACATAATGCTTTCACCCATCATCCATTTATTCCTCCATTTCCATCCATCTATTCATCCACCATCCATACTATCTACACCATCCATTCCAGCTTCACCAATCTACCAACATCCATGTGCATAATGACATTCGACATGGTCCATGTGTGACAACATCAAAAATAGGACACTACTACCTTTCTATGGAAATATCTATGCTTGTGTCTCCATCCTTCTCAAAACTTTTTATCCATTCATCCAAAATTCCCCCTATTAAAAAAAAGGAAAATAGTAAAGAGAAATCATTCATCCAATGGTGAAAACCACTCCTTGTGGCATCTTGGATAAGTACCATGATGAAAACCTGGCAAACATGCGTCATGTGTAGATATATTATCTATGAACCTTACACTTGGGGACATGTTGTCTCATCTATCCCATCCTATCATTTATTTCCTATCCTATCACCCTCATTCATTATATCCATATACATATCCCATTGCACCAACCCATCTTCCCATCCTACTTTTGATCTTGATACGGACAAGGGCATAATGTTGAAAAATGTTTTAGACATGTATTTCTATAACCAATATTTCCCACCCAATCCCATCACCTTTATCCATCATAAGCATTGTCACACAAAGTCCTAAGCATAATACCTAGAGTAGGGCATATGATTCCTATGAGACATAGTCCTTGGAGATCACATTTTGAACCTCTTCCATCCATTTTTCCTCCATCCTTTATTCATCCTCCTTTCATCCTTGCCTTTATACCTAGTGTTCCCTTGTCATCAGTATCCAACACCTATGCTATCCAAATTACAATCCCATGCATACCATACTATAAACCCAAAAATTCAAAAAATTCAAAATATCCCAAAACTCCAAAAAAATCAAAACATACAAAAATCCAAGAAATAAATCAAAATTCAAGTCATCCTTAATCCATGCTAATCTAGTTGAGAGATCTATCCAAGTCATCCAATCACATATCTTGGTATTGTTCCAACCTTGTTGTCAATCCAATCAATCGATCATTTATCCAATCATCATCATCAATAGGATATATTGTTGCTTAATCCTTATATTGTTCTTGGGATATATCATTCCCACAACACTATCCTTATCAATCAGATCAATCCATCCTGAATCAACCATCAATTTTGATGTAATGCCTCAGGGATTTGTGCCTTTTTATTAAAGACTTATATTTTGGTTTCCGCTACTATTATTAGCAATGACACTTTATTTTGACATCGAGGTGATCTTGATGAGGTTTTGTTTGACATCTAGACCTTATTATGGATGCATATGTTAGATTATGACTTCATTCGATGATTTTCTAGCGTGTTTTCACTACTTATGCTTATGTCATATATGTATATGTGATTTTCATGCTATTGATTAATTATTGATCTTTGTGGATGATTCTTGTTATGAGATGTTTATGGGTTGCATATTTATCATGCCATGTTGGGTGTTATACTATGCTTTGGCTTTAATGTATTGAGAAGGTATGCCTAATGTTTCATCTAGTGTGCAAGTACCGTTGTTCCCTAACGGTGGTTATATTGGAGATGTCGCATGGGGTTGTTTACTTGTCTAGCCTTATTATCTCACTCGTATCAAGTATGACATGTATCTTGCTTAACCCCATGCATTTTCAAATCTGAATCGACAATGATTTAGGATTCTACTTATCTTGTGCAAACCCGTTACTTGGTGACTGTTTATGAGTGTTTGCATGATTTTGATGTTTTGCATATTATATATGTTAAATGTGTTCAATATGTAAATTAAAAATATTTAATATTCTGTAATTCTTGATTAAATTGATTATGGTTGAAATGATATTCAATTTATTTTATTTTCCGCACAAAAGGAATTAGTATAGGAGAGAAATTAGAATATTATTCAATCAATTTATTAAATCATTGGCATTTTATTAAATCATCTATGATTAGTGGAAATAAAATGAATATGAGGTTTATAGTAGTATTAGTTTGCAAAATAAATATCTTCTAAGTTTTTAGTTAATTAAATATATATATATAAATGAATTTTATATTCCATTTAAAGAATTAGGGTTCTTTGCATATAAAGGAAAAATAGACTTGTTTTATTCATTTATTCTCTCCAATTTTTTTCTCTCTCAAAAAAACCCTCTATTTGCTTGAGGAAGAAAGATTTTTCCATGGATTGAAAGGGCAAATTTGAATGCTTGTTGGATGAAATATTAATTGGAAATCACTTGATGGATGCTTGGAGTGTGTGTGATAAAAGATTGATTGATTACAAACTCCTCATTGTTATTTGGAATTCAAGATTGTTGGAAAGGTATGGTTTTCTCACTCTCTCTTGTTTTAAATTCTTTGTTCTCTCCTTTGCCATGCCACCATGAGTGGATTGTAATGGCTCTATTTAGTAGGAATGAGAGTTTAGAATGAATTTGCAGCTATGTTTATTTATTTTCATGTGTTCTTGGGTTGGGAAACATGTAAAACCAAACAAAACTATAGCAAAATTTATCTAGAATTGCCCAACTCAATTTTTTTGCATAAGTTGAATGTTGTTCATATTTGCCACAACGGGTTGTTTTCCATTTTTCGATTGAGCTTGAAACATGAAAGTTATAAAAATGTCCAAGGTAGAAAGGAAGCTTTAATGGTGGATTTGGGGGTTTATGGTTATTTTGCATATTGTAAAAAAATGAAATTTTACCTTTGAAACCCTTCCTTGGTGAATTTGATTGTGGGATGAGTAGTCTCCCTTATGAAATGAGATTTTTCATCTTTTAAATTTATGTTGCAATTTTATTTGCCTTGTTTTTCATGCCATGCCCAATTTGTAAAATTGGTAAAATGGACGTGTAGGAAGAGGTATAGGAGTAAGAAAGGAGTGGCTCTCATCGTGCACTGTGATCCAAATCATTGGAATTAGCAAGTGGAGAGTTTAAATAAGATTAATAGTAATCACATTTGGGAAAATAAAGCATATAATAAGATTTCTACACCAAACGTGGGACGCTTTCCTAGACCTGGTTTGGTGGTAAAGAGTGTGTCACGACTCTTAGTGTTGGTGAATGCTAGAGTGGACTCCTAGATAGGAAGCTATCTACTCATATGCTACAAGGAGGCTATTTCCCTCATATTGACACTCCTTGTCTTAGTTACTATGTCTCTCTTCCTTTTCTTACCATTAGAGTTATACTTGACGTGTGATGTGTTCCTTGTATTTGTTGTGCATTGGGATTCTTGATCCATGCTTACAAATGTGTTGTGTGATATACATGTTGTTTAGTGTGTGTGAATCCTTCTCTCCCTTGCTTGGCATGAATGTGTATTCTACCCATGTGACCATCTCCTAGGACAGAGGAGTGGGTCTCAAGGCACCACATGGTTGGGTGGCATTGAACCACTATTTGAGACTTGCAAGATCTTCAAGAATGGCTTGGATTCATGTGCAAGGTGTGGATCCTTATCTTGTTGACTTTTGTCAATATATTGCAACTTTCATTATTGTATTATAATTGAAGCAATGTATAATTTGAGGACGTTGGTGTCCTAACCTTGTAATGTTTATTGTAATTTGAGCCTCCTTGGTTGAGGAATTGTAAACATTCCACATAAGTGGAGATGATGTATTCAGTGGTTTAGTTCTATTCGACGTTGGTGTCGATAGTGCATCATATCTTGTTATGATTTTCCTCCATTTTAATGTTTTAACAAATGGAGTAGAAAACCTTATTTGTTTTGGTTAAAATGAACCTAATTTGGTTAGTAAATCGTGAAATTAGGCCTTAGGCAAGTTTGTAGATAGTTCTGGGTTGTTTTTTATGTTTTTTGGCATTCTTTTCTTGGGCACGACCAGGACTACAGACAGTGCCTAGCACTGGAGTCCAAGGACTATAGCACCTAGCACTGGAGTCCAGAGACTACAACACCTAGCGCTAGAGTCTAAGGACTACATCACCCAGTGCTGGAGTCCAAGGACTATAGTGCCCAACACTTAGCTCAAGTGTCCAAACTTGTCTCTAGGGCCCCGTTCTTGTCGTTTAACCCTCTAGTGAAAATTGTTGTCGTATTC
This sequence comes from Cunninghamia lanceolata, assembly GCA_027924645.1. Lineage (NCBI taxonomy): Eukaryota > Viridiplantae > Streptophyta > Pinopsida > Cupressales > Cupressaceae > Cunninghamia > Cunninghamia lanceolata. Next base: position 10,165,162 of record BSBN01000478.1, read on the forward strand.
ATGAATTTATTCCCTCCCTTGCATTGGGAATCATGATTGAGTATTGTCCAACCTAGTTAGTCTTCCATTGACATTGTTTCACTTTATGCTTATGGTGGTGACATCTTTTGATGTTTTGTGATGTCTTGAGATATTTTGTGATGTCTTGTGAGTCTTGTACCACTCACATTGATACATGGTTGTGTGCATAGGTATGTCTACACATGTTATCTTTATAAAAAAAAATGGTTCAACTTTGGTTATCTTGAGCTAATGCCTTGGGTGAAAGCTTGGGGCATTACATTTCATCTTGGCAGGGGCAACACCTTGTTTGTTTTTGAATCCTTTGTGCATGCTTTCTTTCTTTCTTGTGTGTGTTTATCATTTTATCTTGCATTTGAATCAAGTCCTTGCAACATATTGCTACAATGACATCATGGTCTTCCATATCAAGGTGCCCTACAACATATGTTTGCTTGTGACCTTTATCTTTTTTGTGTGTCAGTCCTATGCATTAGATACATTGTCACCTTGGTCTTATATACCCTGATGCATAACATCCATTGCTATATTAAATAAAGGATTTATCAGCTCAAGTTAACATATCTAATCATCATAATAAATCCATTATTCTTGTTTCATCCATAATCATCTTTCTTGCATTCATCTTTTTAATTTTCTCCATTTTTCTCTATTTTTTCTTCCATCTTTTCATCTAACTTTTTATTCATCTTTCATTTAACTTTTTCTTCACGTCTCTTCTTTTAAGAGCTCATCCATGTTCTTTGATCCCACCTAACCTCTCGAGGGGGCATAATTCATCCCATCAATTAATCTACTATCATCTCTCCTTGTCACCCTAGCTTCGAGTGACTAGGGCATCATCATCTCTAATCTAATCATGTTTCTCCAATCATATTCTTCTAAACCAAAGTCTTCTATTCAACTTAACACTGTGTTTTAAACTTCTTTTAAATGATGTTACTTTGCAATACCATCTCAAAGAGTGGCAAAATGTAGATATTTAAAAATGGCTAACGCATTCTTCATATCACCTCTTCACCATATCTTATATCATTTAATAATAAATCACTTCATTCTTCTATTTTAATTAAATAATTCTTAATTGCTTAATTAACTAACATTTCCTCCACATATTAATTAAATAAACAAATTAATTTCTATTTTATCTCTGTATATAAATAAATTTAACATTTTATTTATTTTCTAACATTATCTATGTGCACATAAAATTAAATAATTTAATTTTCCATAATTTCTCCTCCATAATTTCCTCTCACCATGATTTTATCCCATCACCCACCATTCACTCTTGTCTCACCATGATTCTCTCTTATCAATCTCAATTGAATCTATTAATAAATCCATCAAATCATTTGACTAATCAATCAATTTAGGTAACAAATAAATAGTAGAGGGACATCACCAGCAGATCACTTCTTCATATTCAAGACCAAGGAATTCCAATCCTTAGTTAAAGTGTCTAGAGTATTCTCCCAGTTATCAACACAGTTCTATTTGGTCCTCCTTTTTCTTGGGCTTTTTCCTAGAGACAAGGAAGCCCTCCTCCTAGTGGTGTTTATGCTTAGAGAGCTCAGCTTGCAGGGCGAGAACACTTGAAATAACCCTCCTCATAATGTCATCTATGATATACACCAAATTATTCATGGCATGTTCAACTTTAACAAGTCTATTCTGATACATTTTAAGGGTATCATACATGTTAGCCCACCTATCACTGCTATTACCATGAAGCTTCCCTCCCGTGCAGCTCTTCAAGGTTATTAACCCTTTCAATCAAGTCCTCTAGGGTGACATGCAACTCTGAAAGATCAGCTTGGTTAACAATTTTGTTGAGATAACCTTAAGCCTTATTATAATCAAAACCATCCATACAATTCTCCATATCTTCACCTTCATTCTCATCATGAAAATTGGGGGTAAAACATCAGCAGACACCTCAGGGGTATTCACATCCTCCCAACCATCATCCTCCTTACTATGGGAGGATTCAATTTCCTAAACTACAGTCTAAAGGGCATTACCACTCACCCCTCTAGCCAGTCAAACTAGCTAGATGGGTAGACCTTCAGCCACCCCTCACTATATAGGCATAGACTTTGTTTAGATTGATAGTTTCTTCATGATTATAGGACACATATTCTTTATCCAAGGCAAGATTAATTTTAGTAGATATAATGTTGACTTTATTCAAAGGATTTTTGAGAGGGGGCTCCACATTGTCTTTGTTATCTTTGAGGGATAGCAGAATATGTTATGGGGAGGGGGGAGAAATCCTGGTTCCTTGTTTCCTTTTCTCAACTAGTGTAGGTTTTTTAGTAACTTTATCAACAGAGGTAGCAGCAGCCTTATTCCCTTGTTTTCCTTTAGCCTTATTAGCAACATTAGGGTTTGGGGCATTAATTTCATCCACAAAAGTAAGACTTTTCTTACCCTTACCACTAGGGGTATGGGGTTTAATCGGGGTGGCAAAGGCTCTAATATTCTTACAAGTAAGGATTTGAGACTCACTAGGAGGCTCATCAACAATCTATTTATTAACATTACTCTCATACTCTTCCATGGAGTTAGAGGAAATATCTCTGTCTTCAAAAGTCGGACACTTCTTACCCTTGCCAATTGAGGAATGGGTTTTATCCAAGGTGGCAAAGGTAGCTAGGGTCCTACCAATGGGATTCTGCGGCTCATTAGATGGCTCTTCATTCACAGGGTTAGCCACATTATTTTTACTTTTTCTAGTGAGTTTAGGACTAGGTTTTTAACAAGGTTTCTCACCTCTTGGGAATGGGTACCGACACAGTGGATAATGGACGGGGTGGAGCAAAGATTGAACTGGTAAAGAGCATACATCAACCGACGATGGAGCAGTGGAGAGACCCCATCCTGAATACTTTTCTCCAATGAGCATAACAAAAAGAAGGGAAAACTAACAATATGCTTGTGCCTCAAGTGATCAAGTAGTGGAAAATGGTACCCGTGAACCATGGTAAACTGACCTTTAAGAGTAAAATGTTGTTGGTATATGGTGACTGATCATGCAAATATTGTACACTCGTAATGTATCCTTGCCAGAGCAGAGGTTCGAGGGCACAGCCCCCAATTTTTTTCCCCTTTTTGCTCGTTCAGGGTTGGTAGTTAATTTTTTGTTAACCGACAAATGAAAAAATGACATTGTAAAACCCTAATTCTAGAAGCTTCCATAAAGCTTGTTATAAGCAACTAGGATGTATGTTGTAGGATGGAATTCCTGAGATTGTAATATGTTTTGCACTAGATAATAAGATCATTGGATGGCTGAGTGTTTGTGGATGTAGCTCGATTTTGGGTGAACCACGTTAAAATTCTATGTTGATCTCTTTTATGTTATTCTTCATTGTTATATTTGAGTTATTTAATCTGTATATAATTGTTAGTGTTTATTGCTTTGATCTACCTGAACCCTAACAAATACTTCATGATATGAAAATTTACTAGAGCCCATGGAGGAGGGAGTGTAATTCTGTCATAATTGTTTTGGAGATGAACCAGTGCTTCCCCATCTTCAAGAAAAGAGTCAATGAACTGGCTCTCCTTGTTTTTACTCTATTATTGTACCTTCAAACCTTCATAGCTCAACCCAATAGCCTGCCCAATCATTTCTTCGGTAATCGTGAACGTAATCTCACCACATAAACTTCACAGTTCCTTGAGGTTTTGACAAATTGATTTGACATGATTTTATCATACCCCTTTATCGCAAGGAAGTAGGGCATAATTACCCCTTGCTCTAATATAGTCCAAATCTCCTTATTTTTCTTAAGGAGATTGCAAGATGCAAGCTCATCCTGTTGAACACAAAGATACTGAGAGGGGGGGTGAATCAGCATATATTAAAACTTAACTACTTCATTTGTAGATCAGATTCATTTACTTAGAGAACAAAAAGTAAAACACGTAACACATTCATCAACACAATAACACCAAGATTTTTACGTGGAAAACCCAAAACTGGGAAAAATCACAGTGAGTGTTAACTCACAATATAATGCTCACTACTATATAAAAGTTTACAACATTGTTTTAGGGATACAACCCAAGGAAGCTACAACTCCCTACTGACTTTGTTTTAGGGCTACAACCCAAGGAAGCTACTACTCCCTATAGACAGCTCACTACTACAAAGAATTACAATGATAAACAAAACTATGAACTGCTATGGAAGAATCATCTATCTCATGTTGATATTGCAGTCCTCTTTTCTACAAAATTACTCCATCATACTGATTCTACACACTTCATACTTCTCATTATGCTCTATTACTTTCACATCTCACATCTACTCTTCACAAATGACTTTGATCTCCTATAAATACCATCCGCAACACTTCAAAACATTGATCAAGTCGGCACCATAAAAACCTTTAGATGAAACGTGTAACTCTTCAAGTGTCAGCTTTAACTTATGTAATATGTCAAGAAAACAAGTTGTGGACTACGTCACCTCATAAAAGGATTCAAGGATCATCACTTCACATCTTTTAATATCAAAACAATTGATCAAGATCCACCACACATAATAGAAACCAGACTGTCTGCTCAAACTACACAAACACTGCTAACTGTTCATCTTCACACAACCAGAGAGAAGCCAAAAACATCATGTGGACCAAGATTTCAACAATGTACCTTCTCAACATCATTCATATACCTTTCTACTAGAGTATCAAATCATTCTATAAATCCTCAAAACAAGAAACATGTTGAACTGCTAAAAATAGGGCCTATGATATTCCATAACTCAGGATATTGTATTGCGGTACACCAAAACCTATGAAACTGTTAGAGATGAACGTATACACCATTATATGCATGTTCCCAGATCCATACATTCTTATTTAACACTTTTGAAGAACAAAGATTTGACTTAGGTATACTGGAGTCTGGCGAATAGTGATATACAATTCTTCATTAACTGACTTACATATCTTGTGCGTTACAAGAAATAAGATATATTTATGTGTAGTTCATACCTGAGATACATTAGAGCATGTAGAATCTCCACACAATATTTTATGGCTGATTTGTATACTTTTCATCTTCCGCAAGTACTCAAACATGTGTTCTTAGGCATTCGGAACAATCTATATTACTTCTGTCAGTTGAGAACTTGGCTTGCGGACCATCAATCCACTTAATACTTCAAGATAACAAACATTACACATCTCTGATCCTATCCTCAAAACCATATGATTAAACAATTACTTCCGAAGGAATGTAGAGTCCAATGGATCTCCATCATTACTTTGCCCTGTCTGAGTAGTAACTGGAATTCTATCACCTATAACTTTTTCTGCTGAAGGTGTAGTGATAGGAAATATTATGTTGGTACCTGAATATGTATATGCAGGCCCCTTCCCAAAAGTCCAAAAAGTTCTAACACTTTCAGCATCTGTAGTTGTAAAAATTGCAAAAATCAGTTAAGGTGCGAGTGTCTTTGTATAGACAAGGGTGTTTGTATATACATGTAGGTCTAATATGCATTGGTGGGCTTGTAAAATCCAAATCGGCCTCCAAAAAATGATAAAAATTTGAGTTATATGCATTTTAGATGCATATCAGGTTGCATATACAAAGAGGGAATCTCTCACAGATTCTCAGGAATATTCTGTAGTTGTATGCAAATTTTAAATGCATATCGGGCTCAAAAGGATGCATGTACATTGGGGGAATCTGTTGAAGATTCTAGGAATATGCCGCCATTGTATATCGGGTTTGCTTGTATGTGTTTTGTTGTATGTCCAAATATACAATGGCTACATGCATTAGAAAGATACAATGGAAATGTACAAGGGCGGAATATACATTACAGATTCTGGGAATATTCGACAGATGTATCAAGGTCTGTTTGTATATCGAGTTGTCTATTCGCACATACATGCACAGGATACAAGGTAAAATATGCATCTCCTGGCATACAAGTGCGAATGTATGTCGCATATTCTCTAAAGATTCCCTGTTTGTATGTTAGGGAGGTTTGTATGTTTGCCTTTGTATTTTCAACATACAAACAAATATACATTCGTTGGATATGCAAGCGGCACATACAAGAGGGAATATATTTCACATATTCCAAGATAGATTCCCTGTTTGCATGTGAAGGTAAATGCATATTCGGTGATATACATTGATAATGTACAAAGGCAGAGATGTATTTGATGGGGCCCGCCACTTGTATAAAGTGATTGCATGTTTGAACATACAATGAAAGTGCATTCCAAAGATGCAAGGCGGACCCGAAGTTGTTTTCAATTTGTTCTATAGCAGTGTGGGGTCCGCCTTGTATGATAAACAATTGTATGCATATGAGAAGGGGTTGATACACAATGGCTGGGGCCCGTCGTTTGTATATTTGCATTTGTATATGCAAATATACATTCGCGAGATGCAGGCCAGATTCTAGGATGTTTCAAATTTGCCTTATGATGTGGCGAGATCCGCAGTTTGCATGTATGTTGGGTTTGTATATACAACATACAACCCGATATACAAAGAGGTGACATGCAACCCAGACGCGGTGGAGGAATGAAATGCAGTGAATAAATATTTGAGCTCCGACTTGTATATAAGGTGCTTGTATATGCTTTTGCATGTACAAGGTGATAGGTGCAATGAAATATATGCATTTCAGACCCGATGGGGAAATCAAATGCGGCAGGTAAGTGTTTGAGGTCCGGCTTGTATATCAGACGATTGTATATGCATTTGAGCATGCATATACAAGGGAGAAAAGACAAAAATGAGAGGGAAGAAGGCCAGCGATAAGAACATGAGGTGCCTACGTGGCATGATCTGACTGGTTGGCGACTTTCAAGATGTTTTTGGGGCCGTTGATTTCAACGATGGGAGTAAATCAACAGCCGTGTTTTGAGCCTGCAGCGAGGGATTTTCTCCTGAGTGTGTGCGGTCATTTTTGAGCAGGAAACTTTCAGAGGTACGTCGTTGCTGCATTTCAAAGAGGTTGCAGGTAGATGAGACATTGATGGTAGTTTTCGGAGGCATAATGGATCGAGTTGACAAGTCAACCACCTGATTGAAGAAGAAAATCTCCAAGTGGTGGTGCAGATCCCGAGCCCACCTGCTCTTTCCTCTGTTTCTCGCTGCTGCATTGAATGATTTGAGCGCCAATCTGAAGATGCATTATATCTGGCAGAATTTTTGACTTGCCTTGTAATTAATTCGCAGAGTACACAGTCTTGGTAAAAAAGCCAAACTATGTTACTCATTGTGGTTGTTAAAGACTTGGGCAATTTTGGGGGAAAAATAATAAAAAATAGAGCATTTCCTATCTATTTTATCTCTGTGGAGTTTATGTGTTGCATCTGAGTTGTATCTTGCACATATGTTCAATTTCTCGTCATTATATATGAAAAATGCATTGTTGCATGTATTTATCTATCTGTCTCCACTTGTTGTATGCATTTTCTTCTTTTGAATCTAATTGCTAAGGGATTCTCAGATTCTAGGGTATAGTTTTGTTGTATCACATGCTTGATCTCTAACTTCCTTTCAAGGAGAGGATTAAATTGTTTTAGGTTAAGGTATGGAGAAGATTGTATGTCAACTGGGATATTTGTAAGTAGAGACAGTTAAATACTTATCCTTGGGTGGTATTTGTAAGGAAAACACCAGTCCTAACCCCTTGAAACGTGAATGCCAGTTGCAAGCCACTCTCTTGTATACGTCTAGTTGACTCCTTGCCCTAAGATAGGCACCGGTCTGCCCTTGTGAAGTAGTTACGATCCAAAACCCCCTGTCTTGCATCTAAACCATTAAACCATTCATTCATACTTTCAACCTGTTAGTTGTAGGAGTAGGATTAGGAACCCCCTGCATACTCTCATCCATAACTAGACAAATATGTCCAAGAATGCTGCCAACCTTGTGATTTGTCACACAAATCTTGGTCCACACATGAGAGTATTCTGCCTGTTATTGTAAAGCTATATCTTTGTGTCATTGGGTGAGTCAAATGTTAAAGCTTTAGCAAATAGGGATACCCCCCTTGGTGCGGCAGAACCAGAAGTGAAGGGGAGGCAGCTCACGCAACCTCCCGTATCTGTTGGCTGAATCTGCCTGTGCATTGGAATTGGCAAACCCACTGCCGATTTGGAAATAAACACCAACATATTAGATATAGCATTTTGATGTCTATCTCATCTTATATTCTGAACCACAGGACTAGATCTTGCAATGCGGAGAAATGCGGACCAAAATACTATAACTCTACCTTAAGCTATACACGATGATGTCTTGATCAAAATTATGCAACTTGTCTCTGGGTGTGGTACTTCAAACTGATGAAATATAAATGCATGGATGCAGAAAACATGTCAAGACATGAGTATACACCTTTGCATCATGCTTAGATACAAGCCTGATCACCGCACCACACTTAGCTAGTTTTCTCTTCATCTGTTAAGTCTTCCAGACTGGTTTGCCTTAGGCAAGCTGATCCTAAGTCTTTTAACTTAGTCAAGATGTCTCTCTCAAATCTTCCATTATCCATCAACTTTAACAACTATGCCAAACCATCTCTCTCAAATCTCCCACTAATTATCAACTTCTCCAACTACTGAACTTTATTTAAGTTTGACCTCAGATGGGCACATGTTATGTTGACATCAATGACAACACATATTGCCAACAATCTCCCCCTTTGTCATTGATGGCAACACCCAAAACAAAACATGTAAAACTACTCCCCCTTAGATGTATATTCCTTTCTCTCCCCCTTTGACATCAAGGACAAAGGGCCTGATATATTTTTCTTACATCAATCCAAAATTGTATGAACACCCCCTTTATATATACTCTTTACAACCACTACTCCCCCTGAGATAAATATGTGACAATACTTTCCTCCGCAAGACTATATACATTCAAAATTTATCTTATTTACATTTACTCTTACAACTCATTTGGAAGGTAGAATAGTCTTGTAGATTACCTTGAGTTGTGTAAGAGTGGATGCCCAATTGGCACTTTCTGAGGCAAGAATATAATTTTTACATTCACATTGCATGCATAATTCCTCAGCTTCCTATATATTGTTTGGGGTCTTCATCTTATGATCAACATTTTCTACTTCCCCTAGCAGTCTGGACAATGAAGCAAGTCTCAAGTTTACTGTTTCCCTCAGTTGACCAAATTATTTCTTCAAATGTTCTCTCTGGTCCTGTAGTAGAGATAACTGTGCATGAAGATTCTCTAGTTGATACCTTGTTGCTCCATCTTTATCCTTAGTGAAATCATATATTCCAATCATTTTAATGATTTGTAGCTCAATGGTATCAATCCGAGTTTTGATATTCTTTGTGGAGCTTGGCCATTTTAGGCAGAACAAATATAATGATGTGGCCTCGTCAACTCAACCCTTAAACTTGTTCAAATTTTCTTTTAGTTTATTATGTGCATTGGCACATTTGTTAGACATCTCAACCAATCTTTTATCATTTATCTTTCTTACTGCCTCTTGCTCTGCTTTCTGCTCATCATAGCAGGAATGGTCCTTAAAAGAGTACACTAACAGCTTAAGTTTTTGCTCTGGAGGCAGAGAGGAATCGATGGTTACCTCTGATAACCCTTCTTGGATCATCCTTATAGCATCCTCAATGACACTGGTCTTCTTCATGCTTTCATGTAGAAATTCATTTCTTGCTGACACATGCAATATATCACCAAGATGTAGTTTGTGAAGGGGTGAAATGTTTGACAGATCAATTTGCCCTTCATGTGTGGGAATCTGTAGAAGTTGAGGAGTAATTATAGGTTGAAATTGTATCTATAAATCCAATAGGTCTTTGAATGAATCAAACCTTGAAGAACTTTGACCCAAGTCTTCCTCTCTCTCATCTTTCTTTATTTCTGATTCATCCTCATCTTTTTCATCTTCTGTTCCACTTTTGTCTTTTTCATCTTCTTGTTTCTTCTTATCCTTCTCAGTTTCATTTTTAGTCTTCTCATCTTGTTTCTTTTCAATCTTTCCTTCCTCTTCCTACTTCTTCTCAGGATTATTTTCTTTTCTTTCCTCATCATTCCCTATATTCTCTAGAGGGGAATTGTCATGTTTTGTACTAGGGTTAGTGTTCTTCGAGGGAGATGCATTCTCTTTAGCTTGATCTTCTGGGTTCTATGCCCCTATGTTATCCGGAGGAGGAGTAATCACTTTATCAACTTTCTCACCCATATCACCACTTTCCACAACATTCTTAAATGCTGACAAATCTATATCTTGAAGGGGTTCATTTGGTATTTCTAGAGGAACTTGTTCCCCAACTGTCACCTTAGCATTTTTCAATTCTCCAAGGATTTTAGCAGTTCTTTCTAATGTCTCATTTTCTAGTCTATCTATTTCTTCTTTGTCTCTTCCCATCAAAATATTTATTCTCCTTTTTGTCCTGAATTATTGTGCTTGTTTTTGAGATATCCTGACCTTTTCTTTATCTGTGATGGAAGATCCCACCTTTTCAATTGCTAGATTCCTCATCTTAGCCTCATCTTCCATAGCTTTATTTCTCTTGTTGGTGAGTAGGTTTGCAAGACTCGCCGGAAGCTAATCAATGAATTCAATTAAGGCCACATTGAAGGTCATCATATATCTGATTACTGCTTCCTCAATGGTAGCCTTGTCATCAATAGACATCTTGTCATAGAGATCTGCAATTTGTTTTAGAGCACCATGTTCTATTATGGGATTTACATTGGACTCAAGCTATAGAGGCACATGTTCCAATTCTTCTTGAAAAGACTCTTTTGATTTCTTTACTTTTGCCTTTCCTTTTCCTTTGGATGTTCCTTCTTCCTTCTTTTCTTCTTCTTCTCTTATTCTCTTCTTTCTTCTTTCAATCATGACAGATTCTTCTTCTTCTTCATCATCCTCTTCTACATTCACCGGATTCATTTTTCCTCTTTTTTCCTATTCTTTAGGTCTATGCATCTTTGCCTCTACAATCTTGGTTTGTATTGGCACTTCAATGGCAATTATTTTCTTGCTAGGAAGTGTATGAGCAGGGCTAGAGGATTTTGAAGAGGTAGTAGCAGTAGAGGCAGACCTACTAGCCCTTTTAGGTACTTGTGCAATAGAAGAGAATTGAGGTTGTTTATTTGAACCCTCAGGACTATTGAGTATCTTTTCCAAATTAGACTTCATCTTCTCTTCCTTAGACTTCACATTTTCTACCCATTCTTTTACCTCCTTCTTGAATGCTTTATATGTAATTTCATCATAGGTTCCAAATCTTTTAGTAGAAGGATCTTTTAGCTTGTTGAGTATCATATCAACATATCCAATTAAATCAAATTTAGACACTTCATATGGAAGAGTGGTTATCCAAAAAGTTCTTGGCTCTACAGCCTCCATGTAGTAAGTATCTTTGTCCACCATGAATGTAATGTCATTCTTATATTTGTTTACAACTTTTGATGGGATTCTCTCCTTGATCTGCATATTATTTTGAAAAGTCTTGAAAAATCCCCAGAATAATGTGTCACAGTTCTCATGATCAAGAAAGCTAAGCATATTGATGAGTTCCAGGTAGCACCCATAATAATACACCTTTTTACCTCTCTTTTCCATCCTTCTTATTCCGTTGTCTTGATAATTGCACCAAAGTATACTGATAAGATTTGTTTTAAATATATTAATGAGAGATGAATTACTGAAAATCATGATTTTTTATTGAAGGACTAATGTGTAGTAATTTAATGGAAATATGTAGAAATTCTCTCTTTTTGAATCTACAGGTGCAGATGTTCGAGCGAAGGCAATTTTGAGCATCTCCAGAGATGGTTCTAATAATCTTCGGAGTTGACATGAAGGATACCACGCCAATCTCCAATGTTTTCTAATATGATTGGAGAGATTTTGAGATAAGAGGAGCAAGGGTGAATCATCTCCGAAGTAGGACAAAAGTCATAAGCACATCTCTAGAGCTACAGACAAAAGAACACACCTTCAGAGCCCTCCTTAATGCACTGCAGAGTTACAGCACCACAATCAATCAACACTTCCAGTGACAATTGGAGTGCTCCAGAGATTTCTTAGCCAATGCTTGAGCAACCAAATGAAGACTCTAGTTAACTGCTAGAAGTTTAATTCCTTTTTATTGATTTTGCATGAGTTCTCGACCAACTAATTAAGTACCTATATTTCAGGGCCTCGCTGCCTAGTTGTTATTTGAAACTAAGACTCCAGATTTAGTGGGACTGTTGTCCCACCAAAATCTATTTCAATTGCATGATTTTTACTCTGCAGTTAAACAGTTGATAAGAATAAGAGATTGATGCTTTCTCATAGATAAACTAAGAGTTATAGTAAGTGATATCTCATCACTGGATTTGATATAAATATATAAGGTAGAAGCAGAAGAAAGATATTGATTATTATTATTGTAATCTCATTTTCATATAGATACTTTTCTGAATACAAAGAGGGTACTAATGGGATTGAGTTGAAGAAGAATTGTGATATTACATTCCTGTATTGATTTATTGCCTTAGTCTTCAGTCCTGAGGGTGAGGAGCAAGGGCCCACTCTCGCCATCAAGATAAGAGGCTAGTATTTATTTTGTTTATCGTTATGTTTCAGATTCTGCTTAGGAAGATAGTTATTGTTTTCTCATAGATAAATGTATGCTTCAGTTGAATGGATTAGAATAGATCAATGTTAGCTATTTACTATTTCAGCTGTGTTTCTAGTATTCTCATAATTTACTTTCATAGCAGATAAAACAGCAACATTAATTTCCATGGAAAATAAGGTTAGTAGAGTTAGTTAAATGGACTGGCAACTATAGGATTCCTAATTGCAGATAGCCAAGGACACAGCCCTAGATTTGACACATGAAAACATGATTAAATGTTGAGGACCAACAACCCTTGTCATTTTTGGCACCGTTGCCGAGGATCTCTGTGTTAATTAGGGAAACTTAGTTAAACAGTTTTAGGATATATTGAATTTGTATGGTTAGAGCTAGGGATTCAAAAGGAAGATACATAAAACAGACAACCTAGCAACAAACTATAGGAGAAAGCAGTAGGGTGGCACAAGATCTTGTTGAAGAGAGGCACCTAGAACCTACCTTGGAAACTGCACCCCAACTCAATAATTCCTCAAATCCTCCAAGTCCTTCACTCTCTGGATATATCCAAGAATTGCAAGAAAGATTCCAGGTAGATCCTTTGATAGAAACTAATTCCTCAGAACCTCACACCAAATCTCAAAGAGAAGAACTAGTATCAGACATGGATGATAATCATGAAGAGGAGGATAATCAGGCTCCAAGAACCTTCTCATATCCCATTGTTCTGGCTGCTAGAGATAATGCCCCTATGAAGAATATTTCACCTTCACATTTGCCAAATTTTAGGGGTCTTGCTTCTGAGGATCCAAATCAGTTTTTGTTTGAATTCAAAGTGGTATGCCAGACTTACGATTATGGATCAGACAATCAAAAACTCAAACTTTTTCCCTCAACACTAAAAGATTCTACTATGAGATGGTTCATGGGTTTGCCCCAAAACTCCATCCATTCCTGGGAATAGATGGAAACAGAGCTTTTAGGAAAATACCAAGATTACTATAGAGTCAGTGATAAAAATGAGGAATTGTTCAAAATTAAACAAAGAGAGGAAGAAACCTTAGAGGACTATGTGGATAGGTTCAACTTCGCTTTGAGAAGGTATGGCAACCTTGTGAATCACTCTTTGGCCAAAACCCTATTTGTAAAAGGATTAGACAAAGAATCAAAACAGGCACTAGATCTAATGGGAAAAGGGAATATCAATAAAATGGATATGCCTACTATAGAAGAACTCTGTAGGAACTATTCCAGAACCCAAGATGGAGTGAGAACACCCAAATCTTTCAAAGGAAGAATGAAATAGGACAGTTAATGGAGGAGATTGCAAATCTTAAAACAAACATTCTAGTCCAACTGAATACCACATTAGATGGGATTCAAGTAAAAACTAGAGCAACTAATCACAGCAGAACAACTAAACAAATCTCCATATATTATCCTAGGTGTAGAAACAAACATTTGTTGAGAGAATGCCCTTTAGATAAATCAGAGATCTGTCAGATCTATGATAGGGAACATCCTACTAGTTAGTGTGATCAACTCCTAGCCTTAAAAAGGCTGAGTAAAAAGAAATGCCATTATAGAGGAGGAGTTGAACTATGTAGGACAAAAACAAGCTAGGAATTTCCCTTATAATCAGTATCCAAACCAGGCTTCTTATAGGGGCCCTTCGAACTAGGGAGGTAATCAATGGAATCCAGTGTGGCATGGGCCTCAAAATATTCCTCCTTGGGGACCACAAGATTGGCCAAACCAACAATGGCAGAACCAACATTGGCAAAATCAGCCCTAGGAAAATCAACAATGGCCACAACAGTTTGGATCACAAAATATGCAGCCTCATTGGGGTCCTCAATAGGGTTATAATAAAAAATACTAGGGACAACCTCGACATTTCCAACCTCAACAACAAGCATTGCTAATTGGACCCCACAACACACAAGGACAGTCACAAAATGTGTCAGTTAGCCATCCACCTTTACAAGCCCAACCTATACCAAACCCATGGAATAAATAGGGAGCATTTGTTTACATGATAGAACAAGAAAACATAGATGGTATTAATGCCATATATTCCAATAATCTCCAACTGCATTCTAGGAAAGCACTTCCAAGACCATCTCCAACTATAGTTGAAGTAACCAATGATGAGGAACCTAAAAATCCATCCACTCAACTTCAAAAGGAGATTACTATCAAAATAGTGCTAAAAGAACCATCCTTGGATAACTCCAGAGTTCCTCCTAAAGGAACAGCTCTGGAGAACGCCCCTGGAAACATTTTTGCTAAGAACTCCAGAGTTGCTCCGGAGATAGAAAAACTAGCACCATACCCAGAACGACTCAAACAGCATGTCCCTCAGAAAAAGGTCTTACAAAAACAAGTCCAATCTACCTTGGAATCAGAACTTCTACAAGAAATTAGACAATTGAACATTGAAATTCCACTCCTACAACCAATTAGAGATGTGCCTGAACTGAATCAATTCATCAAGCAACATTGTGTTAAGACCAAGGGTAGGAAGAAAAACTTTCTTGCCACCATCTAGGTGGAAGGGAAAGTAGTAGACCTCCTAATGGGAGAAATGCTCCTCCCAAAATATGGAGATCTTGGGAACCCTATCATAATTGCTTCTATCTCAGGGGTGGAAATATCTAACGTTTTGGTTGATTTAGGAACAGCAATAAATGTAATGACAGTCCACACAATGGACAAATTAGCCCTAACAGGTATCCAGTACACATCCACAATCCTTCAACTGGATGACCAATCGGTAGCTATTCCAAAAGGGGTGATAACTGATGTTTCAGTTGCAGTAGAATCATGGGAATTCCCAATAGACTTATTGATATTAGAACCTAGAAACCAGCAAAATGCATATCCATTGATATTAGGAAGACCATGGCTAGCTACAGTAGCAACATCTATTGATTGTCAAACTGGGGATATGGTCATTTCTAATGGAATAGATTGGAAGAAAATATCTTTGTATCCTCTAGCTAAACCATCAATACATTATTCAGGAAAAGTGTGGGTGGATGAGTCAAATAACATACAAAACAGTGCCTCATTAGCTATGGTTACCATCAAAGAACATTTGGGTGAGTTAGAAGAAGAAATCCACTATGATACAATGGAAGATATCACCCACATTCTTATTAACGAGGATATAATGGAGCTAGCCCAAGATTCAAAAAGAGAATTTCTCACTTCTGCTCATTGTACCCTAGCAAATATCATTCCTTGTGGAGAGACCTTTTATAGAGACTTAGCCACATTCCAGATGTTGCTTCCACATTCTTACCCCCTCAATACCATGACTCCAAGATATGGATTGAATACATCTATGGATCATATCAAAAAATAGGTCATGATTTTACCTGGGAAAACACTGAATATCAACACCCAGTTAGCAAAAAAATAGGAAGAAGCACTTCTCAAACTCCTAATTTCCCATTCAGTAGCTTTTTCTTGGGAATACCAAGATATGAAGGGCATCCCTCCTAAGATCTATACTCATCATATATATACTGAAGATGTCAAACTTGTCAAACAACCCCAGAGAAGATTGAATCCTGCTTTAAAAAACATTGTTAAGACTGAGATAGAAAAATTGTTGCAAAATCTTAGATAGTCAATGGGTCTCACCCTTAGTCATAGTGCCTAAAAATAATGGGAAGTGGAGAGTGTGTATTGGCTATAGAGAGCTAAACAAAGCCACAAAGAAGGACTACTTTCCTTTACCATTCATTGACCAAGTGCTAGACAACCTTTCAAGGAGGAAGTACTTCTCATTCTTGGATGGGTTCAGTGGATATAACCAAATCCAAGTAGCACCTGAAGATCAGGATAAAACCACCTTCACTTGTTCTTGGGGAACTTTTGCCTACAAAGTTCTTCCATTTGGGCTATGTAATGCTCCAACTACATTTCAAAGGCTCGTTTCAGCCATTTTTGCTGAATTAGATAATGAGTGCATAGAAATCTATATGGATAACTTTACTGTGTATGGAGACAACTTTGAAGAAGCTCTCATAAACCTAGAGAAGGTACTAAAATGCTGTGAAAAAAATTGACTATCCCTGAGCCATGAAAAATGCTTTAGGATGGTAGAGGAAGGAATTGTATTGGGACACCACATCTCAGTGAATGAGATCAAAGTAGAACAAAACAAAATAGAAGTGATCAAACAGTTACCCTCACCTAAAAATCAGATAGATGTTAGAAGTTTTCTAGGTCATGCAAGCTACTATAGGAGATTTATAGAAAATTTCAGCAGAACAGCTGCTCCTATGCTTGCCCTACTTAACAAAGACACCGACTTCTTATGAATAGAGGATTGTCAATTGGCATTTGAAACCCTTAAGGAGAAACTTACTGTCACACCTATTTTAAGGGGGGCCAATTGGACTCTGCCATTTCACAGACAAACTGATGCTTCAAATGAGTCTATTGGGGTAGTCCTAGGATAGAAAGAGGAGGGAGAAGGTATGCATGCCATCTATTACATCAGTAAAAACCTTACCTCTGCAGAAAGAAACTATACCAGAACCGAAAAAGAATTCTTGGCAGACATATATGCTATAAACAAATTCATGCATTATATCATCGGATACAAAATATTTGTACATACTGATCATACAGCCATCAAATACTTAATGAACAAGCCAGTAGTAGGTGCAAGGATAATTAGGTGGTTATTGCTATTGCGGGAATTTGACATTACCATAGTTGACAATCTAGGGAAATTCAATTTGGTTGCTGACTTTCTGTCAAGATTGCATATAGGTGGAGAGAACCAACCAGTGGAGGACAAATTTCTAGATGAACATCTTTTTGCTATCTCCTCTACTGTAACTTGGTTTGCAGACATAGCTAATCTCTTAGCTATAGGCTTGTTTCCATCTCATTTTACCTCAAAACAAAAGAAGCGCTTATTAAAAGAAATTATATCCTGCAAATGGTTAAATGGTTTATTGTTTAAGTGTGGTCATGATTTCATTTTACGCAGGTGTTTAAAAGATGATGAAATTTTTGATGTCTTAAGGACATGTCATGATGAACCATCTAGTGGGCATTATTCCTCACATAGAACCATCCACAAAATTCTGGGAGCTGGTTACTACTGGCTCTCTATTCATAAGGATACCAAGAAGTATGTTCAATAGTGTGATCAGTGCCAAAGGATGGGACAGCCAACCTTCACCCAGGAAATGTCACTTCATCCTCAAGTAATGTTGGAACCATTTGAGCAATGGGGTCTATACTTTGTGGGACCAATTTCTCCACCATCATCAGGTAAAGAGTACATTCTGGTATGCACAGACTATGTAACTAAATGGGCTAAGGTTCAGGCATTGCAATTTGCAAGAGAAGAAAAAGTTGTTGATTTCCTCTATAACAAAATCTTCTTAAGGTTTGGCGCCCCAAGATCAATAGTTTCAGATAGAGGACCTCAATTCACTTCTCAGGTAATCAAAGCATTCATAGACCTATACCAAGTTAAGCATAGAAAGTCTTCATCTTACCATCCCCAAGCTAATGGGTAGGTGGAGGTGACTAATAGGGAACTGGAAAATATCCTGACAAGGACAGTGGCCATGAATAGACAGGATTGGGTTAGCAAGTTACCTAAAGCAATTTGGGCTTACAATACCACCTGGAAGTCAACAACCAAGTTCTCACCATATGAATTGGTTTATGGGAAGAAACCCATTCTGTTTATAGAATTCAAACTGCAGACACTCAAAACTTCATTGGATATTGATCTACCATTGTCTATAGCACAATAGAACAAGATTCTTTAACTCAATGAGTTGGATGAAATCCGTACAGAAGCCATACAACAAATAGAACTTGTTCAATATCAAAGGAAACAATGGCATAACCAACACATCAAAAGGAGGACATTTCAGCAGGGCAATTGGGTTCTCCTATATGATTCTAAGTTCAAGGAGTTCAAAAGGAAGTTACAAACTCACTGGATGGGCCCTTACCAAATAAAAGAAGTTTTTGAAAATGGAACAGTTTTGTTAGCACCCATTGATGGAAGCACAGATTCATTCTTAGTAAATGGACACAGAATCTGACTCTATAAAAGGTCATCAACTAAGGAGGAATTTACAAAGGACTTGTGCTTGGTTACAGGGGTCACGGCCTCTGTCACATATTGAGACTAAATAATAATTAAAAAAAAAAGTTGAAAACCAGCAAATGGCGGCCTTCTTGAAAAAAAAAAGAAAAAAAAATGGAGGAAGGTTGAAAACCAGCAAATGGTGGCCTTCTTGAAAAAACAAAAAAGAGGACGATCATGGAAAACCAGTAAATGGTTGTCTTTCTCAACTAAGGGGATTGAAAACCAATAAATGGCAGTTCCCTTCTTCTTGCAGGATTGCAATAATCAATCTACGGAGCCAATCAGATTCCAGAAGCTACTAAAACACATCTCCGTAGCTATCTAGGAGCACCTCTAGCACTTCACCAATAAAGAACCATTTCAACGAATAAAAACAAGGAGGGGACCCACCTCTCCATGTATTAAAGTGGGGACATCATAGGATGAGGTCAGCATGACTCATCCTCCACTTTGTGATATAAACAATGATGAGGTTAGCACGCACATCGTCAGCAATCAAAAGGCAATTGCTTCCGCATGCGCAAGTCACCACAGATTGCTCTACTAATGCCACTTGATAGCATGTCACTTCTAGACAATTCAGTGGAAATAATTTTAGAATACGTGAATGAAGATGCTGACGCCAGTTCAAGCCACGAAGGAGCTACTCATGTGCTAAGCCACATCAAATCTCATCAAAGCCGCGGCGTTACAGCCAAGTACATTGGGCCATCGTCACAAAAAGTGATTCAGGTAATTCACTCGAATTAAATTAATTACTACCTATCTTGTCATTTCTATTTTTAGGTGCAGTTATTGTGACACATCTCCTTGCCATTTTTCCCCTTTTAATTCATGCATGCCGCCTCATTCGCCACACTGTCGACCTCTCTCTGAAGTGTCACATCACTCCCTACAATTATGACTGCATAATCATGTTCAACTAATATCAAGCCACCTTCCCATAATCTAAGCAGTTGCAATTAATGGATCAAACCCAATTCAAAGATTGTAAAATTCTCCAAAATCTTTGGGGATGATATTCAAGTCTACTGTCACAGTCCTCGTAGGGTGAAAAGAGAAATAAATAAACTACAGAGGAAATCAAGAAGATTTTAACCAGAGGAGGTGAAATAAGATAGAAAGATGTGAGTGAAAAAGAAGTCTGAGCTAGAGAATGCAGCAGGCCTTCTGCAAGATCAAGCTGTAGCAGATATCTTAAGGAATGCTGAGTGGTTAGACTTTCTGGAGAAGTTTGAAGGCTTTCAGGAAGACATTGTGGATGATTTCCTATGCAACCCAAGGAATAACCAAACAATTGTGAGAGGGATTCAAATCAATGTCTCTCCCACTATGATCAGCCATATTTCAGGGCTACCAGAACAAGGTGAGAGGTTTTACCATCTAAAAACTTTATATGCTGATTTAATTTTCTTTGAACAAGGTGAACCTGAAATACAAATGCATTTAAGCAAAAATGAAGTCAAGGGAATTGTTAGGACCTCACTTCCACAACCATGGCAATCTCTAGCTATGTGGTTAATGAAATATTTTACATGTGATGGACAATTGTCTATAGTTTTAGGACCAATAATGAAAATGTTAATTTTTCTGAGGCATGAGCATGCCCATCCAGAATTTAGCATCAATATCCCAAACCTTCTGTATTCTACTATTAAAGCCTCTGTAGACAAGTATCAACAAGGGAAGGGTCCTATGAAAAACCATGGTCTCATTTTCTTGATTGTAAAACATCATTTTCTATCCCAAGTTGATGGGGAAGCCTTATGGCAAACATTTTTGGAAAACCAACCATAGGACAAGACACCAGAAGGAGAACAGGGTATAGATGAGACTTCCTCTACTCAGTAGGGTGAGGAAGCAATGCCTTCCACTTCCTCCCCAGCCACTGAAAAGGATAAAAATCAGAAACAGACAATGGAGGAAATTTCAACTTCTGCCCCTATTATTGGCAACAAGAGAAAAGAGAAAGAAGTTTTGGGTGAAGCCTCAGCTGCCACATAATAGCTAAAAGAGCCTGTCATAGAGCAACTCTCCTATATGACCCGCTCGAAAAAAAGAAAAATATTTTGGCTGAGGAGTCTATTCTAGCCAAGCAAACAGAGGAAGTAGTCATTATAGAAGAGAAAATTATGTTGGCCTCTACCTAGACTTTTAACCACAAGAAGCAAGGGAAAAGAACAAGGCAGAGGGAGAAGGCAAAAATGACTTCAAAGACACCTGAATCCAGTAGACACTATTGGAGCAAGGAAGAATCTAGTGATTCAGATGAAGTTCCTCTGATTAGGAAAAAGAAACAAAGAGAAGTAGATAAGGAAGCTTCTTCAGAGCCACATGTTCACCCAAGTTCTCAAATTCCAATGCCACAGCATTCCCATGCTCTAGAGACAGAAGAGGGAGACACCTTCACCATTTCTTCAGATTCTAAGGATAATGTACCTACTACAGAGACATCGGCCCCACCTATGCTACAGAGAAGCCAAAGAAAAAGATAGCCTACTCAGGCTGAAAAAGATACTTCTCTCTTAGCTGAGGTTCTCTTAGGTTTCTGAACTTCCATGGATGAGGCTAGACCTTCATCATCCCCTATAATAACAAAAGGAGGTCAAGAGGAAGCTTAGGATAAAGAGATTGCAGGGGAAATTGAGAAGGGACAAGATAATGCAACTGACAATATATAGCAAGGAGCTATGGAAGCCCCTGATGAGGAACAAACAGAAGGGGGAGAAACAGGGAGTTACTCTCACCCCTCTGATCAGGAAGATATAGAGGTTCCAAGAGAACAGTAGCTGCTAGAGGAAATAGATAATCTAAAGAGACTATTGTGGGGGAAAAACTTGATCATTACTGACCTCAAAAAGGTCATGAAAGAAAAAGAAATGGAGCAAAAACAGATAATGGAAAGACTGCAAGAAGAACTCTAGGACAAACAAAAGATAATTCAAGAGAAAGAGGTGCAAATCAAAGACAAAGAAACAGAGGCTACCCAAAGAATCAGAGAAAAAGAAGAAGAAGAAGCAACACAAAACATCTCTAATACTATGAAAGCTCGAGACAATGGTCTCACAATAATTGCAGCACTTATTGAGAAGGTATAAAGTCAGGCCAAACAGTTGACATGGGCCAACAACCAGATAGATGATCAGGAGGAATACATTCATGAGTTGATTGGCCCAGTTGCAACCATGGAACAGGGGATTCAAACAAATCCATATTTAGGACCAATTCCAATAGATATCCCTAAGGCCCTATTCCATTGGGAAAGAAGATGTCAGTAATATGAGACCTCCAAACCAATGCTGCAATTGCCAAGAGCAGTAACTGCCATGTCACAAAGAGTACAAACCTTAGAGGAAAAGGTCATTCAAGTAGCCTCCATTTCAGCTGAGATCATATCTTGCAAACCTCCCAGTGGTAGTTATGCTCTGTTTCTGCAAGAGCGAATCCTCTAGAGAAAGATATCTTTGATTTTGTCTAATTTAACTGAGGACATTGAAACTGAGGCAGGCTTCATGGAGGCATATATGAGAGGTCCTGATGAGGAAAAAGATTTCTTGTGTGAGTTGTATTTGCATGGTTTTTGCATCAATGATCATACCTTCCTTATCAACTACTTTGTAGGGGAATGCCAACTTAGGGCATTCATGTCACTAATGAGAAATTATTAGATTTGGAATGAAAGGATGGAGGCTTACATAAAGAAGGATGCAGAAACAAGCCTCTTCCTCATAAGGGAATGTCCAAATCCCAAGGCTTTTGAGATTCATTTCAGGGTAAACATTTACTCCCCAGAAGGTAGGA
Source organism: Cunninghamia lanceolata (assembly GCA_027924645.1). Classification (NCBI taxonomy): domain Eukaryota; kingdom Viridiplantae; phylum Streptophyta; class Pinopsida; order Cupressales; family Cupressaceae; genus Cunninghamia; species Cunninghamia lanceolata. Next base: position 10,187,740 of record BSBN01000478.1, read on the forward strand.
CTAAGATTTTACCTTTATATCAGAAACATCTACAGGAATGTTCTATTGATTTTGGTCTCCTCATAAACAGTTTATCTAATCAAATGCTTCCAGTGGCAAAGAAAAGGTGGAACACTTTAACTATAGAACAAAAGAATGAGGGAAGTAGTGTCCCCTGCCAACCTAAGGTTATTTATGAGAAAGGCCAGGATAGTGTCCAAATTGATGGATAAATACAAACTTGAGTAGATATGTGGTCATTTCAGACCTCCTCTCACTATTGAGCCACTACCTATCTGGGCTGAACAAATGGAAGATGCCAGATTTCAAGAATGGTTGAAGCAGGTTTAGCAGTTTAGGGGGAATGGCAATACAGACCACACTACTCGGCCCACATATGCAAATGATTTCAATTTGACTAATAGAATACTCCACCTAAATAAGTCCAGATTATGAGGAGCAGGAGGACCTGCTAACCTTTAAGTTCGGGGGCATGATGAGTGTCAGGTAGCACCCATAATAATACACCTTTTTACCTCGCTTTTCCATCCTTCTTATTATGTTGCCCTGATAATTGCACCAAAGTAGATTGATAAGATTTGTTTTAATTATATTAATGAGAGATGAATTACTAAAAGTCATGATTTTTTATTGAAGGACTAATGTGCAATAATTTAATGGAAATATGCAGAAATTCTCTCTTTTTGAATCTACAGGTGCAGATGTTCAAGCAAAAGCAATTTTGAGCATCTCCGGAGATGGTCCTAATAATCTTTGGAGCTGACATGAAGGATACCATGCCAATCTCCAATGTTTTCCAATATGATTGGAGAGATTTTGAGATAAGAGGACCAAGGGTGAATCATCTCCAGCAAGGATAGAAGTCATAAGCACATCTCTGGAGCTGCAGACAAAAGAACACACCTTTGGAGCCCTCCTTAATGCACTACAGAGTTAGAGCGCTACTATCAGTCAACACTTCCGGTGGCAATTAGAGTGCTCCAGGGATTGCTCAGCCAACACCTGAGCAACCGAATGAAGACTCTAGTTAACTGCTAGAAGTTTAATCCTTTTTTATTGATTTTGCATGAGTTATCGACCAACTGATTAAGTACCCATATTTCAGGGCCTTGCTACCCAGTTGTTATTTGAAACTAAGACTCCAGATTTAGTGGGACTGTTGTCCCACTAAAATCTATTTCAATTGCATGATTTTTACTCTGTAGTTAAACAATTGAAAAGAATAAGAGATTGATGCTATCTCATAGATAAACTAGTAGTTAGAGTAAGTGATATATCATCGCTAGATTTGATATAAATATATAAGGTAGAAGCAAAAGAAAGATATAGATTATTATTATTGTAATCTCATTTTGATATAGATACTTTTCTGAATACAAAGAGGGTACTGATGGGATTGAATTGAAGAAGAATTGTGATATTACATTCCTGTACTGATTTATTGCCTTAGTCTTCAGTCCTGAGGGTGAGGAGTAAGGGCCCACTCCTGCAATCAAGACAGGAGGCTAGTATTTATTTGTTTATCATTCTATTTCAGATTCTGCTTAGGAAGATAGTTATTGTTTTCTCATAGATAAATGTATGCTTCAGTTGAATGGATTAGAATAGATCAATGTTAGATATTTATTGTTTTAGCTTTGTTTCTAGTATTCTCAGAATTTACTTTCATAGCAGATAAATCAGCAGCATTAATTTCTATAGCAAATAAGGTTAGCAGAGTTAGTTAAATGGACTAGCAACTATAGGATTCCTAATTGCAGATAGCCAATGACACAACCCTAGATTTGACACATGAAAACATGATTAAATGTCAAGGACCAACGACCCTTATCACATATAATCCTTGATTTGATGGGAAACCAGAGTATCTATTTTCCAAACCATACCCTTCATACCAGGCAACTCTTTTAAGAAATAAAACATAAGATAGATAATCAGGGAACCATACTGGAATTTGTATTTTGACTCTTTTGTTCTTTTCAGGTTGTCCAATAGTTTCTTCCATAGGAGCTCACATAGATCATAATCCTTCCCTTCTTTAACCATTTGATAGGTAGTATAGATTGTTGTAGCAGTGGCAGAATTTTCTCTGTTGGTATAATAAATCTTGTATGCAATGTTCATTGTTGCATATCAGACCCCCAAATCTTCAATATCATTCACTGTTAGGGTTCTCTTATCAAACTTTGCTCCAATTAGTCTTATAACTTCCTCATTCTTCACACATTTTGATATGGGAATAGGTCCAGTGGAGCATAGTTTGGTCACAGCCCTGATGGCTCCTTAGTTATCATGTATGGTTGATCAAGGCAGAAAAAATCTCTGTGAATTTGACTTAGGGCAATCCTCACCCAATCAGTCAGACAAAAAAAGGTGTATTCATTTCACAATCAAAATATGTCAAGGAAATGTTGAAGAAGTTTGGAATGGAAGAACCTGTATGCACTCCTATGACTACTCGTTGTAAGTTAAGCAAGAATGATGAATCTCCTAAGACAGATTGGAGCAAGTATAGATCAATGATTGGTGGACTCCTATACCTAACTGCTAGTAGACTGGATATCATGCATGCAGTCTGTCTTGTGGCTAGATTTCAAGAAGATCCTAGAGAATCACATGTGGTAGCAGTCAAGAGGATATTTAGATATTTGCAGGGCACTCTGGACTATGGCCTATGGTATCCAAAGGATACTAATTTCTCTTTGAGTGCTTATACTGATGCAGATTGGGTAGGTTGTGTGGATGATAGAAGAAGTATAAGTGGAGGTGCTTTCTTTCTTGGAAACAGATTGGTTTCTTAGCTAAGCAAAAAGTAGGATACATCGGCATTATCTGCTACAAAGGTAGAATATATTGCTACAGCATCTTGCTGCACACAGGTGTTGTGGATGAAGCAGACATTGAAGGATATCAAAGTATCATATGATGAACCTATTTCCATTTTGTGTGATAATGCAAGTACTATAAACATTTCCTCAATTATCTGTTGTCAATTATCCAATCTTCAATGCCTTCTTCAATATGCAAACCATATTAGGATCATCTGATAACTGAAAGCCTTCTGGTTGTTCAATGTATACCTCTTCTTCCAACTCTCCATTCAAGAATGCAGACTTCACATCCATGTGATAAACTTTGAAGTTCGTATGTGTTGTAAAGGCTAAAAACATTCTAATGGCCTCCATTCTTGCCACCAGAGCAAATGTTTCCTCATAATCTGTTCATTCCACTTGTGAGTAGCCCTTACACACAAGCCTAGCCTTATTTCTAACAACTTCTCCATTCTCATTCAATTTGTTCCGAAACACCCATTTAGTTCCTATCACATTCTTATTTGTTGGCCTTAAGACTAGTTCCCAAGTCTGATTCTTCTTAATTTGCATCAACTCTTCTTCCATAGCTTTGATCCAATATTCATCTTTGCATGCTTCAATCATTATCTTAGGTTCTACTTTAGAAAGTAAGCACAAATTTACTTGTTCTGCTATCATAGCAGCTTTTCTTCTTGTCAATACACCTTTGTTCTTATCTCCAATGATTTGATCCTCAGAATGATTCTTCTGCACATACTTAGGAGTCTTAGGATTCCTTTCTGGAGCTTCTTCTTCTTCTTCAAATTACATCTCCTTTTCCTTTCCTTCCTCTTTTTCTTCTTCTCTGCAAGAGAACTCATCAGATTCATATCCTTCTATCATCATTGAGCTTAGATGTGGTTCTTCATCAACTTTGACACTTGCACTTTCAACTATCTTCTTTAGCCTCTTGTTGTATCATCTGTAAGACTTGCTCTTTGTAGAATATCCAAGAAAGATTCCTTTATCTAATCTTGCATCAAACTTTGCTAAGTTTTCTTTGTCTCTCCTAATATAACATTTGCTTTCAAACACTTTGAAGTATTTAGTAGTAAGAGTTCTTCCATACCATAGCTCATATGGAGTCTTTGAACTATTTACTCTTGCTTCCACTTTGTTTAGTATGAAAACTGCAGTGTGAATAGCTTTTCTCCAATTTGATTCTTTCATCATTGTCCTTGTTGCTTCCTGAATTGTCCTATTATTCATTTCCACAACTCCATTCTGCTAAGGAGTCTTAGGAGCTGAGAAATGCCTTTTTATTCCATGATCTTCACAAAAACTATTAAACTCATTGGAGGTGAAATCACCACCTTTGTTAGACCTCAAGCACTTGATTTTCACATCTATTTCATTCTCAACTATAGCTTTAAATGCTTTAAACTTATCTAGAGATTCTAATTTTTCTTTGAGAAAGGTTACCCAAGTCATTTTAGAGTAATCATCAAATAATATCTTGAAATACCTGTCACCTTGAAAGCTTCTCGTTCTTATGGGTCCACATAGGTCTATATGCACCAACTCCAAAGGTCCTACAATAGAATATTCTTTGATTTTGAACCTCTTTCTTGTTTGCTTACCAACTTGACATTCTTTGCAAATTGCATTGATAGGCTTTGTAATTCTTGGCAGATTTCTCACAGCTTGAGTAGAGTTGATCCTCACTACGCTATCAAAATTGATGTGAAACATTCTTCTATGCCATAGTTAACTTTCATTTATTTGAGTCATAAAGCACTTACCATTAGCACCTTTGAGCTGATAAACATTTCCTTCTATCCTTGTTCCTGTAGCAATCAAAGTTCTAGAGTTTTCTTTTTTGATCTCACAACCATCATCCTGAAACACAAGGTTATATCCTATGCTACACATTTGTCCTACACTTAGAAGATTATGTTGTAGACCCTTGACATAAAGAAAATCTTAGTAGATGTATCATCTCCAAACTTAACAAGACCACCTTCAAACTTCTCAAGTTTAACAAACTTACTCTTATCACCTGTCATATGATTTGAGCATCTGTTGTCAATTATCCAGTAGTTTTTCTCCTCTCTTGCATGAAAAGCAATCACCATAGTTCCTTTGATATTGTGACCTATTTCCAGAGCAATTTCCATCATACATATTTCAAAGTCAGTAGAATTAGTTCCAACATTCAAAGCCATGAACAAGCATTCATCACTTTCATCATCCTAGTAGTCAGACTCGTCATCAAATATGCTAGCATCTTCTTTAACATAATAACTTCTCTTGACAAATTTACCTTTGTTATCATTGTATTTGTCATTTGGGACTTTGTCCAAACATTTTGAAGCATAATGACATATTTTTCCATAGTTAAAATATTTGAAAGGTAACTTACCTCTATATTTTCCAAAGCCCTTATTCAATCTTTTTACAAAATTTGCTTCCACTTCATCAAGATCATCCGGATCTAATTCATCATTCTTTTCTGTCTTGCTAACCTTAAAAGAAGTCTCTTTTCTTGAATTATCTTGACCAAACTCTCTTAATTCAAAAGTGGTTAAAGCACCAAACAATTGATCTCTAGTATACTGATCTAAATTTTGAGCCTAGAAGAAACTTTAGCACTGTAAGATTTAGGAAGAGTTCTTAGTACCTTCTTTACCACTTCATTTTCCTTTAGCTTTCCACTAAGGCCATTGATGAAATTGACAACTTCATCCACTTTATGCATGTAGCTTGCAATATCTTCATCCTCTGACATCCTTAGGGTTTCAAACTTGATCTTTAGAAAGACCACTTAGAAGAGCATTCCTTGCCTTGCCATTGTTCTCATAGTCCTTGATCTCATCATCACTTGTTAGACCACCAATAGGCATAGTATATCCATTTTCAACTGACTTCCATACACCAAAACTTAATGAGACAAGAAAGACTTCCATCCCGACCTTCCAGAATGCATAATTTGTTCCATCAAACAAAGGAGCCTTGACACCATTCCTATGCGCCATTTGGATCTACCTCAAGCGATTAAGCTTCTTCCAAGGAACCTTGCTCTGATACCAATTGTTAGACACACAAGACAACTAAGAGGGGAGATGAATCAGTTGTTACATTAAAACATCAAACCCTTATTAACATTCAACCTTTAATCGGGTTTAGCATGAATGTAAACAAATGAACAACAACACATCAAAACACCATGCACGGTAGAACACTAGATTTACGTGGAAAACCCAAGAAGGGAAAAACCACGGTGAGGATTAGCTCACAATATAAATGAATAGCAACACTTAATATAATAGGCTCACTGCCGAAGGGCTTACTGCCCAAAGGACTCACTATCTAGAAAGAAAGAAGGGCTCACTGCCAATGGCTCACTGTCAGATTATAAAGAAGAAAGAAGAAGACTATTACAGGGAGAACTCTATCTTAGAGTAATAGGAGGATCCACCACAACAACTCTACACCATCCACAACCTTCAACTCACTGCCTCCAGTAACTTCAAGTACACTAAAATGTAGACACCTTCTGCTCACTGCTTCCAGTAGCCTTAATCGTTAAAGCTTGCACTTAGATCATAACACTTGATTACATTTCGCACCACAACACACCACACACCTTCTCCAACAATTTACCTTGCATTTATACTATCCACAACTTGAAAAACATCTTCAAGCCGCCTACAATGAAACATATGCACCTCAAACATGCAAACACCAAATAGGTTGGCACCAAACACCTCCGCGGTGGAAAGAAGTGAAGGTGGACCACACCAAGGGTTAACCACTACCCAAATCTACATCGACACGCTACACCGCGCTTCCACAAGAAACGAAGCACATCCACAATTAGCACTAGCACACTAGGTTGGCCAAACCTGCATTAACACCCTTAAGTAATTAAGTTCTCACTTCACCAGGTTTGAAAACAACTCACGAACCACATAAAAACATCACATTACATTTTGGAATATTCCAATACCAACATAATATCCAACAACACTGTCTAACCACATACAATTGACGAACACAACCATCTTGTGTAACTAGTTAAACTACCACAGACAACAACTCATGAATCCAACCTTGCAGAGCATCTGAACATGAACCACTCCAAGGGAAGATATATAGACAATATTAGTGCGTCCCCAAATCCATAAGACAAGAAACCTCAACACGGAGAAATGTGGAGCAATTCCATCTGTCTCATACAACTCGCTTCATAGTCCACACACTGGTGAACACAACTTCTTCTGCCACACGATCTAGAACTAGAAACTCTGGATATAGCACCTCTGAACATCTCTGATCAACATATCCAAACCACACAAGCATAACTTCAAGACTGAAGAAATATGAAACACAATACATAGCACCTGTCTGTCATACTGTACACACTTTATTCAAAATTTCTCAAAAGAACTTGGAAGATAAGCACCAAAAACACATGCTCAATACAATCACAACATCTACAATACCTTCTCAGCATCTCAACCATACTAGATTTTGTCATCCACAAACACTTACTTATCACAGCTACACAAGAGGTTGACATCAATGACAACATAGTGCAACACTTACCAACACTTCTTCCTCAAGTTTTGAACATTTGACTACTTTCTCATTAAGCTTGATATTTAAGAAATCTTCAATCCTCTTGCCTTCTTCAACCATGACCTTCAAATTGGAGATCATATCTTCTACCTCTTTGAGCTTGATGTCACCTCCTTTATCTCCTTCTATTTGAACTTTCAGTTTTCCAATTTCTTCTTTTGATTCTTTGGCCTTTGTATTCAATTTCACAATTGTCTCCTTTGTTTTTTCAAGCATGTCCTCATATTCGTGATTTAGTCATCTTGCTTCATCCAGATCCTCTAGGGCTAACTGGAGTTCTCTTTCAAGGTCAACATCATCTAGGTTGAGATCCCAACCTTCAGGTTCCATTGCTTCTAGATATGGTTCTAGAACAAATACACCATTATTCATAGCTTCAGATTCCATGTGTTCAAGTGCAGGTTCTACCTCAGCTGTTAGGCTTCTCAAAGGTACTTAGCTCTAATACTAATTGTTGAACACACATAGATGTTGAGAGGGATTGAATCAACATATATTAAAACTTAACTACTTAATTTGCAGATTAGATTAATTTACTTAGAGAACAGAAAGTAAAAAAAGCAACACATTCATCAACACAATAACACCAAGATTTTTATGTTGAAAACCCAAAACTGGGAAAAACCACAGTGAGTGTTAAGTCACAATATAATGCTCACTGTTATATAAAAGTTTACAACATTTTTTAGGGCTACAACCCAAGGAAGATACAACTCCCTGCTAACTTTGTTTTAGGGCTATAACCCAAGGAAACTACTACTCCCTTTAGAAAGCTCACTACTATAAAGAATTACAATGATAAACAAAAACTATGAACTGCTATGGAAGAAGCATCTATCTCATGCTGATATGGCAGTCCTCTTTTATGCACAATTACTCCATCATACTGATTCTGCACATTTCATACTTCTCATTCTACTCTATTACTTTCACATCTCACATCTACTCTTCACAAATGACTTTGATCTCCTATAAATACCTTCCACAACACTTCAAAACATTGATCAGGTGGGCACCATAAAAACCTTTAGATGAAATGTGTAACTCTTCAAGGGACGGCTTCAACTTATGTAATATGTAAAGAAAACAAGTTGTGGACTAGGAAACCTCATAAAAGGATTCAAGGAACATCACTTCACATCTTTTAATGTCAAAACAATTGATCAGGATCCATTGCACATAACAGAAACCAGATTGTCGACTCAAACTACACAACAACTACTAATTGTTCATCTTCACAGAACCGGGGAGAAGCCAAAAACATCATGTGGACCAAGATTTCAATAATGTACCTTCTCAACATTATCCATATACCTTCTACTAGAGTATCAGATCATGCTATAATTCCTCAAAACAAGAAACGCATTGAACTACTAAAAATAGGGCATTACAGACTAACTATGATATTCCATAACTCAGGATATTGTATTACGGTACACCAAAACCTATGAAACTATTAGAGATGAACTTATACACCATTATATGCATGTTCTTGGATCCATACATTCTTATTTAACACTTCCAGAGAAGAACACAAATTTGACTTAGGTATACTGGAGTCTGGAGAACAGTGATATACAATTCTTCATTAACTGACTTGCATATCTTGTGCATTACAGGAAATAAGATATATTTGTGCATGGTTCATACCTGAGATATATTAGAGCATGTAGAATCTCCACATAATCTTTTATGGCTAATCTGTATACTTTTCATCTTCTGCAAGTACTCAAACATGTGTTCTTAGGCATTCAGAACTGTAAGCACAAAAATCACGCACTACCTCCACGAGGACCCCTATGATGATTCAAATCCTTGTCACATACATGTAAGTGTGAAATAATGTCCTTTAACCAGCAGGCCTCTTGATGACATGTCTTCTTTTCTTGTCTTGTGTTGTTTCTTCCTTGTCGATTTCCCTCTCTCCCCGTTTGTGACGCTTTTCAACACTTGTTGCGACACTTGTTGACTTGAGTTTTCTATCTTTCGACCTTGATCCTAAGCCTTGTGAGAGTCTTGTAGGTGATTTTTCACCTCTCCCCTTTGTTTTTCCTCTAGTGCACCTCCTAGAGGTCTCCTTATCCATCTCCTGCTTTCAGTTTTCAGTTTCGTCAAACCAATCCAAATCTTCCCCTATTATTTCTAGATATCCCCCAGAAGATCCTACTGACGCAAGTGGAGATTTGGATTCTTCCACATGACTGACATGTTTCTTGATGCATAACCTTTCCTTTTCCTCTCTTCTACCATCTCCCAGCCTGTTTATCTGCATCTGGCCTTGTCCAACCTGGAAAAACTAGCAAAAGAGGCGACCCTGTCGTTTTTGAAGCTGCGGAAAACTCGAGTTTCTCTCTTGTTTTTGCTTCATTTTCACCCATTTTTCTTTATGTTTGCATGGTTTTTGATCCCTAATATAGAGTTAACTATTTCATGCACCCACACATGCATAATTAACTCAATTTAATATCAATTTAACTCTTCAATCAATCTCATGCATTCCCTCACCTCCATTTTATCTCCAGTGATAAGTTGTCTTTGCTTCATCACTCTCTAATTAGCTGAGTTCACTGGGTAATCAACCTTGTGAACTCCCTAATCTATTCTTGTTAACTCATCAATCAAATGAGTTAACTCTCCAATCAATTCCTTCTTCTAAACCTATAAATACCCCCCTCTCTCAAGCACAAAGGGAGGCAAACTCATTGTGCACACAGCTCTTCCCAAATTTTGCTCTCCAAATTAGCATTCAAATGCTCTTACAGGACGAAGGTGTCTTTTGCTTTATTTGTTCAATGAAGTAGTGTCACGCTACTTCATTCTATGCCATTGTGCTCAATCCAATCTCTCATCAAGCTCATAAAAGCTTCATCAAAGCTTCTTTTTGCTTCTTTGGGTCATTTTGCTGTTAAGAGGATCACCTGCTGCCACAAAAGGATTCAAGGTTGTCTATTACAAGGATTGTTGAGGGTAGTGGAGTCAACAAATCTTCATTTCTCTTAGGTTCCTTCATTGTTTTCATTCAAATTCATAGTAATTAGAGAATCAAATTTGCTCCTAGGAACAGTAAAACATTACTTTTTCCTTGATAGTTAGATCTTCCATGTTATATTAAGCGCTTTCATATTTCTAGATCTAGTTTATTAGAAGAAGCATTTTCCCTTTTCTTAGATTAAATTGCATTCAAAACATCGAAAACACAAAAAACATAGGTTAACTTTGCATTAGAAAAGTAATATAGAATTGCATACATATTTCCCTTTCATAGATCAAAAGCACTTTTATTTCCAAAATACTCTAAAAAATACCAAAAAGAACGTTTTGCATATCATTTAGCTTGCATACATATAGAAACATTAGAATAGATAAAATTGCAAACCCTCGATTCCATCACGAGGTAATCACGGTTCAAACAATTCCAATCAAACCCTCGATTCCATCACGAGGTAAAAACAAGTCAAAACAAAGTCAAACCCTAGGTCAAAACCCTAGATCTAGTTAAGGTTAGTAATTACACAATTTCCTCTATCCTAAACCATGAATGTGCTTAGGAGTGAGAGGAGAGTGGGTGAGGGTTATTCGTGACAAGATCCAAGAGATCCATCCAAGACCTCAACAACAAAGATTCGTTCAACCACAAGGAGACCCATTTGTCCTTTTGTTGTTAGAAGAAACTAGACAATGACAAATACAACAAGAACTTGTTCAACGCATACAAAGACAAGAGGACATCAACAAGAACAATCGCTTACCCACATAGAGGTGGAATCTAAGAAACCCCAACAGGAGAAGAGAAACTAGTGACCCTTTGGGTCATAGGGTTATCTCAACTACAACAACAATCAAATGAAACATACAACTAAGCACACAACAACAAAGGCCACAGTACTTGTCGACCCCTCTGTAAAGTCCAGCTCTCCAATGAGCTAGACCCCCATTGTGTCTCACCTCCTCTCAACTAGCTAATTCCACGTGAGCGAGAGTGACGTGGTGGATCGCCCCGTGGCAAGGAGGGAATGGGTCCATGTGCGTGCCGAAATCTGACCCGACAACCCCAGGGAACCAGAGTCATGATTTTGACTGTACATATTTTGGTGAACCCGACATGAAGAGCAAAGCCTCTTGGTTATGTTGTTTTCATTTCCATTTCAAACATCTCAAAACTATTAACAGAAACTTCACAACATTTTCATACCATTCTACATAGCCGCTTTTTCCACTTCAGCTTCTATCATCTACGCCATCATCTGTTCCATTTATTTTGTGGTGTCTTTGGCACCCCCAAATATGATGGACCCTGACTTAAACCAAGGGAACATTCCCTCAAGGGAACCAGAAACTCCCTCATTTGATAGGTATGTGCCACCACATCCTGACATGCCAAACACCAACTGTTATGATTACAAGGATTCTGACTATGAGCAAAATCAAAGGGTATCCAGGCACTCTCTATCGTTGAACAACCCATCTTGGGAGAACAATCTGGCCATACCAAATGCGCCGCATAAAGCAAGAAGGGTGAGGTCAGAAATACATCGACCAGAACAACCTTCCACAAGTACATTGAAGACCCACCTTGATGAAGAGGTCAGAAGGTTGGAAAAATTTCTACAAGAAACCAAAGATGCTCAAGAGGCATTGAGGATTGCCTTACAAGAAGAACAAAAAGAAAATGTTGCACGAGAGGAAGCCTTTCACCATGAAAATATTCGTAGAGAACATCCTAGAAATAAAGAAACCCCTAGAGCTGTAACTCCTGCAAATTTAATTGCAACTATAGTGTAAAGAATCAGAATCCTGGAAGCAGAGCAAGTTACTCTAGAAAGAAGACTCAAGTCTTACAAATAGGACCAGGGGGCATCTCAAAATCCCCCTACCTCAATTATTGTTCGCGGCATGGTAGTAATGACACATGTCTGAATGGGAATCCTCCTGTTCAGAATAATCAAACAAATCCAATAATGGGTTATCAAAACCCACCCATAGGGTTGTTATTGTCAACCCTGCAATCTTGAAGTGCCTTCTTAGGAACGTATCTTGAATATTTGAAAGACCCTCTAGACCAAAACATAAGGAATGTGCAACTACCTCGACCACTACCAGATCTCCCGAAGTTCAAAGGAGAAGGAGATTTGAATTCACACATTAAAGCCTACACCACAACCATAAGAGAACTCCTCCCTTAGGATGGTGTTGTAGCAAAGATCTTCCTGAAAATGCTTGAAGGCATCGCTCTGGATTGGTATTATCGTCTCCCAGAAGCTTTGATCCATTCATTCAGACAACCCATCAGAGAGTTTTTCATGGCATTCGACATGAATAAACTCGTCAAAATAGGGATCAGAGAATTCCTCACAATGAAACAAGAGCCAAACGAGTCTGTAGCACATTTTGTCACTCGATGGAGTCAAGTCCTCTATTCTTCAACCAGTGCTCCGAACATGGATCATCGAGAACTGTGCGACCTCTTCTTGCATGCCCCTGCCATTGACATTGGTAGAAAAGTCTATGGTTCAAACAAAAAGCTAACAAAGGAAGACAGGAAATAATGCCTATGTCATTAAAACCCTCAAAAATAATAGGAGTGCAACCACAGATGGGGTGACAGATCAACTGTTAATAACTGAGAGGGGGGTGAATCAGTTATCCTAATAATTCAACTTTCTGTGCTTTCTTAACAACTAATGCAACATCAGATCAAATAAGCAATCATAATCATGAAATGGAAATAACACTAATACACATGACACAATGATTTTGACGTGGAAACCCTGTTAAGGGAAAAAACCACAGGGTGATTAACCCAAGATATTATTCTCTGTTAGAAGAATAGAAGATACAAAATGGCACTTGCCAATTAGGGCTCACTGCCCAAGCACACTGCTCACAAGAGGCTCACTGCCTACAAAAGACTTGTTGTCAACAAGAAGAAAACTTGAACTGATGAGAAGCATCCACCCATGCTGAAGTTCAGTTTCGGTTAAGCTCAATAGACTGATCTGCTGCACTTCATTCTTACTCTACTTAAGTGCTGCTGTCCTTTTACATTCTGAACCTATTTTTCATCTTTTTATTTTTCAGCTTCTATTCACACACAAAATTATGTTTGCACACACCACTTCACATCTAAATCCATCTTGTATATATATCCACACAAGTGATTTCAACACGTTTCTAGTCGGCATCCAGAATAGTCAATATTATTTCAAACTCTGGTCTGTCAGCTGAATCCTTGCATACCAAGTAATGTGGATCAAGAATATGCTTGTGGAAGTCTTCAAACATGTCAGCCAATCATGAATGATACCTCAAGAAACTTAGTCATTAGCAATATCTCTTCCAGATTTGGGTCTAACAATCTGCCGGTACAGTTCTTCCTCTGTCTACTCTGTCAAACAGGAACCCAACACTCAAGTGTTCATATTTCTTCACCCTTCCATCACCGGAGGATAAATCCTTGGAATTTATTATTCAAGGTACTCCTCTTGACTTCCCCAAATCTGTACTTTACTGAAATACTTGCTCTGAGAGATCCGGACCTTACTGTCAGACCTTGCTGACTGCTCTGTTCTTACTTACCGGATCATAACACTTCTTCAATATGACTTCCGGTAGAGACTCATCATCTCTTGCAGATGTGTGAGATAACCTTTGTTGCCATCAATGACAACATTCATGAATCCATATAGTGTCTCTTGCCAACAATCTCCCCCTTTGGCATTGATGGCAACACTTAGTGAAAAATGACTAAGTGTCACACTATACTCCCCCTTAGCTGATGCTCTGTCTCTATGTACATTTTCCGGAGCTCCCCCTTAGCTGGATTCCTCATTTTTCACTACTCATTACTCCCCCTTTGACATCAATGGCAAAGGGTGGGGTCCGCACACCAAAATTTTCAAAAATTAATCTATACTTAGTCACATAAGTATATCATCCAGTTGTACTCTATATATACTTTAGTATGTCTGCAAATGTGTTTTTCAATTGTACAACTTTGGTTGCCCAACTCAACTTCATCCTGTCCAAAATTGATATGTGACCACTCAACAGGAATGCAAAAGCTTTTGCCTTCTTCAGATCTGTCAGATCATTTGTCTTGGCTGCGGTTTGAGCATTACTTAGGGCCTCATGCATGGCCTCCAACTTAGGAATGATTATTCTTCTAAGTTCATTTAACCTGCTGATTCTATTTTTCTTTTCTTTCTCTAGCTTCTTAATTTCATCCAAGACTGCAATAGTCTGACATTCTTGATTTACTATGGATGAGGTAAGTGGATCAAAATTTTGAGAAAGTTTTGTTAGTTTGATCTCCTATTCTTTCATTTTCTTCTCAATCTCCATTGTTGCTTTGGACCATGATAGACAAAATTTATATATTTCCCTGCCATCTTTAAGAGCATTTTCTAAGCTCTTTATCCCTATATCCATATTTCTTCTATCATTTGATATTAGACTTAGTACTTCAGAGAATCTTTTATCCAAAAACTCTTTCCAGACCTTTTCCTCAGCTGATTTCTCTAAGGACTCAAAATGAGTGTTGACTGAACTAACAAGAGACTTAAGATTACCTGATGAGGAAGCCAATGAATCCTTTAGAAAAAATGGCATGATCTTTTCAAGCACACCGGATGCAGCTTCTATTAGCTCACAGTCCTCCATGTGAGACTTCAGGAGTTTTTCTTTTGCCTTAGCATTAGCAAATGAATCTATCTTCATTTTTTGTACCGAGGAAAGAGAATCAAAATCAAATGGTCCTAGTAGAAGTTTCGATTCATCAATTTCCATTGTCTCTTTGTTTAAGAATTCTTTGACAATTTCTGCAGTGTCTCTTGCCGAAGACAGAGTTTTCTTTTCTTCTGCAGTCTTAGAGCTGTCATCTTCTTTTCCCTTCACTTCTTTTTCTTTCTCCTTTATCCTTTCTTCTCCTTTGGATCCAAAGTCAGCAGGAGAAACCGGAGGAGTGATGTTTGTTTGTTCATGGGCCACCTCTTCCGGAGCAGAGGATTCCAAGTCCTTATCTTTTTCTTCACCGGTGTCCATTACTTCTTCTATCATTGCCTCAGTAGATTCTTTTTCAACACTTGTAGCCAAGGGATCAACACCCAAGTCCTCTATAATAGGAATGTTGAATCTTGAGTATGCATTCCGCAATATTTCTGCTGTTTCTTTTGCCACTTTATCAGTTTCTCCAAGCATGAGCTGATTCATTCTAGTCTTACTCTGGAACTCATTCTTGCAATCTTTGAAGATCATATCCATTTGTTTTGGAGTAATTGAAGGGTAGAGATGAATGGCTATCTGTTCTCTAATTTCTAAGTCCTTAGACTTAGCATTTTCTTTTCTCATTTCAAGTTCCTTTTCCAAACTTTTAGGAATTAGAGAAATTATTTCAATCAAGGCTTTATTGTATATGTTCAAGTACTTAACTGTGGCTTCCTCCAAGATTTTTCTATCTGCATCATTATATGCATCATAGAATTCTGTTATTGGTTGCAAGTTCCCATCCATAGTAACAGCTTTGACTACATCATCTGGGGATAGAGTGGGCTTTTCAACAAACTCTTCGGCCTCTGCCACCTTATCTGCACCAGATACTTTCTTCTTCTTCTTCATCTTCTTGATTTCTTCATCAGATTTTGTCTCTTCTTCATCTTTTTGACTAATATAAGACCTTGAGGCCTTTGTCTTAGTTCTTTTCTCTGCTTTACCAGATGATTTTGCTTCCGATTTTGATGTCTTTGAGCTCTTGTCAGTGGTAGGAGCGGACCTCTTAGAGGATCTTGTCCGGGTGGGGACTTCTACCGGACCACTTTCCTTTTCAGCACCTTCCTTCTCTTTTTCTACCCTTTCCATCTTTTCTCTATGTGCATCAAGTGCTTCTTTTGAGATTCCATGCCTCTTGGCAAAATCTTCTACCTCTTTTCTCACTTTTCTCTTTATCTCCGGTTGTCTGAGTTCCACATGGATTTTTATACTTAATTCTTCAAAGATTCCAAACCTTTCTGCCGTAGGATCCTTTGGTTGACTCAACATGTGCTAAACATGCAGCTCTATGATTTTCTCATCCACCTCATACCCCATTGGCATGATCCACACTATTCTTGGTTCCACTGCCTCCATTAGGCACTGATCAGTCTCTACCATAAAGCATACTGTGTCTTTGTATTTCTCAACTAAAGATTGGGGAATTCTCTCTCTAGCTTGCATCATGTTCTGGAAGTTTTTGAAATATCCCCAGAGAGCTGTATTTTGTGCCTTGGCATCACCAAGCCCATGTATATAATCTCTGATCTGAATGGCTACTGGTCTATCATTCTGCCATACACAACCACTGGATCTAGGAAGCTCATTCATGTAATAAAAGAAAAGACAGAGTATCAAACCACCGTATTTGAAGGAGTTCTTCTCATCCTTCTTTATCTTCTATAGATTCTCCAAGAGTTGGTTCAAAAGGAGCTCACAAAGATCATAGTCTACATTCTTCCTCAACATTTCATAAGCATTATATATAGCAGTTCCAGAAACTAAATTCTCCCTGCTGGAGTGATATATCTTATATCCAATTATCATTGATGCAAACTTGATATCCGGATCTATGATATCCTCTATAGTCATTGCTCTTTTATCAAACTTCGATCCGGTAGCCTCACTTACAATTTGGTTTTTGACAGATTTGAGAATGGGCATCTCACTAGTTGAGTGTAATCCAGTTACAGCCTTAATGGCATCCTTAGTGATCTTAAACGGCCTATTCAACCACATGAAATTGTCATGCATTTGGCTCAGAATATACTAGACCCATTCATCTTCTGAAAAATAGGGGAAATGAATGCACTGTGCAAAATGTTTGTCCCGGATAGATTTATACTGGGTTTTGAGTTTGAATGAGTCATCTATCAATTACTTGTGATAGATATCGACCAACTTAGATTCCCCAAATTCTTCAATACTCACATGAATATATGCCCTAACATCTTCTACATACAAAACCCCATGCGGAATACTTGACAAAGCACCTAGGGGATCAACTTCTAGGGATTTATATGGATGCTTCTTAAATTTAGGGCGAGGCCTATCAGAAATCTTCACTACATTTGGAGTAGCCATCTTTCAAATATTTGCAGAGAGATATTAAGAATGGAAAATATCTTTTACGCTTCTAGGTTACACGAAGTGAGCTGGATCAATTGTTGGATGAATCAGATTCTGTAGATGATCTTTGATGGGCTTGAGGAATTTCTGTTACAGAGCTTCTTTTCGTTTCTTCTTGAATGTAGAATGAACAAATGCTTAATGAGAAAACCCTTATATTGCTCCGCAAACCCTAATATCAAGTTGCAATAAATGCTCGACCTAAGTCATTCTGGTTTGCCTTATTCAGATGACTTGAAGAACTGGATCAATCTTGATCTAAACATCTTGCGGATCTTCCAAATCTTAACCATAGTTTATTTAGATGTTTCTCTTATGAACCCTTTAATCCGCAACTCTCCTTGTGCCAGTTCCAGCACCAATTGACTGGCTGGGGGAAAATAGTTTTCTTTATGTCTCCCCCTGAGCTAGAGCTCACTTTTTAATTTCCGAAAGGAATATTAGCACCAGAGTCTGGTGCGGATCCATCCCCTACATTCTCTGTACTTTTCTTCGCCCAAATCTTGTTCATCTCACTTTGAACTTCATCTGCATTCACTTTTTGTTTTCCCTTATCTTGATTCTGATTATGATGTACCGGACCTCTTTTGTCCTGATTCTTGCTTCTACTGAATTTTGCAATATGACCGGACCTATTGCAAATTTGGCAAACAACATTTCTTTGCATATTTGATTGATATCCTCTTGATCTGCATTAATTAGCCATATGACCCATTCTATTGCATGCAAAGCATCTACCACTGAATGAATTGTTCATTTGCATATTTCTGCATTCATGAGATTTGTGACCATACCTTTTGCAGTTGAAACACTGTCCGGAGAAGGATGTATTAGTCTGATTCATTCTCTTTCTGCACTGATTAGCTTTATGACCAAAGTTATTGCAGTTGTGGCAGTATCCATTGAAGGATGGATATCTTTGAGCATTAGGTTGCCTTATCGGAGGTCTTCTAAGCCTGTTCCTTGGATTTTCTGATCCAAAATTCTTCTAACCGGATACGGAGCTTTCACCTTTTTCATACTCGAGGCCACACTTGTCATCTACCCTCTTTTGGCTTTCAAGAAGAACTTCAAGTTGAGCAGAGCTTATCTTGAATTTCTCTTTGTATTCATTTGCTATTTGAAGATCCTTTTTAAGAGAGACAATTTGATCCTCAAGTTTTTCTTCATTATCTTTGGCATCTTCAAGATCAGATTCAAGATGTCTGATTATTCTATCCATCTTGTGGCAGTCTTCTGATTTTTCCTTGAGAGATTGTCTTAGATCATCTTCAGATTTTCTTCTTTCTTCAATTTCTTGGGTGAACTTCATAGCTCCTGATTCCATTTCATGTCTTACCATGATGATTTCTTTTGATAACTTTTCACATAGCTTGGTTTTCTCTTAGATCTCCATTTGTATCATTGGCTTCACCTTGACTTGCCAATTGCTAAAGTAGCTCCTTTCTCTTTTTCATAGAGAGACTCAATTTCTCTTTTAGTTCTTCTATGAAATCATCAGCCTGTTTGAGTCTTTCCTTCAATTCATTGACTTCAGAATTTGACTGCTCAAGATCATCAAGGGTAGACTTAATTTGCTCCCTTATACCATACACATCCATTTGAATTCCCAGATCTTCCTCAAGCTGTTAGGCTCTGTTGGGAGGAACTTGGCTCTGATACCAATTGTTAATAGCTGAGAGGGAGGGGGGTGAATCAGTTATCCTAATAATTCAACTTTCTGTGCTTTCTTAACAGCTAATGCAACATCAGATCAAATAAGCAATCATAATCATGAAATGGAAATAACACTAATACACATGACACAATGATTTTGACGTGGAAACCCTATTAAGGGAAAAAACCACAGGGTGATTAACCCAAGATATTATTCTCTGTTAGAAGAATAGAAGATACAAAATGGCACTTGCCAATTAGGGCTCACTGCCCGAGCACACTGCTCACAAGAGGCTCACTGCCTACAAAAGACTTGCTGTCGACAAGAAGAAAACTTGAACTGATGAGAAGTATCCACCCATGCTGAAGTTCAGTTCTAGTTAAGCTCAATAGACTGATCTGCTACACTTCATTCTTACTCTGCTTAAGTGCTATTGTCCTTTTACATTCCGAACCTATTTTTCAGCTTTTTATTCTTCAGCTTCTATTCGCACACAAAATTATGTTTGCACACACCACTTCACATCTAAATCCATCTTGTATATATATCCGCACAAGTGATTTCAACACTTTTCTAGTTAGAATCCAGAATAGTCAATATTATTTCAAACTCTGGTCTGTCGGCTGAATCCTTGCATACCAAGTAATGCGGATCAAGAATATTCTTTTGGAAGTCTTCAAACATGTCGGCCAATCATGAATGATACCTCAAGAAACTTAGTCATTAGCAATATCTCTTCCAGATTTGGGTCTGACAATCTGCCGGTATAGTTCTTCCTCTGTCTACTCTGTCAAACAGGAACCCAACACTCAAGTGTTCATATCTCTTCACCCTTCCATCACCGAAGGATAAATCCTTGGAATCTATTATTCAAGGTACTCCTCTTAACTTCCCCAAATCCGCACTTTACTAAAATACTTGCTTTGAGAGATCCGGACTTGACTGTCAGACCTTGCTGACTGCTCTGTTCTTGCTTACCGGATCATAACACTTCTTCAATATGACTTCCAGTAGAGACTCATCATGTCTTGCGGATGTGTGAGATAACCTTTGTTGCCATCAATGACAACATTCATGAATCCATATAGTGTCTCTTGCCAACATCAACCCCCTGTCAAGATGATGAAAGATGACTACAATGGGAGAGATTACTATCCTCCTAACAAAAATGCCATAGATTGACCAAGAAACAACGGGTACTACCCTTGAGACAACTATCAAAGTTGGAATTAGAACGGAAATGGGAACAAAAATGACAGGAGATATGAAAGACCCCCGTATGAATTCAACCAAATTTGTTCTTTTCATAGAACAAAGGGGCATAGCACAGAGTCTTGTAGGGAATACAATAGATTCATAGCAAGACTTCCAGAAGACCAACAACAAATGTTCATAGAAATGTTCTTAAACCCATAGGAGGTCACACCGAATAACAAAGATACAAGACAAAATCAAGCTCCAATAGCGCTACAAAATGCAAACATGAGAATTTATCAGGACCCGTTCCCCGCACATCAAGATACAAAAGCGACAAATCAAAACAAAGCAACTCAATGTAGTAACCCCAAAATCCCACCACAACTAGGACAAAAAGGAGAAACTAGGTTGATGGGATTGGTTGAGATTATGCATAGTGAAGAACAAGAGGAGGATCACGAGGAAGAAAATGAGCAAATAGAACCATATGAGGGTACCATCTCAATAGTAGAACCAATACCAGCTCCCATTGGACCCTACGAGCTCATAGAAGACTTAAAGAAAACGTACGCGCACATTTTGTTTATTGATTTACTCATGAACTCCCCCTCACATCGCTCTGCATTGCTACAAGAAATAGACCTAAAATATCTTGACCAAATTACGCCACCACCTAGTGAGCAAATCAACCGTGTGGACTACGATCTCAGCCTGCCAAACTCAGAACTTAAGGATCCAAGGTTTTTCTTCGACTTACAATAGATGCCCTCTGAGGCAGAGTTAACGAAGAAGGGAGACCCCACACTATATCTTCAAGTGTGGATCTATGACACATGCATCAAACAAACATTAATCGACGATGGAGCTGCATTGAATATAGTTCCTTTCTCCCTTCTAGAGAGGATGGGCTATGGACACACCAACATCATCGCTTCACGGGATACTCTAAGCAGATATGATAATCTAAAGGCAGCCACCATAGGTGAAATTACCCTTCCAGTAACTTTGGGGCCCAAAACCATTCCAACCACTTTCTATGTCATAGACAAGGACACAGGATATAACTTGATTCTTGGAAGGCCATGTATACACAGGATGAAATTTGTACCATCCACGTTGTTTCAAGAAGTTTGATTTTTACACTTAGGGAAAATATATGTCGCACAAGGAGATCCAGAACCTTTCAGCATGTTAAAGTCAAATACGTCAAACAAACGCATAGGCATCCCCATAGACTATAAACTCCCTACCAACAAGTTAACCATCCCAAATCCTACACCTCAGTCAATATGCGTCAAACGGATGGAAAATCCAAAAAAAACCATAAACACCGCAGAAATCAAAACTTTAGAGAATGGGCCATTACCAAAGCAAAGGGAAATGGTTTCCAAGGATAAAATGATTAAAATTATGGAGTTGATTGAATGGGATGGACTATTCCAATTCCCCCTAGAAATACTCATGATTGATGTCCAAGAGGCCTACAAACTCTTTCCTTGCATAAGGGAGAAGCCTCATAGAACAGAAGGACCAGTCTTTCAGACCACCACATTAGATCTGAGAAATGTAGACCCACGCTTTCTCAGATGCAGAAGAAGATATGACGGAAGGATACACACTATTATCACCACTAAGTGAATCACGTGTCCCTGAGACACCAGAAGAAACATAATCATATGAACCTCTCACATCAATGGAGGATTCACATCAACCAGTTATTCCCATGGAAGAAGTGCATTCTATCGATAATGAATCAACCAATGTTATAGGAATGCTTCCCAAGATGTTTATGGTATCATAGCCACAAGAAAAACCAACCACCTCTACCTCGGTTCAGTCGAATGAACTCAATGAATGGGAAGCATCTCGGGTACAAATAAAAATGGTTAAAAGACTTCCCGAGGAAGACAAAGAGAGCGAAGGTATCTTCCATAGAGAGTGGAAGATGAGAGTGATAGTTGGTATCGATGACCTTGTCATTTTTGAACTACCAAAAAGTTACAATGGGTATGCCATGGATCTGAGATCAGAACCCAATGGGAGGACAAGTATAAGTTTTGTTCCCCTAGATGAGCAAAGGGAGCCACAAACCCCTCTGGAATTGTTCCAATTCTTGTAAAGAATCCAAGAGAGACTTGATGTGAAAGTTTACATGCAAGAACAATTTGACCTATTAGCAGAGTTATTAAACTGTGATGGAGTCTTGTATTGGACTCCTTCCCATCAAAATTCCTTTTGAGACTTACTTCATCTCACGATGCCAAGAGAAACCACCGAGCTAGTAGCAATAGATTCAAATGACAAACCTTACCGAGTAGGAGAACTTGTCCTAAGAAGAGGAAGCATGAAAAATAAGAAAAGAAGACGAAAAAGAGCTTTTTTGGAAGATTGGAAAGGTCCTTACATGGTTAAGGAAGACATCATAAATGGTGCCTATCTCTTCTGCACAATGGAGGGAGAGGAATTTGGCAAAATAGTCAATGCCTTTCACCTCAAGAAATATTATTTCTAAAAGACCAAAAAATCATTAAACATAAAAATACAAAAAAATTATAAAATCAAAAATGTCAAAAACAAGTTTGTTTCTTGCATTTTTGCATCATTCAGTTCATCTTGCATTACAGTTTGTGACTTGCTCTTGTACTATTTTCCCTTTAGTAAGGAGTCTAATATTGTCTAGATATACGTTATCTTTTCAAGACCTAGAGATTCCCATTTTTCACAATCGTCATTATCCCCTTTCATTCCCAGTGATTCTAATCGAAACCTAGCTCTTAGCTTTACACTGATCCCAGTCTTAATGAGTTAAGATGTTAGGTCTAAAAAAAGTTAGTATTCAAACCTACAGTGTTCAAAGGAAGCTTGCAAGTAGACCTTCCCAATTCTTCCCTAGTAGTAGAGAAGTCCAACCAGATTACAAAAACTTTAGGTGGCGCTCAGCCCCTTATCTTTCTTGGCCAAAAACATCAGGAAGATCAAAACTCTAAAGGAAGCAATCTAAAATTTGAGTGAATAAAAAAAATGAGTGATCAAAATAAGAGTGTCAAAAAGTGAGAGTTGAGAGATCAAAGTACTGCATATCAAATTTCCAAAAGCATTCATTTCTTGAAAAGTCAAAAAAATCCAAAAAAAATGAGAAAAATCAAGTGAGGAAAAAAGCAAAAAAAAAAAGAGAGATACAAAAAAAAGAGTGAAAGAGAGAAGATTGTTGAATGTTCATACTCTTGGGTGGAGATCAATCTAAGCTCAAAGCCTCAAGGGTGACATTCTAATAGAGAAAGAAAGGTACCAAGCACACACACACACTAGTTGAGAAAAACCAAAGAGTCTAGTAGTCTCTAGGACCATCTTCTATCTAGGGACCCTTGTTCTTTCCCAGATATCCTTTACCCTGGGTCTACTTTGCTTGCCATCTATGATCTAAGTCTAGCGAACACCAATAAAATTTGTTGCTTGTCTAAGTTGAAAGCTTACCAATTTGTCTTATCTAGATAAGGATCGGTGTTTAGCCTTTAGCAAAGTCTAGAAACCAAAAACGCTCCATATTCATTGTCACTCCCCACTTGAGTTTCCCTAAATCCTATCTCACAGCCATGAATAGGTCTCTTATATCAGGACAACCCGTAATCCCCTAAATTGAAAATCGTATTTAAGAGCAGTCACATTGTTTGTTCCATAGTACATTCATGTCAAAAATCAGAAAAAGAGTATCAAAGCAATAAAATCAAATGTCATATCTCATGGAATTTAGTAGAAGTAATAGTCTCATTTACAACATTTCTTGTGTTCCTGCATTATCATATCGTAAACTGCATATCATATATATGTCGTAAAAAACTACAGAAATATGTCATCATTGTCATACTTGCATTTGCTAAAAGAGTTGAAAAGGTCAAACATAATCAAAAAGTTCCTCAAAGATTCCAAACATGCATAAGAGATGACTACAGATTTTGATAAGAGAAAACCATAAAAAGATAGACTTCCATAGATATATCCGAAGTTTGCATACACAAGGGCATCAAAGAGCTAAGACAAAATGCTCTCAAGAAAGTAGAGGCTCCCCATGCAAGGGGGCACAAATTTCAAAGGAAGGCAAGTCAGGGGCGGTTCCCTCCAATGAAACCCTTAGGACTTCAGCTCCTTCGTCTATGAGTACCACTAGTCGCTCCTTGAGACATATGAGAATGAGGTTCTCTACTGTGAGCATGCAACTGTGAAGGCCCTACCATGCTAGCATCACATTGTCTGAAATTAAGGCGGGCCATCTCTTGGAGTAGTTGGTTCTCACCCTTAAGCATGTCAACCTAGGTCTTCAACTCTGTAGTTACCTAACACCCATGGTAGACAGGAGCAAAAATGTTAGTGTGTCACCCTGTAGCTGGGGGCACACCAGGATCATCCAAAAGATGATCATGAGTCATTCTAGTGAAGGGAGAAGCTAATCCAACATTGACCTCACGAACGAAGTCCCTCCACTCTCTGACATTGTCTGAAATAGCAAATCAAAACAAGACCAAGTCAGATCCATATGAAAAGAGAAAGGACAAAAGTATGAAAAGCAAGTAAGCAGAAACTTACGTGGATCACCAAGTTGCCAATCAGGGTCAAATTGACGCATCACCTCACCTGAGTGAGGAGGTCAAGGAACATCAGGAGGACCCTCGGGGATATCAGGAACATCATCTAAATCATCAATATCATCGAAATCCTTGTCCTCGGGAGCGGCCTCATCTGACGAATCATTACTATTTGGAACATAGTCCTCGTCAATGGACTCTGAATCAACAGTCACAATTAGAGATCGGGAAGGAGCCCCTCTCTCCCCTCCATCCTCCTCTAGAGACCCTAGTAATGAAGTTTCCTGGAGTCAAAGGAGTCCAAATGACATTTCAAATATCACCCATCTCCTGAACGGTCCTGTAACAGGTGGACACTGGGGGCAAGTCCTTAGGAACATCCTTGCCAAACTGCTGCAAAACACGGTCAACTCGATGAGCCTCAACCAGACCATTGTAGTCTGTGATCTCTGAGACCTCATGATAGTGCTCTCTAATCTCACCATCAAGGGCCCAAGCCCCCTCCATGTCATGATAAGGATCAAAAATCATATCCTCATCAGTAAGAGGAGCAATAGTGGGTAAAGTAGCATCAAAATGACCAACATGCACCCACCTCACTGCTCTCGGTAACCCAGAAGAGGAATAAGCTTATGGTAAGGCTTCATGTGCTCAAATATCCATGCCATGATCAAGGAAGAGTGGCTAAAAGCTAAAGCCCCTCGCTGTGAAATCTGATAGAAGTCTCTGTAAACCATAGCCAGGATGTTCAGTCCCCAAGCAAAAACTGTGCCCTCCTCAATCTCACAAATGATGGGTGCCCAACACCATCTCAGATGAGCCAAGGCCTTATCTCCTGACAGCCTCGAAGCAATCAAACCAATCAGGAACCTCCTCAAGAGCGGAATGCGGAGTCGTGGCATAGAGGTAAGTTGAACTCCTGTTCGGTCTCCAAGGTGATTAACCCCCATAAATGCAGCCCAAGAAGCCTTTTCCTCATAGGACTCGCTAATAGGAAGAGACAAAGGTTGCCCCCTCACAAGTACTCAAAGAATGTGATATACATCATATAAAGTGATAGTCCACTCTCCATAAATCTATGGGAACCTGAATGTGTTCCTGTCTGCATCCCAGTAAGTCAAGATGTCGCAACATATGTGGGATACAGAATGAATCATAGGTACATGGAAAACTCTAGCACAACCTACCCTCTTTAGTATAGCACAATCCTCAGTACTCAATGAAGCAAACATCCCTGAGAGCCATCCCTGCTCTTGGCAGGCATTCCATCGGATACGCATGTCCTACAAAAATCAGAGGAGAACTTTAGATTAGATCTCAAAAACTTGTAAAATCCCTAAAAATCGTAAAACTGTAGAAAACCCTACACAAAAAATCACATAAACCTTCAAAAATTACAATAAACAGGTAGATTCAATGACCAATCATGTCAAATCAAAGCGAAACGAGTGTTAAACAACATCAAATGTAGTCAGAAATCAGTCCAACAGGGTTGCCCCAGGTGACCCTACTGCTTTTCAGGATCTCTCCCGAGCGACCTTGCCTGACAAAAGGGGCGACCCTAGGAGCAAATCCCTCAAGCAAAAATCACTCTAAAAACCTCATTTTTTGACCAATTTCAGAAAACGAAAGACCAATCTTGCTCTAAACGACAAGACAAACACAATGCAATAGAGAAAATCGCCAAAAATAGACAATTTTAAGAGATTTTTCAAAATTCAAACTAGGGTTTAGAGAAGGGTTTTTCACTTATTACATACCTGATTCTCTGCGGCTGAAGAAGAGGTGGCCATCTCTGTAATCTCCTCAACAATACCTCTCTATCGACTGCTCACACGAATGATTCCGTCGCTATTTTGCTCCGATCTCACAATTTGGCTTACTTTGTTTGCCCTTAGCTTAGTTCATTTATGCATTTTAGACTAGTTCTTTTCTTTTATGCATCTATTTTGTGCATTATTTTGCGTGCTCTCATCCCTACATGTCTAAACTGACAAAGGCAAGCAACTAGTCGAACTCAAGCGATCTATGGTAAGATTCATCATTTTAGTTTTCATTATTTACTTTGATATATTTAAATGTCATATTAACACTAGCTATTGCAAGTACAAATTGCGGGAAAATCGACAACAAGTAAGGCCTAGTTCGGGAACGGTACCTACCTTTCATGTAAACTACCATCCCCGAGGGGGCAAATATGTAAGCACAAAAATCACGCACTGCCTCCACGAGGACCCCTATGATGATTCAAATCCTTGTCACGTACATGTAAGCATGAAATAATGTCCTTTAAGCAGCAGGTCTCTTGATGGCGTGTCCTCTTTTCTTGTCTTGTGTTGTTTCCTCCTTGTCGATTTCCCTCTCTCCTTGTTTGCGACGCTTTTTGACACTTGTTGACTTGCATTTTTTGGCTTTCAACCTTGATCCTAAGCCTTGTGAGAGTCTTGTAGGTGAGTTTTCACCTCTCCCCTTTGTTTTTCCTCTAGTGCACCTCCTAGAATCCTTCTAGAGGTCTCCTTATCCATCTCCTGCTTTTGATTTTCAGTTTTATCGAACCAATCCAAATCTCCCTCGGGAGATCCTGTTGATGCAAGTGGAGATTTGGATTCTTCCACATGATTGACCTGTTTCTTGATGCAAAACCTTTCCTTTTCCTCCCTTCTACCATCTCCCAGCGTGTTTTTCTGCATCTGACCCTATCCATCCCAAATCTCCCCCGGGCAACCCTACTGGCAAAAGGGGCAACCCTGC
Organism: Cunninghamia lanceolata; assembly: GCA_027924645.1. Classification (NCBI taxonomy): domain Eukaryota; kingdom Viridiplantae; phylum Streptophyta; class Pinopsida; order Cupressales; family Cupressaceae; genus Cunninghamia; species Cunninghamia lanceolata. Next base: position 10,215,510 of record BSBN01000478.1, read on the forward strand.
CATTTTTGAAGCCACGAAAAAACTCAAGTTTCTCTCATTTTTGCTCTGTTTCTGCCCATTTTTCTTTCTGTTTGCATGATTTTTGATCCCTGATATAGAGTTAACTATTTCATACACCCACACATGCATAATTAACTCTATTTGATCTCAATTTAACTCTTCAATCAATTTCATGCATTCCCTCACCTCCATTTTCTCTCCAGTGATAAGCTATCTTTGTTTCATCACTCTAATCAACTAAGTTCACTAGGTAATCAACCTTGTGAACTCCTCAATCTATTCTTGTTAACTCATCAATCAAATGATTTAACTCTCCAATCAATTCCTTCTTCTAAACCTATAAATACCCCCTCCCTTAAGCACAAAGGGAGGCAAATTCATTATGCACACAACTCTTGCCAAGTTTTGCTCTCCAACTTAGCATTCAAATGCTCTTACAAGACAAAGGTCACTACAAAAAAAGAGGCAATTAGCGCCTAAAATAGCACCAGAATTTAGCACATTTGAGTCCATGAATTGGACACTTCTATCGACGCAAAAATTGGCGCCCAATAGAATCCCACTATTGCGCTGGGTTTAGCGTCGATTATAATGCTGGGTTTTGCACCGGATTTAGCGCCAGGTTTAGCGCCGGGTTTTAGTGCCAAATTTAGCACCGAATTTTATTGCTTCTAATTTGGCTTCCGATTTTGCTTCTAGTTTTGCTTTTTGTGTTGCTTCCAAGTTTGCTTCCAGTTTTGCTTTTGGTTTTACTTCTAGTTTTGCTTCCAATTTTGCTTTCACTATTGCTTCCATTTTTGCTTCCAGGTTGGCTTCCGCTTTTACTTCTGGTTTTGCTTCCGGTTTCACTTCTAGGTTTGCTTCTAGGTTTGTTTCCAATTTTGCTTCTGGTTTTGCTTCCAGTTTTGCTTCCAATTTTGCTTCCAATTTTGCTTCCGGTTTTGCTTCCAATTTTGCTTCCAATTTTGCTTCTAATTTTACTTCCAGTTTTGCTTCCAAGTTTGCTTCCAGTTTTGCTTCTAGGTTTGCTTCCACTTTTGCTTCCAATTTTGCTTCTGGTTTTGCTTCCAATTTCGCTTCCAATTTTGCTTCTAGTTTTGCTTTCGGGTTTACTTCCAGTTTGGCTTCCAATTTTGAGTCCGATTTTGCTTCCAGTTTTGCTTCCACTATTGCTTCCAATTTTGCTTCTAGTTTTGCTTCCAATTTTGCTTCCGATATAATGCCACTTGTTGCTTCCATTTTTGTGTCTTTTGTTGCTTCTAAAAATGCTTATTATTTTGCTTACATTTATTAATTTAATATTTTTTTATTTCAATTTAATTAGTTAAATATAGCATGCCTCTTAAATAACTCATATGATTATAAAGTAAGTAATTTAATTATTTAACTCATATGATTAAATAACAAGATAATTATTATAACATGATCATCATCTTTAATTAAAACAAGTGAGTCAAATATCTATAATTTAATTGAATTTGACAACATCCATCCTGAGCAGTAAATTAAAATCATCATACGTAATAAATATCCATCCAAAAATCATCGACCACTTTCAATATATATAAATTGACAAGTCAATATGGATAAGATCATCATCATATATAACTAAAATAAGTGAAAGTCAAATATGCCAGTAGATCAATAACATGTCTAAATATACATGTACAAATGATATAAGTAAAAATGATAAATTACGTAACTCAAAATGATACAAGTCAAGATGATACATGTCCAAATGAAATAAGTCAAAATTGTTAGAAATAAAAGCAACACTACTTCAATGGAAATCTGATTTGAGATAAATTTCAGCAAACTTTAACCGTGTGTTGTTAATGGAGATTGTAGCAAAACATAAACCCACAATACAAAAATATACCAAAAGCATAATGAAGCACATAACACAAGTGTTTAACGTGGAGAAAACCCTTGCGGGTAAAAAACTCCACCAAGAAAAGAGGCCAAGTTATATTATCTTCACAAAAGGAGATTACAAATACATTCACTTCCTCTGTCCTCCAACCTTCACTCCGGCATAACCTGGGTACCTGTAAACTGTTATATATTTCTCATCTACTATGCTATGGTTTTTTATAGAATTTACACAACATCAAGACATTAAATGACTTCTTACAAGTCCATAACACTTGTCAAGAGTCAACAACACAACCTTGGGCGTCCATGGCCAAGAATAGGCTCTTACGGGGTCATAAAAGCTGTCATACATGCATCCTACACTTGGGAAAAAGTGCCCATGCAAGCTTGAACGCCTTAGGGCTAAAAATAGCCACTTACAGCATCTTATGACGCGTCATATGCTATTATTAGTGTCATAGATTCTTATGACAACTTACAGTTGTCATAGAATCTCTTACACCTTCTTACAGTATCTATGACGTGCGTCATAACACTAAAAATAGATTATTCCTCCACATGTGCACCCCACTTTGACCAATTACCATTTACCATAGTAAATGACATTTTGTAACTACTGCCGGTAACTCCGGGACTTACCGTGCAGTAACTTCGTAATTACCGTGGACAGTAAATAATTTTTACCACTGCCGGTGAAACTTGTACATCCCTTATGGGTAATTACAAATAATAAATACAATAATGGGATTTACAAGGTTAATGGCACCTTATCCCAACATTCTCCCACTTAAGATTATACATTGTAAATCAACCCATAGGAAATCAAATGAAAAATAATCAGGCACTAGAAACAAGGCCCATGGCCTCTTTGCACCACATGAACTTCTCTGTGCTCACAGGATTGGTCAATGAATCTACAACATTCTCCTGAGTGTCTATCTTCTTCAACTCAATCTCTCCATTTGCAACCACCTCTTGAATAAAGTGATACTGAACATCAACATGCTTAGTTCGAGCATGATACATGGGATTCTTAGCCAAACAGATAGCACTCTGGCTATCATAACCAATCTAAATATTCCTGCAATCAAAACCAATACCTGTACACAGTCTCCTCAACCAAACTGCCTCCTTAGAGACATGAGTTACAGCCATATACTCTGCTTCTGTGGTGGACAAAGCAACTGTGGGCTGCCTCTTACTCATCCAACTCACTGCACCTCACCTTCGACTATCCAAGTCACCTACCCAATCTGCATCAACAAAACCCTGTATGTCCAAAGATTTATCAGCACTATTAGTACCAAAATAAACTAAACAATGATCAAGAGTACCTGCAATATATTTAAACACCCTTTTCGCATAGTTCCAATGCTGTCTACCAGGGTTACACATAAATCTGCTCAAAACTCCCACTGCTTGGGCAATATCGGGTCTAATGCAAACCATTGCATACATCAAACTCCCTACAGCACTAGCATATGGCACATTAGACATATCCTCAAGATCATCCTTAGTCTTTAGACACATATCTAATGAAAGCTTAGTACCAATGGGTAAAGGAACTCTAACTGGGTTACAGTCCTGCAAACTAAACCTCTGCACAATAGTATTCACATACTTACTTTGTGACAACCAAAGCTTTCTGTTAACTATGTCCCTCCTAATCTCCATTTCCAAAATATACCTTGTAGCACCAAGATCCTTCATCTCAAATGCACCTGAAAGTTGGGCTTTAAGCTCACTGACCATACCCTTAGTATTGCTGAAAAACAACATGTCATCGACATACAAAGCAATAACCAGTATAGAATCATCAACACAATGAATGTAAACACAATGATCCTCCTCGCTTCTAACAAAACCCAATTTCAAAACAAATGAATCGAACTTTTGATACCACATTCTGGGGGACTGTTTCAGACCATAAAGAGACCTCTTTAACCTGCAAACCCAATGTTTTTTTCCTTTTACCTCAAAACTTGTAGGTTGTTGCATATAAATTTCTTCTTCAAGACCTCCATCGAAGAACACAGCCTTAACATCCATTTGCTCAATCTCCCAATCATAAGCTACAACAATGGATAAGAGAAATCTAATAGAAGTCAATTTAGCAACAGGAGAGAATATCTCACCAAAATTAACTCCCTCTCTTTGGGAGTAGCCCTTGGCTACCAGTCTAGCCTTGTACTTCTCCAATGACCCATCTGCTCCAAACTTCTTCTTGAAGACCCACTTACATCCAATGGCCTTTCTTCCTTTGGGCAAACGAACAAGATCCTAGGTGTTATTAGAGTCTAAAGCCATCATCTCCTCCTGCATGGCTAGCTGCCAAGACTCACTATCATCTGCAGAAATAGCTTCCCTGTAGGATCTAGGTTCATCGTTAGTACTCAATAAAGCATATACACAACAGAAATCTGGTGGGCTATACCTGTCAACTGGATTCTATTGTCTTGTGGATCTCCTCAAGGGTGGAGTAAGAGACTTTACTTGTTCTTCTGCATGATCATCTACACCAACTTCTTCTGTCACAATAGATTCATCTTCATCAGAACTACTTGAATTTTCTTCTTCTTCACCCCCCAATCCATCATTCTATTCTTCCTGAGGTGCATCTTTCTGCTTTAAATCAAAGTGCACCTTCTTTACCTTTTCTTCTTTTTCTTTTGGCTGCTTAAGTTCAGAAATAGCTCTAAGTTCCCTGAAAATAACATCTCTAGAAAATATAATCTTGCAGGTTAGTGGATTCCAAAGCTTATAACCTTTGACATTATCACCATATCCAATGAATGTACACTTTTCAGCCTTTGAATCCAACTTAGATCGCTTTTCCTTAGGCACATGAACAAAAGCCTCACAACCAAAAACCCTTAAATGTGAAACAGAAGGTTTATTACCTGTCCACACTTCATAAGGTGTCGAATCAAGAGCCTTACAAGGAGATCTTTTTATCAAGTAGCAAGCAGTACATACAGCCTCTGCCCAAAAGCATTTATCCAACTGTGCATCACTAAGCATGCTTCTGGCTCTTTCCATAATTGTTTGGTTCATCCTTTCTGCAACACCATTCTGTTGTGGTGTATACGGAGTTTTCTTGTGTCTAATTATACCTGCATGCTTGCTAAACTCATCAAATTCCTTAGAGCAATATTCCCCTCCATTGTCAGATCTTAATATTTTTATCTTTAAACCTGATTGGTTCTCTATTAAGACTTTGAATTCCTTAAACTTAGTGAAAACTTCAGATTTGTGCTTCATAAAATAAATCCATGTAAATCTGGATACATCATCAATGAAGGTTACAAAATAACGAGATTTTCTCATAGATTCATTATCCACAGGTCCAAACACATCCGTATGAATAATTTCTAACTTCTCTTTTGCTCTATTGCTTCTTGAAGGAAATGATTTTCTGTTTTGTTTATCAAACACACAATGCTCATAGAAATCAAAGTGCTCATCAGAATAAGAGAAATCGTCCAACAAATTTTTATTTTTAATAGTTTTCAGTACATTATTGCTTGTGTGGCCCAATCTATGGTGCCACAACATACATTTTCAGTAGTGGCCTCAGATACATAGGAGGCATTATAAACTATAGTGGCTTCAAGCTTAAACAATTTCCTGAATCTCTTCCCTTTCGCTACCACCAAGTTCCCTCTCACCAATCTACATCCATGCTTGTCAAATGTCACATGCATTCCCAAATCATTCAACTTCAAAAATGAAATCAGATTTCTAGCTAATCCAGGAACATGCAAAACACCTGGGAGGGTTTTAATCCTCCCATCATTGAAACACAACAATACCTTTCCTTTCCTGACAATCGGATATGTAGAGTTGTCACCAAGGTAGATATTACCTCCATCATATTCTTCATATGTGGAGTACCATTCCTTATGCGGGGTCATATGAAACGAGCATCCTGAGTCAACCAACCAGTGATCATTAGAAACAAGATTACATGTAGAAAGTAAGACTTCTTCACCTGCATTCGAGGACTTATCTGAAGCACTCTCCCATTGTTTCTTGGGATTTCTGCACTCCTTCTTCACATGTCCCCTTTTACCATAGTTCCAACACTTTATTCTTTTTACCAGGAGTCTTAGACCAGCCCTTGGACTTGTCCTTAGCCCCTTTTTTATCTCCTTTAGGTCCCCTTTCCTTAGACCTTCCCCTGACACTGAGAGCATCCCCTGAACTATCTGAACTCTTCTTCCTCAATTCCTGTGACAGTAGCACTGAAACAAGAGCATCCAACTTCGGATCCCCAAGGTTAGCAGTGATAGCAAGGATAACATTCTCCCAAGACTCAGGTAAAAAACATAGAAGTAAGATACATTTATCTTCCTCACTAACCTCAACATCTACTGAATCAAGCTGACTCACTAACAAATTAAAAGAATTTAAGTGCTCTGCAACTAATTCACCTTCTCACATTTTCATGGAAAACAATTTTCTTTTTAAATAAAATTTATTTACCATACTCTTGGCTTGATAGATCTCACCCAACCATTTCCACAACTTGTATGCAATCTCTTCCTTTGTGACATTCAATAGGACAGAGTCTGAAAGACACAAGTGGATGGTTCCTCGTGCCTTCTTATCCAGTCTATCCCACTCATCTTGAGAGGCATCATCAAGTTTCTTCTCTTTTTGGATAGCCAACCATTGGTTTCTTTCTTCCAACAAATCTTCCATTTTCAGCTTCCACAACTCATACCCCATTCCATTGAACTTCTCAATGTCCAATTGAGAGGTTGATGCAACGGTGGATGCAGCCATAAAAACAACATAAGATCTGTAAAACAAACACAACCAAATCTCCCACTACAGCTACAACTTCCACACTACCACCCAAGAGTCAAAGTTGGCTAGGATCTGATACCAAATGTTAGAAATGAAAGCAACACTACTTCAATGGAAATCTGATTTGAGATAAATTTCGGCAAACTTTAACTATGTGTTATTAATGGAGATTGTAACAAAACATAAACCCACAATACAAAAATATACCAGAAGCAAAATGAAGCACATAACACAAGTGTTTAACATGGAGAGGTAAAAAACTCCACCAAGAAAAAAGGCCAAGCTGTATTATCTTCACAAAAGGAGATTACAAATATATTCACTTCCTCTGTCCTCCAACCTTCACTCCGGTATAACCTGGGTACCTGTAAACTATTATATATTTCTCATCTACTATGCTATGGTTTTTTATAGAATTTACACAACATCAAGACATTAAATGACTTCTTACAAGCCCATAACACTTGTCAAGAGTCAACAACACAACCTTGGGCGTCCATGGCCAAGAATAGGCTCTTACGGGGTCATAAATGCTATCATACATGCATCCTACACTTGGGAAAAAGTGCCCATGCAAGTTTGAACACCTTGGGGCTAAAAATAGCCACTTACAACATCTTATGACGCGTCATATGCTATTATTAATGTCATAGATTCTTATGACAACTTACAGTTGTCATAGAATCTCTTACACCTTCTTATAGTATCTATGACGCGTGTCATAACACTAAAAATATATTATTCCTCCACATGTGCACCCCACTTTGACCAATTACTACTTACCATAGTAAATGACATCCTGTAACTACCGTCGGTAACTCCAGGACTTATCGTGCAGTAACTCCGTAATTACCATGGACAGTAAATAATTTTTACCACTGTCGGTGAAACTTGTACATCCCTTATGGGTAATTACAAATAATAAATGGAACAATACAATAATGGGATTTACAAGGTTAATGGCACCTTATCCCAACAAAAATGATACATAAATTTATGATACAACTCATTAATATGGCACTGCAGGCTGTGAAAATGATACATATGATAGCTAGCGACTATGAAAAGAGGAATCAAAATGATATATCAACAATGATCCATGATGCAGTCTATATGATCTTGAATGTCACTGGCTACAATGAGCAACTGCCTCATCATCATCATCACCATCGTGATCATCATCATCATCACCATCATGATCATCATCATCATCACCATCGTGATCATCATCATCACCATCATCGTCGTCATCATCATCGTCATCAGCGTCAGTGTCTTCTATATCTGCGTCATCATCATCCTCTGCCATGTGATCTGTACCAGAACCAACATAATCTGGATCTCTATCATGAGGATCATCTTGATCTTCTGGAAGACCCGTGTTCTGCAAAAAACATTTAAAATGAAAAGTTATTATTTATTTCATGCAATAATTTATTTTTCTGTTATACATCTAATATTATTGTTATCACTGGGAATTGCACCCGTATGCAAGGCTAGTTAAAGCACTGCAATTCTGTGTAACATGGGACTAATCTCAGGTTGTGGGTGCCCTGTGACGAGATTAGACCTCCAGATTATGGGTTGGTTCCCTTCAAATGTTCTATTGAGATGTATGTTTTTTACTTTTTGGGAAAAGGGAAGAAATAAACTAATTGAATACTAAAGGTAAAATGGTGATGCACCTGATATGGATAAAAATAATGCAATCTGATTCACAATGTTTACTTAGAAATCTGACTTCTACACAATCCAGACTTGGCATAAATACCACAAAAATGATTCTAAGGAAGGTTTGAAAACAGGTTTTTATGAAGGAAATGGTTTTTTTAGAACATAAAAAGACTATTTTTGGTTAACACAACCTAAGACCTGTGATGAATATTTGCTTTAATGTTGTAAACAAGGAGGTGAGACAATAATTTTAAAGGTTTAATAATAAAACTCAGCAAAATTTCATCAAAATCACTTCAACATTCAGCACTAAAAGGAAAGGTTATTCAATTGATTTGAAATAAACAAAGGAAAGCTTTGCAAAAAGACAAAAGATAACCTGTAAAAAGGTGATGAAATTACTTGTGCGGATATATATAGAGGATGGATTTAGTTGTGAAGTGTGTGATGATGTCAAGAATATATGCGAAGAAGAGCAGAACAGAGCAGAAGTACCAAGACAGATCCGGTATGTGAAAGGATAGCAGAATAAAGAACTGAGAAAAGATGAAGTGCAGCAGATCAGTGTACTGAGCCTAACCGGAACTGAACTCCAGCATATGCAGATGCTTCCAATCAGTTCAAGACTGTGATTCTTATCACTTTGTAGACAGTGAGTCTTCTTGTAGGCAGTGGGCCTCTTGTGAGCAGTGTGCTCGGGCAGTGAGCCCTAATTGGCAAGTGCCATTTTGTAATTTCCTATTCTTCTAACAGAGAATAATTTTGGGTTAATCACCCCGTGGTTTTCTCCCTTAACAGGGTTTCCACGTCAAAAATACTGTGTCATGTGTTTCTTATTTCATGGTAATGTTTTTATGTTTGATTCAATGCTGCATTAATTAATAAGAAAGTTCAAAAAGGAAATAATTAGGATAACTGATTCACCCCCCCTCTCAGTTATCAACAATTGGTATCAGAGCCAAGTTCCTCCTAATAGAGCCTAACAGCTTGAGGAAGATCTGGGAGTTCAAATGGATGCATATGGTTTAAGGGAGCAACTCAAGACTGCCCTTGAGGATCTTGAACAGTCAAATTCTGAAGTCAATGAATTAAAGGAAAGACTCAAACAGGCTGATGAATTCATGAGAGAATTAAAAGACAAATTAAGTCTCTCTATGAAAAAGAGAAAGGAGCTGCTCCAACAGTTGGCAAGACAAAGTGAAGAAAGCAATACAAATGAAGAATTGACTGAGCAAACCAAGTTATGTGAAAAGTTATCAAAAGAAGTCATTATGTTAAGACATGAAATGGAATCAGGAACTATAAAGTTTACTCAAGAGATTGAAGAAAAAAGAAAGGCTGAAGACAATCTAAAACAATCTCTTAAAGAAAAATCAGAAGAATGCCACCAGATGGACAGGATTATCAGACATCTTGAATCTGATCTTGAAGATGCCAAAGATAATGAAGAAAAACTTGAGGATCAAATTGCCTCTCTCAAAAGAGACCTTCAAACAGCAAATGAATCTAAAGAGAAATTCAAGATAAGTTCTGCTCAACTTGAAGTTCTTCTTGGAAGTCAAAAAGGGACATATGACAAGTATGGTTTGGGATATGAGAAAGGAGAAAGCTCCGGATCCGGTCAAAAGAATTTTGCATCAGAAAATCCAAGAAACAGGCCTAGAAGACCTCCGGTAAGACAGCCCAATGCTCAAAGATATTCATCTTTCAATGGATACTGCCACAGCTGCAACCACTTTGGTCACAAAGCTAATCAGTGCAGAAAGAGAATGAATCAGATTAATTCATCCTTCTCCGGACAGTGCTTCAACTGCAAAAGGTATGGACACAAATCCCATGAATGCAGAAATATGCAAGTAAACAAATCATTCAAAGGTAGATGCTTTACATGCAAGAGAATAGGTCATATGGCTAATCAATGCAGATCAAGAGGATATCAGTCAATTATGCAAAGAAATGTTATTTGCCAAATCTGTAATAGGTCCGGTCATAATGCTAAAGTCTGCAGAAGCAAGAATCAGGACAAAAGAGGTTCGGTGTATAATCAGAATCAAGACAAGGGTAAACAAAAGATGAATGCGGATGAAGTTAGGAATCAGATGAGCAAGATTTGGGTGAAGAAAAGTTCAGAGAATGTAGAGGTTGGATCCGCACCAGACTCTGGTGCTGATAATTCTTCCGGAAATTAAAAAGTTAGCTCTGGCTTAGGGGGAGACTCAAAGAAAATCCTGTTCCCCCAGCCAATCAAGTGGTGCCTAATGTGGCACAAGATGCGGAGTAAAAAGTTTAAAGATATAAGTCTTGAGACGATCCAAATAAGATTTCAGAGGTCCGCATGGAGTTATGAAGAAGCTGTGATCGATCAAGTAAGACCTGTTCCGGGAGATGCTTCGGTATGACAGAGGATTACAAAAAGGTCCGGAGAGATCCGGAAGTGCACTATCTTATTCTGCGGATTAGACAGAGTGTTTGGGATGTTCTTGTAATGTGTCACCTCGATTTATTCATGATTGAAAGATCCGGATGATGTTCACAGATCAAGACTGATCCGGGATACTCCAAGCTATCCGGACAAGGCAAACTAGAATAATATAGGTGAAGCATTTATTGCAAACAGATATTAGGGTTTGCGGAGCAATATAAGGGATTTCTCAAAAATCATTTGCTCATTCTGCACTCAAGAAGAAGCGAAAAGAGGAGCTCTGCAACAAAATTCATCAAGCACACCAAAGATCTCCTGCCAAAGTCATTGCATAAAGAAATCAATCCCACCACTCCGTGCAAACCGAAGGCGCATAAGGTACTCTCCGTTTTTCATTATCTCACTGCAAATCTTTGAAGAATGGCTACTCCAAATATAGTTAAGATCTCTGATAGACCTCGCCCCACATTCAAGAAACATCCTTACAAATCATTGGAGGTAGATCCACTAGGAGCCTTCTCTAGTGTTCCTCATGGTGTATTGCATACGGAAGATATTAGGGTTTACATCCATGCGAATCTTGAAGACTTTGGAGAATCAAAGCTGATGGATATCTATCACAAACAATTGATAGATGACTCCTTTGAGATCAAACCTCAGTACAAAGCCATCCGGGACAAACACTTTGCACAGTGCATTCATTTCCCCTGTTTTGAAGAAGATGAATGGGTCCGGTATGTACTAAGTAGAGTACATGACAACTTCCTATGGTTGAACCAGCCCTTCAAGATCACCAAAGATGCAATTAGGGCTGTAACCGGTCTGCACTCATCCGGTGGTTTACCTGTTCTCAAGTCTGTCAAAAATCAGACAGTTAGTGATGCAACTGGATCCAAGTTTGACAAGAGAGCTATGACAGTTGATGACATCACTGAACCGGATGTCAAATTTGCAGCTATGATAATTGGTTACAAAATCTATCATTCCAATAGGGAAAATTCAGTACCGGGAACTGCAATCTACACAGCTTATCAAATGTTAAAGGAGAATGCAGACTATGACTTGTGTGAGCTTCTTGTGAACCAACTCTTTGAAAATCTGCAGAAGATCAAGAAGGACAAGAAAAACTCCTTCAAGTATGGCAATCTGATCCTTTGTCTCTTCTTCTACTACATGAATGAGCTTCCCGGATCCAGTGGATGGATATGGCAGAATGACAGACCGGTTGCCATCCAAATCAGAGACTATTTGCATGGACTTGGGGATGCTAAAGCAAGAAATACAGCTCTATGGGGATACTTCAAGAACTTCCAAAGCATGATGCATGCAAGAGAAAGAATACCCCAATCCCTTGTAGAAAAGTACAAAGAAACAGTATGCTTCATGGTTGAAACAGATCAGTGTCTAATGGAGGCAGTGGAGCCAAGGACTGTTTGGATCATGCCCATGGGGTATGAAGTGGATGAACAGATAGTAGAGCTGCATGTTCAACACATGCTAAGCCAGCCCAAAGATCCTAAGGCAGAAAGGTTTGGAACCTTTGAGGAACTGAGTGTAAAGATACATGTAGAACTCAGGGAACCGAAGATAAAGAGGAAGGTAAGAAAAGAAGTTGAGCATATTGCTCAAGGCCTAGGCATCTCAAAAGAGGCACTAGATGCCAGCCGGGAAAAGAGGAGAAAGGCTGAGGAAGAAGAGAAAAGTAAAGAAAGTGTTCCGGTTGAAACTCCCACCCGGACCAGATCATCAAAAAGATCTGCACCTCCCACAACCAAAAGTTCAAAACTGGAAGTCCAGGCATCCGGTAAAAGATCCAAGACAAAAGCCACAAGGGCTTATGAAAGCCAAAAGGATGAAGAGGAAACAGAGTCAGATGAGGGAGTAAAAGAAATAAAGAAGCAGAAGAAGAAAGGATCCGGTAAACCCTCCACAGGCCAAGACAAGGATGAAATGGCAGAGGTATCTGTTGAAAAGCCCACTCTGTCTCTAGAGAGTATAATCAAGTCGGTCACGGTGGATGGAAACCTTCAACCAATGACTGAATTTTATGATGACTACAGTGAGGCTGACCAAAAGATTCTACAGGAAGCCACAGTCAAATATCTGAACATATACAATAAGGCTTTCATTGAGATCATATCTCTTATTCCTAAAAGCCTAGAAAAGGAATTAGAAATAAGAAAGAATAATGCTCATGCAAAAGATCTTGAGATCCGGGAGCAGATAGCTATTTAGCTATATCCTCAAATTGATCCCAAGACAATGAACATAATCTTTAAAGACTGCAAAGATGAGTTCAGAAGTAAAGCCAGGATGAATCAACTCATGCTTGGTGAGACTGACAAAGTGGCCCAAGAGACAGAAGAGATCCTCCGGAAGGCCTTCAAAAGGTTCAATCTTCCTGTTGTAGAGGACTTAGGTGCAGAAACAGCTGCGGATTTGGAATCATCTGTTCCGGAAGAAGTGGGCCCTGAACAGACAAACATCTCTCCTCCGGTTTCCCCTACAGTCTCCGGATCCAAAGAAGAAGAGAAATTACAGGAGAAGGAAGCAGGGGTGAAAGATAAAGAGGTTGACAGTTCCAAGACTGCAGAAGAAAAGAAACATCTGTCTCCGGCAAGAGACACTGCACAAACTGTTCAACAATTTTTGAGCAAAGCCACTATAGAAATTGATGAACCGGACCTGCTGAAAGGACCATTAGATTTTGACTCTTTGTCACCGGTGCAAACAATGAAAATAGCCTCATTTGCAAATGAGAAAGTCAAAGAGAAGCTGCTGAAATCTCACATGGAAGACTGTGAGCTTATGGAGGTAGCATCTGGAGTGCTAGAAAAGATCATGCCATCCTTTCAAAAGGATCCCACAGCCTCCTCTTCCGGTAATCTCAAAACCTTAGTCAGCAGTGTTAATACACACTTTGAATCTCTAGAAAAATCTGCTGAAGAAAAGGTCCGGAAGGAATTTTTGGATAAAAGATTTTCTGAAGTATTAGAATTAATCTCTAAAGATAGGAAGATTGTGAGTATTGGAATAAAGAGCTTAGAGAATGCTCTTAAGGATGGCGGTGACATTTACAAATTTTGTATATCCTGGTCAAAGGCAACAGCAGCAATTGATAAGAAAATAAAAGAAGAACAGGACAAGCTACAAAGCTTGTCTCAAAGTTTTGATCCTCTCTCTTCCTCCATAATAAATCAAGAATGTCAGACTATTGCAGTCTTGAATGAAATAAAGAATCTTGAGAAGGAAAGGAAGAACATCACTAACCGGATGGGAGAACTTAGAAGGATTATAATCCCTAAGTTGGAAACTATGCATGAGGCCATCAGTGATGCTCAGACCACCGCCCAAACAAATGATCCGACAGATCTCAAGCGGGCAGAAGCTTTTGCATTTTTGTTGAGTGGTCACATTTCAATTTTGGATAGAATGAAGCAAAGTTGGGCTACAGAAATGATCCAATTGCAGACATTCTTCAGTATATGTGAGTATATAAATATGCGGCTATGTATAGAAAATTTTTGAAAATTTTGATGTGCGGACCCTACCCTTTGCCATTGATGTCAAAGGGGGAGTGAGGAGCAGTGAAAAATGAGGAATCCAATTAAGGGGGAGTTCCGGAAATTGTATATAAAGATAGAGCATCAGCAAAGGGGGAGCATAGTGTAAACACTTAGTCATTTTTCACTAAGTGTTGCCATCAATGCCAAAGGGGGAGATTGTTGGCAAGAGACACTATATGGATTCATGGTTGTTGTCATTGATGGCAACAAAGGTCATCCCACATATCCGCAAGTCATGATGTGTCTCTACCGGAAGTCAGAATAAAGATTATTGTGGTCCGGTGAACAAGAACAGAGCATGTGGCAAGGTCCGACAGATTGGTCCGGATCTCTCAGAGGAAGTGTCTTGGTGCAGTGCGGATTTGGGGAAGTCAAGAGGACTACCTTGAGTGGTATATTCCAAGGATTTAGCCTCCGGTGATGGACAAGGAAAAAGATATGAATAGTTGAGTACCGGATTCCTGAGAGACAGTAAAAACAGAGGATGAACTGACTGACAGAGTATCAGACTACTTTCCGGATGTGTTACTGTTGATGATAAAGGTTGTGAAGGCAGGAATCATGTTTGGCCGACATGATTAATGATATCTACAAGTATATGCTTGATCCGCATTGCTTGGTGAGCAAGGATTCAGCCGACAGAACAGAGTTTGTAAGAAACTAGACTGTTCCGGATGCCGACTAGAAAGGTGATGAAATTACTTGTGCGGATATATATAGAGGATGGATTTAGTTGTGAAGTGTGTGATGATGTCAAGAATATATGCGAAGAAGAGCAGAACAGAGCAGAAGTACCAAGACAGATCCGGTATGTGAAAGGATAGCAGAATAAAGAACTGAGAAAAGATGAAGTGCAACAGATCAGTGTACTGAGCCTAACCGGAACTGAACTCCAGCATATGCAGATGCTTCCAATCAGTTCAAGACTGTGATTCTTATCACTTTGTAGACAGTGTGTCTTCTTGTAGGCAGTGGGCCTCTTGTGAGCAGTGTGCTCGGGCAGTGAGCCCTAATTGGCAAGTGCCATTTTGTAATTTCCTATTCTTCTAACAGAGAATAATTTTGGGTTAATCACCCCGTGGTTTTCTCCCTTAACAGGGTTTCCACGTCAAAAATACTGTGTCATGTGTTTCTTATTTCATGGTAATGTTTTTGTGTTTGATTCAATGCTGCATTAATTAATAAGAAAGTTCAAAAAGGAAATAATTAGGATAACTGATTCACCCCCCCCCTCTCAGTTATCAACAGAGACCACATTTCTTTGAGGCATTCTGCGAAACAGTTCACATGCCTTGTCTATGTTTCCACATTTTGCATACATGTCTAACAGGGCAGTTGCAACTACAACATCTGACAAAATTCCTCTATCCTTTATGTATTGATGGATGTCCATACCCTATTCCAAAGCTCCCATTTTAACACAGGCAGGGAGGATGTTGGCAAATGTTGTGGAATTTGGCTTTACACCAGCTAATTGCATTTGCTTTAAAATTTCTAAAGCCTTTTCAACAAATCCATTTTGTGCATATCCTGCAGTCATTGCAGTCCATGAGACAACATTTCTTTGAGGCATTCTGTCAAATAGTTCACGTGCCTTGTCTATGCTTCCACATTTTGCATACATGTCTAACAAGGTAGTTGCAACTACAACATCTGACAAAATTCCTCTATCCTTTATGTATTGATGGATGTACATACCCTATTCCAAAGCTCCCATTTTGACATAGGCATGGAGGATGGTGGCAAAGGTTGTGGAATTTGGCTTTACACCAGCCAATTGCATTTTCTTTAAAATTTCTGAAGCCTTTTCAACAAATCCATTTTGTGCATATCCTGTAGTCATTGTAGTCCATGAGACCACATTTCTGTCAAACAGTTCACGTGCCTTGTCTATGCTTCCACATTTTGCATACATGTCTAACAGGGCAGTTGCAACTACAACATCTGACAAAATTCCTCTATCCTTTATGTATTGATGGATGTCCATACCCTATTCCAAAGCTCCCATTTTGACACAGGCAGGGAGGATGTTGGCAAAGGTTGTGGAATTTGACTTTACACCAGCCAATTGCATTTGCTTTAAAATTTCTGAAGCCTTTTCAACAAATCCATTATGTGCATATCCTGCAATCATTGCAGTCCATGAGACCACATTTCTTTGAGGCATTCTATCAAACAGTTCACCTGCTTTGTCAATGCTTCCACTTTTTGCATACATGTCTAACAGGGCAGTTGCAACTACAACATCTGACAAAATTCCTCTATACTTTATGTATTGATGGATGTCCATACCCTATTCCAAAACTCCCATTTTGACACAGACAGGGAGGATGGTGGCAAAAGTTGTGGAATTTAGCTTTCAAACAACTCATACTCGTAGAGTCATGGTTTTAGGTCACGTATGTTATGGTAACAACAAGGGATTCCAACTATGGTTACAATAGCTAAGATTGCCCTCATTTGTGACTGTAACAAGGTTCTTAGACAACACTATCTTGCTCTTCACACTAGGTACTATATAGGCCAAGATTGGGTTGAAGAAATCACTTGATGGTTACCTATATAGTGATACCACACCCTAATACCCCATGCATTCTAAATATCTTGGGATTTATACAATACTCAACCAATATGAAATTGTATCATTGTACCACACTTAACTATGACAGTGCTTTCTTGACAACAATTTGTAATCTTTAGACTATTGGGATACTTGCCACAAATAAATATTAGGTCAATGACACAAGGATTTTAAACAAAAACCATAATCCCAACTTTATATCCATCCCCTTGGCAGTCTCAAGGGCCACCTTGAGACAAAAAATGCCAATGTACTATTATGACAGTTATGATTGTCCTCCATTGTTTCATTGTGCATTTGAAACTTGAGATGAGGATTGGGGAGGTCTCCATTTGTAAAAACATGGAAAATACTCATGAAAAGATCTTTAAAACAGGCATATTCAACTTCAGGCATTTCTGTAGACCCTAGGAAGGTGGATGTAAACTTAGTGACTTTAATTACCACCACAAAGACTATTCCCTTTGTGACTATGACAAGCTAACACTGTCATGCTCTTTATGACAATCCCTTCTCCATTGGGTGATGGCCTAATAACATTTATCTCCTTTGTGATTTCAATGCCTCTCTAATGCACTATCATAGGAGTCTTGACAGTCCTTATGTATTAGTGAAGAAGGCTTCCAACAAATCAAAAAGGAGGGCTTAAGATTACATACAAAGTCCTAGTCTTCATACCCTAGTCACATATCACCCCTCTAAGAAGACCTCAAGGCAATTGCCCTTTAATACAGAAAGTCAATTCAGTTTTAAAAGATAAAGTGCAAGAGGCCAAAGGACAAGAAAACTTAAGGCCTTAAGGGGTTTAAAGGAATAAAAATATAGGCTTTCAGACTCGACTTAAAACCCTAACCCTAGGCGGGTACCACCAGATGCCACCAGAACCCTTTAACTTGGCACTGCAAAATCTTGTCCAATCTGATTGTGGGAAGCCAAAATCAAGCATGTGCACTCACATATGACAGATAAGTATGCTTACCAAGTGGTTTGACATAAAAATGAATAGGCTTCGAATTATAACCCTTCAAAGTAGGCCACTGAAGTATATTGTACAGGTGCATTTTTTAGTGTTGCAGTCAGATTTTTCATCATGGGAACCTAAATTTTTTGCAAAAAATGGTAGGAAACTTTAGGTTCCAACAAGTCCATTAGTTAGAGGCAGGAAAACAAGGGTTTTCTGTTCATTATTAGCCCGTTAAACTTAAGCAAATGAGATAGCATGGCACACACAAAATGTTGTGGATAATGACCACAAGATTAGGTTAATTGCGACCACTTTTTGTAAGTAAGCACAAGACCAGTATACTCATTATGATCCTAATGGAACCAAGAAGGGTCCCCAAAGATATAAGAGTAATCATTTGTCATCTAAGAGAAATCTTACATTTAAGGGCACTAGGGCCAACAGAGAAGCACTTTAGAACTCATCCTATGCATCAATAAACAACTCAACACAAGAAATTCAAATTGACATATTAACACAACAATATCCAACTAAGTTATTGAAAGTCAACTATTGATATCTCGTTCTCCATCCAAATTACAAAATCAGTCCACTTTTTACTTTGTAACATTTCCTTTTCAAATTAGCTTGGATGCCGGCCATATTTCTCCTCCTATCAAAACATGGCACATGGACTAGTTAAACTAATTAATATGCAATCATTTACTTTTTCCTAGGAAATTAAAAAAAATATCATTTAACTTATTAAA
The DNA here is from genome assembly GCA_027924645.1 of Cunninghamia lanceolata. Classification (NCBI taxonomy): domain Eukaryota; kingdom Viridiplantae; phylum Streptophyta; class Pinopsida; order Cupressales; family Cupressaceae; genus Cunninghamia; species Cunninghamia lanceolata. The sequence continues at coordinate 10,234,153 of BSBN01000478.1, forward strand.
TATACTTACAAATGTACAGATCAAGGCATGTAAACCTTTCTGGCCACTGTGATGCATGGCACGAAGTTTGTCAAGCCTAGCCTTAGAGGCCTTGTCCTAAAACATATACTAATTCAATTTAACTATGAATAAATAAAATTTAAAAATCATTTAATAAATTTGATATAATCTTATGAGCAAATTCAAATACCTGCGTACTCTCCTCACCGGACTTCCTCCGTGCATCAGACTTCTCATATACTTTTACAAGCTCTTTCCATACTTTCAAACTTACATCGATTGGCCTTTTTCTGAGCCTTTGCTCGAGAGGGAGTTTTTTTATCTTCTTTTTTTGGTTGTGCCAAAATCTCTTGCAATTTTGAGACATTTGTAGCTTTATCTTCTTTATAGACCAACCTGTGCCAAATTCAGTCTCCATGTCTTGGATAACTACTTTTTGCAAGTGCATGGGTATCTTTGAGAATGGCAAATGTAGATGGTCTTTGAACCGTTGAAGGCATGATTCCTTCAATCTATTCACAAATGTTTTTCCAGCATCCGTCATTCAGACGTCCCCTGAAACCACATCGTATTCTATCTTAGTATCTTAGGTACCAATGCAGCAAGATGCAAAACATGGCATGGTGGTCAAAGAAGTCTGTGTCCCAGGAGTGGGTGGGATATTGGAAGCCTTTGTTCCTTGTTCCACATTCTTAGAGGTTATTGTTATTGATTTCCTCCTGGACCTTTTTCTCGATCCATGACTAGTTGGGGAATCAATTGATTCCCTTTGACACTATTGATTTGGTTGTAATGTTTCAGGGGCTTTACCAAATCATTTTTCTATGTATCTGGCAAGCATTGTCAAGTCCACACCATCCAATTTGTTCACTACCTCTACCCCTAATATGGAAGCCAATGCCTCTTTATCTTTGTCAGTATCATGTTCCTATAAAATAAATTTCTTCTTTTAAATTTACAAATAAAAAACTAAAAACTAAAAATCAAAGAAATAATGGAAACAATGGAAACATTTACAAATCTATAAATTGACAATGAATTACCTCATTGTGGCCAGAGTCTGCTCCTTTTGCTCTCTTCCCTCTATTGCTTGACATTTTGAGGCAACCTAGGGCAAATTATTTTCGTTTAGTCTGTGGAGGCAAACAAAGTACACACTGCCAGGTATGAAAGTTTTCGTCCAGTTTTTCTCTATTCCTCAAGGTTTTTGACCTTTACTTTGTAGAGCAAATCATGAAGCTATTTTCCTATGAATCAATTGGTGCCTTGGGAGGGAATCTATAGTTCCTGGCCTAATTTTAGTTTGCTCACCCTCGTCTCAAAAGCCCTATCTCCTCGTATTGTCTCGACCAACCTCTATTTTAGTTTGCTCACAATCGACTTGTCTTAAAGCACTCAACTACTTTTTTAGGAAGGAAGCGAGAAAGTTGTGTTCAAAGAAAGGTATTGATGGTAATGATAAGCGAACTTGGGCATTGGGGTTTGAAAAATTTGTTCACTGCTCTCGGATGCAGAGAAAATAATCCAATGTCTACAATTTTACCCTCCTCCTTTGCAACCACACGAGACTTGAACGATTCACCTGTAAACAAAACAATATTTACAACCCTTTCTTCACAATCCTCTCCATTTAATTGAAACAAAAATATATTTGGGAACGCAAATTTTTTATTGTAATTGCAACCTTACATATGGTGTCGAAAACTAAATCGAATTTCTCATCTCTTCGCGTGGCATTTTTCTCCTCTCTTCACGCAGTGTTTTTCTCTTGTAATTATCGAATTTATCATATATTAATTCAGGTGGGACTCCAACCTAAACGCTCGATCTCCAAACAAAAAATGAACACCAAAAATCAATAAAGTTTTTTTTTGTTTTTGTTTTGGGGTATGTGCAGGCGGGAATTTTTTTAAAAAAATTGATCCAGTAGTCGGTGCTATAGTCGGAGCATTTAACGTCGACTTTAGCGCTGACTTTTAGGCCAAAAATGCAATCTGTTTGGGGCGCCAAAGGTGGTGCAAAGTGCTCCTAATTTAGCGTCAATCAGTGCAAAATGATGTATTTTGCTTGGAAGTTGATAAAAACGTAACCTCACCAAATTTGGGTTGTCCTTATAATAAGCAACTATATCTTGTTTCCATGAGAACATTTTGACTTCATGCTTCTCTTATGATTAGCTCAATAATGACTCACTCTTTCACAACCTTACACAGATGGTTGATGATAATCCTTATGCAAGTGATATGGCTTTGGAAAAACCAAACAACTCTTCTCTTACTATCATGATGACATGATATTGGGACTATATTGGTAGCTTATGGAGTGTGCTTATGGTATTGTGATTTTCATTTCTATGGTCTCATTAACCTATTTTAGGTTGAAGCATGGTAACTAACCCACTAGCTATTATGACAGTCATACAATGACTAGACAATCCTCTCCACTTTGACTATGACAGTCCTATGCATGGTGTTTTCTTCATGACAGTCCCCAATAAGTGAATTATTGATAGTAGCTAGTTTAAATGGAGTTTTGGATGGTGTAGTAAGTTGTTCCTATGGTCATGATAGTGCATGCCTTGGTTATGTCCTTGTGACATTACTCTCTAAATATCTCCTCTTTATAGTGACAAGGTTTCAAGAACATGACAACTTAGGTAAGGTGTCAACTTGTCTCTTTAACCTCTGGATTGTCATTTTTCAAGAATTGATCTCATTGAAATGCAAAGACAACATGTCATAGATTAGATGAAAAGATCAAGGAGATGCATGTTATAGAGTATAAAACTCAAAAATCAAAGGTCTTTTTGGGCCTTTTTTCCAACAATATGAGCAAAATTCAAACTTTAAACATGTAGCACAGGAACCATATGACTCATTCGTATACATCACACATGTGGGACCACTAAGAAGGGAGGTAGGTGCTTAATATGAGCAATGACAATTGCACATAATGTTTAAGTTCACTTCAACAGATATTTGGGGTTATGATAGCTAATGGAGGGTTTTCTTTTCAAAGGAAACCATTAATTTTGGAGTGAAAGGTAATGGTGAAATATAACATAATGTCCCTATAATTAAAGAATATCCAATGGCTAGGATTAACCTAACAAAGATCTAATGACGTGATTTCAAAATTAACATCCAAATTATCCTTCCCTCCATCAAGAATTTAAAATTTTGGTGCCAAAGACTCTTTGAGACTGTTTTGAGGGCTCTATGATAGTTTTAAGGGTTTTATGGCCACTTGGAGAGATATAGATTGCCTTAAAATGACCCATAAAAGAAAAAGGAGAGTCAAATATGAAATAAATGTCTTTTTGATGTGAATTTGTAGTCATCTTGTAATCATAAGATTTGAGCTCTAGTTGTCAAGATTCTGTGTGTAAACTTTTTTCTAAAGAGTAAAATGTTGCAATGTCCTATTTTGTTTTTCATAGTGCGTCTTAATGAAAAGCGAGTGTATTAACAAGATAAATTCAAGAATATTCTATTGGTGCATAGTTGTTATGTGACTATTGTCATTGTTGTGTATTGCAGGATCTAGAGGAGGCCATGGAGAGAGGACATGGACGGCGTAGAACTACTAAATCGCAGAGAGGAAAGTGGGTGGAAATAGATATGACAATAGAATCTGCAGATACAATAGAGGTAAGAAGAGAAAGCAACCTCAACCAAAGGAGGAAGGTGTTTATGAATTCACAAATGCTACAACATAGAGGAGATAAAGTCATTTTTTTGTCCACGAGGTCTCTGAGGTCAAACTTATTGGTTAAAAATGCACAGGAATGGTGATTAAATGTGATTCTATGATTTAGGAAAAGTTTGAAAATTAGGATGGCCAAAACATGATATCAATATGTCAAATATATGACTAAAGTGAGGATTTGTGTTAGATAGCATATTCGTTGAAATGATATAATTGGTGTACTAAACATTATCTACTATGTTGTGTATTATAGGGGCCAGACAAGGCCATGGCAACATAACGTGTCATATCAAATGAGGACACAACAGATGAAGCGGGAAATCAGGTACTCAAATCCAATTTCCTTAGGAAAAAATGATCTAATGGCATTTTGTGATACGTCCATCTTTTTTCACAGTATTATTGAAATTTATAATGTATTATCCAATCTTGACATAAATTAATGCATGTTGATTAATTTAGATGGAGATTGAAGCAAATGCGGAGCCTAAGCATTCAACTAGAAAATGAAAAATATATGTACGTGGACGTGGACCTAAAACTATTAAATCATGTAGACGACAAATGGATGGAAGAGGATATGACAATGGATCCTCCAGACACAACAAATGATTGCACTGAACAAGAGGTTGGTCAAGACTATAATACATGGGATGAATACTTTAAGAAAATTGTTGTTTGTGGATGTTCTGTATATATGTTCATACAACCAATATTTTTATTTTTAAGCCATATTTGATTATATTTCTTTGAAATTGATACATTTTGAATTTAGTGCAATTGTTGCCAAACATTAAATAATGCTTGCATTTGTTGATAGGTAGAAGATGCTGATGAAACACATACTAATACCCAAGATCCAACTAGGTTATTAAGATTTGGACGGGATGATCCAAACCATCCTTTAAACAATACCAGGGTGAAAAGAGCATTATTGAAGAGAATACTATCAGCTAAGAAATTTGAAGAGCTGATGAGATCTGCATACACTGATGACATGCCACCTAGCCTTAATGATGATAATCATGATAGTGAAAATGCAGTGTATGAAAAAGGATTGAATGAAATGCTTACAAATTTCTTTGGGGATGAAAACAGTGATGACAATAATGATCATATGGTTGACAGTAATGATGATAGTAGGGGTAATTACCACCAACGTAATGTTGATGATAACAACCTGAAAGACTCCATTAAGCAAGTAGCAAAGACACCCGTGTTCAAATTGGGTGCAAGTAGAATCTCAAAATTGGCATGCACATTAATATTATTAGAAATCAAGTCACTATTTGGTTGGTCAGACAAAGGATTCACTACACCACTGAAGTGAGTTGAAATCTATTTCTTACTTTGCAATTGTCAATTGGTGTACATAATTCATAAACATTCATCAACTTCATTTATATTTCTTTAAGGGGATTTTAAAGCCATATATTGTATATAAATAGTCCTAGTATAGATTGACATATCAAACATGTTCATCATAAGTCAAAGCATTCAATTGATTTAATCTCTGGCAATCTTATAAGGCACTAAAAACTAAAATATTCCCTGAAGATAATGTGTTGCCATCAACTTGCAGAGAGGCGCGTCTGTTGTTGGTTGAGTTGGGGATTGAATATAAGCAAATTTATTCATGTAAAAATGATTGCATTTTATATAGAGATAAATATCAAAACAAGGTAGAATGCCCTGTATGCAAAGAGAAGAGATATCGTACAGATGTACAAGGTCCTATAGTTCCAAAGAAGGTTTTACGTCACATGCCAATTATACCTAGACTTCAACGAATGTTTCGTTGCAAGTCACTGGCACAATTGATGAACTGGCATGCAAAGAATAGGAGTAAAGATGGATTCATGCGAATTTCGGCCGACTCTAAAGCAATGAAAAACATAGAGGAAAAATGGCTAAGAAAATTCAAAGATGAATCCGTAGTATCAGGTTTGGTCTTGCAATTGATGGAGTGTGCCCATTCTCTTTCCTGAGCTCAAATTATAGTGTTTGGCCAGTCAGATTGATAGTATACAATATTCCCCCATGGATGAGTGTTAGAAAGGAGCACCTTATGCTGACTCTCATTGTTCCAGGAAAACATCAAGTTAAAAACATGGATGTTTATCTTGCGCCTTTTATTGATGAGATGCAACTGCTATGGAAAGGCATAAGAATGTATGACATATCATGTCCCCCATCAAATAGGTCCTTCATGTTGTACGGTGTGCTATGTTAGACTATTCATGATTTCCCAGGACTTGGTGTTTGTTGTGGTAAGATAAAATATTTACGTATTTACACTCATTTTTTATTTTCATCCCAACTTTCATACTTAGTTTTATACTATTTTTTTTTATGTTATTAACATTACTTATTAAATTGTAGGGCTTCAAACAAAGGGGATATTTGCATGTCCAAGATGTACAGAACAATTTCAAGGGCAGTATTCTAAAGATCTACATAAATTTATTTACGCAAACAATAGGGTTTTTCTACCACTAGATCATAAGTTTAGAAATCGCCTAAAGAATTAATTTGATAGAAAAGTTGAAAATAGAGGCTCTCCCATGATTATGGGTCCAGGTGATTGGCTTAAGAAGTATGAAGATGCTGAATTGAAAGGTTGGGAGGATTTTTTTGATCGGGGTGATTCAATTGAAGAACCAGAACAAGTTGTAGTTAATATGCCAGAAGGAATGAAAAGGAAATCCATTTTTTATGAGCTCCCTTACTGGAAGGATCTATTAATATCTCACCTATTAGATCCTATGCACGTCTTCAAAAATGTCCCAGATTCTATATTTCAACATATATCAGGTAAAGAGAAGGACACCTTGTCTTCGAGGAGAGATATTGCTCTTTCACGTACCAAAATTGATAGAAAACATTTGTGGCCAAATAGGGAAAATGAAACATATGCAGAAGCTCCATGGATTTTGAAAAAAAAGAGCTAGACCAACTAAAAAATGTCATCCGTTCAATAAGGACACCTACTGGCTATGGGTCATCATTGGCTAAAGATTTTACAGTTGATGGACATATCACAGGATTTAAAACACATGATTTTCATAATTTTATGAAGGTATTATATATCATCATTTAACATTTACTGGTAACATTGATTAAGTACTAAATATATTTTGATATCGTTATGTTGTGTGAGAAAAAATTACTAATGACCTTTTGATAAATGTGTTTCATAGCATATCATGCCATTGGCAATTAGGGGGGATTCCTGTCTTACAGTTGACTTAAGGAATGCCATAAGTCGATTGTCAGCATTTACAAGGTATGTGGTTAATGTGTGAGAGACATAGATATATTATATTGCATTTTAATTTTTGACTAAAGGTTCATACTAATTTACTATTATTATATTAGGTGGGTGACCTCCAAGGAGATCCACAAATGTGAAGTGCCAAAATGGAAGAAGGAAATTGCAGAAATTGTATGTGTATTTGAGAAGGAGCTCCCTACAAGTTTCATGGACCTACAAGTCGATTTAATTATACACCTAGTCGATGACATTGAATTGGCAGGATTTGTATCAACGAGGTGGATGTTTTTCTTTGAGAGGTATATGAAAACTCTAAAAAGATATGCTGACAAAAGGCACATCCAGAGGGTTGCATGGCTGAAGGGTATGTATTGAATGAAGCATTTTTCTTCCTATGTGAATTCCTTGGTAAGGATTTTGAAGATGGGCCACGCTTATGGGATGAAGAACGAACATCAAATGTTATTGATGGAGAAAAACCACAATCTAATGGTGTTCAAGTAGAAATTAGTAAGTAAATTCATGATCAGTGTGGTTTTTTTTCTTGCAATCATTAATTTATTTATCAAATTAATAGCATGACATTTGGAGTTTGAAATAAACATGTTGACATGTAATAAGTGTAGACAAAAGTGCTATACTCGACAAGTTCATTCTATACCACATGGACTTTATGAACAAATGGAATGATCTGTATGATAAAAAGAGAGAAGAAGTGTTAGAAGCAAGGAGACAATTTAAGAGATCGAACCCAACGAATATTCCACTTCCAACTGATCTGCTTGGGGGATGGGGCAAAGATTGCACACTAGAATGGGTTACTGAACAAATTCAAAATCAAATAGAAGATGCAAGTATAGATTCAAACATAACAGAAGATGAAATCAACATGTCTAGAGGATGTGAAAGAAAGGTACTATTGGAATTTTACAAAATGTTGTTTCCTTACAACTTTGACACTATTAACTATTTTAATATTCGTAATTATATTTGTTTTCACTGAAATAAATGGTCTTTCACAGGTGAGGAAATATCCAGCAATGTGGGCATATGGTCGACATTATCGTGTAGATAGTGTAGATGTAAAGAGACGATCCTTTGATTGTGGCATCATGGTTGACTTCAAGCAATCGAGTCGATCAAGCTCAAAAGATAAGAATATAATTGAAGGGAATCTACAATATGTTGGGAAAATACAAGAAATTATTGAGTTGGATTACCGATCTTTTAAATGTTGTATTTTTAAGTGTAGATGGTATGAAGCATTTGAGAGGACATGAAGACATGATACCCATAGTGGATTGTTTTCTATAGATTCCTCATGTTTCCTACCGGAGGATAAGGAGCCTTATGTTCTACCAATTCATTGTGAGCAGGTATTTCTTTAACTCAAACAAGAAGCGGTAGTGATCATTAATCTATTAATTCATAGTTTATTGTGAATATATACATGTGTTTATTAACCAATAAAATTGTTATACCATACGTCTAATATATGTATGTCGTTCACGTGCAGGTATTTTTCTATGAAGATATTTTGGACCCGAAATAGATATTTGTCATACATTATGATCCAAGATTAAGGCATGTATTTGATGATGCATTAGTGGATACTGAGCAAAACAATGATGACCAACAAAATGAGAGAGAGGGATTAGAGAACATCGAAGAAATTAACATCCATGATGATGTTGAAGATGGTTATGTTCAAGAACAAGAAGACAACAATCCAGAGTTGGATGATGTTATGGAAGACAACAATATGGATGGTATACAAAATGATGATCCAAATACATCTGGTAACAATATAGATGGTCTACAGTCAGATTTCAATGATGATGAAGATGATGGAGGTCAAGATGAGGATGATGATAATATTAAATACTTGAAAGAACATATGAACATTGACAATGATACACTGGATGACATTGTAGTAGATAATAAAGTTAATGACCAAGACTTCTAAATTTTTAGAATTATTTGCAATCTATGTTTAAAAAAGGATGATTAAATTGTTGGCAATAATGTTAATTAAATGGATTGTTCAATTGTTGACAAATTACCTATTGCAATATCCTTTAATTGTTCAATCTTTGGTATGAATTGTTGACAATAATGTTAATTAAATGGATTGATTGATGTTCTTCATAACTTGTTAATGGACAATCCTTATTTGATGGAAGTATTAAGTGATATAGGTCAAAGGATAAGCTCATCAAGTTCCTTAAATAGTGGGCATTACCTTGTTTCACCAATGACAATTTACTTTCAAGTTTGCTAGTGACTTCAGAACAGATTAAGGAGCTTATGTAATTTTGTCAATTAAATCATCCACTTCACTTAACCTAATCTGGCATATGATTTGGATTAATGTTTTCTATAAATCTTTAAACCTTGCTCCTAAAACAGAAAAACAAATTTAGATTTTGAAAATATATACAAGGGAATGATTTTCAAAAGAGAAAGACCGGTGACTGCCACATGAGGAATTTGTTTATCCTTAATTATTTTTCATATATATCCTTAATTGTATCTATGCCATGTTATCTTGTGATAAGTACTTTAGTAAGACCATCAATGAAATATGAAATGGACATATTATCATCTATATTAGCTAATTGATTGCACAAATATTTCAATTTATCAACAATCTCATGTTTCTATTCATTTTCAACACTTTTAATAAAGACATCGTGATCATAATATTCTTCTTTATCATTAGAATGCAACATGTGATCATAATAGGAAGTAGGAGAAAGAGGTAGTCATGTTTGCAAGGTGAGGGTTTGACCTAGTACTTTGTTAAAGGGGACATAAGGATCATAGATGTTTCTTAGGAATGCAAAATTAAAGGCATTGGGTTGTTTCTATTGGGAATTAAGGTGTCTCAACCTTGGTAATTCTCTACATTTGTAATGTTTGGTAATTCTCTGCATTTGTAATGTTTGTATTTATTATTCATTGCCTATGTTGTAAATAATTGGAAATTCCACTTTGTCATATTGTGGGATGTGGCACGGTGATGTGTCAATCCTACATGGATTATGACAACTTGTTATTTTGTCCTCACATGAGGAGATAGGCGTCCCACTTAGTGGTAGGAATATTCTGTCATGTGTCGGCATCTTCTATGTTGTGTAAGGAATGTTTGACCGAAACGGTTATGACGGATTCCTATGACGAATCTATGACATGTAAGAGTCAAGAATAGAAGGTTGTAAGACAGGTAATGACATGTGTCATGTAGCATCTTTGAATGAGGCATATTTGGGTGCCCCAAGGTGGAATATAATGTGTTGTAAGAGAATATGCTATTTATAGCATGTGTATGACAGATTCTCTTACAGCTGTAAGTTGTAACCGCTATGATAGATTCTATGACGGTCGTAAGAGCATCTGTCATAGCCCATTTTGGAAATAGGCAACCTCTTTGGGATGGGAGCTGTGGACAAGTGTCAGACACATTCTACAATGTTGACCAAGTGTCCCTAGGCGTGGGTTTTGGTCCAAGATGCCATATTGGATGCCCATTCCAAGAAAGATCTAATATTGCCTTGTAATTCCTATATATACAGGTGCTTGGAGATGGAGTTTGTATCACAGGTTTACAGGTACTGTTATGCTACCGGATTGACTCTAGACACGAGTGTCAAAGACCATTGAAGCTTGCATTGCAAGTGTATTGTAAACATTCTTTCAGATTTGTTAATACATTGTGCAGGTTTCTGAGTGTGGGGTTTTTTCACCCGATAAGGGTTTTCCCCACCGTAAATCTTTGTCTTTCTTCTTTTGTCTACTTCCTGGTTCTTGTGTTGTGCTACAATATCTCATGTTAATGGTTTAACATCGCTGCAATAGTTAGGATAAAGTTGAATTTGCATAGCCCTCTCCTCAATAGATTAGTGTTGGAAGTGTTTCCGCACACCTAGCTTCCTTTCAGTTTCCAACAAATGCAAACCACAAAAATCTCAAAATAAAAAATCAATCTTTTTTTATCCTAAAGATAGGCATGGAAATTGCGAGTTTAAAAAAATGTAGGGAAATAAATCATACCCTATAATAGAAGATTTAAGTCCAATCCTAGATTTAATTAAACATTAAAGTACAAGGAGTTGAGAGTAGAATAAAATATTAAGATATTAAGTAATTAAGATAAACAAATGGAATAGTTGAGAAGAAATACAAAACTTATTTGATCTTTTTAGCATGATGTCAAATGTGAAGTGTGTGATTAACCAATGTATTATGAAAAAAGAATGAAAACTAGGATTTTCTACTAGAATAATGATCATGAGATTGTGGCAGTGATTAACTGATTTTTTCCATTCCTTCTTCACTTGTCCTCTTTTTCCATATTTCTAAAACTTTACTCTTATCTTCCTAGGGATTCTAGATTTTCCTCTTGACTTGGATTGATATTTATACCATTCGCCTTTAGATCCACTTTTGTCCTTGGGCCTTTGCAGAACATGCAAGGCATCCTTAGAACCTTCATCATTGAACTTTCTCCTCATATCTCCATTGAGCATTGTAACAATAAAGGATTCCATAGTCACCTTTGCAACACTACCATTTATAACAAGCCTTATGTTCTCCTAATTTTTGGGTAAAGAAAAAAGTGAGAAGATACATTTGTCTTCCTCATCAAGTTTAACATTTATTGAACCTATTTGACTCAAAATCATATTAAAGGTGTCAAAATGTTCTACAGTAGAATATCCTTCCTTCATTTTTAAATAATATAAACATCTTTTGAGATATAACTTATTACTTTATAATTTTAGTTTGATAAATATCACCTATCCTCTTTTGTAATGTGAATGCAAGGGTCTCTTTTGATTTGAATAACAAATAAAAAGTAAATTGGAGACAACCAAATAAATTATTTAGCAATCCAATTCAACAAACCAATGATAACCAAAAGTTGACCACCAGAGAATAGCAACTTTTATATTGATTTTCTTCAAAGTACAGGCAGTGTAATGTCTCTTTCAAAAAATCAAAATCCCAGATAGATTCCGAACCATAAGGTCTTGGTTTCCTTTTATAAAGGAAGCAACAAGCTTTAGACCTTTCACATTCAAAATGACTCTTTGTATTCCTAACCCTTGATATTACAATATTTATCTTTTATAAGTCCAATTTAGATTTTCAAATATATTTGAATACATTTTGAAAACATGAAAAAAGCATAAAGAGACAAAAATAGAGCATTCAAGATGTGGTGGTGCTATTTAATGCCATCATATGGCTCATTGCTCTTCTGCACCTCAACCTATGCTGCTGATGATTCATCTCTAAGATATTTCTCCTCCCATTTATATATTGTAAAATCACCAGGCCATTGGTAAGCCTGAATCTGAAGCAAGTTCCCTGGTGATCTTTCCATCTTTTATCAAGCAAAGCTTTGACATCCATCACAAATTTTGCATACCCAGCATCCTACGCAATTACTCGGTCCAATATCATGTTGAAACTGAGAATGCTGACATCTCCATCCTTCTTCAAAAAATCCATAACTTGGAATATTGTTTGGCCGAATTCCATCTTCCATGTATCAAGACTTTTGATTTTCTCTTCTTCTGTCAGTATGAAAGGAATAAATTTATGCTTAAACGTAGTAAAAGATTCAACCTTTGCTTGCATCTTCTGGCTTTCCCCATTCACATACTAGTATTCATCAATGATCATTTTGACTATTTTCTCAGTGGGCTTCAAAGCTGTAGGGGCATCAAGATTCCTTTGCACTACTAAGCACATCGTAACCAAATTGTGATGATAGGGTTGCCATTTTTTAAACAACAAATCCAAAACAGAAAAGTTTATCTTCAATTGTTCAATGGCCTGAGATAGTAGTCACCATGCACACTCCCAAGCTTATCCACAACCAATTTTACTCTATGCTCCAAAATTTTCTCAAAAATTTTAAAAACTTGCATCTTTGCCTCATTCTTTGTCATTTCATTTTGTTTATTCAAACTTTCAATTTCCTTTTCAAATTTCAATCTTGTTGCATTAAATTCTTCAGTAGACAATGTGACATCACTAGCTATTTGTGGCACAGGGGGCTGATAGGGTACAATGGCTTGATCTTGAGAAGAATTCACAGCTTGCAATTGTTTCTTTAATTTCACATTTTCAAAATACAATTTGTTTACTTCATCATTCATTACTTTCTGAGTTTGCTCATAATTTGTTAGCCTTTGTTCTAACCTCTTCACAACAGCATGAGTAAACATAGCAGTATGAACATTGAGAGCAACTGCTTCTGTTGCTGATGTATCTTGTAAAGTCTTTACCACAACTGTACCCCTCATTTCTTGAACAATATCAAGCAATCTTGGTTTGCTTGTATTCTTCTGAGTAGTCTAGATTGCAAGGGTCTCTATCTTTGGATTAAAACCACATCCACTTATGCCATCTTCATAATCAAATTCTGAAACAAGTTGTGGATCATCCTGACTTCTAACTTGGTCAAGCAAAAATACCTTTTTCAATTCAAGGCCAGGGATGATGAGCTTATTACTTTTCAACACCATTTGTCTTGCCTCCTCTGGACTCACATCAATTTCATTTACTTTCAATTCTTTGAAAGTTTGTGTAATGATTTGATCATGTTGTGTTTCATTAGCACCCATTTTATTTATTACAACTTTTCAATTATATTCTTTCATTTTCATTTTCAGCCAGATGTCCTTTTGTTTACCGCCCAACCGCAAATGTTATGAATGACCGTCGCAGGATGGCGGGGGTGAAAACTAATTACATTCTCCTCTTGCCACTCTACTACGGGCCTCGATTGAAACCCTTGCGGGGATGCGGTAAGTGTTATTACCGCAATGCCACCGGTTACTTTTCAAACCTCCACGGGACCGCGGGAAGAGACTAACACCGTTAAGTGTGAGATGAACACCGCTAAGCCGCAAGCATCAGATGAACCGTCCACGGGGTAGCAGTAGCTTCTTCATATCAACCGCTTCCTACCGCCAAGCCGCAAATTGTTCTTTTATGCTTTGCGGGAATGCGTTATGTGTCATATTTCATTCATCTTGTTTCTGCATAACCGCAAAAGATAATCAATTAACCTGTGGGACAACGAATAAACAAAAACACTCATATAGTCAAAAATAGTCAAGATTGTTTCACAATGGCCATGATATATATGTATTTATTTAGTTGTGGGGGAATGTTGGGGGTGATTGACTTAATTAAATAAATGCAGATTTATTTAATTAAGGATGAGACTTTAGAGGAAGCGTTAATATTTAATTAATGTTCGAAGAATGATTAGATTTATTAATTAAATAGTGTGACTTATTAAACTAATATTAGGAGGAATGATCAAAGTGGTTAATTAAATAAATACGATTTATTTAATTAACATTGTAAGAGGAGATGTGGGATAGATTTGGTGTGATGTTAGGCCATGGTAAGATTTAGGTGTCTACATTTCTAACAGTGCATTAGTTTTTGGGTCGATGAATAATGATCACAATTTATCTTTGGTAATTTTTTCCTTCACCATATCATGAGACAATTTTGAGGAACAAAATTGATGAAAATTTCTCTATGGGTTGCCCATGTATTTATTTTCCTTCACTATTAAGATAGATTGAATTAGGAATAGGAGAGCATCAAACAAGGATCAAATCAATAAGTGCAATCATGATTATGTTATTGGATTTCAAACTTTGTCAACAATTATACACTATCGAATTCCTAATGATGATTTTGATACACTATCAAATTCTTAAGTCTAATACACTTAAATATCGATCTCATCCTTCAAATTTTCAATAGGAAAATTTAGTTTTCAAAAGGGTGAAAATAAGCAAGAAAATCAACAAAATGCTCACCATGTTAATTTATAGTCAACTTCAGATGTTATTTCATCTAATTCCCAAGGTGAACTAGTGAGGGACAATCCTATATTATCTATTAATGTAATTAATAAGATCATAGAATACATAAAGGAAAATAGATATGTAAACCAAAACACATTCAAATATAGAAGGGTTCTAACATATATGTCACTTCTATTCAAAATGAACAAAGGAAATATACATAGAGGTAAGATGAAAATTTGTTATATATACCTCGCTTTTAATCTGCAAAATGTACAAAGTAGGCATTTGTTCAAGAATACCATCAGTTATTCTACATGTAGATGTTGACAAATATCCAACATATTGTATGGTGCATTTCTTATATGGATGGGATGAGAACAAATGTACTCAAACTTGTATGGTCATGCCAACTAGTAGATCATTATGGCATATTGTGGCATACGTGGTGTTGGTTCTAAAAAACGCAGGCTTCAGGCCATAAGAGGTTGCCAATCTCTTGATACGTTTTTGGTCAACAAGACATGGTTTGTGTGATAGGACCCCCTTCTCTTTTGGCTCTGCCAGACCTAGGTGGGTATACCTATGTAAATGAGGCAGACTTAAACGGTGTGTTTCCTAATCTAGCAATCTATCCACAATGGCAATTGGAAATGGAAAGATATAGTTCTAATTTGGTATAAATTTTATAAGTAATATCAAGGTAAATCCTATGTTTAATTGATAGAAAGTTTTAAGTAAAATGAAACGGGTGAGACCAATGCCTTGTTGGGTAAATGGAGTCAAATGAAAATCTGAGATGAGTGGATTATACTTGGTAGTAATTCTAACTGTTTGGCACACTAATATTGGTTAATAACTTGTATAAACGTGCAAGGAAATAATTGACAGACTCTTCTTAATAATCCAACTGACACAACCAATTGAATAAATCAAACAAGAAAAGTAGATTATATCAACTTGGAGACAGAATGCCAACCCTAATTAAGTGGTTCTTCTTACCGATCCAATCAATTCTCCCAGATTACAGTGATTGACTATAAGGATTTAATTCCTTTGAGGAAACCAATTAATCATATCACACAAATACAACAAATGTACATTGATAAACTGAGTATATACTTGATATGTCATTTTTAATAATAAGGAAGCACTAAAATGGAGACAACCAAATAATTGAATAACTTCAACAAACAATTTAGACCAATATGGAGCCACAGAATCAAAGATTTTCCATTAACTTCTTCAAAATTATGCTTGCAATATGGTCTTTGAGTTTGTAAATATTATGGAACTTTTCTACTATCTATCACTACTCCCTTCTCCCCCTCCTTTTATCAGGTCTTGGTCTCTCTTTTTATAGGAGAGGCAAACAAGCTTGAGACCCGTTACAATAGAAAAGACATAACTGTTCATAACTATTAAGAAAACACTTTTAACTAACAAGTTTTAAGAAAATATTTTTAATTAGAAAGACCAATCCGTTATTCACAGGATAGAAACCCATGATCAATCAAGGCCTGAGCAAGGCATTCTATTTTCTAATGTGGTATCTCCTCTTCACATTCAATCTTCTTCAGAACCCAACTATGTTTCCTGCCATTCACTTATTTTCAGATCACTAGGCCACTTAAATTCCTGTGCGGCTACAAAGCTTACAAGATGGCTTTTCCATCTATTGTCCAAGAGGTTCCTGATGTCCACCACAAACTTTGTGTATCCATTGTCCAACACGATAATTCCATCGAGCAGAGTATGGAACTCAGTGATACAATTTTGGTCAACAAGATAGGGTGTGTGTGATAGGACCCCCTTCTCTTTTGGCTTTGCCAGACCTAGGTGGGTATACCTATGTAAATGAGGCAGACTTAAACTGTGTGTTTCCTAATCTAGTAATCTATCCACAATGGGAATTGGAAATGGAAAGATATAGTTCTAATTTGGTATAAATTGTATAAGCAATATCAAGGTAAATCCTATGTTTAATTGATAGAAAGTTTTAAGTAAAATGAAAGGGGTAAAATGAAAGTTTTAAGTTGGGTAAATGGAGTCAAATGAAAATATGAGATGAGTGGCTTATATTTGGTAGTAATTCTAACTGTTTGGCACACTAATATTGGTTAATAACTTGTATCAACGTGTAAGGAAATAATTGACAGACTCTTCTTAATAATCCAACTGACACAACCAGGTTACTTGTAATTTATCAAAAGGATTTTTAATCCCTACTTGAAGGAACCAATTGAATAAATCAAACGAGAACAATAGATGATATCAGCTTGGAGACATAATGACAACCCTAATTATGTGGTTCTTCTTACTGATCCAATTAATAATGTGATTGACTAGAAGGCTTTAATTCCTTTGAGGAAACCAATTAATCATATCACACAAATACAACAAATGTGCATTGATAAACTGAGTATATACTTGATATATCAATTTTAATAATAAGGAAGCACTAAAATGGAGACAACTAAGTAATTGAATAACTTCAACAAATAATTGATACCAATATGGCGCCACAAAATTAGAGATTTTCCATTAACTTCTTCAAAATTATGCTTGCAACATCGTGTTTAAGTTTTGTAAATATTATGGAGCTTTTCTACTATCTACTACTACTACCTTCTTCTCCTCTCTCTCCCTTTTTTTTATTAGGTCTTGGTCTCTCTTTTTATAGAAGAGGCAAACAAGCTTCAGACCCATTACAATAGAAAGGACATAACTGCTCATAACTATTAAGAAAACACTTTTAAACTAACAAGATTTAAGAAAATATTTTTAATTAGAAAGACCAATCTGTTATTCACCGATTAGTAACCCGTGACCAACCAAGGCCTGAGCAAGGCATTCTATTTTATGATGTGGCATCTCCTCTTCACAATCAATCCTCTTCAGGACCTAAATATGTTTCCTACCATTCACTTATTTTTAGATCACTAGGCCACTTAAATTCCTGTGCGACTGCAAAGCTTACAAGATGGCTTTTCTGTTTGTTGTCCAAGAGGTTCCTGATGTCCACCACAAACTTTGTGTATCCATTATCCAACATGATAATTCCATCAAGCAGAGTATGGAACTCAGTGAGTTTAATTTTCCCATCATTTTGTACATGTGCCAAACATTTAGGAATCATCTAATCAAACTCTTCCCTCCATTCATCTACACCCTTCATTTGGTTATCATCTTTGAGGATTGATGGGCTGAAACGACATTTGATGGAGTCAAATGTACTCCTCTTACCTTCCACTTTCTTTTTTGTATCTACCAAATACTGATACTCCTCAATTATGCTTTTTACCATTTCTCATGTAGGCTTGAGCCTTGATGGGGCATCCAAATCTCTGTGTGTGGCTTTGCATAAAGTAGTCAGTATGTGGAAGGTAGGTTGCCATCTCTTTTGAAGCTTTTCAAGAATAGAAGAATTAGTGTTTATTTATTCCAGAGCTTTGATCAGATTACTAAATTGTTCATGTACCCCATTTATTTTGTCTTTCAATATATTAACTATGTGCTTTAATATCCTGCTCAGGATCTCTATGATGTTATTTTTGACATCTTCCTCATTATGCTTTTTCAGCTTATCAATTTCCTCTTTCATTTGTTGGATCTGGGGATCCTCTATATGGACTGGTGGGTGATAGACAATTAATTCATCTCCCCTTACTATGGTGGCTTGTTGCAACTGTTGTTTTAGCTTTCTATTCTCAATGAACAATTTGTTCACCTCATCATTAGATAACTTTAACATTTTCTCATATTCATTAATTTTCTTTTCCATGTTTTCTACCACATCTTTGGTGAACATTGTAGAGTGTATGGTTATGGTGGCAACTTCAGTAGGAGTTGTGTCTCTCATAGTTCTAATCATGGTTGACCCCCTCATTTCTTGTACTACATCAAGGAGTCGAGGCTTCCTTGTGTTCTTCTGCTTTGTCCATAGGGCAAGTGTTTGGGTAGTAGGGTTATACCCTACTCCTGAGACACCTTCCTCTGAATCAAATTCTGTAACTAATATGGGGTCATCTTGTGCTCTAATTTGATCTAAAAGAAACATTTTGGACAACTCCATCCTTGGTATAATCAACATATCACTTTTCAACACCATTTCTCTTGCCTCCTGGGGAGTGACATTAATATTATCAATATTCAATTCTACAAATGTCTGAGCCTAGATCTCAACCTGTTTAGACTCATCAGCTCTTATAAGATTAATCTTCAACTTTTCATCAAATTGTTTCATTTTCATTTTGATCCATAAATCTTTAAACTCATTGTTGTGTATAAAATTATCATCCTCTATGAATCTCAGAGAGGCCACTACCCTCTCATCCTCTTGAATCTCATTAGTTCCGTCCTCTGACAACCTGACCTTTGGATCACGAGGCTTTTGACTGCTTTGTTGTTTCACTGCCTCTTTCAATTCAGTCAAGGCCAAGACTGCTTCTTATGCTTCATCATCACTTGAATCATATTCCACTAATGGTTCCATCTTCTATTTTTTGGCTTGTGGCTCATGAGTGGGAGATGGAGAGGATGGACGTGTAGGTGATGGGGGTGATATCTGAGATGTGGATGTTTCATGTGGTGGTTGGTGGGGTGTGGGCAATGGAATGAGTCCCTCATCTTGGGCCATTTTGTATAATTCATCAAATTTACTCAAAATCATTTGCATTCTTTTTAGAAGGTTGGGTTCATCTACAAAAAAACCTTTGAAGCTTCTATCTTTTTCCTTCTTCTGATTTTCCCACCTCATCATTGTATTCCACCTTTTTCTGGCCTACATTACATCAGCAAAATACACCAAATTACTTATAACATCCTCTCTAAAATCAAGTTCATGTGAAATAGTCTTCTTTGTCAATAGGGTTTTTTTTATCATATTGATGTGACCCTCTGGGTCACGTACTCTTTATGTTCTAGGTTTGAGGGAGTAATTGACCCTTATAAACCTCTACACTTCTTCAAACATATCTGACCCAATGGCCAGCTCTTCAAACATAGTCAAGTCAGGCAAAAATGTGCCTTTCCTCTGATTTCTCATCAAGTCATGTTCCATCCAGAGCATTTGCCACATAAACTCCAGGAAACACACTCTTGCAAGTACAAACTTAGGTAAAATGTGTGGTGGTTGGTTGTACCCATATACTCTGATAATAGTGTTTTGTGGCATAAGGAACCAATCACCATAATTATGAGTATAGCCTTGGTCATGCCCATACTGCACAGGCCTCATTACCTTCATCAATGACTCAGGCATTCTTGGTGTTGGGTAACCAAGAGTAGCAATCAATCTGACAGCAAAATCATCTCGAAACACTACAAAATCACTTTTTGTACACCTGTTATCCCAAATGTAGCACCAGTTTTGCACAGGGAGTCTAATTCCTCTTTCTTGTGTACACAATTGCATCCTTGTAGTCCACTTCATTTCATTCTGATACATAATTAAGTGACACAATAAAGAATATTTTTTGAAAGTAATAGGGGCCTTGGCTTCCCTAACTTGTAGCAAACCTTCATGTATTTGTTCTTCAATCACAGATGCAAAATCAAATTTTACTTTTGACTCAGAATGTTGAATTATCATAGCCATTATCATCAACCCTATTTGCATTTACTCCTCTGCATCTATCCCCAAAACTTGACACAATGCATAATAGGTATTCTTGAAATAAACTTGGAATTCAAAAACTTTAAAAGGTTCCATTTTGGAAGAAGGAATAGAGAGCCTTCTGTTATCATCACCCCTCTTCATGTGTAAAGGGAGCTCATCACTTTGATATGTTCTCCTCGACCTCTTATATTCTTGCTCAAGTTTCACTAAGTTCACCTCCATTACAGCTTGTTTATTGAGGTTGAAACATTTGATAATGACATCTCTATTGATATCCACTAAGCACTCACCATTTGAAAGCCTCACAGTTTTGGTTGGGGCATGGTAACTATGGGCAAGGGCTTTAATCAACTCAATGTCAATGAAAATGTCAGGAACAATTAATTTAGCCAGATCTAGGGCCCATGGGTTTGATGCTAGTTCTCGGTCATTCCTTTGTAGATAAAAGTACCAATAGAGATTCCATCCCGATAGAGGTATATAGGGGTCCCTACAACCTTGAGCTAAGTCTCTAAAAACCTTTTTAGAACCTTTGTCAATTAAGCTAGGCAATAATGAAAGCAAAGGGGATTGCAATGAAGACTTATTGGTTTTGGCTCCATCCTTCTTAGCTCCTACCTCAGTCTTTTTAGGTGCCATTTTTATGAAATTCACAAGAAATGATGAGCAGAGCTCACTCGAAAAAATTGTCTTGAATAATTCTCTTTACTCCCACAGTTTGAGCTCCTGTGTAATTTGTCTTTCACTACTATGAGTGAGACATCTTAATTTGTTTCATGTATTTTCAAGACCAAGATGCATTTACTTCTGGCTCATAAATTTGCATGATTCAAATCTTCATGTTTTGATGTTGATGTGATTGGTATGCTTTAAATAACCAAATAGCTTGATTACCGCACTACCGTAGGTTAGGTTTTGGCCCCCCGAGGTATAGTGGTATAGTGCGTAGTGTATAGTATTAACTCTTCTTACCGTCATATCGTGGGTTGTTTGAGAATGTTCTGCGGTAAGGAGGTATGATATGGGTATTATGAAGGCTAGCCACTGTGATAGTGGTATTGTGGTAAAAGGCAAAGATGACTTTATGAATGGTAATAACATGATTTATTATGGAAAAATAAGAGCAGGAGTCATGGATACACATAAAACACTCAAAACTTTTATGAAAATTCTAGTTCCAACACGTGGACATCATGACCATGTGTCAGATGCATACAGTGCCAATTATATGATCATGTTTTGCAGTACAAATCATTAGTGGCACACGTGTATGGAAGCATAACATGTGGTTGTTGATGTTCCATGTGTCTAACTAGCCACCAACATGTGTAGCAATCTGTATAGCCACACTATCTAGATCTTTGAAGATCTGTAAACCCCAATTAATGCCCCTAATAACCCTAAACCCTAACCCCTAAACCATAACCCTAAATAATGCCCCTTATAAGCCCTAAGCTAGCCCTGACCCGCCATAAACCCTAAACCCCTAAATCCTAAACCGCAAACCCCTAAACCCAAGCAACCCTAAACTTCTATCTCCCTATATCCCTATCTATCCCTATCTCTATCATTCCTCTACCTCTCAATATCTTTCCCTATGTCTCTGGCCATGTCCCTCGCTATCTATATCTCCTCGTTGGTCCTCTCTCTCTAAACACTAAACCCTAAACCTCTAAACCTTAACCCCTGAACCATAAACCCTAAATAATGCCCCTAAACCATAAACCCTAAACCCTAAACTTGAGCAATGCTAAACTCATAAATGCTAAAACCCTGACCGTTAACCCCAAGTAACTCTTTGTCTCTGTCTCTGTCTCTCTCTGACCTATATATTATCTACCAGCTCCTAGCTAGTTAAATCCTTTTCCTAGCTTTCCTAGTTTTCCTTTTCCTTTCCAATTTCCCTTTAGATCCCCGCACTAATTTCTCCCTATTTTACCATTTTCCACCTCTCCTCTCATCATTCAATCTTCCCATCCAATGAACTTTAGTTTTATCAGCTTGTTTCCATTTCATCTAGCTGCCAATTTATATCCTCATCCCTCTTTTCATGTCCTAGTTTTCTTGTTTCCATTTGCTTTGTTGATGAGAGAGAGAGAGAGGATTGGGAGCTGGTAAAGGGACAATATTAGAGATAGGGAGATATATAGGGGTTTAGGGTTTCTCGAGTTTAGGGTTTAGGGGTTAAGGTTTAGGAGCATTATTTAGGGCTTACGGTTTAGGGTTTAGTGTTTAGAGAGAGGACCAATAGCTGGGAGATATAGAGAGTGAGGTACATGGCCAGAGACATAGCCGAAAGAGATTATAAGGATATATATGGAGAGTAAGGGACATGGCCAGAGACACAGGGAGAGAGATTGAGAGGTAGAGGAATGATAGAGATAGAGAGATAGCTAGGGAGATAGAGGTTTAGGGTTGCTTGGGTTTAGTGTTTAGGGTTTAGGGGTTTGGGGTTTAGGATTAATTAGGGGTTTAGAGTTTCTCAGGTTTAGGGTTTAGGGTTTAGGGGCATTATTTAGGGTTTATATATGTTTTAGGGGTTAGGGGTTAGGGTTTAGGTTTAGGGGCATTATTTAAGGTTTAGAGGTTTAGGGTTTCTCAGGTTTAGGGGCATTATTTAGGGTTTACGGTTGCATGTCAAAAGAACTCTCTCTCTCTCTCTCTCTCTCTCTCTCTCTCTCTCTCTCTCTCTCTCTCTCTCTCTCTCCAAACTTGAGCAACGTCCCTAAACCCCAAACCCCTAAACCCTAAATCCAAACAACTCTAAACCTCTATCTCCCTATGATTTATCCCCTATCTCCCTATCTCTATCATCCCTCTACCTCTCAATCTCTCTCCCTATGTCCCTGGCCATGTGCATGTGCCTCACTCTCTATCTCCCTATCTCTCTCCACAGTCTCCTCTATATCTCCCTATCATTCCTCTTTCTCTATAAATCCTAAACCCTAAACCCCTAACCCTTAAACAATAAACCCTAAACCCTAAATAATGCCCCTAAACCTGATCAGAAACCCTAAACCTATGTCTCCCTATCTCTCCCATCTCTCCCCATCACCTTTGTCCCTCTACCTCTCAATCTCTCTCCCTATGTCTTTGGCCATGTCCCTCACTCGCTATCTGCCTATCTCTCCCCTCAGTCTCCTCTATATCTCCCTATTGGTCCTCTATCTCTCTCTAAACCCTAAACCTCTAAACCTTAACCCCTAATCCCAAAACCATAAACCCTAAACCCTAAATAATACTCCTAAACCCAAGTAACCATAAATTAGGCGCTAAATTTAGGTGCTACATAAGGCGTTAACGCGGGCGCTACAACAGGTGCTAAAACAGGCGTTAAATGTGGTGCTAATTAGGTGCTATAGTAGGAGCGAATGTAGGCACTAAGTTAGGCACTAATTTGTGCCTAATTTAGTGTCGACTTGTTCTGGTCGGCGCAAAAAAATGCCAAAAACAACGCCATCCCAATAAATAGCGCCGACTTTTTCAAAAAAATAGAGAAAAATACATTAAAACAGTGGGTGGAAATAAAAAAATGGAGCAAAAAAGGGAGCTAATCACAGGGATTTGTTGTAGTGGATGCCTTTTGCTTTATTTGTTCAACCAAGTAGCATCACACTGCTTCATTCTATGCCATTGTGCTCAATCTAAGCTCTCATCGAGCTCATACAAGCTTCATCAAAGCTTCTTTTTGCTTCGTCATTTTGTTGTCAAGAGGATCACTTGCTGCCACAAAAGGATTCGAGGTTGCCTATTACAATGATTGCTAAGGGTAGTGGAGTCAACAAATCTTTGTTTCTCTTAGGTTCCTTCATTGTTTTCATTCAAATTCATAGTAATTAGAGAATCAAATTTGCTCTTGGGAACAATAAAACATTGCTTTTTCCTTGATAGTTAAATCTTGCATGTTAGATTAAGCGCTTTCATATTTCTAGATCTAGTTTGTTAGAAGAAGCATTTTCCCTTTTCTTAGATTAAATTGCATTCAAAACATCAAAAACACAAAAAACATAGGTTAACTTTGCATTAGAAAAGTCATATAGAATTGCATACATATTTCCCTTTCATAGATCAAAAGTACTTTTATTTCCAAAATACTCTAAAAAATACCAAAAAGAACGTTTTGCATATCATTTAGCTTGCATACATATAGAAACATTAGAACAGATAAAATTGCAAGCCCTCAATTCCATCACGAGGTAATCACGGTTCAAACGATTCCAATCAAACCCTTGATTCCATCACAAGGTAATCATGGTTCAAACAATTCTAATCAAACCCTCGATTCCATCACGAGGTAAAAACAAGTCAAAACAAAGTCAACCCTAGGTCAAAACCCTAGATCTAGTTAAGGTTAGTAATTATACAATTTCCTCTATCCTAAACCACGAATGTGCTTAGGAGTGAGAGGAGAGTGGGTGAGGGCTATTCGTGACGAGATCCAAGAGATCCATCCAAGACCTCAACAACAAACATTCGTTCAACCACAAGGAGACCCATTTGTCCTTTTGTTGTTAGAAGAAACTAGACAATGACAGATACAACAAGAACTTGTTCAACGTATACAAAGACAAGAGGACATCAACGAGAACAATCGCTTACCCACATAGAGGTGGAATCTAAGAAACCCCAACACGAGAAGAGAAACTAGTGACCCTTTGGGTCATAGGGTTATCTCAACTACAACAACAATTGAATGAAACATACAACTAAGCACACAACAATAAAGGCCACAGTACTTGCCAACCCCTCTCTGCGAAGTCCAGCTCTCCAACGAGCCAGACCCCTGCCGTGTCTCACCTCCTCTCGACTAGCTAATTCCACGTGAGCGAGAGTGACGTGGCAAATCACCCTGTGGCAAGGGGGGAAAGGGTCCGTGTGTGTGCCAAAATCTGACCCGACAGCCCTAGGCAATCAGAGTCATGATTTTGAGCGTACAAGAATAGTCTATATTACTTCTATTAATTGAGAACTTGGCTTGCGAACCATCAATCCACTTGATACTTCAAGATAACATACATTACACATTTCTGATCCTATCCTCAAAACCACATGATTAAACAATTACTTTTGGAGGAATGCAGAGTATTCCAATAGATCTCCATCATTGCTTTGCCCTGTCTAAGTAGTAACCAGAATTTTGTCACCTGTAACTTTTTCTGTTGAAGGTGTAGTGATAGGAGATCTTGGATATAACACTTTGATCTCTAGCTCATCTTATACTCTAAACCATAGGACTAGATCTTGCAATGCAGAGAAATTCAGACCAAAATACTGTAACTCTACCTTAAGCTATACACTGTGAATGTCTTGATCAAAATTCTAAAACTTGTCTTTAGGTGCGGTACTTCAAACTGATGAAATATACATGTAGGGATGCAGAAAACATGTCAGGACATGATTGTTGGGATATGGTGTTGTACACCATTGCATATTTTTTGATATATTTTTATAATGTTGTAATTAAATAATTATTTAGTTGTGATGCACCTAGGTGGTGTGGTTAATCACACTATGTAATTATTTGGGGATCACATGTATAAGTTGTATTGTAACATTGGGATATTATTTGATTAATTGGGAAAATTAGTACCAACAGTCAAATGTGGGGTCAAGTGGTTTTGTGTAACCCATGGTTTTGGGGCACATGGTTTTCTCAATGTAATGTGTGATCTTATATTATAAAAGCAAGCACAAGGTTATTATTTGAGGTTGGCTTGGCTGGATATTTCATTGTAGGTGAACGGGGGTTTTGTGAGAGGCTGTCATTGTATTGAGCTCTCTCTTGTAAGTGCAAATTGTGAAGCATGGCAAGTGATGTGTGGATTCATGCTTGTACACATGGAGGTTGCATTGGAGGTGCTTGATGGTTCAGGGGTATTCATGGAGGCTCAGATATTGTATTATAATGTTCCATTGCTAAATAATACATGTGAGCATGGATACTTTTGGAGGCTGGGTTTTTCTTACAAAGGGTTTTCCCAGGGTATATCTTCTGTTATCTTGTTGCTTGTTCATTGATCTTTTGCATTATGGTTGTTTCTGCATCTTGTTTCTCCTATTGAGTTATGTGGAATTGGTTTAATTAGACCTGCAAATTCCTAACAGTTGGTATCAGAGCCATGTTTATGGTTGAGGGAGGTGTGAGCTCTCTGGATGTGTATAACCTTTGTGTGTGTAGATCAAGTGCAAAATGGAAGCCATGGCAATGCATGGAAGGATTGAGGGCATTACAAGGTTTTGTGCAGGTTGTATTGCAGATTGGGGGTTCTGGGTATTGGAGATTTGTTGTGCATGTTGCAGATCTGGTGATTGAAAAATCATGACTGAAGAGAGTTTTTCTGGTTTAGCTTCACGAGGGTTTTGAGGAGGAAATTTCATAGATGACCTCCTGGGACAAAACGGACCTCACCATTAAGTCCAGGAGGCCCGAGAGACGAAGATTCATATAAAATATGCCCAGGTTTGGTTACAGTGAGAAAAAGCAAAAAAAATGCCCCTAGGTACGTTGTATGAATTTTTTTGTTGTACAGGGATTTTTTTTTTAGAAAAATCAAAAAAATTATCCTGTACTATTATTTTCTATAGTTTTGGAATCAAAAATTGAAAAGAAAAAAACTATAGGATGTATTCAAAAAAATAAAGATTGAAAAAATATATATATATTTAAAGTTGCAGGGGGGTTACCCCGTACCCCCTTGCGTTGCAAATTGCAGAGGGTACCGATGGGGTACCATCGGTGTACGCCGGTCAACCCCGCCGATCCCCCTTTACCTCTTGTCGGCCTTTGAGCCGGAGCGCCCAAAAGCAGCCCTTTATGGGCTTTAAAAACCTTTTAATTTTTTTTTAATTAAACCTTTAATATTTGGTGGGAGTTTAGCCCATATGGTCATTCAAACAAAAAAGTTTTATTAAAAATTTTGGCGGTTGGGTTTTTTTAATGGCAGCGGGAGAAATATATGACAACGGTGGCATTAAAATCTTTTATTTTATTTTATATGGACTTTAATAAATTAAAACCTCCTAATATGCAATTTGGAGTCCGTGTTTTTGGTGATGGAAATAAGACAAATTTGAAAACTTTTCACCTACGTTGTCAAAGACAAATGGTGTAGTCAACCCAGTCATATGCTACATTAGCGCCACATGTGTTTTTTGCCCAGTCAGCATGATGATGTCAGCAATGACGTCATGCCACGTCATCATGGTACCGGGGGCCCACCAGGGGTCCACTTTTAGCCCTAGGAGTGCCTTTTCTTCCGGGGGCATAACTTTCACATACGGTATCAGTTTTTTGACTTCTTATAGACGTTGGAAAATCTCTTCGAGCACTACATAGTGGTATAGGTTTCATGATCAGATTTTTCTGTTTGTATCAGAATTTGGTGCCTGAAGTCCGCATTGCTCCAGTACAGTTTTATGCTCATAACTTTTGCATACAGAGTCAGATTTTCGATTTCGGATAGGCATTGGAGAGCTCTTGTAGTGTATTACACTTTGGATCATGTAGATTTTTAGTTTGGTGTGCAGAGAGAGTTTGTTACTTGTTTGATCACTTGTAGGAGCCTAAGCTTCAGAGTACATTTATGAGTGCATTCAGATGGATT
Source organism: Cunninghamia lanceolata (assembly GCA_027924645.1). Taxonomy (NCBI): domain Eukaryota; kingdom Viridiplantae; phylum Streptophyta; class Pinopsida; order Cupressales; family Cupressaceae; genus Cunninghamia; species Cunninghamia lanceolata. The sequence continues at coordinate 10,262,203 of BSBN01000478.1, forward strand.
TTTTGGCACAGACTTGTGGGAGTACTTGTTGCTATGAGACCATCAACATGGTATAACAAGTTTCAAATTTGGTGCTTCCTGATACAGGTTTACAGGTGTTTTTCAAAGTTATGACTTTGATGAGACAGGTACAAATTGTCTTCTGGTTTGAGGACATGGTTGATACTTGTGTGAGACTTGGAGTCTCGTTTCAGTGGGAGTTGAGTACAAGTACAATGATGAAGATGATTATGGTGTCATGGATATGCAGCTACACTTTTGCATTGGCATGACATGATCATGTATGCAAGTGACAGGTGTGGGCTATGATGTTTGATTCATGATTATAGGTGGTGTCGTGGTGTTGTTTTAGGGGATTGTTCTTATCCCCTGGATGCTTGTTTAGTTCCTTGACTATGGTACTAGTTTGTGGATTTGTTGGCAAATCGAATCTAGAGTTGGTTTGGTGTTTGAGTCTTGGAGTCTACAGGTTGTCTTCTTTGATATCTCAATTTGCAGTTTACTAGTGTGTTGATGAGTTTGCATGTGACATTTGTTTTGGATCTACGAGTTATGTAGTTTTGTAGGCTAATCACCTATTTAGCTACAGTGGGATAACTCGGATGTGGATTGTCTATATCCACCAAATTGATTCAGTGTTTATGCAGACTTTGTTAGTTGGCCTTGTTTGTGGTCATTTGTGCATTGGTATGTTGCTTTGGGATAAGAGGATGGATGATTAGAGTGCCTGGAAAGTCAGTTGTTCGGACTTGCAGCATGTTTATCACAATGTCATGGAGAGCTTGGATACATGGTTCTATGTTAGCTTTTGACATTGATGGTTTTATTTTCTTGTTTGGAGTTTTTTGGTTCACTAGACCTTTTGGGAGATGTTGATGTTACAGTGGGATTCCTTGATTGGTTTGGAGCCATGGATAATCTTCATTTAGGAGATGGTTACTTTGTTGTCATGGATAGCTTGGTATCACGGTTCATTAGGAGCTTTGGCAACATGTTGGATTCATCATACATGATGGATGATCTTCTGCAGTGGATGTTGGTGTCATGGAGGAGCTCTTGATTGTGAGAGTTCTTTGACATTTTTCAGTTCTGTTGTTAGGAGATGGTTATCTTCATATGATTGGAGATGTTGGCATCTTGGTTTACCATGGAGGACTTCTTTGAGTTTTTGGTTGAGGTGTTGGGTTTATGATTTGTCAGTTTGACATGTTTATCCTTGATTTAGAGATGATATTATGTCATGGTTTACTCTTGATTCTAGATTAGAGTTTTGACATGATACAGGTTCTCTTGAGATAGAATGTATGCATCATTGTATGCTTTGTTGCATGTGATCTTCTTACGAGGAGATGGTTAGATCATGATGTCATGATGGGCTTCTTGATTATGCAGATATGCAGTAGGAGCATTGACAATGGTCTTGTTTGTTCTCTTGGTATTGAGTACTTTGATCATTTACTTGATTACATCATGATAGTGCTATGTTGCATTTGGAGTTTGACATGTATTGGTCAGTTATAGGTGCTCTTGGATACTTGGAGATTTAGGTGAGGTTGGAGTTCTCTCGTGATTAGAGACACTTGTTGAGACAGTTACTCTTTGGAGGTTTCGGCAGATAGGCCGAGGAGCCTTACACCTGGATATGGATGTGAGTTCATTATGGACCTAGAGGAGATTGTTCTTGGAGAGAGTCATTGTGGCTTGGTGTATCCTAGAGGAGCATTCTCATTCCCCACTCTTGGTGTCTACTTAGTGGTTTATCATCTATGAGGTATTGCCCATCCTTTTAGATGTGTTTTACTTTATATTTCATCTTCTCATAGATATGGATCTTAAGCTACAATTATTGGTTCTGGAGGGTTCATTTGAGGGATGCTAGCATGGTTATCTCCTTGTTCATATGGAATGTTTATGAGTTTGATCTACCTTGAGTAGAGAGGCTTACATCGACGTTGGTTACATGTTACATATGATCATTTGATCTTATGACATTGAATGGTTGGGTGTTGTTGAGAATTTTCTTTGGGGTTGTAGAGGAGATCATACTTGACACAGCTTAGCACTTTGAGGTGTTTTGTAGAAGGAAATTATGATTTACATGTTTTCTCTCTTTGTCTTGTGGCTACTTCCTAGACGATCATGTTCATATGGTTGGACTTCGGATAGTTGTGGTGACATGTTGTGAGAGAGTATGCAACGATTTATCATGCATGTGTGGATCATTTTGATTGTTCTTGATAGTACATTGGCTTGTTAATTAGCCACACCTTGGTTTGAGTGTTGATTGATAGACTTGATATGTCTTGGATCTATTTTCAGATTTGACATTACCTATGCAGTGGGAGTTCCTCGATGTATGTGTTCTTCATTGACAAGTTTTATACATGGAGGTTGTTATTGCGGTATATGGGTTGGATATGTTATTGGCACGAGTTTATTGATGTTGTTGATACCTATGAGGTATGGATGGTTGGATGTATTAGCATATGTTGTGGGTGCTATTTTCAGTCATGTGGGTTTTTTTACCTTTGATAGTAGCTTGGAGCCTATTTGGTTTCACTTGGATTTGATGCTTGTGTTCTTTGGATTGGTGCATTCTTCACCTCGGCAAGTTCCTTTTCTTCCATAGGTGGCACATTGGAGGATGACAGGAGTTCTTGCTTGAGATGGTGGTCACTTTAATTTGTTGCAGGTATCTTGATGGAGCACGAGAGCATTCTGGAGATTCATGTGATTTCATGTTTGCCTATGATGATGTATTTCATTGATTGACCCTTATGCAATGTATCCAACAAGTGGGAGAATGTTGGGATATGGTGTTGTACACCATTGCATATTTTTTGATATATTTTTATAATGTTGTAATTAAATAATTATTTAGTTGTGATGCACCTAGGTGGTGTGGTTAATCACACTATGTAATTATTTAGGGACCACTTGTATAAGTTGTATTGTAACATTGGGATATTATTTGTATTATTTGATTAATTGGGAAAATTAGTACCAATAGTCAAATGTGGGGTCAAGTGGTTTTGTGTAACCCATGGTTTTCTCAATGTAATGTGTGAGCTTATATTATAAAAGCAAGCATAAGGTTATTATTTGAGGTTGACTTGGATGGATATTTCATTGTAGGTGAATGGCGGTTTTGTGAGAGGCTGTCATTATATCGAGCTCTCTCTTGTAAGTGCAGATTGTGAAGCATGGCAGGTGATGTGTGGATTCATGCTTATACACATGGAGGTTGCATTGGAGGTGCTTGATGGTTCAGGGGTATTCATGGAGGCTCAGATATTGTATTGTAATGTTCCATTGCTGAATAATACATGTGAGCATGGATGCTTTTAGAGGCTGGGTTTTTCCTTGCAAAGGGTTTTCCCAGGGCATATCTTCTGTTATCTTGTTTCTTGTTCATTGATCTTTTGCATTATGGTTGTTTCTGCATCTTGTTTCTCCTATTGAGTTATGTGGAATTGGTTTAATTAGACTTGCAAATTCCTAACAATGATTATACACCTCCGCATCATGCTTAGATACAAGACTGATCACCGCAACACACTTAGCCAGTTTTCTCTTCATCTGCTAAGTCTTCCAAACTGGTTTGCCTTATGCAAGCTGATCCTGAGTCTTTTAACTTAGTCAAGCCATCTCTCTCAAATCTTCCATTATCCATCAACTTCAGCAACTATGCCAAACCGTCTCTCTCAAATCTCCCACTAATTATTAGCTTCTCCAACTACTGAACTTTATATAAGCCTGACCTCAGATTGGCACATGTTATGTTGACATCAATGACAACACATATTGCGAACACATCCCTTAATCATTGACCCCCCATTTTCCTCTTCGCACAACAAGCCTTGAATTTGAAGGAACTAATGTGAGAATATAGATTATCGCTAGTATGAATGAAGGGGTTGCCAATATCTATTTGGTTATTGGTGAACATGTGAATAGAGATGGCAATAATGGGGCATACTCCATTCTATCGTCAAGATGCAATTCTCTAATACTTCTACTAACATCTAGGAGGGTAACACGAGTGAGATAATAGATTTTTTCATATCCATCATTAAACCACGACATGCTACAAGGAATCACCATGTGCTAAATTAACTCAGCACAACTAGAAATCTTAGAACTTAGATAGTTCATATAAAAAATAATTACCATCTTCCGCTGATGTCATCATGATCCAACGATCACTCTCCAAACTAGCCATAACATTATGCAAAAAATAATGATCTAGGAATTTCATCTTTAATGATAGTTTGAATGTTCAAAAGAAGATCTTGAGTGCGAGTCCAATAAATCCATCAATCAAACTGAAGACCAATGTTAGCTAGACCATCGACTAGCTTATTACCTTCCTGATAAATATGCTTGATATTAAGGCTATTAAAGTTATTTAAGGAATTATGAATATCCTTAATATAGTCCTTAACCTTCCAAGGAGGGTCCTTATCATTTTTAACAAGATCAATAATCATTTTCGAATCCCCTTCAATTACAATGGATTAAAACTTATGATGCTTGACCCTCTTAATACCCTACCACAGGGCGATGGCCTCAGCCTCATTATTGGTCTTGCAACCAATATTCTTAGTAAACCCTTCAATAAAAGTGCCTTTATCATCCTAGATAACACCACCTGAAGCAACTTGACCCAGATTGCCTTTGGAACATCTGTCAAAGTTGAGTTTTACCCATCCTTATTGAGGGCTCTTCCATTTAGTATGTTTCCTAACCAAAGCTTTTTTGATATCAATGTTGGTCATATTCTTTGTTATATCATAGTTTTCACCGACATGAATCTCTAGGACAGTAGGCATCTTTTTAGGTTTGTCCAACTTAGCAGCATTCACATTTTCCTTAATTACATGGTAAATTTTCTAGAACACTCACATGGCCTCCTATTTACTATCCCAAAAAATCCTCTTGTTTCTCTCTTTCCAAATCCCTCAAGCAACATAGGGGGTTTGATTCCACACCTTTTTGATAATCAGATGTTGAAAGGGAGAGTTTCTCGTCCAACCATATATAAAGTTCAAGAGATCCACAAGCATGACCCAATGGATTTCCAAATTAGGGTGAACCATCCTCTAGATTTCTCTAGTGAAGCTACAATGGAAGAACAAGTGGCTGATAGATTCTTCTTTGCAACAACATAAATGGCATCTGTTGGGGAAATTAAATCCTCTTTTAAGCAGGTTGTCTTGTGTGAGAATTTTGTTATGGTTGACAATCACCTTGAATTGATTTATCTTAGGGACAATTCTATGATTCTAAACAAGACTCCAATCAAAGAGAGGGGAGGGGGAATTAGATATCATATTGTAAGCTAAAGCCATAGTGAAGTTGCTAGAGTAATGAGACACCCAAATAATTTCATCCTCTCTGTTGGGGTTGAAAAAATTAAAGCCACCAAGAAAGGTTTGAAAATCAGTAATAAGTTCTTCTAATCCCCCAGTTGATCAGTAAAGTTCTAAAAATATTTCCAAGCCAAAGCATGGTATGTGGGGACAAGATAATCATGAAGAGCCGATCCAAACAATCTAAGACAAGGTTGCATGAGTCTGCTGAATTGCAGATGAGAGGAGAGGGGATGAATGTCCCACCAAGAATCCTCCCAAAAATCAATTCTTTTTCCATTCCCTACTCTCCAATTGATACCTGCTTAATATTGCCTCTAGTTTTTTGCACGCCTTTCCAGACAATAAAACATTTGGGCAGGTGATCTAACCCTTAAGGAATCCAGATTGGTCCATATTTTGGAGGTACTTGGCTTTGATCATGACGAACTAGTCCTTATCATCAATAATAAGGTTCCACCCGATTTTAGCCAACATGGCTTTATTGAAGTTTTGTAAATTTCTAATGCCAAGGCCACCTTTCCTCTTACTTTTATAGGCAGTTTCCCAATTAAATAAGGCCAACCTCTTCTTTTCCTTCATACCAGTCCAAAGGAACTTCTTCTTAAAGTGCTCTATTATGTCAGCCATGATTCTAGGAATTTTGAAGAGAGATAAATATTAAATAGGGATATTTTACAAAGAGGCTTTCAATATTTGGTGCTTGCTAGCTCGACTAAGGAGCTTACCTTTCCATCCTGCCACTTTTTTTGGATTCTCTCAATAATCCCATACTAGAAATTATTAGAGATTTTCCTCGTAGTGAGAGGAAGACCAAGGTAAGTTGCAAGAAGACTTTCCTTTTTGCACCCCAAGATCCTACTAATCTTGTTTTGAAGAGTTTCTTCAGTGTTGAAGAAATAAAGAACACTCTTGTCATAGTTTATTTGTTGCCCAGAAATAGTAGCGTAGTGATCAAGCAGTATTTTCCAGTTTCTCGCTTCTAAAGTAAAGGATGAGCCAAAAATAATAGTGTCATCAACAAACTGTTGATGTGAAGTGGGGGGAAGGGAAGAAGCAACTTTAATACCTGTAAATTTTTGTGAAGTAATAAGCTTGGAGATGTTCCTCCCTAGGACTTTCGTAACTAAAATGAAGAGATAAGGAGAAACGGGGTCACCTTGTCTCCAGCCCCTGCCACTACTAAAGAACCCCTTAAGAATCTCATTAACCAAAACAGAGAACTTAGTGGTAGCCACACAATCCTTTATCATCTGAAGAATTTTGCCATTGAACCCAAATTTTTGAAGAACTGCAAATAAGAAAGACTAAGAAACCTTGTCGCAAGCCTTCGAGATGTCCAACTTAAGGGCCATTTTGGATGTCTTATTATTGTCCATGGAGTCAATTGACTCGTGAGTGACAAGAACAACATCTAGAATTTGTCTCCCGAGGATGAATCCTTTTTGTTGATGGGAGATCAAGCGATGGAGGATAGGTTTGATTATGAAAACAACCAACTTAGAGAAGACCTTGTATATGGTGGTACACAGGCTAATATGTTTATAATCACTAAAAGTGGTAGCATCTCCTTTTTTAGGCACAAGGACAATAAAAGTGGTGTTAAGTTGTTTCAGGAGTTGGCAGTTTTGAAAAATTCTCTTGCGGTTGTAGTCAGGTCACTACCCACAATGTTTTGAAAAAGCTCCAAAGGAAAAAATAGCAGCATGAACCTCTTCCTTAGAGATGTTTTTGCTCATGTCTACGTTGTCAACTTTAGTGAGCACAGTAGGGATAACCTGCAACAAGTTACTTAAGAGATCAGGGTTGGACTCATTTTCCTTAAGCATGTCTCTAAAGAAATTAGTCGCAACGTCTCCAATTTGGTCCTTAAAGGTAATAATACTCCCATCTCCATTAACAAGTTTAGAGATATTATTTCTTTTTCTATGCATGAGAGTAGATACGTGGAAAAATTTAGTGTTCCTGTCCCCCTTCGTGAGCCATTAAATGCGGGATTTTTGCTTCCAATAGATTTCTTCGCTTATCATCAGTTGGTGCCATTCCTCCTTGTAGACTTTCTCCTGTTTGCTTCATCATTGGCAGCAATGCGGATGTTAGGACTGAGTGTGTTGTACACTTTACAAGTCCTAGTTACAATGTTGTGATATATTGTAATATTAAGTTCATAGGTTATAATCTTGTGAGAGCCTTATAATCATTTTCTACTCACAAAAAAATGTGCATGTTGAGAGGTGTTTGGTTGGATGTGTTGTGCACATGGTGGAACTTGTTGAGTTGGTGAATATGCATCATCCAGTATAAGATCGACATCAAGTGGGCATTTGTTTTGATTGGTCATCTTGGAATAGATGAAAAGTTCTCTATGTGCCCTCTAAACCTCATTTTAAGATGACCCACTTTTACATAAATATAATATATGGAAATTTCTCTTCTCCCCTCCTTAAAAAAACAACCACACTGTAAATAGAAGTAAAAAGAAAAGGATGTGTTACAAATCTCTTTAACAAATATTGAGTGCTTAAAACACAACAATAAACAATAGCACGCTTCTAATATAATTCATTAAAATTCACTCTTAAGACATTCTTGGGCAACATAAAAACGAAGTATATATTATATATATGTTGATAACAAACACAAAGTCGGTGAATAAGGTTTCAATGAGTGACCACCTAAACAATAAAACAATTTAAAATAAAAAAATGCATCTTCAATCATAAGAAGCGTAGGTAAGAGGAACACTAGCACTTCAATAGTTGACATCTAAACAATTATATAAATAATAAATAAAAAAATACACATAATGAATAACAATGATTACAAGATTAAAAACCCAGCAACAATAATCAATATAGAAATTTCTGAAGAGTATTTATCACTAGGAGCCCCCTTAAAAAACACGTAATTCATATTCCGGATTAAATTTGCAAACAGTAAAAATCACATAACTTATGCTATAATATCAATAAAAAAGCTATGGTTGAAATTACATGTAACAGAATCTATTTTGCAGTAGAATCTACAGCAATAATCCTATAATTTGTTGCCAGCCATAGTAAAAATCACATATAATTTGTACCCAAACCTCATTTGCAATGTTCTAGATTTAGGATTTTTGTTTTTTTTCTTATTTAGCTCTCTCTGCCTATCCATTAGCTGCTATCTATATGCATAGGATTTCAGGCATGCATTAAGTCAATCCCCCAAAATAATAGAGGCTTAAGGGCCTGAATCTATCTGTCAACACGGTCTTTTGAAAAGGTGCAATCAGTTGCGTTTGCAGAATAACCCACCACGCACAAAAGCAGGATCAGTACAGTAATGTGTACAACCTACTCAATCAGGTAAGGAGAGATGCTCAATGAAAAGTTGTTTTCAGTACTCCGAGCTCAGACATCCTCCGAAAGTATATTTGGGCAATAGTCTTTGATTCTATAAAGTTGTTTTTCAGTACACCCAGCTGAGAAATCCTCCGAAATTATATTTGGGCAAATAGTTAGATTGCACGAGTTACTTTTTCACCACTCCTAACTTGGAGATCATCCGATATTATAGATCTTAAATTGCAAAAGTAGTTTTTTAGCACACCCAGCTGAGAAATCCATCAAAAGACATTTATTTGGGGACAACTCTTAAGTTGCATAGGAGTCAGAGAGGACTTGAAGTTGGTAGTTATAGATATAAGGTCTCCCATGAATTAGTCGGGAATTACATAGAAAGAGACCAGATTCATGTTTTGCATATTTCTGCATTGGTTAGACTCTTTGAGAAAGAGGGAGTGTGAAGTGGAAATGGGAAAATATACCTTTGAAATAACAGGGTTTTGAATTTTATTATTGATGCATAACTCATAGGTCTTTGTTTGAGTCCATGTGATGAAATTTTGATGTATTTTAAAAAGAAAGGTCCGTTTGGTTGGTGCCAATTCTTGTAACAGCTGATGTGTTCATTTTGATCTCGACTCCTGTTGCTTGGCTGATGTTTTTTAAGGAATACTTTTTTTATTTTTGCATCTTTGTGCTACGGTTTAGTGGTTTTTAATTTAAGTGGGTTTGGCAATGCCATTGATGAATACAGATGGCACACATGAGGACATAGTCTTATGCACGTGTTCTGCTGATATCATTTTTCTTCCACTTATTTGTAAGAGGTAAGCAATTGTCTAGAGTAATTCATTTTAATGCGTATTAAGTGCAGGATTCTTTTTGGGAATACATGATTTTCAGTTTTTGATGTTTAAATTGGGTGTATCAGTGATCATTTTTCTAGAGCAGTCCCTTTTGGTGCCTACCAGGGGCAGAGGTGTTTTTGGCAATGCATGGTTTTGATGTTTGAATTGGGTGTATCGGTGCAGAGTTTCATCTAGCAATGAGAATGAGGTGTGCCCAAGAGTTTGTGATTTCTTTACTTGTTTTGGTCTTTGTAAACCAAATTGAGGGCAGGGGATTGAGTAAAGACTGGTCAATCATAGATGAGGATCTTGTAAACTCTACTGGGATTACTAATGACCATCCCACTTATCTGTGGCCTCTGCCCAAAGAGCGGAGCAATGGCAGTGCAACAATCACAGTTGATCCAAAATTAGCCCTTGTCATACAAGGAAGCTGTCACAATTCAAGCTTGGTTCAGGAAGCTTTTGCACGGTACAAAAAGATTATACTCACCCATCATGTCAAGTTTGGGCATCAAAACAGCGAGCAAAAAGTTGAATATGGCATCAGCAAGCTGATCATCAGTGTTTCCACTGCTGATGAGACTGTAAGTTCTGTAGTCAAAAGGTTCTACTTATAGCCCCATCTGTATTTATCTCAACAGGAGACAAAATCTCTATGTTGGAGCAGTTGTCTACCTATGCACACTAATCACATGATAGCATTAAATTTTCTTTGCAACTAAAGAGGGAACACATAAGCAGAATTTACCTTTGCTCCAAGAGGCCCAGGTTGGGAATGGCTATAGGGAGTTCAAATTGTCATTTGCAGTTTTTAATCATCTGCCATTTTCTTCCATTCGGTACTTACACAACATTGTTTTTGTGGCAGCTTCAACTCGGAACTGATGAAAGCTATTCTCTTTATGTGCCTGTAGGGACCGAACATTCAATTGTTCAAGATGCTCTTTTGGAGGTATTCCATTTTTGAAGTATTTAGCCCCGCATCTACAGATTGGTTGTAGGCTGTAGCTTTCTACTTTTACCTTTGGCAACTTGTAATTGATGAGCGAAGGCAAAAGAACCAATAAAAGTTTTACGTGAAGCTTTTAGAACCCAGTCCAAACACAAGCACCTAGTTCTTTCCGTTAGCAGCTTATGCAGAAAATGAAATTGCTAAGCATTAATATTTTCAGTTCGCTTATATTGTGCCAAAAGATATTCCTTTCCTAAAACAAAATTTCCCATTTAGAGATGAGATTCATCATTAATAGAGAATCGACATTGTTCATACTATGCACATATTCCAAGCTTAATCTGTTATGAATGCACCCTATGTATCTACATTCATCCAACTACGCAGGTAAATATTATTAAAATGAAAAACACAGTGCAATATTTATTCAATTAGAAAACAATAGCTCTCTAGATGCGATGGACCTGACTGTCAAGTCTGTCTATCATCCTTGTCTTTCAAGGGCGAGACCATAAAGTCAGCCCATGTGATTCATACTTGCTCATAAATGTAGCCAAGAGAAAGACTGCACTGTCCAGGTCTCATGTACATAAAATTTTAATTCATACTTGCTTACAAACCAACTTAAGAGAATGAGTACAGCTCTGTGGTCTCCCGTAGCACAAAGCTAAAGATATTATGCACCATAGCCTTGAAACAACAGTTGCCATACAAATATAAGCTTACATAAATGATTCATTTTGTTTTTAGGTTGTCCAAGGTTGTCTTCTGCCCTGCTTGTAAAGTTCAGAAATCTGCTGAAACAAAGGGAGAAGAATTCTGTAATTGTTCTCCAAGGGAAAAACATGACATGTTTGAAATGTTGCGAGTTCATAAAACATCCAACTAATCAACCTTTTGAGTTTTGTATTTGACATTAACAATAGTATCTGCATAACAATTGGGCTGATCCACAAATTCACCTTTTTGCAAAGCTAGAAATAAAACTAGGTTATTGTTCCTAAAGAATCAAGTAAATTGTAAAGAGTACTATGGCCTTAATGATAAATCAACTGAAGGCTTACAGCCTTTGTTTTTCTGGTACGATTCTCTACTACTGGAATAAGATACATGTTGAATGAACTATTGGCTTTATGTCTTGTCACAGGGAATTCTAATTAATAGTTACATGTCTAATGTGTTAAAGATAAGTTTGGGATTGGAAAACCAAGAAAACCCTTTTTGGGCTGTTGGTCACGCCGGTTGTCCTATATGGGTGTGAGGTTTGGGGGAGCAGCATGTCGATTCACAGGTGGAGACAGTTGGAAAGAATTCAAAAACATCTCATCACTAGTAGCCTTAAAGTCAAAGCAACAGTTCCGTATGAGATCCTCTTGGCTGAAGCTGGTACTTACCCAATGGAGGCAGCAGCAATAACTCGGTTACTAAGTTACCTAATGTCATGTCCCCATATATTAAGACAGTTTAAATTTAAGATTTGAACATAATGATAAATGAAGGTGAAGTCATTTCTGTAAAACATGATGATAAATCAATTGGATTGGTAGAAATAATAGTGTATGTATTAATATTTAAAAAATAATATTAAATACTATTATATGAATATTTTTATATAATCAATATATGATATATTTATTTAAATATTATTATATTTATACTTATTATAATATAATATATTGTGAAATATAATATATCATATATAATATATAAATATAATAATATAAATACTAACCATATTGATATAAATATTTAATATGATGAATATACTCTAAGTGATAAGCCTAAAAGGCAATGATTACTTTAACAACAACAAATATATATAATTATCATTATTTATAAGACAACACAAATCAAATACGTAATGGGTTATGAAAGCTAATATTAGGAATGACAGCAAATAAGACAAAGTCTTAATTAAAGAATGATATTCGATATAAGCAACCGATGAGGAGTAAAGAGCTGCCGATCAATGAATCAATGTTAATAAACAACAATAGATTATGAAGGAAGGCGACTATTGGTAAAATAACAACCGGTCAAAGGATATAAAGAAAGCCTCGGTGGACATTGGGAAGGGGGGAATGGAACATAATTTATTCTGTTTTAAGATCTCACTCAGCAATTATTCTCAACAGATCTGCATATCAGGGATAGATCTTCTTAGCAATGGAGGAGTAATGAAAGATTGTGATAAAGGTCCGATTGGGAAGGCAATCGACTTCGTAAATATATTAAGATAATCAAGATTTTCATATAAGTCAACCAAACGTTAGATAAGTAAACATGAACTATGACGCCAACAAACAATCAAGTGTCAATCTTAGGATTTGGGAAGTAACTCAGCGCACATCATTCAGTGAAGGAACTCAACAAATAAAATACATAGTGAGCAATAATAACTATCAGCAAATGCGTCCAGCCACCACTACGAACAGCATTATAAGAAATAATTATTGTATTATATCTAGTTTGCCATTACAGATATCGAAGCAAGCACCATACAAGGTTATATCAGCAGAGAGCAGCAGCAAATAAGGGATCATAAAGAGATCGCAGGAAATTACACAGGTCAGCAGAGAAAATCTGAAGTGGACAGCAGAAGTTAGGAAGAAGGAGCAATCTGCAGGTAAGTTTATTACTTATCATGTTTATAAGCTTTAAAGAAATTAGTATGCAGACATTACTATCAATATACAATAGAAAATATATAATGGTAAAATAGGAATCTAGTACGTAGGTTGGAAAAGCAATAAAATGCATCTCATGCTTATCTATCTCTGAATTAGAACAGGATATGTATAGTCATGTTTTAGGATCTGCATTCATTATTAAGTTAAGGATTATAGCTAAATATGATTGAATAAGTGAAGAAATGGAATTAGATTAACATAGATATTTAGTGTGCATATCTCAATAAAGGATTGAATAAATAAAGATTTCCATATTGGAATATATGGCAACGGCATAAGACAAAATTGGTATCATGGTTTGTAAATATGAATTTAATGGGCATGATCACCCAAGGGTTAGATATGAGACCCCTTACTAAACCACCTAACACTAAGAATGTGGGGTAGATAGTTACGGTAGGTATGGATCATTCCATGGGAATGGGCCTTGATTGACGAATCAAGGATATAATGGGCCTTGATTGACGAATCAAGGATATTACTATGGACCTTCGATTTAAGTATCGAAGGAATGGGCCTTAGTTGACGAACTAAGGAATTATGGGCCTTAGTTGACGAACTAAGGAATTATATTAATGGACCCATAGGATTGAGATGACATCACCTACCTAACGAATCTTCTCTCACAAGGTGGAAGGTGAGGTTAATAAGAGGCCTAAGGATTATCTCACCCAAGGAGAATCATGTTGTATGGGAAAATGGATTTATGAAATGGCAATGAGTATATGGTTATGTTTATGATTAAAAGGAAATGAAAAGTGGAATACTAATGTTCTCTTTTAGTAAGTTGAAATTGTTTGCAAGGTTGCAAAAATTTTGGCTTACCAGAAGGGGACATTTCACCTAAAAAAGGTTGAAAACATGGGGAATCATCGGTGGCCTAATATAACGGTGAACGAGGTGTTAGATCGGAGGAAGAAGACTTGGATGAAGCAAAACATCAAGTGGCTGGGAAAATGGGACATTAAGTTACATGAATGTCCTAACACTAAAGAGGAAATAAAAAAGTTTGTGTTAGAAAAATTCAGGATTGCCATGTGGTCGAATCAGATTGGGCGGAAAAAAGCGCATTATATGAAAGAGTTCAATCCATTTGGGGAGCATGGGGATAAGGCCTACTTATGTGCCGATCTTAAGGGTAAGGCTAGGATCTTAGTTGCTCAATTAAGGACCGGTTCGCACCATCTTAGGTGCAAAACTGGTAGATGGACGGTTCCCAAGGAAAGGTGGGAAGATAGGACCTGCAGTTTCTGCAGTAAAACAGCGGTTGAAACTGAGCGGCACTTCGTCACGGAATGCAAGGCCTACAAGGATATCCGTATGCAGCAGGATAATGACATGAATGTTGGCAGTCTGAGTGAGTTATTTGAGGAAAAGAGACTTCACAACACAGCTCGTTTCTTGGTCAAGATCCATAAGAGAAGGGAAGACATCGAAAAGAATTTGATGAGGTCTTAGTGTGTTGGTGCTTGGTCCCGTAGACTGTTTGGTCTCATGGACGTTATTAAAACTCATTCATTCATTCATAATTCTCTCAGTATTGCTGTCAATTGCTTGAACTTATTGAAACAAACCAACTTTAAGTCTTAACCTATAGTGTAACTAAAATGAAAAGTTCCAAGTTGATTCTGACGTCAAGTACGAGGACAAAGTTGGAACAACAATCAAATGCAACTAGAGTCTGCAAAGAGAGAAATTTTACAATTAGAGGAAAGTTGAAACGAAGAATATAAATGTAATCACAAACAAGAGTAAACATCACATTGTAATTGTGGACTCTTCATCAGACAGAAGCCATTTTTCTTAAAAGGGAAGCACCACAACTCCTGCACAAATTTATTGGGTTTCTGAAAGAAAGTTTCTAATCATAATTGTGAAAACAAAACTAAAGTAGTAAGACAGCACAAGCCTATCCAACATCAAATGGAAAACAATTCTGTATCTTTGTCCAACTCAATATTCATTGTATCTTTTAGCCAGATTCCATTTACTCCTCCAGAGATCTTTATCCTCTTTGTCCTTTAGAGATGGTTATTACATTGGCTGAGGAAATTAAGAATCATTAATGTTCAGTTCTTAATTTAGTTTCTTCATCTGCTTTTCCATCTTGATATATTAAATAATGTTATCGTCACGAGAGGTGTGTTTTTCCATTTAGAATGCTGACTTCAATCTGAATATCCACGGTGTATCATCCAAGCTAGTTATCCTTGCTGTAACTTATAGCCTTAGCCCATAAAACTTTTTTCAGCTTCTAAAATTTACACTTCCTTTGACTTGTTATGTTGAAGCTACCTTAAGCAGCTCTCTTTTGTTTATAACAGTAGAGAAACTAAATTTGTTTCAGCTTTTGAAATTTAAACTTCCTTAGACTTGCTAAGTTGGAGCATTGATTTCTTTTGTTTGGTATCATCTCCTGTGATGCTGATTTTCATGCTATTTGCAGGCAAAGACTGTGTATGGTGCATTACGTGGCCTAGAGGTAAGGTGCTTAAGTATGCTGACAATGATGTGTTGTTTTATGTAGTATATTTCCATTTTTGAATGCTTTCATTCAGGATTTCTTACAGTTATTTCTCTTGTTGCACATTAAGAAATGCATAGGTTAGTCTGTTAAAACAATCTTTCAGTTTCTCAGAGTAACTGAGAGGTATGTGTTTGCTCAATAGAAGGAAGTTAATAATCTTACACGTACATGTCTCAACAATCAGCATTGCTTGAGAGAAAAACCATGAACAGTGTTGCTTTAGAAACACAATAGGTTCAGAGAGTTTAATGTTTCTTGCTTGTATTAGCTTCTCTTATATAGAAGGCTACACTTTGTTAAACAATAAGCATCTTGAGGAGCGCATGCATTTTTTCTAAATTTGTAATCTTTTGGTTACGTTGATCTTTATATTTATACATCTAACTCTGAATTATCTCCAGACATTCAGCCAATTATGTGCATTCAACTTTACGACAAAGAATGTGGAAATATCTAATGCACCTTGGTTTATCCAAGATAAACCTCGATTTGCATTCCGTGGGCTACTCATAGGTTTGTAGTTCTATCTTTATCTTGTTCTAGCTGGTGATTGAAATTTCCATACCTGGCCAGTGGATGTAATTTGCTATCTTTGGGACTTTTATCCAGAATGATTAAGATACAAACTTTCAGAATCATTTGCTTCTGCAGATACTTCTAGACATTACCAACCTATGGAAATCATCAAACAAATAATTGATTCCATGTCATATGCTAAACTTGTAAGTAATGTTAGGCCTATTATGTATCATTCAACTTTGAGAAGTAAAACGGAACTCCATAATTTATACATTTCTGAGTATTTCACTGTTGTGCATGATAATTTGCTACAAATGTATGCCCATTTCACACTTTTCTAATATCCACCCTGCTAATATCTATTCAATGTGCAAGATAAGAAAGTTTGTAAGATAAAATTTGTCTTATGGATTGCAGAATGTGTTGCATTGGCATATTGTAGACGAGGAATCATTTCCTTTAGAGATTCCTTCATTCCCTGGCCTTTGGAAGGGTTCCTACACAGGATGGGAGCGTTATACGTTTGATGATGCCCATGACATTGTGGAGTATGTTACAATCTTTCCTATGAAGATTTTTGTTTAATGGGTTGGCTTTTGATTTGCAGTAACTACTGTAGATAACTAACCTGAAAATGTGTTGTCAAACATGATCTCTTTGTCTTTCATTTTGATTATATAAATCTGCATAATTGTCCAAGAATTAATGTTTCAAAGGTGAACTTTTTGGTGTTACACAATTAGCATGATACTTCAAAATGCATAGCTGCCCAGAATCTAAGCTTGCAAGTTGCAATGGTTTAGTCTTACATTTGTGCATAACCCGCAGAAACCTTTTCATTCTTATTACTGCAATGATGTTGTCCATGAAAAATAAATCTACACTGTCAAGAAACCTATATATTAGCTCTATCTTTGACCAATTTTTATAATCCTTGCAGTGTTAAGTTATGTTGGGGGTCTCATGACCTTTGCACGATCATTGGACTTTCCATCCTCTGTGAGTCAGAAGGTTGATAGGTTTTAACTTTTATTGTCTCATATTGCCGATAAGCTGAGAAAGGAAGGAAAAACATGCTGATATAATCTTCATTATTTTGAAGTTAAAGACAGTAAATCTTTAATTTCACATTGACAACTGTTATGATGTACTAGTGTTTGCCAGATTAGAGAAACATTACACCCAGAATAGCTTCTATTATATGTGACAATTCATTATCAGAGTGTGTTTTCTAAGTAAAGTCTCTGTTTTCAAAGTTGGAAAGAAATGTTCATATCTGTTTATTTCAGGATTTTGTCAACAACTTTTCTAATTTCTCTCAATGGATGAAATATCTCATTTGCTGTAATTTTAGCATCTCTGATATGTGATTGTTCATGATGTGAAGGTATGCAAAATCAAGAGGTGCGCACCAAATCCTTATCTAAGTACAAAGCACGTCACATGCTGGTATAGCTGTTTTGTGATGTCTTGTTTCCATAGCTTGATCTATTTTGAGATTAACAAGCTAATTATAGAATTAACATCTATCAATGAGATTTATCTTAAAGAATGTAGTTTGAAGTTAAGTATTATTTAGTTCCTGCAGTCAGATTGTGATTTAACTGTTCTTTTGGACTGCTTAACCGACTGACAATTTCAAATACATGACCTAGCGACTTACAAATTCTCAAAGGGTAACAGATTCCCCAGATTATAGCACTCTTGCTCTCTCTGTGGATAAGAGACATTCATGTATTTGCGTACATCTTTGTTTCATTGTAACTCCAGACACACATAGGACTTTTAACTCACTCAGAGCACAGGTGTTTGATTCAGTAAATGACATTGAATTGATGTTCCCAAAAAGTTGGTTTAGCGGAATTAATTTATCCAATAAGATCCTCTCTGTGATGATTACTGCATTTTTGTGTTAGACTTTTGATGCTACAGTTAGGAAGGAGTTATGAAACTGTGCATAAGTAGGAAAATTTTAAAAACATTATTTAGCCTAGCCAGATCGTGGAGTTCCTTCAAATCCATCATGTATGATGTACTTTTAGTCTTTTACAACGAGAAAACAGAAATGAAAAAAAGAAATTGAACTATATCTTGAATAAGTGGAATACAGACTTTTCCCAAGTAAGCAATTCATGAAGTGATGTTTGAAAATTTTGTACCAATAGATTTATATAGCAAGTGCACTTTTTTGTTTCCTTGTTATTAAAATGGCATTTTTGGATTTCAAAAGGATTTAGCTAATTTTATGAGAATAAATTTGTACTGCTCAATATTTCTTTCTTGCATCTCTTAAGACTTGAAATGCTTAACATCATCTTACGTTTTTAAGAATATAAAGGATTTGCAGTTAGAAAGCCTGAGAAACGGCTACCTGGAAGTACAGCATGATTGCAGCTTGGAATGGCCTTCTATTCTATTCAGTACTACTTATCCTTGTTAAAGTGTTCGAGAAATGGTCAAATACTCTGGTTGGCATAAGATTCTTGTGGACTTGAGTGGTCTGCTTTGGTAGTGATAATCTGCTGTCTTCTGAGAATAATATGGGGATACTTCACATGAATGTATCATGAAGAATGGGTTTTGAAGGTGGCCTGAACTATTGTCATCATTTGTTGGTTGCAAAATTAAATTTAAAAAAAACAAAGAGACTAAATATGGGCCAAGTGACTACTTTGCAGTGAATGCTAATATCTTTAGGCATCATCAGTTGCTAGCATCATCTGACTAGAACATTCATTTCTATTTATGCTCTTTTTGGTCCTAATCATTATTGTTCAACCAATAATTGAAAATCTTGCGCACAGTTTAATTGTTTCTTCACATTATATCGTCTTCATTTTTGAAACAGAGAAATGAGAAGTTGTTGTTTCATTTATGACAGGCATCAATGTCATGGCAGAAATAGATATTCCTGGTCATGCAGAATCATGGTGAGATAATCATATATTCTTGGATATTTATGTTTATATGCAACTATACTGGTACTCATTTTTATGTCTGTATAGTCATAGATTTTCATAATAAATTTTGAAGTATTTTTCAAGGAAGCCAGGGGATTAAAAAATATATATTTGAATTTGAACCATCAAAGATCATGCATGTGAACAGGTGATTTTGTGGTTATCTTCCAGTAATTGTTGCTTTTGAATTTCCTTTTGTCTACTATGTAACTCATTTTACAACATTTTTCTTTCATTTATGACATGTAATTTGGATTATGAGTTCCAGTTTGATACCAGGCGCAAACCTTAGGCACGCACAATGTGTTTTCCATGCACTCAAAAGTTTTTAAGAACTAGTTACTTCCGTACCAGAGCATGTCAAAACAAGACCTTTCTTTCTAAGATTACCATGCTGTGTGGTCTTATGCAGACAAATAGGGTTTTGTGATGATTGTGCTCCACAGTGGGTAATACTATAAAACCTGCATGATGAGGGAGGGTGTTATAATAATAACCAAATCTCACATTGAAGTTACTCAAATGGTTAGTTGAAGTTCCATTTGATAATTTCCAATGCCCTGAAAAATCGGAGGTAGCTCACTACTACCCATGGTGCCTTGGCCATGGTGTCTTGGAGCCTCCTTTACACTAGTGTAAACATACTAATATACAATAACACCATGGGCATGTGACTACTACCCTTAGTGCCTCAGATCCTCCTTCACCATGGGGACACGACTCTTCTTTCCCCCTTTGCTGGAAGTTAACTCTGTTACCCAGTACAATAATATACCCCATGGCATATCCTTATGTTTTTGTGAATTAATTCAAAACACATACATTGAGAGACCACATGTTAAGCCATGTGCAAGATACATGCAAAATTTCTATAAAGATGAAGTGCAGTTAACCCTAAGGTTGTTGGCCCTTATGATAGTCTTCACTTGGAGTTTCATTCCTAGAATAATAAAATGTGTCATGTTATGCTACATACATGTTAAATTCCTAATATGAGGATATCCTAGTAGGATTAAGTGCAAAGACAAGGATTCCTAATGCAATGGAGTCTTTGTGTAATCAGATATAAATTATTATGTAATGAATGATGAAACATGCTAAGTAATCTAATTATTATGACAAGTCATTGATACACGGTTGTGTTTCAACTTACAGCCCCAGTTTTCAGCATCAAGAAGTTTCTAGTAATACCCCTTGATCCTCACTTGAATCATTATGCCATATGGTTATGTATTCATAAATCAAAGCTTAAGCAAAGAAAGTGGTCAAAGTTATGTTGATGGTTAAGTCAAAAACAGGTTTGTAAATGGTAAAGGTAGTTTTCTAGGTCACTACCAATTGAGACATCAATTTTGTGTACAAGATTTTTGCAAGCATTTTCACAGGGAAATTGTTTTTTGAGTTACTCTGTGTTAGCGTTTAAATTCACACCTTTCGGTGTGACACTAAACGGAACAGTGTGTACAATAGGACTGTTCTTCAAATTAGGAGGGGAAGCTCCCTCAAACAAAGAAATTTTAAAAGACAATACAATTTAACCTATCTTTTTGTTTCTCAGAGCACGAGCATAAGGCAATTGAAGCTCTTCTGCAATGCTACAAGATTTTTCAGAGTATTGCAAAAGAAATAACTAAACTTAATGAAACATATTTTCAATCTCTTCGAGTAAATCTAGAGCACAAAGAAATTG
Source organism: Cunninghamia lanceolata (assembly GCA_027924645.1). Taxonomy (NCBI): domain Eukaryota; kingdom Viridiplantae; phylum Streptophyta; class Pinopsida; order Cupressales; family Cupressaceae; genus Cunninghamia; species Cunninghamia lanceolata. The sequence continues at coordinate 10,283,090 of BSBN01000478.1, forward strand.
AAGGAACAATTGGCGATTGATTTAGCACAAAGGAACAACAAAGATCTAAAAACAATTGTTTAAGCACAAAGTCATAAACAATTCTTCTCAACCTTAACAACAGAAAAAGCTTCCATGAAAACAATGCATATTCTCATTCTCAAAGTAATAAAAACACACAACACTGTTTGAACAATAATATGCGAGCAAAATAATAGCTTCAACATTTACCATTAAGAAGTTTAAGTGTGTAGAATACACTTATTTATACCCTAAAAACCAAAGGTGCAAGGAAATAAAAGGAAGAGTTAACTAACACTCTCCACCCTAACCCTAATGCTGCATGGCAAGCATGCAAGCTTATTAGCATTTAAAATAATAAAATATCTCTCACGCAATTCAATTAACTGAACTTGCATGTTATTACACATTGAGTTCCACTTAAATATATTTTGAATGATTTCCAAAACAAATCCAAAAATAGATTTATCTTTGAAAAGTAAAGTCAGTTCTCAAAATAGAAACTGCTTTGGAAATCTCTCCAACTGCCCAAAATAGAATTCTCCTGCAAATAGTGAAAAATGGCTAAGTCTGAGAATTGAGATTTCTCTCAAATTCATCAACTTTAGCCTCATTTGGTATGATAATAGTTACGAGGTGAACTGTCCTCATTTGTAGGTTGACACTTGCATCATCAATGGTCTTCGAAAGATCCACATACTCCTTTTCAGCCTTATCAAATTTTACTGTGATTTCGGTTAAAAGGTACATTTTTGCTACGTGAGGATCTCCACAAAACCTCTCCCGAATCAGCCACACAAACTCATTCTACAAGTCATGAACAAGGCAATTTACGCATTCATCGCTGAAATACTTGCAAGGAATGTGTTGGACAAAATTAATAACATACTTTTCAATGTTGAGAAGCCTTTCCTTCCATGTAGCCAACTCTGAGGCTATGTCCTTTGAGATGTGAATCAAGAAAGAATATTGATGTGTCCATGAAAAGACTGTGGACCTATCTTCTGCTGACATGGGCCTTAAACCAAGAGCCTGCAATCTCACCAATAGCCTATCATAGATAGGCGTCATCTCTGTCATGCACTCCAACATGTTTTGAATCCCAAGTAGAATGTCCTTAGAATTAGCCACTGCCGTTGTCAACTTCGCAAGAAAAGCAACACCTTTCACTATGAAATCTTCAATCCAGTCCTTCGTGTGCTTGCCATACACCACTAACTAGCTCAATTGTCTCTGATCATCAGAAGACTCCATTACTTGTGGCAACAAAAGTGAAGGCTGCGAAGGTGTATGCAGGAGTTGTGAAATATACTGACGCAACTGCTTATTTTCTGATTTGAGGACAGCCTTGTCTTCTCCATCTTTCAACACTCTACTCCTGATGGTATCAGTGGCTACCTCCAAAATGTTCACAGCGGCTTGTCGAGTACTTTGGCCCAAGTTAACCTTGACTATATGAAAATCCTCAGGCTCAACATCTAACACTGTCTTATCCTGAGGAGGAATGGCAGTCTCTACAAATATATCACCTTCAGGAGTCCTTGAAATCCTTGACTGCTTCTTTAGCTTTTTCGTTGAGGGCTCCTTGAATGATTTGGCTAAAGTGCTGAAATCCAACTGGTATGATGGTCTTTTCTTTTTCTCACTAATCACTGTGCGAAGCCAAGTAGGAGTAGCCCTTTCAGGCATTGGCTCTGGATGGTCCTCTACCTCAACTTTGGGATTGGGTGTGATCTCAACCTCAGGAGGTGCAATATGTGGCTCTATCTCGGGCTCAACCTCTGTCACTGTCTCAGGGTCTACACTCTGCTCTACTTCTGGCTCCTAGGCCTCCTCGACTCGTGATGAGTCAAACGGTGTAGAAGTGATATGTATAGGAGACTCATGCGGTTCCGGTATCCTTGGTGACAATGATGAATCCTCCTCCTCCTCCGAAGATGATGAAGAAGAAGAAGTGGAGGAGGAAGTAGTCGGTGAGCTCGGTTTTGTTGGTGATAAAGAGATTGCATCTGGTTGCTGCTGAACCGGAGCTCTAGACTGAGTTCTGATCTTCTGGATCACCCTCAAGGGCTCTTTCTCAGGAATATTCACCTCCTTGACCTTCTCACTTATTATCTTGGACTTTAGCCGTGTGGCTAAGCGAGTAGATGAAGATGGCGGCTCTCCTGTAGAAGTCTTATCCTTGCGTGCTTTGGCTCTCTTTTCCCTCTGAGAATTAATGAACATCCAACTTCGTTTCACCACTGCTTGAGTTCTGTCGGTGATAGAAGTTGACTCCTTGAGGGACCAATCAATTTGTGGCAAAGGTTGCAAATCAATCTTCTCCATAATGAATTTAGGAGAATGAATACTATTATCTTCGCGCAAACCTTTGGTGTCTTCATCAAGAAAAGTCGGTATTTTCTCCAATGGGAAGCGACTGTAACTCCGTCGGCGAACCTCAAACTCATCTTCACAATTAGCCCAAAAATCCTCAATGGTTGGCATATGAGCAAATTTGCCGCCAACTCTAGACTTCATTACCTCTTTAGGATCATAGGTGTGTTTTTCTTTGAAGGTCCTTAGGCCAAATTTAGACATCTCCTCACCAATTATTTTAACATTTGAAGCACTCTTGCATTTGAAGAAACTGAGCTGAATAGGAAAACCCACTGCATGCTTATGCCTGTTGCGTAGAAAACTATGAACTTCGACACTCTTACGTAGGAACTCCATGAAAACCACCTCATCAGAAGGTTATCTCGGAAGTATGTATGGATATGAAGTGAACCCATACACTCGGATGAATGAAAAAGTAGGAAATTGAATGTACCAGTCTGCCCAATCCAAGATCACTGCCCTTGCTTCCTCTGAAATGCGAACATGCATCTGATTCTCCAAGTCTCGCACTGTAAACATTAGGAATGCGTCGTTGACCCGACGGAAATGCTTCAGGGACTCTGAAAACTCCAACTGAGGATATAGCCTGGTAATCCTGGAGTTTTGTGGAGAGCCCACAAAATTCAACCCGGCAAAATGGCGCTGCTTTGCCACCATGGATAACAAATATGATGTCATCCCGAATTCACGAGTTCGGGGGAACTCTATGATTTGCCGGTGAATACAATTACTTATGAGGATAGACCAATTAGAAGTTGCACTTCCATTGACCACAGTGCTGATGATGTAAAACATCCAGGTTCTAAAACTTCTTCCTTCGGCTTGCCTTGTGATGCGGTTGAGTAGAGTGGTCATAATTGCATATTCATCTTTGAACTCTTCTCTACCAACATTTCTAGGAAGTGTATTTCTTTTATCCTTTAGCCATTTGGAAGCTACCTTTTGACATTTATCAACATTTGAGCTCCACACTCTGTCACAATCTTCAAAGTCTAAGGTGAGTGATTCTTCAAATAGTGGTATCTCGAAAGCAAATTCTATATCATCCAGTTTGAAGCTTGCAATTACCCTTCCATCTACTGCTTTGACTTCTCTTGATTCTGGATCATAGTGTTTTATGCAAGCTAGCACAAATTCCAGGCTTTGAGTGGCTATAGGAAATGAGCCTGCTTGGGTTAGCCTGGAATACATAATGTTCTTTGCCGCAATACTGTCTGCCTTTACCAAAGAGTCCAAGTCAAAACCCTCAGGTGAAACCTGGCACAAATCCGTCTCTGACTTTGGAATATTCATGGACAAGTGGGGATTTAGCCTCAATGGTTATCGAAGAGTATTGCATGGTTGCTTGGTGGCTTGGAAAAGCTCTTCTCTTTGCTGTCCTGCGTTGAAAAAGGCAAACTCAGACCTTTTTATGCATGCTGTCTTCAAAAATCAAGCTTTTCTTTTCGCTGTCCAACTCTGATTTTTCATGAAATATGTGTATTTTTGCCTTTGGAAAGTGAAAATATGGAGTTGTACCTTCAAAAATGTCCCTGATCTGAGCTCTAGATGGTCAAGATTGATGAAAAACACCTTTTCCCGAGGTGGGTATGCGACAAAAATGAGAAAAAATGGACATATAAGCCTTGAAAACTCCTTTTCCTATGGCTGTAGGTGGTGATTTTGGTCTGGAACAGTCATAACCAGCTAGAAAAAGCTTCAAAAACCCTCAACAATGGACGCCAATGTGAAGCGCTGCCCTCTAATCCTTTAAATCTGCCTTGGAATGGATGAAAAATGGAGTTTTGATGCTGGGAATACCTACTCCAAGTGGAACGCTGGCCTAAAAGCTTTCAATCTGCCATGGAATCATGAAGAAATGCCATTATTTGATAGAAAAAACCTCCTCTAGCTGAGCGCTGCCTTCATATCCTCCTTGAAGCTCTTGTAAATGATAAAAACAATGAAGCAATGACCTTTTATAGCTTGGTTTAGCCTTCTAGGGTTTCAATGTGCTTTTCCTCTAAAAATAGAGTGCTTTTTTATTTGCCCTCCATGCAAAAATGAAGAGTGAAGTCAAGTGAGAGCATCTTCTATTTATAACCTTCTTGAAAAAGTGCTTTAAGACTTGAGTTTTTGCCGCCAAAAATAGAAGAGGGCGTTGCCTTGGGATGACGTGGCGTTTGGAGGAAAAAGCACTTTAGGGAAAGCACGTTTTTCCCTTGGAGCGTGCGCCTTGGGAAAGGTGCGCTTTTCCCCAAAAAAAAATTGCCTTAAAAAACTGTCTTGAATTTGCCCTTTGTCTTTGCCAAAACTTCGATCTCTTTCTCGTCTCTTTTTCATTGCCTTTTTCACAAATTCTTGCTTTGGAAAACTCGGATTCTTGCCTTGGAATTTTGACGAAGATGTATTGGATTCTTCACTTTAGGATCAATGTTGACTCTTTCCGCCTTTGAAGCCTTTTGGACTTGAAGCGTGCTTCATAGTGGGAGTGCTTTAAATCTTGCATTGGATGTCTTCATGCTTTTGAACCTTCAATTTTCATTTGGAGTGCTTTGGAGTTGGAGCATGCTTCGCAAGAAAAGTGCTCTTTTTGACTTATCCTTTTTTATGCACTTTTTTCGATGAATTCACCCCCAATGACGAAGAGGAGCTTCGAAACTTGAAAATTGGATTTTTGGATTTTGGAGCCTTTTCTCCTTGGTGCGCGCGCCTTGGGGAAAACGCTCCAACTTTGCCTTATAAAATTTTTCAAATTTTCAAAATTTTCAAAATTGGATTTTGAATTGCTAGATGTTTTCCTGTTGTTTTTCACCGTTCCTTTGCGTCGTTTTGATCCTCAATCCATCACTTTGGCCTTCGTTTCCAAATGATCTTTCACAGCTCATAGCCAATTTGGCTTCTTTGAATCCTTCTCCATTTGGGCCTTGTATCAATCTCCTTTGATGTATTTGGTACCTGCAGGGTTAGCAAATAATGACAAGGCGACATGGTGCTTGGGAGGTGTGTTTAGGCATCTTTTTAAGGGTGTTTGTATGCATAGACGAAAAATTTCGTATGGGTACAACACTCTGTATATTGTTCAGCAAGACACATGACTCTACCCTTCTCCAGATTTGAACCCGTGATCTCCACGATAGAGTATCCATGCTTTTACCATTAGGCCGACCCAAGCTGTAAAATCTAAAGATCAAATATGAAAAAGATAAAATAGGAGCTGAGTAAGATTAACAGTCAACAAGACCATTTAAAGGCATGAGAAAGAAAGTGATTCATTCCTCTCTTTAGTCCAAGATGATTAGGATTTGAAGATACATTTGGAAGTTCAATGAGAACCATAAAAGTTACAAGAGAAGTTGCAGGATTTAAAGAGCAGTTTGGCCCCATTTAAACTCATAAAACCAGAACTGAAACTCTACTATTTAAGGTGCACACTGAAAATTAAACATGAGATATATGTGAATGAGATAGTTTCCATGTACTTCTATACCTGCCCTATAAACCAATTCCATCATTCAATGAAGGGTATTCCTTGCAAATGTTTGTATATCAGGGGATGCATGATAACATAGTATTACTATTTTGTGTGTTTCAAAGCAAGTTGCAGCTTCCTATTGCATGGATTTGTGTTAAGTAATCTCCATAGGAGACCCTGCATCAAAAGTTCATTTAATTTGATATCCACAGTAACTAACTTCAATTTTCTCACGGACTTTATTAACAACTTCTTGTTGAATAGTCAAAGTTCTAGGCCTGTAATAAAAGAACAGTTTAGAGATATCTTCAGGTAATCATGCTATGGAATTCACAAGTATTAATGCAAGGAGAAGTTTCAGTTCTAAATTCTGAAGACTATCATCGTTTGGCAAAATGCGAGAACAAGTGCCTCTGATTATATTATCAAGTTAAGGTTTATTAAGATGCTTAATTGCGTCTTGCTTTTCATTATCTATTCTCTTTTGGTTCTTTCAAGCCTTATCTCTTCTTTTACCAGTTTGTGCCATGCAGGAGCAAGAAAGTCTGGTCTCAATTGTCATTCTGTTGTTCACTTTTATCTGATGATAATATAATGGGTTGTCCTTACACTGTCATAGTATAGGCTAAAGAAGGGATTGACTGCTTGTTTTTGGTGAATTTCAACTTGCCACCGCATCCCCTGCTACTGTTTGTTTCATAGACTAACCACTTTATTTACAGGGATGCATCCCCACCCCTTGATTCTCCACTCCTGTCCCCATGCTATAATATTCTTATTCAAATATTGTTTCTACTTCCTAGTATTTTTGCAGGGACTACTAGGCATACCCTTTTTGAGTTTCCTTATCTCCCACAAAACGTGCCTGGACATATTGTTTTGATATATCTCCAAGGTTGGTTGCATCTCAGGAAATCTGTTTTAAATGGATGTTGTTGTATGCGATGATAGCTATTGCAGCATTGTTTGTTTTCTCTGATACAAGAGTAACAGTCATATCAAGCTCTGTTGTCCATACTATCTTTCTACAGTAAGAAAAGGAATTATTGCATTAGAGTAGTCAGTTGTAACACTTTGCATATTGATTAGTAAAAGCTTAACATTGGATTTAGAGTTGCAGGGTTTAAATTTCCCTAAAGTATTGATATGTAATCCCTTGCTGAAGGGTGTTTGACAGTTTGTACATAAACTACATGATATCTATAGTATTTATTTATTAAAATTTGTAAGTTTACCAGTAACTTCCTTAAGAGTGTTGGCATGTTTTTCTTGCTAAAGGTTGTTTGCATGTAAACTAAATGATATCTACAGTCTTATTATTTAGTTATCTAAATCTGTCATCACATTACTAACTTGTGTTGACTTCTACAATGTAGGGGCGTTGGTTACCCTGATTTATGGCCATCTGCTGATTGCAGAGAGCCTCTTGATGTTAGTAAGAACTTTACGTTCGAAGTGATTGCGAGCATACTTGCTGGTAAATTTCCTCTTTATTTTCAGCTACTTTTCACTGCTTAGCTTCTTTCCTTGCTGTGTGGTATTATTATTTTTTGATTGGTGAATGTGGCCCAGGAGGCCATACCTTTATATTAACTTAAAAAAATTTACCGAACAGGGACTGCTTCAGTATGGAGGGCCTGACTACAAAAACCCCCACGTGGTGCTGATATTTCTTCTACACATACTATCAACAGTGATATGTATTGTTCTAACCTATATATAGGGTTTTACCTATACATTCTCACCCCTTTACACGTTATATTATCTCCCTATTACAGCCTATATCTATGGTTCCCGATCCTCTTCCTCGCTGCTGTCTGAAACGTCATTCTCCATAGCAAAGGACCAGTCTATCCTGGGTGATGGTACTGCACCAGTGGCATATTTCAGAAACTCTACCCCCCATTTTGCCTAATGTTTGCAAAGAGCTTCATTCTGGCCAGCAGCTGGTATTATTAATGGAATCCATGATCTTGAGGAGGCTACATTGAGTGCTAGTCAAAAACCTATTCCAAGATGAAATCTGAAACCAGTCATTGCATCATCGACCATAGCTCGAAGCCCGCGACGCCGTTGAGGTCTGATCAAAGACTCTGAGACCATGCGAATTGTTTCCTTAGCCTCCCCTGCTTCCAAAAAACTGCAACAAACATTGAAGACACATCTGTGTTGACCCTATATCTATGGGCCATCAATAGAAATTGCTCCCCAAGGGTTACTCGAATGGTGTGTATCATGATGACAGCATTTACCTTGAAAACTTTCCTTAGCCTAAGATTTGTGATATCCCCTAGGAAAGCAATTTGCCTTTTCTTGGTCACCAATCTAATTGTTGTGTCCATTCTGCTTTTTCTCTAGAACCGTTAGAAATGGTGTGACTAGGAAGCATTTATGAACCGATGGTGAGAGCTGGCCGCGAATCTTTTCCCTATGTTTCTTATGTCTGAAGATTTGCAGCAGGAGGACGCCTTCTCTGCCTTTGCTTGTGTCAACGACTGCATCGCCACCTTATGATTAAGCCTCGCAAGTTGCGAAGGATGCGTTAACAAATATGTTATGGGCAAGGTCTTTCCACGTTTGCATTGCACTGTCCCTTCACATCAATAGCAAAGTTAGCAAGAGAGTCCGCGTGGCAATTAATCTCTCTATAGACATGCTTTATTGTGAAAGCAAATAGAGATTCTAGCAGGGGCCAACATTGCCTTAAAATATTATTTATCTTCCAGTTCGAAGATCCTTTCTTCGTGATGGAATTTACAATAACCATTGAATTGCCTTCGATTTGCACTTGTTTAACTTCGAATTGTTCACAAGTTTATAGACCGAGGAGAAGTGCCTGTGCTTTTGCTTCATTGTTAGTTCTTGTCGCTAATCTCTTTGAAGCTGCTCCAACCAGTTTACTACCATGATCTCTAATTATGCAGCCAACTCCTAAGATTCTAGGGTTTCTCCTCGAAGCTCCATCAAAATTAAGTTTGAACCATCCCTCGGGAGGGGCGAGCCAACTTATTCCCTTTCTTGGATTTAGGGGATTAATCCCTCCATCCCCATAAATGTGGGGGACCTTAAGGCCTTTCCACCTCTTCATCGGTTCATTGTCCGAGGATGAGAATGATTTTTTTTTGAGTTTTACATTTTCGTTGCATTGTTCATTACTTCCTTCATTGCATTCTCCAGTTTGATTAAAAAACTTCAACTGTCATTTCTTTACCTTGGAATATTTGCCTGTTTCTTTCCTTCTAGAGCTACCATAGAATCATTGATGGGCATGTGATCCAAATGCTAGAGAAGGTGGCCTTTTTATAGAGAATAGGTCAGGAAATAAATAAGTCTAGGATATCTTGGGCAGAGGGGCATGCCAGTTCAATGTTGTGTAGTTCCATTGCCAACATTTCTTAGCATATTGAAGTTTCTCATCAAATGATCAATGGTCTCTTCTTTGTGTTTACACATCGCGCATCTGGAAGGTCCCATGAAACCTAGCTTTTGCAGTTTGTCAGCTGTAAGAATTCTCTTCTGTATGGCTGCCCATGCAAATGCCCCAGCTTTTGGCAGATACTTTTTTGCCAGCATAAATGTGTTGGCCACCCCTCCTTTATGGTCAAAGCTTCCTCCAACATATATCTTGTTTTCACGTTGTAATTTCTTGATTTTGATCCACACCACTTGATGCTGTCCTCCTCCTTTGTGATGAATATCTTTCTAGCTGCCAATTCCTTCTTGATGCTGGAGATTTGTTCTTTTGGAATGTTCAATTCGTGCATTTTCTTCCAATGCCATTCCCCTCTCCCATCTCTTTCACTGTATGATAGATAGTCTCACACTCTACTTCCCCAGGTGGATTCCAGTATTTGTCTTGCTTCTGCTACATTGGGGAGATCCTTGAGAGCTGCATACCCATTCCAGGAGTCTTAGAATAGGGCCCTTCTATTTTTTTAATCTCCCATGTGCTATGCTTGACTATCACGTGTCTACAAGAGAGAAGGAAATTCCATATCGAAGATCCATTGGGGGGAATTGACCGTTAGCATTCTTTCAGGGACCTTTGAATCTAAGTATTTGTGTTGGAGAATTTTGGTCCATTTGAGATATGGTTTGGAGTACATGCCCCATACTATTTTGGCTCCTAGAGCATTGTTGAGAGATGACCATTTCTTGAGCTCAACCCCTCTTGCTTCTTTAGGCTTATAAATTGAATCCCATGCAATCAATGGGAACTTTTCATCCTCCATGTTTCGTTTCAAGAAGCAATTTCGCATTCTTTGGCTGAGTGAATCGATAATCTTATTGTGGATGTTTAAACATGACATAATGAACATAGGGAAGGCTGAAACGACTGCTTTCAACATCAAAATCCTGCCTGCAGATGACAACCATTTTCCTTTCCACGAAGTTATTTTGTTGTTGCAGCTTGTTAGGAGGGGGTGCCAGTGGGAGGTTTTCCCTGAGCCGGAGAGCAGTGGAATTCCCAGGTATTTGCTAGGGAGCTGACTGATTTTGAATCCTAGTATGGCATATATCTCTCTCTACTTCTTTTCTATCATGTTGAAGAAGAATCTCTGATTTTGACTAGTTTATGCTTTGCCCAGATGCTTGACAATAGTAGCTCAAGGTGGCTCTCATTGTGTTTGCTTCTCTTTTATTGGATATTTTGAATAAAAGTGTATCATCTACGATTGTTGATGGGTTGTGTGGTGTAAGAGTTGGCTATGAAGGTAGCCACCCAAAATTGAGGAGCTTCAATGAAAGCACAAGAGATTTAAAATGAGAGAATAATTCTATTCTATCAAAGAATGCAAATTTCATATGTACATGATATGCCTTGCTTATAAAGGCAAGGTGATAAGATAGGACTAACTAGAATGATAACAAGTGTCTTAATCCTATGACATCAGACAACTATAGGATAAGATCACATGTGTACTAGAAACTACTAGAAAGATTCCTAGAGCCCTAAGTAAACTTAACATGGGAACATTGTGAATAGGTCCTAACTAATGACTAGTTAGATAATGTGCCTTGTTCACACTACAAAGGGGAAACTAGATAGGAAATACCCTTGTTGACACCAACATGGGGCTTACATTTGGAGCCACTTTGATACCCCTCCACCTTCCCCTTAAGTTTTACGCTTGGATGTGTTGACCGAAAGCCTCGACCATTATTATGTAGAGGAAGAGTGATATTGGGTCTCCTTATTTGAGACCATGAGATGAACCAAAGAATCCCCATGTATTTCCATTAAGCAATACTGAGAATCTGGAGATGGAAATACAACTAAAAATCTAGTCCAACCACTTCTTGCAAAATCCAAATTTCTCCATTACTAGTAATAGGAATCTCCAGTCAACTTGATCATAGGCTTTCCTTATGTATAGCTTCACCAACGTTCTTTTTGCCTTGCGAATTTTGATTGTGTATGGCCTCATGTGCAATGATTATACCATCTGTTATGGAGTGACCCAGGGTAAAGCTGCTTTGTTCCTTCAAAATAATGTTTGGCAATATGACTTTTAATCTATTGGCCATGGCCTTTGAGATTATTTTATATGTTGTATTGCATAGGAAAATAGGGCAAAAATCATCCAGCATTTCTGTTGTGTTCTTCTTGGGGATGAGTGCTATGAATGTATTATTTAGATCCTTGAGCATTGTTGATTTATTTCTTGATTCCTCCACTTTTGCCAATAAATCCTTGCCTACTATGTTTCAACACTTCTGGAAGAAGCTAGGTGGGATCCATTCAGACTAGGAGCTTTTTCAAGTGCCATTTGGGAGACAACAAGTTTTATTTCCTCTTTAGAGAATGGACCAGTGAGAATTCATTTTGTTCAAAGGAGACAAGACCTGAAATGTTCCTCTTAATTTCTTCTGGGGAGTGCCTATTTGAATCATTTATTTTGTTCAGTAATTTCTTGAAATAATTGGTAGCCAATGCACGAATTTCTTCCCCCTTTTCCAATGTATGACCCTCTTTGGTCTTAATGCTAGAATTATGTTCAAGTTTCTTCTGTTCGTAGAGTTATGGAAAAACTTTGTGTTCTTGTCTCCTTTTAGTCAACATTCTCTGGACTTCTGCCTCCATTAAATCTCTTCTTGCGCTAATAACTCCACGTAGCGGCTCTTGAGTGCTTTTTCCTTTTGATAGGTTTCTTGATCCATCCCATATTTTATAATTAATTTATCGAGGCTGGCCAATTCGGCTTCCATGTCATGTCCCTTTATAGAAATGAATTATATTTTTTAATTTTAAAAATAGTGTTTTTCAACACTAATAATAATAACATTAATACTATTAATAATAAAAACATAAATTCAAATTTCAAATTTGGGCGTCGATCTTTAGGACCCAAGTGTCCTAAATTAGTTGATATAAAAAGGAGGTGATGATTTCATTTGAGGGACATGCAAATTTTGATGATTTTTGTTCATTGAGTTTTACAGATATATCAAGGACGAAAACCCTCAATCTCTGGATATTCAAGATGAGGACGAAACCCCAAGTCTCTTGGGCATTTCCAAATCAGGATCTGCCAGACGCACTAAACTGAAGATTTGTTTCTTTCAGGTCAGCTGGGAACGAAAACCTCACCCTTAACTCCTGTGGTGCTCATCCTTACCACTAGGCCGATCTTTTGGTGTAGTGGCACATCACATTGGTATCAGAGCCGAGGTCTTGAGGTCGAGTCTTTCGGAGTGTGGTGGGCTTAACCTGGGCGGATGTTCCTCCATTGTGCTGGCCAAACGTTCCTCCGGATCCAGATGGTGGGGCACCTCACGTGTCCATCTCACCTCTAGGCTTTTCGGTGGGACGAAAACCTCACCCTTAACGCTTGTGGTGCTTGTCCTTACCACCAGGCCGGTCTTTTGGTGTAGTGGCACATCACATTCCACTCTCTCCTTTTGCTCAAATATATTCTTAAAGTGTGAAAGATTCCATTGTTTCAACAGAGCGTTGATGTGATTTAGTTTTTTATAAAATTGAAATAGCTTTGTACCTTTCAGCTTGGGGGCTAAGGTCCCACCAGGCTTGAACATTGAAGATGGATTCTGGATCCCTTAACCGCATGTTTTCGAATTTGAAAGGTTCTCTTGAGGGTCTCAAATTAGGAGTAAACATCAACTGAAGAGTGAAGTGGTTTGATCCCAAGATTAGAAGGATAAAGCATTCAAGGAAGTGATCCAATCTTTTCGCTATGTTTGTGAACCCCTTTCTTCTATTCGTCCTAGGAAAGCTGCCATACTTTGGAATGATATCTTGGAGGTGGTGTCTATTGACAAAGTTCTGAAAGTCTATTTGTGTTTGGGTTACCCTACTGAGGCCTCCACGCCTTTCAAAAGCATCCAAAGTTGCTTTGAAATCTCCTCCTAGAATGATAATATCCTTATCCATTGCTTGTAGAAAGGAGGCTAATTGGTCCCACACTCTCTTTTTTTGTATATGTAGTATCCCAAAACGGGATATTTAGGGCAATTTTAGATTTTCGGGCTTTCCAAATGAATCTTGCTTAGAATTTTCTGATTTGCCCTAATTTGAATTCTGTCCTAATTTCTGCACTTTAGTTTTCTGCTCAAACCCTAACTTCTGAAGTAAAAATCAGACTTGAAATAACAACTAGGGCGGCCCATAAAACATCTCAAAATGTCGACATACCACCTTAAACATGATCAACAATAATGTATTTGCAATTCACCATCATATGAACAACCAATTTACTCCATTCAACCAACATAAATAACTGAAAATGAAAGTTGAAGTCTGCTGCTACAAACTGAGTATAAAAATTGTCTTCAATTACATCAAAGTTATGGGCTAACAGACGCAAAATTGCCCAGCACAAATCTGCCCTAAAATCGGAAACAAAATAACAAGTTCTTCCTCTAACCTCCTATCAAAAATGAGTCTCCAATCACTCAAAAATGTGGTGCACAGGTCTGCTGGTCTGCTGGTCTGAAAAGAGATGGGAAAGTGGCACAAGATGCTTACAAACCATACCAAAATGACTCCCAAGGGTGGCACTCCAAATGAGGGTAAGACCCTAGACAATAATCCACACAACCAACCAAAGAGAAGCCTTCAAATCTGCTCCACAAGTCTACTCTGCAAGTCTGCTCCAAAAATGATGAAGTACAAATGAATTCCCGTTATGGAAATCCTCCACTAGGATGCTTGAGGTTTTCGTCCCAAGATCCTCTCCAAGAGATAAAACTCCAAGTGTGTATGAATGAATGAGTGTATGATGATTTCCAAATGCCAAATTGACCTTGTATTTATATACAACTTGTCTCCTTTCATTAGGGCCGACCTAGGAAGAGTATTGTCTTTTATATTAATGAGATCATCCCTCTAAGAGGGCCGACCAGCATCCATGTCTCTAGGCGCCCATAAAATCAAATTAAAGATATGATTTTATTGTTCTCTTTCTTATTTTCTCACGCCATCTCCAAACGCCAAGGGTGAGGAATATTATTAATTGTTTTTAGGTGCTCAATCCTCAAATAGACCCTCATAGTGAAGGCGTATACAATGCTCCCTTATACTTCTCTTGGCATGAATGAAAGCATCCCTTATGTCAAAATGGCATCCACACAAAACAATATTACCTCTCTCCACACTCAATAGCAATTCTCCATATTTGTGACTCCTCCAAGTGGTTGGCTCCAAGGTGGAATTATGATAGTAAATGAAAAGAGTCATAGCATCAACATTAGGAGAATGCCTCAATATGATTCGTTCCCATAGTGAGAGAAACATACTCAATGAAAGGAACAAATCCACACCATTAGAAAAAATATACCAAGACATTTCCAACCCATAGTGTATCATCCAAACATCTCGGAGAGTGAAAACCAACTCCTCTGTTCTCCAATGGCGACCATTCCAAAAATGGGGACATTACAGTATATGCCCCATAGGACCGTAAACATTTATTAGGAAGAAACTAATATTAGAAATATAGTGTTTGGATTTACGTACCTGCTAGCATTGGCCTACTTGAATGCTTTCCACCTCCATCGAGTTAGGATTCCATAGTGTTCAAATCCACCCGATGCTCCACTCGCTTCCACAAAATGTCCCTTCCATTGTTTCCATTTTTGCATAAGGATAGTGGTTTCAGCTTTGTCCATTTTTGTTTCTTGAATTCGGAGTATGTTTGGTTTAGCCATATCCATTTGACGCTTGAACAAGCGTCTTTTGTTAACTCCATGTAAGGATCCTCATGGCTCGCTAGGAAGGATTATTCCCTTCCCAGATCTTAGAACCCTACTTTGCAGCTTCATTTGTCCATCAGCCATTCCATTTATCTCCATTTTTTCTTTACTGGTCTTCCTTCCCCTTCACTTCTTTTCTCCTCACCTGGGCTTTTTGATTTTAGATTCAGTTTGGCTCACTAATCTTTTTTCCAATATGTCTAGTTCATCGTCCATAGAGTCTTCTTCCAAATCATCTTCTGAATTGTGCCTTGACTTGGGCATTTTTTGCTGATTGGGAAATTTAATTCTCAACGAAGGGATATTTTCATTATCCTCTATTAGCCCAAAGAGCTCCGTTGTAGGCCGAAAGTGGACTTTTCTTTGACAAGTCTAGGAGTTTCCTTCTGAGGATTTGCCACCTTTTCTTGATTACTGGGAGGAGGGTGCCTTTCAAGGAGATTGTTGATTTCCTTTTGTATCAATGGGCTTTTGGGAATTTCAGTTTGGACTTCCTACTCAATTGACATGGAGGGATTTGTGACATTCTTCGATGGCTTTTTTGTTTCTCTATTGGATCTTGTGTCCTGATTACACTCTGCCCTTCCATGACCAAAGAGACGACATTTGTTGCATTGAATTGATGCTCTTTCCACTTCAATCTGTTAAAGCCAGGCTCCAACTTCTGATAATATTTCGGGCGCTCTCTAAATTAATAGTGACAGATTCTAACATACATCCCTGCATCTCCATCCTTAATGTTGTCATTCGCTTTAATGAAGGATCCTAGCAAATTGCTGATCTTTGTGAGAATACCTAGATCCTAGTACTCAGATGGCAGATTATACAATCTGAGCCACATATGGGTGTTTGTTGAAATATGGGTGAGGGGGTTGAAATTAGGCTCCCAATCACGCATGTAGAAGCCTACACCGTCCATCATCCATGGTCTGCCATTTAAAATCTCCCCTTTTTTCCAGTTGTGTTACATTCTATTAGGAAGAAACCTTTCGGCATGGTTTTTATTTTTACATCCCTGCCCCACTGTTCTATGCACTAGTTCTGCACACACAATTTTGACGGCTAGAAGCTTGCCCATTTAATGAAAAATGCATTGAGTCTGAGTCGGGAGAGTGAGCAATTGAGGTCCACGGTTTCTAGGGATATTGCCTTCTTTTGCTTGAAGACCTTGGGGATGACTGGGATTTTATTTACTCCCGTTGCTGCGATTGAGCCTTTTGGAACCCATATCTCTCTGCTCTGATCCCCTGCCGATGCCCCAGGGTTCCATCATTTCGCATTGTTTCTTCGCTGACTTGGTTTTCCAGCGTTGCTTGCTCGTCTTTATTTCGAGATGATGGTTGTGTTTCTTGCCTCTCTGCGGGCGATTTCTCTTCGGATTATGTCTTCTCCGCGTGACTTTGCTTGCCTTCTTTCTTCTTCTTTCCTTCTTTCATTCTCGCGCCATTTGATTACTATTCTTCTTTGCTCTTCTGCCCTTTTTTGCTCCTCTGCCCGCCTTTCACTTGCCATTTTCATTTATTGGAATGTACTTCTAATATTCGCTGTGTGGTATTATTATTAATGCAACTTCTGAACATAAATTGAAGGCATTCTCCAAGCTGAGGCAAATTAACTTAGAACGCATTACTGTAGAGAAGAGAGAGATTACCCTTCTTAAATATCTTTGTTGAAGCCTTATCAATGATTCCACTTCTTCACCAATTCTTGGTTTCTTCTAGAATGCATCCCTTTGTGAATCTTGCTTGATCATGAGCTCCGCAATTATCCTTTATATGTATATAGGGGATGCTAGAGGCAAGTCTCAGATTTTTTTCACGTAGCTTGTCACTTACCAGTGTACAAAGCAAGTCTCAGATTTCTTCTTAACAACCATTCTAGTGAGTTTGCTTTGGCTGCAAGCCAAAAATCTACTGCACAAAATTAGAGATCTTCAGTCTTACATGGAAGTGCTTTTTGAACACCAATTTGAAGGAGCAGTGCATCTGGAAATTCAATGCCTTTGATGCTTGTGTTCTCCAACCCACATGAAACCTACCACAGTATTGCCATTAATATTGGATTTCCTGTTGCCTACAACCAGTTTGGGTTTGTCTGTTGAAGTTGAAATGAAATATGAATTGGAAGGATATTGAAATTAGATTAGTTGATCTATTAATGGACCCATTGTTCTCACGAGAATCTTGAATTTGTCTTCGTCTTGTGTTTTCAACTTAAGCTATTTTATTGTCCTGAGTCAACCATTAATACCTAGCTCTTGGAAAATGAACTTAATATCAAGTATCAAAAATTTCTTCTTCATCATTAAGTGGAAGAAATTCTTTAGTTTTAGTTTAGTGAAATATCATGCTTATGCTATATTTCAGCCTTGAAATATGTGTTATTATGTTTGACAAATGACTTGTAATTTGTTTAAAGGTGGATATAATCCTTGACAATTGATCTGTAAATTGTCCAATATGTGCCAATCTTTGACTTTGAGCATCCTCATAAAGAATTTTAAGATTCTCATCTGGTCACTATAATTATGTTTGAAGTATTAAAAATGGAATGTTGCAGTAATTAAAGTAAGGGTTCTTCACTATTTAGATTCCAGAGCAAATTAGGAAATCTTCTTCATAGTTATGGAAGATCATGTAATGAGGACATCTGTGAAGTTTCTGTCGTAAAAATTCTATGTTCCAAAATTTTTTAAGAGCTAATGGCTGAATTTTTGGGGTCCTTTGCAGAGTTTTCACTCATTTGTATTGTTATAATTTATGTGTGGCAGATTTCCGACAGATTTTTCCTTTCAAGCTTTTTCACTTGGGAGGAGATGAAGTCCATACAGGTGGTTCTTTTAAAACATTATAGCTTTCTATTTATTCTATAGTTTAGAAGTTGTATGTGCATCAGATAAAGTTATATTTGATTTATTTATTGGAGTTCTTCAAGTGTGACGAGGCATAGAATAGCCAAAACCAAAATTCATTCTTCTATTTCCTCTTGGCAGTTTAGTGAATCATTTAAAAACCCTATTAGCATATGCACAGATTTTGTAGGGATTGTGCTCCAGTAGTTTCTCTTCAGTTGCTCATGCAACCTATGTTCAAAAGCCTATGTGGCAGGTTTCAAGCCTTTCATATTGTAGCCATGACATAGGATTTCATTAGGCAAATAGCTGTTTATAATTCAACTTCCTCTAGTCTCATCCTGATTTTGTTCTACTTTAGTTATTCCTTTTTTATGCACGGGCAACTTCATTGTATTCCAACTTTGTTTTTATTAAAATAAATTTAGATAGTTTATTAATGGTCAAATATGTAATATTACTTTGTTTGTATTTTCATTTCTTAGTTTGCTTTAGTTTCTTATTAGAAACGTCTGCTTTGTAATATTTAGAAACTTCTTGTAAATTCTTTCTAAGAGCTTTGCTCTTTGTTAATAGAATTCATTCGATTATTTACCATAATATGGTATCAGAGCTCAGACGGGCGGGAAACAAAATTTTTAATTTTTTTTCCTTCTCTACTCCATACGCGGCCATACAATTCCGTACGGTGCCGTACCAATCCGAACCTTTGTTCTAGGTCGTGATTTTTGCTGTTCTGGGCTTTCGACTCTTCTACGAGGTCGCATCTTTTGTTTGCTGAAGACGTTTGTGCAAGTCGTGATCTCTTTGTGGTGCCAAATTGCGATTTTTAGGGTCATGTTTTTATCTGCCCAGATCGCGTTTTGTCTCATATCAAAATCAATGGGTTTCTTTCTCGCGATTGTTTGTCAAGACTCTTATGTTGATCGCCGGTTCTGGTTTCTGGAGGTCACGGATTCACTGTTCTTGTGATCGCGTCTTCTTTTTTGGACGCCATTCCTCCCAATGGTCGTCGTGTTTGTGTTTGAAGGTCGCGATTTTGTTCTTGGGCAGACACGATTTCAATATTAATCGCGTTGTGTTTTCATCAGCGGATTCTCTCTGTTTTTCCCTAGTTCGCAACTCTCTATGGTTTTGCATTGGCGTTTTTGATCGCCATTTGAATGAAGGCTTCCGTTGGTGTTTGTATGCTCCTGACCTGTGGTCTGTTGCTTGTTTGACACTTGAGAGATCTTGATTGTGGATTTTGTCGCCATTTCATATTCGTGACTACTGGGTTGCGATTTGTGACAACAGTTTAAAGATTCTACAAACATTTTCTATGCTCGTGATTCTTTCTTTTGGCTTTTTGCGGGCTCTGTGTTGTTTCAACCTTGCATTCAGATATTGATCGCCGAACAGCGACAGTCAAACCGTTGAAGGGTTGCGATTTGCATATACGGTAGGTTGCAGGTTCTGAAAAAAGTTGTTTTTCGTTGATTTCATATAGTCGTTTGTTGTGCCTGTGGTCGGCATCTTCAGCATTTCATGGCTTTGTTTTCTGCGACGGTTCTTGGCAAGAATTTTTGTGGTCAGCGCTCATCACTAGCACTTAAATCTTCAGCTCCCGGTCAACCTTTGACCCAGCACCCAGCCATTCACATCTGCCAGCGGTCTTCTAAAGGACCAATGCCCAGTTCTTTATTTTCACTTGGAGATTCGTGCCTCGAAATCCGTTCTTGGATTTTGAGCCTTTTTTGTCTCGGGTTTTGTGCCGCCTATTTGCCTTGCTTTTTGTGCCTCAAAAAGCGTGAAGATGGCATCTTTGTCCCAACAAAGAGTCTCAACCGAAAGCCCATGTTGTAGAGCACACTGAGCAAAAGGAGTCTGCGTTCTATGCCTTTATGGCCAAGAGACTAGCAGATCATGTCAAATCCTCTGCCTGGTACATTGATTCAGGGGCTTCTTGACATTTCACACATTGACGAGATTGGTTCACGGAGTACACGCCATTCAGAGATTTTGTCATCTTTGGAGGAGGCGAAGAGTATACTGTTGTCGAAAAGGGCAACGTGCAGATTCAGTCTGGAGGGAGAAATTTAATACTTCTCGATGTATACTTTGTACTTGGCATGGAGCTGAACCTTCTATCAGTTAGTCAGATTATGTGGCACTCTCATCTAGATATCATTTTCAGCATGCACACTTGTAGCATTGTTGACAGAGAGACTCGTACTACAGTCGTTTAGGGACTTGAGGATCATGGTCTGTATAGACTTGTTGATTTTGGTGATTCTCAAGAGCACGCTATGGCAGCCAGGAGTACTTCCATCAGCAAACTCTGGCATCAGCGTTATGGGCACCTGAACATGTACTATCTCTCTCAGTTATCTAGAGATGATCTGGTTGGTGGTCTATCTGAGATTCAGACTCAGATTCATGGAGTATGCGACGCATGTCAGGCTGGAAAGCAGCATCGGACTCCATTTTCGGGTGGTGATTCCTGGAGAGCATCCAAGGTACTTTAGTTGGTTCATGTTGATGTATGTGGACCAATGAACACTCCTTCTGTTACAGGTTGCAGGTATGTTTTGTTATTTGTTGATGATTTCAGCAGAAAAATGTGGGTGTATTTTTTGAAACACAAATTAGATGTGTTTGGTATATTTCAGCAGTATAAGGCCTTAGTTGAAAAAGAGTTAGGCTGTCAGATAGTCACTCTTAGGTCTGATAATGGGGGGGAGTTTTGTTCTACTGACGTCTCCAATTTATGTGCTGCACATGGCATCAAATGCCAGCGTACCACGCCTTACACCCCTCAGCAGAATGGTGTTGTTGAGTGTCAAAATCGCACCATTACTGAGATGGCACGTTCTATGCTGGAGCATAGAAGTGTTCCTAAGAAATTCTGGGCTGAAGCAGTCTACACTACAAGTTATCTTCTGAACCGGTCTCCTACTTATGCCGTCAAGAAGATGACTCCTAAAGAAGCCTGGTCTAGATGAAAGCCTAGGGTCAACCACTTGAAAGTTTTTGGCTCTACTACTCATGTGTGGATTCCAGATGCCAAGCACACCAAGTTGGATTCCAAAAGCCAGAAACTCATGTTTATAGGTTACAGTGAGAATCATAAGGCATACTGTTTACTGCCTAATGAGTCTATTTGTTTCCATGCAGAGTAAACAAGAAGGATATTTGCACTATCACAGTGTACTGAAATGCATTACATTGTACGAGCATAACAAACAGAATTGGTACTCAGAATATCAACTGCATATATTAGCTTAGAACAGCAAGTACAATCACAATCCAAAAACATCATCTCCATACAATGGCCTGATAAGTACATATATAGGTTTGTCGGACGGTTGCCAACCGTTGCCAACCAACGTACCGATCGGGAGTAACTACTCACCGAAACTAACAAACATAAACATACTTCTCGAAACAACTAATCAAAACATATTTTGCCAAAAGGTACTAAACTATGTAAAGTACGCCTAACATCACCCCCCCAAAAAACTTGTCTTCTAGATGACTACAAAACAAGATCCAAAAATAACTAGGAGGAACGAGGGTCAGTGGACGTCCCTAGAGGTGTGGATGCCGTTCGTGCTGAACCAGGAGCCTCTTGCTGAGATTGAACTAATCGCCGAAGCCTGTAAACCTCCTCAGTCTTTTGCTTCAGATGTGTTGTGGCAATGATATGCTTGTCTCTGGTGAGACGTACCATCTGGACAGCCTCGACCAACTGCTGTTTTGTTTTCTCCTGTGTTGCCTGAGATTCGGCCAACTCCTTTGTGGCTTCGAGTTCTGCTCTGAGTGCATCGGCCTTGTTCCTTTCTAACTGTGTGAGCTCGACTTCCTGTGCCAGCTGCCGTTGGAAGTGCACCTGTTGCTCATCAATTTTCTCCCTCAGCTGCTTACTCATAACTGCAGCCTCTTCCAGTTTTTTGTTGCACTGTGCTTTCTTCTAAAAATCCTCCTGTCTAGCATAGTATAATGCTCGGAACCGATCCTCAATGCTATGAAGGGCTGCTAGTATCTCGTTGTCGGCATCTCCAACTCCAAAGTCTGGTCTCTCTGGTTTCCATGCCCTCTGCATCTCCTTAGTAATCACTTCCGGCCAACCCTTATTCCAAAATACTCTTACAAACTTTGTCTCAGCATTCTTGGCGAAATGTTCAATTCTTTGTACCTCTGCACGTACTATTGGCGAAGAGTATTGGGGATTGACCCTGGCAGCAATATCAGACACCCTCTGAAGAATGGCTTCCATAGACCCTAAATCCTGTGCATACCTGAGAATGGTGCCCAGTGGGTCACTCTCATCTGGTTCACCCATGTGTACTGTCAACCCGGTTGGCTCAGCTAAGAGAGAAGTATCCTCTGTATCATCAGCACTGCCTGTCATACTGGTATTGGTGCCTTCCTCTTCTGAGCTATCTGTGGCTGTTCCTTCCTCGGCTTCAGAGTCACTAATCATTATAGCATCTTTTGGTACATCAATTGTTTTCTCCTCTGGCTGTACCATCTCACTTTCAAGTGCAGGTGGTGGCAAGGGAGATCTAGTGGGGCTTAGTGGAGGAATGTCTGCCAACTCTGAAGGCATGTCAAGTAGCTGAAGCCAAGTATCTACCTGTACTGAGCTGTCCATGTGTGCCATGCTCTCCGGGGACCTAGTCTCAAACAGAGTAATCTGCCCAGAGTAATCTGCCCTGATGGAAGAGGAACTGGTATGGTGTCATCTCCCTTCATCCTCATGATCTGACCCCATGAAATGTGAGCGGTACTAGGTTGAACGGGAATCTCCGCCTGAGTGCGTGTGTCCAAGTGCAAGTGTGCGTGCTTCTTCCCCAGTACAACATCCCATCTGTTCTCTCCTGTTGGTACTATAAGACTGGGGCTGGCGGGGTTGCCAGGAGTGGCTGAGGTTGACGAGGCCTCAATGCAATCCTCCTCGGCACCTTGTGCACTATATGATGCTTCTGACGAAGACTCAGGTAACTCCTGCTGTTTTCTCTTTTTGCTGCTCCTTGACTCATCTCCTTTCCCACCTTGAGTAGGGGCCTTCAAGTTTGTCCATCTGAAGACAGTTGGCCATGTGGGGTCATAACGCTCATCTGGCTAAAATGGAGCTCGTGCCAATGAGGGAACGTGAGTGCAGATGGTGTCCAGGAACAACGCAATAGCCTGTTGAGTCATGTAGAATGACTTGTGAGTCATCTTCAGGAACTCGTGAATCTTGTCAGAGAGAACTGCTGCCCAGTTGTACATTGCACCCTGGTTGAGACCAATCCTATAATCCGACATTCAAAATGGAATATCTGATGAGCGTGAGGCTCCCGTCAACCGCCCCCTGATCACATCCATTATGCACCGCCATTCTTCATTCACCAAGTGATCTCGTCGAAGTCCTCTATTTCCTGCAGCCTTCAACTGGTTCTTTTCTTTCTCACTCAAGTCTGGTCTACAAACTTTTGCCATTATGCTGTCCTTGTGCCTTGCAGTCATTTTCTGTTTGCCGACTGTAAATCCTAGGCGCGGTACACCCATCACTCTCTCAAAATCCTATGGCGAGAATGTGATTTTGACCGATACATTCATGAATCTGATGATGGTATGTTTTGCTTAGGGGTTGTAATTCGCCACCATGCTTTTCAGTATTGCCTCAAACTCTCTGAAATTAAAATAAAGCATTTGTATTATCTTATCCACCTGTGCCTTCTGTAATGCTATCTTGAGAGGATGGTCGTCAGCATGACTATTCCACCATTGTTTACACTCGTTTGCCGTGAGGCTTTCCCACTGCAAGGAATCCACTATGATTTTTTCCTTTTCTTTTCCTTTCTCTTTTGGCTGCTTCTTTTGTGCTGATGAACCCACGTCAACTTGTGGTGTCTGTGCTGGCTTCTCTTCAATAATTAATTTTGCTGCCATTTTTCTGTCTTCAGCCCGTCCTGGTATCTGAATTTGCTTTCCTCTGCCTTGTGCTCTGGTGACCCTGTTCGCCAGTGAAAATGACATTCTGACCTCTTTTATACTCCTCAACCAGATTCAGTTATGCCCGTTATATTCTCTTTCTATTGATTGACACCTGAATTGTACGGCCTCAAGCAAAACAGGCTTTGTACGGTCCTTGAGTCTAGTAGGAAAATCCGTACGGCAGTAGAGGATTTCGTACGGCCAGCAAGAACCCGTACCAAGGAAATCCGTACGGTAAGAGCAAAGTACGGCAGCAAAGGAGTTCGTATGGCCAAGGAGAACTTGTACCAGGAAAATCTGTACGGTCAGCAGAGAACTCGCACTGGGAAATCCGTACGGCCAAAAATGAGCTCAATGACCCCCGTACGACACAAGAGGACAAGGTTCGTACAGCTTAACTGAAACCCCTCGTACGGTTGCAAACTCATACGACATGAAGGAAATTGGTTTGTACGACATAATTTGCAACTCGTACGACCTGGAAGACTTGATTTGTACGGTTGGGCAGCTGAGATACTATGTCTGTACGGTCGCAAGGAGCATGATCTATATGAACTCGTACGACGTTGTTGCAAATTCGTACGACAGATTCGTACGGTACTAACGTACGGCAATGGTGGAAGGGTATTGTACGGTGGCAAAAGGGCATACGATAGTACTATCCTTGGTAAAAAATGAATGAGCTGGTACGGTGGGTTTTTATAATGTTAGGTCTTATTTATTTATTTTATTTATTTATTTATTTTATGTTTTATTCTATTTTTCTTTTACCCCTACCTGACTTGACGATTTCAAATTCCTCGAACTCGGCCATCCTCCATTCGCTCTCCCAGTTTTCTCTCTCCTTGCCCTTATCATACTCCTCTTTTTCGTCCACGATCTCAATTTCTGTCAGCTGGCGAAAGATGCAGTTTATATAACCTTTCTGTCTCAGGCAATCATTTGAGCAGCATTTATCAATTTCTTCCAATTCCCAAATCCGGTTGAATGTCACGGATTGGTCTCTCACCCATGTCAAGTTCCATCCCATTGGCTCCTGAACCCACTGAAATGTTTTTCTGTCGTCGTTCATCCTCACATTCCTGCATCTGTACTTCGCCTTCTAGATCCGACTCCTTGGAAGCTGTATGTGGGATACTCCAATTGGCCAATTTTTCCTCTTCAACTCCCAAGCTTCGTCACAGTAGGGTGATCTTTCCACAATGAACATTGCTTTGGCCAAGTACTTCCTTTTTGGCAGGTCTCGGACTTCCTTTGGTAGTAGGAACTCAAATCTATCCCGTACCTGGTGGCATTCTCTTATCCAGTTGTTCCAGTCTTCTTCCTCTTCTTCCTCTTCTTCTGGGTGATTCTTATTAATCTATTTACCACCATAGTCTTTGTCGATTAGGCCCTCGTAGGCTTCTATCTGCACTGGTCTTGGTGCAAAGGACCCAGTTACTGGTTCTAATTGAGTACTTGAAAAAACCATCCCGTCAACCTTGTTTTCTGCCTCCTTGTTTTGTTTGCCTCTTTCCTCCTTCACGCCCTGGTTTGTTATTGCGTATCCGAGCATATTGATTTGTATTGTTTCTCCTCTTTTCTCTTTATAAATCTTCAGTTTCGACCCGTTCACTGCTTCTTTGATTGGGCTTCCATCCAGATTGTCTAATTTTATAGCCCCATTGTCCATCAATTCCCGTATTCTGAACGGTCCTAACCACCGAACTTTGAACTTCCTAGGTTTGATTTCGTTACGGCCGTTATATTTGAGGACTAACTGCCTCGGCCGGAATTCCATTCTCCGTAATTTCTGCATAATTTCCGTCGACCATTGAGCCAAAATTCTTTTCTTGTCCAATTTATTCAACTGGAAGTCTTTCTTCCAGACTCTCCGTATCTCCTAGTCTGTTCTCCACTGCGATTCTCAGACTTGGAACTAGGTATTTTGTTGGTACTACCGCTTTTTGCCCATACATCAACTGGAAGGGAGTGTGTCCAGTTGTTACCTTACAAGTGGTTCGGTAAGCCCATAACACTGCTGGTAACCTCTCTTCCCAGTCCGATCCTTTGATACCGCATGACTTGTGGATT
Source organism: Cunninghamia lanceolata (assembly GCA_027924645.1). NCBI lineage: Eukaryota > Viridiplantae > Streptophyta > Pinopsida > Cupressales > Cupressaceae > Cunninghamia > Cunninghamia lanceolata. The sequence goes on from BSBN01000478.1 coordinate 10,309,024, forward strand.
ACCGAAACGAGCACCTTGTTTGTTGATTCTGCCTGCCCATTCACCCTTGGATAGTATGGACTTGATAGGTGTGCAGGATTTTGAACTCCGTAGTCATAAGTCGGATGACGTGGTTGACGAAATGTCCCCCACGATCACTCATCGATTGAATTGGAATTCCATACCTTGTCACGATCTGCTCGTATATGAACTTTGTCGTACTTAATGCAGTGTTATCCTCAAGTGCCTTCACTTCAGCCCACTTCGTCAAATATTCCGTGGCCACTATTATGTACCGACATCGGTGTAGTTGGTTGACCTTCAAAGGTCCTACAAAATTCAACCCCCATCTTTCGAAAAGCTCTTGAGGTTGTGATGGCCATAATGGCATATAATCTCTCTTTAGCGGCTCCTCTACCCTCTGGCCAGTGTCACATTGAATTACCCACTCTCGGGCATCTGTGTGTAACGTCGGCCACCATAGGCCGGCGAGTAGGACTTTTCGTGCCGTGGCGTCGGGACCCATATGTCCCCCTGCTAGTCCCTCATGGGCTTCCACCAATACACCCCTTATCTCCTCTTCCATCACACCTTTGGAGAATTTGATTGGGCCCCATTTTGTAGAGCAGCTCGTTTATCAGTTGAAATGTCTTACTCTTCAGTGCTATCTTCCGTCGTTCACTTGTAGACATCTCTGGCGGAAACGTTGAAGTGGACAAGTACTCACCAATTTTCTCGTACCAGGGCAGCTATTTGAAATAGGTGGGCATCCGGAAAGTCTTCATTAACCCCGTCTCCTGGTTCTCTTGATTTGATCCTTGAGAGCTGGTCGGCAATTACATGGCTTTTCCCTGGCCGTACAATAATGGTGAAAGTAAATTCTTGCAAAAGTAACAACCATCTACTGATTCTGCCTTGAATGATCGGTTTGTTGACCAGGTACATTAGAGCTTGATGATCCACGTAAAAAGTGAATGGTGTTGCCAAGAGATAATGCCTGAATTTTTGTACAGAGTAGACCATTCCCAAAGCCTCCCTTTCCGTAGTACTGTAATTTCGTTCCGCCTTAGAGAGCAACCGACTAGCGAAGTATATTGGATGATCAAGACCATGAGATCCCACCTGTACAAGAGTGGCACCAATTGCAAAGTTTGATGCGTCAACGTGCACGTGGAATTCCTTGTCCCAGTTCGGATAGGCTAGAATAGATGCACTGATGAGTCTTGTCTTTAGTTCTTCAAATGCTTTCTGTTGTTCATCCAACCATACGAACTGTATCCCTTTCCTTGTTAACATGTCCAATGGGTATGATACCTGAGCAAAGTTCTTGATAAATCTTCGATAGTAGCCGACATGGCCAAGAAAAGACTTTACTTCGGTGACATCTCCTGGAGCCTCCATTTCCACAATTACCCAAATCTTGTTCGGGTTTGCTTTTAGTCTAGCTTTGCATACAATATGGCCAAGAAGTTTTCCTTGTGACACCATGAATCGACACTTCTTTGGATTTAAGGCTAACCGTGAACGCTCCATGCACTCAGTGAGAGCTTTGAGGTGTGTTTGCTGGTCGCTCTAAATTGACCAGTCATCGAGGAATGCCTTGAAGTTTCCCACCGACATTTTGTCAAATATGTGTAGAATAATCCTTTGGAAGGTAGCCGGTGCATTACACAGACCGAACAGCATCCGGTTGTATGCATATACACCGTTTTCAATCACAAATGTTGTCTTTAGTTTGTCTTCCTCGACAATGCTGATCTGGTTATACCTCGAAAATCCGTCCATAAAAGAATATATTTCGTGACTGGCCACTTCTTCCAAAATGGAGTCTGTGAATGGGATGGGGAAAGGATCTTTGATTATTACTGCATTGAGACATCTAAAATCCACGCAAATCCAGATTTGTCCCCTTTCCTTCTTAAGTGATATTACAATCGATGAGACCCACTCACTCGTCTCCACCTTAAAGATTATTCCAGCCTCAAGCATTTTTTCAATTTTTTCCTGCACCTTAGCTGCGTAATTCTTGTTCATGCGATATGGCCTTTTTCGTACTGGGCGTGCTCCTGGTATGAGTGGAATTCTGTGGACGCACAGTTCTGGTGGTATCCCCTTCAGGTCCTTGTATGTCTAGGCAAACACATCTTTGTACTCTAGAAAGATTCTGAATGTTGCTGCCTTGAGTATTGGATTCCAGTCGTCGCCGGCGAGAATTATCTTTGGGTTACTTTCCTCGCCGAGATTAACTCTCTTTGTTACTGGGTCTTCGTACATAATCTTCTTCTCCGGTTCAAACTGATGTGCCGGCGTGCTGTCTACTTCTGCATTCCCTTCCTTATATTCCCCATATGCTGCGGGAAACATGTGGGTCACTTCCTTCCCCTTATCACTTGTTCGTTCCATTGTTTCACCGTCGTCTTTCTGTTCACTCGTCATTCCCGAGCTTTCACCGATTTCTTTTACTGAAATCATGTTGCATTCCGGCGGAAAAAACTCATAGTCCTCTATCTGCCAATGGAATAACCCGCTGAATGAATTTGTCTCGTCTTCTGAGCATTCCTGTAATTCCAGCACCCCTTCATCATCGGGCTCCATCGGCCCCTTCCCACCTTCTGTCGAGTCCCCTCCATCCGAGTCAGAATCTGACGCCAACTCTTCGCTGACGGTTTGTGTCTTCAAATCAATGACAAACTTCTTACGTCTATTTTCTATGGACAGAGTGTTTTTCTTCCAGTTGTGGTTGGCCTTGGCGGCTATTAGCCATCCTCGGCCGAGTAATGCATCGTAGGACGCATTCTGTGCTGTTATGACTACAAAATTTAACAAAAATTGCTGGGTACCGATTCTTACTTTTTGAGCCATTAGCACTCCCAGCGCCTTGATCCCGTGCTGGTCGGCTCCCACTAACTGGAAGTTTTGTGGCCATAGAGTAGGCTTTCCGAGGCTCTTCCAGGTTTTTTCTGGTAATACATTTACTTCGGATCCACCGTCGACTATTGTATTTGTCAAATTTCTACCAAGGATTTCTATATGCACTACGGCCGGTTTCTTCCTGGTATCAATTGCCAGCAACCTCGGGTCGAGTACTTGTTCTCCCTTTGGCGGTGGTTCTACTATAATATCTTTTGTTGTGTGGGCTTGGCCTTCGTGCGAGTTATCTTCCATTACCTTGGATATTGCTACTTTTAACTGAGGCAAGCTTTGGAGGTCTTCCAATTTAATTGGTACGGTAGCTTGTAGTACTTGGCTTGCTATGTTCTTGTCTGATTTTGATCGTAGGGTTGCGGTTACCTTCTTGTCTGAGTTTCTCCGTTCAGTTTTCATGGCAGCTTCCACTTCCCTTCGTGCATCACGGAGTCTTTCCTTTTCCGTACGGGGATCTGGATAAGTGGCTTTTTTCCACTGTGCTCAGGTGATAGCAAGGATTTCTTCATCATTTTCCTTGAGACCGATGAGGTTCACCCCTTTCTGCTTCAGGCAATCTTTTTCTTCGTGATCTCCAGGCCCACACCACTTGCATAATGCATTTATTGTGTTCTGATTGTTGTTCGGGCATTCTCTTGCAAAGTGTCCCCACTCGTTGCACTGTCGGCACTGTATCATAGGTTGCCTTTTGCTGTCGTACTGCAATCTGTTTTTGGGGCTGTTATTGTTAATCCTTTTGTTATTCCGGTATCCTCCAGGGGATGCATTCGGACTATTCTGAGGCTTCGGGGGTGTCGTCAGTGGAGTTGACGATTCTCCTTGTGTAAAAAGCTCTTGGGTACTTCTTGCTTTTAGGATAAATGGGCATTCCTTGATTGAATGTCCCATTACTTGGCAGATATCACAGAACAACTTTCTTGGACAGTTTGCTTTTATGTGACCTTCCCCGTTGCACTCCGTACACCATAATTCTCGGCCTTCCTTAGTTGTCTCTTTATCCGTCTTCAGTTCTTTCATCATGTGGATCATGTCTCTCCTTGGTGCCTGAATGGTTTTTGACTCACCCTCACTACTGTCATCACCCGTACTTTCATCATCCTCGGTCCTTCTCTTACTCCGGGAAGATGTTTTGTTCTCACTTTCTATATCTATCGCCCGATTGTATGCTTTTGCGTATGATGATGGTTGTACGACTTTCATTTTTTTCCTTAACGACGAGATTAACCCTTCGATGAACCATCTCTTTTTCAGTCCATCGGCTGGCTGAGTTTCCAGTTATCCGAGTAATTCTTTGAGCCTTCTGTTATATGCCCTTACATTTTCATTCTTTCCTTGTTTGGTATTGTAGATTTCCGCTATAATCTCATTGTGATCTCTTAGAAGTTTAAACTCATTCTCGAAGGCTTTCCTCAATTCATCCCATGAGGTTTTTTGTGCTGCCCCTAGGTCTGTATACCAGTCAATGGCGATACCTCTTAGCGTCGCTGGGAACGCTTTTACCCAGTAGTCTTCGTCTTCTTGTCTATTTGCAACCCATATGGTTTCACAAGTTTTGTAGTGCCGAACAGGATCCTCTGACCCATTCCCCATGAATTTCAGCAACTTCTGCCTTTCACTCGCCAGTGGGGTCACCATCTTTTTCCCGAGGTACCCTCTCTGTGTCTTTGACCCGATTGGACTGGTTCTACCGTGTCGTTCTCGTGTCTTCCTGACACTGCCGGCCACGTACGGTTCCTTCCCACTTCCATTCTCGGCGTCCTCTACACTTCGAGTCACCTGTGGTTCTCCCTGGTTCTCCCTCTGCGCAGAGGTCTTGGGCTCAGGTCCTCTGTTCCTCGGCCTTTCGTCTGAAATGGACAATGCCACAATACGACGTATATTGTCCTCTAATTCTTCTGTCAGTTTCTTCCTATTTTCTTTTTCTCTATTTGTTATTGGTGTTCTAAAATTCTGTTCATCACCCCCTTGGTTTACTTCTTCATGTCGTTCATTTTCTTTTTCAATAATTTGTTTTAATCTTTTTCTGCGTTCCTCTTGTTCCTTTAGCCTTAGTGATATTCTCACTATTTCTTCCGGTGTTTCTTGCCCAACTGGTATTTTATTCTTGTCCTTATTAAGCTGTATGGGCATTAATTATGCTTACTCTTATCAGTTGTATGGCGTGCGACGGCGATTGGCATCGCGTTCCTCCTCTTGTTTCAGACGTTCCTCATACCTCCTGAGTACTTGTTGTCGTTGCACTTCCCTCTCTTTTTCTTCTCGAAGGTCTTGGAAGGTTATCAGGTTCCTTACCAGAAGTCGGGGAATGCAGGTCAAAAGGTTGTCCACTTTGCTATTGACACACAGGTTCTCTGAAATAACCTCCTCTAGAACTTCTCTGCGTATGGATTCGTCTCTCACGTATTGTTCGACTGATAACAACCACAGTTTTACCAATTCCTACGTTACTTCATCTTCCTGGCTTCTTGGTTCATTCTCTTCTCTGTCGCTTCCCTCTCGTTCCTCTTGAATTTCTTGTACTATTTCCTCTACGTGCCTTCTATTTTGTACTTCCCTATCTTGTACTTCCTCATTGGTGTCGACCGGTTGCCCCATTATGCTGCCATCTTCCCGTCTGGATGTTCACCGGATTCGTTTCGGCAACGGCGCCAAAATGTTTACTGCCTAATGAGTCTATTTGTTTCCATGCAGAGTAAACAAGAAGGATATTTGCACTATCACAGTGTATTGAAATGCATTACATTGTACGAGCATAACAAACAGAATTGGTACTCAAAATATCAACTGCATATATTAGCTTAGAACAACAAGTACAATCACAATCCAAAAACATCATCTCCATACAATGGCCTGATAAGTACATATATAGGTTTGTCGGACGGTTACCAACTGTCGCCAACCAACGTACCGATCGAGAGTAACTACTCACCGAAACTAACAAACATAAACATACTTCCCGAAACAAATAATCAAAACATATTTTGCCAAAAGGTACTAAACTATGTAAAGTACGCCTAACACATACAGGCTGATTGATGTAGACACAGATCGTCTCATATTCAGTTGTGATGTATTGGTTGATGAAGCTAATGGGCCATTTCTTCTGTCTACTCCTTCTGTTAGCCCTGAGGATCAGCCTTTGAAGGCTTCTGATTTGGGTGTTCGCCTTCCCCTAGCTCCACCTAATGGGAGGGATTCTGTAGTTGTACAGGCACCTCCGCCTGTTGTTCCACCACTCGCCCCTCCTCAGGATGATTTGGATCCCCATCTAGATGATTTGGTTCCAGCTGCCCCAGTTGATGTTCCTCCTGATTCAGATGTTGGTACATCTACACTCCGGCCTAAATGGTGGGCTAAGACCATCGGTGATCTTCATGATGATGAACTGATCGAGGGTAGATCTGCTCGGAAAAAGAGCAAGTAGCAGAATACAGTCAATTTTGCTCTTATGGCCAACCTTCACAGCATCTTGGAGTCTCAGACATATTCAAAGGCTAAAGGCGTACCTGAGTGGGAACAGGCTATGGAAGTTGAACATCATATCCTTCTGAAGAACAACACCTGGGAAGAAGCCCATTGGTTGCAAATGGGTGTATAAAGTAAAGTACAAGTCTGACGGAACCCTTGATAAGTATAAGGCTTGGTTGGTAGCCAAAGGGTTCTCACAGAAAGAGGGCATTAACTATGAGGAGACTTTTGCTCCCACAACCAAGATGAGTACTATTCGGCTTGTCCTCTCTATTGCAGCCCAGTTTGGATGGAAAGTCCATCAAATAGATGTCAAGAGTGCATTTCTCAATGGGGATTGCAGGAAGAAGTCTACATGACGCAACCTCCTGGCTTCAAGGTTGCCGGTAAAGAACACCAGGTATGCAGACTGGTGAAAGCACTCTATGGCCTTAAACAGGCTCCACGGGCATGGTACATGAAAATTGATAAGTACCTTGTGGATCATGGATTTTAGCGGAGTCCTTCTGATTCCAATTTGTATGTCAAATAGTATGCTGATGATAGTCTTTTTATAGTTGTCTATGTGGATGATCTGATCATTACTGGCAACTCGGAGCAGTTGATTGAGGAGATCAAACATGATCTCAGTCAATCATTTGACATGACAGATTTGGGACTTCTGCATTATTGCCTATGTGTTGAAGGTCTGGCAGACATTTGATAGCATCTTCATTTCTCAGTCCAAGTATGCTAGAAATTCGCTTGATAAGTTTCGAATGACAGATTGCAAACCTACATCCACACCTATGGAGAAAGGGCTGAAACTTTCAGCCAACTCTGATTCACCTCTGGAGAATGAATCCGCATTCAGGCAACTAGTGGGCGGCCTCATTTATCTCACTGCCACTAGACCTGATCTGAGTTTTGCAGTGAGCTACATCTCTCGCTTCATGATAGCCTCAAAAGCTGAACATTGGGTTGCAGCGAAGCGTGTGCTGAGATATGTGAAAGGCACTTCCGACTTTGACATTCTGTATGGAAGGTGCAAAGATCCTAAGTTGATCAGTTTTACAGACTCAGATTGAGCAGGTTCTATTGATGACATGAAGTCTACTTCTGGGTATGTTTTCAGTTTGGGCACAGGTGCAGTCACATGGACCAACAAGAAGTAGCAGGCAGTGGCTCTCTCCTTGACTGAAGCTGAATATCGGGGAGCTGTTAAAGCAGTGTGTGAGGCAGTTTGGCTTCGAAGGATGCTTTATGACATGCAAATGTCTCAAGCAGGGCCTTCACCCTTGTATTGTGACAATCAAGGGGTGTTGAAGCTTGCCAAAAATCCAGTCTTCCATGAAAGGACAAAGCATGTTGAACTTCATTGTCATTTTATCCGCCAGCTTGTCGAAGACGGATCAGTGGTGTTGCAGTATGTTCCAACTGAGGACCAGATTGCAGATATCCTCACCAAGTCTTTGAGCCCGGATAAGTTTGTCAAATTTAGGGGGCATCTTGGTGTAGTTGATAGATTGACCATTAAGGGAGGGTATTAAAATAAATTTAGATAGTTTATTAATGGTCAAATATGTAATATTACTTTGTTTCTATTTCCATTTCTTAGTTTGCTTTAGTTTCTTATTATAAACTTCTGCTCTGTAATATTTAGAAACTTCTTGTAAATTCTTTATAAGAGCTTTGCTCTTTGTTAATAGAATTCATTCGATTATTTACCATAATAGTTTTATTCATTTGCCTATCAATTTTTTATCTATATATTACCCTGCTTTTTTTCAAAGTTTGGTGGATATTTAAGATCCCCTTTGGAGTGCTGTCTGCCATCCATAGGCCTTGGCCCACCATCAGATCAGCATAAGGTGCCTGCCTTTGAAAGAATTGCAGTTGATGGGTTGCAAACCCCAAGCAATCATGGCACTTATGCCCTAATAACATCTGCAATCCAGTAGAGTGAGCATGCATATCAATGTCTGGGCCCACGGTAAATGTGTGATGAGCCCAAACAAGGAATCCAGGAACATCAGTACTTATCATGGCATTTTGCTTTAGAAAGTATGTTTTGAAGACTTTCAGGTATTCTGTTTTTAGACTTTGGTTTGGTCTATTCCATACAATATCATACATATCAGGTAACTGGTATCAACTTCCTAACATCAGATCACAGTAACAAAAAGATGGATGGAATTGATCATTGATATGACAAAGTTTATGCTAAAGAGGAGAGAGGGATCTATAGCACCATGCTGTTGTGTTTATCCTTTGTGCAAAGTCTTCAGATCAGTTTATAGGGAAGCATATATGTAGACTATTGAAACATGAGATCATAGTTGAATCAACTAGGGCAAATGGACTGCACTTGCTCCCTAAGTCAAGGTCAGGTCTGTTCTTGAAATAAAAAAATGCAAAAATTATGGAAGATTGACTAAACATGGGTTTTAAAGTGGATAGAAGTGGGAATATTATTGCAAGCATGTACCTAAGAAAACAAATAATAAGAACATAATTCATAACAGCTCAATCATGGGCTTTGAGAAATTTTCTGCAAAATTAAAAAAGAGTGGCAAATTTTGTTCAAGAGAGTATCCAATTTAACTAGATCTAACTAGCTCCTTTGCAATAGTTGTCAATTATAAAATTTATGGCTTATCAGTAATTTTGTTGAATGTTTTGGTTGTTTCCACATGGGGCATCATTTTCAAACTTAGTGTCAAGGTGTTACTCATGGAAAAAAAAATGAAAGTTGCCATAGCAAAGCATGTAGAATGAGAAGAGGAAGAGACATTGTGACCTTTGCTGTTACAACTTGCAATTCATTGCACATCTATATATTCAAAGAGGAGGAAAAGAGGATAGGAGAGGCATTACACAGCGATTCTATCAAAGGAGGCATTACACAGCAATTCTCTCAAAGGAGGTTTTACATAGTGAATGTATCTTAGGAATTGTCTTTGAAGAGCTACATGACATCTTAGGAAGAGAGAAGGACTACTACCACATTGGAATTCCCCTTCATTTCCTATCTATCCACCTTGTACTTGGAGAGTTCATTAATCAAGCTGCTTGAGGTCACATTCCATGCTGGTTTTCCCTGCACTGGGACTTGCAGGGTAAACAATTGAGTTGTGAGTTTTTGTGTGTGTTTTTGTAAGAGACCTTATTATATAAGACTGAAAATGTAATCAACTTTAGATAAGATTTCTTGCACAATATAATGCCAAAATTCAAACACAATCACATAGATATGAAACCATCAATCTCCTTTGCATATATCATTGATTGAAAATGAAATAGCTTCAATTATATACTGTAAGATGCTACCCCAATTTTTTTTAAAAATGTAATAAGGATGATCACAATGTCAGCACAAATGCATAACCAACTAATGGCCTCAAACTTTCTGATCACCCAGATCCCAGAATGGGCAAGGTGAGAGCATACACTGATTGGCTTACAATAAACAACTATGCAATAAAAAATTACAATTCATCCGCTGCGGCGGGCATCCACAAGATGTGGGGATTCACCACTTTTCAGTGGGTAAAGAACAAGAAAGAAAATATTACAATGCCATCCACTTGTTCAGTGGGAATACTCCACTATTCAGTGGGTGATAGTAAATAAAGAATGATTCTTTCTCCACATTGGCGGTACTACCATCCAGGGGTTATTATGTGAGATGAAGATAAATAAAGATTACAATATTATCAGCGATAATGATGTCCAAGATGACTATTTTAATTTGATTTCACTCTTCAAGTGATTATGCTCACACAAGAGCCCTGCAACCACAAAGAATATTATGCTGATCACCCAATTCAAGGATGATATTCAAATCAGGCATTTGCTGTTCATCAGGAAATGGTCATATCAGGCTGCCCTGCATAGTACTGTAGCTTGTAATGGAGAGACCCACATACTATGACATAGACCAATTAACTTCTATCAACTTCTATGAGACTTAACAAGTTTTCCTTGAAAGAACATTGAACAAGACACTGATACAGATCAGAAACAGTGATAAAAAGACTCTATTTCAGGCTGGTATGACTCCCATGATGCTAGTATGGTGTAATGTCCCCTTATAGGATATTCTTTATTTCTTTAGTTACACACAATAATATCACTAGAAAGGGACATTAGAACTATTAAAGGTCACTCAATCAAGATAATATTGAACTTATCAATAATAGTATAACATAAACAATAGCATAATCCACATTCAGTTCAATTCATAGCTCAATTCAATATCGACTATGTTCAAGTCTTAATCCTTACTATCTTTCTATTCCTCAACCTTGGATGGGGATTTACTTGTCTAGGGCGCGATGACACCACCTCATGGATTGGATTTACTCCGCCTCTCCCTAACAACTTTAATTGTCTAGGGCGCGATGACATCACCTCATGGATTGGATTTACTCTGCCTCTCCCTAACAACACCTCGCATCTCCTAAGGTTGTAGGCAATAGAAATAACTAAGTATTAACTTGAACATATTTCGATATACTTCATCATACCCAATGATCACATTATGTATTAGCTATGCTCAAGTCTCAATCTTTTATATATATATCATTAGTTATGGTACTCATCATAATAAATATAGGGTTAGATACATCATACCAAAAGGATGAGTCTTGCCTTCGTATCCTTTAGGACCCTTGAGGATTTTCATTCTTTCCTTCTATGCTTGTAGATTTGATTGATGAGACTACTGTAAGTATATTTGTAGTGGTGAACCCAATATCCTTTTATTTCAGAACTGTTCTTCAATGCAATGATTATTATTTTTATGTAGATCTGATTCTGCTAATATCTATTTTCTTTCTTCTTTTCCTTTGAAGAATGTGACTTTTCTAAAGCCATTACCCCTCATATGTAATTGCTGTTCTATATGAATGATTCCTTTTAAATTTGTTTGCTGTTCTATATGTTCGCTGCCTTATGGAATCGGCCCTTTACATTATAGTGATCGCTGCCCTTGTGTATATTAATTGCTGCCTTTTTCTTTGTTTTTCTTTTCCAATCATATCCCCCCCTTTTTGCAAATTTAAGTTCTCTTGCTTTATAGCTTATTTGCCTTAACCAAGAGATGGATCTTTTTGAAACCATCGTACCTTCTATAAACTATTTTGTCTTTAACTAATATTGCCTTTCTTTATTACTCATATCCTTTTTATGAATAATCGCAGCCTTTGTATTTAGTATTATAAACTTATATTATTATTTTTATTTTTTAAGATAATGCGCCTGGTAAACTTTTTAATGTGACCGGTGACGCTGGTGCGACACGCCCTCCGGCTCCACGCAAATGCTTTTGCCCGGAGCAATGAACTGGTGAGGCCACAACTGGGGGACCTCATCCCCTAGGAAGAACACTTCAAACCCGCAAGCTCAGTGGCCTAGCGAAGGCATAAAGCTTTGCGAGCTCGTTGGCCCAGCGGGGGTTTGAACTCTGGTGGCCGCCACTACAACCGAGCGACTTAACCACCGAACCATGCCATCATCGGCATAAACTTATATTATTACATAATAATAATAATATTTAATATTTATATTTATTTATATTATTATATAATAATAATAATATTTATATTTATGTTTATTTATAATATTATATATTATATTTAATAATAATATATCTTGTTAATTAAAATAATTATATTATATTGATAATATTATTTATATGCATTAAATATTAATACATATATAATTATCTTTATTCAAATTGACTAAACATTGTATTTCTCGAGAGCGACTTCACCGTCTTTTATCATGATGTTTAAATCTTTAATTTAAGCAACGTCTTAACATCGTGACATGACATACAGACTGCATATAAACTACATATATCTGCCCCTCAATAAAACATTGATACCACATGACATTAACCCCCTCAAGAATGACATTCCACTTAATATAAGCCACTGAATAAAGACAATGCAATATTCTTATGTGATTTTCTACCCATGAGCCGTACGGCACTGTAATGGTACGACAGTTTATAGAAATTCAGACATTGTTTTTAAACACATAAATTCATCATGAGTGGGGACGCCTATGCTATACAAAGACAATGCAAAAAGGTTGGAACCCAAACTCCTCTTCAATATTTTTATTTTCAAACTTCTTCAAATCTGCAAGTACGGCCATTAGAGGGTACGGACCAGCAGATGAAAACATATAAACTCAAAAAACATGTTACAAAATACTAACAAAATCATCTACAGTAGATTACAAATGATAAACTATGATTCTCCATTCCAAAACTTATCAAAAGCTCTCAACTCTAATCAGCTCCAGTACCTCCGTCTTAGCACAAATGGTGATTTCTGTATGAAACCACACCAACTTCAGCTAGGGTGGATCTCTCACCACCGAAACCGATCTACTCCATGAGGGTTTTCATCCTCAATAAGAATTTCTACAAGAGGGTTTTCGTCCTCAAGAGAAATGGAAGAACTCGCAGGTTCATTCCGGCAACATAACAATACAAATCATAAGCATGTCCAAACAATGAGCCCATCTCCTCCTTTTATAACTTTTTGAGGGGAATAAAATATTATTTCCTTTATCCCTTCATATTTCTCCTCAAACAATATAAAAATAATTCATTATGTGAGCACAACTTAAAGTCACCTTTTTAATTAAAAGCTCCTTTTAGCTCCAACGACCCCTTTTATCAAACTAAAAGAAATATTTGATTTGAAAGGTCCCAAAATGATGCATCCATGATTTAAAGCTTTTCATCCCCTTTACAACGAGCTATAACACTTAAGTGTTAAATGAACATTTCCCAACCTTTTTAACTTAAGTGCAATAATTAATTGTTTAGCTCATTAAATCAACTGATTTTACGGAAAATCCCAAATATCATCAAACTGCAAAATTAAGCATACCAACATACTCCATGATGTTTGGGAAGATGAATGATGCATTCCGGGTGACTTTCCAAAAATAGACGGCTTCTCCAAGAATCTTGGAGAGCAAACCAGGAACTCGATCTAACATCAGAAAACATCACTGTGAACCTAAACATCCACTGAACTCATTGCCATAGAAAATAATCCATTAACACAAGGGAAACCCATATAATTGATCTGTAGACTGAACCAATACCACTCCAAGAACATTGGAGTCCTTCCCAAACATGTTGGATAGCCTCTGAGATAGGAACAAGCATAATGCGCACAAAATTCTATGCACCAAAAAAGAGACATTACACATACTGCTGTTATCAAATATCAGTCATTGTTTTATGCATATAAGACCTCAAATGTGCTTGAAAGAGAGGCATAACTACATCCAAACTCATTACAACTATTACCAAATCAATGGAGAATGAATGGCTAATGAACTCAGCCAATGATAGACCAATAACATCAATACAAATCACTGATTAATTGACTGATATGACTAATCGGGCCCCTGACATAACATTGATATCACCACTGAAAGAGCAGCCAATGATATAGAAGAGATATCTTACAAACAAAGCCTCCAAATACCCTAATTTGCAAATCGGTAGGATTGATTTTGCTTCCAAATGTTCTTTGACACCTTATGACTTCAATCCAACATGAAATTTTGACTTTGTTAGACCTATAGCTGGTTGGAACAGACCTGTAGCTTGCTGAACTGTGCCCAAATTTCATGAAAATGCTCAAATATCACCTCCAAATGCAATCGATGGGTTCCTATGTGAGCCAAATGTCTTCTTGATGCTTCCAATGATCATAAAACCCTGTATAACAAATTATAAGATGACTGTAATAAAAAATTAGTCACTATATTATGCCATTAACTCCATCAAACACTCATAAACTACCTTGGTTGGACTCCATCATGACCAAGGGTTTATTCATCAATGATTCTTCACTCCAACTTACTCAAGAACAACCTGCAAATTCAAAACATGATGTAATCTGTCATGAAAACATCTCAGAAATCATTATGGGGTCATCACCATAATACTCAAGGGGTCATCTCCTTGACAACTAGCTGAAAATCGGAATTCTCAGTAGTAAAGTACAGTTAGAAAAAACATACCAAATCATCAAGCATGTCCAATTGATCTCAAAAAACTCTATTTATCTCCTATGCAAGTTGATCCAATTCTCCTTGGCCGTTGGGAATGATTGCATTTAAAATCCTCCTTTGAATGAAATTTAATGTCTTCTCTCCATAGTCGACGGTTAGCAGCAAGGCATTTAAAATTGGTATTTGATCAATAACAAATCTTTTTCAATAGTTGGGCGGTGACTTGGCATGGACGTTGAGCATTTAAATTTGTTATTTTGTATTTAAGACTACTCTCTTACCTTGGCCACCAATCCTCTCCTATGATGTTAGCATTGGATATTTAAAACAATTATTTTAAATACTCTCCTTAGCCGTTGCACAATCCTCTATACATTTTCTTCATTTTGACGAACTCGTCTTAGTGAATGCATCTGGTCTTGGGCGAATACCTTGCTAGCTGGCCGTTGGTTTTAGCAATGTATTTATCATCTTATTTGCATCGATCCAGCTCATTGGCTCATGATCCAAGGAAGTCACCTCCTTGCACAAGGCGTCGACACTCTAAGCAATGCAAAATCCCTTATGATGGCCGATTGATCTTTCAATGCATTTATTTTTGGTTTGAACCAATTTGCAACTGTTTGAACATCTTTTGCATTAGCTTGGACCTATTCTCATCATATTTTATAAAATAGGTCCCTCCTTGATCGATTCCTTATTCCTTCCTCAATACAAATACTTCACAAAATAGATTAGAAGAAAATGCAATTAAAGACTCCATTTTCTATTTTATTCACATATTAAAACTCAATCAAAATACAAGTTGAGCCAACTTTCCGGTTTTCCATGTATAGACATATACCAACTTTCCGGTTCTCCATGTATAGAAACAAGCTCAACTAGAAAATATAACTTAGCTCAAAATGGGGACATTACAAGTCCTCCCACCCTAAGATTGCTTGTCCCAAGCAATCGGGGGTGACAAATGAACATCAATGAATACCAGGATCCCAAACCCATCTAACCTGTCCATTCAAACTCACACATACCAGCTCAAAGTTGTTGATGAAGAAGATCCCGGGACCGCTTCCATTGTCGCACCATGATACAATCATATCCATACTCAATTTCCAATGACAAATGCATTCTATGAAGTAGTCAATCAACTCAAAATTGAAGATGCCAATGTCAAACAATGAGCCAACATAGCTGAAAATCTCTATACTACTAAATAGTATCATGAATAGATGAAGGATGCTAAACACAAATGTATCCAATCCTGTTGTGCTAAAATTGAAATCACATACTTCACTACTCAACAATGAAGAATAACCATCCATATGTGCCAATGAGAAAGCATCATCAAAATGATGTGGTCTCTCTTCAAAAGTAGGTTGATCCTCCCCAATGGAAAACAAAGTATCTTGCAAATCTTCATCTTCATTGTCACACATATGCATGTCATAAATGGCTGGCCCATTATGATCAAACAAAGCTGATTGTTTCATTGTTTTTATCATTTCAAGATTTTGTTTTGCTTGACCAGCAACATGCTTAGCTCTTCTTGCTCTTTCTAGCCACATATCACACATTTTTTGTGTTCTTTTTGCATCTTCATAAGTCTGATATACAAAATCAGATTGTATAGTGCCCTGTTTTTCAACAAAATTGCCATATCCAACACTCCAATCTTGTATGCCATCATTAGTAGACCATGAATAACTATCCTCCAAAGGTTTTAGCATGTCAAATTCATGAGAATGCAAAGCCATAGGACTGCTGTTCTCAAACAAATCAGATATGATGTCATGCCAATTCATATAAAAAATCAAATGCTTACCATCACATGTCGATTCCATACACTTTTCTTCACATTCATTACATACTTCATGAAAATGGCCTATAACAATCATGGATTGACTGTCATTTGATGAGGCAAAATATACTTGAGAGCTCTCATAACAACTTGTTTCCCATCATGTAGGAAACTGAACTCCATAGCTTGTAAGTCTTGAGTGATCCTTTGTAGTGAGTGTAGCCATTGCATACCAAGTACAATCTCATTGTCCTTCAAATCAAGTACATAAAAATCATCACAAAGAGTATACTCACCAAATATGACATTAAGCTTGCTCACCTTCCTCTTACAAGGAATAGTGAGTCCTCTCGCTATAGACACATCAAAGCCCTTAAAGCCATCACAAAGCAATTCTTTTTTGTTGATCAAACCCTCATCAATGAAGTTATGTGAAGCTCCCCTATCAAGAAGTGCCAAAACTTTGCAACCAAACAAAGTACCTTCAAAGATGAATGGGTTGTACTTTGAAGCTCCAGAAAGATATGCAATCCTAGAACTTTTGTTATCATCATTTATAAGTTCTAGTGTTGGCTGCCCATGATCATCATCATCCTCATCAAGTACTTCTATGTAGTGCACCTTGCCTTTGCCAAGGCACCTATGACCAATCTCCCAAGGTTGCTTGCAATCAAAGCATAGCTTCTTCCTTCTCAACTCATCTCTTTCTTCATAACTCATCTTTGATGTAGTACCTTTGTCATTTCTTTTGGGAGTGGGCTGCTCTTGGAATTGTTGACTTGCATGTTCATCTTTGAAGTTCTTCTTTTGAGGTGTGTATGTGATATCCAAATCAAGTGCAAGATCAATAGCCTCATCAAGTGTGCTCGGTCTATGAACCTTGACCAATCCTTTGATCCTATCATTCAATCCTTCAACAAACAACATTGTGATTCTTCTATTGGACATGTCAGGTACCATGACTGCAATCTTTTGAAATTCATTCACATAAGCATCCACTCTTACACTTTGCTTCAATTGTGCAAGCTCACGGTAGTAGACCTCCACATCTTTTCTATTAAACATGTTAATGAGTTTTTGAACAAACTCATCATATGAAGTAATCCTATTGTGATGTTGAGATACAAGACCATAGTGCCACCATTCATATGCTAATCCCTCTAAATGCATAGTAGCAAAGTGTATAGCCTTTTCTTCACTCATGGGCTTGAGTGTGAGAAAAGTATCCAATTTGTTTACCCAAGCTCTAGCACTCATCTTACCACTACCATCAAAACTATGTGATGTCCCGATATTAAGGCATTGTTTAAATTAAAGATTTAAACATCATGACGAAACAATGAAGTCAAATTGAATAACCAAAAAATAATATTAAACAATATTATTATATCATGACCCCGTAATTGTGATACAAATTATGAAGTATTGAAATACAATAAATATTAAAAGAACAAATATAAATTTGCAATTTTATTATTATATTTATCAAGAATAATGTTATAATTATAAATTAATAATAATATTATTATTAATCAATATTCAAGAGAAGTAATTAATATAATAGTAAATATAGATATAATATTCAATTAATATTAATATATATATATATATATATATATATATATATATATAAGCATTCAATTAATATTAATATTAATATATATTAATATAAGTATCCGATCAATATTAATGCAAAACATTGTGGAGTCAGCGAATATTAAAAAGGGCAGCGGACGGATGCATAGAGGGGTACGGTCCATGAAGGAATATGACCGCTCCCAAAGAGGCACCTTCTATAGAGATATAATAGGAGGTTTGGTGAAGGTTGGGAAAATCATAAAAAAGGCAAGGAAAAAGAGATCGGTTCTAAAGTTAAAGTCTGCAGGGAATTCAAGTCAGCGATCAGCAAAGGCAGATATCAATAAAAGTATAGCAGCATTAGTAGTAGTTTGGTATATGTGGTTTAGTGTATAATTTGTTAATAATTATTCTCATTAGCAAGTATATATGTTAGTGAATTAATATGAATACTAATGAGATTTATGTGTTATGGTTTTATCATCTAATGTGCATATAAACTAACATAAGATCTTTTTATAATTTTCTATATGTGTGAGTTAATATGAAAATTTATTTGAATGTTATGATTTCTATGATGAAGGAAAGATGGTTCAAGAGGGGAACAGTGATGGGGCACTCTTCTAGGTACACCACCCCTCGAGGGGGGATTGATAAATCCCATTGGGGCCAAGGGGGTACAAAGGGTACCGCCCTTGGGCTTAGAAGAGGCAGTTTTCAGGGCACCCTTTTGTAATCTCATTCTCGTATCATAGAGATGCAAGTCCAAGGGAACCAATCATAGAGAAAGGAAACAGGAAATGACAAGACAAGGGGCAATGGAACAAAGGATGCCTCATAAGGTACACCACCTCATATGGATGGCATGCGCCACATGAGGCCAAGGGGGATGGTATATCTGCTCTTGGGCCTAGGGTAGAGGATCCGGGACACCCATTGAAGTCACGTTCCTCAACTCTCTTATGGTTGAGTCTCCTAAATAGCTAGGTTTTGTTGGATTAATAATGTTATTATGAGTTTGTTAATCATGTTAACTTGATTGTGATGAATATTATTGTAAGGATTTTTTTAACTTGTTTATGGGATTAAATCAGGCCAAGGTACTCTCTAAACCCTTGTTTGCTTGGAAATTGATAATTTAGGGTAAAATTAGTATTGTTCCTAAAAGGGACATTACAAACTAGGAAGAGGAAGCATCCTTGTACTCTCTTGGTTGTGTTGGCCTTGCTCTTCTTTGTCTTTGTTGATACCCACGTCCTCTTTGTTTTTGTTGCTTATGGTTTATGAAGTTGTTGAGGCTTATTCTATCACGAACACGATCCGGAAGTGCATCATATTCATCAATCCAAGCTTCCCAATCATCACCTACTTCTTCAAATTCCAACTCTTCTTCAATCACCTCTTCTTCTCTAGGAAGAAAGGTAGGCTGCATAGGTCTCTCCACTGTTGGTACACGTGTTCTCCTTGTTCTTTGTGATCCTGCAATACTTCCTTCATCATCCTGATTAGCCCTGTTATTGTTGTTCCTGTTACCTGTCAAAATATGACATAGCCTATCAATGCTTCTTTGAATGTGTACATTTGTTTCATGTGTTTGTTGTATGGTTGCATTTGTTTGTTGCTGACTATCTGCCATTCTCCTTTGATTATCAATTAGCTCTCTAAGAATTGGATCCATATCATCCTGTGGATTAGGACCTTAGGTCTCCTTCTATCACCCATTGCTTCAGCTCTTCTTCTATAATGATGTGGTAATGGATCAATGTAACTCATCACCCATAGGCTGGCAGGAATATGGCTCTACTGTAAGAGACCTTATTATATAAGACTGAAAATGTAATCAACTTTAGATAAGATTTCTTGCACAATATAATGCCAAAATTCAAACACAATCACATATATATGAAACCATCAATCTCCTTTGCATATATCATTGATTGAAAATGAAATAGCTTCAATTACATACTGCTGTTATCAAATATCAGTCACTGTCTTATGCATATCAGACCTCAAATGTGCTTGAAAGAGAGGCATAACTACATCCAATCTCATTACAACTATTGCCAAATCAATGGAGAATGAATGGCTAATGAACTCAGCCAATGATAGACCAATAACATCAATACAAATCACTAATTAATTGACTGATATGACTGATCGGGCCCTTGACATAACACTGATACCACCACTGAAAGAGCAGCTAATGATATAGAAGAGATCTTGCAAACAAAGCCTCCAAATACGCTAATTTGCAAATCGGTAGGATTGATTTTGCTTCCAAATGTTCCTTGACACCTTATGACTTCAATCCAACATGAAATTCAGACTTTGCTAGACCTGTAGCTGGCTGGAGCAGACCTGTAGCTTGCTGAACTGTGCCCAAATTTCATGAAAATGCTCAAATATTACCTCCAAATGCAATCGATAGGTTCCTAGGTGAGCCAAATGTCTTTTTGATGCTTCCAATGATCATAAAACCCTGTATAACAAATTATAAGATGACTGTAATAAAAAATCAGTCACTATATTATGCCATTAACTTCGTCAAACACTCATAAACTACCTTGGTTGGACTCCATCATGACCAAGGGTTTATTCATCAATGATTCTTCACTCCAAATTACTCAAAAACAACCTGCAAATTCAAAACATGATGTAATCTGTCATGAAAACATCTCAGAAATCATTACGGGGTCATCACCATAATACTCAAGGGGTCATCTCCTTGACAACTAGCTGAAAATTGGAATTCCCAGTAGTAAAGTATAGTTAGAAAAAACATACCAAATCATCAAGCATGCCCAATTGATCTCAGAAAACTCTATTTATCTCCTTCTATGCAAGTTGATCCAATTCTCCTTGGCCATTGGGAATGATTGCATTTAAAATCCTCCTTTGAATGAAATTTAATGTCTTCTCTCCATAGCCGACGGTTAGCATCAAGGCATTTAAAATTGGTATTTGATGAATAACAAATCTTTTTCAATAGCTGGGCGGTGACTTGGCATGGACGTTGAGCATTTAAATTTGTTATTTTGTAGTTAAGACTCCTCTCTTACCTTGGCCGCCAATCCTCTCCTATGATGTTAGCATTGGATATTTAAAACAATTATTTTAAATACTTTCCTTAGCCGTTGCACAATCCTCTATACATTTTCTTCATTTTGACGAACTCCTTGTCTTAGTGAATGCATCTTGTCTTGGGCGAATACCTTGCTCACTGGCCGTTGGTTTTAGCAATGTATTTATCATTTTATTTGCATCGATCCACCTCATTGGCTCATGATCCAAGGAAGTCACCTCCTTGCACAAGGCGTTGACACTCTAAGCAATGCAAAATCCCTTATGATGGCCGATTGATCATTCAATGCATTTATTTTTGGTTTGAACCAATTTGCAACCGTTTGAACATCTTTTGCATTAGCTTGGACCTATTCTCATCATATTTTATAAAATAGGTCCCTCCTTGATCGATTCCATATTCCTTCCTCAATACAAATACTTCACAAAATAGATTAGAAGAAAATGCAATTAAAGATTCCATTTACTATTTTATTCACATATTAAAACTCAAGCAAAATACTAGTTGAGCCAACTTTTCGATTCTCTATGTATAGACATATACCAACTTTCCGGTTCTCCATGTATAGAAACAAGCTCAACTAGAAAATATAACTTAGCTCAAAATGGGGACTTTACAGTTTTCACTTGAGCTCATTTCATTTTGTTGCCATGGTTAATTGCATTGAATGTATGACTTTCAATGGACAAGAAGGGTTTGAGTAGCATTTTGAGAATGACACTTGAAGTATAAGCTGCAACTTGAGTATAATGAGTGTGTAAGATATGTAATACAATCACCCATTCTAATTCTGCAAGAAGAATGTATGGAACAACTGATGATTGCATTTAACATCTTCCACAATAAGGCCTCATACATTGAATTTAGTTGCTTTCACAAGATCATTGACATGTTAACATCTTGTGGGTTTTTTATGAGTAAACCTCCCCTTAGAATCAATGGCAATTAGAAGGTCCTTCATTTTTATTCCAATGCAAAAAGCATTTGGGATACCGAATTAGAATATAGGTAGGCGGTAGTGTTGATGATGTTTTCTTGACAACAACAACATTAGAATAAAACACCAAGTGCTCTATCCTCTCTTGAACAAAGCGTCTCGAATACTAAACTAAGTGATCAAACAAGAACGCTCCAAGGTTCCTTGTACGTGATTTGCAATGGATAGCCTCAGTGGTATGATGTGATAATGCTGTTTATACAAAGGGATTTACGCAGAATTTATTCATCACTCCATTCAAATATGTACTCTTTCCTTGTGAAATGAAACTTCTTCTAATCAACTACAAAAAGAAAATGAAAAAGGCAAGGGTTAAGAAAGCCATTCTAATGACAATGATGTGATGAACGATGCTATGGTAGACAAATTCCCTTAGAAACCAAATTTCACTTCGCCATGACAAGCAACAACTACATGAAACAGGTGCAATCTCCGAAGGATAAACCAAGGATTTTCATATTGTTGACACACTCCGAAGTACCCACAGTTGGCGCAACTCGAAGGAGCATCAACAATCGAACTATTTGCAAGATGTGGCTTAGGCTAACTTTACATGATGACTTACCGTCGACAGGCCATCAAAAGTATGAACCAATGAGAATTTATCAAATATCATTGCATATATCCATTACATCAATGAACTCTATCTACTTTATCATCTAAGCTACTTGGAACCACATCTCAACCATCTTGGAGAATAAGAAACCATGCGAACATTCCTTGATCATACAAGATCACCATGCGAACAACAATGAGCTTGTATTGACTTAAGAAGTGTTTTGTTTACAACAATCTCATATATCTCTTCAATGATTTCGAAGAGTTCTTTCTACTCTACTCCTATTGCCATAGTATCTACTCCTACTCTATCTTCCTCTAATGATTCTCCTCCTAATCTCTAATCTTCCCTATATTGTCCCTTACAAATGAGAAGAATGAGCCTTTTATAGACTCCATAAATTACATGAAGGGCCAGGATTGATTTGATAATCAACGGTCGAGATCGAGACAACAAGGTAGTTTGTTACAAAATTTGCTATTTTTAGAACATGAAAGAGGCAATGAAGGCACGTTTCCCAATGTGATAAGCATTTTTGGAGCATCTTTATGGTGGGCCCTCTTGAATAAATGACATCGCAAAATTCGATTGGCCTGATGATGTGTACGTGCCACCTCAGCATCTTCAAACGAACTAGTCTGGTTCACCTCATGTTCACTTTACTTAGAATATTTTCGTCTTGTTGTCTTGATGTAACTCATGGATCGCTTTGATGATCATTCTCATCTCTCATCTTGTGATGTTGTTCTTGCAGTCCTCTGGACTCTTGGAGTGTTGAGGTGGAAGAT
Organism: Cunninghamia lanceolata; assembly: GCA_027924645.1. Lineage (NCBI taxonomy): Eukaryota > Viridiplantae > Streptophyta > Pinopsida > Cupressales > Cupressaceae > Cunninghamia > Cunninghamia lanceolata. The sequence goes on from BSBN01000478.1 coordinate 10,332,229, forward strand.
GTCTTGTACGTGACTTCTTGCATATGATGGATGCACATGAAATAGACAACTCTGGATGATGACTCTTTCTCATGCGTGACGTAAGATGAACTTGATGTAAGAGCTATCCTCCATGTGGTGATGATGACAAACTTGAGCAACTTTCCTCCACCTTCAAAACTTCTTATGTATGAGCTCTCGCCATTCACCTCCTCGGATCCTCCATCACCTACAAAAAGAAACACGTCAAATTAAGACTTGATATAAAGGATTTTCAATAACAAATTACATTCATCTATGCATGTGGGATCAAAAATAGTATTTCAAAACATACCCTTTCGCATGAAATCGATACCTAAGTGCCTAGGCGGGTTTAGAAGGGTAGTGAGGAATGTGTGATGTGAATTCCAAGGGTCTTGGTCTAGGCCACCCTAGCCAGGCGGGTTTGAAGGACCTGTGAGGATTTTTATACTTAGGCAATTCTTGCTTCATTTTCATGATCTTTTCCTTCCTCCTTAGCATGACTTAGTGTTCTCTTCATGTTCTTCATGTAAATTACCTTCATTTGAGTGAAGTCAAGAAGTGATCTGAATGCCATTTGAGGTATTCTCCATGTGCAATGGTGGAGACCGCCTATGATGAGCAGCCTTGAAGGTGGTGTGTGGATTTGACTCCAATACTTATGATTTTCAATGATTTTCACCTTATTGGACTTGCATGTGTGTGGAAGCAGAAGGGTGGAGTTGGTAGGCAAATGATGAGTAGCATGAGTGCTCAAACACTTAATTCCATGCTCACCTCCCTAGGCCGCCCAGGTAGGGCGGGTTTGGGAGTATGGTGTGGATTTTGACTAAAACATGCTTATCTTTGTCTTTGAGCAAGCTCCTTATCTTTCATGGTTGCAATTTGCTTTTATCATCAGCATCATCTTCATCTTTTCCTTGCAAGTTTCCTAAGATCTTTCTCTTGAATGGTTTGGAGGGTTGAATGTGGAGAGAGTGTATGTGAGATGTCAGAGACTCCAAGACTACCCCTAGAGGCCGCTCAGGTAGGGCGGTTTGGAGAATGCCATGTGGATTTTACTAAAAAATGCTCTTGCTTTGCTTCAACTTGCAATTCGACCTTGAAAATTTTCATTGTGATCACCTCTCTTGACATTTACTTGCAAGTTTTTATAACACTCAACTCCTTGGGCGGGTTTGAATGCTCTGTATGGAGAGTTTTACGTGGATATGGATTGAATCCAAGACCTCCTCTCTAGGCCGCCCATGCTGGGCGGGTTTGGAGATGATAGGTGGAAGATGTCATGTGAATGACATGATGTTGTTCGGATGAAGGGCTCAAGGCCGCCTAGCATGGGCGGGATTTGAGGGAGGTGTATGGATTTTGGCAAGACTTAGGCATTTTAGCTTGGTTTTGATGATCAAAGACATCTTTACTTACTTCCATGATAATTTAACTTCCTTTGAATGCTATAGAAGCATGGATGGATTTAGAGAGGGTGTATGGAGAATGTGATGTGGAGGAGGTGGAGTTGTCCAAGTGTAGTGCTCAAGGCCGCCTAGTAAGGGCGGGATTGGAGGAGGTATAAGGAATTTTCATCACTTAAGCATTTTTTAACTTGGTTTTGACAACTTAAGAGCTCTTCACTTGTTTCATTGCTGACTTAACCTCCTTTGAATGCTATGTAACACTTGAAGCACGGGCAGATTTAGAGTGAGTGCATGGAGTGAATGATGTGGAAGACATGCATGATGGTGGGAGTCACTTGACAAGGCGGGTTTGGAGAGTGTGTATGGAGAATATGTTGTGAAGGAGACACAATCCAAGCATGATATTGAAGACCGCCTAGTTTGGGTGGGTTGGAGGATGATGCATGGAGAAGGTGCTATGGAGGAGGTGATATTGTCCAAATGAAAATCTCAAGGCCGCCTAGCATGGGTTGCTTGGAAGGTAGGGTGTGGATTTTAACTTCATTTGATGTTCACTCCCCCCATTTGATAACCCCTTTCTGTCAACTTCAAGACTTAGTAAAATTTTGAGATGTTTGTGAAGTTGAAAGACACATCATGGATGTTAGGTGATGATGTCCATCTGTCTTGGTGAAATCTGCCTAGGAAGGGCGGCTTTGGAGTGCTAGTAAGGATTTTGCCATGTGAACACTCTCTATCTTAACCTTAGCACTCTTCCTCCATTTGCAAGACTTAGTGATTTTCAAACTTCTCTCTCCTTGAATGACCCTGCATGGATGTGAAGCATCATGGTGAGTTGAAGAAATCAGGATGGAGTAGTTGCAAATGCTTAGACATTAGACTCCAGACTCACCTCTCTAGGCCGCCCAGGTAGGGCGGGTTTGAGAGTGAGCCTTGGACTTTTGATACTTAGAAACTTTTCACTCTTTTCAACTTGATTATCTCATCTCCTTGGTGTCATCTTCATTACTTTCATCAAACAAACTTGCAACTTATGTTGTTCTCCACCCTGGGCGGCTTTGAGGACAGTGTATGGAAAATTTCATGTGGGACATGACATAGTCCATGAGCACCTCTTGAGGCCGCCTAGGCTGGGCGGGTTTGAAGGTGACCCATGGAATTTGACTTAAAATGCATTTAACTCCTTCAAACTTACAAACTTTCATTGGAATTTCATCATCTTCTTGTGCTTTATGCTAGAAAACCTTATAAACTTAGCCACTTTTCTCCTTGGGCGGGTTTGAAAATGTTGTCTGGAGGGTGTCACCTGGTGGAGACATCATCCATAAACACCCTGTGAAGCCGCCCAAGCTGGGCGGGTTGGGATACCACCCTTGGATTTTGTCTTGAACTCACTCAAAATCTCTTCTAAACTTTGAAAATTCTCTCCCTAAGGCGGATTTGGAGGCAGTGTATGGAGAAAGTGCGTGATCACAACCTTGAATCCAAGACCCCATGCCAAGGCCGCCCAGGTAGGGCGGGTTCAGAAGGTGTGCTTGGAATGCAAGTCTTGTCGCCATATCAGAAATGTCCTGAATGGAAGTATATTGAAAATATGTTTTAAGTATAAGTATCTGACTTATACTTTAAATATTTATCAATATACTTCCAGGATGTTTGAGATGGGTCTCGGATCCATAGGATTTAACATGCAAATTCTAGATTTTGGAGGATCCACTAGATTTCAGACTTAGCCAATTTTCAGGATTTCAGGACATCAGGCTTAGTGATCTTTCATCATTCTTTCCAATTAATTCATCCTTGTTGGGAGGAGTTTAAGTAATGCTTGGTTTGGAGATGATGCATGGAATGTTGCTCGTAATCTACTTAACTTCCCTCCAACTTGCAAACCTTGCTTGAAATTCATCATTTCTCAGTGCCTTGTGCTTGAAAACCTTCTAAACTTAACCATTTTCTCCTAGGGCGGATTTGAGGGTTCTGTCTGGACAAATGCATGTGCAGGAGGCTGAGTCCATGACCTCATGCCAAGGCTGCCCAGTTTGGGCGGGTTTGGAGGTGAGGCATGGAAGTTTCATCAAAATCTTAGTTTTAGACTCCATCATCACTCCCTAACTCCCTTCAATCGGCAAAAGCTCGTGAAAATATCCTAACTTTCCCTGGGCGGCTTTGAGGGTGTTGTTTGGACAAGCTCTCTTGATGGTGAAGACACTGTCCAAGAGGACCTTGTGAGGCCGCCCAGTCTGGGTGGGTTTGGACATGGAGTGAGGAATTTCTTGCCTTAGTCAAATTTTGGATTTCCTGAATGGAAGTATATTGAAAATATGTTTAAGTATAAGACATACTTTAAATATTTATCAATATACTTCCAAGATGTTTGAGATAGGTCTTGGATCCATAGGATTTAGCATGCAGATTCTAGATTTCTGAGGATCCACCAGATTTCAGACTTAGTCATTTTTTCAGGATTTTCAGGATATCAGACTTAGTCATTTTCAGGGTCTCAGTGACATGCATCAGGATGAAGGCATATAGACCTCTTGGCAAGAAACTATCGAGACATGGGCAAAACAACACTACCAAAACCCTACAAGCTCAGAGCAAAACTAAACTTTAAAGCAAAACGAAGCAAGAAAGCAAAAAAAAGAGGGGGTCCCCATTTGCAATGGGGCGATGTGTGATTACATCACAACAGGTAGGCCATTGAAGTGAGGTACAATGAAGTAATGACAATAATGCAAATTAGTCATCTTTAGGTCCTTGATTCATAAATGACTTCTCAATAGGTGATCATTCAAACAAAACATCAGAAACATCATGGTGGTGCCATATTGAAAACAAACTAATCTTTGCGTGTCTTGGTGTCGTAGTTTCTAGAATGCTGAGTGACTTGTAATTCTGAAGCTTGCTTGTCCAACCAAGGGATTAGAAACTCAACTTTGGCTGGTTGCTAACTGAAGTGGCTTTACCATGGTAACTACTATAAATTTTTTTTTGCCTCCATTGACAATAATTGCATGTTGTAAGTTGTTGACAATATTTGAGTAGAACAATTGTTCACTTGCATTCAGATTATCATTAGGTTTATTGTGTTATTTGAGTATCGGATGAAATAAAGTTATGGAATCTAGAAAAGTGACAATAACTTCTATATATGTGTCTTGTGACGCTTTAGTGAAGAACCTTGGAGGTGCAATATTCATTCCTAGTGTGGTAGAGCTACTTGGTATTGCACCACTTACATGTCTACCATTAGATAGTGGTTGATCATTGGGGTTTTGATTCTGGTTATTGGTACTGATTTCACAGCACATGTTTTATACCATTGCTGAAATATTGTTGACATAGTGGTGCATGTTGTGATGATTTGTTCTTACCACATGTTGTTGGCATAAATGTGGCTCCTTTGCTTGCCTCTTAAAGAATTTCTCACGTCTTGCCTTGAGCTTCATGCATATCTTAAAGCTAGGTTGGTGTCACTCCTTTTTTTTGGGACGAGTGAGGGAAATGGGTCCCTCTCCCTTTATTACTAACTCAAAGATAAACAATAGTACTTCTCAAGGGCTTGCCAAGCCTCAATAATTTCACATGACCTAACTACAAAGAAAATCCCTTCACATTGAATGGGTTGCCAATAACATTACAAAAGGTCCTAACCCTTCTTAACTTGAGATTGAAGCTCATTTTGCTTTGCTCTATGTTCTTCTTCAAGATGATTTGTTTTGTTGAACCATGGTCCAATTTTCTAAACACAAATTAACTAAATATTCAGAAGTGTGACTACCGGTCACCAATGAATCTTTCGAAGGAGGAGACTTCTCAAAAACCCTTAGCAAGTCCACCAAAGGAGGAATCTCCTTAGTCTTAACTGCTGGTGGAGAACAATCCAACCCAATCAGATTCTTGGGAATGGCTCCCTCAAACTACATTGGAGACAAACATTTGCCAGGGGAAGAAGGAGCCGCAAAAGAGATGTTAGGCTGAAGAGAAATTGAAGTGGTAGGAGCTGACAATGTAGGAAAAGGAATAATAAATTGGTGTCTCCTATCTGCCCCTTTCCACCAAGAAGCATGCTTCAGAGGAGAGACCTTTTTTGTGGTAGATAATACTTTTGGACAAATAGTCGCCATGTGACCGGTCTTGAAATGTGATCTACACTTGAACGCAGTGTCATCATAGTCCAATTGTTGCTTCCAAATTCTATTCCCACCTTAAGTCCAATTTCTACAGGTAAATCTATAGAAAGGTCCCACCCCACCAAAATCCGTGCAAATATGAATTGAGAATGGAGATGAGTAGATTTTGGGACAATGGTTTTGCCAAAGGAATTATTCAATAGAAGAGAGGCTAGAAGAGCCCCAAATTGCAGTAGAAGGTAAGGCAAACGTACCCAAATCAGAGCAATTGAAAAGGTTTAAGAGGATTGAAGCTGGGATGCCATTGCTTCATACACAAAGAAGTTATGTCCTAAAGCCATGGACCCCCATGGAGTGATTTGTCTTTATCCTTTGTAGATTTGTAGATCACTAGAAAAAACCTTCCACACATGGGTTGATGAGGAGTTCTTCCAGAAAGGGCATCTAGATTTTTGAAATCCAATCATTTAGATTGGCCAAGCTTGGCCAAAAGTTATGAAACCTACATATCAAAGTATGATCCATAAGACCTTTTTCGACCTCCAAGATATCCTAAAGAACACCACAAGCTTGATCGATTTAGGAAGAGCCCCATAATAGAATGAAAACCATGCTTTGGAAACAAAGGCTGTGTAGTGGACCAAGCAATAGAAGGGATTTTCACGTCTTCCCCAACTAGAGGAGAGTCATTGTAGGAAGGCACAAAACAAAGGCAACCTACATTAAGAGAGCCCTTCGTAGAAATCTTGCACGAATTACTAGTAGAGGAGGGCACACCATTTAGAAAACCTTAGTTGTTTCCTCCTTTGAACCCATTAAGAATCTTCTTCGCCAAAACCCTAATGGCACAATTTGAAACATCAGTGATTTGTCAACTACATCCCGCTAAGTCTGCACAGTCCTAAATATCAGTGGCGTGAGATGTAGATGAAGAATCCAAATGAAGGTCATTAGAAAACCCAGCAGAAGCATGATTTGGAGACCTAGGTTGAGGAGCAAGGGTTTTGTGCAATAGAATCACATAATTGTGTTGGAGCAAGAGCATCAAGAGCCATTATTTAATTGTCATGCAATTTTAAAATAGGTTGGCATCACTTTTAACCATGCAAGAAGACAGGTTAAGTGGTGATTTTCCAAAGATCAACACTTGCTTCTAAACCTGGGTAAACATACTAGTAGCTCAAGGAATCAAATCAACTTGTAGTTATTTCTTAGATTATTGATGGTTAGTATTTAAATATTGCTTAGCGAATCATGTGTTGAAGCTTGTGGATTTCCATTTGGCGATGGTATGGGAATCATTTGTACTTGTGTATTATATTTGCTATCAATGCATTAGAATGGGTAAAATACTTTTTTGAGGCCCTCCTTGAATTCACCCAAGGTAATGACATTGTCTTCTTTTTTGTCTCTATTACACATTGAATCTTATCGGTAGAGAGCATTTGATTTGAACTTAAGTGCAGCAAAAGCATCCTTTCTTCATCATTGGGTTGATTGATTGCAAAAGCTATCACCATTTGCTGCAATTAAGCTTTCATCGCTTTGGCATTAACTTCACCTTTTGGAAGAGGGATATCAAAATTGATTTATTCCATCAAAGTATTTCAATCATTGAAGATTTGGCACCCAAATGAGGAATGGGGTGTACATGGGTTTGGGTCTCATAATTAGTTGTAAATTAGATACAGATTTCTTCTCTCGTCATGTATAAGTTTTGTGTGCTCATTGAGTGAACATTACCAGGGGATTTAATTTCTCCTTGTGTATTAGGATGTTTGTCTTTTTCTCTATGAATGGAATTGTGGTATGAAAGAATGTTATTAAGAAAGAAAGAAAGAAATTATATTATCTACATGAACAGCAAAGAATAGGTCAAAGTACTGGAATGTACATTAGGCACAATAGCAAAGAATTGTGGCAAAACGGACCCTAGATTTGGAGCAAATACAATAGAGCAAGAAAAGTAGGAAAAAAGAAAGAAAGACATATTGGGACTAACCTAAAAAAGGGTAACCCTCAAACTAGTACATACAAGTATAAATAGATATGCAAGGGGAAGACCCCACAAAGTAGTGGAAGTAGATGAAAACATTCCAGGTTGGGAACCAAAATCCTTAGGTGCCAGTATTCTGGGATGCGTTGGAGGAGCTGACAATATTATCATTGAACACTATATGAGTACCAATGCAGATTTTGGAAATGCTTGTTAGGGAAAGTCCAGAGCTAAGGAGCCTAGCTAGACAATCCTAGTAGGCGGTCAATTCCACATAGAACCTCTCCTAACATTCAAAGCTAAAGACTGGTAATGTGACCTTGCTCCCAAGATTTGTGCCATTAAAGAGGGGTGTTAAGAGTGTCCCCAATGTCGAGAAAAGATAGAGCCATGACCATTTAAATGAGAGGTGGGGTGTTGAGGAGTCTTAGTGGTAGTAGACTGCAGGGTGATCAATGCCTTACTGATCTGTTCCCATTTGTATGAGGATCGATACTATCCAAAGGATAATTAAGAGATGTAGAAAGAAAGAAATAATATTATGTCCATGACTGATCGAATCAGGTCAATGGATTGCGAAAGGACATTCGGTTATACTAGAAAAATACTAGGGTAAAAAGTGTCCTAGTTTTTGAAAAGTAACTAAACACTAAGCACTAAACAATGTAAAGTTAAACATAACTAGAGGGTTAAGGCTAAAGTGGTTAAAATCCAAACCTTATGATAAAGTAGAAGGGAAAATATTTGTGTGATGGAAGGAAACCTCAAGGAAGCATGGAGTTCGTGAAGATCAAAGTGGTGGACCAAAACTGGAAACTATTGCTGCCACACATTTATAGCATGGCTAGGGCTAGTAGAAACAACTGTATTTCCATCTACCATGGCAAGAAGTCCAATGCAGGATATGACAATGTCCACAAGGGGATCTCTAAGGCTAAAGGGGCCAAGTTGGACAATCATAAGAGGATGTAGGGTAGCCCTCCTAGAAAGCACCCTAACATCCAAGGTTGAACCTTGGTGGTACAAAAAAAATTAGTAATGTGAGCTTGCTCCCATGACTTGGGCTACAGGCAAGGGGAGCTACAAGGCCCTTGATGTTGAAAAGAAGCAGATCCACAAGGCCTATAATGAGAATAAGCAGGTTCAGGTGCCCTAGTAGTAGTACAAAATGTTGCGACTAGTACTACAGTGAATCTCAGTTCCTATATGTAGACCTTGTCCCTACATGCATGAATTATCTATCATTAAAGAGATAATTGATATGTGAGAGAGAATTCTGGGATGGTCAAGTACTACTCTTTGAATACTAAGGCTCACTGATAGGGTGTTAACAAGTTCCACATAGCCAATGTAAGACAAGACATTGGTTGTGGAATTTGATTAATATATCCAAAAACCAAGAGCTTGCATTTTCATCAAATTACATATTTGGGCTTATACATTGCAATTACATTCCTTGGTAACTGGTTGGAACTACTGGGGAACCATTCAATTTGTTTATTTTTTTTCAATGTATGCTATTTTTGTTTATTAGCAGACTTTGGCATGAAGTTGCTTTCTTCGAATGTGGTTTGTGCTTAGAATGCTTGTCATTAAAGAGCTGGCATGATGTACTATTAGTGTGGTATGATTTACTGTTGATGTGGCATGAAGCACCGATGGTGCAAGAGGTATGATTTGCACTAGATTGCATTGCCACAAGGACTTTAATCATGATCTATAATGACACTTGTTATTGTTGGATATTAATGGGCATAAAAGAGTCTTCTCAGAGGTTTTTGGACAGATGTTGCCTGATAAATTCAGATCAAATGTTATTCAATAGGCAGATAATGGCAGACGAGAGAAAAGACATTGTACAGTAGTGAACATAGTTGTGGTATTGGACTTTTTTGACATTGTGTGGAACATGGAGAAAGATGGAAAATGGAATGATAGTCATTCAGAAGAGATGACATAATGGATTTTTATAGATAATATTAGGAAACTATCAACAAAAGGTAGGTGAGAGGGAAAACTGTAAATGGACAAAGGAAACTCAATAAAAAGGAAAAATGGTCTAATAATAGAGGCAGTGGAAAAGAAAGAGGTTTGAAAAACAATTAAATTTTTGAGGATGGAAACATAGAAGAAAAGAGTACTAATGCAATTGGAGATGGAAAGACAATGTGAGATTCAAAAACCTTCATGCATTCCTTCCAACCTCATCTCCAAACTAATCAGTCACCTCAATCCTTTGAGTCAGAAGAAGACAAACATCCTGGTTGACAATAAACCCACATATCCAGGAGCTATAAATAGGCCTATCTCCAGCACATAACTAGTGAAGCATTGAATAATGTCAATTCAAACTGAGGTACTGGTGGTTCATTTATCTAGAAGACACCTAGATAAAACAAAGAGGACATTACATTTTGACAATGCTACTTGAAGATAGAAGTGATTATGTTCACACTTTCATTGATCTCTTTAGGATTTCTGCACCCCCTGATTGTCATGTCCATGTACATGACTGTCTTTCCCATGTGCAAGAGTTATAGCACCGTACAGTAGTCCACATCAAACCCATAGCACTAATTGACAATAGCAAGGATTTTTAAGAAAAAATAGAAGAAATGTACAAGGGACAACTGCATTACAACTCCATTCCAATTGACACAACTCAAATTTATAATAAAAGATAGCTGCCCTTTCATGATCTTTCACAGCAAAGGTTGGCATATAAATAAAATGTCAGCCCTCAAAAATAGTTTCACTGGACTCAAAATTTAAATGACAATGTGGAACCATCTTGAACTTTGGATTCTTTTAAGACCCTATGAGATTATGTCCTTTAGTAAATTATACAATAACAAAGTGGGTACATTTAATTCAACCTAGGACTTAAGGAGACACTGATGACTTTCTAGTTTATGTTTGTGACGCCATGATCTCATGTTTGTGATATCACTTATATAGACTAAAAGGTAATTTTTCAAAAAGTTTGAATAAGCTATTTAAATGAAATTTACAGTAAGACAAATCCAAAAATGAGTGTCAACACCGGCGACCTCTACAATGGAATCCATCTTCACTTCTGCTACCACCATTTTATCACCATTTTCAAAATTTGCTTGCAGCACAACGGAATCCATCATATCTGGTTAAGTTTTTCACCCATCTTCACTTCTTCTACCACAGTGGCCTAGAGTAGGCCTCTTTTGATAGGCTATCATCTTTTCCAATCTTCTTTGCTCCCCATCTACCCTACCATTGCAAAAGCATGCCCAAATGGAATTCTTCATCTTTGTCAATTTCTGATTTTGAACCATGTATAACAAAACTTTATCATACATTTAGATGGAACAACTGGTCTATCCTACTTGCACCATCACATTGACCTGGAGCCCAATTGGAATTCTTAATCTTTGTTAATACCTGATTTTAAACAATATATAACAAAACTTTATCATAGATTTAGATGGAACAACTGGTCTATCCTTATTTCCACCATCACAGTGACCTAGAGTGGGATCCCTGGAAAGGATGTGACTAAGGCCATCAATAGCCCCATCTCCCTTGCATTTTAATAAAAATAAGAAAAAAATAAAAGAACCTCTGCATAGCTCACTCTTTTTATTTCGAAAAGCATTTTCAATGCTGAAACAGAAATAGCAATAGATCTGTGGGGACAAATGAAAATTTGTGGTATGGTCAGTCCTCTAATCCTTTGTCTTCCCTTGAATAATTCATTGGTCAAAAGAGAGATAAATTAACTTGAATTGTGCAATTAACAAAGTCCTCTTATTCTATATATAGATAATTAATAAGGAAATTTTGAGCTGAAGTGGCATTAGTTGGCCTAGTCAATTGTAACATCACAATTAGTTTGTATTAATAACTGATCATTTAAGAGACAAAGTAGCAGTCACCAGGAGACTTGGGATACAGATACAAGGACTTGAACATCATTTTGATTAGGATACAAAGAGTATATGATTAAAAGTATGGCTGAATAAAATTAAAATATAGTCACTAGGAAATGTGGGTATAGGGAAATAGCCCGCATCCTTGAATCCAAGTTCCTTGGTGACTGGAAAATAGTCTTGTTTATATCTAAAAATTCAACAAATTCATAATTAAGACAATGATGATGTCATCAAAACCTTTTAGGTCTAGTTTATATATCACATCGTTTTTTTTATCTCAGTCTATCTTCTAGTAGTTTGAGTGCAAATTTGATTGCCTCATTTTGTAGTGAAGGCCTACTTGTTGCTGGTCAAGGAAAAAGCTTGATCTAGTTTCCATTGGTTGAGTGCTCTTGGTCAAGGTAAATCAGGTAGGTTGAGTCCTTTCCCTTTAGTATGGGTCGATGTATCCATATCACATATTAACTGTGTTAAGAACTTTAGACAAGTGAAATGCAAGGAGTGAGATGGCTATAGGTTTGCTCGATTGAACCCTACACTTTCTGAGCTTATTGACACTTTCATTGACTTTTTGTGTTCATTCTAGGACATTAACATATTGGAAATAATTGAGGGAAAACACAGTTGAATCCATATAAACTATTCAAAAGGTTTGCCTATGAAAAATCTCAAAAACTTTACTGTATTGCCATTTTCTTTCTATTTCTTTGGCTTATGAAAATGGTGAAAATCACAATGAGCTGTTAAGGCTGAAGATATTTAACAGTTTTGACTGGATACTTCCACATCTGAGAGGATTCTGATCCTCATGATAGTTATCATTACATGCGAATTCATGCATCAACATAGGACGGATACAGAATAATAAAAATCATCTGCGTTGTAGCAAGTAGTTTAAAATCATGTTGACAAATTGCAGATGCATTCTCCAATGGTATTGCAACTTGTCTTATTTCTTTTTTCTAAATTTAAAATATTATAACCCATTGCAATTCCTATTAAGGTTTTTCCATCATTGGAGAAGCAATAGTTGATTAAGGTGTTATCTTGTGCAGATTGTTGGACCAAGACCCCCAAAGTAAAGGAATGGTGAGACTCTCCCCCCCCCCGCTCTTTCTCTATGTTGTAAAGTTGCATGATTATCTTTAAAGTTGTTGAAGAATTTGTCTTATATTCTACCTGCAGTCAAATGGACAATAAATATAGAAATCCATTATTTATCTTTATACACTTTGATATGTATGGTTTGGGAGATAAGCACGTATATTAAGTGGCAGTTGTCAATTTGTATGTTTAGATATCTTAATTTTTCATATGGTCTTTAATTATTATTTTTCTAATGGAGGAATGTTTACAAAATATACAAAGTATGTGCTTAGAAGAGCAATAGTAGCACTAATATAACAAAGTCTATAGGGTCAAGGAGCACCATGATTATCAAACTACAACCACAGATACCAAGTTCAAAGCCCCAAAGGGCAGCCAGTACAGAAAAACTGCTAATACAACAAAACTCTCTTAGCACTAAGCACAATATAGAGAGTGATTAAGAACAAATAGTTAAAACTTAAAAGCCAGTATCCTGCTCCTCAGAAGAAGTAATTTGAACAGCAGCCTCTTTAGCCTTCAGCTGGTTAACATTTGCTTGCACTTGGGAGATAAGGTTTTGAATTTGCTTTTCCATCAACCCTTCTATGCAAACTTAGAATCTCTCCCCATAACCAGGTGGTGGAAGAGAGACCGAATCCAAAAAATGATAAGGTAGGTTGTTTAACCGACTAGCAGCTCCTTGTAAGTTGTCCAGCACTACAGGGGTCTTTAGGTACACTAAAATCCAGAAATACGTTCTGAACTTAATTAATAACCAGATTCAATTCTTGAATTATAGGCACAGTGTCCTCACCTCCAAAGCTTCTATCAATAACAAGAAGTTTGTCCACTTTGGAGGAAAAGATCTTGTTCCCTCCAACTATTCTTCATGCATAGTTAAAGCACCCTTATCAGTGAAGTTTCTGAACATAGTCTTAGGAATCTTCAACAACAAATCAACCTGCATGGCAAGATGAGTGAAGGTGACTTCACTATTGAAGTCTGTAAGAACCCTTATTTTACCTTGGAAAACATCATTATTTCTAGCCTTCCACAAATACCATAAGGCTTCAGAAGAAACAATCAGCCAAATCTTCATAAAGAACTTCGAAAATGTCTATTAGTTCTAATGAAACCAAAAGAATGTCAAATCAAGAAAAGGAAGCTTTACATGCAAAGTTAGACCAAGCAATAATGAAAATTATCTACAGTAATAGCAAAAGGACAATCAATTTGTACTCTATGTACTTGCTCTTATGGGATAATAAATCAGTTAATGAATGGATCAATGACTAGTATTGGTGTTGATGGCATAAGAATATGGTTAGGGAATAAACTTTAAACCAAATTGTTTATAAACCCAGTAGGAGATTTTACATCATAGAACACGAACTTTGCAGAAGCAGACTCCTACTTTTTTCGATAAGCTTCAGATTTGCACTAGAATGGTGTAAGAATTGCAATATTTTTAGAAATAAATTGATTGTTTAGAATTTTATTCTTGAAAACCTCATGCATAATGCCCTCTAGTAATCTCTATCCCCTTCTCAACTTTTGGTTACGATTATTGACATTGGCCTCTCGAGTTTTATAGCAGTCAAAACTCCTTTGACTACTGCCTAAAATCTTTGAAGAAGGTGTATCTCTAAACACGTGCTTTCTTTCTTCTAGCAACCATGCAACCAAATCTTTTCCATGTGAGGTTATACTTGACATGGGATAGACAAAGAAACCTATTATCCTATATCACAACTAATAATATGTACATGTCTTGTTGTACTGATGTAGGAGCATCTGGGCTTACCACCAATCCTGCTAACAGTTTTGGCATGTTCTGATTTTTGTGTGTTTACTGGTACTTTTGGTTTTGTTTGCAAGTCTTGTATTAGGGTTAATTTTGCCCTTTTGCTGTCATTTTTTGTGGGGTCCACAGAACTGCGCTGGACTGTAAATGAAAATTATTGGGAGAATCAAACATTCCTACTTATCCTTTGGGGCCCACGGACCTTGTCCTATCTTTGACTGGGTTGTATTTTCCCCTGCTGGACATTGATTCTTTGTTGGGGCCCGCATGGCACTCTTGGCATTTATCTTCCTTAGTCGATGACATTATTCTATTTATGCTGGGGCCCACACCCTTCTATCTCTTGCTGATTGGGTTTATTTGTTGGGCCCACATCATGGTTGGTGACTGCAGTTTTGTTTAATCCATTTTTTGGCTGGCGATTATTATTCCCCCTGCTGTTGGTCAACTCTCTCTGCTGGGGCCCGCCTTATCCTTGCTGGACCTCTCACCTTCGGCAGTTTCTTTGTTTAGGTAGTTAATGGTTTTACTAGGCGGCAACTATATTTCCTTGACTGTCCATGCCACCTACTGATAGGCTGTAGTCACTAATTACTATAGCAGTTACAAATATCTGATGGCTGGCATTTCCCTATATACTTAGCCTCTTATTGAGGTTGTGGGAAATTGTTGGGTGCTTGATCTTAGTGGATTTTCATTATCCCTGACTTGCGACTATTGGCCGTTGCATTGCTGCCTTCTTTTGCAGCTGCTGCTCCTTCTGTAAGGCCCTATTTCTTACACTTATACCTAAACGTACCAATTTAGTGAGATGGCAGCACCTGATGCTTATAAAAACTGAGGTCTATGTTTGTAGAAAGACGGTGAGGAGTGTAGTAGTGAGTCTAAGAATATCTTCCTCCTTAGATGTGTTGATCTGTTTTTTATGACAGCGTCAACATTAGAATAAAATACTGAGTATTCTATCCTCTCTTGAACAAAGAAACCTCAAATGCTAAACTATGTGATCAAATGAGATTACTCCAAGGTTCCTTGAATGTCAGGGCTTGATGTGCACATGGATAGGCTCAGTGGAATGATGTGATTTTGCTGGTAATCACAAAGGGACTTACGCTAAATTACTCCTTACTCATGGATGAAATCTACTCCTTACTCCTTGGATTTGTGAATGAATGGGATCCTCTATGAACTATCTAAAAAGAAATAATAAAAGGAAAGAGTTAGGAGAAATCTAATCTACCCCTAAGGACAATGAGATAATGAATAATGCTTTGATAGACAAATTCCTTTGAACCAAGCTTCATTTCACCATGAGAATAACAACTACACGAAACTAGTGCAATCTTTAAAGGTAATGAAGGATTTTCATATTGCAATATGCATTCAAATACCCACAGCTGGCGAAACTTGAACAAATATCCACAATCAAACTAATGCAAAATGGGGTTCAGGCTAACTTTGCATTGTAGCTTACAATCAGCAAACCACAAAAAGTATGAACCAAGGAATTCATCAAATATCTTCATATTAATCCACCATATCAATGAACTTCAACTAAAACTTATCTAATTTGCTTTGAATCATCTTTGAGAAATCGGAAACCATGCTAACATTCCAAAATAACACAATATTCACCAGGGTTCAATGAGTATGTATTGATTTTGGTAGTATCTTTACAACAATTTCACAATAGTCTCTCCAACTCTTCAAAAGCTCCTTCTCTAAAGAGAAGATTTAGAACTAACTTTCTAATCTCTAAAAGAATCTCCCTTACAAATGAAGAGAATGAGCCTTATATTGAGCTCAAAATTACAACCAATGACCCAGATTGATTCTAGAAATAAATGGCCAAGATTTAGACAACAAAACCCTAATGGAAGGTAGTTACAACTACCACCACTTTCGACCAATGAAATATCAACAACACATTATAGTAGAAAATAACCAATAAGGCGTCCCATATTGACTAGGATTCCAATAAGCTATCTTCTAGAAGAGCGCCTCCCTTATCTCTTGCCTTGGTGGCCAGGTTCAATGAATTTGGACATGTTGATGTAGCACAATTTGATTGGTTGATGTTGATTGGATGCCACCTCAGCATATTGCAAACAATTATCTCTTGAACGTACTTTGAACTTGGGAATTCTGTCTTCATGTTGCATTTCACTTGGATTCTTCCATTGGCTTGGATTTCTTGGTGTAATCTTGACTTCATGACGTTAGGCTCGATCTTCTTCTCATTCTTGGACTTTTTGTGAATTGATCCTCCTTTGGGTACTGGAATCCTTGATGCTAGCTTTCCTTGTGTCATTGAGATGTCTTTGAAAAGATCCTTTATCTTCTTTTGGATTTTGTGAAGTCTCCTTGACGTGAGATAGTCTCCTTCTCCAGCCTTTGAAGCGCTTTGCGTTTGTCTTGAATGTCTTGGATTGCCGACGAAGATCTTCTTCATGGAAGTGATCCTTGTCCTCAACACCTGCAAAAGTAAGGAAAACCTTGAATAGTAACGGCGGATAAAATCCTTAATGTAATGTAATATTAAGATAAAACATGAATAACCTTGCACGATTCAAGAAAAATACACCATTTTGATCAATTTCATTCACAAATTCTTGAATAACTAAAGGATTTTCGCCATTTCTCCTGCATTTTTCACACTTGAACTGACTTTTCCCTTAGATTTTTTTATTAAATTTAGCTTTTCTGTGTTCTAGGTCGGTCAGGAATTCTAGGCACACATTCCATGTTCATCAGGATTTTTTTCACTTGGAATTCCAGGGCGCACTTCTAAGGGTGTCAAGTATTTTTCCTCATCTTTGGAGTGCAATTCCAAGGGTCAGGTGGAATTTTTACATAGAGCGCATTTGATGGGGGGGTCTTGGATTTTCCTGGGAGGAGGGCGTATATTCCATGTTGAGGTGGATTTTGGCACTTGGATTTCATGTCTTAAGGAGGGCGCAAATCCACTAGGCATCAGGAATTCTGCCCAAAGAGGGCGCAAATCTAGGGTGGAGGTGGAATTTTCCTTGAAGGAGAGCGCAAATGAGGGTCTGTACTGGAATTTCTTGTCCTCGGCGCACTTTCCACTTGATCAGGGATTTTCTTGTCCTTGAGCACAAATCCCACCTTGTCATGGAATTTCTATCCTTGTCGCACATTCCACTTAGTCTTGGATTTTGGCACTTGGATTTCATGTCTTAAGGAGGGCGCAAATCCACTAGGCATCAGGAATTCTGCCCAAAGAGGGCGCAAATCTAGGGTGGAGGTGGAATTTTCCTTGAAGGAGAGTGCAAATGAGGGTTTGTACTGGAATTTCTTGTCCTCGGCGCACTTTCCACTTGATCAGGGATTTTCTTGTCTTTGAGCACAAATCCCACCTTGTCATGGAATTTCTATCCTTGTCGCACATTCCACTTAGTCTTGGATTTTTCTATCCTTGTCGCACTTTCCATATAATCAAGGATTTTGTGCCCTAGGTCCAGGACTTCAACTTTTTAATAGAATTTTCATTGTTTTACAAGGATTTTCAAAATTTGGCAAGGAATTGCTCATTTTGTCTTAGAATTTTTCATGTTTAGAGTTGAGAATTCAAGAATTTTCACATGGAATGATGAGATTTTGACAAGGATGGATAAAATTTTGTCAAGGAATGAGTAATGACTCCAAGTCAAGGTGTATTTCTAGGGGGGTCTTGGATTTTCCAGGTCGCACTTTCCACATGGTCTTGGAATTTGTGCTCATCTTGGGCGCACTTTCTAGGTGGTCATGGATTTTGCTATCCTTGGTGCACTTGCCACCTGATCAAGGATTTTCCGCTCATCCTGGTCGCATTTTCCAGGTGGTCATGGATTTTGCGCCCTAGGAGATCAGGACTCAATTTGCCTTAGGTAATTCTTTACAATTTTTCCGCCAGATTTTGAAGGTAGGGGCCTGATAGTATATTTAAAATATTTTGAAATATACTGTCAGGATGTTTGAGATAGGTTCCGGATCCATGGGATTTAACATGCAGATTCTAGATTTTTGAGGATCCACTAGATTTCAGACTTAACCAATTTTTCAGGGTTTCAGGACATCAGACTTGATGATTGTTTTCGACAAGTCAACAATAGAGTAAAACACGGAGTATCCAACTCTCTCTTGAATAAAGCCTCTCGAATGCTAAATAAAGTGATCAATCAAGGCGACTCCAAGGTTCTTGTTTTTATGATTTGTGATGGATAACTCAATGATTTGATGTAATTTTGCTGATAAACACAAAGGGACTTGCACAATTGTTCAAACAACTTGTTTCAATGAAAGAGACAAACACTTAGATTATCTAAGTACTACAACTTATTGACGTATGATATGGCAATGAAGTACTTGATTCTAAATTCTAACAAGATGGATAAAAAAAGACAAAAGATAAAGGGTTTAGTGAAACTAATCTAATCCTAGATGTAAGAGATGATTACTGCTTAGGTGAAATCAACCAACTCCGCTTTGCCAGGTTAAACAACTACACAAAGTTGATGCTATCTTCTAAGGTTATACAAGATATTCAAATCACTTATGCTCATGAAAATTCAACAAACATAAAGATCAAAGTTAAGCTCACTTTGTTCAGACCAACCATACACTGCAATTTGCAAACCACAAACTACAAATGGTGTGAACACAAAGATTTCACCACGAAACAATAATAAAACCTTCCACCAACTAACATAACACTCAAAAGAAAACGTAATCTAATTTAACATTCGCTTGAAGAGATCAGAAACCATGCAACACTTAGAAACATATAGAGAATCACCAAACAATGAGTCTTATATTATTTCAGAGAGTTCTTGCAACAATTTTCAGAGTCTTCAACCCCACAAATGAGAGCAAAAGATCCCTTATATAGACCTCAAAAATACATGAATGGTTCAGATCGATTGGCAAAGCCAATGGACCAGATGATACCACCTAAGCAGGTGGTTACAACAAACTCCTATTTTTAGCATACAAAGAGGGAACAAAGGCACGTTTCCCAAGAGGATAAGGATGCCACATCATATCCTTTTCACATAGTAGTACTATGAAGTGCAATGAATCTGGACACAATTGGAGCAACATCTCCCATTGGTACACTTGTCGCAACGTTAATGGATCCTTCCGCAGTTGTCACATCTGACTCATAGACGCCAAGTGTCTTCTCCCAGTCAGCTATCCATGACTTGTTTGCTCCAAGATGGAATGCAAGTGTGAATATGTTATCCAGCTGTCCCTCATCAATCCCATCCTTTTGAAAGTAGAATGCCTTGACTTGTTGCTTCATATTTTCAATAGTGATCTCCCCATATGGATTGCATATTGTGGTCAATGAAGTATGCACATGATTTTGTGTCCTTAGAAGAACACTTCTTATTCTAGACATATCTAATTCAATCTTCTCAACCAGCTGCCCCTTATTGTGAAAGGAGAAATACCAAGTGGTGAAGTCATGCGAAGCATCTTGATCAATCACCTTATCTCGAACTAGATCTTCTATTGGAGCTTCCATCAAATTCTTGAGATGTGGCATGTATTGCTCCTTGATAGGCTTGAACTCAGCATATGTCTTTAGTACAGATTGAACTCTATCCTTGAGGCTAATGATTCTATCATAAACTTGCACAATTTCTTCAAGATAAATGTATGCTTTCTCCTTTGTCTTCTCTATCCAATCCTTCATTAGATGAGATGAAGCCCTCATATCTTCAACTTGTGACACTATTTCTTGTGAAAGAATGGACGGAGGTACTGGAGTGGCTTCCTTTTGTCGGATGGGTTGCATGACTTGTTGAATGTATTGCTTTAGTGTATTGAAGTTTTGCTCCACCTTTTGCTTAGCTTCTCTTTCCTGTTTTAGCATGATTTTTACACTGTTAACTGATTCTTGAAGTTCCTCCTCTACTTGTTCTCCTGTGATTGGACCCATATCAATAGTAGTCACATTATAGTCTTCAGGCGCCATGTCTTCCAGAGCTTTCTCAACTCTAGGAACAACTACATGTACTTCTCTATTCCCAGAAGGATCTTGAGTGATTTTTGAAAAGACAGCTGCTTTCTTCTTTTGATTACTTTTCTGTGCACTCATAAGTAATTCTTCTACCAGAACAGGCTGATATGTTTCTATGATTGTATTCTCTTCAATTCTCTTCCTCAACCAAGATGGAAATGAAGAAAGGTCCTGTTGTCTTTGTACTTGATTGTACTGCACACGCGCTGCATCTTTATTAGATTCCGCTTGCCCTTCCATTTCTTGATCAGCAACATCATCCTCCTCTATTTCAACAGTCGGGCTTGAATGAATCTCTTCGGATGGAACCACCACAGTCTCTTCTACTACTTCAACTCCTTGTATTAGAATATGAGCATTTGAAGTCCCTTCTTGTAAACTAGATGAAATAGATTGACTATTCTTCTTCTTAGGCCTTTGACTTGATTCTCCTTGATCTTGATTAGGTCTTTTCCTTTTCTTAGTTTGATTGTCGCCTTGATCACTTCCACTATGCTGAAGTCCACTATGTGCACTATGCTGTCCTGACTCTTCTTCATCCATTTTATCATATGTAAGAACCTGCCCTTCCTCATTCATTTCTTGTAGCAACAGAGTTATACATGCTCGTGTCATAGCTAAGACTGGCTCCATTAGTTCTTCTTCAGATACATCCCTCTTTGACCAATCAATTGTATAGGGCAAATCCTTTATCTTTTCCAATTCATCTATCAGCATGGTGTCATCTTCTATGAACTGATTTGGGATTCGGAATACCTTGAATGCTCTTACTAGATCCCATGTAAGTCTTGAACACTTGAGTGTTTGAAGATCATCTTCATCTTTTACATTTGCCCAGTGATCTTCTAACTGCATGACATGTTTATATTCCCTGTTGTATTTCCAGCAAACTTTGAAAGGATCAAAATTAAGCCTTTTTGGTGCCATGAGTTTGTAAATGATATGCCTGAAGCTCCGTTTCAGAATATTCAGCCGCTGCCAATGATGGACACTCAAGGTTTTGTCCAAGGACTAGTGGAAACTGGATCCCTCCTTTCTTCTTCAACTTTTGTAGCCTGATGAGTTCTAGGAGTTGTCTTGAAACTACCAACATCACCATCCTATTGGTTGGTTATCTCGGTAACCTGTATGGATAAGATGTGAAAGCCTAGATCCTTATGTATGTATATCTTTCATGCTGTGTGTACCAATGTCCATATGTTCCGATGAATTCTCTTGCTGCATTTGATAATCTTTTGTGGAACTCTCCCCTCAATCTCTTCAATATGAACATAGCAAATGCATCATTGAACCTCATAAAGTGATTGATGTTCTTGAGATGTAACTAAGGATAACATTGATACGACATACTTATTCGGTCCAATTCCAACTTCTCCTTTTCTAGTCAAACCTGGATAAACTTCATCCCTTGCTAAAAGATATACTACATAAGAGCTCATATGGAATGACTTAGTACTTGAAAATTTGATGAGCTGCTCATGTATGCTTTGATTGATGAGTCCAGCCCAATCGATCATCTTTTCTTTGAGAATCAGCTTGATGAAAGAATACATCCATGACTGAAAGGTTGCTGATTGTGGCATACCTGTTACTCTGTTGAGGAACATGATCAAGTATCCAATTTCCGGATGAAAGTCTGATTTATGAAATTGTGGAGGGTTATTTGTATTGATCTTCATTGACGGATTCACCATCCATACCCTCTTCATCTCTTGTAATCTCTTCTTTGAATTAGCATCATATTCTTGTTGACCCTGGCATATGGAGATGCCGATCATCCTATTTTTGGTTGGAATGTTGAATGTGTCCTCAATTGCTTCCTTTTGCAAGTAGGCTAGTACTGTTCCATCTTTGGCCACAATCTGTCTAGTATCCTTGTCATACTTCTTAACACATTCTATGATCATTTCCTGAAGGTAGAACTGACAGAAAGCAAGCGGCTTCAATGGCTCCACTCTTTACGATGGCTCTAGTAAGACTACTCCCAGTAGGTTCTTGAAGCACGGTCTTGATATCTTCTAGATTGCTGTTGCCCATGTTCGTATCTCCGATATTCGTCCATCTTGAAACAAGCTTTGACTCCGGGACTTTACCTTTAGCATCCATACGGATCCTCGCTTGCCTTTCTTTCGATGTCATCGCCATGATCCTACAAACTAGACACGAATAAGTAACCTCAAATACAAATGATCAAACAACTCACTTCAGCATTCAATGTGTATTGAAATTCTGATTTTCAAGGACCTAGAATGAAATTGATTAAGACTTATATCATTATGATTTATTGTCTTCTTATGCAAATATCATCAATACTTACAATTTTCTGCCTAAAAAGTCATAATTTTACTGAAAATGAAAGGAAAATTAGACTATTACCTTCAGATCAGACTTATTAATGGACTGATTTAGATGAATATTCCCAACACTTAGCCAAAATCAGACTCAACTTGGCTAAAATCAGACTTTTACTTTGCTAAAATTACTTCTACTTCTGCTCCTTGAGGTGAATCTGCTCCTTGATGAATGAGAAATGAACTCCAAAAAGCAGATATATATATATATATATATATATATATATATATAACATGCATGAAACCTTCATACAACTGCCTGGGCCGACCTTATTAAATGCCAGTTAAATGTCTTTTGCTGAAAGTGGCGCTAAGTTCTATGCAATTTAGATAAGATCCTTTTTCTCTGGACCTTTTTCAATTCTCCTTCGAATATCACCTTAACAATCCTCCTTAAATCCTTTATCATAGCGCATTAGACAGCAAATTCAGTCTCTTTTTAACTTTGGCAGACTAGTTAAGAAATCTAGATTTTCATTGAGAAATCATCAAAATGGCGCATGAGTTAAAGACCCTTGATGTCTGGTTTGAAAGATGTTATGGAACTTGCAACCTATCTTCCTTAAGCTGGCGCATTGGATGAACAATTTGATCTTTCATTGAATTTTCACAATAAGGGAGCTGTAATTGAGGTTTTTAGATCCTCCTTCCATCACTTACAAACTTAACTCCTTCATCATCATTGGCGCTTTGCTTGAGGATTTTAGATACTTGTTGATAAAGACTTAGGCTTGATATCATCTCAGAGCAGCGCAATAGGTGGGGCGCATTGCTTAAAGATTTTGGACTCCAATTGATCTTTTTATAAAAATGCTTTCAAAACCAGATTTTAGTTTATTCTATGAGATGGCATATTGGTTCATGATATTGAGTTCTTCTTGAAAAGTTTAAGTTTATCTCCTTGACAAGGCGCAGCAGATGCATATTTTGATTTCTCCTTGGAACTCACTTCTGACAAACTCACTTTACCTTGCATTGACAAGTGCATCACATAAGGCGCGTTAGATCATGATTTTGAGTCCATCTTGTTTGGGCGCATTGGACTAAGATTTTGGACTCTGAAACAAGGGCGCATTGGATTAGGATTTTGGACTCCACTTGAGGCCATCTAAGAATTGAGTCAAGTCTCCCTTTATAATGACGCAATAGATGAGGATGTTGAACCTTCCTTGAATGCCTTTATGAAAATCAAAATGCAACACTCCATGCCTTGGCGCACTAGAAGAGGATTTTGGATCCTCTTGGAATACCTCACAAAACTTGTAATCAACTTACCTCTTCAAGCGCATAAGATCTTCATGATAATTTTCCTTAAAAAGCTTTCAAAACTTGATATTGACTTCCTTCATAAAGTGGCGCATTGCTTCAAGGTTTTGATGCTTGGTTGTTAGGATCACTTCAAAACTTACCTCCACCTTGATCACAAATCCTGATATCCACTTGAAGAATGCATTCTGACCTTAGGTGCACTAGTTAAGATTTTTGAACTCTGGTTGAATTTTCCATGATAAAGGCGCTTTGGTTGGAGTTTTTGGGTTCTCATTAAACTCTTAAAATGCTTTTCAACCTTTTTATTAAGGTGGCGCATCACTTGACAATTTTGGATCTTCATCTTAAGAATTGCACTTCCAGACTTCACAAATCTTGATTTGGATCTTGATCTCCATTTGAAGGATACATTGTGACTTTGAGCGCATTGGTTAAGAGTTTGAGCTTCTCTTTGATTCATCCTTTTGGGAACATGCTACTTTATCTTCATAATGCAAGGCGCATTGGATGGAGGTTTTAATCTCCTCTTGGAGTTCATCACAAAAATAAAATTTTACTCTATTGAAGGGTGGCGCATTACTTCCACATTTTGGTTGCTTCTTCAAACGAGTCTTTGAAATGGCAAGTAGATCCCCCAATCTAGGCGCAGTGGTTGGACATTTTGAACTCTGATTTAATACACTTCATCAATCAAGATGGATCTCTTCATCTGAGTGCAGCAGATCAGATTTTCATTCTCCCCTTAAAACCCTCATAAATTTTTTGAATTAAACTCCACACTTAAGAGTGGCACATCAGATCTGAATTTTGTTATCTCCTTGATAAAGGATGTCACACTCAAATAAACTCTCTTCAAAAGCTGGCGCAGTGGTTGGGTTTTTGAGATCCTCCTCATATGACTTTCAAGACTTCACATTACATTGCCCTTCAAAGTGGTGCAACAGATGGCAAATCTGTCCTTTACTTGAAATTGGCGCAACAGATCTAGTTTTGACTTCTTCTTCCCAATGGTGCATTAGATCCAAGTTTTAAATCTTCTTTAAGAAAAGGTTAAAACCTGAGTCACACTTCCTTAATTAGTTAAATGCCAATGAGAGGTGAAAGAGAAGCCTTGTGTAATACTCTCCATAACTCAAAACAAAACCGAAGCAGAACTCTGAAAGACTCAATGCATCTCAAGACAAAAAAGAGGGGGTCCCATTTGTAAATGGGGTGATGTGTGATTTGGTCACAACAAGACTTAGTCAATTTAATTCTCATCCTTAGTCAATTTTTCAGTTTCCACAGGGACTCTGAGCAAGAACTTGGCGAGACTTGGGCAAATTTATACTACCAAACCAACAAACTCAAAGATAAACCCAAACCCTAAAACAAAACGACGACAGAAAGCGAGAAAAAAGGGGGGGTCGCCATTTGCAATGGGGCGATGTGTGAAAACGTCACAACAAGATGTGAAGAAGAAAATTCAACCAGGCATGGGAAATGTTTAGTTCATTATAGTGATTGTGTGAGGTAACTAGTATGTTTCTCATTTGATGCTAGTCTGTAATAATTCAGAATAATTTCTGAGTAGTTGTAATCCTATTTGTTGGGCTGTATGCCTGAATCATGAACATTGGATGATTTGAATAATGATAATGATATTGTAGTTAGTTGTTTTGCCTGGTTATTATTTCTAGGTGTTGTCATACTAGTGTTGGTTTGTGTGAGGGGCTGCGAGATTAACTGCCTTTGACTAGGCACTTATTCTCGTCTACATTAAGTGGTCTTAGAGCTGGTTAGCTCATTGGGATGTGTGGAAGATTGCATCAATTGCATGAAATGGTTTGAGTAAGAGGAGACTTTGGTCGAAAGGTGTATCGAAGGCTCTAGTAAGGTGTTGTTGCGAATATTTGTGACTATAGAGAGTTGCATGCTTTAGAGGATTTGTTGTAGGTGTGGAGTCTTGTAACTGCAGAGAGCTTTGTGCTCTAGTGGATTTGTTGCAGATGTTTTTAACTACAAAGAGTTGCGTGCACTAGTAGATTTGTTGCAGGCATGTGGAGGCTTGTGACTGCAAAGGGCTGTGAGGAGCATGAGTGTACCAGAAAAGACTTTGTTGCGGAATGTGAGTTTGTTCCAGGTGTAAGTCTTGTAACTACAGAAAGTTGTGTGTATATGTGTGTGAAGATGTCTTTGAAACAGAGGACAAGGATGGTCTTGAAGAGGCTAGTTGAATGAGAATTTATGGAGCAATACCAAGAGGAGAAACTCCTTGAAAAGATGATGGAGATGCATTTCAGATTGAAAAAGTTGGAAGCTAAACAACGTTGAAGAGTTGATGTAGACACGATCGGGAATGATGAAGAATGTCACATTGGTGGCATGGAAGAAAATGAGATTGTATGACTTGTTGAACCTGAGGAGAAAATCTTTGAGAAGATGATGGACATCCATCTGCGATTGAAGAGGTTGGAGGCAAAGCAACATGGAAAAGTTGCCCTAGATGTGATCGAGAAGGATGAAGAATATCATATAAGTGGCATAAAAAAAAGAAAAGAGCGTGACTGTGATTGAGATATGTCTTTCCAAAGGCATCGATGTGTTGATAGATGAGGTTGTAGCGGAGGAGAAAGGTAATGATGAACACCCTGTTTTGTCTAACAATGTTTTGTTTGTGGATACGGAGGAAGGTAAAGATAGAGAAGAGGAGGTCCTCATGCTAGAGGATAATGTAGAAGAGAAATTTATGTTGGTGAAAGAAGTTCGAGAAGCACAAGTTGCAAAACATAAAAGTGTTGTTGTGGAAATAGTTGCTGATTTAGAGGTTGAAATGGTGGCTTGTGAAGGCCCTGTGTTTGATTGTGGAGTTGACGAAGAGAATCTCTTACTTGAAGAGGAGATGAAGAAGCTTGAGGAGTTGTTTGGTTTGAGTGATCCTTCACATGAAGATTTTATTGCAGCAAAGGATAATAATGCAGATAAAATTGTGGTGGTGACAAGAGATCAAAAAGTGCAAGTTGCTAAACCAAAAGAACAAAGTGTTGCAGTAGAAGAGCCTTTGGAAGAAGTAGCAGATTTGAGAGCTGAAGTGGTGGGTTGTGAAGGCCTCGTAGTTGATAGAAAGGTACATGAAGGTGAAGAGAATCTCCCATATGAAGAGGAGAGGAAGATGATTGAAGAAATGTTTAGTTCTTGTGATTCTTTGCACATACATTTTGTTGCAGCAAAGAGGGGTAAAGAAAAGACAACAGAAAATAGATCCTTTAAAATCCATCACATGGTAACAAATTGTTATGAGAGTGCAGCGGAGATTTGTCTTTTGAAGGACATGAAGATATTGGTTAAAGTGGAAAAAGAAAGGAAGTGCCTTGATGAGGCTCTAGATGAAGAAATGGTTATGGAGCTTTTTAAAATTTCATAATGTTAGTTGTGCTAATTTGATTGCAGGTTAAGTAGTAGTGAGTAAAGAGGATTAGATTGCAGCTGGAGCATGTCTTTTAGAAGGCATGAAATTGTTGGTGAATAAGGATGTAAGAGAGCAGAGCGTAGTTGCAGCAGTGGTTGGTCGTTTGGAGGACATGATGATGTTAGCAGATGTGATATAGCAAGGCACAAATAAATTTGTTGGTATGCAAGAAGCAAATGAAGAGTTGGTGATAAAATTTTTTGATTTCCATGATGTTTTTAATGCTGATAAAATGGTGAATGCAGAACAAGAAGAGTGTGAGGAGATAGTGATGAGAAATTTTGATTTCCATGATGTTATTTATTCTAGGTGGAGGTGAACGGATAGGGGTGGGTTGAATCCCATGAGAGACTGTTTGAATGTAGGATAAGATGACCTTTGGTGGAGGTGGACGGACAATGGTAGGTTGAATCCCACGAAGGATGATTTGAGTATAGGTGACAATGACCTTTAGGCTTTGGTGGAGTTGGATGGATAGTGGTGGGTTGAATCCCACAAAAAGAGGAAGGAGATGTGGAAAAGTAAATTTAAGAGGAGGTTGGTCTATGGTGGATAAAGTCCACGAGAGATGTGAAAGATGATGAATGAATTTGGCAAAAGGAAGTGGGATTTGTTTCAGCTAAGTGCTAGAAGAAGCAAGAGATTTTTTTTTTGAGGTACTTGATTCAGTAATGGAGCAAGTTGCGGATTGTGCGCTTTTTGGAAGGGTTGTTCTACCACTCAACTCTATTTATGAAACATGCTCACAAACTTCTTACCCAACGTGTTTGATGCAGGAGCTTCCAAGCTTACCACCAATCCTGCTAACAGTTTTGGCTTGTCTTGATTTTTGTGTGTTTGTTGGTACTTTTGGTTTTGTTTGCAAGTCCTGTATTAAGGTTAATTTTGCCCTTTTGCTGTCATTTTGTGTGGGGTCCATAGAAAAACTGAGCTAGACACTCAGAATGAAAATTATTGGGAGAATTAGACATTCCTACTCATCCTTTGGGGCCCATGCACCTTGTCCTATTTTTGGCTGGGTTGTATATTCCCCTGCTGGGCATTGATTCCTTGCTGGGGCCTGCATGGCACTCTTGGCATTTATCTTCCTTAGTCGCTGACATTATTCTATATCTACTGGGGCCCACACCTTTCTATCTCTTGCTGATTGGGTTTATTTGCTGGGCCCACAGCATGGCTGGCGGCTACATTTTTGTTTAATCCATTCTTTGGCTGGTGATTATTATTCCCCTTGCTGCTGGTTGACTCTCTGTGCTGGGGCCTGCCTTATCCTAGTTGGACTGCTCACCTACGGCAGTTTCTTTGTTTAGGCAGTTGATGGTTTTAATGGGCAGCAGCTATATTTCCTTGACTGTTCATGCCACCTACTGACAAGTTGCAGTCACTAATTACTACAGCAGTTACAAATATCTGATGACTCGCGTTTCCCTATATACGTAGCCTCTTATTGAGATTGTGGGCAATATCTGGGCGCTTGATCTTAGTGGATATTCATTATCCCCGACTGGCGACCGTTGGCAGTTACTGCTCCTTCTGTAAGGCCCTATTTCTTACACTTATAATACCTGAACGCACTAATCTAGTGAGATGGCAAACCGGATGCTTATAAAAACTGAGGCCTATGTCTGTATAAAGACAGTGAAGAGTGTAGTAGTGAGTCTAAGAATATCTTCCCCCTCAGAGTCTCAGACAGAAAGATTTGAAGAAGAAAATTCAACCAGGCATTGGAAATGTTTAGTTCATTATAGTGACTGTGTGAGGTAACCTGGTATGTTTCTCATTTGATGCTGGTCTGTAATAATTCAGAATAATTTCTGAGTTGTAATCCTATTTGCTGGATGATTTGAATGATGAATTGTAGTTAGCTGTTCTACCTGCTTATTATTTCTAGGTACTGTCATACCAATGCTGGTTTGTGTGTGGGGCTGTGGGATTAACTGCCTTTCACTAGGCACTTATTCTCGTCTGCATCATATAAATTTCCAGACTGCAAAATTTTGTTTATAAATGTTGTGAAAAACACATAAGTTTGTGGGTTATCTAAAAGAGATCCAAAGGTTCTGAAAAATATTTCAAGTTGCAATTTTGCATATGTGGTTCTCCACTTCATGTCATCCTATTGGGCCCTGTATGGCTCATAGACAACACAATTTTTAACACAGATTGAAGAAGCAAGGCCAAATGAAAGCTAACTAATTGCAAATAGGAATATAGGACCTCAGAGCGACCCTTCATTCACAATCTAATAAAATAAACATTGGTTGAACAATGATTTAAGGAAGTTATTCCTGATTGCATAATTTTCCTTCTCTAATGATTTTCATGGCATCTTTAGTATTGTGGAAAGTCTAAATGAGTTCAAGTTTGTGCTTATCATTTTTGTATGTGTTGTAGTTGGGATCATTCTTCCTTAGGTCAAAGTCATGAAGATTCTCTTGATAGTGATTGCTCCTACAGTTCAACTTGCTTCCCATAAGGGAATTATGGGTAGTAGGCAGATCTAATTGTACTTTAAAATAGTGTCAATTTGGGCATCATTTCTCCTGTCTAGACAAGGTTGTTTGCCTTCATTTCAGCAACAACTAAGGTTAAAATAGAATGTTGGACTTGTGTATTGGGTTTGGAAGATGCAAATGCAATTTTCTCTCCACATCATTTGTTCCTTGCTTGGCTGTGAGAGCATGCCTAATCATGTCATGGTTGATTTCATGATGACTAGAGTTTTTTCTTCTTGGTTTCTCATTCTGAAGCAGTGGCAGTGGAAAATTGTTTCTTATGGTGCAGTAGTTTCTAGAAGAGAGTTGCAAAGGAAGTCCCCTTTTGGGTTTGTAGTTGATTCATTTCATTGGACATTTTTTTTCATCCTCCTATATACGAGACTATATATCTGTTTTGCCTAGTTTGGGGCAATTATTATTTTCAATTGGATTGGAGACAGTGACATTATACTATCCTCTAAAGGAGCTTGGTAGTTGTTGTCTTGCGTGCAAGTAGATTTGCCTCTATGCTTTTACAACTGCCGTGTTTGTTACATACCCCACCAGTTAGTCACAAGTGGACATTGTACTCTAGGCATTCTTAATTCAACAGTTACCTTTTTGCATCTTTTTTTTGTTTTATTATCTTTATGTCCTTGCTTTGTAGAAGATCAACTTTTTATTTCAAGTCTTATGGCCTCTATCCTACCCAATTCATGAATTTTCAAACAGATAGTTCCACATAGCATTTTTATGGTCTCAAGTGTACCTATTATATTTAAAATGAGAATCTTTTTCTACTAAAATAAAAAAATCACTTCGTATGTACAATTGTGCACAACTGCTCGGAAGGAAGAAAACCCTTCACTTAAATAAGCAAACCAAAGATGAACCTAGTAATCATAAATAAAAAAACTTAAAAAAGGATTTACAAAATGAAAGGCTTGCTGTTAATGTGAAATATCTCCTTTCAATATTTTCATATTTGGGTCTTTAAGTAACTCATGGCTTGTAATCAAGAAATGACAAGTTTTATATGCTTATGCAACAGACCAAACATCTTCAAAATGAGAAATGCAAGAAGGTTCTGCAAATAATTAAAGACCAAACTTGGAATGGGCCCAGGGTGGCCTGCTAATTTTGTCATGTATCTTGGTATTCCCTTCTTTGAAGATATGTGGTAATGGATGTTTAACAAGATTAATGGTAAGGTAGATAAATGGAAAGAATATCTGCTTCCTTGCTAGTAATTTCAGATATGTTGGATAGTTCTCTCTTCTTATCGGCTATAGCATTTATTATGCTTCCTATTGCCCTTTTTGCAATTCACATGTAGAGAAGCTACATAGAATGGTCAAGGGATTTCTTATGGTCAAATGGTAAAGGAAACAAGAAAAGGCGTGCAGAAACTTGAGGCACCTGTAGTAGGCCTAAAATCTTTGGAGCCTTGGGTTTCAAGGATCTCAGACTTCAAAATATTACCTTGGCTGTTAAATGGATTCTTAGATCTCTTTCAAGTTATGAATCTTGGAAAGTTTTGGTAAGAACTAAGAACGATATTGCCTATGGAATTCCAAAGGAGAAGTCTGAATGGAAGGGGTTGCACAATTTAGATATGATGTTTGGGCCTTTTACAACCAAACCTTCAGGGTTTATTATTTTGGGTCGATATGGAAAGCATAGGAGTTTGTCAAACATCTTACAGTTGTGCATGAGATCTTCTCTTGTGCAAGGTCTTGCTGCCAAGATTTTAGATCCACACGGTGGAATCTTGTCTGTAAAAATAAACTCTAGCCTTGATTCAGAGGTGTTCTACCAAAACTTGGTTTTCTAGAGTAAGTTGGTGTATAATGTCTTGGATTACCAAAGAAGAACTTACTCTATGTTGGTAGTTTCCTTGAAAGGGATCTCCTCCTTGGACAGGTTAAGCTTTGATGTTGACATTCAGGATAATATTAGATGGTTTACAGGGCCTCCTTTGGCAAAAAGTTTCAGCTGAGCATCTAATTACAATAAATTAACCTTATCTCAACACCTTATCAATTGTCTTAATAATAAACAGAACCTTGCTAGCCCTGTAAGAAAATGGTCCGACAGATTTAGTATTGTTTGGTCCTCATGTATTGAACCTAAGAAGTCCGATTTAAATAGCTTCATATTAATCAAAAAATAGTTGTTGATTCTACCCTCAAACTTTGTGGCTTGAATGTGGGACCATGCCTGGTGTCTCCCAATGAACAGACTATTTTCCATGTTTTCTTTGATAGTTTGGACCAAAGCCATTTAATAATTGGGTCAACTATTGACCAATGCAACTTATGGAAAAAACACATGTACCAAGCATGACCAAGGCAGAAATAACATCTAAAAACTGTGGGGTGGGATCTCAAAATCCAATCCCTAAATTTATATGCAAAAGTGGGAAAGTTAGAGATAGCTAAAGTAGGTTGAAAGGCTTTTTTTTTTTCTGATTGCTAGAAATCAAGAAGACTTTAGCTGCCATGTGCCACAAGACAATTGGATGGGAGACAGAAACCTGAAATTTAAGAGTTTTAGCAATCATACAACCTGCCACATCACCACATTGCAGTAAGGAAGGATACGGAACCCTTAGGCATATATACAAACCATGAGCTGAGAGAATCACTGGAAACACAGGGTGCCAAATCCTCTTAAGAAGTGATGTAAGCTTCCAATTTTTCCTGTATTAAAATATTTAGCTTTAGAGGGATCTCAATGAGTCATACTTTCCCCAACATTCCCCTGTGTTACCTCGCTGAGACTATCGTACACATCAAGAAAACATTATTTACTCTCTTGTAGGATGATATTTTCCTAGGGACATCACTATTTCCACCATTTCTCGGGATCATCATAAAGGTCAAGGTATTTCCTTGTGAATGCTTACTGTAAGGCATTACTTTAGTATCTCCTTATGCCGGATGTTGCTGGCATACCTTAAGTTTCAATAATTAATAATTTTATTCTAATAAAGCTTTGCTACAATTCAGACCCATGGTTTTGGTTCTCAGGATATGCTTTACTTTCACAGTTTTTCTTTCTCCTTTCATGAAGAGTGCTCATTTTCCCTGCAGGCTTGATGAACACAACATGACAGCACGAGATGCATATCAATATTTTGTTTTGCGAGCACAGAAATTGGCAATTACTCTAGGATGGACACCTGTCAACTGGTATTCTTTTGCTACATTTTCTTTGTTTGCATACTTATAGTTTACCTTGAGATATTTTGCAAAATAAGATACATTTTCTCAAATAATTTGCCCCCTTCATTATTCTTGATGCTTGTGTGAACCTTTTCAGGGAGGAAACATTTAATGCGTTTAGTGAAAAGCTTAATCCAAAGACTATTATTCACAACTGGTATATTCCCCATCTCTTTGCTGTGAATGTTAACCCATAGAAATACATGTTTTTCACGAGAAATTTACTGTTTGTAAATTTTAACTGGATATATCATATATGTTCGCTTTCTGCACTGAACTAGCTAAAGGAAGCTACATATTCTACACATGTTTACAATAGCTACTTTTTTTGCTTTTAGGTTGGATTCAGGGGTTTGTCCACGTGCAGTTGGTAAAGGTTTCAAGTGCATTTTTAGCAATCAAGGTGTATGGTATCTTGACCATCTTGATGTGCCTTGGGAAGAAGTCTATTTGAGTGATCCCCTTGAAGGAATTGTTGATGCATCCCAACAAAAACTTGTAATTGGTGGGGAGGTTTGCATGTGGGGTGAAACTGCTGATGCTTCTGATGTTCAGCAAACAATTTGGCCTCGTGCTGCAGCTGCTGCAGGTATAAATGCTATAGAATGGCTTGAAGTATTTTACTATTTTTTTTAATAATTATGTGGTTTGGCTTCTGACCTATGTAATGAATATGTTTGGACTGTTTAAGAGTTCTAAAATTCCAAGACTTAAATTATTGGGAAACCATGTCTTAATTACTTTGTGTAGTGAATGTAATTCTTGTGAACATCGAGCCTTCAATTTTGATCTTCCCAGCTAATTGGTAGAAGGTGATTTGCCTAGAGAAATATATATGAACAATGCTGAGTTCATTTGATCTTCTTGCAAACATTGTTGTTGGTGTCAAATGTCTGGTGTCACCCATAAATAATGTTGAAGGCAATCTAAATTAATATGAATCTTGAGCAGCTACCTCGTTTTAAGAACCATTGTTCCATCTTAAATGCATTTATTCTTAAGTTACTTAAGATGGTTATCAGTTTGCTATTGCATTTTGGATTGATTAAGTTTAGTTTATCATGGAGCACACCCTAGATTATCTAATTCAAGTTCCTGTTTGAGGTGTGGTGATGCAGACTAGAATCGGGAACCTACACTGGCAGCCCAAAACACATAAATAGACAATAAACTATAGAAAATTTAATCAGTTCATTAAAGCTACTGATATAAGAATCTCTTATGACTGAACGGCCTCAAACTCCTTGCCTACAATCAACTACAAAATATAGGCCAGTCTGATTTTAAAATCAACCAAATCAAAATACAAAAGTCTGCTAATCAATGTTCATTCTGCAATACATCTTTTCTAAATACTCAAAACAAGACTCCTCATTTCTCACTAATGTGATCCTCTCCCTCATCTCTTAAATATCTCTATGCTATGTGAATAATTAGTCTCATAAAGACTCCACGATTCCCTTTGTGGGTCGTGGGAATTGGTAAAAAAACTGTTTTCTGCCATATTTAACAAACATGCTAAAATAAGAAAATGAAGCAACTGCTGGCAGCCTTGCTGCAGCCGCCTAGAAACTGTCCATGCCTAGAATAGGCCTAATCGCAGACCTCCAATAGCAACCGCCAGCCAGGAATAATATCCATGAACTCTTTTCTTTTTTGTTTAAATTGCCGAGCAAAAAGGAAATTTGTGGGTCCCACTAGATAGGAGCGCCTAGCAGAAAAATTAAACAAGGAAGATAATATTAGGTAAGTGGGCCCCAGCCAGCAAATAAAACAAACCACAACAACATATTTGGTTTTCAACGCCCAATCATGAAGAAAATGCCAAGACACAAGATAACTGGTGTGGGTCCCAGCAAGAGCAGTGCCTAGAATAATTTAAAACTGTTATTTCCTGTCCTCACATACAGCTTACAGCAGCAAAATAACAACAAAAACCAACATAAATCTGCAACACAGAAAAAATCAAAGTTTGTTGGAAGTTTTTTTTATTTTTTTATTTTGGGGGGGGGGGTTGCAGGATGGCACGGACCCTGTAATGCGCTTGCATCAGACACTCTAAGTACAAGAAAATGTTCCACGAGTCTCCAACTCATGAACATTTGATGAATTCTGAAACTAAGATTCCACGCTTGGCTACCTCAGATTTGTGCATCCGTCGCCTCTACAACTATCTTATTTCTTCATTTGATCAAATACTTTTTGTACTCTTTCTCTCGTCTTCTTGGCTGTTCGGAAATCAATAACAACTTCAACTTCATCTCTTTCTTTCTGAAGCAATTGTTGTATGCATTCTTTCCTCTGCTCATCAAGATTTGTAACTTCTTTTTCACAATTTTGCCCTTCATAAAAATGGTACAAATCGGCAACATTAGAAATTGGTGAAATTTCTATACCTTCAGGAAGCTCTATCTCCTAGCCATTCATGGCAAACTTCCTTGAGACCTTACATGGTCCAATTTTCTTCCATTTCAACTTGTTATAGGTTCCTTGGGGAAACCTTTCCTTCCATAAATAAACTAACAGAAGATCCCCAACTTGAAATTCTTGTTCCCTTTTCTTAAGATCTGCATGCTTCTTATATTGCATTGTATTTTTCTCGAAATTCTTTTTGATTTCTTGATGCAATTCATGTATATAATTATCAAAGTCTTCTGTTGTTGCACTTTTTCTGCCTGCATCAGTAGTGTTCCTCAAAGTGTCTACCCCTCTTGGGCTGTACCCATACACAATTTGGAAAGGGGTTTTGGTTGTGCTTCTGTTTATTGAATTGTTGTAAGCAAATTCAGATTGTGCTAAAACCAAATCGCATTGAGTGGGCTTCTTTCCAACTAAGCATCTCAATAGATCACCCAAACTCCTGTTAACAACTTCTACTTGACCAGTCGTTTGAGGATGAGTAGGCTGAATTGAAACTCAAATTGGTATCTAATTTTCTCCACAATGTTTGCCAAAAATGGCCCAAAATTTTGTATCTCTATCCAAGACTATGCTCTTTGGTAATCTATGGAGCTTTACTACTTCCTTAAAAAGCATATTAGTAACATGAGATCTTACAAGGAATAAAATGTGCCATCTTAGAAAATCAATCTACAACCACATAAATTGAATCGTTACCCCTTTGTGTTCTTGGCAGCCTAAGAACGAAATCCATATTTATCTCCTCCCATGGCCTTTTAGGAATAGGTAATGGCTGGTATAATCCAGTGTTTTGACTTCTCCCTTTGGCATGTTGACTAATTCTGTTATGCTGCACCATAGGCTTCACGTCCTTACCCATCTTAGGCCAATAGTAGTTTTCACTCAGTTGTGCTAATGTCTTATCCATTCTGAAATGTCCAGCCAAACCTCCACTATGCTTTTCCCTT
This sequence comes from Cunninghamia lanceolata, assembly GCA_027924645.1. Lineage (NCBI taxonomy): Eukaryota > Viridiplantae > Streptophyta > Pinopsida > Cupressales > Cupressaceae > Cunninghamia > Cunninghamia lanceolata. The sequence continues at coordinate 10,368,736 of BSBN01000478.1, forward strand.
ATCAAATTATCTCTCATGGACCCTTGTGGTATGCATAAACATTTACCTTTGAAAAGTAGACCCTCCTAAATGAAATAAGCCATCCATGGCGTTCTGTTTTGGTCCATTGGTTTCTTACATGTAGCCCATGCTTCTCTAAAATCTGCATCACTCTCATATAACTCCCTCATTGCATCAAATCCTATGACTTCAATTCTCATTTCGGTTATCAACAAGTATCTCCTACTCAAAGCATTTGCCACTTGGCTAGACTTACCACTTCTAGGGTTCAAAACAAAAGAATAACTCTATAAAAATTCAACCCATTTCATGTGCCTTTGATTAAGTTTACCTTGGTCGTTTATGTACTGTAGTGATTGATGATCTATGTACAAGACAAACTCCTTCAGAAGCAAGTAATGCTTAAATGATAGCATAAATCTCCTAATCATAGACAAAATAGTTTCTTTTAGCTTCATTTAACTTTTCATTGAAATAGGCTATGGGTTTACCTTCTTGGCTTAACACTCCTCCAATGGTTGTTCCACTTGCATCACAGTCGATTTGAAACACCTTGTTAAAATTGGGTAATGCCAATACGAGTTGAGTTGTTACCTTTTCTTTTAGGAGTTGAAAACTCCTTTCTTGTTGCTACTATCCATTGAAAATAGACCTACTTCCCTTTATGGTTTCTGTGATTGGTGCACATATGCCACTAAATTTTTTGATAAACTTCCTTTAGAAGCTTGCTAGGCCAAGCTACAATCGCTTTTACCTTTTCTAGATCCATGCTTAGCCCTTCCTTTGAAATAACAAAGCCTAGGTACACCAATTTCTCCTTCACAAAATTGCACTTTTTCAGATTTATTAGCAATTTTTCTTCTTTCAATCTCTATAAAACTAGTTTCAATTGCTCCAAATGTTCCTCTTTTGTTTTGTTAAAAATCAAAATGTCATCAAGATAAACTCTTACAAACTTAGCAAGATAAGGTTTAAGTACCTCATTCATCAATCTCATGAAAGTACTGGGTGCATATGTTAACTTGAATGGCATGACTAGCCACTCATACAACCCATCCTTGGTCTTGAAAGCGGTTTTCCATTCATCACCCTCTCTGATCTGAATATGATGATATTCACTCTTCAAATCAATTTTTGTGAAGTACCTTGCTCCACTCAAACAGTCCATCAAGTCATCCATCCATGGTAGTGGAAACTGATACTTTACCACGATCTTGTTTATGGCTTGAGAATTAGTGCACATTTGCCATTCTCCATCTTTCTTTGGTACTAGTACTACTTGTACAGCACATGGACTCAAGCTTCCTTTGATCAAACCCTTGTCTAATAGCTCTTGGACATGTCTTCCACCTTTTCATTCTCCACAAGTGTCATTCTATATGCTGCCTTGTTCAGTAAGCTTGCTCTAGGAATAAAATCCATGTGATGACTGGCATTTCTAATAGATGGTAACCCTTTTAGCAACTCATATGACATAATTTCAGCACATTCTCCAAGCAACTTCTGCACTTCTGTTGGAATCTCTTCTTCCATGCTTGCTGTTTTTACTTTTGCAGGTTTAGGAACAATTGCAAAACATATTTTATCTTCGTTTATATCATTTAAAAATTGTTTTCCAGAAACTAAGCATACCTTTGGACTGCTGTCCACTTCTTCTCCTCTATCCTTCAATGGGTTCAATGTGTACTTCTTTCCATCCTTGATGATGGTATAGGTGTTCATCTTGCCATCACGAATAGTTTTCCTAGCATATTGCCAAGGTCTTCCAAGCAAAACGTGACAAGCATCCACAGGCATGATGTCACACAAAATTTCATCCTGATATGCTCCTATATGAAAATCAACTAGAAATTGCTTGTTTACAGAAGCTGTTCTTTTTGCAGCTGTGATAACTTGTATGGTCTTGGATGTTTGATTCTTTTCATCTTCAACTTTTCCACCATTTCACTAGATACTAGGTTATCCGTGCTCCCATTGTCAACCACAACTTTGCAACACTTACCCTTGGACTTGTAGAGAGTCCGAAAAAGATTCTTTCTTTCTTTGTGTTGATTCACGTTCTTTTTTTGATTTTAGAAATACCCTTTTTATCACGAGGGCCTCTCCTTGTTCAGGGTCTTCTACATGTCGAGATGGTGCTTCATACTCTTTGTTGGCTTCTGTTTAGGGTAAAATTTGGATTGTTTATGTTTTGGTTGTTAGATGTTTGAATCCTCCTTTCACCCTTAACATTCAAGGACCTAGGGTCGAGTGGCAAAGCACTATCATACCCTAGGTCGCTGTGAGATGTAGGGAAACTTGGATTAGGGTGTTTAATTATCAATTTTCTTTCTCTTATGCTTAATTGACCATTAAAACCCTAATTTTGCAAATGCGACAGTAAACAGATGAATTACAAAAAAAACTCTTGCAAAGGGATGTAAAATATCAAATCACAGAGTACCTGTTTTCGGGGTTCCGAGTCGGAAAAGTCAGGGACACAGAAGCGGGCGCCCAAGTCCAAGGCCTAAATTTTTGTCCGGATCCGAGAACTCATTCTACAACTCTTTCCTGCTATTCCGGAGATTTTCCCGTCACGGAACTTGGAGGACTAATGAGCGGGCGCCCAAGTCCATGGGGCAGATTTTCTTCCTGTTCTGCAATTCCGACACTCCAAGATGTCTTCCTGCAACTTCACTTTGTCCAGCTCCTCAACCTGTAACCTGCAACCATGAAAACTTTGGGAGGGGGTTGTGGTGTTTAGAGGCTTGCCTTAGTCAAGCCCCAGAGGACACTTAAGTCTCCGAACACCTTTGTCAGATAGAAAGTGCGTGCCTAGGGAGGTAGAGGCAAAAACCAAATGAATAATGTTCACAAACACAATAAATGTCATCTTGTAGTGAAGATCTCATGGGAGGAAGATGCTCTTCATTCCATGAGGAAATGAATGCTCAAATCTGCAAACACAAACACATAGACCACACAAATTTGCTCTTGCAACACAATGAAAGCCTTGAATCACCTTTAGGATGCCAAAATCACATGAACATAATCTAGTTTACAAATGAATGCCTAAACATGCTTTTATATGCAACTACAAACACTCCCGCCAAGATTTCGTAAATTCAAACTTACCGTGTCGGCATAGGACCCAAATAACGGTCACAAGCCGACACCCAAAAATTGGGACTACCCCAAAATAGGGCAGGACTAGGGCGCGGGCGCCCAAGTCCTCCCCCCTCTATTTTGGGCAGGGTCTAGCTCAAGGGGTCCTCCTAGGTCCCATTTGTCATGTTACCTAGGGCTCATTCCATCGAGATGCCAAATTATGAAGTAAGATGTCCTAAATGCACACTAAAGACCCAGGAGCTAAACCTTATGAGGGAAAAGCCCCCAAGGTGACATTTTCCGACGTTATAGCTTCAATAACATGATTTCTTCCATAATCTTGTGGTTCTTGTGAACACTCATAAGTGCTATGGCCTTCTTCACCGCATTAGTAGCAAGCGAAACTTCTACCTTTGCTCTTTTGAAGCTTCCTCTTCGTCTGAAGGTGTTTCCTCTTCCTCTATTGTCTTGATTGTTGTCATTACGAGAAATACTAGACTCTTCTTCACTATTTTGTTGTCTTTTGTCTTCATCAAATCGTTTTCTTCCTCTAGAGTTGTATTGCTGCTTCCTAGCCGACTTCTCTTCAACTCTAAAGGCACATTGGTAGACTTCTACCTTCACCTAGATCATGCTAAACTCATCTTGAACAACAAATTGGAGTCCATTAATTTATCTTGCTACTTTTTCCTCATCATCCTCAACATGACCAGCTTGGATGTTGAGCCAGTAAAATTCTTCAGTGTAAGCTTTGACACTTAGTTCCCTTTGCCTTAGATTCTGCAACTACTTCAACAAATTGAGATGATAATTAGCTAGTAAAAACTTAGATTTAAATTTTGCCACCATCTGATCCCATGCTTGAATCTTCTCTTTTCCTGTCCTTGTTAATCCATTTGCACATGATCCCACCAAGGGATGCATGACCCTTCAGCTTGGTACTTGCCAACTTCACCCTCTTTAGGTCTTTTGTAGATTCAAACTCAATATTTTTCCATTTCAAAAATCCAATCTATCAATTCTTCTGCATTCAAACTTCCATGTAGCACAGAGTCTCCATCCGTGGTCGATTTCCAATAAGAGACATGGCCCTCATGAAGGGCTCATTCATATATTCTCCTCCTTGTTCAGCTAGTTCTGCTGCTTCTTCCTCTTCACTCACATTATCTACTGATACACCTTTCCTTTGTGCTGTTTCCAAGGCTTCCAACCTTGCTGCTATTACTCTTAGTGTCTTTGCTAACCTAGCATCACCATAATCCATCTTTTCCTCTTAACCCTCTACAATTGTAGGATTTCCACCACCTGCAACAAACTCTTCAGGGGTTTTCAAGACGAAATTCACAGTAACCCAAGTTCTCTATGCTCTGATACCAAATAATGCAGACCAGAATCAGGAACCTACTACAGGTAACCAACACTGGCAGCCCAACACACATAAATAAACAATAAACTATAGAAAATTTGATCAGTTCACTAAAGCTGCTGATATAACAATCTGTTATGACTGAACAGTCTCAAACTTCTTGCCTTCAATCAACTACAAATATAGGCCAGTCTGATTTTAAAATCAACCAAATCAAAATACAAAAGTCTGCTAATCAATGTTCATTCTGCAATCCATTCTTTTCTAAATACTCAAAACGAGACTCCTCATTTCTCACTACTGCAACCCTCTCCCTCATCTCTTAAATATCTCTATGCTACGTGAATAATTAGTCTCATAAAGACTTCACGATTCCCTTTGTGGGTTGTGGGAATTGATAAAATAACTGTTTTCTGCCATATTTAAGAAACATGCTAAAATAAGAAAATGAGATAGCCACGGGCAGCCTTGCTGCAGCAACCTAGAAACTGTCCACGTCTAGAATAGGCCTAATCTCAGGCCCCCAACAGCAACGCCAGCCAGGAATAATATCCACAAACTCTTTTTTTTTTTTAATTGCCGAGGAAAAAGGAAATTTGTGGGTCCCAACAGACAGGAGCACCAAGCAGAAAAAAGTAAACAACGAAGATAATATGAGGCAAGTGGGCCCCAGCCAGCAAATAAAAACAAACCGCAGCAACATATTTGATTTTCAATGCCCAATCATGAAGAAATGCCAAGACAAAGGATAAATGGTGTGGATCCCAGCAAGAGCAGTGCCCAGAATAATTTAAAACTGTTTGTCCTCATGTCCAGCTTACAGCAGCCAAAATAATAACAAAAACCAATATAAATCTGCAACACAGAAAAAATCAAAGTTTGTTAGAAGAACTTTTTTTAAATTTTTATATTGCATATTGTTTACAAATATTCCGCTCATACGAGCATTAACATGAGACCAATACAAGCTCTTGCGAGCACTTAGTAGAGACTAATACAAGCTCTTTACGAGCAAACACACTAGAAATCACCTATGGAGGACCAAGAGTTACTACCTAGAAATCCACTTTATTTAAAAACCACATCCACATTACAAGCCAACTATGGAAGACCAAGAGTCACAACTTAGAATTTCATATTAGATGTCCGCTGTCTGATCCTCCGTCGGAACATACAGCAACTAAACTGATCCGTCTTCAACAAGCTTTCTAATGAAATGACAATGAGTCTCTACATGCTTGGTTCTTTCATGGAAGACTGGATTTTTGGCAAGTTTGAGAACTCCCTGATTATCACAGAACAAGGGAGTCAGACCTTCTTGAGATATTTGCATATCAACAAGCATCCGGTGAAGCCAAACTGCCTCACAAGCTGCCTTAACTGCTCCCCGATACTCTGCTTCTGTTGAGGAGAGAGCCACTGCCTGCTGCTTCTTACTAGTCCATGTGACTGCACCGGATCCCAAACTGAACACATACCCAGAGGTGGATTTCCTGTCATCAACTGAACCTGCCCAATCTGAGTCCGTGAAACCACGGAGTCTAGGATCGTGACTCCTTGAGTAAAGAAGTCCATAATCAAAAGTGCCCTTCACATAACACAGCACACGCTTCACTGCTACCCAATGAACAGCCTTGGGGGCTGTCATGAAGCGTGAAATGTAGCTCACTGCAAAACTGAGGTCAGGTCTAGTGGCAGTGAGATAGATGACGCTGCCCACTAGTTGCTTGAATAATGATTCATTCACTACGGGTGAGTCTGACTTGGCTAACAACTTAAGCCCTTTTTCCATGGGTGTGGAGGCAGGTTTGCAATCCTGTATACGAAACTTATCCAGAAGACTGCGAGCATACTTGGACTAGGAAATGAAAATACTGCTCTCAGTCTGCCAAACCTCAACACCTAAACAATAATGCAAGAGGCCCAAATCTGTCATGTCAAATGTGCTGCACAAATCCTGTTTGATCTCAGCGATCAAATGTGCTGAGCTACCAGTAATGATCAGGTCATCCACATAGACAACAAGAATCAGAATATCACTACTAGTGCGTTTGAAATACAAATTAGAGTCAGATGGACTCCTCTAAAAGCCATGATCTGTGAGGTACTTATCAATCTTGATGTACCAAGCTCGAGGACCCTGTTTCAGGCCATAGAGTGCTTTGACCAATCTACACACCTTATGTTCTTGACCAGCAACCTTAAACCCTGGAGGTTGCGTCATGTAGACTTCTTCCTTCAACTCACTGTTGAGGAAGGCACTCTTAACGTCCATCTGATGGACTTTCCTACCAAACTGGGCTGCTAAGGCAAGGACAAGCCGAATTGTACTCATCTTGGCTGTAGGAGCAAAAGTCTCCTCGTAGTCAATGCCTTCCTTCTGTGAGAACCCCCTAGCAACGAGACGAGCTTTGTACTTGTCAAGGGTTCCGTCAGCTTTGTATTTCACCTTCTACACCCATTTGCAGCTAATGGGTTTCTTCCCTGGAGGAAGATCAGAAAGGACCCAAGTGTGATTTTTCTGAAGACTCTGGTATTCAGACTCCATAGCCTTTTCCCATTCAGGAATTCCTTTAGCCTCTAAATGTGTTTGAGGCTCATAGACATTGTGAATGTTAGCCATGAGAGCAAAATTAACTGTATGCTGCTGTTTGCTCTTGTTTCTGGATGATCTACCCTCAATGAGCTCATCGTCATGAAGATCTCCTATATTCTGAGCCCACCATTTAGGCCGGAGAGTAGAAGTGCCAACATCGGATGCAACAGGAGGAGTTGGAACAGGTGCAACAGGTGGAAGATCAACATCATCCGGAGGAAATTCGGGTTGAGCATCATCAAAATCAGAATCTGCATCAGCATCCCTCCCATCAGGTGGACCTAACGGAAGATGGACACCCAAATCAGCAGCCTTCAAAGGCTGATCCTCAAAATGCTGCATAGACGAGGAAGAAAAAGGTCCTCATTCTTCATCAAAGACAACATCCCGGCTGAAGGTAAGACGATCAGTAGCTATATCAATCAACCGGTAAGCCTTATGGTTGTCATTGTACCCTGTGAACATAAGCTTTTGACTCTTGGAATCCAACTTGGAGCGCTTGGCATCTGGAATCCATACATAAGCTAAAGAGCCAAATATTTTCAAATGACTGATCCGAGGTTTGCGGCCAGTCCAAGCTTCTTCAGGAGTCTTCTCTTTAACAGCATAAGTCGGAGACCAATTAAGGAGATAGACGGTAGTGTAGACTGTTTCTGCCCAGTATTTCTTAGGAACACTCTTGTGTTCTAACATGGAACGGGCCATCTTAGTAATTGTGCGGTTGCGCCGCTCTACAACATTGTTTTGCTGAGGAGTAAAGGGGGTGGTTAACTGGCGTTTGATGCCGTGTATGTCACAGAAGTTGGAGAAGTCAGTAGAACAAAATTCACCCCCATTATCTGACCTAAGAGTGACTATGGAACAACCAGACTTTTTTTCTACTAAGGCCTTAAACTTCTGAAATACAGTAAACACATCCGATTTCTGTCTGACAAAGTACACCCACATTTTACGACTGAAATCATCAACAAAAAGTAAGAAATACCTGCAACCACTAACAGAAGGTGTATTCATTGGCCCACATACATCAGCGTGAACCAACTATAGTACCTTGGAGGCTCGCCATGAGTCACCAGTTTGGAACGGTGTCCGATGCTGCTTCCCAGCCTGACAAGCTCCACAAACACCATGATGCTGGGTCTGGATCTCAGGTAAACCGGCTACAAAGCCCTCCCGAGATAGCTGAGAAAGATAGTGCACATTTAAGTGCCCATAACGCTGATGCCAAAGACTGGTGATGGAAGAATTTCGGGCTGCCATGGCTAACTTTGGAGAATCACCTGTATCCACAAGTCTGTATAGACCATGATCCTCAATACCAATAGCCACAGTGCTACGAGTCTCCCGATCAACAATGGAACATTTGTGTGTACTGAAAACCACATCCAACTGAGGAGAGTGCTGCATGATCTGACTGACAGAGAGAAGATTAAGTTCCATGCCGGGAACATAGTAGACATTGAGGAATATGAGATTCCTCCCACCAGACTGAATCTGAACAGTGCCCTTACCGACAACTGTATATTCTTCTCCTCCACCAAAAATAACTGAGTCACTGAAGGGAGTAAAGTCTGTAAACCAATCACGTCTATGAGTGAAGTGACGCAAAGCACCTGAATCAATGTACCAGGGAGAGGACTTAACATGATCTGCAAGTCTTTTAGCCATAAAAGCGTAAAAGGCAGATTCCTTCTGCTCAGTGTGCTCGGCGATATTTGCTTTCTGTTGAAACCCTCCCTGCTTCTTCTGTTCAGAAGCCAAACGCTGACGACAATCCTTTTTGATGTGACCATATTTATGACAGTAATTACACTGAATATTCTTTTTCTTGTTGCTGTCCTGAGGGTGACCTGAGCCTTTCTGCTATGGACGCTGACTTTTGCCTTTATTTTGAGCTGGAAGCTTGGCTGCAAAAGCTTGCTCTGAAGAGGATGAAGAAGCACTACTACCAAATTGTTGTTTCCAGCGATCCTGCTGGAAGAGGATAGTACAGAGTTCTGGAAACTTCAGATCAACATTAGCTGATGTAATGTTGAGAGTCTCAATGAAATGTTCATAGGACTTAGGTAGACTTTTCAAAGTGATCACAACCATGTCTTCTTCCTCCATTTTTCGACCAATAGCCTCCAGCTGATCTCTGATCTCCTGGATCTTGTTCAGGTGCGTCTGCAAAGATGTCTTCTCATCCATCATGATAGAAAACAGTATATTTTTCAGGAAGAACGCACGGCTCTTGTCGGAGGTCTTATGCATACCCTTCAGATGGTCCCAAATCTCCTTTGCTGTTTTTCCAGCCGGAATCTGAGGTAGCTGATCATCTGTGACTGAAAGCTTAATGAGCATGACTGCTTCACAGTTCTGCTCGTCAAACTTGTCCTGGTCTTTACCTGACATTGCAGGACGAGTAGTGGTGCCTAAAATCATTTGATCGAGGCAGTGATATTCAAAGATGGTCATCATTCGCTGCTTCCAGGTATTATAGTTTTTGCCATTAAATCGTTGACTGTCTTCCAACATGATGTTGGTCAAACTCACCATCTTGCACGCTTTTCGAGGCACAAAAAACGAGGTACTGCGAAGAGGTTGAATGCACGGAACCTGAAGCACAAATTCCAATGCACAGGACGTTGAGGCAGTTTACAGGCACAAAATTTGAGACAACCATTGGCACAAATTTCAAGGCTCGGATTTTGAGACACCCAGAAAAATCCGACAGGTACCCAGAAGTAGTCTCAAAAAACCCAGAAAGAATCTATGATCAGAATAATTTTTCGACTTCAAACAGAGGATTTATTTGCAAAAAACTAGTCGGTTTTCAGAAACCCTAGCCGCAACACCAAAAACACTGAGAATAACACACGATTTTTAGAGAATACTGAAAAATGCGTGCATTAATGGTACTGAGAATCGCATCTATCAGAGAAAACGATTCGTGGCTAAACTAGGGCACAAAAACGCGCGCCTAGAATACTGAAAATCGCGGCTTGAAAAAGATAGTAGAACAAGGAAACCCTCCTTGGAATCGCGATTTCAGAGGGAGCAGAGGAGAATCGCAATGCAGACAAAACGCGACCCTGCTATCACAGGAACTGTCGCTGAAAATGAAGGCCGCTGTTCAAAGAATCGAAGTTGTTCCTAGAAGAAATGTTCAAGTCGCGAGTGTAAGGGCAACAACATTTATGCACAGAAACATGTCCCTAAAAGACGCGATCTCGCATTACAGAGAGGTTCGTAACTGGCAAAGACACATTTAGCAAACCTCTGCGATCTCCAAACACGTGAAAGGAAGACACACACTTCAGGATTCACGATGAGGGTTTTCAAAAAAAAACGTGACCAAAGAATGACGAAAACCACCAAACAGAAATCGCGATTTGCAGAAGAAAAAACGACCAGATTCAGATGAATACAGAGAGCCCAAAAAAATTCCGGCTCTGATACTATATTACGGAGAGTAAATTTGGTAAAAAAATGATGTATTAACAATGAGCACAAGCTCAGATAAATAGATTTACAAATATACAGGAAAGGCAAGTTTCTAGAATAGAAACTTGCAGAAGATCGTAAACACGATCTTACTAAATAATTACAAACAGTTACACGATTGACCATTAACTAAAAATAGCATGAAATAAATAGTCTAATAGGGCCTCCAAAGCAATTCACATAAACTGGCATCCTGAGGGTTTATGCCAAAGCACCCTAGGCTCTTTGCGTGCTTTAATATTCAGGAAGTTTAGATTTATAAATTTGAAATCTGTTTGTCACATTTCTGAGTATATGTTCAGAATCATGGTATCATCAAATATAAAATAAAATGGCTTCCAATTCTGTAGACAAATAAGATTTTGTCTCTCATTCATGACGTATTAAAAAGTACCTTAAGTTGATATATTATAAAAAGACTTAAAAAAGAGGTTGCAGAACCAAATCCATCAAATGTCTGTTAAAAAGCAACTGCATATTTGTGATAAATTTGGTCTATATAAGAACAAAACGACAAACAAAAGATGATAATCATCTTTGCATCCCACTATAGACACCTAAAAATGTCCAACACCTTGTCATTAACATGTTTTGCCCTAGGTACCCAGGTCATCACCTAATCAGTTAAATAAATTTTATTTATTTGTCTAATTTATTTTATCCCCTTTCAATCCATTTATCCTATCTTCTATAATTAAATAAATAAAAATTTATTTAATTATAGAAGATAGGATAAATGGATTGAAAGGGGATAAAATAAATTAGACAAATAAATAAAATTTATTTAACTGATTAGGTGATGACCTGGGTACCTAGGGCAAAACATGTTAATGACAAGGTGTTGGACATTTTTAGGTGTCTACACCCACTATAGCTGAACTTTCCCATTTTTATCCCACTATAGGAACAAAATGACAACAATAATGATTTTCCTAAACAAAAGTCGATAAATTTTTCATTTGCTATTTGGATAGACAGGCTTATGCAGTAAATATAAACTGTAAATAATATAGCATCCACAGAAAAATATTATCATAGCAGTTAGTCTCTGTGTGTACTTGTGTGTATGAGAAAGAGGCTGTGGATAATTTCCATAATTGAATGTTATCCGCTGAATTCTATGGTAGTTAATCATCCACTTTTCTGCAGTGCTATTTTTATTTATCCTCTAAAACCTTTTTTCATCACCATGCCTTCTAGCAAGTAATCTGTGAGACATTTGGAAAACTGAAGTCCCAAAGCTTGTTGCATCTGTGTGCAGAAGACATTTACCCAATGTATAAGAACTGTGCAATCTTAACTTGATATGTTAAGGAGAGAAGATCACTTGCTGTGATCTTTTCATCTAGGGTTTATACTGTAGAGTATAGGCTCAAGGTAAAACGATTGTTTGAGATTGCAGTTAGATCTGATTGCAAAGTATTCTAATTATGTTTCCGTATATATGCAAAATAAATAAGATGTCAAGACTAGAGTGATTTTTGTGAGTAGCAATACATGGGGTTTTATTTCAAGGATTCATCCTTCCATGCTGATCATTTTATGCCTGTGTTTGTTGAGCTTCTCTTTGATTTCACTGGAATTCCTCTTCTTGCTTTACTTTACAATGCATGGATGTGTATGATAACTTCTTAGTCAGTTTGCAGTACTCTTACCATTTAGAAGTGCTTCATTTCTGTTATGATTTATGTCGCAGAACGCCTATGGAGCAGCATGGAGGATACTTCTAGTGATTTGGTCACTGTCTTACCAAGATTAGAATATTTCAGATGTTTACTTACCCAACGTGGCATCCCTGCTGCTCCGGTGAGAAATAAATTGGCAAGAAAGCCACCCAGTGGTTTTGGCTCCTGTTTTATGCAGTAATTTATACCTGGGTCTCCCTTAGTGATGTTCTAGGTCAGCTTTGCATTGGTTTGAATGGGAAAAACTTGTATTGTGGCATACATAAGATGCCTCCTCAACAAGGTTATCTTGTTGGTGGAACAATGTTTCTTATGATTTATGTCGTAGAACGCTTATGGAGCAGCACGGAGGATACTTCTAGTGATTTGGTCACTGTCTTACCAAGATTAGAATATTTCAGATGTTTACTTAACCAACTTGGCATCCCTGCTGCTCTGGTGAGAAATAAATTGGCAAGAAAGCCACCCAGTGGTTTTGACTCCTGTTTTATGCAGTAATTTATACCTGGGTCTCCCCTAGTGATGTTCTGGGTAAGCCAAAAAATTGGTTTGAATGGGAAAAACTTGTATTGTATTATACTTAAGATGCCTCCTCAACAAGGTTATCTTGTTGCTGGAACAATGTTTCCTATGATTTTTGTTTATCGCTCAAACTATATTGGTAACAGATCAGATTGCAAAATTCATTTAATTTGAGTTTGGTGTCTCTTGAAATGCCAATGAACGATTGATTTATATGCATTTAGATTTTGTTATTTTATTATATTATGTTAATACATGTTATTCCGATATAGTTTTGTTATTTTAATTGTTGGCAAGGTAGTGCAAACTATCAGATGGTTGTCAATAGTTAGACCCAATGGTTGAGTCCCAACCAACAACCATTGGTCCTTCAGATAGTACTTCCACAGTCAAAGAAAAGGCTTTTGATTTATGAGAGGTCCTCCCTGTACTACCTGTATTGTGATTGAACACTACCTTTGGAGCAGGGCATCAATTGTTGCATTCTCATGCAATCACTTTGGTATGAATTATTATTGTCATCTTACACTTCAACTTGTTATTTGGTATTGTAGTGTTACTGGTATTTTGGCTGTCTTTTGTAACTTCCTCCGGGCCCTTGCACTTCAAGAACAGTTGACCTAGTGACTTCCATCTGCTGCAAATGTCCAAACTGGGTCATAAGTAGTATCTTCTCAATAGTCGCTATTGAGTGCTTCATGACTGTAGACTGTGTCCAAGAATAGCCCAAACAGTTGGCCCAGCAGATTTAGCTTTCTGAGCCTTGTGCTGCTAAGCTTGCCAAGTTCGGACAGAAATTAGCTCAGTTGAAGATCAGGGTGGCCAAGATTGCAGCAGAGAGGGATCATTTTCATGCAAGCTTCAGGAGGCTGTCCACATGGTTAAAAGCTCCCAAGAATGGGAAATCGTTGCAAAACACCACAAGCAGCATACAGAAATATACAAGCTCCAGGCTGCAGTCAAGCAGATGTGACCTATTAGAAGAGCCTCTTTGGGATCAGTTGGAACTAATATGCCACCAAAGATGTCTTTTTCCCCGGAAATGGTGCCATATGTTAAATAATGAAACTACACTAACAGATAATGCTGAAGTTTGAACCATTTTGGTCAATGGCACATGCTGAACTAGAATTGCTAACACCTACTGGTATTGGTATTGGTGACCCACTTACCCGTATTGGGATTGGTGCCACCACCTATTGATTGGTAAGTTGAAGTACAAGATAAGAATGACAATTCATACCAAGGATGATTGCACGAGAATGCAATCAATTGATGCTTTATTCCAGAGGTACTGTACAATTACAATGCAAGCAATATGAGAACCTCTCATAAGTCAGCACCTTTTATCTGACTGTGGAAGTGCTATTTGAAGGACCAACCATTGTTAACTGTTTACAACTAGACGATAACTTTCACTACCTTAACTGACAATTAAAATAACAAAACCAAGTTGGCATGACATGTATCAACATTACACCATTTAGACTGATTTCAACAATATGTTTTTCATTATCCATTCTCATGAGAAGGCCTTTATTACAGAAGTTCCAAATTGCACACATGCTTCAAAAAAACCCAACCAGTCTAATCAGAATGTTTTGATTACATGCTTATGACATCTTTCACCTTCAAGAATAATGTGTATATCAGGTAAATTTCTGTCGAAGAATTGAAGGTTTTTTGAAAAAACTTTCATAGATATTAATGAAACTTTTATCTTTGGTTGCTCTCTATGCTGACCACCGAATATACAGATCTTCACATCAATGCAAAATATTAATCCCTATTTTTTAGGGAAGGGACCCAATTAAGTGTGCATGTATCATAGTCTACGAAATCAAAATCAAGCCTATAAAAAAATTGTTCTGTATTCCATCACATATTGCTCCCTTCTCAAGGTGTTTCTTAAAAATGTAGGCAAGTTCGCGAGGTGTCTTGATGTTAAGAAGTGGTTAAGTTATACTACTATTTTGAATCTGTCAGATTTGTTTTATATTTAAAATTTACAAAGTTTGTTTGGAAGGGATCAGACACCCACTTCCATATGACATACATGGGAATTTTGGATGGTGATGCCTTGTCCCTACCACTAAACCACAACCGAATGATGCAGTCCATGCTTTTGCAGTTCGTCAAAATGCCACTTTTTGACTCCCCTATTCCAATAGGTTTTTGAAGGAACTCAATTCTAGGCAGGAACATGATATTCTTTTTAAAACCTCAGTCTTCAGGATCTATTCTGGCCGCCATGATCCTCTCCAACAGCTATTGGTTTTGGAAGGAGCCCAATTCTAGGGAAGAACATGATTTTATTATTAAAACCTTGGTCTTTAGGATCTATTTTGGCCACCATGATCCTCTCCTCCATCTGTGTTTGGTTGAGGCTTTTATAGCTGTTTTCATTTATAAGTATATGAAGTTTTAGAAGATGGCAATTCCACTGAAAAATTATTTTCTGAGGATGAAACAGAATTTTACTCCTAGTCACTTGTTAACTGTCGATGTTGATTGAAAACATGAACCATGAAGTGGCTATTCCTGGCGTAGATTTATTGTAATAATATAATGGTTTGCTTTACAAAAATGACAATAGCTGATGAAAGAATAAATTTCATTTCTAAAATTCAATGGGTTATTATCCTCATTTTTGATGGGTTGTAATCCTAGAGAATATATTAAATTGTTATTAAATAAATTTAGATGAAGCAATACAAAACTGAGTTACTGTATGACAATATAAATAATTAAAAACGCAGAATTAAAAAGCTTTTGCAATCAAGGTGCATGTTGCATGTAAATTCACCCCTTATATTTAAGTGTTATTTCATTGGTCAATGGAATGTAGCCTGTTGTATATCACAAAACTTGGATGTTTTTAAGTCCTTAAAGAGGTCCACCCAAACGACTATCAGTCTATTGTGTTTATCTCAAAAACAAAAGGTTTTGCTTTATGACAGTGGACTCGTTCTTGACAATTAAATAAATTTTATTGCCATTGATTAATTCTTTATATTTAATTGTTGAAATGTACTTTCGAAAATTATTAGATTTTCTTGAATAACTAAATATAGTTTTATTGCGAAGGATTCATTTGTTATAGTTCACTCTTGAAGTATATATTTGAAAATTGAAGTTTTTCTTCTATTTCATGGCTTGATGATCAAGGGAACCCTCTTTGTCAAACCTCATCTCACTATTTGATTTTTCAAACTTTATATCAAAAATAAAATTGACATCTCTACAAGCATAGAATTTTTGAATATTTTAGAAAATGGAGCAAAAAGAGCAAGGGAATTTTGCAAGACAATGCCCAAATAACAACCCTTCCTATTTAGACAAATTGTAGTAATCACCTTTGGTTACCACTATTTTTTTTCTTCATATATTTTGTAATTTTATTATTAAATTGTAATACATTATATATTTTGGTAATTTGTCTATTTCTTGAAACACAAATAAAATGACCAAACTAATTAATATGTTTTACTAAACTTTCTTATCAACATTTGTTCACTTTAAATTGTGGCACCAAGTATTTCTATAACTGAACTGATTCTAATTTTGAAGTGCTAGATTCGTAACCTTCCAAATCATGGCAATGGCAGCAACTCTTTGCCACAAACTTACAATCTTGCACTAAATAGGGTAAGCTCTCCATATCATGACATATCTCTAGACCCAAAACTATTCCTCGGGGAATCAATTCTTTGGTCCTGCTTATGTATCCCATTAAAGGAATCAAAGGCTTAGTAGTTCATGATCACAATAATACAAAGACTTCATCCTCACAATTAGGATGAGATCTCTGGCGTCTCTTGAATTTAAACCATTAATTGAGCTTATATTTATAATACAATCCATGTACAATAGTATGATGACAAATGTATCCCAAGCAGATGTTAGTACAATGTCAACAACATTGTATGAACACAAAACCACATAGTGATTAGTTGGTAATAGGAAGTGGAGGCAACCCTATTGCATGCATATTTGCATTATCTAATTCACTAACACAAGCCTTTTTTATAATAAGGTGACAAAAGGGGAAATGAAAACTAGTGCATCCCATACTACATTGTGGGTCCATTATTTTTCTAGGTTCATTTCTAGTTGTGATGACGAAATAAGCATCCCATACTATTTGCCATCATTAACAAGGGCACTTGTTGCATAGTACTTACTATAGACATACAAAGACACTCCATACATTAAGCAAAACGTAACACTAACATCACACATTCATTTTGATGCACAATGTTTGTATTGAACTCTTAAAATAACTAAATCATGGCATCCATCACTTGCATGTTTATAAGGGAAATCCTATCTTAACCCTATAAAAGTGGGTCACTTCTAGCACCTATCACCTACATGCTACCAATGAAAGTTGATTAATGCTATGATACTGTCAATTACTTCTTTTGGCAAAGTATGCTTCTTGATTTTTGTTACATTAGAGGAGCGATGGGCTATGTTCAAGAGAATGATTGTCGTCTACCTGTGCTATTGTAGTCTCTTTCTCAACCCTAGTTGTGACGCTATAGAAGTTGACTCCTGTATGTATCTCGGTTATGATATTTTGGTATTTAGAAAGTATATGACAACAAATCTAACACATATTGTCCTAAGAGTTCACACACTTTAGATTGGTTGATCTTGTTACAATACCACCTAGAGTGATCTATTAACATGTGCCCATGATCCCATAGGTATTGGGATGTTGGTTTACCAACAAGCAATTAATATATTAAGCCCACTTGATTTGGCTTTTAGTCGAACACATATTTATTTACTGGTATAAAATTATGAAGTAATTAATCTTAAAGGTCATTTACTTGGTCACAATTTTACAAGAAAAGTAATTAATGTATGATAAAGATTTACATTCACATGATCTTTCAAGTTAACATCCCAATATAACATCCAATCTTATTATGTATGGGAAGACTAAAAGTCCTAATCTAAAAAAGGTTGAACAAGAAAAGAACTAGTTGTACCCTTTTCATTCTTTTTAAACAAATAGGACCATAGAAGGTTCATATATGAAATCTCATAACTATACAAAATTATTCATAAGCCAATATTAATCCATCATGGTCATTTGGAAAACTTACATAGTTTGATACAATAAGATAGTTATACTTAACTCACACACCTATTGAAAAAAATTGTAGTATCATAGATATACATGTATTTCCCTCATACCCATTATCATGTGGAAAACATACATACATCATACCAATCAAGAGATAATTTCTCTACCCCCACCAAGGTTTGAGTGTGAGATCCATAAATAAAACATCCATCTCATAAATTTAGGTCAACAAGCAATCACTCAAAACCTTGATCATATGCATCTTCAATAAGAAGATAGGCATGTTTTTGATTAAAAGGGGCAAAGTAGGTTTTGACTTGGGTCCTTGAAACCTTGTTTGAAGTAGCAAAATGTCAGCAAACTAGAAGCTAACCTACAACAAAACTGCAACAAAAGCCAAAACACACAATAGAGAAACAAAACAAAGCATAAGAGCACAAAAGATTACAATTTGTTCAAAGTATCAGTTGCTTCCAACTCTTCGACATAAAAATGCTCATGTAGATCAACAAGCTCCTGCAACTCTTTCTTCTCCTCCTCGTAGGTTTTCTTTTTGCTGCTCCTTGTCTTGGAGTTGGAACCATTGTCAGTACCTATGCCATCCAACTGGGTAGTGGGGATTTTAGGGTCTTCAACCAACCTCTTTAGCTTATCACTTAAAATCTTAATCCCTATAGCACTATTTTAATAGTGCACTTGCTTATGTTTATAACCCTATCGATATTTTCTTTGATAGTACTTGTATCTTGTTCTAGTGCAAGTAGTTTGGTGTTATGGTTGTCTTGCCCCTTTTGAATTTCCTCCTCCAAAGCAATAATTTTCTCCTTTGATTAGAGTAATTAGAAGCCAACCTATTGACATGAGGAATAACATCCTAGTTTTAAAAAATTCTAGCATCCTCCTCAGTAGAGACCTAGGTATCCCCTTTCTGCTTCTTATCCAAAATAGACAACTTGATGTTAAGCTTGTTAATCTCTACAAAGAACCATTTAGTGAGGCTATGTTGCACCTCGAAGGCCTCTTGAAGGGTCCCAACATTCTAAATAACTTGATCGACACCATCTGACATTTCTTGTAAGGAGGTAGGATTGCAAAGGGGTAAGGTAAAGTCCTAAGGAAGAGAAGGAAATGGGTCTTGTATGCCTGGGAAGGACTCACCCACAATGGGTTTTGGGAAGGCTATAGCCTTCCCTATCCCCCTATTATCCACCCTTCTTCACAACATTACACACAAGGGCCTAGGTATACTACTTGGGGAGATACATCCTCTTCCTCTTGCTATCCCTACTATGACCAATACCTTTATTGTTGCCTTCCAATTTATTTTTCTCCTAAAACTCATAATCCTTGTCCACAGAAATAGAAGCTTCGATCTCTAACCCAGATTCGGTCTTATTTTTAGAATCTTCCTAGGAACTATCTAGATGAACAAAGTCTTTAGGATGCCTTGAACTAGAATTAGTGTAATCAACCACCCTTTTCCCTTTACCCTCTTTCATTTGAAGAACACGGTGATAAACTACAAGATTCTTTAGTCTCACACAGTTGACAACAAACATTATTAAACCGTAATGTAAGGGTATCATACCCGGGACTCTTTTTTAGTCTTTTATGGAATTCTTCAGTGAGGAGAGCAAATAAAAAGGAAAATATACTAATCTCTTATGCTAAAAGTGGTTAAGTAGAATGAAATGATAAGAATATAGAGATTTGAATCTGCCTTCTAACATTACATACCTCATGACACATAGGGCCACCTCATCCCATGGGGGTTTCAATGAACTCCTTGCATGCCCTGAGTGCAACTTCCTCAAGTCTTCTCCCGAATTTAGGAAAATCAAGATACCATCATCACCCATTGGCTTGTCTTTGAAGATTTTAGCTCTAGTAACAAAAAGCCTTGTCACCTCCACCAACATCTCCTCATTCACCATGAATTCCATCCCTCGCATTATCACACACTTGTTATCCCACCCTTTGGAAAATTCAATGGCTAAAAGGGTATCATACCCATTTAGCCTTTCCATAAAGGGTGTTAAGCCCTCATTAACTAGGATTCTCCAAACTCTGGGATTCTATTTGAAACTGTTATAACTCAAAGGTTCAACTCTATTCCTTTCACCTCCTATTTTTATAGGTCTCCTATCAATTTCTTGTTTGCAACACCAAATCTCAATAGATTCCTTATTAGCCTTGTTAAAATTAGCTGAGGCAAACACCAAAAAGAAGACGCTAGAAGTCGCCCCCAAGTACATAATGCCATCAATAATGAGGTGACTTCCCTTACTGTGAACTTTATCAAAGATCACATTCAACCAGGAGGGCATATTAATGATTGCTAGTATCATTATTGCTAAGCCTAGCAACTTCCAAGGGAAAAATGTCATTATTCAACCAATTTGACAATCCTTGATGATGAACTCCCTAATTTGTAATATAATTAACCACTTTGTTAGCCTCTCTGCATATATAAGTAATAATCATATTTCCCATATTAGCAATTATATCAAGGAAGTCCTTTATCAAAGCTTCTATAGTCTAGCTTGGTTGGGTCTTCTTTCTTAAGCAATTTATAATATTCATTGACTCCCCTTCAAGAATTAGGGAGTGAACTCCAAGATGTTGAGCCATTTTAAGGGCATTGTAAGTTGTTGTAGCTTCAACAAAATGGTTGGTCTGAGTACCGAGATTGAGCATAAATGTTGCAAGCAATCTAGCTTTATCATCTCTCAAGACTTTGCCACCCCCAACAAGACCTGGATTGCCTTTAGATGCTCCATCAAAATTCAACTTGATCTAATTTGGAGGGGGAGAGATGTTAGAATTCTTGAATAGATGAATAATCCAAGAACTTTTAAATAGAGATTTTAAGCTACAAAAGTTGTAAATGCATAAACAAAAGCAAACCAATGATTTTGAGAGATATGCAAATGTCAGGATGACAGAGTTGCATTACGAGCTCAAAGAAGAAGCTACAAAATATTGGTAGAATTGCCATACGAGATGCAAAATACAAGCTAGGTAGTGAGTTTATATAGACCAGGGAGATGGGTGGAGTGACAAAACCAACCAATAGGGAGAGACCACCTAACGAGGATCGTTGTAGTCCTCATCATTTAATTATAAATGTCAACCCAGGGCAATGTCCATGGCTATATGCAAAAGAAAGAAGAAATACTTTGCATGACAATATTTTCTACAAACGGAATTGAAAGTAAATGCATGAAACAAATTAAACTCTACTACAATCAAATTTAATCTAAGAAACTTGTAAATGAAAATTCTAGAATAAAATCTATCCTAAGAAGCTTGTAAATAGAAATTCTAGAAATGTAAATAAAAACATGGGAATGGAAAACTGTAAGAAAAATAAACTAAGAAATGAAACTACGAACAAACTACACTATAACTGCTAATATATTGAACTATATTATTTCATAAAACTCTCCCCATTTGATTTCTTGTTTACAATGTATTTATAGAATACTTGTTCTTAATCAATCCTCCGAATTTCATTAAGAAGCGAGGGAGATATCACCATTTTACTTAGACTGCATTTTTAACTTCTTCTCTTTGTACTTCCTTCTAGGAAGTTTTCTGGTGCTTCAACTTGACATAACTCATTCTTTAGTCTACAAATTACTAATTGTAAGGCAAATTATGCAATACTATTAAGACATGCAATGATACTAATTGTGCAAAAGAGATGCTTTTATTTAGCTAAAAGATGAAACGGTTTATGGTCTCATCACCATCAAATGGTCTAAACATAGTAAATGTAACTCCCTTGTAGGATGGTGACACCTCAAATGACCCACTCACCTAATTAAACTCACTCTATTAACCTAAGCAATCTTAATAAAAGTGTAGGAAAAGCCTAGGAAATAGGGAAAATAAGTAACCCACTAGAAAAATAAAAGGCTACACTAACACCCCACTTAAGCATAGCTTAGGTGGGTGAAAAGATGAGTCTCGACAAACGAAGCCCGATGAGGTACCCATGTACAAAGATTTCCCCCCAAAGAGAAGAAGCCCCTCACAAATAGAGAGAGAACACCCCCTGAATAGAGAGAGAGAAAAGAGGACTAAGAAGCCCCCTGAAGTGGACACTTGTCGCCCCCCCGACAAAGCTCACAAATGAAGGAACTTGCTCTCAATGAAGAGTTTGGTGAAGATGTCTATGATTTTTTCTGATGTCAAACAGTACCTGATATCAATGATTTAATCATGAATCAACTCCTGAAATTAGTGCATGTGGATCTCAATGTGTTTAGTCCGCTGGTGATGGACCGAATTGTGAGAGATACGTATCTCACTCTGGTTGTCACAAAAGATGACTGTACACTTCCGAAAGGAAATGCCAAACTCAGTGAGAATGTTTTGAAGCCAAATGGCCTTAGTAGTAGCATTAACTTCTCCTCGATACTTAGCTTCTATAGATAAAAGAGTAATTATAGACTACTTGCTCGACCAAGAAATTGGACCGAAACCAAGCGAGAAGCAATACCATGAAGTAGACTTGCAATCCTGAGAATCGCCCACCTAATCTAAATCTGTATGGCCCACGAAGTCAATAGCCGTGCCTACTACATAGTTAATCCCATAACTATGAGTGCCCTGTACATAGTGAAGAATTCGCTTAGTTGCTTTCTAGTGCAGCTCATGTGGCTCCTACATGAACTTGGAGACCAAGCCCACAACATATGAAAGATTGGGCCTTGTGTGAGTCAAGTATATGAGACTCCCAACTAATTGGCGATACAAAGTAACTATTGTCGATGAGGATTGCACCCTTATGCAAAGATGTGAAACTCTGCAATCCTTCAAAACATGGGGACAAACTCAGGCTATGGGTGAACTATAATGAGTTTGAACCTCCAGATTATGCGCTAGTTCCCTTAAAATATTCTATTTGAAACTATGATTTCTGTTTTGGAAAAGGGTAAGAAAGAAACTATACGGTAACAAAGCTGTAAAATTTTTGGTGATGCACCTAGTAATGATGGAAAAAATGCAAATCTGATTCACAATAGACTTCAGAAATCTTACCTACACAATTCACTTTTGATACAATAATCACATAAATGTTTCTAAGGCTGGAAAAATATTCTTTATGAAGGAAAAAGATTCTTCACAACATGAAAGAAAGGATTTCAGTTTCTTTGTTTGTCCAGTTACCTGGTTTTGTTGAGCTAGATGAAGAGCTCATGCCATAGGCAGAAATAATAGAACAATGGGAAGATGCAAGTAATTGTGATGGTTTGTTGTTTTACCAGGAACAAATTGAGGACAAACATGAAGACACTAGCAGTTTGAAGCTTGAATCAACTATTCTATTAGCTGTTCCCAAAAGCCTTAAGAGATCTGATAGTTTTGATGAGTTATTGGCTGTCCTAACAGAGGAAGGTGATTCATTAACAATGGAGGAGGAATTGATATGGCAGGACATCATGCAGGATGAAATTTCTAAGCAGCACAGTGGGGAAACTCAAATAATTTCAATGCAGGAATGTCAGTTGGATGAAAGCATGTTTTCAGATATTATAGAGGTTTTTTGTTCTAACATAAAAGATGATTTGATTTTGCTATTCTGAGACTGAAAACTATTCTGTGGGTACATTAACAATCTATACCTACTTATTTAGCTCTCTGACAACTATATCCTTGATTAGGCATCCTCTTGCAATGATGTATCCTTCGCTGATGCTCCTGATGTTCTCTTTGACTTGATCTAGTTGGTCACACACTGCTAATTCACATGATATCAGATCATCATTTATGTTAGAACAAAAAACCTCTATAATATCTGAAAACATGCTTTCATCCAACTAGCATTCCTGCACTGAAATTATTTGAGTTTCCTCACTGTACTGCTTAGAAATTTCATCCTGCATGATGTCCTGCCATATCAATTCCTCCTCCATTGTTAATGAATCACCTTCCTCCGTTAAGACAACCAATAACTCATCAAAACTATTAGATCTCTGAAGGCTTTTGGGAACAACTGATAGAATAGTTGATTCAAGCTTCAAACTGCTAGTGTCGTCATGTTTGACCTCAATCTGTTCCTGGTAAAACAACAAACCGTCACAATTACTTGCATCTTCCCGTTGTTCTATTATTTCTGCCTGTGGCATGAGCTCTTCATCTGGCTCAACAAAACCAAGTAACTGGTCAAACAAAGAAACTGAATCCTCTTCTTTGTCTGGTCCATTCTCCTTCGGAATGTGGGCAACCTACTTTTGCAATTGAAGATTTTGCCCTTCCAATCTTTGTATCCTACTTTCATTTATCTTATAAACAGCATTAGAAAACTTTTCAAATGAATCGAAATGCAAAGGGTTGAGTACGAAATTTGAACCAGCATCCTCTTCATATGCATTATGCTCATTTTCAGCTGGGGACACAGTAAAAACAACAGCAACCTCTTGCTCCACATCTAATTTTTCTGATTTGGTGAGACAAGAAGGACTGCAAGAAACTTCAGCTGCTGGGTTGAAACTTGGAATCTTGATTGGCTTGGCTCTAAAACCTTTTACTCTTGTTCACTATACCAACTTGGAATCTTGATTGGCTCATAAACTACTACCTTTTCCTCTTCCTGATTTTGGATTGGTATGAAAGGGGTAGCCTTAATAAGATTTGGCATTTTAAAATCAGGATGTTTGGTCCAAGAAGGCTGCCATGGCTGCTCAAAACTGTGATGACTTGGTTCAGGCACTAGATGTGACTAACACTTAGGGCTAATAGACTGATTTTGAATGCAAACGGGTTCCTGATCAAAATCACAATTTCTAAAATTTGGAATTTGATACCTACTAACCTCATTTTGAACAGGCTGCTCTGGAATGAATGCAACTGTCTAGATTGCTTGCCTTGGTACTTGTGCAAGCAAAAACTTCATCAACTCCTCTTTTGCTACAAATTATCTTGCAAGATCTTTTTCAAACTATATCCTTTGTGCCTCCCACTCCTACTCATGAAGATAGGCTTGATAATCTAGTTCCTCTTGCTGTTGCTCATATTCTTGCTGACTCTTGAACTCCTTTATCTACTTTGCAATTTCTAGCAATGTGTTTTTTGTTTCATTCATGTTGTTGTTGAGATCAAGTGATATACTCTTTATGCTTGCAATCTCTTCCTTTGCATACTCCTGAAGTTGATTTGGTTCATGTATAGGCTGCCAACAAGGCTGAACTGGGGTGGGTGGGAGGTACGAGTACTGTGCATGTTGGTTTCCTTGAAAAACCATAGAATTTGGGCTAAAACTAGCAGCATGGATGATCTGATATGGCTGATAAGATAGAGGATTAGCAGTATTTTCATGATATGATGGATGATATGGCATGTTCCCATAAAAAGTAGACATGCTTACTCATTCAAAGAGCTGGAAAAAAACTAATCTTGATCTTGTGAAAATCTTCTCATAGGCTGCAAAAATCTGATCTATCAAACTAGAAAGTTAGTCACCAGGTACAGGAAAAATAAACCTCTGGAAGGCTGTAAAATCTGCTGATCATGCCAAAACAACAGAAAAAATAAGTTCTTTATTGAACTAAAAATTAGTTCAAAGTCCCACCGGGCATGCCAAAAACTGTTTTCATGACTATCCTCATTCTCGAGGTCAGGGCTATCAACTCAAAGAGAACATCAGGAGCATCAGCCAAGGATACATCATTGCAAGATGATGCCCAATCAGGGATATAGTTGTCAGAGAGCTAAAGAAGTAGGTACAAATTGTTAATGTACCCACAGAATAGTTTTCAGCCTCAGAACAACAAAATCAGATCATCTTTTTAGCCCATGACAGAGGTTTACATGATCAGGTTCAGCTGGTGAGTGACTTTGTCTACATTTTTTATGAAGCATTACAGAAATTTATTGAGTACTTTCTTGTACTTCATCTAATTTCAGACATTCATAAGCATGTGAATTAGTGTCCCTTGTTGAGAAAGGGAAGTTATTTTAATCAAACAGTTAATGGATTTGTTTGACCAACACCTTTGGTTGGTTAGAGTAGGGTAGAGTAGAATTTTAGTTCAATATTTCATTTCCAAGAAGTGCTTCTGCACATGTTGTTGGCTTTGTCTTAAGCAAGCCAGTTTAGTTTCAGTTTCAGTTTTGTTGTTGTTGTAGTTTTCTATCAGTTTGAGTTGCAGAAAGTTTTTCAAAGTTCAGGACAGAAGAAGACTATGCCCAATGGAATTGCAAGGCTACTAGTTCTAAGTTGTTTAGCAGGCAAACACCCCTGAGAGGTTGCCAGAAATGTTACTAAATTTTGTTCACACTAAATTTAGTTAGACCTAATTGCAGTTGTTTTAGGAGTAAAAGAAACTTTTAAAGTTTTGCATTTAGTGAATACTTGATGTCTTGACAAAGCACAAATAATGATCAGTTGTCATGATAACCCAACAGTCTAATCAGGACTGTTAAATCATCATGACAAGTGAGTTAGATGTCAAGAAATCAAGCATTCAAGGAAGACAATTGATCTAAACTATTTTATCTTTCAGGAGTTATAAGACAATTTAATTATTCAGTTGACATAATTGCAAGAAAGAAATATATTTATTTAAATTGTGATTTCATATCATATTTGGAACATACATTCAAGTATCTGTTACTCTATCCTATGCATTGATTAAAAAGAAACATGCATTCATCAAGTGCATAAGATAAATTAACTAATCATGTTTAAAAGAAGTGTTCAAATGTGTCCCACACAAGCCATAGGAGTGACTAAATTGAGCAATGCAGACATATGCAAGCTACACATCTGATGATAAAAAAAATAAGGAAAAACACATGATAAAATTAAATATCCATCATTGCCTGAGCAAGTTGGTTGTTGAACTTGTTGACAGTTGATCTTCAGTCCTCATCTTCAGCTCCAGTTGTAACAAGTGTACCTGCAAAAAAATTGGGGAAAGTCCTGTAAGAGCTCCGGATATTTAACATTATCATATGCTTTTATCAAGCAAACATATCAACTTGCAAACATCATGCATTTCATATGAAGGAATCAAATCAGACATATGCCATGAATCAGAACATCATGAGGAAGATCAATTAATACCATCAGGTATGTTTTTATGCTAACTTGTTTGTTCACTATGTAGGTATAGGAAAAGTAATGTTGTTGATTTGAAGACATTAAAACATGTGAAGAAAATGTGGCTCCCACAAGGGTTGAGCCCAACATGTTCCCTTTTCTACTCATTTGAAAAGGATATTAGAATAAAGACAGGATGCATCATTCAAAATTATATCATGCATCATAAAATCAACTTGCAGGAAAAGCGTGTCATCATGTTCATGAAAAGGAGTAGTTGCTCCTATAAACTATGTTCACATTTATTATAGTTGATTAAATCAGATCAGATATTTTCAAGTGCCTGAGTCAACCTGACAGATTGCAGAAAATAGAATGCAACTATGAAAGGTACTTTTCTTATATCATCATTAAGATGCCTTATTGCTGTCATGTTTTATGCCACAGTTTCATAAAATTAGACTAAAGATATGACAGAAGCATGCAAATGAAATTAAGGATAGACTTGTGATCAAGTAGAAGCATCATTTGACTATGATAAAAGAACAAGAAGACAAGTGGTAGATACAGAAGTTCTAAGTGTCAAAGCCACATGTATAGATGAATGAAACAACAATAATGCTTTTGACAAAGTATTAAAATCTTGTTATCATGTGATGCTTTGAAGCTACAAGAAGGAGAAGAAATACATGCTACAGGAGCTATTTGAATACAAATGTATGCTACGGTAAATGCATTATTTAACTATGACTGTCACAACGAAATGAAAGATAATACATCAAGTGAAGAAAACAGGTGTAGATCAATAGATTCAGATTAGCTACAGGTGAACAATCTTGCATTGAAAGATGGTAAGGTCTTTTATCATTTGAAACTATAGTGGGAAACAGGTTATATAAAAGTATCATTTAGTTATAACTGTTACAATGGAATATAGAGAAGAACATATTAAAAGCATTGAATGATAAGAGACAAAGGGCAACATGTGCTTTAGGAAGTTCTTTATGCACATAAAGTAAAGTAAAAAGACACAGCTTCAGCTTTTTATAGCATCACGAAGAGCTACAGCCATGGAGTTTCAATACATTCTGATTATTTATAAAGCCATGAACAAGTTACAGTTACAAAGAAGAAAGAGTGATCAAGTTAAGGAGCTCAAATCTGCAGATATGCCAAACTTGTATTATGTTTTTGAAGCTATTGTTTCATGTTCTGGTATAGCATGTAGCAACAGAAGAGCATCATGATATTCACATACTCCAGAGAAATAAATGGAGCACCAGTCCCTAAAGGAGTACAGTCACAAAGGAATCATATTCAGCTCACTGTATAGTAGCCATAAAGAAACTCTCAGGATAGTCATATCACTCATGACAGTGATAATATCAAGGTATGATACAGTTTTCAAAGATCCAGAATACTAAGATCAAATCATATTCCGAACAGACATGTGTGAAAAGCACAGAATGTACAAATACAGATGACATACCATTATGACCAAGTGAAAGGGGAGTATATATGTCAAGACTGTCGACATTTGACATTGAATAAAGGAGATACAACTAATATAAACCCTAGCTGGGTCAGTACATCCATTCATTTCCTTGTTATTATAGCCATATATTTTTACAAGAAATACAATATGCAAGGAGTAAAAAAAAGAGTTACAGGAAAACCAAATACCATGAAACCCTCAGTGTTTTTTTGTTATACAGTATGATATGTTTTTTGCCAAGAAGAATACCCAGAGAGAGGGTTTTGACAAGTCATCATCTAGATATGGAGAAGGAAACTACACAACACAAAACCCACATATGAAAAACACACGCCACGGCCAACAGAGTTCTTTCTTGTTTTGTAAAGGAAAACTGTATGCAGAGAGCAACTTTTCAAAAGACATATTTCATGTTTTCTTGTGTCGAACTGAAGCAAGGCAAAACATGTTGTATAAGGCAGTAAGCTTACCTTTTCATGGTCAAAGGTGACTATAGATTTCTACTTTTTCTTTCTCATATGTGTCAAAAGAATGCTCGCGAACTAGAGAGATATAAGGCAAAAAAAGACACAACAAATATACTTCTTCATTGTTTATGGTCGAACTGAGCCAGAAAGAGAGCTAGTTATAGTAAGGGAGCTCACCTTTCATGGCTGTGGAGAAGCTGTGTCTTTCTCTTTTGTTTTCCTTCTCAAGAATGTCAAAATGATGCTCACATACCAGAGACCCAGACAAGAAAATACAATAGAGGGCATGTCAAATAAAGACTCAGCACATAGCTATACAGGCCACAGCCTGAATATCAAATGAAACAATGAAGAAATGACCAAAAGATGCCAAGTAAAGCTCAAACAGACTCACCTTCATCCCTACACCAAAAATACCAAGTGCAAGACTAAGAACGACCATCGAAATGGCAAGAAAAACCATAGAAGGAGCCAAACCCTCAACCAACATGGCAGCCACCGACAGAAGCGGACCGATTGCAGGGAGTAACAAAATGACAATTAGGGTTGCAAATCCTGTGTTTTGCTTGAGTTCGATGGTGATTTTTTCCCATCATTTTTTACTTTGTTTAAAAATCACTTGATTGCATTATCCACACCGTGGTCGAAGACCTTTAGTCTTCAAAAGCTAATCATGCTGTAGGGGCCCATGAGGCCAAGATCCTTTTGTGGCTTTTTCTTAATTTTTGCAAAGTCAAAGGTTAAAATCATTCGAAGGTATGGGAGAGTAGAGGCCTTCTTGATATAAGGTAAGGATGTCCATGCAAATCAAAGGAGATATAAGGTGAGATACATATGATGCATATTGTTTAAATGTATTAAGGAGTAATAAGGAGTTTATCATCATATTATAAATTTATGCATGAAGGCATATGAAATGCATAGGAGATATAAGGGGATTTTTATTTTCTTCTAAAGTCCTATATTTGCTCAAATCATGCAAATTAGGCAAGTGTAATTGGAGAGATAAGGAGATTTTTTTTCTTTTCATCATGCATGATTTTACAAATAAATCAATGCAAGAAAATAGTATAGTAATATTCTTCAAATTACTTTATTATTTTTCACAAATTGTAAAATAAAAAATAGTACAAGTTGTAACTAACAATAGAGTAATTATCCTAATTACTTTATTATTTACTCATATCAATTTTACAAATACAAAATCATGCAAATTGATGAGTTGAGTTAACTGAGGCCATTTAGGGGCTTTTTGCATGATTTGAGGAGCAATTTGAAGGGTCTTGGTCAATTTCTTGGTCAAACATATGGAGAGGACCAGTTAGTTTTAACACAAACTCGGCTACCACTACACCAAAAGCTCGAACTGTTAGTGAATGGCGCCCCGGTCATGTTAACCTAGAGACCGCGCAGGTCCGGGAAGGGAGGAGTTGAGGGTCGCACACCTAAGCACCAATAGAGCCCCACCAGCCTGTGCCTACCTAGTGATAACCACATAGGCAGGTACGGACTGCTTGGTGCCTTCTTGTG
The DNA here is from genome assembly GCA_027924645.1 of Cunninghamia lanceolata. Taxonomy (NCBI): domain Eukaryota; kingdom Viridiplantae; phylum Streptophyta; class Pinopsida; order Cupressales; family Cupressaceae; genus Cunninghamia; species Cunninghamia lanceolata. Next base: position 10,399,120 of record BSBN01000478.1, read on the forward strand.
CGCATGGTGCAGGTGGGCATTGGTGGGAATCGAACCCCTCCCCAGCAAAGTCGCCAGTTAGTTTTAACACAAACCCGGCTACCACTACACCAAAAGCTCGAACTGTCAGTGAATGGCGCCCCAGTCATGTTAACCCAGAGACCGCGCAGGTCCGGGAAGGGAGGAGTTGAGGGTCGCACACCTAAGCACCAACATGACCAACTTGGAGCTATTTTTGCTCAGTTTGTGGCAGTTTGAGCCCTTATTTTTAGGGATTTCTTGGTTTGCTCGTGGATCACTTTGGAGGACTTATTTTTAGAGGTAGTTAGCTGCAGTTTCATTTTGCATGTCTCTTGGAGAGAGCAAACTATATATTGAAAAGCAAAACTTGGTTTTTGCTAGTTCTTGCTTTCTTTTCTCTTTTACACATTGAAAGACAAAAGGTTTTGTAACTCATTTTCAAGTTCTTGCCTTTTTGCTCTTTGCACTTTGAGAGAGAAAGGGGTTTTGTAACTCATTATTTACAGATTTTATAGAGATCACAACAGATTACAGGTCCAGTTTCTTTGTTTTTCATGTAATATTTCCTTTATTTTTTAGAATCAAGTATTTGCCTTTCCATTTGATGCTAATTGTATGAAGTGATTTGATTAAGTTTTACTGTGTTTAATTATCAAAACCTTTAAAATTATTGTTTCACTCTTACTTGCAGTGTTAAGCATAGTGATATTACAGGTCTTAGGTTGTGTTACTGAAAATAGTTCTTTAATGTTGTGAAAAATCTTTTTCCTTCATAAAGAGTTTATCTTCCAGCCTTCCTTAGAAATATTTTTGTGATATTTATGCCAAGATTGGATTGTGTGGGTCAGATTTCTAAAGTCTATTGTGAACCAGATTTGCATTTTTCCATCCTTATTAGGTGCATCACCAAATTTTATAGTTTTATTTCCATTATAGTTCCTTCTTACCCTTTTTCAAAACAGAAAATCATAGATCCAAATAGAATATTTTAAGAGAACCAGCCCATAATCTGGAGGTTCAAACTCACTATAGGTCACCCATAGCCTAAGTTTGTCCCCATGTTTCGAAGGATTACAGAGTGTCACAACTTTGCATAAGGGTGCAATCCTCATCAACAACAGTAACATCCACCAATTGTGAAGCACAATGAGCCTCAAGTTTGATCCCTGACAGAAATAGAGTCGGTGCAAACTTATAGTGAACCATGTGAAATCTAGAGAGCATATTAGGAGCGTACTTGGGCTGTGCAATGAAGATACTAGATGAACACTAAGTGATCTCAATCTCCAAAAAGTAGTGTAGAAGGCCCAAGTCTGACATTAGGAAACGATCATGAAGGGCAGTTTTCACTACCTTGATGGTGGATGAGTGACTCCTTGTTAGCAATAAGTCATCAACATAGAGAACAAGGAAGGTGAGAGTATCATCTTGCTATAGAATATACACATTCAGATTAGAATGGAACCGAGTGAACCCAACTGACAGAAGGAAGAAGTCCATCTTGGAATACCATGCTTGAGGGGCCTGTTTGAGGCCATAGAGAGACTTTTGAAGATGACAAACAAGTGAAGGATCCTGTACAAACCCCTGTGGTTGCTCCATATATATCTCCTCTTGAAGGTCACCATGAAGAAAAACACTCTTCACATCCATCTGATGAACTTCCCAATGATGGGCTGCAACAATAGCAAGGACAAGTCAAATGGAATTCATTTTGGAAATTGGTGCAAAAGTCTAAGAGTAGTCAATCCCAAGAACCTAGGAGAATCCTTTGGAGATCAGGTGAGCCTTATGCTTATCAACTAAACAATCTGTGAAAAATTTTGTCCAATAGATCCACTTGCATCGAACAAGTTTCCTTCCCTTAGGAAGGGGGACTAAATCCCAAGTATGGTTCCTCTCTAAGGAACTGAACTCTTCCTGCATAGCAATATCCCACTCGGGGACACTAGAAGATTCTTGAAAGGAATGTGGATCAAATGTTGAAGCAATGAAGAGATGTGGAGCTTGCTGAAATTGTGACCTTGTTCTTCTAGCATCTGAAGGATCACCAACCCAATCACTTGTTGACTCCAAGGTTTGACGAGCCCAAAGAGGCCCAATGGTTGGAGAATATAGAGGAGAATCATCACCCACTGAATGATGACTAGGAGAGGAGGAAGATGAATCCTCATCATCATTGTTGCCATATGAAGTAGAGGAAGAAGACTCCTCAGCAAGATCAGGAGGATTAAGATCCTCGGAAGAACTATCATCATGTTGTTGTGTCTCCAAAGTGATGGCTAATGGAGAAGTGGTAGGAGAAGAACTAGAAACATCCTCCTTGAAACAAACACTCCTCTCAATGAACAACTCATGAGCGATGGGGTGGAGAAGCTTATAGCCTTTGACACCATCTGGGTACCTAACAAATATGCAAAGCTTGCTCTGCGGATCTATAGCCTTGCATTTCTTTGTTGGAATGTGGGCCCATGTAGGAGAACCAAACACTCAAAAGTGCTTTATTGTGGGCTTCCATCCAGTCTAAGCTTGAAAATGAGTGACCCCCTTCACAACTAGGTGAGGAACTCAGTTCTAGATGTAGCACACATAGTTGATGGCCTCTGTCAAATACTAAGGTGCCATTGACCTGGAATGAATCATACAATTGGCCATCTCTTTCAAGGACCTATTCTTTTGTTCTGCGACACCATTTTGTTGTGGAATGTAGGGAATTGTGTGCTAAAGAGATCAATGCCCTCTGAAGCAAAAAATTGCTCAAACCTCTGGTTGACCTATTCCCCCAATTATCTGTATGTAGAATCTTAATGGCCTTACCTAACTATTTCTACGCAAAAACTTTGAAGTTATGAAAAGACTCAAAGACCTCAAACTTCTGTTTGAGAAAATATACCCATGTACATCTGAAAAGATCATCAATGAAAGTCAGATCATATTGAGCCTACTAAAAGAAGGATGTGGAAATAGTCCTACCAAGTCACTATGTACTAACTCTAGAAGATGTATGGCCCTCCATGCTTTTCCTTTATCATATTTCTCTTTAGGATGCTTACCAAGAATGCAACCTTGGCAAACTCCATCAGAAAATTGAATAGAAGGCAACCCTGAAACCATGTCCTGTTGACTAAGTTGCTGCAAGTAGCGGTAGTTGAAGTGGCCAAACCACTGATGCCACAAACAACTCACCTCATATGAGTGAGTGACAAAAGTAAGTGAATGAGAATTTGAAACAAAGTGAGAAAGTGATACACTCTGGACTGATGATCAACTTTCTCAATAGCAACTATGGACCCACTGTGCATCTCACTGATTCTGGAGTGAACTCAACCTGCTTGTCAGAGCCAATGTGAGTGATTTGATAGAAAGATAGGAGATTAGTTAACAAAGATGGAACATAAAGAACATCATGAAATGTTCCTTTGCCCACATCAACAAACCCTCTTCCATGCACCTCAACAATAGTATAATCTCCCATGAGAATGACTAGCATAGAACATGGTTCTAAAGAGGCAAAACCATCTTGTGACGAAGACATGTGGTGCGAAGCACCCGAGTTAATGATCCAGGAATTGGGCTATGAAGAAACAACTAAGGCCTTGCCCTTTCCTTTCCCCTTACTTTTATCTATGTCCTTTGAAGATGCCTGCGATGAACTTTGTTTGATTGAACAAGTACCTTAATATTGTTCTTTTCAAGAAGTTGTGCAAGGTGATCAATCTGTTTCTTTAAACACTTATGTTCATCATGACCAAGTTTCTTACAATAGGCACACTTTGCCTTCTTCTTAGGCTTGTTTCCTTTGAAAGAAGAGGCATGATTAGTTGTATTAGAGACAATTGGTTTCTGATCTTGCTTCATTTCTCCTTGGTTTTGTTTTTTCTTGTTCTGCTTACCAGACCCTTTTCCATCTTTAGTGCCCTGATTTGTAGCCAAGGCATGAGATTTAGAGGGCTTAATTGTGCTTATTTGAACCAATTTATCTTGCTCCTTTTTTAGTTCATTAGAAAAATCAAGAGAAGGCATTTTATATGTGGTTCCTAAGGCAATTTTAGTAGCATAAAATGTGGAAACAAAAAACTGAATAGTTAGGACCAAGTTTGGAAAGAATTCTTAAGATCAATTGATTGCCCTTCTTCTCAATCCCACACTACTTCAACTCCAATCTAATGGATTTTATCTTTGTGAAGAAATCTTGAATTGTATCAAAATTACATGGATTTAACCCTATGAGCTCATTCTCCAATTGGTGTCCCCTTTATTCATCTTGTTTACCAAAGAGTCCTTCCAAGATTGTCCAAACTTCATTTGGAGTTGTAGAAGATTCAACATGAAAATGAAGATCGGGAGATACTGACATGCACATAATGCCATATTCTTCATCAAATTTGTTAAACCATTTTGGTTTTTCTGCAATGAGAGTTGGTTTAGTTTCAAGCCCCATAGTTACCCGATGCAACTCTTGTTTCTTAAGATATATAATCATCTTGAACTTTCACTCATAGTAGTTATAGGGTGTGAGTATTGGTACCATTACTTGATCCAATTTAATTTAGAAAAATAGATTGTTGTTGTGGTTGTGCAAAAATGAGAGTGCAAAACTCAAAGAGAGCACACATGAAACCCCCCTTTTCACTCAAACAAAGAACCCCCCAAGAAAATATGATTAGGCACTTTATATCTAGTGTGATTATAATTACTGCCAACAAGAACACTGAGTGGATTTGATCTTAATGCTTTACAAAGTTCTCAACAAATGAGTAAATGTTGAAAGTACAATCATAGAATAAAACCAAGTGAGACAAATAACACCACTGCAAAATACTTGAAAAATCATGCACTTTCAAAAAAAGAAGCACGTTGATCCGAAGTCGTATGTGAAAGTTATGAGTCTTCAAAGTTCCCAAAACGAGAACTATGCAGTGTCACTTATGAGAATCTACAATTTTTAGAAAATCCATGCACCGAAATTAGAAATTGTTTGCACTAGTATGTAGAGTGCGAAAAATTAGCCCAAATAAATAAAAATTGCTTAGAAAAAGGAGGTCTTGAGCCCAAGTTATTAGCCTTCAAAGTTTGCCTTCAAAAACCAACTTACCAACGGAGAGGGGTTTGAGTTTGAAAAAGTCTTCCTTCGCCAAATTTGGTGGAACTACCACCAACTTTAATGGTTTCACCAAAATAGTAGTTCGGTAGATATAGGTAGTTGTGACTAGTATGGAGAGGCAACCAAAAATAGTGGTTTCACCAAAAATAGAGGCACTATTAAATGTTGCAAAGCCAACCAAATATGAGAAGACCGCCAAATTTGGTCGCATGAGGACCAAAATACCTACAAGCTTAAATGACCAAAAGGTCAAGCGAATTGCAAGCCTGAAGGGTAATTTTAGGGGGCCAAAGCCACACCCAAACCTGCCCCTAAAGGTCTGCGAACCCTTGAATGGGTTGCAAGCCTTGAATAAGGGGGATGAAGCCCTTGAAAGGGCCAAAGCCCCTTTTAATGACATCACTTAAAGCACTATTCAAAGCACTTATTTTAATTAATTAGTTTATTTACAAAAAAATTGCAATTTTTTTTACAAAATTCCTCAAAAAACGTGTTGAGGGGGCCAAATGGCCCTCCGACAAAAATCATTTTTGCCTCAAATGCTCTTGGCACTGAAATTAGATAAATCATATATTAAAATTCGTCTATTCAACCTTCTGAACTCAATGGCAAGGTTTGTTTTGGCCAAAAATGCTTTGTAGGAAAATTGATCGCTAGATTTGAGCTTCAATACCCCACTTACAACTATATCAAATGATCTCCAAATCGGATGAAATGAAATCCAATATTGACTTTCTCGAGCCTCATGGATGTGTTGGAACAGTAAAAAACACTGCCAGTATAACTAGAATAGCTACAATCACCCAGATCTCACAAAACACATGCAAAATGAAGAGGTTAATGGGTCTTGTTAAATCCTTTTTGATTTTCCATATCATTGAGAAACGCAAGAGAAGAGCATACGAGATTTACAAGAACTCAATCTCTCAATCAGGAATCTAAGAACTTAAAACTCTCAAAACAAAAGCTCTGATACCATGTTAGAAATCTTAAATAGATAAATAACCCAAGAAATTTGTAAGAAAGATTCTAAGCTACAAAAGTTGTAAATGCATAAAAAAAGCAAACTGGTGATTCCAAGAGATATGCAAATGTCAAAATGACATAATTGCATTATGAGCTCAAAGAAGAAGCTACAAAAGATTGGTAGAATTGCCATATAAGATGCAAAATACAAGCTAGGTAGTGAGTTTATAATAGTTACAAAATACATTTTCATTATATCCCTTAGGTGGCCCTCTAGATAGATCCAATGGATTAATATATGGAAGAGTAATCATATTAACACCAAGAAAACTTTGAAACACATTGTTTAAGGGCTCACTCAATTTTGTAAATTTTTTGAAATGTCGAAGCTTAAAAGTTATAGCATTAGAAGCATTTGCCACATAATTAGTATTATGCTTTGTCTCTTTAGATTATCACTACCCTTTCAAAAATTGCTTTTATTTTGAAATTTGGAAGAGTAGGACATAGAAGGCAAATGGGAAAAACCATATTTCAATGAATTGGAAGGCAACAATTTCAATTCCACATTCTTAATGAGCACACAAATCCATGAATGTGGCATAACTATTTAAATATAAATTATCCTTAATTAGTGATAGCAATCCTTGATAAAAAATAGTTTGTAACTCATCATCAAGGAATTGATGTTTCATTTTAGCACATAAATACTAAAATCTAATCACTTTATTATTAATCTTCTTACTAGGCCCTTAAGCGCACCCAAATAAATATAGTCTTCACACCCATATTCACATGGAAATGGTTACAAAAAAGCTTTTGCCAACTTGAAAAAAGAATGAATGGGTTCATAAGGTAAATAAGAAAACCATTGTATAGCATCATCCTTCAACGCGTGTGGAAATAACTTGGACAAAAATTTATCTTCATACATAGTTTAAACATGTAACTTGGTAAGATTGTAAATGTGCATGTTAGTTACCTTTTCCATTGTACATCTCAAAATGTGATGCCACAAATCCAACTAGTAAAGGATACATAATAATATCAAAAGAAAGAGGGGTTATGTATTGGAACATAATCATTTTTGTCTTGTTTACTAGGCATGGTATTCATTTTATGCTCTACACTATCAAGATTTGTAATAGTGCATCAAGGGTAACATTAGGGATAGTGGTGGTAGGAACAAGAGAAACAAGAGGTGGAGTGAAAAGAGGATGAGAGATGATAGGAAAGGATGACACTAAAAGAAGTGGGGTAAGTGGTAATAATTTTATGAATAAAAGAGGAAGGTGTGATTAGTAGGGTAAGAAGAAGCTATGGCACAAGTAACATAACATGAGGGAATGGTGATAGAAGGATAAGAGGAAGGGATGACACTAGTAGGATAAAATGAGGGGATGACACTAGAAGGGTATGAAAGGTAGGAGAGACACTAGTAGAAGGGATAAACATACCACTAGATAAATGCACATAAGAAGAATGAGTCACACTAGAAGGAATAGGATGGGACACCTGGGAAGTGGGAATGGTGACAATGGAGGGAGAATGTGTTAGACTTAGGGCATACAACTGAGAGGTGGGGTGAATCAGTTGTGCGAAACTTTCTTGATTTAAACACTTGAATCTTCTTTAGTGATTAGTATAATATTAATCATGAACCATAATGCATTCAAATCAAAAGCAGAAACTTATCAACACATAAGACACCAAGATTTTGACATGGAAAACCCGATTAAGGGAAAAACCATGGGGTGATTAACCCAAGAATGTATTCTCTATTAGAAGAATAGAAAGAACAAAATGGCACATACCAATTAGGGCTCACTGCCCGAGCACACTACTCACAAGAGGATCACTACCTACAAGAGACACACTATCTACAAAAGAACAAGTATCACCTTTATGAACTGGAGAATAGCATCTTCAGCATGCTTGAATTCGTTCCATTTAAGCCCAAAACTTCTGCTCTGCCTTTCACACTTCTCTTCGCTACCACACACTCATCCCCACAAGATGCCCCTCAAAATGACTTCACAATCCCTTATTTATACAAGGCATCGACTTAGGAACAATCATCTAAGTCGGCAAACACCTACAAGAACATCCGCAAGACGTGTAATACATTCAGTCGGCCAGTCTCAAGAAGAACACCAATATTCGTGGTTATTCTTCAAATGCAAACTCTAACTTCAATGCGGACCACCAACATGAACTGGACATGATCCAACAGTCATCATAACCTTCCCTGAATCACCAAGAACATCCGCACTTCATCATCCTACTGGAATTCTTCTTTCCTTCATCCGGAGCTTCAAGAACACAGTCTTTCATCACTGTCACAAATGAATAGGCTCTTTCAGACCTTCAACCCACGAACCAATCTAGTTGATACTTCACAGGAACGTCCTCAACACTCCCTCAAATCCGTAGAACGGGATAATGAAATTTTGGATCTCACCGGACCTATCTGTAGCACTCTGTCACCTCTGAACACCTGCCAGAACCGATTCTACTTGAGCGACCATAACTTCTTCAGATCTTCATGCGGACCTCTAAAAACTTGACTGGAGCATATCAAGACTTACATCTACAAACCCTTTAAACCGCATCCTCTGATCCTCAACCTATTGAGGACTTTACCTTCTTGTCATCACTGTTCTTCACAGTTCCTGATTGAGACTAATTTTCTTAATATCCTCAGCACACAGCTCATCTAATCCTTCTCATTAATGCAACATGAGTATGTTGACATCAATGACAACACCGGTTAGGCCCATACTTGCAACAATCTCCCCCTTTGTCATTGATGGCAACATATGATGTGAAAAACCATCAAGACAAGAACTTCTCCTTGCTGTCACAACTCCCCCTAACAGCAACAACTATTCACATGTCTTCTCTTCCTTTATTGCTCCCCCTTTGATCAGAAACCACTTCTTTTTCACATGTCTTCTCTCCCCCTTTGACATCAATGGCAAAGGGCTCATACTTGCAACTCCATTACTTCATAACATACCAGTTGCTCCCTCTGAGTAGCAACTCCCTTATCATCAATCCGAATCACAAGATATGACTATGATATCCACCAGATTGATACACATCAGTGCATCCTAGTTCATCACCAGAGGGGCAATAACCCCTAACTTCTCCCTGAGATACTCAAAGGAGTCCTTGGGAAGAGGTTTAGTAAAGATATCTGCAATCTGATCCTTGGAGGGCACATACTCCAATCTGACTTCATCCTTGTTCACTTGCTCTCTCAGAAAGTGAAATTTGATAGATATATGCTTAGTCTTAGAATGCAACACCGGATTCTTAGAAATATTTATTGCACTTGAATTATCACAGAAAATTATGATAGGCTCCTCATATTCTACTTTAATATCTCTTAGCATCTGCTTTATCCTCAAAACTTGAGTGCAACTACTTGCTGCTGCAATGCATTCTGCTTTAGTTGTAGACAGGGATATTGCCTCTTGTTTCTTGCTTAGCCAAGAAACCAATCTTTTCCCCAAAAAGAATGCTCCTCCACTAGTACTCTTCCTGTCATCCACATCTCCTGCCCAATCTGCATCTGTATATGCATGAAGAGAAAAATTATGATCTCTAGGATACCACAGACCATACTCAACTGTTCCTTTTAGGTACCTAAAAATCCTTTTGATTGCCATGACATGAGATTCTCTGGGATCAGCTTGGAATCTCGCCACAAGACCAATAGCCTGCATTATATCTGGTCTAGTTTGAGTGAGATACAATAATCCTCCAATCATTGATCTGTACTTTGACTGATCTGCCTTAGGAGAGTCATCATCTTTGCTCAATTTACATCCGGTTGCCATGGGAGTATTCATTGGCTTTGAATCTTCCATTTCAAATTTCTTCAACAGTTCTTTCACATATTTGGTCTAAGAAATAAAGATTCCTTTCTTGGTCTGAGTAATTTGCAGACCCAAGAAGAAATTCATTTCACCGAGCATTGACATCTCAAATTCACTTTTCATTTGATTTGCAAAGGTTTTACACATACTGTCTCTTCCTCCAAAGATGATATCATCAACAAATACTTCAACAATCAAGACGTTTTCATGATCAATTTTGAAATATAGGTTACTATCAGCAGTACCTTTGTTGAAACCAATCTTCAAAAGATGTTTGTCCAATCTTTCATACCAGGCTCTTGGGGCTTTCTTTAGTCCATACGGTGCCTTCTTCAATTTGTAGACCATATCACCATGCTCAGATAATTGAAAACCATCCGATTGTTCAATGTACACTTCTTCTTCTAAGTCACCATTCAAGAAGGCAGACTTGACATCCATCTGATACACCTTGAAATCCTTGAAGGCAGCAAATGCAAGAAATAGTCTGACTGCTTCAATTCTTGCCACCGGAGCAAAGGTTTCTTCAAAATCAATCCCTTCTATTTGAGAGTAGCCTTTGCAGATCAATCTGGCTTTATTTCTGATTACTTCACCAACTTCATTTAGTTTGTTCCGGAAGACCCATTTGGTTCCAATCACATTCTTGTTTCTAGGTCTGGGAACAAGATCCCAGGTGTGATTTTTCTCAATTTGCATCAACTCTTCCTCCATTGTTTTGCTCCAGTTTTCATCATTGTAGGCTTCATTTATTGTCTTAGGTTCAATTTTTGAAATCAGACAATATTCATCTGAATTTTGAGCAATTTTCCTTCTAGTTTACACACCTTTGCTCTTGTCACCTATGATCTGATCTTTAAAGTGGTTCAGTCTTACATACCTTGGAACTTTGGGAGTTTCTTGCACTTCTGCTTCTTGATCAGGCTCATTCAGATATGTCTCTTCTTCCTAATTTACCAAATCAGTCTGAATCTGACTTTTAGAAGAGGATTGAGCTTTTTGAATCAGAACACCATTCTGATCATCTTCATCATATTCATAAAACCTTGAGGGTTTCTCTATTCCCTCATCAACCTTCACATTTGTACTCTCTATCATCTTTCTTAGTCTCTTGTTATAACACCGGTATGCTTTGCTTTGAGTAGAATAACCCAAGAATATTCCTTCATCACTTCTAGCATCAAACTTACCTAAATCTTCATCTCTTTTGATGTAACATTTGCTACCAAAGACTCTGAAATATCTTACAGTAGGAGTAATGCCAAACCAGAGTTCATAAGGGGTCTTACCGGTATTGCTTCTAATTTGAACTCGATTAAGAGTATAGACTGCAGTGCTGTCAGCTTCTCTCCAATAGATCTGAGGAACATTTGCTTCCATCATCATAGTCCTAGATGCTTCCTGGATGGTCTGGTTCTTTCTCTCCACTACTCCATTCTGCTGTGGAGTCCTTGGAGAAGACAACTGTCTCTTAATTCCATGTTTCTCACAGAATTCTATGAACTCACCGGATGTGAATTCTCCACCTCTATCAGACCTCAGACATTTCAACTTTATTCCTGTTTCATTCTCTACCATAGCCTTGAATATTTTGAATTTCTCAAAAGCTTCTGATTTCTCCTTTAGAAAGGTTACCCACATCATCTGGGAATAGTCATCTATTAGCAGCATGAAGTATCTATCAACTTGAATACTTCTGGTTCTTGTCAGACCACAAAGATTAGTGTGAACTAAGTCCAATAATCTGGTAGAAGACAGTTCCTTGCTTTTGAATGTGACTCTGCTCAGCTTACCCAACTGACATTCCTTGCACAAGCTGTTAGTAGGTTTCACCAATTTTGGAAGATCTCTTACAACCTGAGTATTGCTTATCTTGATGATATTGTCAAAATTCACATGACACATCCTTCTATGCCATAACCAACTCTGATCAACTTGAACAAATAAGAAGCTTTTACTAGTACCAACCAAGTGGAAGATTTTATCTTTAGTTTGAGTACCAGATGCAATCTTTGTTCCGGATCTTTCAAAGATTTTGCATTTTCCATCCTTGAATCGAAGATCATAGCCTTTGTCCACCAACTGTCCAACACTGAGAAGATTGTGCTTCAAACCTTCAACATATAGTACATTACCAGTTTTGTTTCTTCCATTAAAAGAAATAGTTCCTCTTCCTCTAATTCTACCAGCAGAATTATCACCAAACTTCACCACTCCTCCTTCACACCTTTCCAAATCTATGAACTTATTCTTGTCACCTGTCATGTGGTGAGAGCAACCACTGTCAATGACCCAATCATTCTTTTCTTCAACTTGGGCAGCCAGAGCTCTTTCTACAACTTTATGATTGATAGATACAGAGGATATTGGTTCTTCTTCCTTGATTGCAATAAACACCCATTCACTTTCGGATTTGTTTCCTGTCTCTGATTCATCATCTGTTACTCCTTCATTATCATCTTCTTCATGAACATAGTAACAATTCTTTTGGAACCTTGATCTGTTAGGATTTGGCTTTGAAAATCTTTCCGGACATCTTGAGGCAAAATGACCAATCTTATTGCAATTAAAACACTTAAAAGGCAATTTTCCTTCATACTTACTAGATCCTCTTGGTAGTCTTTTTGCAATGAGGGCTTCAAGTTGAGCAGTTTCTATTTCTTCTTCTTCCAGGTCTTTTCTTGCTTTTTCATACCATGACAATTTCCTTGATGAGTTCTCTCTCGGATCAAATCCTTATTTACCTTTCACAGAGGCACTGGCTTTGAATGCAGATTCAGTTTTGGGGAGATCATCTCTAAATTCGATCATTTCAAAAGCAGCCAGTTTGCCAACCAATTGGTCTCTTGTGACAGTTGTATGGGATCTGAATTCATCAATGGCAGCAACCTTAATTTTGTAAGAGGCAGGAAGGGATCTGAGAATCTTACCAACAATCTCATTTTCATCCAAGACTCCACCAGAATTTCTAATTCCACAAACCAGCTCATTCACTCTTGGCATAAAAGTGGTAATATTTTCATCATCTCTCATCTTCAGTTTTTCAAATTTCCCTTTTAGACTCTCTAACCTTGCACATTTAACATACTCGTCTCCTTCATGCAGAAGTTCCAGTTTAATCTAGATCTCATAGGCTCTGAGTCAGTTAATGCACTTAGAAGAGCCTCTTTGGTCCGTAGATTGTTTTCAACATCTATGATTTCATTTAGGGTTGTCGGACCACCCTGTGGAGGTACATACGCTTTTGTGACCATGGACCAGTACGCCATTCCCATACACTGCAAGTGACATTTATTGCAACCTTTCCAAAGAGAAAAGTTGGTTCCATCAAACTTCGGACTATCCTTCTTGTATGACGACATCTTGGATCTCCTCAAGCGGTTAAGCTCCTTTTAGAGGAACCTTGCTCTGATACCAATTGTTAGACTTAGGGCATACAACTGAGAGGGGGGGTGAATCAGTTGTGCAAAACTTTCTTGATTTAAACACTTGAATCTTCTTTAGTGATTAGTATAATATTAATCATGAACCATAATGCATTCAAATCAAAAGCAAAAACTTATCAACACATAAGACACCAAGATTTTGACGTGGAAAACCCGGTTAAGGGAAAAACTACGAGGTGATTAACCCAAGAATGTATTCTCTGTTAGAAGAATAGAAAGAACAAAATGACACATGCCAATTAGGGCTCATTGCCTGAGCACACTGCTCACAATAGGCTCACTGCCTACAAGAGACACACTGTCTACAAAAGAACAAGTATCACCTTTATGAACTGGAGAATAGCATCTTCAGCATGCTTGAATCAGTTCCATTTAAGCCCAAAACTTGTGCTCTGCCTTTCACACTTCTCTTCGCTACCACACACTCATCCCCACAAGACGCCCCTCAAAATGACTTCACAATCCCTTATTTATACAAGGCATCGACTTAGGAACAATCATCTAAGTCGGCAAACACCTACAAGAACATTCCTGAATCATGCTTCTTCAGGATTCTGCACGGTCCAATTTTTTCATTTTCAACTTATTGTATGTTCCAATTGGGAACCTTTTTTTTTCTCAAGTGAACCATGACTTCATCTCCTACCTAGAACTCCTTATATCTCCTCTTCTGATCTGCCTTAGCCTTGTATTGAATATTCATCTTATTAATGTGCTTTCTCACCTCTTCATGCAAATTCTTCAGATGTTCTGCAAATTCTTCGGCTTCAGCACTTGTCTTTTCTCCTTTGTCTAGCTTCCTTAACTTAGAAGCATTTCTTGGGCTATTGCTATATACAATCTGGAATGGTGATTTACCTGTACTCCTATTGACAGAATTGTTGTAAGCAAATTATGCCTGTGGTAAAATCAAATCCCATCCCTTGGGCTTATCTCCTACTAAGCATCGTAGCAAGTTACCCAAACTCCTATTCACCACTTCCGTTAGTGCGAGCTTTCCGACGCCTAAAATAGTTCATCAATCGAAAACCTGGATCAAAAGTTATGCTTCCCAGAAGTTGACCTACTTTTGGAGAGAGTTGCAAATTTTGAAATTTAGCTGGAAGCTACCAAAAAGTGTTATTTATGACTATTTTGGGAACCCTGGGTAGGGGGAGAGTTAAGGGGGAAAGTGTAGAGTCAAGAATAGGGGGAAAATAGAAACCCTAGCTGATTTGAGGTTACAGAAGGTAGAAGATTCTAGACCCTGGTGATGTGCAGCTATAGTGTGTTACAGCCTGTGGAGGATTGATTCCTCTGATTGTATTTGAGCTTCTGTAATGTAATGAGTTGCCCAGATCAATAAAGAAATATTCTATTTTCTGTGTCCCATTTCTATTGTTGTGTGTTTTATGATTTACCCCTTCATCAAGTGGTATCAGAGCAAGGGTTCCTGAGTGTGTAGACAGATCGCCGACCATGAGGCAGTTTGCACCAGGACTTGAGGTTGTGGATTTTCTACGGAGATCAAGAAGCCTCCATGAAGAAATCGTATTGGGAGGAATGCTTTGACGGAAGAGGGTTTTAGAGCCCTACAAAGGCAGATTGATGCATTGCAAGAGGAGCTACGAAGAGGGTTTGATCTGAGAACAAGAGAAGAAAGCGAGGATGAAGTTGAAGAAGAGCTATCCAAGGAAGAACAAGAAGTTGTAGGAGATCCTGGAGAAGTTAGGTTGTTGAGGGCCATTTCGAAGATCGGAAAGAGGCCCAGTATCAAAGTTTCTACATATTCTGGAGATTTGAATCCAGAATAGCTTATTGATTGGATCAATGAAATGGAGGAGTATTTCGAGTATGAAGATGTGGAGGACCTAGACTGGGTCAAATTTGCAAAAACAAAGTTGAAGGGCCATGCAAATATTTGGTGGAAAGAGGTCCAATTAGAGACGAACAAAAGAGGAAAAGGAAAGATCACCAGATGGGATCGGATGGTGGAGAAACTAAAGAAGCAGTTCATTCCTGTGGACTATGAGATGGAGTTACTGAAGAAGCTGCAAGGATTGAAGCAAGGTAACAAGTCTGTTAAGGAGTATACAGAAGAGTTCTATAAGATTACTATTAGGACAGGCCATGTAGAGGCCAACAAGGAGAAGGTAGCCCGTTACATTAATGGGTTGAGGCCAAGTATTCAAGAGGAGCTGAGCCTGGACAAAATGACCACCATAGAAAATGTGTACCAGTTTTCCCTGAAGGTGGAAGAGAAGCTGAATAAAAGATTTGATAGTAAGCAAAGGGGAAGAGGTCAAGGCGGAAGGACTGGTGGGAGACCCTATGGAGGTCATAATGAAGATCAAAAGAAAAGTGAAGAAACTGGAACCAGTCGAAATTAGAGAGGGGATAATGCCTACTGCCCTCGTGACTAGAACAATGGTGAGCAAAGAGGAAGAGGAAGAGGCTGACCTGGGCAAGGACCTAGAAGAGGAGGTTTCAGAGGAACTTGTTTCCAATGTGGAGAAGAAGGGCATCGAGCATACAAGTGTCTGCAACATCAAGGAAGGACAAATAGAAGACCTGAAGATAATGCACGAGTTTCACATGTAGATGAAGATGCTGAAAGGGGAGAAACCCTAGTTGTCAAAAAATTTTTGCTGAATGAGGAGAAAAAACCCAATCAGAGGAAGAGTTTATTCCGCACAAGGTGCAAATGTGAAGGTAAGTGTTGTGATATTATTATTGACAGTGGAAGCACTGACAATCTTGTTTCAAAATAGATGGTTGACAAGTTGAAGTTGACAAGAAGAAAGCATCCACATCCTTATCGAATTGCATGGTTGCAGAAGGACCATAGAGCTTTGGTCAATGAGCAGTGTTTAGTGAAGTTCAAGATTGGGGACTACCATGATGAGGTGCTGTGTGATATCATACAGATGGATGCATGTCATATGCTATTGGGGAGGCCGTGGCAGTATGATAGGAGCGCTATCCATGATGGCCGTGCAAACACATATTCCCTAACAAAGGATGGAGTTCGTCATAAGTTGAAGCCCTTAAAGGAGGTGGAAGAAAAGGTATGTAGTATTGCTAGAATTTTCTTGGTAGACGGTAGGAAATTTTTGGAGGGTGTGAAACATGAGTATCATTGCTTTGCATTAATTCCTAAGATTAGTCAAGAGAAATGTGAAGATGTACCAACAGAAGTTTCAGATATGTTGGAAGAATTTCAGGACATTATCTCTGATAATGTACAAGAAGGTTTACCACCAGTGAGGAAGATAAGCCATCAAATGGATTTGATACCAGGAGCTAGTTTGCCAAATAAAGGAGCCCACAGAATGACTCCAGTAGAGAACAAAGAGTTAAATAGACAAGTTCACAAGTTGTTAAGGAAGGGACTGATAACGAAGAGCCTGAGTCCATGTGCGGTACCTGCAGTACTAGCACCAAAGAAAGACAGAAAGTGGAGAATGTGTACAGATTCTCGAGCCATAAATAAGATCACGATCAAGTACAGGTTTCCATAGCCAAGAATGGATGACATAGTGGATTGTTTGAGTGGAGCCAAGTACTTCACGAAGATTGACCTAAAGAGTGGGTATCACCAGATCTGAATCAGAGAAGGAGATGAATGGAAGACAACCTTCAAGACAAAGGAGGGTTTGTATGAGTGGTTAGTCATGCCATTTGGGCTAACCAACGCACCGAGCACATTCATGCGGCTCATGAACGAGGTACTGAAATTTTTTTTGGGATGTTTTGTTATTGTTTATTTGGATGATATTTTGATTTTTAGTAAGACTTGGGATGAACATCTAATTTATATTAGAAGAGTTCTAGAGAAGCTAAGGGAGGAGAAGTTGTTGATTACTTTGAAGAAATGTAGTTTTTCAAAGGAGTTAGTATACCTGGGATTTGTTGTCTCAGAGGAAGGTCTTAAGATGGACCCAGAAAAAGTAAGGGCTATCATTGAATGGCCTACATCGAGGAGTGCTACAGAGGTAAAGATCTTTTCATGGTTTGGCAAGTTTTTACATAAAGGTTATCAAGAATTTTAGTAGCATTTGTGCACCCCTAACTGAGACAATGAGAGGGGATAGAAAAGAGTTTAGATGGACTAAAGGAGCAGACAAAAGTTTTGATACATTGAAGCAGAAAGTTACAGAGCAACCTGTTTTGGCACTTTCAGATTTCAATAAGGTATTTCAGGTAGATTGCGATGCTAGTGGTAGTGCTATAGGAGCTGTTTTGAGTCAAGAAGGTAAGCCCATTGCCTATTTTAGTGAGAAGCTTAATGATGCCAAGAAAAAGTATTATGTTTATGATCAGGAATTTTATGCTATAGTTCAGGCTTTGAAGAAATGGAAACATTATATGTTTCCAAAAGAGTTTGTTTTATATACTGATCATCAGGCTTTGCAGTATCTTAATAGTTAAGGAAAGTTGAACCAAAGGCATTTAAAATGGGTTGAGTTTTTGCAGAGTTATACTTTTGTTTTGAAGCACAAGAGTGGGTAGTCCAACAGAGTTGCAGATGCCTTAAGCAGAAGGCAAAATTTGTTGACAGAAATGAAGATAGAGGTTGTTGGGTTCGATGAGCTCAAAAGTTTGTAGAGGCTTAGAAAGCTTGTCTAGAACCTGTTACTTTGGACATGACAAAATGGTTGGATTTCATCATCCAAGATGGCATGTTGTTTAGAGGAAGCCAATTGTGCATTCCAAGGAGCTCCATGAGAGAGAACTTGATAAAGGAGAAGCATAATGGAGGATTGGTTGGACACTTTGGTCGAGATAAGACCATTGCTATTGTTGGTGAAAATTATTATTGGCCACAGTTGCAGCAAGATGTGAGGAAATTTGTGCAGAGTTGCAGAGTGTGTTAGATGGAAAAAGGAACAAGTCAGAATACAGGTCTATATCAGCCACTACTTGTACCAGAGAAGCCATGGGATGATATTAGTATGGATTTTGTTCTTGGTTTACTAAGGACACAGAGAGGGCATGATTTCATTTTTGTGGTGGTGGACAAATTCTCGAAGATGGCACATTTTATTCCTTGCAAGAAGACTAATGATGATGTTCATATTGCAGAGTTATTTTTCAGGGAGGTGGTAAGATTACACGGTCTACCAAAGAGCATAGTTTCAGATCAAGATACCAAGTTTGTTGGTTATTTCTTGAGGACATTGGGAAAGAAGTTGAAGATAGATTTGAAGTTCAGTTCTGCACACCATCCACAGACTGATGGACAGACGGAAGTGGTGAATAGGAAATTGGGTAACTTGCTACGATGCTTAGTGGGAGATAAGCCCAAGGGATGGGATTTGATTTTACCACAGACAAAATTTGCTTACAACAATTCTGTCAATAGGAGTACTGGTAAATCACCATTCCAGATTGTATATGGCAATAGCCCAAGAAATGCTTCTGAGTTAAGGAAGCTGGACAAAAGAGAAAAGACAAGTGTTGAAGCCGAAGACTTTGTAGAACATCTAAAGAATTTGCATGAAGAGGTGAGAAAGCACATTAATAAGATGAATATTTAGTACAAGGCTAAGGCAAATCAGAAGAGGAGATATAAGGAGTTCTATGTAGGAGATGAAGTCATGGTTCACTTGATAAAAGAAAGGTTCCCAATTGGAACATACAATAAGTTGAAAATGAATAAATTTGGACTGTGCAGAATCCTAAAGAAGCATGATTCAGGAAATGCATATGAGGTAGAGCTGCCGATTGGGATCAATATTTCCCCTGTGTTCAACATTGCTGACTTAACCGAATATCATGAAGGTGGCACAGAGGATGGACCAACAGAAGAACAGTTGAGTATTTCGGCCTCTACTTCAACGAAGGAGATAGAAGAGGTCTTGGATAGTCGTGTGGGAAGAAATACTTGGAACAAGCAATATGAAGAATATCTGGTGAAATGGAAAGGAAGGCCTGTTGAAGATTCCTCTTGTTTGTCCAAGGCAGAGGTTGATCGTTTGGGTTTTCCTCAAACAAACACCTGAGACGTAACAGGGTCACTTCTCAAATTACCCTGGGTGTCTGATGTAGGAGCATCCAGTGGTGTAAGGGCAATCTTGCATCACCCAAAAACTTCAAAATCATTACAATTGTTTTCATTTCTTTCCATAATTAGTATTTCTAGTTCCATAATCTCCTGAATAATGATGTAGGACTTTTAATTTTTTCCAAACTCCTCAAAATAGCAAACTGCCAATTTTGGAAAGTTTACCTGCCATTTTAGGAAAGTTTGCATTTAGGCACGGATTGAAGTGAAAACTTACAGAAAGATTCATAACTAAATTATAAGACCTTTGGCGAAGGAATCAGGCAAAGATCATTTGTGAGCTGAAAGATATTAAAGTTTTTGTTTTCTGAAAAGCCCCTAAAAATTTCTGAAACGAGATAGGAGGCACTAAAACATCCCATAATGTCCAAATTTCCGGCGTGATAGTTCACATCGCAAGATTTTCGATGCCTAAAACGGTTCGTCAATTGAACACCCGGATCAAAAGTTATGCTTCCCGGAAGTTGACCTACTTTTGGAGGGAGTTGCAAATTTTGAAATTTAGCTGGAAGCCACCAAAAAATGCTATTTATGACTATTTTGGGAACCCTGTGCAGGGGGAGAGTTAAGGGGGAAAGTGTAGAGTCAAGAATAGGGGAAAAATAGAAACCCTAGCTGATTTGGGGTTACAGAAGGCAGAAGATTCTAGAGCTTGGTGATGTGCAGCTGTAGTGTGTTGTAGCCTGTGGAGGATTGATTCCTCTGATTGTATTTGAGCTTCTGTAATGTAATGAGTTGCCCAAATCAATAAAAAAATATTCTATTTTTCGTGTTCCATTTCTATTGTTGTGTGTTTTATGATTTACCCCCTTCATCAGAGCTCCTCTCCTGTGGATGCTGAGTATTGCTCGAGAGCAGCGGTGGATTCAAGTGGCGAGGAACCTAAGGTAGTGGTGTTGTTTGAAGGTGTGGATGATAAAGAATGTAAGCTTAATGTGGTGGGGATGGGCCCTGTGTAATTTGCCCCCTCCCCCTGTAGTTTTTATGTTTCATGTTAAGACTTTGAACACTGATACAATATAGATATAGTTTAGATATAGAATAGAAAAAGAATAGAAATGCTATATGAGGAAGGGCAATAATGCCTTAGTATACACTATTTTTTGATATGAATACAAGACAATGGTTATGCAGAGCTCGACTCTGGTTTTTTCTCTGGTCCCTTGTCCGTAACCAGGGTTATATGAACAAATTTTTTTTTATCAAAATGAACCCAAAATAAAAAGAAAAAGTATATAAATATATTTTTCACCATTACAATAGTAAAACAAAAATATCCATAAGTTTCGGCTTGCCCAGACTGACTTGACAACAGGGTTGCGGTCGCCTTCTCAGAGACACCTCTAAGTTATAAAAATAAATAAAAAATATCCATATCTAAATAATTAAATTCCTAACACCATTTTAATCTAAAGTAAGATCACCACAAATGGTTTCCACTTTTGTTTCAAGAATTTCTACAACTCTATTTTCATGGCGCTAATTTTCTTGTAATGAACTTTGTTCAATTTATTAAAAAAAAAGACCATTTCAACCTAAAAGCCCTACTTTCATATTTCCAAAGATATTGTTAGATAAGATTTTTAATTATACTTGAAACGTTTATTCTAAAAATTATAAGTTGCATAAAAAGAGAAATAGTCTCGATGGTGACTCGAAAAAAAGTTGGGCAATAAAATGGACCCAATAGGGTTGTTAAAAATGCTTATGCAAGTATGCCATATGGCAGAAGACCATTAAACACATATAGACCTTTATTTTGTCTTCTTCTCATTAAGCAAGAAAGTTGTAATCAGAGCATGACACAATATTTTTGACCGCCACATTGGAAGACATAGTCATGATGAAAATGACAAGGATGACATGATCACTTCACAACAAACATATCTAGATATAGGCAAAAAAGTGTGCTCTAACTACCTTTCACTTTAATTAGGAGGGTCCACAACCTTGGAAAACAAACAAACCTTACATAAGCACCATATTTATTTCATACACGCTACCCAAACTCCACTTGAGATGAGCTCGGTGACATAATTGATTCTCTTTTAGGTAAAGAGAAAATTAGATTTCCCTTTAGGCATGGAAAATTTATCAATAAATAAACAATTAATAATGTGAAAAGGTCATATCAAAGACCAAGAATTACATGTAATGATAAATTAAGAGAAGTGAAAAGGGTCAATGAGTTAGAAACACGAGCCTTGAAAAGGGATAAGGTCAAAGATAAAGCCTTAAACATCTCCTTGAGGAAGTAACATGGGAGCTTTTAATTGGCTTTTTCTTCTTTATAATTGAAGATTTTTCATTTGTCTTTTGGATAAATAAAATAATTAATTGAAGTAATAATTAATATATTTTAGGATTAAGAGTTGGAAATTTATTCATTTGGGTTAAATGTATGGAATTGAAATAAATAAAATAATAATATTTAGTTATTTAGTTTGATATTGATTTGTTTGTAATAGATGTTGTTAATCAATTTATTCTTCGTAAGAAAATTAAGATTTGTTAGGGAACTGTATTGTCTTAGGATGAATAATTATTGTGTTTTGTTGTTTTGTTGTTTTGGTTCACTTTTTACAATTATGGAAGCAATCTATGTGATTGTAGAAGTGATTTGCACAACTATATATCTGAACTTGGCATGTAGATTTTAACTTGAGTTGTAGATCTGACCCTGTTGATTGTGATTCTTTTGCACCTACAAACAACAATTTGTCTAGGTATTTGGACCTACAATAAACTAGCAGTTTTGACAAACATCTTTGAAGAATTTTATATGTTAGGATGATTCTTCCTTAGCAAAAACCCTAAATATTGATTTAACGATTTGAAATAATGATCAAATACAACATGCATACATGCAATATACCTAAGATGTTGATGTCATACTCTTATGAGAGTGCAATGTGTAACAAAGATTTTTATTGAAGGTCCTAGGTGTGTGCTAGATTATAGATAGTAATAATGAATTATGATTTTTCATTTTATACAACACCTTAGCATGCAATTCAATTTTTTTCACACTTGTTTGTCAAATTATAACAACTTATTAGTGGGAAACATCTAGGGCCCAAATTTTAAATTTTAAATTTGAAATAAACGAGGTCATTTCTACAAATCATGGAAGTAAACCAATTTAATTTGAGGGATGCAAATATAAATCTAAGTAATAGATGGATAAACTAAGGGTCAAGGTCAGCCCTAGGGATGAGTAGAGAACCCATACCTGCCCCCAACCTTGAGGTTCTCATAGATGAAGTCAAGATCATGTTATTTTCCAACCTCCATGTAGAAATACAACATTTTGCACACTATTCATTGCATTAGAAACAAACATGTCAAAATGAATCTAAAACAAAAGGGAAAAAGTGCAAGGTTTGCAATGTTTACCATTACAATAATAAGGAAAGGAAATATTTTATAATCAATGGTGGAGGGGACACACTCTGAACTAAGATTACAAGTCATAAGGCAAACCCTTGGTTTCTTTAATCAACTTTTACAATGTATTTCATACACTTACTATGTGTAACTAAAATTAATGGCTCTATGTCTAATTTTAATTATTAATGTAGTTTTCCTTTCTTTTAAAATCTAAAATAATAATAATGATAAAATAAATTTTAACAATATATTTTAGATTTTAAGACAACTAGAAACTATGAAGTTGAGCTTGCACTAAAATATTATTATGAAAAGAAAAGAGAGAGGAAAGAAAGTGTATATGTGCTTTGCAGTCTAATGTAGGCATTTGGTAGTCAAAAAGGATGGAGAGGAAGATGACAATGTGAGTAGTCGTGTATGATTCTATGCACTCCTATTCAACAAGCATGGCGATGTCCTATGTAGGTGCAGTGATGTCATGTACGAGTCTGGTGGCATCCATTGTGATTTTTGATAGAAATTTACCGCTATTGAGATATTCTTTTGTACCTATTATTGCACTTATAATGTCTAAAAATAAGACGTGAAGCACATTCAAGCATTTCCCTCACTTAGATGCCTAGGCTGATTCAACAGTTGGATGAAGTAAGCTTAGATGTGTGATCAAAAACCTAGGTGCAAGTGTAGGTTGTTGTAACAATGGTGGACTATAATGGATGCTCTTTGTGGGTGCCCTAGCTATCCAAAAGATATGCCATAGATCCCTATGGTGTGTGTGCGTAGTGCTTGTAGCTTCTTTCCTTTAAACGACCCACTTTTCTAAACCAACCCTAACCTTTTTTACCGTAGAAAATGAATTGAAGTTTTAGACTATTAAAAAGATAAATGCTTGGTTGAGAAAGGTGAAGTTTGAATTTGAGGGATGTGAATACACATAGAGGACTAAAGTACAATGTACTAGTGTCATAAATTATGAAAAAGTTGAAAATGAGTTGAGATGATATTAAACGGTAATAAAAATTATGAGATGTATGTTTAGATATCTGCTCTCCAAAAACATAAAAAACAACTAAAATTGTAATAATCAAAAGAAGGTGCTTAAATATGTACAAAATTAAAAATAAAATGTGTACTTTTTACCTCTACACTATGTCATTACAACATACCTTTTTCTTTGGTTCCTAATAATTGAGATCACTCCTAAAAGTCTTTGACCAATGTACTAAAATGGTTTCAATAAAAATAATTTTAAAATACATCAATGTTCGTATTATTTTTAATCTAAAGATTGAATTAGTTTGCTTGCTCTAAATTATTTAGATGGGAACATATTGTTGATTGTATTTGGTGGGGTGACTTTGGATATTGGGGTACTCTACTTTCTCCTTGATTTAGTTCACCCTTAAATTTTTTTCTATATTATTTATTTTTCTTTTTATTTTTCATTTTTTTAATTTTTAGGATTTTTGAGTGCAATAATAGCATGATTTTTTATTAAGATATATTTTATTTGTTTAATAGAATAGTGATTGTTTTAATGAATTGGTGTCTTATATATTATTTTATATTTAGAAAAAGTGGGTGGAAAAAGTCACACTTTAAAATTTATGTAAGGTTATATCTTAAAGAATATATTCAAAGAGAAAAAAATAATAAGTGGAAAAGTTACTAAGTAACAAGAATTATGGATCTAGTAGTAAGATGAGGAGGCAAATCATGGTTATCAAACTTGTCCCAACCATTAGGAAGATCTTGGCCATCTAGAATAAACTCCAAGCCTATAAAAACTGAGTATCATTTTTGCTAAGAAAAATGAAAAAAATTACTACTATCCAACCAACCAAAACACTCCGGTCCTCCTAAAAAAATCTAAATAATTATTTTCATTACCATTTTTTTACAAGAGTCTATCTATTAGTTATCCCACATGGAGAAGGGAAATTTAGCAGATTAACCCACCAATGGCAGTTTTTTTTATTGCATGGATCAAATTGGTGTGGAAACAATTACTAGACTTGAGGTAAACCTTAGACAAAAAAGATTCTTCTTTGTTATCTTTTCCAATGTTAAAGGACATGTGGAAACCTTAAAAGGGGGATACATATTTTTACTAAGAATATGGGTGGGGCTATATTTATGTCCATAGATGTCGAGTCTTAGTCTAGAAATGGAAAACCTTAATTGTGTACGTCTCCATCTAATTATATGCTTTACTATTGGAGTTCTATATAGAAGAATACTTTTAAGGATCAACTAGTCTTTTTGGAGAATATATCTCTATGATTAAGGCTACCCCCGAAAAAAAGGACTTTATATAACTCGTGAGAATTTTTTCCTAGTTAGATCTTATTCAACCACATCCAAAATCAATTACCTTTAATATGAATAATTACATATGTGAACAACTAATAAATCAAAATAAATTACCCTTAATATGAATGATTACATATGTGAACAACTAATAAATCACAAGAATATGCCTTTCTTATGGCATATATGTCATCAATACAAATATAGTTAATAGGTTATTTATTCGTAAAAAGTTGTAAACGAATTTTTTTTCCTCAAAAATTATCTTATAATATGGTAAGTTTATTTTTTTAAGAAAATTTTACGAACAACTTCTTCATTTGTTTTTATTAGTTGCGTGTTAACTTTTCTTTTGGAAGAAAGCAAACTTGTGTGTTTCATCGCAGATGTCCGAGTGTAGGGTTACAACCATGTTGTTGTGTAGGGCGAAACAATGGGAGAAGATGACATTTCAGAAAAGTTGAACGAAAATTTTAAGAAATCTGAAAGCCACGAGGAATAAATGAAACTCCCAATAAGCTACAAGAGTGATTGGGATTTTACATTGACTGAATTACATAACTATTTTGACTTCAAATTTTCCTATCGGCATAATCATTACACCCTCAAATGGCACAATTAGTAGTTTTTAGTAATTGTCAAACTATCTTGAACTTCTCTCAAATAGGACAAGTATATTTGTCATAATATTTAACATGTAACAAAAAGGGGTTGATGAAGATGGATCCTAGAAGGATAGCTCATAAAGGTTGTAGAATTAATTAGTAAATAAGAGATGTGTTCAATTTTTATTAATAACTTGATGATTGAAATTGTATTTGAAGTGGAAGTTAATTATTGGATTATATAAATAGCACGGTGATATAGTAAATAGTCATTTTTTTTCTAAAAGCAATGAAGTGATATTAGATAATAACCCATTGTTATAATAAGTGTGAGTAATTAATCATAGACATCTTAAAATTTTGCTAGTCATTTTTGTACAAAAGAGATGAAGCGAGATTAGGTAGTGAATATAACATCACCAAGTGTGTGAATCATTTTTTGCAAACATATAGTTATATGTTGGTGAGCTAGTAGTTGAAATTGTATTTTAAGGTGAGGATAGTGATAATTAAGTTGTATTAATCATGCACAACTATATTTAATGCACGTCTTTTTCTAGAGAATTGGTGAATTAAGTGGAGTTATTGGATGTAAGTTAGAAATATTGTACAGGATAATGTACATGCACTTTGAGCTCTATGGAAAGCATTCCATGCTCTCTGGATTGAATCTACACCTTTTATATTTAGAAATTTGTGCGATTTTAGTGTATGTCAAATAAATGTGCCTCACTTTGTTAAAAAAGTGGCCTATGCCTATGTTTTAAATCTTTTGGCCAAAGTAACATTACGTTCCTCATTCTAAAGGGCATTGCCATATTCATTAATTCATTTGCTTGTCTTAAAGGCATTCTACATATATATCTCAATGAGTTGGGAAAATAAATTTAAAGTATACATTAATTAAGGGTACATGGAATGATTCCTTTGTTAGTAGTTTTATATTCTAAGGGATGGCTTATCACCTACAAGAAACCTCTTAGACCAATAATCTTCAAGAAGGGCTCGGTCTTCTCTCTCTCTCTTGCTCCCTCACTCCCTCTCTCTTTCCCTCCCTTCCTCCCTCCCTCTCCTTCAATGTATTTTTAAATTGATTTCTCCTTAGAATCATATATTAAAATAAATTGATAAATATTTAAATAATATATAAACATAAATTTTTTTGTTTATTTGTTTGTTTAAGTTGTAACTCTAAATCATAAAAGAATTATTTAAATAAACTAATAACTAATTAATAAACAAATAAGCTTGTGTTTTGTGCTTTATGCTTTAATAAAACCTAGACCTGTGTTATGTCCTTCTCGAGCTCTTGCACTTTGTTGAGACTCTTGTGCTTCATGCTTTATCACAACATTCCCTCTCATCCAACACTTTCACCACAATATCTTTGAAGGATTCCACCATTTTATTGCTTGGGTTGCTCTTACTTTGCTTTGGGTTTTCGTCATTCTCACCACAACTCACACTTTTGCCCAAAAATCCTACCAGCTATGTGGCTCAATTTTTGCTAAGAAGCACAATTTCTAGTTCACTTTAGTCACTACCTTTCTCAATCTTTCCATGGCCGATTGTGAGGAGAGTCCTGATGTAAGTATTGGCTCCTTTTGATCATGCTTGTAATCATCTATGACAAATTTGGCACATGATTATGACTTCACTTTTTGTTGTATTTAATAAAAAATTAAGGTGGAAATTTGCACTTTTAGGGTTTCATTGTTTACAAAATAAGATAGCAAAATCCTTTCACCAATGTATTTATTTTGCATATGGATGCTTATATGTAAAGCTATTTTTTCTAATGCATTTCTGCCAACAAAAGTGATTATGCATGGTCTTTTCTCGAATGTTATTTTACAACTGTCAACTCTTATTAAAACTCTAAAAGAGATGCTAAAAGCGATATGGAACTCAAGACTTAAGTAATCAATGTGCAATCTTAGTTGACAACTCTTGCAAAAGGACATGAAGGATTTGATCTTAAAGTTAGTAATGTTATTAACAAAGATCATGTGTTGTTTACTCTTGGAGAAAATATACATAATCTCTTATTGTAATATGTAAATAACTCTGGGATTGTTTCTTTCGAGCTTCCATGGGCTAATACTATCTTACTTTCAAATCAAAATGGTGTTCTTTATATATCATTTGTACTATTATTAATAGATGGATTTTTCCAATTAAAATAATAATAATGGGTGCTCTTTGTGGATGCCCCCACTATCCAAAAAGTGTACCCTATATCCCTATGGAGCATGTGTGTAGTCCCTGTAGATTCTTTCCTTTAAATGATCCCCTTTCCTAAACTAACCCTACCTATTTTTTGACCATTGATAGTGAATTAGAGTTTTAAGGTATGAAAAAGATAAATACTTGAGTAAGAAAAAGTAAAATTTGAATTTGAGAGATGTAAATGTACATGATTTTGTCTAAAAGACGAAGTAGATGTATTAGCATCCTAAATAACTAAAAAAAGATGATATTAAATTGTAGTAGAAATTATAAGATGTTAGTTTAAAAATAATCTATATTCCAAAAAAAAAATCAACATCGTAATAATGAAAAGAAAGTGCTAAAACATGTACAAAATTAGAAGGAAAAGGCCTAAAATGTGTACTTGTTAACTCTACACTATGCCATTGCAACATAACTTTTCCTTTGATTCCTAATAATCGAGGTCACTCATAAAGGTCTTTGACCAATGTAATAAAATGGACTCAATAAGGATAATTTTAGAAGACATCCATGTTTGTACTATTTTTAATCTAAAGATTGAATTAGTTTGCTTACTCTAAATTATTTAGTGGAAAGATCTTGTTGATTGTATTTGGTGGGGTGGCTTTGGATGGTGAGGGTACTCTATTTCTCCTTGATTGAATTCAAATTTTATTATTTTTTTCGCATTTTATTTTTTCCAATTATTTTATTCTTGAGATTTGAGTGCTTTCATTGATTTACTAGTTTGGTTGTGAAGGAATGATTTTTTATTAAAAATAATAATTTTTTGATATTTTCTAAGAGAAAAGTATTTTTTTAATGAATAAGTGTCTTATTTTATATAAATTTTTATATCTAAAAAAGTGGATGGAAAAAGTCACATTTCAAAGCTTATGTAAGGCTACGTTTTAAAGACTATATTTAAAGAGAAAAAAGTGATAAACTTGCTAATCAACAAGATTTATAGATCCAATAGTAAGAGGAGGTGAATCAACATTATCAAGTTTGTCCCAACCATTAAGAAGGTCTTGGTTGTCTGGGACAATCTTCCAACCTATAAGAACACCTTCTTCATTAGCATGTTCACCATCTAAAAGTTGAATATCATTTCTAATAAGAAAAATAATCAAAATGTAAAACAAGGAAACTTAAACACTATAGCCCTCAAAAGAATTCTAGCATTAAAATTGTCAAATCTAAATGATTGCCTTCATCAAATAAAAAAGAAAATTATCTTTAATATTCCTTCTTATTAGCATTTTAACAAGAGACTATTTATTAGTTACCCCTCATGGAGAGTGTAAAATTCAGCATATTTACCCACCAAATGCATGAATCAAATTGGTGTGGAAACCAATTAATAGATGTGTTTTTTTTCCCTTAGAAAAAATTGTAACTTTGCATTAATGAAATAGGAAATTACATAATGAATAAGCTTATCAAAATTTTTACAAGGGATAAACTTGGCAAATAAGAAACAAAACAAAAATAAAAATAGCAAAAAGAACAAGAGATACTAGTCATAGTAACCATGGAAAGGAGAGCAGAAGACCCCAACAAATATCAACTAAGGGAAAAATGGAAGTCCATCACAGCATAGAAAAAAGTGTGAACCGAGTCAAAAAATGGATAGAATAAATAGAAAAAGGGGCAAAGAAACAACCCACACAATAATAGACCTCTAAGAGTAGCCACAACAAAAGAAAATGATGTAGCCACCAAGGTAGCAAAGCAACAAAACCAAAATGATTCATCCAGAGAGATCCCAATAGAAGAGAGGCACACTAGAAAAGATGAGAGGAAGAGTAAAAAATTATTGTTCATAAAGAGGAAACAAACAGGCAAGATAGATCCCTCCTTGTGTCCAATGATTTACCATCTATCCACTAACAAATGGATATCGACCCTAGAGAGTGCACCAATCTCCATATTAAAGTCCCTGAAGACATGTGAAAAGGAAATGTTGACAAAAAATAGTCTTAGCCTTTCAATCAGATATTTTCTAGGAGACAGAAGTAGATTGTCAACTCTGTAGATCCCATTTGACCATTTGATAAGAACTTCAAAATCACCAAAAACTTGGAGTTGTCCCAATCTTCTACCCTTCACCAATATCAACAAAAGTTTCAAATCCATAAGTTTAGTAAAGTTATTTGTACCACCTCCCAATCTAGCACTAAATTTGATAAAATGATTAGAGTTAAAAATAATATGCCACCAGCCCTATAGAGAGCAGGATTACCTTAGCAAACCCCATCAAAGAATCCCCAAGAACATGATTTATCTATATGTGGAGGAATCAAGGGTCTCGAATTTTTCACCTCAATAGTTTGTTTCAAGTGGTCAAATAAAGACCAAATCTGAGATGAACATTGAAAAGAAGGAATCAATGTCCTAAAAAAGAAGCATTCTTAGCCAGCCAAATACCCCAGGAAACAAGTAGAGGGAGTTCCCTATAGATAAGTAAAGACCCCTACTAAAACTAATTTTCTAAGCACTCCATAATAGTATTCCCCACCCAAACATTTTGTTGTCTAGCCAAATCTTTAAACTCAAACCAAAACTTTGATAGTGTAAGAACATGAAACTAATAGGTGATCAACAGACCCTAACTCCGTCAAGCACAAAGTGCATCATCCAAGACCCTGCCAACATATTTTTTACAACACATCACAAGTAAAAACTTTATTATTGAGTAAGCCACACAAAAATTCTAGTCTAAAGTAAAGCATGAACCATCATCGTGCTCCACAGAAGGAAACAAAGTCTTATATCCCAATCTAACAAAATACTCCCCCTGAGCAAGATTCTTTGACCAAACCAGAATATGATCCTTATTGTTGATTATGACATGGCTCAATTTCATCATATTCACATATACCCCAGTCGTCCCTATCCACACCAATCAAGCCAATCCCCTTAATTGTTTTCCACCATTGATACCATAAATTGGTTGTAGTAGGATTTGTTGCATGGGCCAGAGTAAATTTACCCTTCCTCTTTAAAAAATTAGTCAATTCCAAAGAGAGTAGGTGAGCACCACCACAACCAACCCATGGATCAATACTTACTCTAACATTAACACCATTGCCCACCTTTCAAATCAATCAATTACCAAAAATAGGACAACAACCTTCTAGACAATAGAAGCATTATGAGAGGTTTTAACAAACTTCAGATCCAATCAACATTAGTTTTGGGAGAAATATACTTCTAATAGAGAATTTGATACCATAGTACCTAGATGTGGGGTAAGCCTTAGACATAAAATATTCTTCTTTGTTATATTTTCCAATGTTAAGGACATATGGAAACCTTAAAAAGGGGATACATATTTTTATAAAAGATATGGGGTGGGGCTATAGGGGAGAGGGCCTAATAGTTGAGTAAGTACCAATATTTGTGATAGTACTTATACATTTAAAGCCTAATATTTTAAATAATATAGTACTATTAGTTGTGAGAGAGGACTCAATAATTGAACACCTAATACTAATAATTGAAAAAATGTGCCCATTAGATCTAAAAAGTAACAAATCATGTGATGCCACATGGGCACACCAATAAAACATGATTAATGCATAAATATTAATTCCTAATTTACAACTACTAGTTAAACCTTTTTTGGGGTCTATTATGATACCTCAACAAAAAGCATGTTGATGACATAAGTTTGACGGGTCATAATGATGGTGAAACAAAAGATTTAAATTGTCCACACCCCTTGCTACTCAACGATACAAATCTTTAGTGCCAACATCATACATACTTTCCATGTGAACAGATAAAGTTAGGGTGCACCACTATTGGGCCCTCTCCCCTATTTATGTCAATAGATGCCAAGTCTTAGTCTAGAAATAGAAAGCCTTAATTATGTACGTTTGGATCTAATTATGATTTATTGTTGAAGTTTTAGATAGAAGAATATTTGGCATGTAATAAAAGAGGGTTGATGAATATGGATCCTAGAATATTAGGACAAAAAATCTTATAGAATCAATCAACAAATAAAGGGAATCATTTTATGGATGCTAGTAACTCATTTACACTTCTAAATTAATGATAAAAGGGTGAAGGATGGGCAATGGAACAAGAATAATTACATCAAAGCAAGATTATATAATCAAAATAAGTATTAGAAATTTGTAAGAACAATGAAATGAAGTTGCTAATAATTTGAGTAGTTATTAATTGTGTTGATATTTAGCTTTGAGAATATCTCTTTTATGGTTTTTTGTATTGTCTTGTTTTCTTTCTTGTTGATGATTAATTTTAGATATTTTAAATTGGGTTTGATCTTGTATTTTTACTAAGTTTTGTGTCTTGTATCTCTGCAATTTGTTCTTTGTTTCATTGTTTTGATTTCTTATGTGTCACCTTGCTTGAACTCTTTATTGAACATGCATGGCTATTTGGCTCAAGGTACTTTTTGGAAGCTAATTTTTTTTCCTTTACCCTTGTGCTTTTGTTCTATTTCAATGTCGAGTTTCTATTAAAGGCATCTTTTAACTTAGGTGATTTTTTCATGTTTTCTTGGTGACCAATTACTAGTTTTATGGCTTGCAATTAATCAATCTAGCCAGTGCATTATTCACTTGCCATAGAGCCATAATAATACGCATTATCAACACACATGGTATAAGATGAAGACTTGTTCTTACAAAGCATTAGTGATGTGTCTTTTTCCTATCCGAGCATGGCAGTGACTAGTCATCATCATATGGTACAAAGTGTCTAAGTCAAGGGCTTATGTATCAAAGAAATTCATTAATAGTTATTGATTTGTCTGATCCAATAGTCTACTTTCTTCCTAAAAGATGCAATGAATATGTTAAAAGCTAACTTCCCATTTTTGGTTGATCTAAAGGATGGAGGAAATGTGGTGAGTTTTTTTTATTACAGTAAGATAGTAGGTTGTGGGAAGTCAAGTTGTGCCCTTCTTTACTGTTATATATGAAAAGTGGGAAGATGGTGGATGGTGTTGAAGTATATCAAATTAAACCCTCCTTTCACAATAACATTTGAGGACAAAAGCTGAGCCAAGTCACTATAGATGAATGAGGGCTAAGCTACAGGTTTATGTGCTCAGGAATGATATGGAAAGAATAGATTGGATTGAGAGATTTGTCAAACCCTAGTTCGAATAAGCCCCAAACCCTAATTATAGTGCAGTCAGGTACAATCAGACAGAATGTTACAGGAAACCTTATAGGAAGATACTCAAGGATGATCAGAAACATACCAGAAGTTGAATTTCTAGAAATAGAAACTTTGCGAACTACGGGGCGGGCACCCAAGTCTAATAGGGCAAAATTTCTGTAGATCTAGAGCAGAGAGATGTGCCATACTGTATCCTGCTTTTGAGTTTTAAACCAAACTTATTGGGAGGACTACGGGGCGGGTACCCTAGTCCAGGAGGGAGGAATATTAGTAAGATTCTTCAAGATCGTGAATCCTTATCCTTTAAACTACTTATTTTCACCTGTACTTTTCCAACTCCTGTACCTATAACCTACAATCACAGAGAAAGGGGTTGGGGGTTGTGGTGTTTAGGAGCTTGCCTTGGTCAAGCCCTGGAATGACATTCAAGTCTTCCAACACCGTTGTTAGATAGAGTGTGTGCCCAAGGAGGGCAGAGGCCAAATCCAATGATGAAATGAAATGATTGAAACACAAATTGATGTCACATTAGAGGTGAAGCCCTCATGGGGATGAAGATCTTTCACACCATGAGGAGATGGATTGATGGAGCCAAATCTGCAACAAACAAACACAATAACAACACAATTCTACTCTAAAACATAATGAAGGCTTTGAAATCCCTTTGCTCAATATCATAAGTTTGCATTATCCATCTAGGTTTAAAATGAAATCATAAACTCACTTATATATGCTTTCCCACTAACATTTGTAAATTAAATCAAGAAGGCTAACAAAGGGAAACCTTTTGAGAGGGCCCAAGCTGACATGCATTTATTTTTATCCCGACAAATCAGACAGGACTTGGGCGCGGGTGCCCAAGTCCCAAGGCCTTAATTTGGTCATGATTAAGATTTAGAATGGGCCCCTAGTACCCATTTGACATGGGTTTTGAGAGAGATTGCTCTGGGATTAGTATTTAACTTGCAAAGTGTAAACACGAGGACCTAGGAGCTAAACTAGGAGGTCAAAATGCATAGGGAAACATTTTACTCCATAACATTTACATGTTAGGCCACAACCCACAAATGTTGATTCATTGGTTTATACTATATGATGATGAAACAAATGAGTTTCTTAAAAGGTATATTTGGCATTATTTGGCCACTCATCATTGGTCAAAGGGTAAAGTATGTAGGTGACTCATATAGACTCATAATATAAGGAGCTAATGTAGTTTCATATGGTCTTGGGTGGTAAGTATGGTTGGCCCAACATTTATTAATCTTGGACACCAAAGTAAAGTGTTAATGGAAAGGCCCACACTAATGTTGAGCCATGGATCTTGGACACATAGCTAAATTGATGGTTGTGGCTCATCAATGGAGTTAGTTGTATGCTACTTTGGTGCTCCATAGATGTCCCACTATCAGTGATCTAAGGAGCTAGTTATTATGAGTTGTTAAGTTTGGGACTTAATGCTCTTTTATGAATTGCTCAAGAGGATGTTTGCATGAAATAGAGAGTTTTCTTATTAATCATGGCATATTGTTCAAGAAATTAGCAAGCTCTGTGGCACCTTGTCAATGTCAATGTTGATCTTTAAGGTGATAAAGATAGGTTTTTGAGGGTGGATGACACTCAATGAAATTAAGTGATGACTATAGTCCCTATAGTTAAGTTCTTTGAACTATTTATCTTCAAGCTAGTTATTTCTCTATTAGAGTTAAAATGATCCTACACGATTGATTCTAAAGGTCATTATATCTAAGTCATTGTATTCGTTGTGTTTTCATGGATTGTACACTTCTAAGCTAAGGAAATTTAAAAGGGATACATGGAATGTTGTGATTGATAGTGGTGCACTAGTTATCTATAAAAAACATTTTGGTGTCCCACTAATGGGGTCTACAAGAAGAACAATTTAAATGTAATTGAATCAAGAGGGTGAGAATATTAATTCCCAAATTGGTAAAGAATTATATGAAGACAACTGGGGGAATTGGGTAACAAGGTGGCTTCTTGCAAAGGCAAATCTTATTTGAGGGTCATGTTGCTATTCGAGGAGAAGGTGGCTAGGGAGTGTAAGATATGGATTTTAGGTTTTGTAGTTTTAAACATTTTAACCCACTAAAATCCTCTTACTCTATATAAGACTATATTTTAAATAAAATTATTTGTTATTTTTATATAACATAAAGAAATAAGAGCTAATTATTGATATTCAAGAGCATTTTAACTTATCAAAAAACATTTTCTAAGCTAAAACTATGATCTGGGTGATAGAACTGGAGATTACAGAATGTATAAATACTAAAATGTAAAATAGGTTTAGAAAAAAAAAATAACAATAAATAAGGAACTTGGGAGGCAAGCTAGGAGCTTGCTATTTAGGATGCTCATGCATGCGTTGTCATCCAATCCATGTGTTGTAGTTTGTTTTGTGCGTTGTTGGCCAGAACAACTATAAAACTCTTTTCTCAACATAGATTTCAAGGAGACTTGCATATAGGAATGCAACAACACACATGACAACTTACCACAATATACCAAAAGTAAACAAAAAGCTGAAAATCACTTAACCTAATGATTTTCAAGGAAATAAATGAAAGTATAATGAGGAGAAGAGAAAATCAAACTCTATGTGCATGATAGGAGCTGCAAATACTTATAGCTAGGACAAGGGGGAAAGGTTGGGGTTGCTTAGGAGCTTACTTTTAGGTCAAGCCACTATTTTAATCAGCCAACCTCCATGGGTAGCTAATGATATAGAGGAAAATAGAGTGTGTGCGCTCTTAAATCTTAAGAGCTTCAAGGAATTAAAAACAACAATACTAAATAAAGCTATAAGTGCTAGATCCTTGGTCTATGGGGAATAACATCCTAGTGTGTGTATTAGATTGGACAAAGGGTGGTGATAGTCACCAAAAGATATGCCAAGAAATATAGAAGTAAGATGATAGAGAAGTAGCAACAATATTATCTAAACAAGAAGGAGAATGTACAACAAACTTATTGAAATAATAATACCAGCAAGATGGATAAGATAGAAGTGAGCACTTGAAGATGTCAATGGAAATCCAACAACATTTTCCTTCAACAAGCTTCAACAATGGAGGTTTGATCAACAAAGTGTATCCAAGAGAGAGGTTGCATGTGTCTAGTCTTTTTTCAAAAAGGTAGTCTTTGAGAGGGAAAGAGAGGAAGGTGAAGGGTTAGATTTGAGCATAAAGGAATTTTTCAATGGATGGGCATTATAACAAGCAAGAGAAAGTAGATGGGTGAGAAACCAACATTTCAAATTCTAAAAAATTGTGAGACACTAGCATGCCATATAAACATTCTTGCATCACATTGGCATCTAGAGAAAATTTTCAAAATTTGGACAATAGCTCTAGGTCAGAAGGAAGTATCAAAATGTGATGTACAAATTTGATGATTTGGTGAAGGTAAAAAGTCAAGGCTAAGGGCTTATTGCACCCTAAAACATTATAGGGGAGTAGACACCAAAGTAAATGCAAAAGAAAGTGTGAAAATTGTAAAGTATGCAATGTTCATCCTTACATTTTGCCCCCACTTTTGTGGGCTTGTGCCACTAAGTGACAAGCTAAAGAAAATAAATGAAAGAGCATTTTAAAAGGATATGGAAAAGGATATGCAGTAGTTCTTCTAGTGAGGGAACCATGCCCCTAGACTATGAACTTGTAAAACCACAACATCAGAAATCATAATCTTGCAAGACCACAATGTCAAAAATCATAATGCTACAAAACTGATATATTCATTCAATACTAGAAATAACTCTATATAAGAAATCTTATATGGTGAGAATAATGTGACAAATTGAAGGTTGTATAAAAGAGAATAATTAATGCCACAAAGAGAAAAGAATGTAATCAGAACAAAGAGAAAGGAATCTGATCGAAACAAAGAGAAAGGAATTTAGTTGGAATGAAGAGAAAGGAAATTTGTTAAGAAGAATGACATGACTCAAGATCTAGCTTACTTTGTCACTAGAATTCATGAAAATAACCAATAAAATGAATCACTTAGACTAGTGTACTATATTTCTAGGTGATTTAGAATTTTGAGATCACTTGGACTATAGAAGAATTTTGAGATCACTTGGACTAGAAATAACACTCTAGAAGAAATCTTATATAGTGAGAATAATGTGACGAATTGAAGGTTGTATCAGAGAGAATAATTAATGCCACAAAGAGAAAAGAATGTAATTAGAACAAAGAGAAAGGAATCTAATTGAAATGAAGAGAAAGAAATTTTTTTAAGATGAATGACATGACTCAAGGTCTAGCTTACTTTGTCACTAGGAGTCATGAAAATAACTAGTAAAATGAATCACTCAAACTAGTGTACTATATTGCTAGGTGATTCGAATAAAAGTGGCTAATCAGATGCATCTTCATTGATTAGTCACCATGCCTACACTTTAATTGGACAAGCGAGTTGATGGCATGCAAAAAAAATTAAGGGGAAATGTATGGCCCCCTCCCGTTGTTGCATGTATTTTGAAAAGGTAAGAACATGAAAAATTAAGAATTTTTGTAATTTTAGAAAAATGGGAAATGTCCCCAATAGAGGTGGGGAAGAAAGTTAACCATTAAGAGTGTTGACATTTTTATGAAAAGAATTTTGGAAAATAAATACTTTTTGAAACACTATTATGGAAAATAATGGTGAGGAAAATAGCAAATGATAGAGAAGAGGGTGGAGTCTAGATCTGCAAGGAGGAAACGTGTGAAAAAATGAGCTACTGGTAAGAAGTTTAGCCATTTTTGCTAAGGGAGGTGAAGAAGGGAGCATTTAGAAGTGTAAAGTTTTGAGGTTCTTCTTTATAAATATGATTTTTTTTTTAAATTACTATCACCCTAGAGAACCAGAGCCCTTGAGATCCTTCTGACAGCCAAAATATCTCTTAGATGAGAGTTTCAACCAGTGAGATCAGATGAGCTATGGGAGCAAGTTGAGGAGGGGGGTCAACTAAGGGAGGCAAGTGATTTTTTAAATTTTTGTGTCATTTTTTAGCATTTTTATTGAAAGTAGGACCCACAAGCCGCACTGGCATCTTATAAATGTGCTAGAATTTAGAGGATGTGCTAGGATCCTAAGGGTACGCCAGCGTCTGAATTGTGTGTTAGAGACTAGTTGGCGCATTGGCATCCAAGTGTGCTAGTATCCTAATAGAAGATAGAGAATTTTAAAAAATTGTGAATAGATAGTGAAAATAGATGATGTAGAAGTGAAAGTTTGAAACAGAAATAGAATTTTGATGTAGATTTATGTTTGAATATTTGCAAGGACTACCTAAGATGCAGGAGAGACCAAGTAGTGAGATGCTCACCCTTGTTCAATCTTGATTGGCATATCTCTCATAGCATGATATTATGCTTCTACACCACATGGGCCTTCACTAGGTATATTTCATGTTTGAGATGCAGTACAGTGACAAGATGTTGATGAAATTGATGGAGAGGTGGGATGTAGATGCATCTATATTTTAGCTTCCCATTAGAGAGATGATAATGACATTAGAGGACATGTACCAGACCCTACGTCTACCAATATAGGCTAACACATGGTGATCCTAGAGCAACAACTAATAGACTATGTGTAGGCATCACAGTTATATGTGCTTGGTTGAGCCATTTTGGAGGACCACACAAGTCACATCCTACTGAGGTGGATGGAGTAGGGGAGAGAGGATATCCCCTAGTATGGAGGATCATGATAGTTATTGTGGCCATGTGTGTGGCCATGGACAACTGAGGAACCCACCTGCACGAGGGCCTCGTCTACACTATCAGAGAGATGGAGGAGAGGCAAATAGTATATGCCTAGGATCAGAGCATACTTGCTCATTTGTACCATGACCTTAGATAATATGTGTGGCATGAGTCACAACCTAATGACTTGCATGTTGCTATAGGTGTGGGCCTTTTAGCATATCAGGGTCGCACAACCAGTGGGATATCCCATTGTGATGAGCCCTAGGCTCATGCCTAGGTTATGTGGAGGCCATGGAAATTTGGTGATTTGTTATATTGGTGACAAAAGTTTGACCATCTACCAATGACATATGTTATTTGGAATCCATTTATAGAGATGCGAGCATGGGATAAACAAATATGTCAAATGGCCCACATGCAGTGGATAAAGTGTTTCAGAGGGTGATTGGACCACGTCATTGTTCCATTTTATTATGATAGCTTCTCAATAAGTTGGGCAAGCATAGGATGTAGCTGCAAATGTGCCCACATATATCAATCATATAAAAGTGTGATGAAGCATAGAGATATACCATGGCCTACAGTAGTTGACATCACATTGAGCAATAATGATGAGGAGGAAGAGTAGGACCAACCACTTGTCTCTAATGTAGATGATGTAGGGGTGATGTCATGGTATGTCGCATGGTGGCAAGGAGTGAGACTAGCACCAATCAATCTATGTGGTAGAAACTCCTACAAGAGATGTGAGACTAAAGGTTGGTCATGATGATATAGAGGAGGTGGAGATGAGAAGGAGGAGGAGGATGTGGAGGTAGTAGGAGTGGTGCAAGTGCTACTAGCAAAGAGACAAAGGCAACAAGAGGAGGCCACACCTACAGGTAGCGATAGACACAAGGTATAAAGCTAAGCCAAGGTTGCAGCCATAGGGGCCACATGAGGTCCACACAAAACCACAGAGCATGGGGAGTAGAATCATAGTTGCAACATGGGCTAAGGGAGGCCCTAACATAGCAACACTAGATACCACACCCACAAACCTTGACTAGCAAGTCAGGCACTCAAGTATTATAATTTATGTTTTATATGAAGTTATGCTTTAGTAGAACACTAGAATTGTCATTTTGATTTGATCATATTATGATACATACGTTTAATTAGAAATTTGTTGTGCTCTTTGTATCCAGAGTATGCAAGTGCCTCGACTATTTTGGTTGAGTTTTAGCATAAATGGTCCCCCGAGTGTAGCTAGAGTATGGTGTTCGAGATAGCTACCAGCCATAGATGATTGTGGGGTGACATGGGGATATTTTTAGCCCATCACCCAGCTTAGATCTACCTATGAGGAGCATGGTGTCAAAGTTGATTGGGCTACTGCCAAGTTTGTATCACTCATAATAGAGTGAGACTAGGTAGTAACCAAAGTAGAGAGAGAAAAGGTAGAGGCAACTAGCTTGAGAGAAAAGCTAGATAGATGGAAAGCTAGTTAAATCAGCTCAAGGTGGAGGCAAAGAGAGCATATATATGTATAGAGAGATTTTTTATTTGAGATTTATCATGTGTTATGAGATGAGTATGTGATGGATGTTTGTATATTTGATTTTTTATGTGAATGTTGATCATGTTTTGGATTATGATTTAGATGCATGAAATTGTTTGATCATATGTAATAAAACACATAACCAAATGACTGAATAGTATAATTAATTAATCATTTGTACAATTAACTAATTAATTATCATGATAGAGAATGATTTACTCTAGAGGATGAATAAGAATAAACCATAGATGTAGCAATCTTTAAGAGAACCTAAAAATTCTATGGAAGAACCTAGGACACCTAAAATCGTGTTAGGAAAGAAACAAGTGTATGCTCATATGTCAAGTGAAAAAACACCTGACAAACATATGCATTATGTTTTAGAAGAAAGGATATTACATTCAGAAACAATGTTAAATACCCGAGAAAAGGTAGCACTTATAATGGTGCACAAGAAGAGATGACATAAAGTCTTCCATGGCAATACAAAAGAAGATGATGTCACTTGTGTGTCACATATGATATAGAATAATTATGAGAAAGGGAAGGATGAAACAAATCAGGCATAGAAGTGACAAAAGTGAATGACATTGATAGGTTCCTTAAGGGGTTGGCCCTTAATTGTGGAGAGACCATAAGCGTGAAACCATAAATAGAATAAATAACGAAGGGTCCCAACCACTTGGGGCATTTGTGTTATGTTGTTTCTCATAGAGAACTAGATCACCAAACTGGAAGGAATGATGAAGAACACACTAATTATAAGACCGGAAAAGGTGCTTTTGATAAGCTTTGAGATGCTCTAAAGTGTTGATTCAATGCTCATCAAGCATTTCAAGCTCTTGCAAGAAACAATCATGATAGTTGTTATCATCGATAGGCCCTTTGATTGAAAATCAAAGAAAAGGGATCTCAAGCTCTAATAGCATAATCTCATCAGCACCATATACAATATTATAGGGAGTAGCACTAGTAGCAGTATGAATACTCATACGATATGCGTATAAAGCATACGAGAATTGAGAATCCCAATCCTTATCATGTTTATTGATAGTTTTGCACATGATTTGCTCAATCATTTTATTAGAGGCCTTAGCTTGGCCATTGGATTGATGATAATAAGGAATTGAAAAATGGCATTGGATATATGAAAATTTTCAATAAAATTTGCACATCTTTGTTCTTAATGATGAACCATTATTGGGGTAGGGGCCCTGGCTCGATTGGCTAAAAATTCCTGTTGCGGTAAAGAAGGTCACAAGGTCCATTCTCCCCCCCGTCTCTATGGTACCAAAGGGTGTGTCGTGCTAGCGTCACTGGTCACGTGAAAAAAGTTTACCAGGTGCACTACAGTTTATAGGGGGGCTACTTGATTCTTGCAGTCTAAAAAAAAATGATGAACCATAATTAGACACAAAGGTAGAAGGAAGTCCAAAGTGAGAAGTGATATGATCATAAGAATTTATAGATTACTTCAGTAGTAGTAGAGTGGAGAGGAATAGCCTCAACCCACTTAGTGAAGTAATTCATATCACTAACAGTGAAGGTATGTCCTTGAGAAGATGGTGGAGAGATTTTCCAATCAAGTCTAGGCTCTAAATAGAAAAAGGATAAAGGGACGTATAAGATTGGAGCATCTATGTAGAAGCATGAATAAGATGACTATCTGCCAATAGTACCCCACACAAAGAAGATTTTGAATCAATGTTTTACCACAAAAATTACCTCCATAGGAGCCAAAATGGGCCACTTGGAGGGAAATTAAGATTTCATATTTTGTTAAACAATGAAGAAGAAGGTCATTGTAGCCTCATTGATATAATACATTGGAAAGAAAAATATAATGCACAACAATTTTACGAATACGAATGCATGCATTTTTAGAAGAACTATTAGGAAAGGTGTCATCTTTCAAATAATTATATATAAGCATACCATTCATCTAAATCAATGGCATAACATGAAAGAGTATTAGAATAAAAAGAACCATCCACGATAGGAGTAGATAGTATATGAATAATAAACTAAAAATCTTTTGTTGAATCATCAATAGATACAAGGGAAGCATCGCTAGCCATTGCATCTGCATGACAACTATCTTTTTGTGGCATAGTGTTGATGTTGAAAGAGGAAAATTGATCAAGCAGAGATAAGGTGAGGTCACAATACTGAGAAATTTTATCTTGTTTTGCTTGGTAGGTACCCATGACCTGGCATATGATTAATTGAGAGTCTCCATAGATCCAAATAAAATTTATGCTAAGAGATAATGTCACATATAATCAAGATATGAGAGTCTCATACTCGGTAATATTATTCATGCAATGAGAATTTAAATGAAAAAAAGAGGAATTAGTTTTTCTGAAGGAGGGACCAATATGAGACTAGCTCCTGAGCCAGTGCAACATCTTGAGCAAGGATGTGATCATCAGGAAAAGAATTAGAATTAGGAAGAGAAAATGGTGAGGGAGCATCAGCCAATTGGTTGGCTACAACTTGTCCCTTAATTATTTTTTGAGAGATAAACTTTAAGTCAAACTCAATAACAAGCATGACCTATTTTGCAAGGTGCCCCGATAAATTAGTTTTAGAAATTAGGTGTTTTAGAGGACTAGAGTTGATGGTAACATGTGTTTTTGCATGAAGAAGTTAATGTTGTACCTTTTGTGTAGAAAAAACTAAAGCTAGGCACTAATTCTCCAATGGTGTGTAACAAGTTCCATAATCATTTAAGGCATGAGTGACATAATAGACAATGTGTTCTTTTCCATCATCATCATCATCATCATGCTGAGCTAGAAGGGCATCCAAGGCTTGAAATGAGGCAGAAGTATAGAGAATAAGAGGACATCCAGAAATAGCATGCATAAGAATAGGAGGATTAGCCAAATAGTTTTTTAGATTGTCAAAAGCCTTTTGGAACTCTGTATTCCAAGAGAAATGGACATCCTTCTTGAGAATATGTTTGGAAGGAAGAGTATGATCCACAATTGTGAAATGATTCGACAAATAGCTTGGATCTTACCTTGAAGACTATAAAGTTGAAAAATATTACGACGAGACAACATGTTTACAGCATCTATTTTCTTAGTATCCATTTCGATGCAATGACAACATATGATAAATCCAAAAATCTTGTCGATATCAATGTCAAAGGCACACTTCTTAGGATTTAAGTGCATCTAATAGAGATGAAGATGTTCAAAGATAAGATGGAGGTTATAGATGTGATCCTAGCAAAGAATATATTTAGGAAAGATATCATTGACATAATCTTCAAGAATGTTGTGGATAAAATCATGGAAGATAAAGGTCATAGCTTGTTGGTAAGTCGTACTTGTTGGGAAAGGTGTGTTGTACACCTTGCATAATCTTGCATAATACATATAATGTAAAATGTAATATTTAATTATGGTGCATCCTAGAGATGTGGACATCACAATGGGTTAGGCATTCTTGGGGCCACTTGAAAGTTGTATGTAACATTGGGATAAATATTTAATGTGGGTTGCACATTGGGAAAATATTTAATATTAGGAAAACTTAGTACCGTAAAGGAAAAACTTAGTACCAAAAAGTAAATGAGGGGGACATGGTTTAGTGAGCTCATGGTTTTGAGGGACATGGTAATGTAATACCAATTAGTGGTTTTGTGCAAGATTATTTTCTATAAAAGCAAGCACATGAGTAGTTGTTGGGGTTGTCTTGTCATTAGTATTGAGATTCTCTTGTAGGTTACATATGTGAGGAGAGGAAGCATGGATCAGGATGTGTGGTTACATGATTTTAATTTTCTTGTTCGCATGGAGTGCAATTAGAGAGCTTGATGATTCATAAGTATTAATGCAGGCTATGTATTGTAATCTTTGTTCATGAGATAATACAATGGGTGTGGATGCTTTTGGAGGCTAGGTTTTTTCCTCGTGAGGGTTTTCCTAGGGTATAACTTGTGTCATCTTGATGGAATGTTCATCTATTCTTTTGCCTGTGGATTTTGAATACTTGTTTACATATTTATCTCTCATGGGGTTATGTGTAAATTGTCTATTATGGCTGCAAACTTCCTTTCAACACCAACATTCTTTAAACCAAAAGGCATGACCACATAACAAAATGTACCCCAAGGTGTTGTAAAGTCTATTTTATAATGGTCAAGGGGGTTAATTAGAATTTGAGAAGCCATCCACAAAAGAAAGAAGTGTATGGCATATTGTTGAGTCCATAATCATATCAATGTTAGGAAGATGAAAGTCATCTTTAGAAGAAGCCTTATTTAGATCACGAAAGT
Organism: Cunninghamia lanceolata; assembly: GCA_027924645.1. NCBI lineage: Eukaryota > Viridiplantae > Streptophyta > Pinopsida > Cupressales > Cupressaceae > Cunninghamia > Cunninghamia lanceolata. The sequence continues at coordinate 10,443,799 of BSBN01000478.1, forward strand.
CTGTGCAAATATGAAAGTGGCCATAAAGTTTAGTGAAAATGATGATGTTTGAGATGCAAGGTGAGTAATTAATGGGGAAAATAAATTTATCTTTAAGAAGCTTTTTAGTTTTTGTCTTAACCATGAAATCCACCTTAGGATACATTTTACAACTTTTCTATTTTACAGGTTGAGCATCGAGATAGAGAACAATATTATGAACCACAATTACTGAGTCTATGCTAGGAATATCTTCATATGTCCACACAAAGAGATTATGGAAGTTGTTTAAAAGGTGAGAATGAGAAGACCACTCTTTTGGAGAAAGCACTCACCAATTTTAATAATCTTTTCAAGATCATGAGGATCCATAGAGACATCAAAAGTATCTTCTCTTCTTCATGGATGATGTTTTTGGTTATAATCATATCCTCATTAATCTTACAGATTAATATAAAATAGTTTTTACAACTTTGTGGAGAACCTTTGTTATGTAGTTATGCCCTTTAGTTTGAAAAATGTTGGTGCTACTTACCAACGTGCCATGACTTCATCCATAATATCTTAGAATACTATGTCAATGATATTTTTGGCTAAATATATTATTCACCATGATCATGTACATAATATCAATCTTATATTTGAGAATCTTTATCTTTACAAAATGTGCCTTAACCCTAAAAGTGTGTATTTGGTGTCGATAGCATAAAACTTCTTGGATTCATTGTTTCACATTGTGGAATTAAGGTGGCCACTAAGAATATTGATGTTATTGTAAACATGTCACCACACCATAATATTTCTCAACTTCAATGATTCAATCATTTTATCATTTCATTTCTCAGTTACCTGACTGTACTCTTCCTTTTACATAAGTTCTCAAAAAAGATGTAAAATTTCACTGGAACATTGAATGTCAAAAAGTTTTGATGATATAAAAGGATACCTCACTGTTGAAAGTAAGGAATACTGAGAGGGGGGGTGAATATGATGGGAATTAAGGTGTCTCAACCTTGGTAATCCCTTGTATTTTTACATTGTATTTATTTATTAATTGCCTATTGTATTAATTAGATACAAATCCTATGTTGTCATATTGTGGGAGTTGGCACGGTGATGTGTCATCCTACATGGAATATGGCCACATGTATTTTTGTCCTCACATGAGGAGATAGGTGTCCCACTTAGTGGTAGGAATATTTTTCCATGTGTCAGCATCTTAGGATGTTGTGTAAGGGAATATTGACCGAAACGGTCATGACAGATTTCTATTACGAAGTTATGATATGTAAGAGTCAGAAATAGGGGATTCTATGACAGGTGAAGACATATGTCGAAGAGCATCTTTGAAAAAGGCATAGTTGGGTGCCCCAAGGTGGACTATGACATGTTGTAAGAGAATATGATATCTATATCCTATGTATGATAGATTCTCTTATAGCTATAAGTTATGACAGCTATGACAGATTCTATGACGATTGTAAGAGTCGTAAGAGCATCTGTCATAGCCCATTTTGGAAATAGGCAACCTCCTTGGGATGGGGTGACTTGATAAGTGTCAGGAGCATCCTACAAAGTTGGACAAGTGTCCATAGGCGTGGGTTTTGGGCTATGAGGCCATGTTGGACGCCTATCCCTATGTGGAACCAATTTTCCTTATATTTGTTATATAAACAGGTGCTTTTGAGAGGAGATGTATTACAGGTTTGACAGGTATTGTTATGCTGTTGGTTTGTCTTCAAATATGTGTGTCAAAGACTCCTAAGAGCTTGCATTGCAAGTGTATTGTAAACCATTTCAGTTTTGTTAATACATTGTGCAGGTTTGGAGTGTGGGGTTTTTCACCCGATAAGGGTTTTCCCCACGTATATCTTGTGTCTCTCTTCTTCTATCTCACTTGTTTATGTGTTTACTGCAATATCTCTGTTATTGGGTTTAACATTGTTGTAATAGTAAGGATAAATTGAATTTGCACTCTCTTCCCCTCATTAGATTAGTGTAGGAAGTGATTTTCGCACACCTAGCTTCCTTTCAGAATCAGTATTCCACAAAACCACTTGTTAACTTGTTTATTAATCCAATTTCTAAAATTAATAACATGAAAGCAGAACAAGCATAAGAACAACCATAAATACATAACACATAGACACCAAGATTTTTACGTGGAAAACTCAAAGAGGGAAAAACCACGGTGAGTGTTAGCTCACAATATATTATGATAGCTCAATACTGAATTACAAAAGGCTCACTGCCAAGAGGAAAGAAGAAAGAAGAAGGATTGGCTCCCTGCCAGAAGATGAACTACTGTAAATGCATCTACCACATGCTGGATCACAATTCCATTGAAAGTTCAATGTACAGATTCAAAGTTCTTCATTTGTTTTGTCCTGCTTCTCAACTTAACTACATATACTCTATTTTATGTCCTTATTCAACTTTTTCTACTCTACACTCTGCTCATTGAAAGGAAGCTAGGTGTGCAGAAATCGCTTCCTACACTAATCTAAAGAGGAGAGAAGAGTGCAAATTTATTTTATCCTTTACAATTATAGAATGTTAACAACAATGGAGATATTGTAGCAATACACATACACACAGAAATGAGACAAAAGAGAGAGACACAAGATATACGTGAGGAAAACCCTTATCGGGTGAAAAACCCCACACTCCAAAACTTACACAATGTATTATCAAAACTAAAATGGTTTACAATACAATTGCAATGCAAGCTCTTAGGAGTCTTCGACACTCATATCTGGAGACAAACTAGCAGCATAACAATACCTGTCAATCACATAATACATCTCCTCTCCAAAGCACCTGTTTATATAGAAAATACAAGGCAAAAATGGCTCTATCTTGAGATGGGTGTCCAACATGGCCTCATGGTCCAAAACCCATGCCTATGGACACTTGTCCAACACTGTAGGATGTTTTTGACACTTGTCAAGTCACCCCATCCCAAAGAGGTCACCTATTCCCAAGTTGGGCAATGATAGATGCTCTTACAACCGTCATAGAATCTGTCATACTGACATATCTTACAGTTGTAAGAGAATCTGTCATAAATAGGCTATAAATACCATATTCTGTTATAACATGTCATAACCCTCCTTGGGGCACCCAAATATGCCTTTTTCCAAGATGCCTTGTGACACATGTCTTCACCTAGCATAGAACCTTCTATTTCTGACTCTTACATGTCATAGATTCTGTCATAGGAATCTATCATAACCATTTCGGTCAAGATTCACTTACACACTAGTCAAGATGCCGACACATGGCAGAAAACCTCTACCACACAAAAGGGACGCCTATCTCCACATGGAGTGTGTTGACCATCCTATTCATCTTACAAGTGGAGTGACAACTCATCATGCCACTTCACACTAAATGACAAAATAGGATGTGCATCAAAATTACAACATATGCTAAGTGAATAAATTACATTACAATAATAAATTCAAGGAATTACCAAGGTTGAGACACCTTAATTCCAACATTCTCCCACTTGTTGAACACCTTGTAAGAGCCAATAGTAATAACAGGATTTAACTGCTATAGGCCGAGAGGCCCATAGACTCCGAACACCATCTGAACTTCTCTGTGTCCACTGGTTTCATCAATGCATCTGCAACGTTCTTCAAAGTATCTACCTTCTCTGAATTCACCTTCTCATCCTCTACCATGTCTCACACGAAGTGAAACTATACATCAATATGCTTTGTTCTGGCATGGGAAGTTGGATTCTTTGCTAGGCAAATCGCACTTTGACTGTCACAACAAATCGTTATCTATCTTGCATCAACACCAATATCTGAACACAATCTCTTAAGCCAAATGGCTTCCTTGCAAGCATGAGTTGCTGCCATATACTCAGCTTCTGTCATGGACAAAGCAACCACAGGTTGTCGCTTACTCATCCAACTAATTGCACCACTGAACATAGTGAACACATAGGCACTGGTGGATCTCCTACTGTCAATGTCACATGCCCAATCAGAATCCACAAATCCACGAATACAAACTGAATGCGGAGGTCCTGTAGCATTACCATGATAGCATATGGAATACTTAGAAGTACCCCTCAAATATCTAAACACTCACTTAACTACATCCCAATGTACCCATCCAGGATTAGCCATAAATCGACTAAGGACTCCCACTGCTTGGGCAATGTCTGGTCTTGTGCAGACAATAGCATACATTAAACTGCCAACAACACTAGCATAAGGTACTCTACTCATGTCCTCCACCTCACTAGGAGATTTTGGACAATCATTAACAGACAACTTTGTCCCCAATGAAACAGGAACACACAATGGTCTACAATCTGCCATGCTAAACCTATCCAACACAATCTTCACATACTTACTCTGGCTTAACCAAAGTTTTCTGTTAGCTCTGTCTCTTCTAATTTCCATTCCTAGAATGTACCTGGCTGCCCCTAGATTTTTCATCTCAAACTGTGCTGACAACTGAGACTTCAAATCAAAAATCATATTCTTACCATTCCCAATCAACAACATATCATCAACATACAATGCAATAATGAGAATGCGATCATTGTCAAACTTGTAATATACACAAAGATCAGATTTCGATCTCAGAAATCTAATAGACAACACAAAGGCATTAAATTTCATATACCACATCCTAGGAGACTACTTCAAACCATACAAAGACTTCTTCAACTTGCAAACCAAATTTTCTTTACCTTTCTCTATGTAATGCTTTGGCTGTGACATGTAAATCTCTTCCTCCAAATCACCATAAAGGAAAGTTGTCTTCAAATCCATCTGTTCTACCTCTAAGTCATAAGCAACTGCAAGAGATAACAAGAACCGAATAAATGTTAGCTTTGGAACAGAAGAGAAAATTTCACCATAATCAATTCCCTCCACTTGTGAGTACCGCTTCGTAACCAATCTAGCCTTGTACTTTTCAACACTACCATATGCACCAAATTTCTTCTTGAACACCCATTTGCATCCAATGGGTTTCTATCCTTCAGGCATAGGAACCAAGTCCCATGTTTTATTTTTTTCCAAAGAAGCCATCTCATCTTCCATGGCCTCCTTCCAGGAACCTGCATCTTTCATGCCCATAGCCTCTGTCACAGTTCTAGGCTCATCAGTGTTAGTAAGGTAAAAGCACAACTAGAATCAAGTAATGAATAACCAAACCTATCAGGTTGCTTCCTTATTTGTGTAGACCTCCTCAATGGCTGAGGTTGAGGTTCTGCTTCTTCTTCTGAGCTTTCAGAGCTACTAGAGCTCTCCTCATCATCAGGTCTCACAGGGTCTGTCGGTTCAGACTTCTCAGGGGTAGAAGGAAACTGAACCACATCTTCTTTCTTTTCTATCTGTTCTGGTTGTAGAACAAAGGAAGAAGGTGTTATCTCTCTGAAGATAACACTTCTGCTATACAACACTTTTTCAGCCACAGGATCCCAAAGCTTGTATCCTTTCACACCGACACCATAGCAAATGAAGATACACTTAATAGCCTTGTTCTCCAATTTAGACCATTTCTCCCTAGGCACATGTGCATATGCCACACAACCAAAAACACGAAGATGTCTAACTAAAGGCTTCTTACCAGACCACACCTCCATAGGTGTCTTACCAACAAGAGCTGATGTAGGAGACATGTTTACCAGGTAGCAAGCAGTGGCTACAGTTTCAGCCCAAAACTTTTGTTCGAGGCTTGCTCCACTAAGCATACTCCTAGCCTTCTCCATTAGTGTCCTGTTCATCCTCTCTACAACTCCATTTTGTTGTGGGGTGTATGGATTTGTCTTATGTCTTTCAATCCCTTTCTCTTTACAGAACTTATCGAACTCTGCCGAACAAAACTCACCACCGTTATCAGTTCTCAAACACTTAATCTTTTTACTAGTCTGATTTTCAGCAAAAGCTTTAAACTCTTTAAACCAATTAAAGACTTCAGTCTTGCTTCTGATAAAATAAACCCATGTCCTTCTATTATAATCATCTATGAAAGATACAAAATATACAGATTTGGAAATTGAAGGAACATTAACAAGACCAAACACATCAGAATGAATAAGATCCAATACACCAAAAGACTTGTAAGAACTAGAGTAAAACTAAACATGGTTTTACTTTCCATATACATAATGTTCGCAAAAGTCAAACTCAAGATTACAATCATTTAACCCCTCAACAAGGTTTTTATTTTTCATGGTTCTAAGACCCTTCTCACCAATGTGGCCATATCTCAAATGCCATAACATAGTCTTTTTAGCAGGAAGTTTAACTTCCAAAGCATGTGCACTACCATCAGAATGTATTACAACAGATTTCTTCACTGCTTGTTCAGATGGTGGGGATGAAGTGACTGCAGCTCTTTTCTTCGAGTTAGAAGAACTATTGCACTGTGTAGTGCATGCCTCCAGCTGAAACAGAGTACCCCTCCGAGTACCCTTTGCAAGCACCATAGATCCTCTAGTCATCTTGCATCTATCCTTCGAAAAGACAACCTGCACACCTACATCATTCAACATAATTACAGAAAGTAGGTTCTGTGCCAAGCCTGGGATGTGAGGTCATGTGGAATGATGCACCAAAATCTATCGACCACACATCATCAGATGCATGGGTGGACAGGGTTGTGATGAAGGCATCACCATCATCTTGTGACTTGTTAGAATCTGAATCTGGAGCATTCTTCTTTTTCTTTTTCTTTACCTCTTTGCATTCCTTTCAGAAATGCCCAGATTTGCCACAGTTCCAACAGAGAGCCTTGGACTTTCTAGGAGATTTGGATCTCCCATGGGATTTGGATCTACCCTTTTCACCTCTCTTGTCCTTCTTCTTCCCTTTCTCTTTGGGTCTTCCACGAACCACAAGAGCATCTTTGGCTGACTCGATTGTCTTTGTTCACACTTCTTCAGATAACAATGAAGATACTACATCATCCATCTTGAAGGTGGTGGTAGTGCTTTTGATAGCTATGACAAGATGATCCCATGAATCCGTCAAAGAACAAAGCAGGGTCATATATCGATCCTCCTCCTCCATTTTCACACCCACGGATGTCAAATGTGCAACAAGAATGTTAAAAGCATTCATATGGTCTACAACAGATCCTCCGTCTTCCATTTTCAAAGAAAACAACTTCTTTTTCAGAAAGAGCTTGTTCACCAAGGACTTGGCCTGATAAACAGATCCCAGCTTCTTCCAAAGATCTTCCGCAGTCTTCTCCTCATGGACATTCAATAGGACAGAGTCATCTAGATAGAGTCTTATGAGACCCTTAGCCTTCTGATCTTTGAGGTCCCAATCAGCTTGTGACATTGTTGTAGGTTTTGTTCCATCAACAGTTTCCCATAGGTCACGATCAACAAGTAGATCTTCCATCTTGACTTTCCATAGCTCAAAATTTGTGCCATTGAACTTCTCCACCTCTACCCTTCCAGATGTGGTTTCCATCTCCTTCCTACAAAGATACAAAATACTCTATACAGACTCCCACTCAACCTAAGATTAGCTCAAAAAATGCCTACCCAGCAGCTAGAACCAAAACTAGCTAGGCTCTAATACCAACTGAAAGGAAGCTAGGTGTGTGGAAATCGCTTCCTACACTAATCTAAAGAGGAGAGAAGAGTGCAAATTTGTTTTTATCCTTTACAATTATAGAATGTTAACAACAACAATGGAGATATTGCAGCAATACATATACACACAGAAATGAGACATAAGATATACGTGGAGAAAACCCTTATCGGGTGAAAAACCCCACACTCCAAAACCTGCACAATGTATTATCAAAACTAAAATAGTTTACAATACACTTGCAATGTAATCTCTCAGGAGTCTTTGACACTTGTATCTGGAGACAAACCGGCAGCATAATAGTACATGTCAATCACATAATACATCTCCTCTCCAAAGCACCTGTTTATATAGAAAATACAAGGTAGAAATGGCTCTATCTTGAGATGGGCATCCAACATGGCCTCATGGCCCAAAACCCACACCTATGGACACTTGTCCAACACTGTAGGATGTTCCTAATACTTGTCAAGTCACTCCATCCCAAAGAGGTCACCTATTCCCAAGTTGGGCAATGACAAATTCTCTTACGACTCTTACAATCGTAATAGAATCTATCATACTGACATATCTTACAACTGTAAGAGAATCTATCATAAACATGCTATAAATAGCATATTCTCTTACAACATATCATAACCCTAATTGGGGCACCCAAAAATGCCTTTTTCCAAGATGCCTTGTGACACATGTCTTTACCTGTCATAGAGCCTTCTATTTCCAACTCTTACATGTCATAGATTCTGTCATAGGAAACTGTCATAACCATTTCGGTCAAGATTCACTTACACACTAGTCAAGATGCCGACACATGGTAGAAAACCTCTACCACACAAAAGGGACACCTATATCCACATAGAGTGTGCTGACCATCCTAGTCATCTTACAAGTGGAGTGACAACTCATCGTGCCACTTCACACTAAATGACAAAACATGATGTGCAACAAAATTACAACATAGGCTAAGTAAATAAATTACATTACAATAATAAATGTAAGGAATTACCAAGGTTGAGACACCTTAATTCCCAACACTCATAATCCTTCACACATCAAATTTGCACACTTCACACTCTCTACACACACACCAACATTGAATTCCATTGAGTATATATATTCGCTACAAGATTTATCTTATAATCAGGTCAGCAAGCAAAACATAAACTGTGTACACAAATACTACATCTTATCAGCTTGAACTTGTATACAATATGCAATGCAAACTTAAACAAACATACAAAAGTCTTCATATATGTCAACTTCAATCATACCATCACTTAGATTGACTGTCCAAACAATATATCTTCTCCGCATAAGAATCTAATAGCCATGTCGGCTTGTTCCTTAAGAACACACTTGATCAACTCATATGTCACATCATAATTCCCACTATGGACCATATGAGACTCTAAGATGCATAACCAATAGTCATTCTAGACTCCTTAGCATACCTTTAGAACCGCGAGACAAAATATACAACTGCAGAGGAATGCGGACCCTTTTCTCTAGCATTGTGCACTGTTTCTATCTTAGTTGTGTTCATCCAGACTTAAGCCAATCACAACTTGTCTTCCGGAAGTCATCAGGACTTGTAATCTTGAACATAGTATTTCCAAACAATCTTGAATAACATACCTGAACCGCATACCTTGACCATCAACTACAGAGGAATACCACTTGAATTTCTACTACTAACTCTGTGTTGTCAGTACTTAGCCATTCTGCCTTAGTCTTTTGTGCCCAGACCAGAACCTTGTATGCAGGTTGTTCCAAGTTGAGTTCCCAATCATCCTTAGCTCTATCATGTTCTATTTGCCTTGTTGCCATCAATGACAACATTACCCAATTAGCAGTGTCTCTTGACTATATTGCCAACAATCTCCCCCTTTGGCATTGATGGCAACACTTAGTGAAAAATGTGTATCTGCTCCCCCTTACTCTTTAATTCTTCTCTCCCTAAGGTGTTTTCCCATTTTTCACTGGTCTTCTTCTCCCCCTTTGACATCAATTGCAAAGGTGTATGTACAATAGTCAAAATTGGACCAAAACTGCAAAAATCTTCATACTCTGTCGCATATGTACACATACAAATTTCAACTTAATTAGTCGTAGGTGAAAGAATATCCTTATGCCCAATCTTTAATTGTGTAATCTCTTCATCCCATCGATTCTTTGCTCTTTCCAAAATTTGGATGTGACCATTTATCAAAAAGACTAATTTTTCTGCGTTTTACACATTTGAGGGTATGTCAATTTGTGAAGCTGTTTGTGCTTCTACTGCAATACTAATCATTGAATCTAGCTTAGGAATAATTAGTCCTCTCAAATGACACATTTTATTTTTCATCTGATCCCTTTTATTTACAATATCAGTTAACTCATTATGAATATTAATTACTTGTATTTCCTTGCTGCTCACTGACTCAGCTGCTGGATCAAATGATTTAGAAATATTTATCAGCTGTTGTTTTAGATCCTTCACCTTTTCTTCTAGCTCTTTTGTGGCTACTAGCCAAGATAGACAAAATTTATACAGGTCACTTTCTTCTTTGATAGCACTCTATATGCCTTTCATTTTATTGTCTAGTAGAGCTTTGTCATTCACTATCATAGTCTTCAACTCATTTAGCCTTTTCTCATCAAATTCTTGTCTCACTTTTGTCTCAGCAGATTTCTCAAAAGATTCCAAATGATCACTTACAGAATTTATGAGTCCTTTTAGTTGACTTATAGAAGACAAAGAGGTGTCATTCTGATATGATGGCATCATCTTCTCCAAAATGTTGGATGCCTCACCAATCAGTTCACTGTCCTGTATGTGAGATTTCAAAATTTCTTCTTGTGTGCTTGCACAATTCATACTAGTTTGAATTTCTGTATAGGGGACATCGAGTTCAAATTTATTGGTCCTTGCAAAAATTCAGGCTCATCCAAGACTTGTTTCTCTTTCTCCAAAAAGTCTTTAATTGACTCTGCGGTGTCTCTTGCTATACCAGAGACTTCTTCTTCTTGGTTTAGCTCCAGAGGATCTAAATTCATAGCTTCATTTGCACCATCCTTTTGTTTCGGTGCAGGGATTTCCTTATCTTGTTTCACTTCTTGATCATAGGCCTTATCTATCTTCTCAGTCTTCTCCATTTGTGTCTTGTCACTTGTTGGATGTTCTGGAGGGAGACTGGTCTCAATAACTGTAGCAGGCACTTGCTTCTCTTTAGCCACTTGGTTCAAATTCACTTCTGAAATAGATGTATCTCCAAGATTTGTTTCATCTCTGTCATATATTGTTGGGAGATGAAGTTCCTTTAGCACTCTTAAATTGATTTCCTCAGTCTCTTTTACTACTTTCTCAATGTCATCTAACATGAGGGTATTCATCCTCTTCTTTGTTTTGAACTCCTTGTTGAGTGCTTTGGAGATTTCTATTTTGTCTTCAGGAGAGATCTTCGGACATAACTTTATCAGTGTATGCTCATGGAGTTCAATATCTTTTGCCATAGCTTCTTCTTTTCTTGCAGACATAATACTACCCAAGGTGTCTGGGAGATTGGTAATTATCTCAATAAGGGCTTTGTTGTAGATGTCTAGATATCTGACAACAACAGTCTCAATAATTCTTTTATCTGGATCGTTATACTCATCATATAGTTGGGCTATGGGCTTCAAATTTCCATCAACTTTGATGGCCTTTAGAACATCTTCAAGACTTATAGTAGCTTCTCCTGTCTGAGACTCATCTTGCCTTGGCCTTTTTTCAATTTTTCTCTTACTAGAAGGTTTCTTTTTACTACTCCTGAAGGCTTTGGTGGCCTCAGTTTTCATTTTCTTCACTTCTTCATCTGACTCATTCTCTTCCTTATCAGCTCCTATACTAACATATATTCTATGACCTTTGGTTTTCTGTCTCTTGTGGCTATTTGCATGGGTTTCCACACTTGCAAAGAGTGTGGGACCGGATGACAAAGATGTAGTTTATGTAGAAGTAGAACCTCTAGTTCTTCTTTTTGTTATTTTTGGATTTTTTGGTTGCCTCTTAGGCTCTTCCGGAGCCTTAACCGATTCACTTTCCTTCCTTAATTTTGATTCTCTCTCTAGTTGTGCCTTTTCTCTTGTTTCTTTGATTTGTGCTTTGGTGAAACCCCTTTTTAGAGCATAATCTTCTGCCATCTTCTGGGCCTTTCTTGAAATTTTAGGTTTTCTCACCTCAACATGTATTTTTGTAGACAGTTCCTCATAAGTTCCAAATCTTTCTTCATTGGGTTCTCTAGATTTGCTTAGCATATGTTGGGCATAATTTTCCAGTATTCTTCCATCTACTTCATAGACCATTGGCATAACCCATACTATTCTAGGCTCAATAGCCTTCATCAAGCATTGATATTTTGTCACAATAAAGCAGATAGTGTCCTTATACTTTTCAACAACTGATTTAGGCATCATTTCTCTAGTTTGCATTAACTTCTGAAAGTTTTTGAAATAGCCCCATAGTGTTGTGTTCTAGGCATCATGGCTACCTATGCTATTAAAATGATTTCTAATTTGAACTGAAATGGGTTTATCACTTGTCCAAAATAGATTCTTCATACCTAGTAACTCATGCATGAAGTAGAAGAACAAATAGATAATCAGCGTGTTACCTCCCGAATCAACAGAGGGTTTGCCAGCTCTAATGCACAGGTAGATTCGGTCAACAGATACGGGAGGTTGCGTGAGCTTCCTCCCCTTCACTTTTGGTTCTGCTGCACCAAGGGGGGTGTCCCTATTTGCTAAAGATGTAACATTGACTTGCCCTATGACAGGAAGATTTAGCTTTGTGATAACAGGAAGAATACTCTCATGTGTGGACCAAGATGTGCATGGTACATCACAAGGTTGGCAACATTCTTGGACATGTTTGTCTGGTTGTGGATGAGAGTATGCATGGGTCCTAATCCTACTCCTACAACTAACAGGTTGGAATAATGGAATGGTTTGAATTTATGGTTTAGATGCAAGACAGGGGTTTTGGATCATAACTACTTCACAAGGGCAGACCGGTGCCTATCTCAGGGCAAGGAGTCACATAGATGTATACATGAGAGTGGCTTGCAACTGGCATTCAGGTTTCAAGGGGTTAGATTGATGCTTGCCTTACAAACATCACCCAAGAATAGGTATTTAACTGTCTCTGCTTATGGACATCCCAGCTGACATACAATCTCCTCCACACTCAACCTAAAACAATTTAATCCACTCCTTGAATAGAAGTCTAAAGATCAAGCATGCAATACATAAATCTGTATTCTAGAATTTGAGAAACCCTTAGCAACCAAATTCAGAAGAAGAAATGCATACAACAAGTGGAGACAGACAGCAAAACACATGCAAGAAGCATTTTTCATATAACATTAACACTAAAACTAAGCATATGTGCAAGATACAACTCAGATGCAACACATAAACTCCACAGAGATAAAATAGACAAGAAATGCTCTGTATTTCGTTATTCACAGAAAAAATTGCCCAAGTCTTCAACAACCACTAATGAGTAACACAGTCTGATTTTTATACCAAGACTGTGTCCTCAGCAAAATTAATTACAAGGTAAATCAAAAATTTGCCAGATACAATGCATGAGGAATGGCGCTAAGAAATATTCAATGCTGCAGAGAGACAAAGAGGAGTGAACAGGTGGAATCAGGATCCGCATCGCTGCTCAAGGACATTCATCTTCAATCGGGTTGTTGACCCATCCATCATCGACCCAAATCCTGCAAATGTCGCCATTATTGCTCAACTACCCGCAGATCCTCAGTGGTGTGTCATTGGAGTTCTTCCCGCCCAAACGCGACCGTAGATACAAAGAAACCCATCACTGTAGCAAAATACAAAACCAGCCATCGATCTACTCCCATCGCTGAGATCTGTGGCTCGAAACACGCCCTAAAAGTCACCAACCAGTGAGAACGTGCCATGTAGGCACCTTATGTTTCTATCGCTGGCTTTTCTCCCTTCGATTTTGCCTTTTTCGCCCTCTTGTATATGCATGCTCAAATGCATATACAATCATCTGATTTATACTTTTAAAAACCCTTTGTATATACAAGAGCAAATGCATATACAACCATTCACCATACAAGGCGAACCCCAAATTGTTATAGAACAAATTGAAATTCTAATCGGGTCCAGCTTGCATCCCTATTCCTTGCATATCCTCATTGCATATGTGCATACAATTGCTACATACAAGCCTCGGATTTCAAAAAGTATAAAACACTTTGAAACTGCCCTGAAATTTGGCTTGTATCTCATCTGATATATATCGGCATACATATAAGCACACAAACATGCAAGGCACGGACGCCAAGCACTTATAGAACAAATTTGATTTGTTATCGGGTCCGGCTTGCATCATCGCAATGTATAATTTTGTTTGTATGTTCGAATATGCATTGGGAACATACAAGCCTACCATACAACCGCGGACTTCAAACACTTCACCAATGCATTTAACCTTCCCGTCGTGTCCGCTTTGCACATCCTTGAACATACATGCAAATCCCCTTGTATATGCAAACCTACAAGCGATTGCACATACAACCTTGTGGAGCCCACCAAATGTATATACCTCCACTGCACTGTTCACCTTGCATGTCACGGCGGACCCATGTATATTTTTCATCATATAAGACTCAATGTATTTTGGACATACATTCATTCCTACCTGCTTGATACAATGGCGGCATCTTCAAGGAATCTTCGATGTATATTCTGCCATTGTATATTTTTTGCTTGTATCTCCAACACTGTAGCAAAAGTATATCGGCCCGTTGCATATTTTTTCTTTGTATATCTGCAATGTATATTTCCTCTGCATACAAACAGCGAATCTTTCCTGGAATATGCCTGCAATGTATCCTTTCTCTTGTACATAGCCGTTGTATGTCTGAACATACAAACCAAATATACATGCAACTTGATATACAAACAGGGAATATTCCTAGGAATCTGTGAAAGATTCCCCCTTTGTATATGCACCCCTTTGGACCCGATATGCATTGTGAAATGCATATAACTGATTTTTTCACCATTCTTTACAACTGCAGAGGCCCAAAGTGTTAGAATTTTGAATTCTTGGAAGATGCCTGCGAGTTAAAATACCTAAAACCAGACTGCTCATGCAGGCGGTAACACAGTGTACCATACTTGAATGAATATTTTTGCTCTTTGGTCTTCCTTAAATTTTCCATCAACTGTTGATGGAGCAGTTCACAAAGATAATACTCTGCATCTTATTTAACCATCTCAAATGTTATGTAAATTATAGTATCAGAGACTGGATTCTCCCGGTTTGAGAAATAAACTTTGTACCCAATAACCATGGACGTAAATCTAACTACATGGTCTTCAATGTCATTGATTGTTAGTGCCTTTTTGCCAAACTTAGCACTGGTGGCTTTCATTATAGTATCATTCTTTACTACCTTCATTACAGGAACTGCACCAGTGGAATTTAATCTAGTAACTACCCTTATGGCATCCTTAGTGATCATGAATGGTTTCTCTAGCCATATGAATTCATCATGCACTCTACTCAGAACATATCAGATCCACTCATCCTCAGCGAATGTTGGGAAATCAATGTACTGAATGAATTTCTTTGTTTCCAATGCCTTATATTCGTTCTTTAAATCATAATCCTCACCACACAAGTGATTTAGGAATAAATTTGTGAGTTTGTTGTTTCCATGTTCTTCTAGGGCAACATGAATATAAGCCCTAACATCCTCTGCATGCATAATTCCATATGGTATATCAGAAAATGCACCTATTGGATCTACTTATGTTGATTTGAAAGGATGTTTCTTGAATTTTGGCCTCGGCCTTTCAGTTATATCAATCACATGTGGTATTGCCATTTTAAAATAAATTCACAGTAGGGTTTTGAATCTAAAAAATACCTCTTTTCGCTGAATTAGGATTTTCTTTGGTCTTGTCTTAATTTTCTTTAGAAATCACTAAATCACTTGGAATTTCGCTTCAGATACCCTTAAACATTTGAAAGATTGAATGCAAAGTGATTAATCTTTTACAAATCCACGCCTTTTAACCCCTTGAGGCCTTAACTTAATCATCATAAATGCGGTCTTTCAAAAAGCTGCCAAACACTTCTCTAACAACCACAGTCAATCCAAATTACTCCGCAATGCTCCACCTTAGATCTTTCTCTACTGAAAATTCTTTTAGAGGCTTTGTCATAGAGTTCTTCACAATGTACCTTAGTGTAGGATTCCAGCACTAACTTTTTGGATGGGGGCTTTAGATTTTCAACACAGGTCCCCCTGAGCCAGAGCTCCCAATTTACTTCCTAGAGAAAGTATCTGCACCAAAAGCTAGTGTAGATCCATCCTTGACTTCAATTGCTTCTTTCTTGATCCAGATCTTGTCCATTTCTTTCTTAGTTTCAACTGGATCAACTTTTTCTTTTCCCTTATCATTCCTCTGCTCTGTTTTCCTTTCTTTAGCATAATAGTTTCTTTTCACATTCTTGCTTCTGCAAAATCTTTCAACATGTCCAAAATTGTTGCAATTGTAGCACAAAGTGTTTCCCTGTCCTTGATTCCTTCCTCTGAATGAATTCATCCTTGATCTGCATTGATTAGCCATGTGTCCAAATCTATTGCAAGTAAAACATCTTCCATTGAATGATTGAGTATTCCTTGAATTGTGAAAGCCATTTCTTACCAGACTTTTGCATTCATTTGATCTATGACCAATTTTCTTGCAATTGAAACATTAACTAGAGAATGATGGAACATTTTGATTTTGATTTAGTCTACTCCTACACTGAGTAGCCTTATGACCAAACTTTTTGCAATTAAAACAATGGCCATTGAAAGATGGGTACCTTTGAGCATTTGGTTGTCTGACTGGAGGTCTTCTAGGTCTTCTTCTTTAATTCCTGAATTGGTTCCCTTTGTTTTGCTTCATCTGAAAGTTTTCTTGACCTGATTTTGAACTTTCTCCTTTCTCAAATCCTAAGCCTTTCTTGTCATCTAAACTCTTTTGACTAGCAATCATCTCATCAAGTTTTGCAGAACTTATCTTGAACTTTTTTTCATAACTCTTGGCTTTTTCCAAGTCTATTTTTAGGCTCACAACTTCTTTTTCCAGTTTGACACATTCTTCTATCTTGCTTTTTACCATAAGATTTAGATCTTCTTATGGTTTAGCTCTTTCTATAACTTCCACTTCCAAATTATCCATGGTCTCATTTGTTGATATCAATTGTTCACTAACATCTCTGTATTTTTCTTTGAATTTATTGACTTGTACTTCTTTCAGCTTTAGAATGCATTCATCAACTTATTGAATGTTATCCTTTAGATCCCTGATTTCTGCTTCAAATTTTTCAAGATCAGCAAGAGTTGCTTCCAATTCAACATTGTTTGAGAAGTTTCCAAATCTCCTAGCTGCCATGAGTGAATTCTCCCAGATTTTCCTCAAGATGTTAGGCTTCTTCCAAGTAACCTTGCTCTAATACCAATTGTTGAAAGTAAGGAATATTGAGAGGGGGGGTGAATCAGTATTCCACAAAACCACTTGTTAACTTGTTTATTAATACAATTTCCAAAATTAATAACATGAAAGCAGAACAAGCATAAGAACAGCAACCATAAAGATATAACACATAGACACCACAATTTTTACGTGGAAAACCCGAAGAGTGTAAAACCACGGTGAGTGTTAGCTCACAATATATTATGATAGCTCAATACTGAATTACAAAAGGCTCATTGCCTTAGGGCTCACTGCCCTATGAAGAAGTGTTCACTACACAAAGGCACACTGCTAAGAGGAAAGAAGAAAGAAGAAGGATTGGATCCCTACCAGAAGATGAACTGTTGTAAATGCATCTACCACATGTTGGATCACAGTTCCATTGAAGGTTTAATATACAAATGTAACGCCAAAAAATGTCCCCTTGGGGGCTTTTCCCTCATAAGGTTTAACTCCTGGGTCTTTTGCATGCATTTAGGACATCTTACTTCATAATTTGGCATCCCAATGGAATGAGCCCTAGGTAACATGACAAATGGGACCTAGGAGGACCCCTTGAGCCTTACCCTGCCCAAAATAGGGGGGAGGATTTGGGTGCCCGCGCCCTATTTTGGGGCAGACCTAATTTCTAAGTGTCAGTTTATGACCGTTATTTGGGTCCTATGCTGACACGGTAAGTTTGAATTATAAAAATCTTGGTGGGAGTGTTTGTAATTGCATATAAAAGCGTGTTTAGGAATTCATTTAGAAATTAGATGGCAATTGTGATGTTCAAGTATTCTCAAGGTGATTCAAGGCTTTCATTGTGTTGCAAGAGCAGATTTGTGTGGTTTATGTGTTTGTGTTTGCAAATTTGAGCATCTATTTCATCATGGAATGAAAAGCATCTTCCTCCCATGATATCTTCACTACAAGGTGACATTATATTGTGTTTTCATCATCATTTCCTTTGGTTTTTGCCTCTGCCTCACAAGGGCACGCACTCTTTATCTAACAACAGTGTTCAGAGACTCAAGTGTCCTCCAGAGCTTGACTGAGAAAAGCCTCTAAACACCACAACCCCCTCCCAAAGTTTTCATGGTTGTAGGTTACAGGTTGTGGAGCTGGGAAAAGTGAAATTGCAGGAAGGCATCTTGAAGTGTCAAAATTGCAGAATAGAAGGAAAAACAACCACCTGGACTTGGGTACCTGCTCATTAGTCCTCCAACTTCCGTGACGGGAAAATCTCCAGGACAACAGGGAAGAGTTGCAGACTGAGTTTCCAGATCTGGACAAAAAGTAGGGTATTGGACTTGGGCGCCCGCTCTTTTGTCCCTAACTTTTCCACCTTAGAACCCTGAAAATAGGTACTCTTTGATTTGATATTTTGCTTCCATCTGCAAGAGCTTTTTCTGTTATTCTTCCGTTTACAGTCGTATTTGCAAAATTAGGGTTTTAATGGTTAATTAAGCATAAAAGAAAGAAATTTGATAATTAAACACCCTAATCCAAGCTTCCCTACATTTCACAGTGACCTAGGGTATGATAGTGAATTGCCACTCGACCCTAGATCCTTGAATGTATAGGGTCAAAGGAGGATTCAAACATCTAAACACTTAAAAACTAAACGAATCAAATTTCACCCTAAACATTTTAGTGAACCCATTTTTTTGGACTTAATTGCAACTTGATGAGTTTTGGTCTTCATATTTGGATTGATTTCATTTATTCATATAGTCATTCATTTTATTGCATTGAGAAAAATTCAAAAAAATTGCATTGTTTGGCTTACTAAATTGCATCAATTCTTTCTAAATTTTCCTAATTCATGATTTTTGCATCAGATCTGATATAAACTACATAAAAACACAAAAATTCAAAAATTTGCATTGCATTTTCGTCATTAATTTGCTAAGCTTTTGTAGAAATTTTGACAATTTTCATATAACCTAGTAATTCCAAAATCTAGGGTTAGTAGGCAAAATCTTCTTTTAGATTTTCTACTGATTTTAGAAGCTCATTCAAATTTTCATTTGACTATAGTCTTGCATTTTATTGTAAATTTGCATTTAGATTCAAAATATTTGCAATTTTTGCATAGAAAATTTCAACAAAAAACTAGCAATTTTCATGCATTTTCATTAAATTTGCATTGGAATTTTGCATATAAGGGCTTGAAAATCATTTTTATATTTTATTACACTACATTTTTATCATAAATCATATTTAAAAACATTCACATAGCATTTTGTGTCAAGATCTCAAACCTAGGGCTTCAAAAACAACGATTTTCACTAAAATTGGCCTTATCGACTCTATAAACTTGCACCATAGGCGTGTTGTGAAGAGTATTTTCACATTAATTGTTTGTTATCAGGGTAATAATTTTCTTCCCCTCCTAAAAATCTTCACAACACCCTTTTAACGGACTCTTGTATTGAACATTCGGTGAAAAACTACATATTTTGACTATTTTTGCCCTAGGGTTTGACCTCGTTTGCACTCCAAGTGTGTTGTGATCAATTTTATGAATTGAGGTGACTGATATTATTGATTTTATTTGCTGCACCTCCTTAAATTCATTACAATATCCCTTTTTCTAGGTCTTGGAATTGAAAAACCGTGAAAAATAGCCTATTTTTGCTATATTTTCACTAGGGTTTTACCTTAAGTGGCACTAAAAGCGTGTTGTGTTAGATATTTTGACACTAATTGGATGTTATTACTTATATACTTTTCTTTCCATAATCACTTCTCACAACACCCTTTGTTATGCTCTTTTGCATTGAGTTTTGGTGAACAAAGTGCCTATTTTGACATATTTTCACTATAGTTTGACTTGGCATTATCTTGGATTTACATCAAGAGTGTGTTGAGAAGGATAATATTGCTGTTTTGGAATGATATCAGACATATAAATTTCTTCCCTTGATCAAAATCCTTACAACACTCTTTGTTCCATTCATTTGCATTGGAAAAAGTACAAAAATCAAACATTTTTGCATATATTTTTGCATTCATGGATTCTCCTATGGGTACATCTTTAGAAGACTTATAGTACATTGTGAACTATGATAATTTTTGTAATTTCACCGACAAATATTCTCAAGTCTTACATCAAATTGCATACTTCTATGGCATTGATATAACCAATAGTACTACATGTGATATTCTTCGATCAATAGCCCATTTTGACAACTTTCTTGAGACTGTAGATGTTTTCCCTTCAATCATGGAGAATCTAAAAAGTTTTATAGCTGAAAACAATCATGGGGAAAGTAGTGGTGACAAATTTACTCCCACTCTCCCTTTGTTTCATGATGATATAATCCAAATCCTCACTGAGACCTATGATAATGAAATAGCAATGGGTGATTTATCAAACAAAGATACTTGTCCCAACATAACCCCACTTGGTGAGGATATATTGGCGTAAGAAAAAGATATCATTGATACATTCCTCCACACTACTCTGATATCCCTTCCTGCTCTCCCTAAACAGGATGAAGCTTTGCATGATGCAAATTCTCTTTGTGACCATTTGCTTAAGTCTAATGATAATTTGTCAATTTATGTTCAAGAACTTCTCAATTACATTCTAAACAAGAAAATAGATCATGAATAGTCACATACTCTGAAAAGCAATGAAATCCTACATGTTGTGGAAGAATAAGCTATCCGTCTTACTCAAGCCATTCCAACTCCTTATATAGGGACTAAAATGGGTATCTTTTGAATGCCTCCACATGCTCATTTAAATGGCATTTCAAATTCTCCTATGGCTGACACAAACAATGGAAACATTCCCTCTCAACCATCATTAAGAGAAACCTTTCCTACACAATTACCCTCGCACACTCCTGAACATATGGAAGAGAGAAGAAGTGATAACGCCTTAACCATTAAGATAAAGATCAAGATTTGCGATAACAACTAACCTGGAAGGGGCCCTATAGGTAAGTACCTCTAACCCTCTATCTCTCTCATGATGTGCTTCCCCCGTGATGTGTTATGCATTGTTTAGGCCTCTTGGGATGACCTCGTATTCTCACGTAAGGTCTGGGATACCAAGAGACCATCGTTGTTGTGACCTTCTTCTATTTGTATCATCATTCTTCTAAATTGCTCTCTCTGATTTCATCGTTGTGTGTTGTGTCTTATAGACATAGCATTGCGGTTGGTGACACTGGGGGCACCCTCCTATGTGACTATTCCTAAGACACTAGTTTCTCTTCTCTTATTTATTGTTTCCCTTCCTCTGGTGTTTCCATCTAGCGGGCGGATGACGACAAACATTTATACTGATGCGGACCTAGTGTCCCTTTCAAGAGCAATCAAAAAATGGACTTAGTTCCTAATATGACGATGGGGTTGTATATTTTATCCGACGTTTGGCTAGTGGAAGCACTCATTCTTTCCGTGTAGTGAATTTGATGATGTTTCTATTGCATTTACAAACCTTAACAATATTGTTGCTCTATGCACCTTTGTTTGTCTTTGAATCTAGCCTTGGTGGTACTCGATTCGAAGAGCTTCATGATATAGCCCCACGGTTATCCTCGAACTCTGAATTCATTGTATAACCTTGGCTCTTTGTGTGGTTAATCATATGCATTGATGTTGTTGTCTATCATGATTTTGTAGACACTAACATGTTTCTTGCAGGGATGTGTTTGTGGGAACATTTGGCGATCGTAAAGTACATGTCACCTTTGGGGGGCATGGACTTTATGAGAGCTTGTGTTCCCTTGTGTGTTTTCTTCCTACCTTAACATGATTGATATCGATAACTGATATTGACCACCTTAAGGTGGGGGCATATATAAGGTAAGCTATTTGTTGTAGATGTTAGCAATGTGTTTACCCTTAGATGCAAAGACCTGCACGATGAGTGCATCATGCATCCTGAGTTTGTTCGCAATCAATCAATCAATCATGTAAGCCCTCTGCAGAGGCGGGATATCGCGTATATCCTTTTTATCTTAAGCCCTCTACGGAGGTGGGGATGGTGTATTTCTTGGAGCAAATTGCATCATCCTGTCATTTTCAAAAGTCCTCTGCAGAGGCGGGGAGCAGTTTTGTGACTAACTCAACCCTTAAGCATGTCGTTGGTGATTGTTGTGGCAAAGCCCAATCATCAGTGTGTGTCTGTAATGTGCCTGAGATGGTGACAAGCCTAGAATAGGGAACACATCATCGCTTGTCTATCGTGTTTTCTCTGTGTCTTCAAGTGTGTGTGTTTTGGTGTGTTTGTTTTGTGTGGCATGTTTGTTGCCCCATATGCAGTATAAAGACCAGTGCCTTAGGGTTGTGCTTCCTATATTTTGGGAGGTTTTGCATGTCTTGCATGTGTGTTGCCCCATATACAAAGACCTACGCGATGAGTGCATCATGTATTATGGGAGGTTTGTTTACTTTCCAGTAATTGCATTTGCATTTCATATATATGAGAAAAAGAAAAGAAAATATATCATTTCTATCTTCCATGCATTAATGTGTCTCCCATGCATTGACTGTCTTCTCCATGTTCTATGTGACTGTAACTATCTTCTCCATGTTTTGCATGCCTGTTTTTGTTTTCCATGTGATTGGCGTGTCTTCTCTGTGTTTGATGTGCTTGCTGTGTTTGTGACCCTACTTTAATGCATGTATTGGCCTTGCATTTATACATAGATTAAAGTGGGGGCTAAATGTAACATCAGAAAATGTCCCCCTGGGGGCTTTTCCCTCATAAGGTTTAGCTTCTGGGTCTTTTGCATGCATTTAGGACATCTTACTTCATAATTTGGCATCCCGATGGAATGAGCCCTAAGTAACATGAAAAATGGGACCTAGGAGGACCCCTTGAGCCTTACCCTACCTAAAATAGGGGGGAGGGCTTGGATGCCCACGCCCTAGTCTTGCCCTATTTTGGGGCAAACCTAATTTATGGGTGTCAATTTATGACCATTATTTGGGTCCTATGCCGACACAGTAAGTTTGAATTACAAAAATCTTGGCGGGAGTGTTTGTAGTTGCATATAAAAGCATGTTTAGGCATTCATTTAGAAACTAGATGGCAATATTGATATTCAAGTATTCTCAAGGTGATTCAAGGCTTTTATTGTGTTGCAAGAGCAGATTTGTGTGGTTTATGTGTTTGTGTTTGCATATTTGAGCATCCATTTCATCATGGAATGAAGAGCATCTTTCTCCCATGATATCTTCACTACAAGGTGACATATTATGTTTTCATCATCATTTCCTTTGGTTTTTGCCTCTGCCTCACAAGGGCACACACTCTTTATCTGACAATAGTGTTCATAGACTAAGTGTCCTCTGGGGCTTGACTAAGGCAAGCCTCTAAACACCACAACCCCTTCCCAAAGTTTTCATGGTTGCAGGTTACAAGTTGCGGAGCTGGGAAAAGTGTAGTTACAGGAAGGCATCTTGAAGTGTTAGAATTGTAGAACAGAAGGAAAAACAGCCACCTGGACTTGGGCACCCACTCATTAGTCCTCCAACTTCCATGATGGGAAAATCTCCAGGGCAGCAGGGAAGAGTTGCAAATTGAGTTTCCAGATCCAGACAAAAAGCAGGGTATTGGACTTGGGTGCCCGCTCTTTTGTCCCTGACTTTTCCACCTTGGAACCCTGAAAACAAGTACTCTTTGATTTGATATTTTTCTTTCGTGTGCAAGAGCTTTTTCTATTATTCTTCCATTTATAGCCATATTTGTGAAATTAGGGTTTTAATGGTTAATTAAGCATAAGAGAAGGAAATTTGATAATCAAACACCCTAATCCAAGCTTCCCTACATTTCACAGTGACCTAGGGTATGATAGTGAATTGCCACTCGAACCTAGATCCTTGAATGTATAAGGTGAAAGGAGGATTCAAACATCTAAACACTTAAAAACTAAACGAATCAAATTTCACCCTAAACAACGGATTCAAAGGTCTTCATTTGTTCTGCCCTGCTTCTCAACTTAACTACATATACTCTATTTTTTGTCCTTATTCAACTTTTTCTACTCTGCACTCTACTCATAATCCTTCACACATCAAATTTGCACACTTCACACATGCTACACACACACCAACATCTAATTCCATTGAGTATATATATTCGTTACAAGATTTATCTTATAATCAGATCAACAAGCAAAACATAAACCGTGTACACAAATACTACATCTTGTCATCTTGAACTTGTATACAATCTGCAATGCAGACTTAAACAAACATACAAAAGTCTTCATATAGGTCAGCTTCAATCATACCATCACTTACATTGATTGTCCAGACAATATATCTTCTCCACATAAGAATCTAACATCCCTATCGGCTTGTTCCTTAAGAACACACTTGATCAACTCATTTGTCACATCATAATTCCCACTACGGACCATATGAAACTCTAAGATGCATAACCAACAATCATTCTAGACTCCTTAGTATACCTTCATAATTGCAAGACAAAATATACAACTGCAAAGGAATGCGGACCCTTTTCTCTAGCACTGTGCACTGTTCCTATCTTAGCTGTGTTCATCCGGACTTAAGCCAATCACAACTTGTCTTCCAAAAGTCATCGAGACTTTTAGTCTTGAACATAGTATTTCCAAACAATCCTGAATAACATACCTGAACCGCATACCTTGACCATCAATTGCAGAGGAATACCACTTGAATTTATGCTACTAACTTTGTGTTGTCAGTACTTAGCCATTCTGCCTTAGTCTTTTGTGCCCGGACCCAAAACCTTGTATGCAGGCTGTTCCAAGTTGAGTTCCCAATCATCCTTAGCTCTATCATGCTCTATTTGCCTTATTGCCATCAATGACAACATTACCCAATCAGCAGTGTCTCTTGACTATATTGCCAACACTCACTAATCCTCCTATTTTTATGCCTATAATCTCTAGGCATCCTCTTCTTCTATATACTTCTACTACTGGGCATGTATTGGGTTCTCTTTTTGCTCAACTTGATGACGATGGTAGAGAATGTGTCGCTTAGTACACTAGTCACACACTAATTGATTGTAAGATTCATTACACTATGCTTGAAAAATATTTTTATCTCATCTTTGCTACCAAAAAAAATGTCATTATTTTCTTTACACTGAGGCATATGTTATCATTAAAATTTATCCCCTTAAACACCTCATGTCTAAAACTAACTTATATAAACACCTTGTTAAGTGGGTGATGCCACTAATGGAGTTCAACCCAAAGTTCTTATCCCAAAAAGCTATCAAAGGACAAGGTTTGGTTGACCATTTGGCACATGCTCCTTCTCCTCTTTCTTTTCCCACTCTTGATGCCTTTTCTAATGACTCTATTCTCACATTGGATGTTGATCATCCATGGGAGATGTATTTGATAGATCACAATACCAAATTGGTTTAGGAGTTGGTGTAATTTTGATTCCACCATTTGGGAAATCTATTTCTCTTTATTTTCATCTAAACTTTCCTGTACTAATAATATGATAGAATATGAAGCTCTCATAGAAGGAATATGCATTGCGTTCTCTTTTGGTATTTTCTCTTTGAAAATTTATGGCAACTCACAATCAGTCACCCACCAAGTCACTATTACTTATCAAGCCAAGCACAATAATCTTTCCCTCTACCATGACTTAGTCATGTCCCTTTTTGGTTGATTTTCATCCTCTATTATCAATAGTAAAGATAACCATCAGGTCGATGCAATGGCTAGTGTGGCTTCTTTGTTATATTTAGATGATTCCACTAAAGACATTCATTTTCTTATTCATATTCTTGTTTCTCTAGCTATCACCTTAGATTCTTCCTCTTCTAATGTCATTAATAACTATATTATTGATTTAGGAGAATGGTATGTTAATATCTATGCATATTTGAGAGATGACACATGTTTGCCTAATTCTTCCCAAAACTTATGTATTTGTATATGAAAGAATGCTACTCCTTACATTATTCTCCTTGATGTTCTCTACTATTAAGGCTATTACGGCCTAATTTTATGATATTTAACTAAAACAAAAACCACCCTTGCTCTCCAAGAAGCACATTATGGTGTTTGTGGTGGTCCCTTTCATGGTAAAGCACTATATCAAAAACTTCTTCACATGAGCTATTATTGGCAAATGATAGAAAAAGATTCACATGATTTTTTCAAGAAATGCCCAACCTACCAACAACATGGTAATCTTATTCATGCTCTTGCATAGGAGTTACAACCCTTTACTTCCCATGGCCTTTTTCTATTTGTGGTCTTGACTTAATTAGTAAAATTTTCCCACCCTCTACTCAAGGGCATTCATTCATATTACTACCACCAATTACTTCACTAAGTGGTTTGAAGCTATTCCCCTATAGTCCACCACTACTAAAGTAATTTGTTGATTTCTGATGGACCACATTATTTTTCACTTTGGACTTCCTTTTGCTTTCACTTTTGATAATGGATCCTCTTTTAAAAACATAGACATGAAAACATTTCTTGAAAATTTTCATATTCGACATCATTTTTCCACATCATATCATCCTTAATCTAATGGTTTGGTAGAATCCTCTAACAAGACCATTGAACAAATCTTGCAAAAAACTTTGAGCAAACACATAAAAGATTGGCATGCTCAACTTTCATATGCTTTATGGGCCTACCGTATGAGTGTTCTTACCCCCATGGGTACTACACCCTATTCTTTTAAACATGACATCAAGTTTGTTATGCCTTTGGAGCTCAAAATCCCTTCTCTTTGAGTTTCACTCCATGAGATCATTAATAATACTAATTCTTTTGAATGACAACTTAAACGATCATATAATCAATGTATTTCCCCTCATTCCTTTCAAATTGGTGATCTAGTTCTCTACAGAAATCAATGCAATATAATTGCATCTCTTGATCTTAAGCATAAGTTCAACCCTAACTAGTTGGGGCCTTATGTCATTTCCTCTATTTATGGATCAAGTGTTTATGGACTAGTTATACTAGATGGTCAACCTCTTAAGGAACCAATCAACATCATTCATCTTTATCGTTTTAATGCACAAGACTATTCTATTCTAATTTCCCTCACCTATATGTTCATCCACCTTCTCAATGAAACATATCCCAACTCTTTCTATGTGACTAATATGGGGACATCCCTCATTCCTCCAAACCTTGTATTGAAGTTATTTTTTGCATACAATTTCAAGTGTTTCAATTTCCTTTCTTTTCTCACAATTTAAGATTTCTTTCTTAAAGTGTTTTCCTTTAATTATACTCCCATGAAGTTAATTATTCTCCTCTTTGATGTTCTCTATTGTCAAGGCTATGATGACCTATTTATATGATGTACATAACTATAACAAAAACTACCCTTTCTCTTCAAGAAGAAAATTCTAGTGCTTACAGAAATCACTTTCATGGTAAAGCACTATATCAAAAACTTCTTCGCATGGTCTATTATTAGCTAATGATGGAACAATATTCACATGATTTTGTCAAGAAATGCCCAACCTGATAACAACATAGTAATCGTATTCATACTCTTGCACATGAGTTTCAACCCTTTACTTCTCCATGGCCTTTTTCTATTAGGGTCTCGACCTAATTGGTAAAATTTCCCTACCCTCTACTCAATGATATGCATTCATTATTACTACCACTGATTACTTTACTGAGTGGGTTAAAGCTATTCTCCTACACTCCACCACTACTAAAGTAATTTGTCAATTTTGGACAACATTATTTCTCACTTTGGACTTCCTTCTACATTTACTTTTGATAATAGCTCCCCGTTTAAAAATAAAGACATGAAAAAGTTTCTTGACAAATTTCATATTCAACATCATTTTTCTACATTGTATTATCCTCAATCTAATGGTTAGGTAGAAGCCTCTAATAGTACCATTGAAAAAATCTTACAAAATCTTTGATAAAACACGAAAAAGATTGCCATACTCAACTTTCATATGATTTATGGTCCTACCCTATGAGTGTTCATACCCCCATAAGTACTACACCCTATTCTATTGAATATGGCATCGAGATTGTTATGCCTTTGAAGCTCGAAATCCCATCTCTTTTAGTTTCACTTTATGATCTCATCAATTATAATACTTTTTATGAATGACAACTTAAATGATCATATAATCAGTGTGTTCTCCCTCATTCCTTTGAAATCGGCGATCTAGTTCTCTACAAAAACCATTGCAATACATCTACATTTCCTAATCTTAAGGGTAAATTCAGCCCTAATTGGTTGGGTCCTTATGTCATTTTCTCTATTTATGGCTCAAGCACTTGTGGCCTAGCTATACTAGATTGTCAACGTCTTAAGGATTCAATCAACGTCATTCATCTTTGTCACTTTTGTGCATAAGACTAGTCTATTCTAATTTCCCTCACCTATATGTTCAACCACCTTCTTAGAAAAAAATATCTCAATTTTTTCTATATGACTACTGTGGGGACATCCTTCATTCCTTCAACCACCATATTGAAGTTTTTTTTCATATACAATTTCAGGTGTTTCAATTTCCTTTCTTTTCTCACATTTTAAGATTTCTTTCTTAAAGTGTTTTCCTTTAATTATACTCTTGTGAATTTAATTAATTAGCTATGGACCTTCTTCTTGTTCATTAATTAATTAATTTCCTTTCATTATTGACATTCTATATTTGTATGCATAATATAAAACAATTATGTATACTAAAAACATCCATCTATATCAACACATTAAACACACATTTAATATATCCATACATCAACAATTAAATCATCCATAACGAACGTCATCCATGAATAAATAAAATCATAACACAAATTAATCTAATAAAAAATTAATGTATATATCTCTCAAAATCAATGTTTGTACAAAAATCATTGAATAGAATGTCTATCCACAAGTACAAAAATGTGGTGTATCTCTACAATGTCTAACCATGGATCTTTGACCCCTTGGTTGGCATGGTTCAATCCTTTAGAGGTTGGGGTGCTTGTGGTGCCCATGCTAGAGGCTATCTTTGTGGCTAAAGATCTGAGGTACATGAGTCTATTTGCATCATGGAGGTGCTTCATCCACACAAACCTTGTAGCTCACCTCTATACTTTATGGCTCATGCCCTATGTCTAGCCTCACTCTCCCTCACCTTCTTAACCTCCACCATTAGGGCCTACACTTTAAAGGATGCTCTAGTATGGGGTATGTGCTCCCTACTATAGTTGTTGTTGACCTTAGTCATTTGCCTCTGCCTATAATGTGTCCACCATCATTCATCCCTAGCCTCACTTTGCCACATCAGTCTCTACCTTAGTCTTGAGCAATATGACCTTGATAATGGTACTATCTGCTCTCCCTAGTTATTCTTGGACTAGGTGATGGGCTCGATTACATTAGCATGTCATTCACTAGTGAGCCTTAGTTGGTAGTTGTGCACATCATGCTCTAGATGGACCTATGGCACTATGTCCAAAAGCACTCATCTAATATGGTCCAGCCACTCTAGCACTTCAACTACAAAAAGCAAAAAAATATTATTCATCAATATCGATCATCTCATAAAATAAATACAAAATCATCAAATACACATCTCTAGTATTATAAGATATCATAATAAAGCATGCATATGAAACCTTAAACTTGTACCTGGGTCTTTAGCTTGCTAATCATACTTTGTGGGTGTTGTTGGTGAGGATGTCACCTACTCTATGTTGAGCCCTATCCCTAAGGCTCTCTAAGTTGAAACTCATTTTCTCTCTCCATGCACTGTCATCTATCAAGCTCTCCCACCTCATAATTCTATACTTTGGGTCCATGCCTATTGTCTCTCTCTCCCCTCCTCTACACCTCCTCTCGATGCCTCCTCTTATCATCCTCTATCTCATCCTCCTCCCCATCTCCATTGTTATTGTCACTTGCTCCTACCTGGGGCTGCACATTGCCTACTACTGGATCTACTAGAAAGATCACCATGGGTCCATCTATGGCTCGTAATTGGATGTACTCTAGGGTGACACCCTTGTCATCCATATCCCCAACTAGGTATGTGTCATCATTAGGCTCACTCATATTTGACAACTCTAAATCTACAATTGAACTCCTAAGTACCTCCCTTGCTCATAGGTAACTCTGATGCACTTTAATACACAAGGTGAGTTGTGGGGGCATGTCTTATACCTACCCAAATTGTCACATTACTCTATCATAATTAAATTACACTAGGATGTGGTCCAATCGACCATGTAAGCACTATGACCTTTGCATCTTTTCCATCTATCGTGTGATCTTGACCTAGTGGCGTATCCCCATAGAAGGGTACTAGATGATGGTTGTCCCTAGAAATTGGTCCAAGGTTTGTCTCCAAAACAAAAAAATCTTTGAACTACCATCCTCATCCCAGGATGTATGCATAGGCCCATGGGGAATACGACACTATGTCTTTCAGGCCATCTGAATGTGCTCCATGGCCCATGCCTATAGCAAGGTGCACATAAATAAATTATGCTTCTCATCCCACACATATCTGCTGAGGTCATGGTACAAGTGTGTGAACATGCTCCTGCCCCAATTGTACATTGTCCTATTCTCCTCCATCTATTTGATGTAGTGCACTAGCCTATTATGCAAATGTATACATAAACCATCCATCACTACACACATGGCCATGGTCACAATC
The DNA here is from genome assembly GCA_027924645.1 of Cunninghamia lanceolata. Lineage (NCBI taxonomy): Eukaryota > Viridiplantae > Streptophyta > Pinopsida > Cupressales > Cupressaceae > Cunninghamia > Cunninghamia lanceolata. The sequence continues at coordinate 10,474,513 of BSBN01000478.1, forward strand.
AAAATCCTCGATAGCAATGGTGTCTGCTCTCCTCCCTACTAGAGCATTCTCAATGCAATGTATCATGATGGATATCCCTACATCACTCTACCCAAGGTATGTTGGTATCCTTGCTGGATATAATGTGCTAGCCTCTGATCCATGATCTCTACATGTGTCCCTCTGATCAATAGACATAGAATCCTATATACATCCTCAAGGATCATTGTTAGCTCGACTATAAGAAGATAGAATACTGAGGCATCCAAATCCTATCTCTCCATCAACCCCATAAGCATCCTCTTATTGTAACAAATGTTGTGCATGGCATACATTCAGTAAAGCCCTACATTACAAAGGAGAAAAGTGTTATTGGGTGTCAATTTTTTCACCCTCAATTGTACTAATAGCAAAACCTAGTTTTTCGGCCTCTCTTGCAGTTGTGGTGTCTCCTACAAAACATCAAAAAATACTTAATCAAATTCTAAAGCATAAGAAACACTTTTAATTTCTTAAAATTACATTTCTTTCTAGATTCTACACTCTCTCTACCTCTTCTATCTAACTTCATTTTTTACTTCCTGATTAGACAATAGTGCAGTTCATGGACACCAACACATCTCATGGACCTTTACATGTCTTATAGACATCTATGTTAGTGTAGGTTTTTATTTTCCTAGTTGTGTTACTTATTTTCCCTATTTCCAGGTTTTTCCTACACTTTTATTAAGCTTGCTTAAGTTAAATAAAGTGAGTTTAATTAGGTTAGTGGGTCATTTGAGGTGTCACCATCCTACAAGGGAGTTGCATTTACTATGTTTAGACCTTTTGGTGGTCTCTCCCTATTGGTTGATTTTTCCACCTCAACCCCTATCCCTAGTCTACATAAACTCACTACCTAACTTGTATTTTTCATCTTGTATGGCAATTCTATCAGTCTTGTGTAGCTTCTTCTTTGAGCTCTTAATGCAATTCTATCATCCTGACATTTACATATCTCTTGAAGTCACTGGTTTGCATTGTTTATGCTTTTTACAGTTTATGTAGCTTAGAATTTTTATTATAAATTTCTTAGGTTATCAATCTATTTCAGATTCCTAACATGGTATCAGAGCTTTTGTTTTGAGAATTATGAATTCATAGATTCCTAATTGAGAGTTTGAGTTTATTTTGTGAGATCTTGTAAAATCCCGTATGCTCTTCCCTTGCATTTTTTAATGATCTAGAGAATTAGAAATGATTTATGAAAATCTAATAACCTCTTCATTTTGCATGTGTGTTTTGTGAGATCTGAGTGATTGCATATATTCTAGTTATACTGACACTATTTTTTATTGTTCCAACGCATCCAGGAGGCTCGAGCAAGTGAAGATTGGATTTCATTTTGAATTTGTTTGGAGATCATTTGACATAGTTGCAAACGGGGGTTTGATGCTCAGATCTGGAGGTCAACTTTCATTTGGAACATTTTCAGGCCAAAAGGACCCTACCATTGTGTCCAAAAGGCAAAACAAACAAATCATGACATAAAATTTTCCTAGTTTTAGTGTCGGGAGCATCCGAGGCAAAAATTTGTCAGAAGACCATTTTGGCCCCCCCAACACGCTTTTTAAAGCATTTTTTGTTAAAATTTCAAAAAAAAATTAAAAGAATTGTACTAAGCGCCATTAAAGCATTGTTCCAAGCATTATGTTTGAAGCGCTTTAAGTGCTAAGTATTAAATGCTCAGCCTTTTTTATTAAGACTCGACCCCTTTTAAGGGGGCGACTCCATTATCAAGGTCGTAGCCTCTTTAAGAGGTCTACAGACCTTTGATAGGCCACAACCCCTTTTGGGGTGTGGGGTGAGGCTTTAGCTCCCCACCATATATGTAATTCAACCTTTAAGGTTATTAAAAGCCCTTCAACCCTTTGAGGCCTATAAATGTTTTGCAAATTGGCCTTTTAGGCCCTCACATAGCACCTCTAATTTTGATAGTTTTGCTAATTTGACTTTTTTTTCTCTAAAATTAACTAATCTACAGAGTTCTCTCCAGGTTTAGTAGACTTTGCTATTTTTAACACAACCCCTATTTTGGTGTTGTATTTGGTGATTTTCTCTAAACTTGGAGGGACTTCTAACTTTGGTAGAGCTCTAAATATGGTCGGGTTCTAAATTATCTAGAGACACTCTAAACTTGGAGGCATCCCTATTATGGTGGCATTTCCATCAAATTTGGTAGAGGCTAACTTTTGCATTTAGGCCCCCTCTTCGTTGGTAGTTTCATTTTGGAAGGTGAACTTTAGAGGCTGGTAACTTGGGCTTAGCATTTTTTTTATTTGGGCTAATTTTGCACGCTATACGTGCTGGTGCAAACCATTTCTGATTATGGTGCATGGATTATCCAAAAATTGTAGATTCTCAGAGGTGACACTACATAGTTCTCATTTTGGGGACTTTGAAGAGTCATAACTTTCACATAGGACCTCGGATCGAGGTGATTCATTTTTTGAAAGTGCATGATTTTTTTAGTACTATGTAGTTTTATTGTTGGTTTCACTTGGTTTTATTCTAGGATTGTCCTTTCAACATACACTCATTTGTTAAGAATTTGTAAAGTATTGATATCAAGTCCACTCGTTGAGTGAAAATGGGGGGTGTACTATGTGCTCTCTTTGAGTTCTGCATTCTCGTTTCTACACAACAACAACAACAACAATTTGTTTTTCTGCATTAAAATGGATCAAATAACAGTGCCAATACTCACACCCTCTAACTACTATGAGTGGAAGTCCAAATTGAGTATCTTAAGAAGCAAGGGTTGCATAGAGTAACAATGGGTCTTGAAACTGGACCAACATTAATTGTAGAAAAACCAAAATGGTTTAACAAATGTGATGAAGCATATATGGTACTATGTGTATGTCTATATGTCTTGATCTTCTTTTTCATGTTGAATATGCAACAACTCCTAATGAAGTTTGGACAATCTTGGAAGGACTCTTTGGTGCACAAGATGAATTAAGGGGACACCAATTGTAGAATGAGCTCATAGGGTTAAATCCATGTAATTTTGATACAATTCAATCTTTCTTCACAAAATTAAAAGCCATTAGATTGTAGTTGAAGCAATGTGGGATAGAAAAGAAGGAAGCAATGTGGGATAGAAAAGAAGGACAATCAATTGATCTTAAGCATTCTTTCCAAACTTGGCCCTAACTATTCAGTTTTTGTTTCTACATTTTATGATACTAAAAGTGCCTTAGGAACCACATATAAATGCCTTCTCTTGATGAATTTGCAAATGAACTCACAAAGGAGAAAGATAAATTGGTTCAAATGGGTACAATTACTCCCTCTAAACCTCATACCTTGGTTGCAAATCAAGGCACTAAAGATGGAAAAGGGTCTGGTAAGTAGAACAAGAAACAACAAAACCAAGGAGAAAAGAAGCAAGGTCATAAACTGGTTTCCCCAAAAGTAGCTAATGAGGTCTCGTCATCCAAAGGCGACAAGCCTAAGAAGGAGAAGGCAAAGTGTGCCTATTGTAAGAAACATGTTCATGATGAACATAAGCGTTTAAAGAAATATATTGATCACTTGACACATCTTCTTAAAAAGAACAATATCAAGGTACTGATTCAGTCAAACAGAGTTCATCTCAGGAATCTTTAAAGGAAACAGATAAAAGTAAGGGGAAAAAAAGGGTGAGGCCCTACATGGTGCTTCATAGCCAAATTCTTGGATCATTGACTCAAGTGCTTCACACCACATTGCTTCATCACAAGGTAGTTTGCCTCCCTAGAGCCATGTTTTATGCCATCTATTTTATTGGGTAATGATACTTTTGTAGAGGTGCATGGGAGAGGGTTTGTTGACATGGGTGAAGGAACATTTTAGGATGTTCTCTGTGTTCCATCTTTGTCAACTAATCTCCTATCTGTCTATCATATCACTCACATTGGCTCTGGAAAGTGGGTTGATTTCACTCCAGACACAATGGTAATCAATTAGATGCATAGTGGGTCTATAGTTACCATGGGGAAGGTTAATCATCAGTCTAGACTATATCACTTATCTCACTTTGTTCTTGATTCTCCTTCACTTTCTTTGCCCACTCACTCAGATGAGGTGAGTTATTTGTGGCATCAATGGTTTCGCCACTTGAACTACTATTACTTGCAGCAGCTCAGTCAACGGGACATGGTTTAAGGGTTGCCTTCTATTTGATTTTTTGATGGAGTTTGCCAAGGATGCAATCTTGGTAATCATCCTAAAGATAATTTGATAAAGGAAAGGCATGGAGGGTCACACAACTTCTAGATTTGGTACATAGTGACTTGGCAGGACCATTTCCACATCCTTCTTTTAGCAGGGCTAGATATGTTATGACTTTCATTGATGATCTTTCTAGATACACCTAGATATATTTTCTCAAACAGAAGTCTGAGGTCTTTGAGTATTTTTAGGACTTCAAATCTTTTACAAAGAAACTGTCATGGAAGGCCATCAATATTCTAGGTATAGACAATGGGGGGAGTATGTCAACCAAAGGTTTGAGTATTTTTGTGCTTCATAGGACATTGCTCTTCACACACAGTTCCCTACAATCCACAAAAGAATGGTTTTGTAGAGTGAAAGAATAAATCCTTGAAAGAGATGGCCAACTATATGATTCATTCCAGGTCAATGCCACCTCAATAGTGGGTAGAGGCCATCAACTATGTTTGTTACTAAGTTCCTCATCGAGTTGTGAAGGGGGTCACTCCTTTTCAAGCTTGGACTGGTCAGAAACCCACAGTAAAGCACTTTCAAGTGTTTGGTTCTCCTGCATGGGCCCACATTCCAGTAGATAAATACAAGGCTATGGATCTGTAGAGAAAGCCTTTCATATTTGTTGGGTACCCAGATGGTGTCAAAGGCTATATGCTTCTCCATCCAACCACTCATGAATTGTTCATTGAGAGGAGTGTTCATTTCAAGGAGGATGTTTCTAGTTCTTCTCCTACCACTTCTCCATCTACCATCAATTTTGATACACTACGACATGATAATAATTCTTCCAAGGATCTTAATCCTCCTTCTCTTCATGAGGAGTCTTCTTCATTCTCTTCTAGTCATCATTCAGAGGGTGATGATTCTTCTCCAGACTCTCCTACTGGGCCTCTCTGCACTCGTCAAACATTAGAGTTAGCAAGTGATTGGGTTGGTGATCCTTTAGATACAAGAAGCACAAGTTCATAGTTTCAAGAGACTCCACATCTCTTCATTGCTTCATCTTTCGATCCACAGTCTTTTTGAGAATCTTCTGGTGTCCCCGAGTGGTATGTTACTATGTAGAAAGAGTTCAATTCCTTGGAGAAGAACCATACTTGGGATTTAGTCCCCCTTCCTAAGGGAAGGAAAATTTTTCGATGCAAGAGGATCTATTGGACAAGATTTGCTGTAAATGGTTCAATTGATAAGCATAAAGCTCATCTGGTCGCTAAAGGGTTCTCCTAGGTTCTTGGGATTGACTATTTTGAGAATTTTGCGTCGGTTGCAAAAATTAATTACATCTGACTTGTCCTCGCTATTATTGCAACCCATTGTTGGGAAGTTCATCAGATGGATGTGAAGAGTGATTTTCTTCATGGTGACCTTCAAGAGGATATCTACATGGAGTAGCCATAGGGGTTCATACAGGATCCTTTAGTTGTTTGTCATCTTTAGAAGTCTCTCTATGGCCTTAAATAGGCTCCTCAGGACTGGTATGCCAAGATGGACTCCTTCCTTCTATCAGTTGGGTTCACTCGATGCCATTCTAATCTGAATGTGTATATTTTATAATAGGATGATACTCTCACTTTCCTTTTCCTATATGTTGATGACTTGTTTCTCAAAGAGAGTTCCTCATCCACCATCAAGGCAGTGAAAATTAGCCTTCACGATCATTTTTTGATGTCAAACTTGGGCCTTCTTCATTACTTCTTGGAGATTGAGATCACTCAATTTTTGTTTGGTATTTTCATGGCACATCCCAAGTACGCACTTGATATGCTCTCTAGATTTTGCATGGCTAACTATAAAAGCCTACACTGACTCCATTTCTATCATGAGTCAAACTTGAGGCTCACTGTACTTCACCATTGGTGTATGCTACTTTGTATTTCCAATTAGTTGAGAGTCTCATATACTTGACTAACACAAGGTCTAATCTAGAATATGATGTAGGCCTGGTCTCTAGGTTCATGCAAGAGCCACATGAGTTGCAGCGAAAAGCAACTAAGTAGATTCTTCACTATGTATAGGGTGTTGAAGTACAGGACCACTGAGAGGGGGAGTGAATCAGTGGTCTATAATCTTTAACACTTTTTGCACCTTTAATTCACTTAGATAAAAAATTGAAAGAGACTTGAGGAATTCATCAAACACATATACAAATGTATAATGATGAGCATCATGTTCAAGATCTTGATCAAGTATAAAACATGAAGGCACAAACATAGAGACAATTAACAGAGAGCATAACACATAATTTATGAGTGGAAAAACCTCGTAGGGATTAAAAACAACTCAGGAAAAATTGCCTCACTGGCTTAATAAAATCCCACTGATTACAAAGCTTAACTAGCTACAATGTATCTAGGAGCATCAACTCCTTATGGAGCACAACTCCTTATGGAGCACCAACTCCAATAACAAACAAGAGCACCAACTCGAACACCAACAAGAGCAACAACTCCAATATCAATAGGAGCACCCACTCCCTGCATACAGAAAGAAAAAATATTTCAAGGGGTTACCCTGATTCTCTACACAACATTGTCCTTCTTGTCAATCTCTGCAACAAGAAAACATCTCCTTCACTCATACACTTCACAACACCTGATGCATCACATTCTTTCAATACATAACAAATTCCATCTGCAAGTTACAAAATATCTGATGATACTCATTGATTCATCATTCAACAATTTTCTTCAAGTAAGCAACATATACCTTAGTACCAAACCCCTACATTCATTTTTCATGCTAATGATGACATCATGGCTCTCTGTCCATCTCTTTTATTTCATACAATCAACAGGCTCTGCACATTCTTCTTATGTTTAACTCCCTTGTATACATTGAATACCACCTTCAAACTTAAACCTTTCAAAACCTCTATTTTTCTTCACCAATCTTTGCATTCTACATATAGACATGTAGTTTTGTGTTTCTGCTACGTATATCATCAATTCCCATTACACACAACATTATACAAAGCAAGATATTTATTTCACTGGCCCATCTAGTTGATTAGATAACTACCAAAATAGTTTTAAAACTTTATATATTGCATCTGCCCGTCATTTTTAAGATAAGGTGAATGACCATTGGTATTCAAAAAGCAATTCATTTTCCAATGCTTGATTTTCCTTTCGCGCCTTTCATACTTTAAAAGATAGCCTTTGATTTAAACTTCCTGCCTAAGCACTTGAGGAGATCGAGAGTGGTCGGTTCCCATTAGGTGAAGGGGCCAGTCTCACAACGTGTATAAAGACTTAAGTTGTCACTTAAGTGACAAGATGACCTACTCAACCGGTCAATCATCAAATATAACAAAGATTTCAACCGTCACTTATCTTCTATGAAGTGCACTCTAGGGTTTTTAGAAATACACTAGGGTTTTAGATATTTTAAGCATTAGAACATAGATCAAATAGCTATTATCAAAAAAACCAGTCTCCTCAATGTGATGATGTCGCAGTATTGATCCATCACTGAAGTGTCTCTTTGATAAATAATAAGTAAACAATTTAACCTAAGATCTCCTTTGACATCCTCTGAATAAACATGTCTTTATGCAAACTCCTGTTAGCATCATGAATACTGACATACTTTACTTTTATCACCATATCATCCTAATCCAAACTCCTTATAATTGAAAGAAGTAAAACTAATAGTTTCACCCTTAACTGATTATGTAAACTGATGCATGTCAATCAAATTTTGAAATCACAAAAACACATTATTCAATTGTATCAAGCTTGTCAGGTTATACCTTGTCATAATACCAATGCATGAACCTCCTAAAGCATGATCCTACATTATTGCACCATGATAACATAAAACAAGATCACATCTTATGACCTTATGTCTTGTATGTCCTGATTACAAACCATGTCCTCTATTTTGACATCAATGATAAGACAACCAACAACCAACATGCCAAAGTCAACAAACTCCCCCTTTGGCTTTGGAATTGATGTTAAAACATCAGCATGCATCATCAAAACATATTTTCCATCATCTCCCCCTTTTTGACAACAATGACAAAGAAATAAAAAGCTCCCACTGTAAAAAAAATATATATGGTCATCATTGAACCATAAAAATAGATCACTCCACTCATGTAATCAGCATTACCAAGTACATCCATTATCCATAGAGCACTATCAATCAATGATGACTACAATCTGAACCTGCTTCAATGCACTTGCATACATCAATTCACTATTTCATCAACAACATTGAACACTGCATAATTGAAAGCATGCCAAAATCATAATGATAACATTGAGATCATCAAGCTATTCTTTGTCAAGCACCATAAGAATGAAGCCACTTAATATAACAACTATCATTCTCAGCGCCTATCACTATCATCAAGAGCCTCATTCAACTTTGTGTAAACCTACATCTTGAAACAAGCATGAAACGCTTTGAATATCACTTTAGAATAACATGAAGAAGACATCATATTATTTCTCTGTGATCACACTGTTCTTGAGTAAAACAACATTGTATGCAAGGATACAGTCCACAAACAAATGTATACCATCACAAGTTGCTTTGCAGGGTACTGTCATGAAGTCTTTGTTACAAACTTATGCATCACACTTTTGCAAGGTAATCTCAACAAACTTTCCAATACTGTCCTGTACTGAACCAAGGATCACAAAAAATACACTGTATTTGTAACACAAGAAAAAGATTGTTATCCACTATCATACCTTTGAGACCATTGTATTAAAGCACATAAGAAAGTAACATCACAAACCAGTGAAAAACACTGTCCAGACACATTAAAATAGATCTTTGCAATCATTGTCATTGACTGTCAAGTCAAATAAGGACATCTGCAGTACTGTCAGCTCTGTCTATACTGTATGTTGTCTCACATAGCACTGTCATTGTCCGACAATGTCACTGTTAGCATTGAAACTACTTCAAATTCAGTGCATCATAAAGTCACCAACCATACCATGCTATTGACATGTTATCAAAGGTCCTTCACTTTGTATCACCTTTGGTACAAAATGCAATTCTGGCATCAATTGAAAAAGAAAACTTACTCCCCCTATCAACAAAGCCCTAACAACTTCCACAACCATTATTCTTCAACTGTGAAGGTCAAAAATGTCATTGTCTAAGTGGGAACATCTGAAAACTGACATAAAAAATGATGTAAGAAACAAAATCATGAATACCATACACATAGAGATCACTATCCTTTCCACACTAAGCATACATGTCTCCTTGAAATCACTACAACTGCACACTGTCCCTATCAACACCATGACATGAAACTACTAACCTACAAACAACTTGCTTTGTCAAGACAAATCACTGTCAAATCAAAATGTCAAATCATTGAAAATCATCTATACTACAAAACCCTGCATTCCACACATAATATTGATGCTTTGCATACATAAAAGTCTGGTACATCATCAAGGTTGTTGTATCAGCAAGTTTGCTATATCAATAAGGTCAGCAACATCATAAAGTCCTGTCACTTGCTTTAAAACTGCCAAGTCAACTATAGTCATGAACTGTGTGTTATGATTATAAATATATCTTTAAGATAATATCTAGATTGTATCTTTAATAGAATCTAGAGATTACTAAGCATTCTAACACTTTGAACATCTATCCATGACTCCTGACAACACCAAGACTGCCAAACAAAATTGCCATCACAATACCCTAGATACTCATCAAACCTCTACATGATAACAACAAATCATGAAGCTATGAATTCTTTCCCAATGATGAACAAGAAACATGAAACCTTAAAAGTACCTTACTGACCAAGATCATCAAACAACTGATTGTCATGCACCAACAATCATTATCATCATAGTTGTAATCCAAACCACTATCCTCTTGAAGCATCAAACTCGAATCACATGAAAACTCAATGAGAGCAGAGATCACATGAAGAACAACTTCTAGCTTGACAAATGATGCAACTCCACTTTTGACCTAATCCACAAAGAAGTCTCATGTTAAGGTCATAGAAGCCCACACTATGCCAATTCAACCTTCTGCCCCTAAGAGCATCACAAACATAATATCAACATACAAGAGCCAAAATGAAGGACAATAATCAAAAAATTCCTTCAAGAATGATAAGAACACTATCCATAGAGATTAAGTTATACAAACTATTGTTAATGCCACAGAGATCTCTAATGATCTGCACTTCAATACTACAAACCATGCTCTGTCATCAAAACAATGTGTTGTCTACAACTAAACCATTAAAACTACTGTCATGTTGTTCCAAAGGTGTCCTATCCTAATCACCTATTCCAAAGCTCTACACACATATAGAGGTCAGCAACTAAGGTAAGAGGTCTACAACTGAGGTAAAGTCTAAGAAGATCTGTAACGCAAGCTCTAGGTCTGCAACTACTCCTTTGCAACAAACATAAGGATAGAGGTTTCCAAGTTGTCTCCAACATGCTACTCAGATATACTGTACTATTACATAAAATACAAAAGATCTACTAAACTTGCACTCTCAACCATAAGGTCTGTAGAGCTCCTTTCATGCAGTCAAAGGTGTCCTATCCTCTGTATCAGGACCATTTCACATGACTGTCCTTGATGCAATGAACCTTCAATCTCCCATGACAAAAGAAAATAGATCACATCACTTCCTAGACAATTTTGATCTTCCCATGACACCTCTGTCTAAAACAACATTGAAGCAAGGCACAAAACACTATCCTTTCCAAGACAAGTTTCCTTTTCAGACATCACAAATCTTGACATATGATGTACAATGCTAAACAAGATCATCATGATTGTACAAAGTTACTCATAAGATAATTCTACTAACTCCTTGGGGCAAAAGATAAGACAGTGATTATCTCCCCCTAACTTTAAGCTAGTTCTCATGCAGTGGGTAATATCTTTTGAGTAACATGCATTGGTTTTGGTTTTTCATCTCCTGGATCTTGTTTTCTTCTCCATGCTTGCATAGGCTTTTTCTTCTCCTTACTCAAGGTATTCTTTTGCTTTTGTTTGAACATGTAGTCCCTAGATGGCTTCATCAAACTTTCCTTACACCATTGTGCTTTATGTCCAAACTCATTACACTTATAACATATAATTTTGTTGTCTAGACCAAAGAAAGGATAATTTCTTCTAGGCATGCTATATGAACCTCTCTTGACATTCCTCACATGATTATGACTTTTATTCATCCAACAATTTCTTGTTCTACAATCTCTAGATCTATGACCACAAACATGACAAGAATAGCAATAATCGTGAAACTAAGAGTAGTTGTACCTTGTTGAATGGTATTGCCTAATAGGTGGAGATTTTGAGGTTCTACTTGTCCTTCTCCCTTCATCAACACATTTATCTTCTGTCTTATCTGCAGGAGCAGCACCATGATGATCCAAATCTATCTTCTTCCTTGGAGCATTTATGGCTTTAGAACATTGTCCTTCTTCATAACCTAGACCTGTAGTGTCCTTGTGATGCTTTTGCTTACTCAATATGTCATTCAAGCAATTAGTACTCTTTTCAAACAGCAGATTCATGTGCAACTTAGAAGATGCTTCTTCCAATTCCTTTCTCAAATAAACTATGTCTAACTCTAATCTTAGGCATTCATTAGTTTTGACTTCAAGATCAGATTTTGTAAAATCAACTATCTATTTTGCTTCTTTTATTTCTGTCTTTAGGCTGATAATTAGCTTATTTGACTCTTTAAGTTCTAAAGAAACTTTTGCAAAATCTGAACATACATTGTCCTTGAAATCTTTTTCTTGTTGAAGTTGGTCTTTTAATTTCTAATTTTCTTTTCTTAGTTGCTTGATTGTATCCAAAGCACACAAGAGTTCACCTTCTAAATCAACTTCACACTCTTGTTCATCATACTCTTGTTCATAGTCATCTTCACCCACTATCAGGACCTACCCAAGCCTATTGGACTTCTATAGGGAACCTTGGACTTCTATAGGGAACCTTTTGCTTTTCGCTGCAACTCGTCTATAATCTTTAACACTTTTTGCACCTTTAATTCACTTAGACAAAAAATTGAAAGAGACTTGAGGAATTCATCAAACACATATACACATGTATAATGATGAGCATAATGTTTAGGATCTTGATCAAGTATAAGACATGAAGGCATAAACATAGAGACAATTAACAGAGACCATAACACATAATTTATGAGTGGAAAACCCTCATAAGGATAAAAAACCACTCCAGAAAAATTGCCTCACTGGCTTAATAAAATCCCAGTGATCACAAAGCCTCACTGGCTATAATGTATCTAGGAGCACCAACTCCAATAACAAACAAGAGCACCAACTCGAACACCAACAAGAGCACCAACTCCAATATCAATAGGAGCACCTAGTCCTTGACACAGCCTCACTGGAAAAAGTCTGCAGGAGCACCCACTCCATGCATACAAAAAGAAAAAATAATTTAGGGGGTTACCCTGATTCTCTACATAACATTGTCCTTCTTTTCAATCTCTGCAACAAGAAAACATCTCCTTCACTCATACACTTCACAACACACTTGATGCATCACATTCTTTCAATACATAACAACTTCCATCTGCAAGATACAAAATCTCTTATGATATGCATTGATTCATCATTCAACAATTTTCTTCAAGTAAGCAACATATACCTCAGTACCAAACCCCTGCATTCATTTTTCATGCTAATGATGACATCATGGCTCTCTGTCCATCTCTTTTATTTCATACAATCAACAAGCTCTGCACATTCTTCTTATGTTTAACTCCCTTGTATACATTGAATACCACCTTCAAACTTAAACCTTTCAATGTATTTATCAAGCTGTATTTTGTATTTTTCCTAAAAGACAAATGCAAATCTGAAAATGTAACTAACTAACTACTGTACCTTTTTAAATGCCATGTAATCTGGACCATTGGTGTTGAGTTAATCTCCACCGTTCATTGAAAAACTTGGTATGGTGCCTTGTCTATAAAAGGGCCATCATTCTCTCATTGTAACAAGTAAGATTAGATACTGAATTGCAGAGACTCTGCCAAATTATGATTAATACAAAGCAAATTTTGCAAGTTGCTTAGAATTTGTGTTCTTGTGTTATCCTCTTTGGTTTTCATGGTTCATATCAATCTGAATTTAATTAGTTGTGCTTTTGCAATGATGGGTAAATGTTAAGATATCTGATGAATGCTTTGGTCCATACTATTAGTGCTTGCTGATGGTAAGTTGTTGTGTATAGTTAGCTTGGGCACTGTCATCGAATATAGTTCAGTTGCATTCCACTAGTTAAGCTGCGCTATCGTCTAGGTGTTTAATGAGTGAATGCAATTTGAAAATCATAAGGATCCTTTGAAGATTGCATCATTTCTTGCAACATTGTGGGTTTCTTATCTTGGTGAATCAAGGAATGGTTTATTGAAAGTATTTGTCTATCTGTAGCATTTTACCCTGTTGTGACTGTCACTTAGGATCTCTTATCCCTTCTCTCTCTCCTTTTCCTTTTGAATTTTATTTATATCAAGTTTGTTAGGTTAGGTTACAAGCAGCATCTATTTTACAAATCTGTTGAGAGTATCATAGGGTTTCTGTATACATATTGCTATCATATTCTATAAACCCTGCATTTTATGTAAGACCCCTTGTTGGCACATCTAGACATACCACTGAGTCATTCCAAGCAAGCAAAGACCTCACTGTATTAACCTTGGAGTAGTCTTACCTAGGGTAGGATACTTTTCAAGAGAGGTGTGAAATCAACAATCACACCTGTGTTGCTGTGTGCTAAAACACTCATCAACAGAATGCCTTAGGTAATCATCATCTTTACTTAACTTGCATCTAGTTACCATAGGAGTACTTACTGGTTTTGACTCCATTCCAAACTTTTTCAACAATTGTTTCACATACTTAGATTGAGATATGAAGATACCTTTATCTGACTGAGTGATTTTGCAGACCTAGGAAGAAATTCATTTCACCAAACATGGACATCTCAAATTCATTCTGCATCTGATCAGCAAATGTTTTGCACATACTCTCATTTCCACCAAAAATACATCATCAACAAATACCTCAACAATTAGAATATTCTCATGATCAATCTTGAAGTAAACATTACTGTCAGTAGTGCCTTTGCTATAACCTAGCTTTAGCAGATACTTATCTAATCTTGCATACCAGGCTCTTGGGGCTTGTTTGAGTCCATACAATGCTTTCCTTAACCTGCAGACCATATCTCTCTGATCAAACAACTGAAATCCTTCTGGTTGCTCAATGTAGACTTCTTCTAACTCTCCGTTTAGAAATGCTGACTTGACATCCATCTGATAGACCTTGAAATCTTTATAAGAAACAAAAGCAAGAAATAATCTGATTACCTCTATTTTGGTTCAATCTTTTAAATCAAACAAATCTCTTCTTGATCTTCAACAATTCTTCTCCTAGTCCGAACACCTTTATTCCTATCTCCTATGATCTGATCTTCAGGATGATTCATCCTTACATACCTGGGAGTTTTGGGATTTGCTTGAACTTCTATTTCTTAAGCTTGTTCCTCAACTTCTGCACTATCCTCTTGAGTCACTGGAATTTCTAGATCAATCTGGATCTGAATCTGGGTTTGAACTTGCCTTCCTTGACTATGATTTTCACCTTGATCATCTGAATCATATCCACAAGACCCGAAATGTCCTTCTTTGCTCTCATCAACTCTAACATTTTCACTTTCAACAATCTTTTTCAATCTTTTGTTAAAGCACTGATATGCCTTGCTTTGAGTAGAGTAACCTAGAAATATCCCTTCATCACTTCTTGCTTCAAACTTGCCTAGATCCTCATCTCTTTTGATATAGCACTTACTACCAAAAACTCTGAAATACTTCATAGTAGGAGGATGACCAAACCATAGTTCATAAGGAGTCTTACTAGAATTGCCTTTGATCTACACTCAGTTAAGAGTGTAGACAACAATACTCACAACTTCTCTCCAATAAACTTGTGGAACATTTGTTTCCATCATCATGGTCCTGGTAGCTTCTTGAATGGTCTGGTTCTTTCTTTCCACAACTCCATTTTGCTGAAGAGTCCGAGGAGCAGATAACTGTCTTTTTATTCCTTGCTTCTCACAGAATGTATCAAACTCACCAGAGGTAAACTCTCCACCTCTGTCGAATCTCAAACATTTTATCTTCACACCAATCTCATTCTCCACCATGACCTTGAACACTTTGAATTTTTCAAGGGCTTCTGATTTCTCTTTCAAGAAGGTTACCCACATCATCCGGGAGTAATAATCAATCAACAACATAAAATATCTATCTCCTTGCACACTCCTAATTCTAGCAGGACCACAAAGATTAATATGCACAAGTTCCAACAATCCACTTGATGATTGTTCTTTACTCTTGAATGAAGTTCTGTTTTATTTACCCACTTGCCATTCTCTGCACATGCTATCAGGTTTCACAAGTTTTGGAAGATCTCTCACAGCCCAAGTAGAACTTATCTTGACAATATTATCAAAATTCACATGACACATTCTCCTATGCCACAACCAACTTTGATCTGTTTGAGCAATCAAACAACTTTTGCCAGAACTACTTAAATGAAAGATGTTACCTCTAGTTTGACTACCAGATGCAATTTTAGTTCCAGAGCTTTCCAAGATTCTGCATTTTCCATCCTTGAATTAGAGATCATAACTCTTGTCAACCAACTATCCAACACTAAGAAGATTATGCTTCAGTCCTTCCACATACAGAACATCGTTGGTGTTATTCTTACTATCAAAAGAGATGGATCCTCTGCCACAGATTCTATCAGCTGAGTTATCCCCAAATTTCACAATTCCACCTTCATATTTTTTAAAGCTTATAAACTTACTTTTATCACTAGTCATATGATGAGAACATCCACTATCAATCACCCATTCATCCTTTTCAACAACCTGAGCAGCCAAGGCACTTTCCACATTTGCACAACTAGCAGATTCATTAGACACCGAATCTTCTTCTTCAATAGCAATGAACATCCAATCTGTTAGATTTAGGGCAGACAACTGAGAGGGGGGGTGAATCAGTTGTCCAAAACTTTCTTCCAATTAAACACTTAAATCTACTTTGTAATTTAGCAGTATAATGATAAATCAATCATGAAAACATAATACATTAAATCAAGAGCAAAAACACATTAACACACAGGACACCAAGATTTTGACGTGGAAAACCCGGTTAAGGGAAAAACCACGGGGTGATTAACCCAAGATTGTATTCTCTGCTAGAAGAATAGAAAGAACAAAATGGCACATGCCAATTAGGGCTCACTACCCGAGCACACTGCTCACAAGAGGCCCACTGCCTACAGGAGACACACTGTCTACAGAATAATAAGTATTACATAAATGAACTGGAGAATAGCATCTTCACCATGCTTGAATTAGTTTGATTTAAGTCCAATACTTCTGCTCTGCATTTTGCTCTCCTCCTTGCTACCACACTCACATCTCCACAAATACACCCTTTGAAATGACTTTACAACTCCTTATTTATACAAGGCATCGACTTAGGAATAATCACCTAAGTTGGCAAACATCTATAAGAACATCCACAAGATGTGTAATACATCTGGTCAGCCAAGCTTAGGAAGAACACCATCATCCGGAAGTTATTCTTCAATTGCAAGCTCAAACTCTAATGCGAATAACCAACACAAACTGGACACGATCCAAAGACCTCCACAAGCTTGCCTGAATCACTAAGAACATCCGCACTTCATCTGCTTACTAAAATCCTTATCTTCTTCATCCAGAACCTTAGGAACATAGTCTGTCATCATTGCCACAATGGAATAGATTCTTGAGGACCTCCCAACCACTAACCAATTGAGTTATCACTTTGAATGGATTTCCTAAACACTCCACCAAATCTGTAGAATGGGATATTGCATTTTTGGATCCCACCGGACCTTTCTGTGTCACTCTGTCACCTCTGAACACCTGCCAGAACTAGTTTTACTTGAATGGCCACAACTTCTTCAGATCTTCATGTGGACCTCTAAAATCTTTACTAGATCATCTTAAGACTCATATCTACAACCCTTTGAACTGCATCCTCTAATAGTCATCTTATCTTGAATTTTTACCTTCCTGTCTTCACTATTCTTCTCTGTTTCTGATTAGGACTAATTTTCTCAATATCCTCAGCACACAGCTCATCCAATCCTTATCATCAATGCAACAGGAGTATGTTGACATCAATGACAACACCGGTTACACCCATACTTGCAACAATCTCCCCCTTTGTAATTTATGGCAACATATGATGTGAAAAACTGTTATGACCATCAAGACAAGAACTTTTCTTTACTGACACAACTCCCCTATCACCAACAACCATTCACTTGTCTTCACTTTCTTTACTGCTCCCCCTTTGATTAGCCACCACTTGTTTTTCACATGCCTTCTCTCCCCCTTTGACATCAATGGCAAAGGGCACATACTTGCAATTCCATAGTTTCACAATCATACCAACTGCTTCCCCTGAGTAGCAGCTCCCCATCATCAATCCAGACCACAAGATATGACTGTGATATCCACCAGACTGATGCACATCAGTGCACCTTAGTTCATCATCGGAGGGGTAATAACCCCTAACTTCTCCCTGAGATACTCAAAAGAGTCCTTAGGTAGAGGTTTAGTAAAGATATCTGCAATCTGATCCTTGGAAGGCACAAACTCCAATCTGACTTCATTCTTGTTTACTTGCTCTCTCAGAAAGTGAAACTTGATAGATGTATGCTTGGTCTTTGAATGCAATACTGGATTCTTAGATATATTTATTGCACTTGAATTATCACAGAAGATTGTGATAGGTTCCTCATACTCCACTCTGATGTCTCTTAACATTTACTTCATCCACAAAACTTGAGTGCAACTACCTGCTGCTGCAATATATTCTGCTTCTGCAGTGGACAGAGATATTGCCTCTTGTTTCTTGCTTAGCCAAGAAACCAATCTCTTTCCCAAAAAGAATACTCCACCACTGGTACTCTTCCAGTCATCCACATCTTCTGCCCAATCTGCATCTGTATATGCATGAAGAGAGAAACCATGATCTCTGGAATACCATAATCCATACTCAACTGTTCCTTTTAGATATCTAAAAATCCTCTTGATTGCCATGACATGCGATTCTCTAGGATCAGCTTGAAATCTAGCAACAAGACCCACAACATTCATAATGTCAGGTCTAGTTTGAGTGAGATACAACAATCCTCCGATCATTGACCTGTACTTTTTCTGATCAGCCTTAGGAGAGTCATCATCTTTGCCCAATTTACATCCGGTTGCCATGGGAGTATTCATTGGTTTTGAGTCTTCCATCCCAAATTTCTTCAACAATTCTTTCACATATTTGGTCTGAGAAATGAATATTCCTTTCTTTGTTTGAGTGATTTGTAGACCCAAGAAGAAATTCATTTCCCCAAGCATGGACATCTCAAATTCACTTTTCATTTGATTTTCAAAAGTTTTACACATACTATCTCTTCCTCCAAAAATGATATCATCAACAAACACTTCAACAATCAAGATGTTTTCATGATCAATTTTGAAATACAAATTACTGCCAGCAGTACCTTTGTTGAAACCAATCTTCAAAAGATGCTTATCCAATCTTTCATACCAGGCTCTTGGGGCTTGCTTTAGTCCATACAGTGCTTTCTTCAACTTACAGACCATATCACCATGATCAGACAATTGAAATCCATCCGGTTGCTCAATGTACACTTCTTGTTCCAAGTCACCATTCAGGAATACAGACTTGACATCCATTTGATATACTTTGAAATCCTTGAAAGTAGCAAAAGTAAGAAATAATCTGATTACTTCAATTCTTGCCACCGAAGCAAAAGTTTCTTCAAAATCAACTCCTTCAATTTGAGAGTACCCCTTGCAGACCAATCCGGCTTTATTTCTGATTACTTCACCAACTTCATTTAGTTTGTTCCGGAAGACCCATTTGGTTCCAATCACATTCTTGTTTCTAGGTCTGGGAACAATATCCCAAGTGTGATTTTTCTTAATTTGCATCAGCTCTTCCTCCATTGCTTTAGTCCAATTTTCATCATTGCAAGCTTCATTCACTGTCTTAGCTTCAATCTTTGAAATCAGACAATACTCATCTGAATCTTGAGCAATTATCCTTCTTGTTTGTACACCTTTGCTTTTATCACCTATGATCTGATCTTTAGAGTGGTTCAGTCTTACATACCTGGGAACTTTGGGAGTTTCTTGCACTTCTAATTCTTGATCAGGCTCATTGAAACTCATCTCTTCTTCCTGATTTACCAGATCAGTTTGAATCTAAATTACAGAAGGGGCTTGGGCTCCTTGAATCATAACACCATTTTGATCATCTTCATCATATTCATAAAACCTTGATGGTTTCTCAATTCCTTCATCAACCTTTACATTTGTACTTTCTATAATCTTTCTTAGTCTCTTGTTATAACACCGATATGCTTTGCTTTGAGTAGAGTAACCCAAGAATATTCCTTCATCACTTCTAGCATCAAACTTGCCTAGATCTTCATCTCTTTTGATGTAACATTTGCTACCAAAGACTCTGAAATACCTCACAGTAGGAGTGATGCCAAACCAAAGTTCATAAGGAGTCTTACCGGTATTGCTTCTGATTTGAACTCAATTGAGAGTATAGACTGTAGTGCTGACAACTTCTCTCCAATAGATCTGAGGAACATTTGCTTCCATCATCATTGTCCTAGATGCTTCCTGGATGGTCCGGTTCTTTCTCTCCACTGCTCCATTCTGCTATGGAGTCCTAGGAGCATACAACTATCTTTTTATGCCATGTTTCTCACAGAATTCTATGAACTCACCGGATGTGAATTCTTCGCCTCTATTAGACCTCAGACACTTTAATTTTAATTTGGTTTCATTCTCTACCATAGCCTTGAATATTTTAAATTTCTCAAGAGCTTCTGATTTCTCTTTTAGAAAAGTTACCCACATCATCCGGGAGTAGTCATCAATTAGTAACATGAAGTATCTATCACCTTGCACACTCCTGATTCTTGCCGGACCACATAGATCAGTATGAACTAAGTCTAATAATTCGGTAGAAGATTGTTCCTTGCTTTTAAATGAGACTCTGCTTTGTTTTCCCGACTGACATTCTTTGCATAAACTATTTGTAGGTTTTACCAGTTTTGGAAGATCTCTTACTGCCTGAGTATTGCTTATCTTGATGATATTATCAAAATTCACATGACACATTCTCCTATGCCATAACCAACTCTGATCAATTTGCACAAATAGACAACTTTTACTAGTACCAACTAAATGGAAGATATTACCTTTTGTTTGAGTACCGGATGCAATCTCTGTTCTGAAAGTTTCAAATATCTTGCATTTTCCATTCTTGAAATGGAGAGCATAGCCTTTGTCCACCAATTGTCCAACACTGAGAATATTGTGCTTCAATCCTTCAACATATAGTACATTACCGGTTTTGTTCCTTCCATCAAAAGAAATAGTTCCTCTACCTCTAATTCTACAAACAGAATTATCACCAAATTTTACCACTCCTCCTTCATACCTTTCTAAATCTATGAACTTATTTTTGTTACCTGTCATATGGTGAGAGCATCCACTGTCAATGACCCAATCATCCTTTTTTTCAACTTGGACAGCCAGAGCTCTTTCTACAACTTTATGATTGGCAGATTCAAAGGACATTGGATCTTCTTCCTTGATGGCAATAAACACCCAATCACTTCCGGATTTGTTTCCTTTCTCTGATTCATCATCTGTTACTCCTTCATTATCATCTTCTTCATGCACATAGTAACAATTTTTTTGGAACCTTGATCTGTTAGGATTTGGCCTTGAAAATCTTTCTAGACATTTTGAGGCAAAATGACCAATCTTATTGCAGTTAAAACACTTAAAAGACAATTTTCCTTCATACTTACTAGATCCTCTTGGCAGTCTTTTTGCAATAAGAGCTTCAAGTTGAGTAGTTTCTGCTTCCTCTTCTTCCAGGTCTTTTCTTGCTTTTTCATACCATAAAAGTTTCCTTGAAGAGTTCTCTCTCAGATCAAACCTTTGTTTACCTTTTACAAAGGCACTGGCTTTGAATGCAGATTTAATCTTGGAAGGGGCATCTCCAAACTCGGTCATTTCAAATGCAACCAATTTACTAGCCAATTGATCTCTTGTGACAGTTGTATGGGCTCTGAATTCTTCAATGACAACAACCTTGATTTTATAAGAAGCAGGAAGGGATCTAAGAATTTTACCAACAATTTCATCTTCATCCAAGACTCCACCAATACATCTAATTCCACAAACAAGCTCATTTACTCTTGGCATAAAAGTAGTGATATTTTCATCTTCTCTCATCTTCATATTTTCAAAGTTCCCTTTCAGACTCTGTAGTCTTGCACATTTAACATACTTGTCTCCTTCATGCAGAAGTTCTAGTTTTTCCCAAATCTCAAAAGTAGTTGGTAGGTCAACAACATTTGAAAGCTCTGAATCAGATAATGCACTTAGAAGAGCTTCTATAGTCCGCAGATTGTTTTCAACATCTGTGATTTCATTTGGGGCTTTCGGGCCACCCTGTGGAGGAGTATACTTCATTGAAGCCATGGTCCAGTACTGCATTCCCATCAAAGATTAAAATTGGTTCCATCAAACTTCAGACTATCCTTCTTGTAGGATGACATCCTGGATCTCCTCAAGCGGTTAAGCTCTTTTAGAGGAACTTGACTCTGATACCAATTGTTAGATTTAGGGCAGACAACTAAGAGGGGGGGTGAAGCAGTTGTCCAAAACTTTCTTCCAATTAAACACTTAAATCCACTTTGTAATTTAGCAACATAATGATAAATCAATCATGAAAACATAATGCATTAAATCAAGAGCAGAAACACATTAACACACAGGACACCAAGATTTTGATGCAGAAAAACTGGTTAAGGGAAAAACCACGGGGTGATTAACCCAAGATTGTATTCTCTGTTAGAAGAATAGAAAGAACAAAATAGAACATGCCAATTAGGGCTCACTGCCCAAGCACACTGCTCACAAGAGGCCCACTGCCTACAGGAGACACATTGTCTACAGAATAATAAGTATTACATACATGAACTGGAGAATAGCATCTTCACCATGCTTGAATCAATTCCTTTTAAGTCCAATACTTCTACTCTGCCTTTTGCTCTCCTCCTTGCTACCTCACTCACATCTCCACAACTACACCCTTTGAAATGACTTTACAACTCCTTATTTATACAAGGCATCGACTTAGGAATAATCATCTAATTCGGCAAACATCTATAAGAACATCCGCAAGATGTGTAATACATCCGGTCGGCCAAGCTTAGGAAGAACATCATCATCCAGAAGTTATTCTTCAATTGCAAGCTCAAACTCTAATGCAGATCACCAACACGAACTGGACATGATCCAAAGACCTCCACAAGCTTGCCTGAATCACCAAGAACATCTGCACTTCATCTGCTTACTGAAATCCTTATCTTCTTCATCCGAAACCTCAGGAACACAGTCTGTCATCACTGTCAAAATGGAATAGATGCTTGGGGATCTCCAAACCATTAAGCAATTGAGTTATCACTTTGCATGGACTTCCTAAACACTCCACCAAATCCACAGAATAGGATATTGCATTTTCAGATCCCATCGGACCTTTATGTGTCACTCTGTCACCTCTGAACAACTGCTGAAACTAGTTTTACTTGAACGGCCACAACTTCTTCAGATCTTCATGTGGACCTCTAAAATCTTTACTAGATCATCTTAAGACTCATATCTACAAACCCTTTGAACCACATCCTTTGATAGTCATCTTATCTTGGATCTTTACCTTCCTGTCTTCACTGTTCTTCTCTGTTTCTGATTAGGACTAATTTTCTCAATATCCTCAGCACACAGCTCATCCAATCCTTATCATCAATGCAACAAGAGTATGTTGACATCAATGACAACACCGGTTAGGCCCATACTTGCAACACAATCATCTTCAGTGGGACCTCCATGATCAGATTCATCATCTGTGACTCCTCTAGCTTCTTGGACATAGTAACATTTCTTCTGCCTTTTATATTTGTTAGGGTTTGGCTTTGAAAATTTCTCCAGACATCTTGAGGCAAAATGACCAATCTTATTACAGGCAAAACATTTAAATGGCAACTTTCCTTCATACTTACCGGATCCTCTTGGCATTCTTTTTGCAATAAGAGCTTCAAGTTATGTAGTCTCAATTTCATCATCTTCAAGATCCTTCCTTGCTTTCACAAATCTATTTGATTTTCCTGAAGAGCTTTCACCAAGATCATATCTTTGTTTCCCATATATACTGGCCTTAAATGCAGATTCAGACTTAGGAAGAGAATCACCAAACTCACTCATTTTAAATGCTGAAAGCTTACCAACTAACTGATCCCTTGTAACAGTTGTCACTGTCCTGATTTCTTCAATGGCAGCAACTTTATGTTTATATGCTGCAGATAAGGATCTGAGCACTTTGGCAACAATATCTGATTCTTCCAATACTCCACCAGCATTCTTGATACCGGTTACAAGTTCATTTACTTTCTGCATGTAGGAAGTAATGTTTTCATCTTCACTTGTCATCAACCTTTCGTACTTACCCTTTAGGCTCTGTAGCTTGGCACATTTTTGTTGGAATCAAGGTAGACAACTGAGAGGGGGGGTGAATCAGTTGTCCCAAACCTTCCTCTTATTA
Organism: Cunninghamia lanceolata; assembly: GCA_027924645.1. Taxonomy (NCBI): domain Eukaryota; kingdom Viridiplantae; phylum Streptophyta; class Pinopsida; order Cupressales; family Cupressaceae; genus Cunninghamia; species Cunninghamia lanceolata. The sequence continues at coordinate 10,498,523 of BSBN01000478.1, forward strand.
ATTACTTAAATCCTTCTTGTAATTTAGCAGCATAATCATAAATTAATCATGGAAATGTAATGCAATCATTCAAGAGTAAAAACACATTAACACATATGACACCAAGATTTTGACGTGGAAAACCCAGTTAAGGGAAAAACCACGGGGTGACTAACCCAAGATTGTATTATCTGTTACAAGAATAAAAGGAACAAAATGGCACATGCCAATTAGGGCTCATTGCCCGAGCACACTGCTCACAAGAGGCCCACTACCTACAGGAGACACACTGTCTATAGAATAATAAATATTACATACTTGAACTGAAGAATAGCATCTTCACCATGCTTGAGTCAGTTCCATTTAAGCCCAATACTTTTTCTCTGCTTTTCACACTTCTCCTCTCACCACACTCTCATCTCCACCAAGATACTTTTGAAATGACTTCACAACTTCTTATTTATACAAGACATTTGACTTTGGGATTGTAGACACCTAAAAATGTCTTTTACCACCAAACTGACTCCCGACATCCCTAAACATATCAATTTCCCTTCTAATCCATTAATTAAATTTTTAATTAATTAATTATCCCTTCATCGTCTAATTTTTTATCATTTTATCCCCAACAATTGAATTAATTTTATTAATTCAATAGTTCAAGCCTTAGCCAATTGATTTGATAAATATGCAATATTTATTTAGTCAATTTTGCTCTCCTCACTAAATCTAATTAATTAGCTAAATCATGTTTAACTAATTAATTCAGCCTATTAATTGACCTATCCCTACACTAGGCAATTAAATAGCTATTATTTAATTGCCTGCCCTAGCCTACCTCATCCTAGCCCTAGGATTAATTAAATAAAACCTATATTTAATCAATCCTAACCTCTCATTTGGGTGGTCAAACCTAGCTTAACACCCTTCACCACATCCTCCAAATAAAAAATTGAAATATATCCACATAAGTCAATTTTTTATTTAAATATATCCCACATCACAATTAATTCCTCTTACAACCCCTTACCACCCCCATACCTCATTTATCTCCACTTATCCCCAAATGAATTTTTAATTCATTTTACATTCCCCATATGAATCTTTAATTCATAAATATTCCATTTCACCCATACTCATTTAATTCCTCTTTTCCCCAAAATTAATAAAAGATTTACTTTTATTCCTAGCCCTCCATTCCTCCAAGATCAAATATGGGCCCTCCACATCACTTTCATCCTCCACCATTGATCTTCCAAACCAATCTCCACCCTTGGATCAAAATCCCTCCAAAATCTCTATAAATACAACATCTTTCAACCCATTTGGGGATCCAAATTTTATGTAATGTTACCATGCCCAAATATCTATTGAGCTAATTAGTGAGTTGTCTTTGAGATAGCATTTCACATTTGAAATCAATTAGGGTATATCTTATCTAGGAGCTCTTGGGTGCAAAGTTCCTCTCCCTTTGATGAGATTGGGTTTTCATGTCTAGGTATAACTCTTTGTTTGTTATGCATTTAGTTTATGTTTTTACCTTGATTTGATTTTCTTAATCTACATTGGCATGCCCGGTGGGACCCATAAGGTCCAAATATAATCTATTTTTGTGATTTTTTGTGTTAGAGACGTGTTTTTGTAGGTCTGGCGCTATCTACCATGCGCAGTGGTGCTATCTTTGGCATGTATTGGCGCTATTTACTTTTTTAGCGCTATCTGACAAAGCACATTTCTCTCCTAAAATCTTACTCACACATTCACCTAACGTTTGTTCTTCCTGCTACCTTTTTTTGGTCTACCCGCTCTCTATTTTTTTAGGAATCTTGGGCAAAGAGGGGGAGGTTATGTCAAAATTTTCCTAAAAGAACAAACACATGTTTTGGCATTTATTTGTCCTGCTTTCCATTCTATCAGGCTAACCAAACTAACAAGTTCTTTATCTTTGCAGTTTAACCCTTTATTTTGGTTAGGAAGACCTCTATTTTGCAGGATAGACATGTTCAGACACGTATTAGCGCTATCGGCACCCAGAGCGGTGCTATTTTTGACTGTGACTGAACCCCTCGACCGCGTGCGCAGTAGCACATTGTCATACCCATATTAGCGCTATCTAGTTTTCTAGCGCCCTTTGTATCATATATTAGTGCTATTTAGTGTTGTAGTGCTTTTTGTATAATATTTTAGCGCGAACTTGTATTCTGGCATGGTCTGTATCATTTATTGGTGCTATTTGTTAAATCATCGCTATTTGTCTAGGATGTCCGGTGTTCTATCAATTTCTATCAAGTAGTGCCATTGTTGTCCGCAGTGGCACCATTATATATCTATTTTAGCGCTATTTTCAGAGACTAACTTTGCATTATGTGCAGGGACTGACAAGTTGTTTGTAGGTCATCACCATCATTTTGCAGACACTAACAAGTTTTTGCAGGGTGTTTTATCTTTAGTTTAATACAAACATTTCAATTGGAACTTAAAATGAACCCTTGCATGTTAGCTTAGACAAACATTTTGATTTGGTACAATAAAATTGATCAACAACCAAACAATCAAATCTTTGAGTGTGTGCATTAGCTTAGAAAACATTTGAATTTGGTGTTCTAAAATTCACAAGTGCTTGCCAACAACTATCAAGATATTTTGATTTTAGGCTTTAAAAAGAACTACAAAGTGCATCAATGAACTCATTGGATTAAAAAGAACAACATCCTGCATTCTTCACTCATATAAACAAGAAAATCAATCTAATTTGTGTGAAGTGTTTTCATGATTTTGTTTGTGGTGTGAGAAAGTGTATGCTTTTCCCTCACACCATTGGTGACCTTGGGAATCAAAAGTTTTTCACGACACTTGCACAAATCACCCCCAACATAATCTAAAGAACTAAAATGAACCTTGTTTAATGTGATGCAAGCACCAAGAATACGTATGCTCTCCCCTCACATCTTTGTATGAACTTGGGGATCAAAAGTATTTTTGTGGTTGTGTTGCTTTTGTTAATCCTTAGAGGGCCTACCACCCCGCTTCGAAAGGTGGGAACGACCCAAGCGGCAACAAGCTAAAGCCAAGCTCTTTCAAGCCGCTATATAAAATAGGGTGTTTGTGACGAAAGTCATAAACAACAGGTGTTGTTGTGTTATACCGACAGCCAACCTCCACCAAAACCCTCCAAGGCCTAACTCTTGGAGGTTGGGAGACTCCACAATGGAGAGTAGCGCTGTCGTATGTATAACCACCTGAATGAAAGCACTTACTACGAACCTTTGTTTTAGCCAGCCCAAAACCCTCTATTTGTTGATGCAGAAGGGAAACATTTGAAGTGGCCCCGATTCATGCGGTTCTTAGCCGAGGTAGCAGGGACAATCCCAAGGTTTGGTGAGGGACAAGCCTTCGTGGAAACCTAGATCTTGGTATGCGTGAGAAGTGTGTGCAATTGTAAGGAGGAGCCGATGCTACCAAGATCGTAGAGCTACCCGCTTTGAATAGGCGTAGCTAGGGGATTCAACAAATATTGTCATATCTTCACCTTAGGCTGTGCAAAGTACTTGTTCAACAAAATCACACGTCTTTTCACAAACAAAAAAATCTTGGTTATTGTGTGTTATTGTGCTTAAATTATTTTCAAACAAACTTGCCAAGAGACAATGAGAATCATTTGATTAAACTTCAATCAAAACAAAATCCAAATTTGCCACCAAAATCTATCTTTTTCAAAGCCTTGACCAACACTGCTCTGTTTCAGCACCATCTCTATCTACTTTTGGCGCCATTTCACCTGTGGATTGACGCTATTTGCAGATTGATTTGCCTGAAACTAAGACCCATTCAGTTGTAATCTTTAGGACATGCTATGCCATAATCCATACTCACCTTCCAAAAATCCGTCAGTACCCCATCTATTTTCTCCTCAAATTTTTCAAATCATACCTTCATTTTGACCTTAGAGAATCAATCATTATCATTGCTGGACCTTTTGCTATATCAAATCCACTCAATTTCAAATCCACTCATCCTCATTGATCTCTGTATACCTTTTTGGACCAAAAAATCCTTGTCACAAGAAATCATTCCAAAATCCAAAAAAACACATCCAAAATCTTCCAAATCAAAACACCCATCGAAAAATCATCAACCAAAACCTCGTCATCCCTTTGAGCCAAAGCTAGATCTAGATTTCGTCATTCACATAATATTTTGCTTGGAGGGTCATTAGTCAACTTTTCAAGTGAAATAATCATCCCTCTTTGTGTAAGGTCATTAGTCTACCCCAAACAAAGAGAAACATCTATTTGTGTGACACAAATCTAGATCTTACCTAAGCTCAATTTGTTGACCATCAAATCCTTTTGAAAAACATCATCCTAATCTCTCATATCGAACATCAAAATCAAACATCAAAAATCTCTTCAAGCAAACATCATCCATCATCTACCTTTTAGTCCAAATTTGTGCAAAAAGTCAATACCGTCCATTCTTATCACCCCTAGGTTAACATCTTTTTGAAAAACCTATCAATCTTTCATCGCACTACAATCACCCCTTCATCTTCTTACCACATCCATCTTTGGGTCCAACAATTTAATCCAAATTCTCTAAGGTCTCCATCTCCATTTCACTCCACGTCAAAATCAAATCCATACACGTACATGCTCATAACTAGATCACAACACAAAAAGAATCAAGAAATGGCAGAATCCATACAATATGGTGGCATAGGAATGCCTAACACCAACAACAACATACCCATCAACCAAACACACAATCTACCTACGGTCTTCCAAATCCCAACATACAATCCTAATGAAAACCCCTTCCATTTTTTGAAACCACCACCACCACCACCACCACCCATGTCCCAAGATGATCAAGATGTCTTGAACTTTACACAAGACGCCGATAACATGGACATGCTTGACAAAGTCCTAAGGTCGGATCCAAATAGATATCTTAACTATCTCCTCAAAATTGGTGCCCAACCACCCCATAACACGACATCATCCCAACCATCCACCTCTAGCATCAATCCTACCACATCAAACACCCATACATCTACATCAAACACCCAACTTATCATCTCACAAACATCAACTCCCACCATATCTACCACCACCACAAGCTCTAACGCTACCACATCTACAATTCCCACAAATGTCTCCAATCCTACCACTTCCCAATCTGTCACCACATCCACTATCACAACTAATGTAACCTCTTCTGTCCCACAAATCACCTTAGGCATCCAAGGGAACCTCATGCATACAAGTACCTCCACGAGTGTGCCTCCACCCAACCCTCAAACCATAGCTTATCTAAGGCAATTATTCTCACAACCACCTTATAATATGACCAACTCATCCCACGTCCACCCATCTAATGTCAATCCGTCCAATGTCACATATCTACAAAACCCCATAGCATCATCAAATCAACATAATCCCAACCCCCAAATACCCACACACATTCTCCAACAACTCTACGCTCACCAACAACATCTTGCACAACTCAATCAAAACACCACCCCACAATATCAAAACATGACCTCCCAAAACCTTCAACATCAAACCCCACCTAACCTCCAACACGTCATCCATCAACAACCCTACACACTCCAACCACAACCAACACAGGATCTCACAACAGTTGTACAGGCCTTGATCCACAAGGTAGATGACATGAAAATTGGGGGCAAGCGCAAGTACTATTCCTTTGAGGATATTTACCTTTATCCATTTGATCAAACATTGTACATGCCCCCTTTCCCCAAGAATTTTGAAACACCCAAATTCGACAAATACAAGGGAAAGGGAGACACTAGGGATCATCTTAGGGAGTTCTACATTGCTTGCTTAGAAGTCTCAAATAACGATACCTATCTAATGAGACTATTTCCAAGAAGCCTTGGCGGTCAAGTCGCTAAGTGGTTCGTACATCTTCCCCCATGCATTAGGTCTTTCCCTGAGCTTGAGGAAAAATTTGTAAACCATTTCTCCTACAACTTCGAGCACGAAATATCTATGACAGACCTTTGCAACACAAAACAAAAAAGTGGAGAATCCTTTGCTTCCTTCTTGCAGAGGTGGAGAAGCTTAGCAAGCAAACTCCCATGGCCAATCCCTGAAAAACAACTTGTCACCATGTTTGTGACCAACCTCAATCAGGAAATAAGGTTCCATTTACAAATCCTTTGTGCATCTACCTTTGAGGAAGTCATCGACAAAGGTACTACCATCGAACGGGCCCTCATCGCCAAGGGCTCTATCAAATTGTATGACTACAGATCCAACAACAACAACAACAACAACAACAACAACAAACCCCATATCCACCCCCCCAATACAAACAACAACGCCAACACGCAATCAAATGACAAGCCACGCTATTGGGGGAAGAATAAGAACACTTTGAACAACGGCATCATGGATGTGAAAGCCGTCCAACATGTACAAAATCAAACACCTGCACATACATATACTGCCAATGTAAATAACCCAAGGGGGCAAACTAAGCAAAACAAACCTTGAAGGCAATTTACACCCTTAGGGGAACCCATCAAGGACATCCTCGACAGATGTCTCAAGAAAGGTTTGATCACCTGTTAGACCATGTCAAGAGAATGAGCTTAAAGCTGTGTGGTACAAAGAAAATGACTATTGCGTATACCACCGCATTGTGGGCCACAAAACCACTGACTGCAGGAAACTAAAGGATTGCGTCCAAGATCTCATAGATCAAAATCAAGTCAGCCTTGATCAAAATACCCAACCATCGCCAAATGCCAATCTCAGAGCTTACAAGGATCCACTACCCAACCATAATAAAGCCTCCTCATCCAATCAAGCATACAACATCACCCCACCTCCCGCATCATATGACTCTATCGTAGGGCAGATAGAGCCATCATCTCACCATGTCAACACAATCACCATTCAGGCACAAGCACCCGATTGCGCTGTCACAACCCATCGTGGCCGTGTATCCATCCGTACAGCCCCTACCATTGAACAAACACCTGCATCCGCATCAGATTCCCTACCCCCTCATCCAACCACATGTCCATCACCTACCAATCAGTACAACCTCCTAGAAGATCTAGGAAAGACCCTTGCACAAATATCCATACTTGAGTTGCTCCACACATCCCCCCTTCACAAAAAAATCCTCGACAAAGCACTCTTGGAAACTCAAGTTCCTGCCAACTTGAATGTGACTCAATTCTAAGCCATGGTAAGACATATCACTGCATCGCATCATCTCACATTTTCAGAAAAGGATCTTCCCACTTCTGAACACCTACACAAGACACCTTACACATTGAAGTCCATATCCACAAGCACATAATCAAAAGAGTCTTAATGGATGGTGGCTCTGGCCTAAACATATGCACTCTTAAATTATTAAAACACTTGGGATACTCAGATGTGGTTGTAGACACCAGTGAGTGCATCACAATCAAAGGGTATGATGACACCGAACGGTTATCTGAAGGCACCATCAAGCTCCCTATTCAAGTGGGACAGAACATACTGGAAACAAAATGTCAGGTCCTTGATCTTGACCTCCCCTACAACATTTTTCTTAGCTGACCATGGATCCATGCCATGCAAGCGGTCCAGTCTACATTCCATCAATGCCTCAAATTCCCTCACAACGGCATGGAGTAACCATCTACGCTGACCCCCGCCCCTTCCAATACTGCAGTTTCTTGGAAGGACATGACCACACCTTCTGCCCATACAACAAAGCCACCACCAAAGCCAACCCAACAGCTTCCACCTCATACATCGACCCCGCCAACATTGCCACCACTTCATCCCAAACACCACCACCGCCCGAGGTCAAGGTCAAGCTCAGTGACATGGGATGTGGGGAATACGACCTGCACGGTACCTTTTGTGTGGGCACATTACCCAATCCTAAAACGTTTCGCATCCCAAAGACAGAAGTAGGCAACACAGTCATCATCAAGTGTAAACCATCACCCATCTTTGAAAAGAAACATCTCCTGGATCAGGATGTGCTCGAAGATATCTCATCTTGGCTATATAAGGATGAAGAATCTAAGCAAGAAGCTCCCACCATACCAACATAAATCTATGGTAAAGGGTCTAAAATTGTCAAAAACATGGGTTATAAAGGAAAAGGTGGAATCTTCCTTCATGAACAGGGGATCGTGGAACCAGTCCAAGCGACAAGAAATCCCTACACTCAAGGGTTAGGATACGGTCAACCACAATGTATGCTCACTACCGGTGAATGTTAACTTAGCCAAGGTCGCTATTGTCTCCCTTGAAGTCGACAATGTCAACGAAACGGGCCATCAAGACTCCTTTAGTGACTTTGCCGATTTCTTTGACTCATCCATATGCACCATCTACACAGTCACCACCCTAGCCTCGTCATCCAATGACTTACCACTTGTATACCCAGACCTCATAGACTGGGACCAACGGGGACCTCCTATCTTTGACGTAGCACCAAACGATGAGGCCATCGTTGAAATGATGGGGGTTAGAGATCACTTCCCCCTTGGAGATCACAGAGCAGGATACATCATGGAACTTGATACACATGCCTATTTCGGGGAGACAACCCCTACTTCCAGTCATAAAAACATAAAAATCAAACATGGATCTGATGGTGAAAACTATTCTGCGGCAGTGTCAGATCCCATAAAAGTAAAAATAAAGGACATATCTCCTGGTGAAAACCTCCACGAGGCGCTAGGAGATGGAAGCATGGGCCTTCCAGAGATAGACAAGGTTTATCCAGATAGGTCACCCATCCTGGTAGAGCTAGCCCAAGAGATGAACCTTGGGATAGAAGAAGAGCCAAAAATCACTTTCAGGGCAGAATCTCTCAGCACAGTAGAGCAAGAAAAATTCCTAGCATTATTCAAATGCATAAATCACAATTTTGCGTGGACCTATGCAGACATGCCAAGGCTAGATCCCGCTTTGGTTGTCCACCACCTGGCAGTATGCCCTGATGCGAAACCAGTAAAGTAGAAGCTCAGAAAAATGAACCCCCAGGTGGCCCTACTAGTCAAAGCAGAGCTAAAGAAACTACTGGATGTTGGGTTCATTCGCCCAATTGATTATCCCGAATGGGTTTCTAACCTAGTGCCAGTAGCCAAACCAGATGGCTGAATCCATTGCTGTACCGACTTCCGAGATCTCAACAAAGCTTGCCCAAAGGATGACTTCCCGTTGCCTAACATTGACATGATAGTGGATCTCATAGCAGGACACGAGATGCTATCCCTAATGGATAGATTTTCATGATACAGCCAAATCTGGATCACAGAAGAGGACCAACATAAGACAGCCTTCATATGTCCATGGGGGACATACTGCTGGGTGGTAATGTCATTCGGTCTAAAGAATACTAGAGCCACGTATCAAAGAGACATGACTGTCATCTTCCATGATCTTTTCCACCACATCATGGAAGACTATGTGGATGACTTGCTAGGGAAATCAAAGACAAGGAACACCTTGATGTATTGGCAAAAATCTTTGACCGACTAGAGCAATACAATGTTCACCTAAATCAAAAGAAATGTGTCTTCGGGGTCACCTCAGGAAAACTTTTGGGATACATAGTCTCCATAAGAGGAATCGAGGTAGATCCTGCAAAGGGCAAGGCCATCACTGAAATGCCTCCTCCAAAAACACTAAAACAACTAAGAAGTCTGCAAGGAAAACTCTAGTCTATTCGTCGGTTCATTGCTTAACTGGCCAATAAATGTCAACCATTCTAGCATCTACTTTGAAAAGATACAACTTTTGTCTGGAACACTTAGTGTCAAGTTACCTTCGACCAGCTCAAAGATTATCTAGCCAATCCCCCTATTCTAACTCCACCGAGGCAAGGAGAACCCCTCCTGTTATATATCTCAGCCATAGAGATAGCTATTGGAGCCTTACTAGCACAACACGATGAACAAGGAAAGGAAAGAGCCATCTATCACATCAGTCGCACTTTGATATCCTATGAGGTCAACTATACACAAATTGAATGAACATGTCTAGCCCTAGTTTTTACTTCACAAAAACTACGACACTACATGCTCAATCACAAAACCAAGCTCGTCGCTAAGATCGATCCAATCAAGTACCTACTAAACAGAGTTGCTCTTACTGGGAGAATGGCAAAGTGGGTCATGATTCTCATTGAATTTGACATTGAATACACTGAGAGAAAGGCCATCAAAGGATCGGTTATCGCTGATCAACTAACTGAAGCACCCATTCCTGTAGAACATCCTACACTGGAAGAATTCCCTAACGAAGCCATATTGAATATAACACTGGCAACAGCAACATGGAAAATGTACTTGGATGGATCATACACACACAGAGGCTCAGGGATAGGTGTCCTATTTGTTACCCCTCAAGGTGACACAATCCCCAAGTCATTCAAAATCACATTCCCATGTACCAACAATGTGGCAAAATATGAGGCCCTTATCACAAGTCTCTAAATGGCAATCAAATGGAAAATTGAGAAGCTGACAGTGTATGGAGATTCTCAACTGGTCATCCGACAAGTAAACAATGAGTATAAGACCAAGGATGATAAGCTACTACCTTATAAGAAGATGGTCGATGAATTTAAGGACTATTTTGACGACATCCACTTTGAGTAGATTCCAAGGCTAAACAACAAAGCTGCAGACGCCATGGCCACCATCGGATCCTTGGTCGACATGAAGAAAGACAGCAAGAAGTGTGAGTTCCTAATAGAAGAACTCCCTATCCTAGCATATGATGTTCCTTAATCAGAACTAGTGTGCGAAGTCATTGGTCCCCTATCCCCATGGTATCAAGAAACCTACCTATACCTCCACGATAACATCATCCCTCCTAACCTATCCACCTCACAATGAAAATCTTTCATCCGCCGAGCCTCCCGCTTCACCCTTGTAGGAGATACCCTATACAAAAGGAGTCGTGAAGGCACGCTTTTACAATGTTTAGACTCTAGGGAAGCTGAAGTGGCCTTGCAAGAGGTACACGTAGGTATTTGTGGGGCACATTCAAGTGGACCTGCTCTTGCTAAAAAGATCCTGAGGACCGGATACTATTGGCCAACCATGGAACGAGACTCCTACCGATTTATCAAAAAATGCCTACCATGTCAACAGCATGGAGATCTCATTCATGCACCAGCACAAGAATTGCAACCAATCACGACATTGTGGCCTTTCTCATAATGGGGACTCAACCTCGTAGGCAAAATACATCCACCATCATCCAATGGCCATAAGTTCATCATAATAGCTACCGAATACTTCATTAAGTGGGTGGAAGCAATACCACTCACCTTCACCACTGGCACCTAGATATCCAAGTTCATCCTCTATTATATCATATGTCATTATGGTATCCCTCATTCCATCATCACCGACAATGGAAAGCCATTCAAGAACCAAGAAGTTAGCACTTTGTGCGAAAAATTCAAAATCAAACACCACTTCTCCACCCCATATTACCCTTAAGGAAACGGTCAAGCAGAGGCTTCAAATAAAACCATCCTCCGCATTCTAAAGAAGATAGTCAATGAAGCTGGCCATGACTAGCACCTCCAACTCAACCCTGCCCTATGGGCCTATCACACAAGCATCCGTACCCCCACAGGAGCCACTCCATTTTCCCTAGTCTTTGGATTTGAAGCCATTTTACTTATTAAGGTCGAGCTCCCATCTCTAAGGGTATCCTTGCAAAACATAATCAATGATGAGGAATACCGAGTCGCAAGGTTGCATCAGCTAGAATTACTGGATGAGAAACGTCTGAATGCGTTGAACCACCTGCAAGCCTATCAAAATCGCCTCAGGAGAAGGTATAACAAGGGAATCAGAAAATGAAAATTTGAAGTAGGTGACCTTGTCCTTATGGAGAATCAGAAAAACTTGCAAGAGTGCCCTAAGAAAGGAAAGTTTGAACCCAATTGGTTAGGGCCCTATGTCATCATAGCTAGCTATGGATCAGGAGCATACCGGCTTGCAACACCTGAGGGGCAGCCTCTGGAGGAGCCGATGAACATTCTGCATCTAAAGAAATTCTACACATAACCCATCGAATACCCCAATCAAAAAGTCAAAAAATCAAAAAAAAAATCAAGAAAAAATCCGGGTGCAATAAAAACTTCCAATGGCGAAAATCACCTCGGTGACGCCTTGGATAAGTACCATGGTGAAAACCTGTTTCAGGCGCCATGTGTAGTGGCTGGTTCTACCATCTAATAAGTCCTCTTTCCGTCACAACACTCCATATCGCACATATCCCATGGCTTGGAATTCTTAAACATCAAGTCCTATCACCCAACCCGCACTATCCCATCCCAAGGCTAAGTCATGGAACAAGGATCCTTGTAAGCTCCCTTTTGTACAGCTGAAAATCAAAAAAACCAAAAATAATAGAAAATCAAAAAACTAAAAACAATAGAAAATCAAAAAATCCAAAACAATCCTTCAAATCACTACCAATCACCCCCATACATCGATCTCTCCCATCCATCAATCCTCACCATAACATCCATCCTGAACCATTCCCACATCATCAAGTCATGCTAGAACTACATATTCATTTCACCCACATCTTGAAAGTACCTTGCTCCCGTGGACATAGGGTATGTAGGCAGTCTAGAATACAAAGGAAGTTTCCAATACTCAGGTACCTAAGATGCACCCATCCAACCCATTTGGATGTACCCCATTCACTGAGCTTGCTAAACCCAATAAATGAGACACACACTAAGTATACACTTGAAGCCTGTCCCCTAATGCAAAAATCATCAATCAACATACCAACCATAATCCCACACATAGACTGATTGTCCTTTTGCCCACCTTTCAAAAATTATCCAACAAAATCCAACTGATTCGCATCCTAGGATATATCGTTCCTACAATGGACAAGAATATGTTATCCTATCAACATGTATCTTGGCAAGAAAACACAAAGGCTATTTGTATCTTTTTTGTTGGTCTTTTTGATTATTAATTTTTATCTTTTTGTCTCACTCTAGGCCATCTCCAAAGCTACCTTGATCTCACTATATCATGGCAAGTGGCGGACAAGACCTAGAGTCGACATGGTCATTGCTTTTATATGCTGTGCTTGTGGGTTGATTTCATTACTCCAAGAATAGTATTCATATCTTGAAGCCTGGGTCAGTTCTAGCATGATGTGTCCCATTTGCATATACAGGCATCAAAACCTTATATGTACTATTCGCACTCGTCGCTATGAGTCCCGTTCTTAGGCTAGGCAAGGTTATACTACCTTGGGCACGCACGAAATCACCCAATTTTTTGCGGGTCTAGTCCATGCAATCGTGGGATATATATCATCACCTAGGTCATTTCATACCTTTGTGAACTGTATCCTACATTGCTATAGTAAACTAAGAAATGCTCTCAATTAATGTTATGCAACCACTGTTACTAGATCAAATCATCATCCTAATCATTTATTCGACTATACTATTTGGGCCTAGATTTCATAATCACCTATCCTATTCCCCCTCACCTTCCCAAATCCCCTCACTAATCCCATTCTTCCAACCTACTCTCACTCAACACATCCCGAACCAAACCATATCCCCCCTCAATGACGTGGTGTTTCATGACCTAACAATTCCCTCCTTCCACCGCTCCCAATCCTATCCGTACCCCATCCATCCATCCTTATCCTCTCCCCACCTACGCCTCTATTGTACAACCCCACCACCCAGGGTCCAACAACGAACATCATGTGTATTAGGACTTAATCATCTCACACATCACCTAGCTTGCATCTCACATATCATCTAGCTACATATCATAATCATTTAATATGCATTTCATTAGGTTCATTTTAATAATCTTTTAGTTACATATCATTTCATTAGGTCCATTTTAAGAATTTTTTAGTTACATATCATAATCATTTAGGTTCATTTTTAAATTTTATAGTTTGCATCTTACATATCATTTAAATTGCATATCATTTTAGAGTCACTTAATTTCCATATCACAATCATTTAATTTGCATAACCTTTTAGGTTCATTTTTAGAATCATTTAGTTGCACATTATACATCATTTAACATTGCATATCATATCATAATCATTTAAATCACATAGCTGCATTGTAAAATCATATATCATCACATTCACATTGCATTCCATATATCATCTCATAATCATTTAGTTACATTTACTTGCATAACAATCATAATCACAATCATCATTTAATTACATTGCATGATCACAATCATAATCATTTAGCTGCATTTTACAATCATCTAGCTGCATATCTATATTTTCCATCCATAACATGTGTTTATTAAGATAAACATACATTTCCATTACATTTTACATCCATAATAAATGTTTATTAACCTGAACATTTATTTTGCATTATACATCATAGACCATAGATCACAAACATGCATATATCACAATAAGTAAACCATCATTGCATCCATCATTTAACATCAATAGGTACATAACATCAACACAATAGATTGCATGGATCATCATAATCATATACCATCATCATAAACAAACATATAGGCCATCAAAAAGCATCACATCATATATCATCATTGCAAAAAATGTACATCGCTCATATATATACATCAAAAAATATAATGTCCTGATACAATGCCTCTATGGGCTAAAATGATACACTGTCACATAGAAGATCCTCTCTCTGATGGAGTGGGGGATCCTGACCCTAGTGGTGGCTGTGGCCCTACCTCTGGCGGCGGCTGCGGCTATGGCTGTACCTGTACCTATGGAATCTGCTGGGGCACATGTGAGGGAAGACCCATCATCTGCTGGACAGACTAAACTAATCTAGATCTGTGTGATATAGATGCCCATGATCCACTGACCTGACTATAACTCGGTGCACGCTACTCTACCAGCACTGCAGCGTGATATAGGGCCCGATAATAGTCCGTCTGTCCTCTGGCCTCCAACAACTGTCCTTGTACTTGAGATATCTGTGTCTGTGCCTGGGACAACTGTGTCTGCATCAAAGTCAACATGGGGCCATACCAGCCCCTAAAGCCTATAAACTGCTCACTGTAGCCTCTGCCTGCTGAGCTCTCACAAGAGCAGCATCCCACTCCCCCGTCAAAGTGACTATCTCACCCTGAGCCTGGACTAACTGTGCCTGCAATGTAGCCACCTGCCCATCTGAGCCATCTAACAATTCCACTATCCCCCGCAGCTGCACCAACTCTGCCTCACGGCTCTCTAAGGCCTCCTGTAAGCTGGCCACCTATGCCTGCAGGGTCTCAATCTCCTCCTCCTCACCCTGAGGCTGCCGACGAGGTGTGAGCCCTCAAACCTCAGCCTCTCCACCTGCCCCTGAGGAGCCTGCCTCTGCCTGCTGCCCTGCTGCGATAGCCTACTGTTGCGCTACCTATGGTGGGGGTAGAATCCCCCTATCCACCCTTGGCTACCCTCCACACTATCGAGGCCCCCTATGCCACCGCACCACCCCAATCTAAGCCTACTCAACAGGCACTTGCTGTATAGGTACCTGCTGTCTCACCTGCTACTGGGGCACCTGTCCAGCTACCGCCGCTGCCAGCACATCCATCGGCTGCCCATCCCTCCCAGCATCCTCCTCCTCTCCATGTCCCCCAACCTCCATAATATAATCTGCAATGATCTCCTCACCCTCCTCCAGGAAATCATCCCCGTCATCCTCTGAATCATCATCCCCTGATCTCGCCTCCTCCATAGGGACCACCTCCTCGGCCGGATTAGTAAACTGAGTCAGCCCCCACATCTGCAACAATTTATCATATGCAGGAGTAGTACCTGCATCCCTGACCATGCTCTACCAATCCCACTGCAACGACTGTAAAGCCGTAAAATCATCCAGAGCGACCTGGGGCTGTATGGGTGCAGGTCAAAAGTGCGCATCATGGTGGGTCCGTGTAAAGATGGCTATCTGTTGTGGAGTATCTTGCCATAACCCAAACTGCTGCATAACCCGCGATGATAGATACATGTCTATCATTTGGTCTCCTTGACCCACCAAATACCACCGCTGAAAAGCAAAAGGCAAGTGAACATCGTCATCAGGCCACAGCTCCACTCAGATGTAGGGTCACCAGGTCACCTGAATAACTTCATCCAACATCCACCTCCAATACCGAACCTGACCAGTGTAGGTGTACTCGGCATCCTGATATAAGAACACAAAGGCCTCAAATGGATGCCGATAGTATCCACATCTCGGCTGAGTGACTGCGATATGCTCCCAAATCCACACATGCAACAGAGTAACCCTGGCTGACAACGCTGAATCATAAAGATAGACAACTGTATGCATCTCATGATACAACTGCCCTAACATCACCGGTCCCTAGGCATACATAGTCTCATGCCTGACCATCCCCTTGATCATCTCCCCTAGCCAACTGGAAAACCCCTACCCCTCCTATCAGGCATCACCACCCCTCCAATCAATGCACACAGGAATAAGGCAAAGGGATCTGTACCCACCGCCAGTGTCTCCTTGTAACTCATCTCCCTCCCATCTGCTGATAAAACAATATGATCCTAGCCAAAAACTCTGATCAGGGCCCTCCATCCCCTCCTTGTGTCATATCTCACTCGCCGTCTGCGAATAGTTAGCTTGATGATAGTGATCTCCCCAGTCGGAAGCAAAAATGTACAAGTCTCTGGACGGTACCGCTCCACTACTATTATCATCAGAGCTCTATGATCTCATAACACTGGCATCAACGCCACTATCAAGAGCCCCAACCTAGCCAGTCAGGCCTGGGTGGCATCATCAAACTGATCGAATAATGCCATCACTGATGGCATGCATCGCTCCCGCGAGTACACTATAAATGAACTTATATCCTGCATCCACAACTTCCTGGTCAAAAATCTACTTATCTTTTTTCCAAAACACCCCCCTTTCTTCTAATGTTGAATGCCAAAATCATTTGGCTCCAAAACACACCATGCTTCGTGTCGTTTTACAAATAGTGCTACTACTTCTTCTCATGGTGCTATTACAGATAATAGCGCCACTGCGCAAAACACATTGCGCCACTTTCACACATAGCGCTACTGTGCAAGATACTTAGCACCATTTTACCAAATAGCATCGCTTTGCCACTTGGCGCTATTCTAAGGAATAGCACCAATCCTCCCAAAAGTGCATATATCATATATTGCGCTGATCCCCTACTTAGCGCTAAAACACAATATAGCACTACTACTAAAAATTGCGCTACTCGACCACATAGCACTACTATATCGCGCATTTAGTGCTAAAATGCTAAACCCTAAGTCTTCCTCACATGGCGCTACTATAGAAGATAGCGCTAAAATGCTGAAAACATGGCGACAATCTGCCTCTAATCTACCCTAGCGGATAGCGCCAATCCAAAGGATGGCGCTAATCCGCGTTCTTTTGGCGCTGCGCAACCTTGCAATAGCGCCACCATTCTAAAACCCAATTCCTGAACCCCCAAAAAGTGACAAAACTAAAAAATCACAAAGCCAGGGTTAGGCCCTACCTGGGGTCCAGCCTCCGGTGCCCGGCCAAATGATCGAAACCACTCAGAAATGTGTCAGAGTCGAGGGAATTGGGTGTTGCGCTCTGCCATCTCTCCTCTGCTCCTTCTCACCAAGTCAAATGTGTGCAAAATGTGGCACTCTTAGGGCCCACTTGTCCTAATATATCATGCCATGACATCCCCCGCCCACTCTTTTTCCCCTCCAGGGTGCAGATCCCAACCTTTTTCCTCCGTTTTTCTTCATGTCATCTTCTTTTTCCATCCCCTATCCAACTTTCACTTCCGTCGCGTCCTTTCGAGAGATCGCCCTAAAAAATTTTCTTTTCTCCGCTGACCTCTCGAGGGGCATCCCTCACCCATCTTGTTCCTTCCCGGTAGCTGGGGCATAGTTTTCTTCGACCTGACGCCACTTCCCTCCTAGGTCCTGATGCCACGTCAAAGAGGGGCAAATGTAGACACCTAAAAATGTCTGTTACCACCAAACCAACTCCCAACATCCCTAAACATATCAATTTCCCTTCTAATCCATTAATTAAATTTTTATTTAATTAATTATCCCTTCATCGTCTAATTTTTCATCATTTTATCCCCAACAATTGAATTAATTTTATTAATTCAATGGTTCAAGCCTTAGCCAATTGATTTAATAAATATGCAATATTTATTTGGTCAATTTCCCTCTCCTCACTAAATCTAATTAATTAGCTAAATCATATTTAACTAATTAATTCAGCCTATTAATTGACCTATCCCTACACTAGGCAATTAAATAGCTATTATTTAATTGCCTGCCCTAGCCTACCTCATCCTTGCCCTAGGATTAATTAAATAAAACCTATATTTAATTAATCCTAACCTCTTATTTGGGTGGTCAAACCTAGCTTAACACCCTTCCGTATGAATCTTTAATTCATAAATATTCCATCTCACCCATACTGATTTAATTCCTCCTTTCCCCAAAATGAATAAAAGATTTACTTTTATTCCTAGCCCTCCATTCCTCCAAGATCAAATCTGGGCCCTCCACATCACTTTCATCCTCCACCATTGATCTTCCAAACCAATCTCCACCCTTGGATCAAAATCCCTCCAAAATCTCTATAAATACAACATCCTTCAACCCATTTGGGGATCCAAATTTTATGTAATGTTACCATGCCCAAATATCTATTGAGCTAATTAGTGAGTTGTCTTTGAGATAGCATTTCACATTTGAAATCAATTAGGGTATATCTTATCTAGGAGCTCTTGGGTGCAAAGCTCCTCTCCCTTTGATGAGATTGGGTTTTCATGTCTAGGTATAACTCTTTGTTTGTTATGCATTTAGTTTATGTTTTTACCTTGATTTGATTTTCCTAATCTACAGGGATAATCATCCAAGTCGGCATACATTACAGACCAAATGCAACTTGACTAATTACAAAAGACTTCATGCGGATCAACACACTGTCGGCTACATAGATCTGAGACTTCAATCTTCTTTTAGGAACATGCCATGCTACACAGAACATCTTCAAGATCATCCGCAGGATGTGTAACTCATCCGATCGGCCAAACTTAGGAAGAACAACATTATCCAGAAGTAATTCTTCAATTACGAGCTCAATCTTTAAAGCAGGCCACCAACATGAACTGGACACAATCCAAAGACCTCCACAAGCTTTCCTAAATCACCAATAACATCCACACTGCTTCTACTTACTAAAATCATTTTCTCCTTCATCCGGAACCTCAATAACACAGTCTGTCATCACTGTCATATTAGAATAGATGCTTGCGGACCTCCAGACCACGAACCAATTGAGTTGTCAATTCACATTGACTTCCTAAACACTCCACCAAATGTGCAGAAAAAGATATTGTATTTCCAGATCTCACCGGACCTTTCTGTGTCACTCTTGCACCTCTGAACATCCACCAGAACTGGTTTTACTCAAGTGGCCATAACTTATTCAAATCTTCATGCGGACCTCTCAAATCTTTACTGAATCATCTTAAGACACATATCTACAAACCCTTTGAAGCGCATCCTCTAATCTTCATCTCAGCTGGGATCTTTACCTTACTGTCTTCAATGTTCTTCTTTGTTCCTGATAAGACTAATTTTCTCAATATCCTCAGCATACAACTCATCCAATCCTTATCATCAATGCAATAGGAGTATGTTGACATCAATGACAATACCGGTTAGGCCCATACTTGCAACAATCTCCCCCCTTTGTCATTGATGGCAACATATGATGTGAAAAACTATTTTAACCATCAAGACAAGAACTTCTCCTTGCTGACTGTCATAGCTCCCCCTGTCAACAACAACCATTCACATGTCTTCTCTTCCTTTACTGCTCCCCCTTTGATCAGTAATCACTTTTGTTTTTCACGTCTTCTCTCCCCCTTTGACATCAATGGCAAAGGGCGTATACTTGCATCAATACCAAATGCTCCCCCTGAGTAGTACCTTCCCATCATCAATCCAGACCACAAGATATGACTATGAGATCCATCAGACTGATGCACATCAGTGCACCTTAATTCAGAACCAGAGGGGTAATAACCCCTAACTTCTCCCTGAGATACTCAAAAGAGTCCTTAGGTAGAGGTTTAGTAAAAATGTCTGCAATCTGATCCTTGGACGGCACAAACTCCAACCTGACTTCATTCTTATTCACTTGCTCTCTCAAAAAGTGAAACTTGATGGATATATGTTTTGTCTTTGAATGCAACACCAGATTTTTTGATATATTTATTGCACTTGAATTATCATAGAAGATTGTGGTAGGTTCCTCATACTCCACTCTTATGTCCCTTAGCATTTGCTTCATCCACAATACTTGAGTGCAACTACCTGCTGCTACACTATATTCTGCTTCTGTAGTGGACAGAGCTATTGCCTCTTGTTTCTTGCTCAGCCAAGAAACCAATCTTTTCCCTAAAAATAATGCTCCACCACTGGTACTCTTCCGGTCATCCACATCTCCTGCCCAATCCTCATCTGTATATGCATGAAGTGAGAAATCATGATCTCTAGGATACCATAAACCATACTCAACTGTCCCTTTTAGATATCTGAGAATCCTCTTGATTGCCATGAAATGAGATTCTCTAGGATCAGCTTGGAATCTAGCAACAAGACCAACAACATTCATAATGTCAGGTCTAGTTTGAGTAAGATACAATAGTCCTCCAATCATTTACCTATACTTTTTCTGATCAGTTTTAGGAGAGTCATCATCTTTGCTCAATTTACATTTGGTTGCCATGGGAGTACTCATTGGTTTTGAGTCTTCCATCCCAAACTTCTTCAACAATTCTTTCACATATTTGGTCTGTGAAATGAAGATTCCTTTCTTTGTTTGAGTGATTTGCAGACCCAAGAAGAAATTCATTTCCCCAAACATAGACATCTCAAATTCACTTTTCATTTGATTTGCAAAAGTCTTGCACATACTATCTCTTCCTCCAAAAATGATATCATCAACAAATACTTCAACAATCAAAATATTTTCATGTTCAATTTTGAAGTACAAGTTACTGTCAGCAGTACCTTTGTTGAAACCAATCTTCAAAAGATGCTTACCCAGTCTTTCATGCTAGGCTCTTAGGGCTTGTTTGAGTCCATATAGTGCTTTCTTCAACTTGCAGACCATATCACCATGATCAGACAATTGAAATCCATCCGGTTGCTCAATGTATAATTCTTCTTCCAAGTCACCATTCAAGAAGGTAGACTTGACATCCATTTGATATACTTTGAAGTCCTTGAAGGCAGCAAAGGCAAGAAATAGTTTGACTGCTTCAATTCTTGCCACCATAACAAAATTTTCTTCAAAATAAACTCCTTCTACTTGAGAGTAACCCTTGCAAACCAATCTGGCTTTGTTTCTAACTACTTCACCATCTTCATTCAGTTTATTCCGGAAGACCCATTTGGTTCCAATCACATTCTTGTTTCTAGGTCTAGCAACTAGATCCCAAGTATGATTTTTCTCAATTTGCATCAGCTCTTCCTCCATTGCTTTAGTCCAGCTTTCATCATTGCATGCTTCATTCACTGTCTTTGGTTCAATATTTGAAATCAGACAATAATTTTCTGAGTCTTGAGCAATCTTTCTTCTTGTTTGAACACCTTTGCTTTTATCACCTATGATCTAATCTTTAGAGTGATTCAATCTTACATACCTGAGAATTTTGGGAGTTTCTTGCACTTCTATTTCTTGAACAGGTTCATTCAGACTTATCTCTTCTTCCTGATTCTCTGGATCAGTCTGGATCTGAATTTCAGAAGGGGTTTGGACCAAAACATCATTCTGATCATCTTCATCATATTCATAAAACCTTGAGGGTTTTTCAACACCTTCATCAATCTTCACATTTGTACTTTCTATCATCTTTCTCAATCTCTTGTTATAACACTGGTATGCTTTGCTTTGAGTAGAATAACCCAAGAATATTCCTTCATCACTTCTAGCATCAAATTTGCCAAGGTCTTCATCTCTTTTAATATAACATTTGCTACCAAAGACTATGAAATACTTCATAGTGGGAGTGATGCCAAACCATAGTTCATAAGGGGTCTTACCAGTATTGCTTCTGATTTGTACTCGATTAAGAGTATAGACAGCAGTGCTTACAACTTCTCTCCAGTAGATCTGAGGAACATTTGCTTCCATCATCATGGTTCTAGATGCTTCCTGGATGGTCCGGTTCTTTCTTTCCACTATTCTATTGTGGAGTCCTTGGAGCAGACAACTATCTTTTTATCCCATGTTTCTCACAGAATTCTATGAACTCACCAGATGTGAATTCTCCACCTCTATCAGACCTTAGACATTTTATGTTTAATCTGGTTTCATTTTCTACCATGGCTTTGAATATTTTGAATTTCTCAAGAGCTTTAGATTTCTCTTTCAGAAAAGTCACCCACATCATCCGGGAGTGGTCATCAATTAATAACATGAAGTATCTATAACCTTGCAAACTCCTGATTCTTGCAGGACCACATAGATCAGTATGAACTAAGTCTAATAATCCGGTAGAAGACTGTTCCTTACTTTTGAATGTGACTCTACTTTGCTTAGCCAACTGACATTCTTTGCACAAACTATTAGTGGGTTTCACCAGTCTTGGAAGATCTCTTACAGCCTGAGTGTTGCTTATCTTGATGATATTATCAAAATTTACATGACACATTCTTCTATGCTACAACCAACTCTGATCAATTTGAACAAATAAACAACTTTTACCAGTACCAATCAAGTGGAAGATATTACCTTTTGTTTGAGTACTAGATGCAATCTCTATTCTGGAACTTTCAAAGATCTTACATTTTCCATTCTTGAATCAGAGATCATAGTCTTTGTCCACCAACTGTCCAACACTGAGAAGATTGTGCTTCAGACCTTCAACATACAGTACATTACTAGTTTTGTTCTTTCCATCAAAAGAAATAGTTCCTCTACCTCTAATCTTGCCAGTAGAATTATCACCAAATTTTACAACTCCACCTTCATATCTTTCCAAATCTATAAACTTATTTTTGTCACCTATCATATGGTGGGAGCATCCACTGTCAATGACCCAATCATCATTTTCTTCAATTTGGGCAGCCAGAGCTCTTTCTACCATTTTATGATTGATAGATTTAGAGGGCATTGGATCTTCTTCCTTGATGGCAATAAACACCCAGTCACTTTTGGATTTGTTTCATGTCTCTGATTCATCATCTGTTACTCCTTCATCATCATCTTCATGAACGTAGTAACACTTCTTTTGAAATCTTGATCTATTAGGGTTTGGCCTAGAAAATCTTTTTGGACACCTTGAGGCAAAATGACCAATCTTATTGCAGTTAAAACATTTGAAAGGCAATTTTCCTTCATACTTACCAAATCCTCTTGGTAGTCTTTTTGCAATGAGAGCCTCAAGTTGTTCAGCTTCTAATTCATCCTCTTCCAGATCGTTTCTTGCTTTCTCATACGAAGAAGATTTTCTTGAGGAACTTTCACCTGAATCATATCTTTGTTTATCTTTTGTAGAGGCACTAGCTTTGAATGCTGAATCAGTCTTGGGAATGCATCACCAAACTCAGCTAACTCGAATGCATATATCTTACCAACCAATTGATCCCTTGTGATAGTTGTTAAGGATATGATTTCCTCAATAGCAGTAACTTTGTGTTTATAAGTAGAAGGTAAGGATCTGAGAACCTTAGCAACAATTTCATCTTCATCCAGAACTCCACTAGCACATTTGATGCCACATACAAGCTCATTTACTTTTGTCATGTAAGAGGTGATATTCTCATCTTCATTCATCCTCATGTTTTCAAATTTTCCTTTTAGACTCTGTAGCTTGGCACATTTAACATACTTGTCTCCTTCATGTAGAAGTTACAATTTTTCCCAAATCTCATATGCAGTTTTTAGATCTATAACATTTGTCAGCTCTGAATCAGATAAGGCACTTAGTAGAGCTTCTTTAGCCCAAAGATTGTTTTCAATATCTCTGATTTCATCTACAGTTCTCAGACCATTCTATGGAGGAACATACTTCTTTGAAACCATGATCCAATATTGCATTCCCATACATTGCAAGTGACATTCCATGCAACTTTTCCAAAGAGTGAAATTGGTTCCATCAAACCTTGGGCTATCCTTCTTATAGGAAGACATCCTGGATCTCCTCAAGTGGTTAAGCTCTTTTAGAGGAACTTAGCTCTGATACCAATTGTTGGAATCAAGGCAGACAACTGAGAGGGGGGGTGAATTAGTTGTCCCAAAAATTCCTCTTATCAATTACTTAAATCCTTCTTGTAATTTAGCAGCATAATCATAAATTAATCATGGAAACGTAATGCAATCATTCAAGAGTAAAAACACATTAACAAATATGACACCAAGATTTTGACGTGGAAAACTCGGTTAAGGGAAAAACCACGAGGTGACTAACCCAAGATTGTATTCTTTGTTAGAAGAATAAAAGGAACAAAATGGCACATGCCAATTAGGGCTCACTACTCGAGCACACTGCTCACAAGAGGCCCACTGCCTACAGGAGACACACTGTCTACAGAATAATAAATATTACATACTTGAACTGAAGAATAGCATCTTCACCATGCTTGAGTCAGTTCCATTTAAGCCCAATACTTCTACTCTGCTTTTCGCACTTCTCCTCTCACCACACTCTCATCTCCACCAAGATACTTTTGAAATGACTTCAATCTTCTTTTAGGAACACACAGATCTGAGACTTCAATCTTCTTTTAGGAACATGCCGTGCTACACAGAACATCTTCAAGATCATCCACAGGATGTGTAACTCATCCGGTCGACCAAAATTAGGAAGAACAACATTATCTGGAAGTAATTCTTCAATTATGAGCTCAATCTTTAATGTGGACCACCAACACGAACTGGACACAATCCAAAGACCTCCACAAGCTTTCCTAAATCACCAATAACATCCACACTACTTCTGCTTACTGAAATCATTTTCTCCTTCATCCAGAACCTCAAGAACACAGTCTGTCATCACTGTCATATTGGAATAGATGCTTGCAGACCTCCAGACCATGAACCAATTGAGTTGTCAATTCACATTGACTTCCTAAACACTCCACCAAATCTGTAGAACAAGATATTGCATTTTCGGATCTCACCAGACCTTTCTGTGTCACTCTGTCACCTGTGGACATTTGCCAGAACCGGTTTTACTCAAGTGGCCATATCTTCTTTAGATATTCATGTGGACCTCTCAAATCTTTACTGAATCATATTAAGACACATATCTACAAACCCTTTGAAGTGCATCCTCTGATCTTCATCTCAGCTGGGATCTTTACCTTACTGTCTTCACTTTTCTTCTCTGTTCCTGATAAGACTAATTTTCTCAATATCCTCAGCATACAACTCATCCAATCCTTATCATCAATACAATAGGAGTATGTTGACATCAATGACAACACTAGTTAGGCCCATACTTGCAACAATTTTACATATTTGTCACCTTCATACAAATTTTCTAGTTTTTTCCAGATTTCATGGGCAGTATTCAATTCCAGGACATTTGCCAGTTCTGTATCAGTCAGGGCACTCAACAATGCTTCTTTGGCTCGAATATTGCATTCAACTTCCCTGATTTCATTCAGAGTAGTAGGGCCATTCTTCAAAATCTTATACACATTCTTTGCTATTGACAAAAAGTCATTACCAATACATTGCAAATGACACTGCATGCGTACCTTCCAAAGGGAGTAATTTGTTCCATCAAATCTCGGACTTTCCTTCTTATAAGTTAACATCTTGGATCTCCTCAAGCAGTCAAGCTTCTTTTAGAGGATCTGGCTCTGATACCAATTGTTGGAATTAGTGTGGACAACTGAGAGGGGGGGTGAATCAATTGTCTCTCAAATTTAACCTTTTCTTCTTTCAACCTTTTTTATCAACTTGCAATCAGATTAATGATGTAAACTTTAAAGCATGAATCAACAATACATGAGTAGAAATAAATTGAACACAGATAACACCAGGATTTTTATGTGGAAACCTGGTTAAGGGAAAACCACGGTGGGGGTTAACCTACAAGATTTGTACCCTGTTAAAAGTACGTAAATGAAATGAAAAGGCACTTGCCTTAGGGCTCACTACCCAAAGCTCACTGCTCAAAGAGGCTCATTGCCTACAGGAATTTATGTTTAATACAAAAATAATGAACTGATAATTAGCATCTTCTTCATGCCTAGTTTAGTCCCATTGAAAACTTACTAAACTTCTGCTTTTCCCCCAAACACTTCTTTATTATCTCTTCATCCTTTACCACTCTTGGTCTTTTTCTCCTCTTCTCTGCTCTGCTTCTAAACCTTCCTTAGGATTTGATCATTTTCGTACAAGGATAATTTTCCACAATTCAACTGCATGCCTTTATACGCTTCATCAACCTTGGAATACACATCAAGGTTAGCACTACAAACATCAGACTTAATGCGAATCGCTATGTTGTCAACCAAACATAACTGGGACTCAATTCTTCTTTAATCAACACACTATGCTTCATAAAATTGCTCTTAGATTATCCGCAACATGCTTGAATCATCCGGTCGGCCAAGACTGGGAGAATAGCAACATCAAGGAAGAAACCTTCAACAACGAACTCAAACTTCAATGCGGACCTTCAACGCCTCAGTCACATGATCCTGAGATCTCCACAAGCACATTGAATTCAACAAGAACATCCACACTCCTCCAAATCATAAGAATCACTTGCATCTTCATCCAGAACCTCAAGAACACTGTTTGCCATGACTGTCACACTAGAAAGATTGCTTGTGGACCTCCAAACCACAAACCATAGTTGATGATACACACTAACTTCCCAATGATGCCTCTAGATCTGCAGATCATAATATTTCAATGCAGAGCAATTTGGACTAATTTATTGTCACTCTGTCTCTTCTGATCACAGCAAAACTTGGTTCTACTCAAATGGCCATAGCTTCTTCAAAACTTCATGCGAACCTCTCAAAACTTAACTGGAGCTACTTCAGACAATCCTCTACATATTCATATGGTCCGCATCCATTGATCTTCATTAATTTTCTCAATATCTTCAACATTTTAGTCTTCTAAGTAGGCAATAAAATAGGATACAGTTGACACTAATGACAACAAGAATATGTTGACATCAATGACAACACCGATTAGGAACATATTTGCAACAACATATTTTCTGTTGTCACATTTTTTTGGGAAATCATTTCGTTGGTATTTTTACTTGCATCCTACATCCACATGGATTCATTTCAAGGAGCAGAATTTGTTATAATAGCTGTGATTTCCAATTGTATGGAAGAGAATAACTAAGTCATCCATTTCCTATTTCTATTTTCTATTATAAAAAGACAATGTTTAGTTCGTGGCCATAAAAATGCAGCAGACCAAGTTTCCATGTGCGCCATGCTGGATATTTGTTGCTAAATCACTGGAGAAAAATTTGCAGATCTGAAGTCATGTCTTCTATTTTCATCTATTGTTATAACTAGCACATTTTTATCTGTGGATAGTAACCCAGCTATTATGTAAGCTAATCACTCATTTAGTTTGTTTGCCACAAGCCAAAACACATGTAATATTTTCTATATTTAGTTGTTATCAAACAACATGTGTGTGTGTGTGTATATATATATATGCGCATAGTGTAAAGGAATGGAGAGACTTTTGTATCGAATCCTTGATAAATAAAACAATACTTCACATGATCAAAACTGTGTAAGAGCAGCACTTTTTATTTCATCATTCAACGGACTGAGGAGGTAGGGCCAACTGCTCAGAATGCTGGTGATTTCTGCAATTTATTATTTCAATAATGTGTGTTTGATTTTTTCATAGCATAATGTTTCATTTCGAATTATCAGCCAAGTGTGTTTGCTGTTACACTATTACTATTGCAATCTGATTAAGCATTATTTATTATTGAGTGAGATGGTTAAATTATTTATTTTGTTGAGTTCTCATTCATTTACCAAAATAATTTAAATTGTGAACCTGTGGTCTAGAATTTACACGTGGAATTGCTACTGTTACTATGCAGATTATTAACAGTTTCTGTCACAGCTCCTATCACATTTCCGTCAGAAAGACAGAATAGGAAAGTCAAATCAGATTTGAATTTAGGTAATTCTTGTGTGTTCTAGTTGCATCCATCCTCACTTAATTCGTTGCTTTCCTCCCTTAGGTATACTGCTGCAACACCTCTCGTAAGCTTACGATCCCTGGATTGACACTTAGACCAAGCTAAACCTATTTTATTCTTTACCCCAGTTTTGGCCTATCAGTTAGGATTTTTGCATTTGTTTGGACTAATTCTTGTTTTGTAACCTCCTATGCTTGTCCAAGACCTTTGGTAAAACTAGTAACACTTGTGTGCATCCCCGCTTGTCCAAGGACCTATCTTTTTCACTAATTTAGGTACATTTATTTTAGAGTAAAAAAGAACTTGTGTGCTTTGTTTGGGATCTCCTTAAGGTGTATGCTCTCTCCTCGCACCATTTGTTGATCTTGGAGATCAAAAACCTTAATTTGATCCAATCTTTATTTCTTTTTCATCCTAGGATCTTTAATGTGTATGCTCTCCCCTTGCGCTTCATGCGATCTTGGGTGACCAAAAACATCTTAGGTCCTTCCCATTAGGGTGCTTGCCTTGGAATTCATCCCCAAGGGTATGATCTCAACCGCATGTTCTAGCGCGATATATAAGCCTTGTGAGAATCAAAAGACTCACTTCAAAGGAAGGACCCTCTCCCCCTTGTAAAAACCCCAAGACCCTCATTCCATCAAGACTTGTGTTGGATGGCACTTGATTGGATAGGAACACCCCTGTTCATGGATTCATCTGCCATACCTAGCATATATTGGGACACCCGCTAGAAGCCTTGTTTATCCTATTTAAGACCTTTGGTCATCATATCCTTCGGTGCATCGTAGCCACATGGAGGAGAAGAGCTCATGCTTGTACCTTCATTGGTTGAGATAGATACACTTTGGGTAGGACTTTCATCTCCAAAGTAAGGGGTGTAAGGTGGTCCATGACCTTGCATTCCCTACCTATTCAAGCAATGATAAATGGTATCAAGGGGATGGAAGCTGTCATTATCTAATTAGTGGGGGTTGAAGTCGCACCTGAGTGAGTCTGCGAGATATGACACACCTTGCTTGACTAAATACTAGGATTGTAATTAAGTGTTTGATATGTTTTCTTGTATAGTACCCATATTTTCCATTTGTCATCCATGAATGCTCATATCCTCTTGAACCCATTTCCAGGAAAGTCAAAACATCCATTATGTTTGTTGATTGAAATATCTTGCCAAATCCTAAATTCAAACATTCCAAAAATGAAGACAATTCCTTTCAATGCCTATTTTCATCTATCAATGCTTACCCACCTTTTGTCAGCACCTTATCTGATCTCTGTCAACACTTAGTAGGCTCCTTTTAGAGCCCAATCAGATGGATTAGCGCCCATCAAGCACCTTTAGCACCTAATCAAAACTATGTCGATGCCTAGACCCCTTGTTTTAGCGCCCAGTTTGAAAATTTCACAAAACCTAAGGCATTTGTCATCTTGGTCATTAATTTGGTCCTCTCACCCCATCTAACGTCTTTTCACTTTTGAATCCATGCATATTATCACCATTTTCGATCATCCATGTCCACTTAGACCTTAGCTTGTGGTCGAATAATTGTTTCCAAAATCAACATCCATTATCCTAAATTAAATCATCCCCAATCAATCCAAATCCAGTCAATTTTCATATATTGTTGGCCTTGACTAATCAAATCAAGTCAAAGCCATCCTAGCATCAAGTGTCATATATCATTGACCTTGATCAATCCAAATCCAAAATCATCCAATCCCAATTAATCCAAATCAATTGAAATGCCCCTCTAATCCAAAATGAAAATCATTTCATCAAGTTATCCTACATCACATCATCCTAAATTCAAATTTAATCATGACTTCATATGAAGATGTTGTTGAACAACCTAAACTCAAAATCCTTGATGCAATCATTGTAAATAAGCTTGCCATAAACCACCCTCAGTCATCCATAAACATGGAAGTACCCTTCAACCATGCAGTAGCTAGCACAAGCTATGCCCCCTACTTAATTGCTTACTCTATGGTCATCCTTATGCTACCCTTGACAAGGAAAATCCATTCTATACCCCATCCACATCGCATCATCCATCCTCATATGAAATCCCTATCACCTCCACCTCTTATCCAAATCCATCCTCTCCCTATCCAAATCCCTCATATCAAAATTGACCATCCCCTTATCCAAATCCATCATATTCCAAATCCACCATCTCCTTACCCATCAACCTCTCCATATACTCCACTATCCAATCCACCATCTACTCCATCATCCAAATCCCCTACTAAATCTATATCATCCTTTCTCCAAGAACTCTTCTCTCAGGATCTAGAGAAAAATCACCAAATCCAACTTGTGGATTCACTCCATTCACCTCATCCCCAAACACCTCCATGTGTCATTGATGACCCCATCATCCACCTCACACCCATAAAAACTACATCACCATCCTCCATATTATCCCATCCTATCCAAAGTATCACCCTCTCCTCCATCTACCCCATCCAAGGAGCCTAGTCAAGCTACATGCTCCTCCCCCATCACACCATCCACACAAATTTGGCTATGTTAAGAGCCTAGTCCAAAGCATGTCGAAACATTCACATTCCCATTCCTAATCATGATCCAAGCATCCCATCTATTCTTATTCCCGATACCACACCATCTCCTATTGATCCCCCATCATCCCCCATCACTCCTTTACCATCTCCCATCTGCCCTTCACCATCTTCTCTCAATCCCATCCCAAATCCATCATCCTATCATCTTAGTCCCACTACCTTCCTCTGTGATGGTTCTCTCATAGGAGAGGAACAACTTTATTCCACCACTCAACCCCCTCCATCTAATAATGGACTTGCATCATGTTTCCAAAACAACACCCAACCTATCGCACAACATGTTGGTGCATATGAAATCAACTCCCAAACATGCATTATTGTTACCCCAAAATCTAAAATTCCTAGTTTGTGCCTTTACAGTCAAAATCCCTTATTTAGATCCAATCTGAGACATTTTATAGGGTTTTTCTTTCAAAAATTTCTAAGTATAATGTTTCCCCTCATTGTTGTATGTTCTTCCTTGTAAAAATTTGTTCATTTTTGCCCTTTGTCGGCAAATTGGCAATTTCCCGAGCTAACCTTCAAGTTCGCAGGTTTGTGGTTTCCCCAATTCACTGATAAAGTGACCACACAAGCAAAGGAAGATTGTTCTAAGGTACAAGGGGTCAGTGTCGTGTCTTTGTCGGTAAAGTTTTCTAAGGCATGTGAAGAAGAATGCAAAGTCTTCGTAAGGAAAACCTTGAGTTCATGAACTCTTGGTTTTGCCAACAAGAGGTTCGCCGTAGGGCAATTTCCTCGACAAAGGAATAATGCAAGAAAATAATAAGTCAGGTAGGAAGTGGCAAAAGGAGAAAGTTTGGCAAAGGGAAGATTCACCAATAGCAAAGAAAAAGGTGGAAAGGGAAGAGAAAAGAAGAGGAAATATAGTTCACCATTTTCAAATTTTTCCAATAAGGCAAAAGAGAGGGCGAAGATGAAGATAAGATGAAATATAAGTAAAATAAGGACTTCTCCATGGTCCATAAACAAATGAATTTGCTGATAAGGGAGATAAAGAAGAAAATGAGGCTAAAGGAATTTGTCAGATGGAGGATGAGTTTGCGAACTTGAGAGTTCACTGACTAAGAGGCTTCACTGACCAAATTTTCTGATAGAAGGGAAAGAAGATGCCCAGTGTGCAGACAGGTAGAATCAAAGTTAGAATGGCCCAATGTAGGTAAGAATCAAGATAACCAAGCCGATTGTTTGAATTTTTCAAGTGCAGAGAATTCAAAGAGGGCCCAAAAAGGAAAATTGAACAACATATTTAAAGTGTTGTAAAGGCCTTGATGGAGGTGTTTTTCCTGAAAATACGCCATGATTGCAAGATTGTGCAGGCAAATTTGTACCCAAAAATTAATAATCATGTAGTACAAGGCCATTTAGGTGGGTAGCAAGGCCATTTAGGTGGGTAGCATAGTGAAATTCTTCAATGCACAGGTACTCATGGAGGACAAAGTAGATGAAATTAATGTAGCAAGTGTTAGGAAGTAGACTCATGCCTTCCCTCATTATTGCTCCAAGTACCCAAGGCATGTGGGAAATCTTCTAGTGTCAGTTTTCAGAGTTGTCAGGGGATGGGTAGGCTTCCAATCGTGTAGATTTTCTAACATAATAGTGGACCGAATTCAATGAAGCATGGATGTACTTGTTGACTGGTGCAACACTTGGGATTGTGTGGAGAGATGAATTGCTATATATGCATATGTTTTTGATGCATTAAGGGTTGGTCATTTTGGGCATTTTCCCTCGGCAAGTTCCAAGCTCTAGAAGGCAGAAAAGAAAAGGTTATTTTGCAATCTTTGTTCATCATGGAACAATTATGAAATGTATGTAATATATTTTGTAAATCTTTGTATCGAACCACTATTTTTCTCCACTTTTGTAGATGTTCTTTCTAGAAAACTTTGATCACAGTTAAGGTTTTCTCTTGCCACCCTTCATGGTATGAATGTAAGAATTGATTTGAATGAATGTGGCAATTCTTAATTCACTACCAAGGCTTTGTAAATGATCTTTTCAATATTACATAAGGAAGAACATGGTATGGTGTTGGATTAATAAGTATTCCCAGTGATTTGGTATTGATTTTCATGCATTTGATTTCTCAAATAGGTAGCTATACATTTCTTTGTAGTTGTGTTCCTCTATTGAATGTAAGACTCTGCGGCCTGATGGATAAGCACCAGTCTGAGTAGCCTTTGATCACCCAATCTTTAAAACAAAACTTCATTTATATCTTTAGACATGGTAGTATTTCCAAATGCATCCTCATTTTGTAGGATTACCCTCATCAACTATATAGTGGTCTTATAACAACCAACAATTCTTAGCTTAGTGACAAATTTGGGGCTAAGAAGGTGCTTTGGGTTTGGTTGTTTAGATATTTTTAGTTGTTCATCTGGTTTTGAAGTCAATACCTTCATAGGTATACCCCTTGGAATATCCCTCCAGAGTTTATGCTGAGGTCAAAGAGTAGATGAGTCTACCCACTCTTGTCAGTTGGCCATAATCGCCCTTAACTTGTTGATAAACCTCTTTCTATCACCCTGGCAACATCCCTGGCCTAGGTGATTTAGAAATGTTTTAGAGTTTTGTGTTGTAGTCATTTTGGGAACCAACATTTTGGCATTGTTGCTGGGGAACCATTTTGAAGACTTCTGTAATAGTCATCCATGTTTGTAATAGTTTGCAGTTGTGCATTGTGTTTAGGTAAGTTTGGCATCCCGTTAACTTACACCAACATTTTGGCACTGTTGTAGGGGAACCATTCAATTATTTTTCTAGTTGCTGTATCATTGAAGTGCAATGTTTGTTCAATATTTATTCCCTGAAAGGGGAGTGGTGACTCTAATTTACAAGCCAGAAGATTAATTGTAGTTCAAAAAGAATTTTACAATGCCTAGAGGAAGAAACCAGCAGCAATCTGGGTGTGAGGAACCCTCAAGCAGTGCATGAAATAGGAGGAATAGATATAGGACAAGATACCCCAATGCAGTGCCTCCAGTAAATAACCAAGACCATATATTTGTTGACCTTTGGAGCCAATATAATAATATTATGAGGACTCTGCAGATAACATGCTCAGAACAAATAGATGGATAAATAGAAATAAATATGATGTTAAAAGAAATGAAAATGTTATCGGCAGAGGAAGCAGATATAGGTCTAATGATCCACATTTAAAGATGTTTGGAAATGCCAGTGAGAATAAAGAGGCATATCATGATACAAGGCATCCTAATTCCCCCATTGGATCACTTGGAGGTCAACGTGACAACATTCCTAATGAGGGTGAGCAACATCACCCTGGTGATGATGAAAGAGAAAGAAGAATATAGGATGAGCTCGACCTGCTTCATCAACAACAAACCCAACTAGCTGAGCAAGCCCGACAAAACTAGAATGTACAACAATAGGGCCATAACTTGTAGAACAATCAGAGATGACAACAACAACAATAACAACAACAACAGCAACAACATCAGATGGAACAACAGGGTGTGAATAATACTCATGTCTAGAACATTAACAATCAACCAACACAGAATCAATTGAATCAACAACATGATAACATTCAAAACGTTAGGCTTGCTCAGTGAAGACAAGCACAAAGATTGCCTGCTCAAAGATAGCCTCTAGGAGCTGAAAGGTACAAACAAATTGATTTCTTTGGCATACCTGACTTTCCTAATCCAATTCCAAATGAGATTAGGGGGAAGATTCCTAGGTTTCAAGCTAACAATGATGTCATAGGTGAGGAACATCTTAGACATTTCATTAATGTCATCGATGAATATGAGATTGAGGATGAAGATGTTATGATGAAACTGTTTGTGCATTCATTGGAAGAGAGTGCAAAAGAATGGTATAAAGCTCTCCTTGATAATAGTATTGATTCTTGGGAGGATTTCATGAGAGTATTCAGGTTGCAATATGGGGATAGGATTGACCCCAAGTTTGCCATCCATGAACTTAAAACCATCAAGAAAGTAATAAACGAAATAGTAGTTGATTTCAACAGTCGCTTCATCATGACAATGAGAAAGGTACCTCCTCATATGAGACCTAATGAATCTATGTACATTTAGTTTTATATTGTGGTGCTTTTGATTCAAAAATTGTTTATTGTTTGAGGGACAAGAGTCCACAAACATTAAGGGAGGCATATGCTACAACCACAAACATAGAAAGCAATATGAGAGCTTCACGAAAGCACATCAAAAGATTTGATGTCAAATTGTACCAACCTTCAAAAAGTTCCTCACTATTGATGACAAGTTGGATAAGCTCATGGGGGTTGTGAATGATTTGTCTTATAAAGTTTCTAGAAATGATAAAGGGTTACTGCCTCAGGAAGATTTGATGTCAAATTGTACCAGCCTTCAACAAGCCCCTCACTATTGATGACAAATTGGATAAGCTCATGGGGGTTGTGAATGATTTGTCTTATAAAGTTGCTAGAAATGATAAAGGGTTACTGCCTCAGGGTGCTACAACACATTTCAATGAAAGCCAAAGACTGCATAATAGGCTTTATAATACTGATTGGTCTAAGAGACCACAATAGAATGATGAACAAGTTGTCCCCAAGCATGTATGTTTCAAACATCCTGAAAGGGACACTTCGGATCCATTGAGAAAGGATCAAGTCAACTTTCAATATGAGTCCCTATGCTGCTAGGCATGTTGTCTTCTTCATGATCTAGCTAATTGTGTAGTGGCTCATTTAATGAGTAGAGATGAACAATTCCCTAATGAAGAAGGTGCAGCTTAGTATTATGATGAGGAGATAAATCAGTTTGACATGGAGGATTATGAGTAGATGGGTCAGGATGTTGATTATGATAGTTATGAGGAAGATGATCATATTTTTCAATATGACTATGATGAAGGTCCAAAAAGATACCAACTGCCAACTCATGATTTTGGGAATTTGAGGGATCTTATGCAGAAGAAGTACAAGCAATCCTGACCTTTTAAGAAAGATTTGAGAGCCTTGATTTATGTGACCATTATGCAAGTCCAAAGAGGCTATCAACTGAGAAATAGGTTTTTCCATGTGCATAGCTCCCCTGTTGTGAACTCTAGACAGCATGAATTGGAACGTGAGAAAGAAAAGTGTAAGATTAACATGGATAAGAAAGATGTTGCTATTCCCAAGAAGAATGTGCTAGAAAATAAGAAAGTTCCAATGTAACCACCAA
Source organism: Cunninghamia lanceolata (assembly GCA_027924645.1). Taxonomy (NCBI): domain Eukaryota; kingdom Viridiplantae; phylum Streptophyta; class Pinopsida; order Cupressales; family Cupressaceae; genus Cunninghamia; species Cunninghamia lanceolata. The sequence goes on from BSBN01000478.1 coordinate 10,534,515, forward strand.
CAACAAAGAAGAAATATGTGTAGAAGAATCCAACACAAATCATGTAGCCTATTGTTGTACCCATTATAGGGGTTCATTATCCAAAAGGAATTAACAAGAATGATCGATCTCAGGCACAAAAGGAACTAGAAAAGGAGAAGGAGAAGACAAAGGAAAAAGGTAAGGATATTTCATCTAATCAAGTAACACATTACATTCCTTGCGCAAATGACATTATTGTCTCGTGTGATACTCCTTTGCCCAATTATAACCCTATAGACATGGCTCAAGTCTTTAGCCAAATTTGAATTTCAGTGCCTATAGGGGAACTCATTAGAATTCCTAAGCATAGGGATAGGGTTGTATCATTTATCACAACCTCCAGTGCACCTATACAACTCGATGTTTCTCCCCTTAAAGATGATGAAACGAGGTTTACTTAGGGCCATCTATGGTCAATAGTCAGATGGGTGTGGATCCTTTCTACACTAATTTGATTATAAATGGATAGTTGCTACACAACTACATGCGTGATTTTGGAGTATCTAGCAATGTCATGCCACTTGAAATCATGAATGATTTAGGTTTGAAGGTGTCAAAGTCCTTTGGAAAATGTTTTGTGATGGATTCTAGGGAGGTAAATGTGATTGGTCTTGTCAAGGATATTGAGGTCAAACTCACTGCATACCCAGATAAATCATTCCTGATGGATATAATTATTGTAGACTGCCCTGCTAAATGGGGTATGTTATTATCTAGGAAGTGGGCAGCTTCTATGGGTGGAAGCATACAAATGGATTTATCATATTCCACTATTCCAGTCTAGGGAGTGGAAGTAAATCTTCACAGGGAAAAGAAGGTAGAAGACCAAAACATAGAGGACCATTACAAAACCCAAGAAGAAGTGAACTTCTTTGACACTAATATAGACTATTTTATGGGGTTTTGTGATGACAATGAACACAAATTGTGTGCTAATATAACACAGACTGTTGCTTCTGTGCATAATGAAAATGTGTTGTGGACATTGTACTTTGATGGTGCATATTCAAGAGAAGGCTCAGGTGCTGGTATTGTTTTGATAGCACCAGACAGAGAACAATTTGGTAAGTCTTTCAAACTTGATTTCCAGTGCACCAACAATATATCAGAATATGAAGCATTGCTGCTAGGTCTAAATGTCGCTCACAAGCATAAAGTCAAGTGCTTGAAGATATATGGTGAATCAGAATTATTTGTGCAACAAATCAAAAATGCTTTTGTTGCTAAGGACAACAAACTGAGAGCATACAAGAATGTTGTTTGGGACACATTAGAGTTGTTTGATGCCATTGGCATTGAATGGATTGAAAGGAGCAGAAATGAAAAAGTGGATGCATTAGTTGTTGGGGGTTCGAAGTTTAACCTGTAACCAGATTCACATCCTTTCTCCCATTACATTGTTGAGATTATAATCAAGCCTACAATTCCTAATAACATCTACAGCTAGCAGGTTTTTGATGATAGCAATCAGATTTATAGGTTTTTAAATTGCATGGATGAGTTTAACAATCAATTGATTGATTGACAACCAATGATAGAAATTGATGATGGCAGTGAGATAGTGTAGTTGAAGACAAATACCCTTCCCAAGTGATTGGTGCTGCTAGAGAGAATGTTTGACAATGCAAACCACTAGAAGAGTAAAGGTAAACCTATTGAAGAGGATACTGTTGAAGGTGTTAACCTTGGAACTGAGGAGGCACCTAAAATGGTTTACATAAGCCTCATGAGAAGCAAATGTTGATTGCTTTATTGAAAAGCTTTAAGAAATGTTTTGCGTGGTCCTATGATGAGCTGAAATCTTCTAGGGAGGATATATTTTAACATACTATCCCCCTTCAACCTGATGCAAAACTGTTTAGGTAGAAACAAAGGCCTATAAATCCCACTATCGCACCCATGATGTAGAAAGAACTGTTAAAGATGAAAGAGGGAGGTATTATAAAACCAATCAAACATTCTAAGTGGGTGTCTAATCCTGTCCTAGTAAGGAAAAATAATGGGGAGATTAGACTATGTGTAGATTTCAAAAATCTGAACATTAAATCCCTTAAGGACAATTATCCTCTTCCAAGTATGGATCATCTTTTACAAAGGGTGGTTGGTTCAAAACTAATATCTATGATGGATGGAATCTTAGGCTACAATCAAGTGTTGGTCAAGGAGTCAGAATAGTACAAGACAATGTTCACCACTCCTTGGGGAACATATGTTTTTTTTTAGAATGCCATTTGGGTTTAAGAATGCAGGATTGATATTTCAAAGAGCAATGGATGTGGCTTTTGCAAGCCTAATGGATGAGATCATGGTTATATACCAGGGTAACTTTACTACATTCTCCAAAGAAAGGAAAGATCATTGCAAGCATTTGCAATTAATTTTTGACAGGTGTTTAGAGTATGGGATCTCTCTAAATCCCAAGAAATGCTAATTTGGAGTAGAAGAAGGGAAGTTACTGGGGCACATTGTGTCAAGGGATGGGGTTAGAATTGATCCTAATAGAGTTAAGGCCATTGACCCCATCCCTCAACCTAAGATAGTCGAGGGTGCTCAACCCTTCTTTGGGTAGATCAACTTTGTGAGGCGATTTGTCCCTAACTTCGCTGAGAAGACCAAAGCAATTTCCAAGATACTTAAGAAGGGGCAGTCCATCACATGGGAAAAGGAACCAGCTAAGGCTTTTATTGATATAAAGGAGGCCCTAAAGAATGCACAAGTGCTAGTAAGCCCAGATTATTCCAAGCCCTTCCAACTCTTCTCTTTTGCTTCATATTATACTAATGATGTTGTATTGTTGCAAAAGAATGATGATGGATTTGAGCAGCCAATAGTATTTTTTAGCAAGTATTTGCAAGCTGCTAAGTTAAACTATTCAATTATGGAAAAGCATGCATATGCTTTGGTTAAGGCAGTAAAAATTTTTAGACCATACCTTATGGGTGCAAAGACAATTGCATATGTGCCCCATTCTACTATGAAAGATGTTTTCACACAGTAGGAGGCTTCTAGAAGAAGATGCATAGGGATCAACATGATCCAAGAGTATGACATTGAGGTGTAGGTCACCAAACTGGTTAGAGTCTAGGGTTTAGCTAAGTTTATGGCTAATTCCAACTTAGAGGTAGCTGAGATAAATGAGGTAGATGCTAATCCATCTGCTGATATATGTATGTTGATAAATGATCCATGGTATACAAATATTATCTTTTATCTTGTCAACATGCATTGTTCCCTAGGCATGAATGTCACTTAACAGAGGATGCTTAAGCTCCAGCCTCAAAAGTATGTTTTAATTCAAGGTGTATTAATGTGGGGAAATCATGAGGTACTACTATTGAAGTGTCTGGACTAGAGACAATCTGAGGAATTTGTTAAGGAATATCACCAGGGAATGTGTGGCGAGCACTTCCATGCCAAAAGCACTATGCATAAGATTATCAGGGCAGGTTTCTAGTGGCTGAGTCTCTTCAAAGATGTAGCAAAATAAGTCAAAAAATGTGATGCTTGCCAACGTTTCTCTGGCAAGATGAAATTCGCTGGAGCACTACCCCTTTTGTGAGTCACAGTTGAAGCACCATTTTAGCAATGGGGCATTGATTTTATAGGGGAAATTCAGGAGAAATCCAACAATGGATTTTAAGTGGATCCTTATGGCTACTAACTATTTCACCAAGTGGGTAGAGTCTATCCCCACTTGCAATGCCATGTCCAAGGTAGTTACTGAGTTCCTTGTGAATAATGTGATAACCAGATTTGGGTGTCATCCAGAATTGTTGTAGACAATGCCATGTTCTTTAGATCTCAAGATATAATGGATATGTGTTCCAAGTATGGAATGAAGTTGATTCACTCATCACCATACCATCCCCAAAGCAATGGACAAGTTGAGTCCAACAATAAGAGTCTCATGAAAATTTTGTAGAGGACTCTAGATCTAAATAAGAAGAGGTGGGATGACAAGCTGAAGTATGAAGTTTGGGCTAATAGGGTCACATATAAATGTGCTACAGGCAAGAGCCCTTTCAAACTGGTATATGGATTAGAGGCAAAAATGTCAATGTCATTAGAATTTCATGTGTATCAACTGCTGCAACAAATAAGAGAGGACAGGGATGATGCTTTAGCATTGAGAATGCATGAATTGACAGAGTTGGATGAAATTAGAAGAATGACACATGATAAAAACTTGTTGCAACAACAAAAGGTTGAGAATTTGTTCAATAAGAGAACAGTCAGTAGGATTTTTCGAGTGGTGATCTGGTTCTCCTCTAGAATGCAAAACCAAAGGACAGGAGCAATCATGGAAAATTTGAACCATTGTGGCTGGGCCCATATCAAATTGGTGAAAACGCTGGCAAGGACACATATTACATTAAAAATATGGAGGGAGAACTATTGGAACTGCCCATTCATGGACAACATCTAAAGCTTTACTTCTTGTAAGTAATGTTGCCCTTAAAATTTTGAATACAGGCAACTGTCTTTTGTGCTCTCATGCTTATGACTGTATTTTATTTTTTATATACGCCTTGTTGTAAATATGTTATGTGTTTTTCCCCTTGTGTACTTTTTCCTTTTAGTATACCTGAAGATCTGAGATCCTCACTGTGACATTGCTTGTCACACGTCCCTAACCAAAGCCATTGTTGGCATTTGTGAAATCAGCTCCCAAACATACATTATTGTTGCCCCAAAATCTAAAATTCCCAGTTTGTGCATTTACAGTCAAAATCCCTTATTTAGATCCGATCTAAGACATTTTATAGGGGTTTTCTTTCTAAAAATTCTAAGTATAATGTTTCCCCTCATTGTTGTATGTTCTTCCTTGTAAAAATTTGTTCATTTATGCCCTTTGTCGGCAAATCAGCAATTTCCTGAACTAACCTTTAGGCTCGCAGCTTTGTAGTTTCCCCAATTCGCCCATAAAGTGACCATGCAGGAAAAGGAATATTGTTCTAAGGTACAAGGGGTCAATGCCTTGTCTTTGTCAGAAAAGTTTGTGGTTTACGAACTGCAAGGTTCGCCGACTACCAAGTTTTTCGGTTGCCAGATTTGCCGATAAGTCGAGGCGGCTTCGGTAGAAGGCAAGTGAAATTTTTATAAGCCATGTGAAGAAGAATGTAGAGTCTTTGTTGGGGAAACCTTGAGTTCACAAACTCTTGGTTTTTCTGACAAGAGGTTCATCGCAAAGCAATTTCCCCGACAAAGGGATAATGCAAGAAAAGATTAAGTCAGGTAGGAAGTGACAAAAGGATAAAGTTTGGCAAAGGGAGGATTCACCGATAGCAAAGAAAAAGGCGGAAAGGGAAGAGAAAAGAAGAGGAAATATAGTTTTCCATTTTTAAATTTTGCTGATAAGGCAAAGGAGAGGCCAAAGATGAAGATAAGGTGAAATATAAGTAAAAGGATTTCTCCATGGTCCATAAATAGATGAGTTCGCTGATAAAGGAGATAAAGAAGAAAATGAGGCTAAAGGCATTTGTCAGATGGAGGATGAGTTTGTGAACTTGAGAGTTCATCGACTAAGAGGCTTCCCTGACTAGATTTGCTGACAGAAGGGAAAAGAAGATGCCCAGTGTGCAGAAAGGTAGAATCAGAGTTCAAATGACCTGATAAAGGTAAGAATGAAGATAACCGGGCTAATTGTTTGAATTTTTCAAGTGTGACGAGTTCAAAGAGGGACCAAAAAGGAAAATTGAACAATATATTTAAAGTGTTGTAAAGGCCTTGATGAAGGTATTTTTTTCCTGAAAATGCGCCATGATTGTAGGATTGTGTAGGCAAATTTGTACCCAAATTTTAATGATCTTGTAGTGCAAGGCCATTCAAGTGGGTAGCACAGTGAAATTCTTCAATGCATAGGTACTCATGGAGGAAAAATTAGATGAAATTAATGTTGCAGGTGTAAAGAAGTGGACTCATGCCTTCTCTCATTATTGTTCCAAGTACCCAAGGCATGTGGGAAATCTTCTAGTGTTAGTTTTCAGAGTTGTCAGGGGATGGGCAAGCTTCCAATTGTGCAGATTTTATGACATAATAGTGGGCCGAATTCAATGAAGCATGGGTGTACTTGTTGACTGGTCCAGTGCTTGGGATTGCGTAGAGAGTTGAATTGTTATATATGCATATGTTTTTGATGCATTAAGGGTTGGTCATTTTGGGCATTTTCTCTCGACAAGTTCTGAGCTCCAGAAGGCAGAAAAGAAAATGTTATTTTGCAATCTTTATTCATAATGAAACAATTATGTTTACAAATCTTTGTATCGAACCACTATTTTTCTCCACCGTTGTAGATGTTCTTTCTAGTAAATTTTGATCGCGGTTAAGGTTTTCTCCACCGTTGTTGAATGTAAGACTTTGCAACTCGATGGATAAGCACCAATCTGAGTAGCCTTTGATCACCCAATATTTAAAACAAAACTTCATATATATCTTTAGACACATTATTATTTCCAAATGCATCCTCGTCCTGTAGGATTGCCCTCATCATCTATATAGGGGTCTTATAACAACCAACAGTTCTTAACTTGGTGACAAATTTGGGGCTAAGAAGGTGATTTGGGTTTGGTTGTTCAGATATTTTTAGTTGTTCATCTAGTTTTGAAGTCAATACCTGCTTAGGTATACCCCTTGGAATATCCCTCTAGAGTTTAAGTTGAGCTTAAAGAGCAGAGGAGTCTACCCACTCCTGTCAGTTGGTCATAATCACCCTTAACTTGTTGGTAAACCTATTTCTATCACCCTGATGACATCCCTGGCCTAAGTGATTTAAAAATGTTTGAGTTTTGTGTTGCAGTCATTTTGGGATCCAACACAATGTATGCTCCAAAACATGAACTATCATGGTAAAGGCCTAAGCCTTCATGAAAACGGCATTTTGGAGCCCATCCATGTCAAATCTATCCACGCATACATGGACTTGGCTAGATACATATCAAGGCAAACAATCCAAACATGTTGGTACCACCCACGCACCTCCAAATCCACTTCTTCCAAATCCAAACCCGGTGCATCTCATTGCACCTCCAAATCATATACCACCATCCCTCCTCCTACATCCTATTTCATTCACCAATTCCAAAAGCATGTGACCATACACCTCCCTAAATCCACACTTCCTCCACTACTCTAAACTCCTAATATCCCCATCCTCAAATCCCCTTATCCCCCATCCATAACTCCCGATCCCCAAAAATCCTTAATCAAGATCAATGAAAGCACACATCTTGTAAGGATGACTAAACCCTATCTAATAACTCTAATGATAGATATATTGATGTTTTCGTGATAGAACTTTATCAAGAATATTTTGGAAATTGATCAAATAATTATTTAGTTAAATTATGAGTATAGATTTTATTTTGAATCTCTCTTTTGAAATGATATTCGACTAGTTGATATTCATGAAATTATTATGCTAATTATTATTGTAAGTTGGATTTACCTAATTGTTGGGAAAATGATTTCAATTATAATAATATCAAAGAGACGTTAAAGGCAAAAGAGAATTCTGGGAGATAAACAAAGTATGAGATTTGCATTTTGATTAATTACTTTGAATTCAGGTATGCAAATAATTTGTGCCTTGTTTACAATTATGTTTCTTTCACATTTCCATGCATTTGTGCAAGTATCATTATATGTTTATTTTGAGTATATTTGTAATTATATTACACTATAGAAATAATTTTATGTATAATTATCTGATGCGGGAGCATCAGTGTAAGGCCTAATCTTTACTAACAATTTCTTATGCATATGATAGACTTGCTTATGAATTTATGATATAAGTTATATTGTGACGAAGTTCTAATAGTGATTAGAATTTAGTATTAAGGTCTTGATATGGGTTGATTAGTTGATTTAAATTAATTATTTTCATGTGTTGTAGGGAATAAGAGTTCTTTTTATCATTATTTTTGTAAAATTAAGTCCTTAGGTCAATCACCTATGGGTAGGGTACTTGTTTTTTCATAAAAAATGTGTTTTAGAATTGTTTTAACCCATTTTTAGTTCATAAGAAAAGAGCTGACGAGATTGGAAGTTGTAGAGTCGTCTCCTTTTGAAGAGTCTTCGAGCATCCAAGTCATGAAGAAAAGAAACAAAGGAAATCCCAAGAATCACATTTCTCCAAATTAGAAGCCACAAGCAAGAAGAGGAATACCAAGAGTCCTCGAAGCCCAAAAAGAAGAAGATGAAACTTGGCAAAGGAGATATTATAAGTAGATGGAAGTTTGGCTTCAAAGGGGATGGGAAAAACAAGAGAAGAGCCCAAGTTTATTTCTAATTTTTACAGGTCATCAAGAGGACATCCATAGCTGATGTTGAAGATAATTATTCAAGGGAAATAGATCCATTTCAATGAGGCAAAGAAAGTGAACATCCATGGTGACTTATTAAGTAAAAAAAATTCTAAATTTCATGAGGGCAATAGAACCCTAGGTAGAAGAAAGGAAGCGCACAAATGAATAAGATGGAAGCTCTCATATTAAGGAATATTGGAATCTCTCTTCATGGACATTTGGAGGTATTCTTTATCAATTAAGTTCTTGAGGTATTTCCTTGAAAACTCACCATTATTTATGTTAATGTTTTGCTGAAATTTTTCAAAGAAAACTTCTTGTTGTCTTATGAAATTTATCTTTACATAGGAACTATTTTATAAAGAAGTTTCTAGGTTTTGAGCATCTTGTTTTTAGCTTTCCGAAACATCTTACGGTTTTAAATTTTGTAAGTATTGAGAACTTTATCATATTTTTACTACTGCTGTAATAGAAATTGAAAATTTAGGGTTATGTTGGTAATCTACTTTGTTGGAAATGAATTATATTCATTACATAAGAGTGTTAGTTGAAATTGCATATTTTCTTTCTTGGAATGAGTAATGATTAGTTAATCTTTCATTTATTTAGTTGGATGCTAAAAAAAATAGATTGAATCAAGAATATGCATGTAGTGCAAGAAGGTCAAATTAAAACCCTTATGTTGATTAGTTTATAAGAACAATTGTTATATCATACATCTATATATTGTATAGTTATTTGAATGAAAAAATTAAAACAAAATAATAGATCTTTGATCTCTTAGTATTTTTATCATTCATTATAATATAGGGAATACTTTTGAGTAATCAAATCATTCTCTATTCATGATCAAGCTTGGGTTTTTCATAAGCATGGAGGTAGTTAAATGAATTTTATGAATAAGAGTTGGTAGAGTTAAGATATTATGTGTGTGTATATATACAATGTGTACATATTATATATATATAAGGGTATGCTTCCCCAATGTATTCATACTATAAATATATTAAATATGTAATCATATTATAAATGTTTTCATTGTATTATTTAAGTGGATCAAAACCACAATATTAAATGTTTAACTATTATAGTACAAATTTATGTTATTTCAATCATCTTTAGAGAGTTTATATTGATGAATGAGAGAGATAACTATTGTGTTAGGAATTACTTCACATTCTTAAATAAATAATCTTTGTTTATGGGTTAAATCTGGATTTGAGGGAAAGGGATGATTGCAGTAAACACTACCCCCTCATCTTACAGAAGTTTTCTAATTGTTTTCTGGGTTTTATTCCCCTTACTCTTACCTTTTCCAAAACATCTTGAATTTTAGAATTCCACTGAGAAACAAGAAAGTTATGATAGATTTACTACTGGGTGGTTTTTCATGTCAAGACCATTTTTATTCAATTTTTTTATTTTATTCTTTTTCTTAAATTTATTTCAATTCATTGAATTAAGTTTGAGATTAGATAGGAGACTAATTTAATTTATATAAATACCTTTTTCATTTTTAATACATTATTTATATTATGTTTAGTATTGTTGTTTTTAGATAAATGAATAAAGTGTGCTTGTATTGATAACAATGGTAAGAGGTAGATTTTAAATTTGAAAGAAGATAATAGGAAGATTTCATTATTGGTTATATCAAATCTTTGAACAAGGAATTTGTTGGAGTATTTAGTTGTTTTGGATATTGAAGGATCAATAGTAGTTAGATTGTAATTTACGGAATTTAAATTATTTTATAGGTCTTGTTCTTAAAAAATCATAAGCATTATCATTTGATTTTTAGTATTATTATGATTTAAGTGAGCCTTATACCTTTAATAATATAATTTATTCAATCATGAACCTAAGGTATGTCTATGATTAGTTATCTAATTGCCTTTAAACCAATTATCATGTAATGGTCTAGTTTTAAATCAAGTTCTATCATGTTACCTTATCCATCTGATGGTTTAATATATTTCTTATGAATTGAATAAGAGAGCCTTGAATTCTTATCATGAATCTAGTATTTTAACTAGTACTATTGTTTTCATGAATCTATGTATCTAAGTCAACCTTATGGTTGCAAAACAAGTTACCCTGAACTACGAAGCCTCTGTGCTATGCATACGTAGGCAAGGCCATCACGAATGAGCCCCCAAGACTTTAGGTGTGGCCCTTAGGTCAGGTTTCCTTTCTCTACCATGTTTAGAAGTGTAATACAACTAGCTTATGTATTTGAAGAAACTAATTGTTTTACTTAGTGTTGTAGAAAGCAAAATTTCACAGGAGTATCGACATCACATCAGCGTTAGCTAACTTGGATTGGTACAAGGTAAAGCGAAGGTATAAATGAATCATTTCATTTCTATTATTACATTTAGTTAATGTTTGATTTGTATATTTTTTTTTTACTTAGGAGGTGTCCCCGTGACCCAGCCCAGCGATTCCCTCCATGCCTTGCCTCGGACTTACTTGGATGCTGATTTTTGGGGTAGCGAAGGGGTGAGTGGAGGCGAGACTAGTCCCCCTAGGGAGAAGCACTGAGCCCACAACAACACTTACTCTGGTTAAACTCGGTCGATGTGAATAAAACCTTGGACCTACATGGGAATAACCTAAAGCCTTAGCTCAACCATGCCAACCATTCGGGCTATGGGGCAAATTTATCTAATCCTTTAGAATCGCCTTTCCGATTATCAGGTAACTACAAGGGATTTTAGTTAGAAAATAGTTGTATGGTAAGAGTGGATCATGTAATAATATTACTTACCACATGGTGGACTTTTTATAGAAATCTGGCAATTGTAGGAAGGTAGTTGTATGTCTAATTCCTATACTACAATTTTAGAATGATATATTTTCCTACAATTGATGTGCTAATGTAAAAGAGTATATTGATCTTATGTTAATGTTTTGTTGTGTGTTTTGTTCTCACTTAGTATATATCAAATTATAATTTTGCAAATATATTATTATTTTCAATCTCTCTTGATAAGATAAACCTCGTAGGATAAGAGTCCCATCTATACATTTTATGATTAATCTTTTCTATGATGACCTTTGCATTCATTTGAGATTTGTGTCATGATGTTTTAAATCAATTATTGTATGTAATTCAGGATTTCTATCTTGCCTCTTGTCTATTGTGTTGTGTTGTTTATAGTTGGGAAAGAAATATTTAAACCTATGATTATCATTTTTGACAAATGATGCAAAAATTCTATTGTTTTGTTCTTATGAATTTAACATTTAAAAATTAATTATGGTAATGATCTAAGTTTTGTGGTTCGTGCTCAAGTGTGATAGCTTGGGCATGACACAACATCCAAACATGAAGATATAAAACACCCCATGGGATTCAAAAATAATAATTTGGATGCCTCTCTACATAAAGCAAAAAATCCACAAAATCCTAAAGAGTATCATGTCGTAGGGCATCGATACACAAAATCCAAGCAAAATCCCCACTCTAAAAGGCTACACAAGCCCACACCTCTAAAAGAAAAAACAAAAATGGTGTGGGTCCCTAAACAACAAGCAAAAAATCCAAGTGAAGCATCCACATCCCATCCCATTCCCAAATCCCAAAAATCCTGCTCCCCATCAAAAAAGTCTCAAAATCCTAAGTCCATTTGGGTCCCTATATTCCCAAAATGAAAATCCCAAAATCCCCATCCCGATCTCACAAATCCATCATGGATCTTAAATCTCCATTACTTCCAACTCCACATCCCAAATATAAGCTTCAAAATCCATCACTATATGTGCAAACATTGGTCTTGATTCCCATCATGACATTTCCACATACCTTCATGCCCCCATCATATATCCCTTATCCCTCATATTCTCCCCATCACATCTCTATGGTCCATGCTTTTGTATAAACCCTCATTTTGCCATCATCCATCCATACCACCCATAATCCACCATCATCATCCATTCATCCATACCATCGCCATCTCATGCAACCATTTACCAACATACATGAGCGTCATAATATTTGACATGGTCCACATGCAACATCCATCCAACATGAGATGCTATCACTTCCTATAGAAATAGATGCTTGAATCCCCATTCTCCTACATATCATCCTCTTCCTCTATCCAACTCTATCCATCATATCCAAATATTCCAAAAAAGCCCAAAAAAATCAAAAAATTAAAAAAAAAAGTAAAGAGAAATAAATCCATCCAATGGTGAAAACCACTCCTCGTGGCACCTTGGGCAAAGTACCATGATGAAAATCCCTTGCGAGAATCATGCATAATCCCTCATCCATTTGTACCCTATACTTGGGGAAAAATCTCACCTAGCCTATCATTTCCCCATCCATCACATCTTCTTATCCTCATCCTATCGTCCCATCTACTTATCCATCAATCCCCTTCACTATCCCTATCCACTTATCCTATTGTTTCCTATCCACTTATCTTCCTATCCATATTATCACCTCACTATCATTTCTTCTCCCGTTAGCCGATCGGGGCATGTTAATTATTCAAATATTCTTTGATAGCCCATCAACCCCGATAGTAATGACGTCATATCAAAGAGGGGCAAAATGTAGACACCTAAAAATGGTCACAACCACCTTCATCTATCCTCTGCATTCTAAACCTGACAATTCACACCATTTCAGCCAACACATGTTAATTAAATAATTTGTAATTATTTAATTAATATTTTCCTATCTTTCCCCATCACTAAAAATCAATTTCTTCTACTATAGTTCAAAAATTAAATATTTTGACAACTATAGTTCATATATGCACTCTCAAAAATTAAATAAATATCCTTATTTATTTAACTCCCTATTTTGTGCACTTTTGATTACTTTTAGTAATCATCATTATTTTCCTCCTAATCATGTGCACATGGGTTAATTAAAATTAACTCACAATTACATCTCCCCGTGTTTCTAGAAGTCCACTTGTCATTCAATATACATGCATGTACATGACAAGTGGTACTTTTGAAGCATGGGCAAATCTTCCAAAAAAAGTACAATTGTCTCATTTTCTTCTCATCTACTCCAAGTGTCACTATTCATGGAATTTTAAATTCCATGTAGCACTATTCCTCCACTATTCATCTAATTTTAAATTCCACTTGTCCTCTCCTCCCAATTTTAAATTCTTCACAAAACCCAAACCATATATTTTCATAAATGAAGCTTTACATGCCATACACCTACCCAATCCTAGCCATCCATCCATTCAACCATTCAGTTCTATCCATTGATCTCCCCTCGAATCTTGGAGCATTTCCCTCATCCAACCTCCTATCCAATTTTCCTTGCTTGAGTATCCTCAAGCAATTTGAGCCCTTGATCCTTCAATTCAATCCTAGCCCTCCATCCTCACCTCCAAAAATATATAAATTGAGCCTCTCCCATCCATTTCCAACAAGCACTTAGATTGTAATAAAATTCTGCCACATTGAACACTCACATATAACTAAATTAGCATATCTTATAGCATAGCATTATATCATTAGGACAAATCAATAGAATTGCATATAGATAGGGTGCAAATATAGTTAATTGTGCATTTCTATTTAGTCTTAACTTGATGTTACATGGATTAGTGAATTGGATAGGTTAGGCATGGTTTAGCTTGTTCTAGATAGTTCACTCTTTCTTGTAGACATTTTTGGCACACCCGGTGGGACCCCCACCACATTAACCATCACTTGTTTCTTGTGTTTTTGGTTTGTTTCATGTGTGTAGGTCGGATCAACGCCGAGATTTTACAGAATAACATCTAGCATCCCTCTGTCAGCACCCAAACCTTTTGAATCAGTGTCAGGTTCTTCAAGTCCTTTGATACACTTTAGAGCCTGAATTTTGTCATTTAGCAGTCAGTCCCCCTGCTTCAGTGCTCGGTCTCAATAAGGTATAAAATTCATCATATCATCTTTTCCTTGCATCCTTGTGATCTCACTGGATTTTTATGTGATTACTAACCTTTTTAACAAGTTTGCATGTTTTAGCTCTTTATTTTGTAAGAAATCATCAAATTACAAGCTATTATAATGACCAATTCACTTCAGCACCTAGCCTACTGATAGCAGCACCCATCTCTGACAAATTAGCGTCGAGTTTTTGGAATTCACTTAAGCTTGTATTTTTATATGCTTAGGGGCTAATCACTAAGTTTGTAGGTTTCATGGCTTACTAACCTACTTAACAGTAAGTTTGCATTTTTTAGCTCTCTGTTTTACAGGAAATCGTCAAATTACAAGCTTTCATACTGCCCCTATCGGATCAGTGCCCAGAAAACATGCATCAGTGCCCAGACTCAAAGGTATAATAATTCATGCCTCAAGAATTTAATTGTTGAAGAATACCTCCAATAAACACTCATGCAACTTGAGTACTCTAATTCATGTAATAAAGAATGATTAAAGCTACCTCCTAAGAATAGCATGCTTTAAAAGAAAACTTGAGTTGTAAGTTAAAACAAACTTGCAATGCAAGCAATCTCAACTCTCATAAATAAGCAATTTAATTATTAGATAATTCCAATAATTATCTAGAGAAGTGCACCTAATTCAGCTATCCTAAGTGTGAGTTATAATTTTTACAAAGCTTCCAAGGTGTACAACACACACCTAATCTAACATTATTGAGTGGGAGATAGCCTTGTGTACCAAATGACACGTGGTTGATGCCGTTTAACTAATTTGTGGTGGTGTGAGAGTAGCCATTTTAAATCCAAATCTCTCCACCATTTTTTCATTGTGTTCATTTGATATGGTCTCACTTTGGTTTTCTTTTTTGTCATTTTTCTAATTCTTGTTTATGGTTTTTTGTGTTTTTTGTGTTTGAGCCCTCATGGACCATGGTAGGAAAGGCTCCAAGACTCATGATCTCTTCCCCAATGACATGATATTAGATAAAAAAATCTAAGGCCATTTTGACTACTTAGTTCCAATTCTCTAATCTTGGTTAAATGCATCCCAGGTTCAAAGGTGTTGGCGATTCAAAGAAACTGTAGAATAATCTTCCATCTAGGAGGAAATTTGTTATCATTTGGATAATAAGGTTTTAGATGGTGATGTTAGGACTTTTATGTGTTGCTTCCTTCTACCATAGGATTTTTATCACCTTTATAGAATAAGTATTGTCCTCAATTACAAATGTAGCCCTTTAAGAGGTGTTGGCAGTTTATCTATAACTCATGCAGACGTCTACATGTCGCACTCACATTTTTGTTCTCTATTACATTATATATAACTCTATTACACTAGGGAATTCTTCTCTATAGACAAGGTTTGATACTCATATATTTTATTTTATTGTCATTACTTTTATTTTTCTAGATGCACTTAGAATGTAAGAGCACACACTCTTCTTTATTATTTTCCAATCTTGGCTATCTATGGAGGTCAAAAGACCAACATAGGGGCTTGAACAATCTTAGCAAGCTCCCAAATAACCCCAATTTTTTTTTCATTTTTCAGCTATAGGTATTTGGAAAGCATTCGACCACGTAGAGGTTTAAAGGTGTTTCCCCTTTTGTTGGTTATCTCTATATCTCATTCTAAATACTTAAATCTTTTTATTTACCTTCATTTCTAATTCATTTTATCACCTAGAATGTTATATATGTTTTTCTCATTTCTTGTTGTAAAGACTGGGTGAGAGACTGTATTAGAAAAGTACATTTTTCTAGAGTTTTATTAGCTTCTTGACCATATGGACAACAATATGAGACACAGACATTTGCACAATGCATTTACATTATGGACAACATTGCTCAAACTCTAGTGTCATGTTCTTTTTCATCTTCCATTAATAATTCTACTTTTATTTTGATAAAAAAAAATTACTCTAGAATCTATAAATCAGTTTCATTTCAATTTTCCTCTATGTTTAAGCTCAGTGAAAATATTATTTCTTCAAGTTTAAAGCATTTTTGGGATTGTCTAGAGTTATTTTGTTCTTTCTATTTGAATAGTAGCAAAAAATCTTTCTCTTTGAAACTAGTTTAATCCTAGAGTAGTGTCATTCAAAATCTTTAGTAAGAAAACAAAACTTGTTTAGATAAATCCAAATTTCATACACTACAACTATCTATGGTGGGTATAGGTTGTACCCCTTGCATGGGTTTTTTTTTTAAGTCAATTAAATTTTAAAAAAGCATTACAAGCATCAAAAAATATTTTTATTTTTTTAAAACCTTATATGCATAGGATGACATAGATCTGAGATGCTTGTGTAGAGAACTTCTTATGTAGTACAGACAAAGGGGAATATTCTACAAAATATTCTTTTGTACAACCAAGGAGCAAAAAAGCTTCTTAGGGACTTGGGCTAAGTGCCTAGATTTTGATGCTTTGACTATCATCCCTAAGGTTTTTAGGCCTTTTGGACATAATGGTGGGGTCAAATTTGAGTGAAAATGATCCAAAAAATTAGTTACTAGTAGAAAATATAGACAACTCGCAAAGGAATACCCTTATATATTTGGCATCCAATGTCTAATTTGTACTCAATAAAAGGTGAAGTCAACTATTATAGATGCTCTAGTTGCAATGGAGTTCTTTAATCTGCTCCACCAATCACCAAAAATTACTTAAAAATAAAATGTGACAATCCCCAAAATAGAAACCTCTATAATTTGATCTCTCTCAACCATTCTGATTCTCCATATGATCCAAGGATACAAGAGAAGAGCATACATGGTTTTAAAAAACACAAAATTGCAATCCCAGATCTTATGAAAATGAACTAACTCTAGATAAAACTTCCTCTAATACCATGTAAGAATTAGGTACCCAAGATCTATAATGCCTATGAGATAATTATAGAAAAATAAAAGATCAAAATGATATAATAATATACTATACAAAGGATGTAATGTGCATATACAAGAGATATTGTTCTCATATGATAGAAAGAGGTGGGTATATATAGGATACACCACCAAGAGATGCAAATGTAAAACCAATATGGTATAATAGGAGATGTAATCACATGTGAAGTACATCTCCACTAAACTAGGAAAGTATAAATTCCCTGAACAAATTTGACAAACTAGGTGTGAATAGGATTCAAAAGTAAACTAGTCTAGTAAAAGACATGTGCATGCCAATAGACCAAACCTCTATGGATCAATCATAAGGTGATTGGTACAAGGTGATGTCATGAGATAAATTAATGTAAGAAAATGTCACTTGTAAGCTAATTATTGCATTTAGGAAACCCCAATCAAAGTAGGCCCAAGACAAAGGAAAATGGAAAGAGTATGTATTTTCACCATTGAAATGTGTTAGAGTACCCAAAATCAATCTTGCAAGATCAAACCACTCCACAAACAAATATGCAAGATAATAATACTAGCATAGAAAAGTATGTCAAAAGTACATAAATTCCCTTGCATATAGAGGCAAGGATGAGGAGGTGAGAAGGTAGGAATGAAAGACTGACTACCCCTCCAAAGACATGACATATGTGGCTCACTTGAGACAAGTGTGAGGACACATGTAGAGTCCACATGAGGTGAGACAAGAAACTAAAAAAGTCTCTCTAAGTGAGCTTAAGTATAATGTGAATAGGACCAACTAGGTAGGATAATAGCTAGTTAGGTAAAACAAATATTCACACTAACACTCCCCTTAAGTGATACTTAGGGAGAAAGTTAAACACTAAAAATGCAAATATGTAATTATAGGTCCTAGTAATAAGGCTTGATGAGGTACCCATGTACAAAATATCTCTCGCAAATAGAGAAAATGAAAACCCTATGGGAAAAACTCATCTCGAAAAGAGAGAAAGAGAAGGACAAATAAACCTCCTCAAAAGATATCCCTAAAAGTTAGGAACATGAAGAACTTCTGCAGCATGTAGAATCTATAAACTTTGTCGAAGAAGAACTAGTCTGCTTGAATCAAAGCACCCTTTAATGAACATAGATCAAGATAAGTAAGGCACAAAACACTACATGAGTGCCCTTAATTACACTAATTAACTACATATTCATATATGGCAATAAAGAAAAAATAATCTATGTAGTTGAAAAATGTAGATGGTATAATGATCAAAGAGACAAAAAATATTGCACAAGTGACCCCATCAACACTACAATATGTGCATGTGGTGCTCTACAAAGATATTGGAGTCTCATGAATACTGATCAACTAAATAAGGTAGAAGGTCACCTTTATAAATAGGAATACAAGAGTATTTATGTGGTATGTATTTCATCTCACCAAAATGCATGGGTAACCAGTCATTGCATTTTCCTAGTATATAAAAAAATTTGATACATAGCTCACTTCAAATCGAAACCAAGGAAGCATTAGCATAACCATGTGATGATACCCCCCACAATGCTGATAAGGGAGAGTTACTGGTAGATCAACTAAAATGTGGCACAAAGATGTGCAAAGGGATGTAGATGCAACATCAAGTCCAATATGATGTATATGCAACTAAAAAGAGTGTGCAACTAACAAGGCACACACACATGAGGCTAGAATGTTGAATTCTTTGTTGTCGTGGAGGGACACCCAATGGACAAAGTTATGATGGCAAATAACAAGGCACATACGCAACCCCCCATGGAACTTTATTAAATACTACATGTACAAAAAGATATAGAATGATGCGCAATAGTCCCCCAAAAGAAACACAAAATTAGATTTGATACTTTATGTTAGTGCGTATACAAAAGATGTGACGTTGTAGAGCTCTTACAATTTGTCCAAAAAAGGTAATTTTAGTTTATGTCATGAGGTGACCACATGAAGACATAGTCAAACATGCCTTACAAACCTTTAAAAAATGATAAAAACTAAAAATTAAATCTCTCCAAAACAAATAATGTTGTAAATATATACCCCCTAGAAAAAATGACAAGATTTGAGTATAATTTATGCAAGTTGGAATCCCAAATCAATCATTTATAACACACGGTGATTTCACAAATTTATAGGAAAATAGGCTTTACAAAGAAAAAACTAGATATACCATTAGATTCCTTGCATTTTTCTAATAAATTTCAAAATAATTTTTGTAATTTTTTGATAACGTGGGAAAACGTTATGCCCTGTCGGAAAAATGTCAAGAAATGCAAAATAGACATTCAAAGGCAAATCCCAAAAAAAAATATCAAGATGGGAAAAAATTAATTACATCACAATAAATTTTTTGAAAATAGCTTTCCAACGCTTATAAGAAGTCAAAAATCTGACTTCATACACCCAAGTCATGGGAAAAAGTAAAAAATGTTGGAATTAGGACAGACAACTGAGAGGGGGGGTGAATTAGTTGTCTTAAAACCTTAATACTTGTAGTAATTAATTCTTCTTTTCTATTCAAACTAGATTAATGATGAAAACATTAAAGCATGAATCAACAACACATGAGCAGAAACAAATGAATCACACTTGACACCAAGATTTTTGACGTGGAAACCCAGTTAAGGGAAAAACCACGGTGGGGGTTAACCCACAAAGATTATACTCTGTTAAAAGTATTACAAATAGGGAAGGCACATGCCTTCGGGCTCACTACCCAGAGCTCACTGCTCAAAAGAGGCTCACTGCCTACAAGAGTGATTACAAAAGGATTACAGATTGTTTGAACTGATGAATAGCATCTACCAATGCAAGAATTTAGTTCCAGTGAAGCACAGAATACTGATCTTACACACTTCATCTTTACTCTGCCCTGTTTACTGCTCTGCCATAATTCAGACCTTAGATCTCTTCTCTTTCACTCTTTAATCTACCTTTTTTGCACTACTACATCATTGTACAACAACATCCCTCAATACACTCGAATCCATCAGCTATATATATTTGCCTCAAGAAATTCAATCACCTTTCTATTGGCCTTATGAATAACTTAACAAACAATACAAGTACTATGTTTTGTGGGCTGCATCCATACACCAATATTGATGCGTACCAGAAATAACACTTACAGGTCACCATACATGTCGGCCACTAACATTATATCCCATACACAACTCACCAAAACACTTCTACTAGATCCACACAAGGATCTAACACAAGTCGACCTGTTCTTCACTTAACTATTATGTCATATTAGGACTCAGTACTTAGATGCTCATAATGTTTAATCCCTTTGTCACCAAAGGATGAAATCTTGCATTTAGATTGTCCTGACATTCCTCTACACTCCCTTAGATTCGTAACACACAATGATTAACTGGAGATATTCGCTGACCAAAATACTAAACTCTGCCATATACCCTGTTCCTGTCTATCCGGACTTGACAAATCTTGGAACTGACTTGTGGTATGATCTGATACTGCACTGTGGATGTGTGGAATAGACTTAGTTTCCATCAATGACAACACATGGCATGCCTTGTAGTGTCTCTTTCCAACAATCTCCCCCTTTGGCATTGATGGCAACACTTAGTGAAAAATGACGACGTGTCATGACTGACTCCCCCTACTGTGTACACTTATATATTCTTCCACTACTCCCCCTTTGATGGGTTCTTCATTTTTTTCATTTTTCACTATCTCTCACTCCCCCTTTGACATCAATGGCAAAGGGTGGGATCCACAAACCAAAATTTACACAAGAAATTTGTATACAAGGCTGCATATGTACAAATAATCCATGTATTATATTTACATGAACTTGAGAATATCTGCAAAACTATTTTTCAACTGCACAAGTTTAGAGGCCCAACTTCTTTTCATGCCATCCAAAGAGATGTGTCCACTTAGTAGGAATGCCTATGTTTTTTCTTTCTTCAGATCTGAAGGATCACCTGTCCGGACTGCAACTTGAGCTTCTGATAAAGCAGTAAACATTATTTCTAACTTGGGGGCAATCAATCCCCGAAGCTCACACATTCTCTCCACAATATTGCTCTTTTCTTTAGCAAGTTTCTTTATTTCATCAGTCAAGCTGATTTCTTGACACTCCTGACTTACCGAAGAAACTATTAGAGGATTAAAATTTTGAGATAGATTCAACAATCTTTGTTCCTGCTCCTTTATCTTCTTCTTAATAACCTCAATAACTTTGGGCCAAGATAGATAAAATTTGTATACATCACCTCCATCATTAAGAGCATTTTGAATACTCTTTATACTGATATCAAGTACCTTTCTGTCATTTCCTATTAGGCCTTTTATCTCACTAAATCTCTTATCCATAAATTCATTCCAAACTTTAATCTCTGTAGACTTCTCAAAGGACTCAAAGTATGTACTCACAAAATTACAAGGCTCTTTAGATTTCCAAAGGGAGAATCAGATGGATTCTTCTGGAAAGTTGGCATTATCTTCACCAATATACCGAATGCAAGGTCTAACAGCTCACTGTCCTTTATGTGAGATTTCAATATCTTTTCTCTTGCCTTGGCTTGTGTGAAAGATGCTATCTTCATCATTTGGACTGGAGAGAGAGTATCCAGGTTGATTGGTCCTTAAATCAGTTCTGGTTCATCAAACTCTAGCATTTCTTTACTCAGGAAACTCTTCACTGCATCTGCAGTGTCTCTTGCCACAATTTCTAGACCACCTTCCTTTCCTTGAGTTTTCTCAGTGTCAGTATCAAAATTATTTTGTTTGGGCGCATCAACATTTGCACCATCTTCTTCTACTTTATCTTCCTTACCCTGGACTTCTTCTTCTTCTTCTTGGTTCTTAGCCTTTTCTATTTCATGCTCTTCAATCTTCAATGAATCATCTTCAATTTGATCATCTGCTTTTATATTCATCTCTGTATCTTCTTTGTCAGAATGATCCGGAGGAGTTAGAATACCTCTTGTATCAATAGTTTCATCTGTTCTTTTTACTTCTTCCCTGCTTATCACTTCCTCTTCTGGGACAGAGGAATCATCCATTCCAAATTGTTGCTCATCCTTCTGCTGCTCTTCTTCATCCGGGACTGGTGTGTCATCAGCAAGCTCATCTGACACAACAAAGAACTTGTTTTTGTCTAATGCTTTTCTCAAAATTTGTTTAGTTTCTTGGACTATTTCATCTATCTCTCCAATCATTAGTTTGTTCATTCTTGGCTTACTCCTGAATTCATTTTTGACCTCTTTATAAATTTTATCTACTTCTCTGCTGGAGATCACTAGACATAGAGTGGTTAACACATGTTCCCTCAGCTCCATATCTTTTGACTTGGCCACTTCTTTTCTTATCTCCAAGATGTTTCTTAAGTCTTTTGGAGCTTCTGATCTCTGCCTCTTATTTGTCTTCTTGCTTTCGGAAGGCTTCTCTTCAAATACTTTAACAACTTTAGCACCTGTGGCCTTTAGCTCCTTAATCCCATCATCTGAGTCTGTCTTTTCTTCATCCTCCTTTTCCAAACTGTCATGTGATCTCTTTGCCTTTACTTTAGTTCTCTTCTTTTCCTTACCGGATGATATGTCTTCTAGTTTCTCAGGATTCACGGGTTTTGGGGGAACAGGGGTAGCAACAGAGCTCCTAGTAGTCCTTAGAGTGGAGAAGGATTCTACTGGAGTATTTCCTTGTTTCTTATCATGCTTCTCCCTCTCAGCTTTTTCTATTCTTTCTCCTTCTCAGCTTCCTTTGTTATCCCAATGCTTTTAGCATACATTTCTACTTGCTTCTAAGATTTTCTCTTAATCTTTGGCTTTCAGAGTTCAACATGTAGCTTTTCATCAAGCTCTTTATAAGTCCCAAACCTCTCAACAGAGTCATCCTTGGGTTTGCTCAAAAGATGTTGAGCATACATTTCCAAAACCTTCTCATCAACCTCATAACCCATAAGCATAATCCAAATAGTTCTGGGTTCTACAGCTTCCATTAGGCATTGATCAGTGTCCACGATGAAACAGATGTCATTCTTGTATTTTTCAACAACTGATTTAGGGATCCTTTCCCTACAATGCATCATACTTTGAAAAATTTTAAAGTATCCCCAGATTGTAGTTTTCTGTGCATTAGAGTCTCCAATGCTACGTAGATGATCTCTTATTTGAGTAGCAACTGGCATGTCACTGGTCCAGTGCACACCTTTTACACCAGGCACTTCATTCATGAAGTAGAAGAACAAACATATAACCAAAGAACCATATTTGAAGGTGTTTTTCTTGTCCTTCTTAATTTTGTTCAAGTTCTCAATTAGTTGGTTCTACAATAATTCACACAAGTCATAATCTGTATTTTTCTTTAATATTTTGTATGTAGCATATATGGCCATTTCGAAGATAGAGTTCTCCCTACTGGAATGATAAATTTTGTAACCAATTACCATTGAAGCAAACTTGACATCCGGATCAATAATATCATTGGTGGTCATTGCCCTTTTGTTAAACTTGGCACCAGTTGCATTAGTAACAGTCTAATTTTTCACAGATTTCAACATGGGTAATCCACCGGTTGCATTCAACCTAGTCACAATTCTGATAACATCCTTTGTAATCTTGAAAGGTTTAAACAGCCATATGAACTCATCATGCATTCAGCTCAAGATGTAACGAACCCACTCACTCTCATCAAATGTCAGAAATTCAATGACTTGTAGAAAATGTTTGCTCTCTAGGGTTTTGAATTTAGGGTTCAAATCATGGTTATCATTTTTTAGATGGTTCTTAAACAATTCCAGCAATCTCAGATTTCCAAATTCATCCATGTTGCAATGGATGTATGCCCTAATATCTTCTACATGCAGTACTCTGTATGGGACACCAAAAAATGCACCTAACGGGTCAACTTCGACTGACTTGTAAGGATGCTTCTTAAATTTTGGACGGGGCCTTTTAGTAATATCAACAACAAGAGGAGTAGCCATCTCAACAAATTACAGATTCAAGTTTTCATAGAAAAGTACCTTTTTCTTCCCCAGAGTTAGGGTTGATCAATTGTCAGTCGAATTCATTCTTCGTGCTTCAATCTCTGGATTTTCAGTTCAGATGCTCTTCTTCTTGTTCTCTTCGAATGCAAAGTGATTCAAATGCTTGAGCGAGTGACCTTTTATCCTCCGCAAAACCTAATTTTTCATTGTAATAAATATGTTGCCCTAACTTCATCCGGTTACTCTGTTTCTTGATGGAGTTTCTCATGAATCACTCCGCAAATTGCCATATCCACTTCTTTTCTTCTAGAAATCCTTCCAAATGATCTGTGATAATCCAAAATATCTTCTCTTATTGTGCCAGATCTAGGTATCCACTTACTGGCTGGGGGAATTTGATTTTCAATGCAGCTCCCCCTAAGCCAGAGCTCCTAATTCAATTTTCAGAGGGATTACCAGCACCGGATTCCAGCGTGGACCCATTATCGTTATTCATTTCACCCTTTTTGACCCATGTCATGTTCATTTCATTCTGAATTTCATTCATATCAACTTTGCCATTGCCTTTGATTTGTCTCTGCTCATCCAGTTTTCTATTTACCGGACCTCTTCTTTCATTATTCCTACTTCTGCAGAATCTTGCAATATGACCAGATCTATTGCAATTAAAGCACACAACATTTATTTGCTTATTTACTTGATTTCCTCTTGATTTGCACTGATTACCCATGTGTCCAAATCCATTGCAAGCAAAATAGTAGCCATTGAAAGAATTGTCATTTCCTCTATTGTTAGATTTATTTATTATCATACTTTTGCATTCATTGGATCTATGACCATACCTCTTACACTTGAAGCATTGACCAGAGAAGGATGGACCATTTTGATTTACTCTGCTTCTACACTGAGTAGCTCTATGACCAAATTTACTACAATTGAAACAATTTCCATTAAAAGGTGGATACCTTTGAGCATTAGGCTATCTTACTGGAGGTCTTCTAGGTCTATTTCTCCCATTCCTTGATTGAAAATTTCTTTATCCAGATCCAAAGCTTTCACCTTTCTCATATCCAAGACCATGCTTATCATCAACCTTCTTCTGACTCTCAAGCAGCACTTCAAGTTTAGCTGAGCTTATCTTGAACTTCTCTTTGTATTCATTTGTAACTTCTAGGTCATGTCTAAGAATGACAATTTGCCTTTCAAGTTCCTCCTCATTATATCTTCATTCTTGTAGATCAGATTTTAAGTGGCCAATTGATCTATCCATTCTACAACACTCTTCAATTCTTTCCTTCAGGGTTTGATTCAGTTCTTCTTCAGTCTTCTTTCTCTGCTCAATTTCTTTGGTTAGCCTCATTACCCCAGATTCCATCTCATGTTTTAGAATAGAGACTTCTCTTGATAGCTTCTCACATTCCTTTGTCTTTTCTTCCAAGGCTTCATTCATGCCACTTTCTTTAGTAAGATTAGATAGCTACAGAAGTAGTTCCTTCCTCTTTTCCATAGATTTCTTTAATTTATCTTTTAGCAACTCAATGCAATCATCAGCATCCTTAAGGTTTGCTTTTACGTCATCTACTTCTGCTTTGGATTGATCAAGATCTTCTAAAGCCAATTGAAGTTGTTCTCTGAGTGAACCCATTGAAACTCCTTCCCAGATCTTCCTCAAGTTGTTAAGCTTCTTCCAAGGAACCTTGCTTTGATACCAATTATTGGAATTAGGGTAGACAATTGAGGGGGAGTGAATCAGTTGTCTTAAAACCTTAATACTTGCAGCAATTAATTCTTATTTTCTATTCAAACCAGATTAATGATGAAAACATTAAAGCATGAATCAACAACACATGAGCAGAAATAAATGAATCACACTTGACACCAAGATTTTTGATGTGGAAACCCGATTAAGGCAAAAACTACAGTGGGGGTTAACCCACAAAGATTATACTCTGTTAAAAGTATTACAAAAGGGGAAGGCACATGCCTTCGGGCTCACTGCTCAAAAGAGGCTCACTGCCTACAAGAATGATTACAAAAGGATTACAGATTGTTTGAACTGATGAATAGCATCTACCAATGCAAGAATTTAGTTCTAGTTAAGCACAAAATACTGATCTTACACACTTCATCTTTACTCTACCCTGTTTACTGCTCTGCCATAATCTGGACCTTAGATCTCTTCTCTTTCACTCTTTAATCTACCTTTTTCGCATTACTACATCATCGCACAACAACATTCCTCAATACACTTGAATCCATCAACTATATATATTTGTCTCAATAAATTCAATCACCTTTATGTCGGCCTTATGAAGAACTTAATAAACAATACAAGTACTATGTTCTGTCGGTTGAATCCATACACCAATATTGATGCGTACCAGAAATAACACTTACAGGTCACCATACATGTCAACCACTAACATTATATCCCATACACAACTCACCAAAACACTTCTACTAGATTCGCACAAGGATCTAACACAAGTCGGCATGTTCTTCACTGAACTATTCTGTCATATTAGGACCCGGTACTCAAATGCTCATAACTTTTAATCCCTTTGTCACCGAAGGTTGAAATCTTAGATTTAGATTGTCTTGACATTCTTCTACACTCCCTTAGATTTGCAACACACAATGATTAACTGGAGAGATTCACTGACCAAAATACTAAACTCTACCATATACCCTATTCCTGTCTATCCAAACTTGACAAATCTTAGAACTGACTTCCGGTATGATTTGATACTGCACTGCGGATGTGTGGAATGGACTTAGTTGGCATCAATGACAACACATGACATGCCTTGCAGTGTCTCTTGCCAACAAAAAATTCCCCTTTAGGAAGCATTACATAGTCCTTGGTAGCACTACTCATTGGGGCAAAGCGGCAACGGTGAAAATGGGTGGTGCTAGGGCACCGATGGTAGTGGAAGTGGTCATAACATTGCCCACTAGGGTTAATCCCTTTTGGCTGGGCAGGACTAGGGGTTGCCTCCCCATGTGACCTCCTGTTGCACCAATGCAAGTGTTTCCCGGCCCAACTAAGGACCATGGAGTAAAACCCATTGCTTAACTTTGAAATTTGTAAATCAAAATATTAAACCACCAAATAAAACCTCTGTGGGACTACCATTCAAAAATTGATGCAAGAGTTAATGCTAACGTAGGGATTATGTCATCATTGTACTGCATGTACTTTGTGACTGTTGGATAAAGGAAAAAAATGCAAACAAAACTAAAATTCATCAGATAAAAAATAGAAAACTATTTGATAAAGACCTGAGCTAAAGGACATTGACGCATGAGATATGATGGTGCAGAGGCGATATGGAGTTCATATGGCCATATGGATCCATACAGACAATACGAATTTCTATATGGCCTCCAGTGGATACCCTAAAAAAAACTCCAAACTTTTATGTCACCAAACCCTATTGTGCCTTATATGAAAATAATTTTTTTGGGCCTTATGAGCATAACCATAAGGTTAGTTTTTCTCTAGGATGCACCATAAGAAAGTAGGTGCCCAACACCCATTAAACAAGAGAAGAACCTATCTCTGATAGCATGTTGGATAGCCAAGATCAATCTTCCAAGATAAAATAATTCCACAAACGAATATGAAAGATAACAATACTATCACACAAATGTGTGTCAAAAGTACATAAAATCCCTTGCATATAAAGGCAAGGATGAGGAGGTGAGAAGGTAGGACTGAAAGACTGACTATGCATCCAAAGATGGGACACATGTGGGCTCACTTAGGACAAGTGTGAGGGTACATATAGAGTCCACATGAGGTGAGACAAAAAACTTAAAAAGTCTCTCCAAGTGAGCTTAAATGTAGTGTGAATAGGACCAACTAGGTAGGATAATAGCTAATTAGGTAAAATAACTTTGCACGCTAACAAGATATATATGTATGTGTGTGTATTCATATATTATGTATACATATGTATGTATGTATACATAATATATTATATAAGATATATTATGTATACATATATATGCATGTATATATATGTATATATATAATATATATTATGTATATATACATATATGCATGTATGTATATGTATATAAATACATGCATAAATGTGTACATGTATATACATATACATACACACATATATAGTAATAGTTATATGAATATTTTTATTATGAATGTCATTGTAATTATGTTAGCACTAATTCCCTTAGAAATGATATAGTTATGATACTTGTCATTATAATTTTATAATACACTCTACTATTAGTTTTTTATTTTAAGATATGTTCGTTTTGTGACACCTTTATATCATGCCATGTTTAGTAAAATATGCATTAGGTATTGTGTCATGATTTGGTTCCAATCAAATATTACATAAATTATTTATCGTTTAAAACAATTAAGTAAATTTATTTCATTAAATACAAATTTACAGTGTTTAGAGTACATGACGATACATCTACACAAGTTTTCTACTTATGGTTAGGCCTATGTCTACATCATTCTTGTTATATAATATCTTGATCTAATATAGATATTTATATGTGAAAAATAATATATTTTCCTAGTAAGAAATTTTTTAAATGTTTTGAATTTAAAATTAATCTATATATATACTATGTACATATTGTAGAAAAGAAAATGAAGAGAAAGGAAAGCCAAAGACAAAATTATATGTTAATTAAATCTAAAATTAAACCCAATTTTTTAATTAAAATTTTCAAGAGTACATGTGTAGTAATGTATCAATCTTTTCCACAACTAGTAGTTCAAAACTCAATATAGAATAATATACCGATTTAGTTGAATTTCCACTATTTTAAAAATATATAATTGCTAAATCTCTTATAATAAAAAGAACAATAAATAGATGTATCATATTAGTTTCATTGATATTATTTCCTAAATCTCAATGCTTATGAAACAAAAACAAGTTCTTCAAAGTTAATATTGTTTGTAAAATAGCTTCCTATAGCACAATATAATATCATTTCACTACAAGTATTAATGTTGTTGAAGCATAAGGGAGCGACTCCTTGAGAAGACTTCATGCCATCAAATCACATACAAAATTTTAGGTACTTAGAAATAAAAAAGCATTGAGAGTGGCATTACCAAAATGATAATATAACATTATTTGACTTTCAATTTCACACACATGGGAAGGAAATTTTCTTACTTAAGTCTAACTTTAATCTTAAGGCACTTCCTTCTTTCCTTCAATATGATCATATTTTTTTCTTATTGTATCTTTTTTTCCACCCTTCTTCATTTATTTGTTCCTCCATTTCATCCCATTCAACTACCTTTTTTCTTCTAAATGTCCTTCAATATGATCCTATTTTATCTTATTGTATATTTTTTCCACCCTTCTTCATTTATCTATTCCTCCATTTCATCCCATTCAATTACCTTTTTTCTTCTAAATGTCTTGTTTGAGTCAATTTTTGTGATAAACCCCTCTTGCATTATAAAACCTATTGAAATAATCACCATAATAAACTAAGTTAACAAAAATATTGAATTTCTTTGAGTTTTCTATGTGCTTTGATCTTTCCATGTTCAACGATTAGCTTTTTTGCCACTTGTATTACTAGTTTTTTTCAACATTTCATCATGTTGATCACCTATACACACCATTAGACCATTTTTCCCTAACCACTTTAGGTTAAGATGCTCCATATTGTTGAGTCATAAATTGTTTACACTTGTGTGTAGGCACAATTTCACTATCTTTAGCTCCTCCCTTTTAGTGGTCTCAATCCTAGTCCTTTTTTAGGTCCACCCTTAAAACCCTCTTTTAACCTCATTTATAGAATAAGTCGTAATCTCGATTCAATTTTCATCATGACCTTGAAAAATAAATGAAGATTCAGAGTTAACCTCGCATTTAGAGCAAACTTGGGCCTTGAAATGACCCCGGGCCCAAGGCACCCGAGCACCCTGGTCCCTTCCGTGCTTTAGGGGATAATTTTAAGTCACAAGTTTGCCTTAATGTTGCTTAGGCCGACCCTAAATCCAATATTGATTTCAAGTGCATTATGTCAGCATTTTGATTTGAATTACTCTCTTTCTATAAGCCTTATATAAAGGTAAGTGAGTTGAATCATTTTGAAAGAAGATTTTTAGAAGTGCTCTTGATGTGAACAAGATCTCTATTGTTGTTGCTCTCTATTCTATTGTTTATTGCAGGTTTTGATCAAGTGGAGATCTCCTTTGCTCTTGGAAAGATTTGAATGAAGGCTAGGACATGAGATCTTGAGTCTATCTCATGAGCTCTTAGGTTGGAACACTTTGCATGATTGGGAGAAGGGTTGGAACCACCAACTTGAGTTTGGCTTGAGTACCCTCCAAGGGTATGGTTGCATCGCCTTCTTATTCTATAGACCTTCCATGAATATTGATCCTTGAGGTGAAGTTGTTAGCTCCCTTGAGTGGATCATCTTTTAAATCGTCCCTCTCTATTTTCTTGAGTCATATAGGGCTAGGGTTTGATATTATTTGGTTAGATCTTGCATGTTACTGCTCACACATAGGTTTTCTGAGCACACATAACATCTAGATTTAATCTTGGCAATCAGTGAGGTAGGAATACCAAAACAGGGGCTTGACTGAGGCAAGCTTCTATATAGCCACAACACTCTTCCTCTTCTTTCTTGTGTGTAGAGCTGATGAACAGGTTTCGAAAGGTGACATGCTGGAAGACTAAAGAACTTACAGATATAGACCTGACAAATCTGATAGTTTTTGGAAACCCTAAAAGAGGCCCAGGGCACCCAAGCACCCTAGTCCTGTGACTTTATGTCATTTGGTCCAGGTTTTGAACAATTTTCTTACCTCTACTGTTTCATTTTATGCTCTAGTTTCATTTCTGACAGTCATTTGTAGCTTGATTTGGCTTAAATTAAGGCTTTAGATCTTATTCCCTAGCTAGATTGGTCAGATTTTGGTTTGACACTCATCTATATGACAAAGAGGTAGAACCCCTATAGCTTAAACTCTCCCTCAAGGGTAGAATCTAAGCTTGGTTTGTGTCTCAATGTTTCATAGAAGAGGGTTTTGACCTAGTTTGACTCCTAAGGCTAGATCTCTCTTTTCTACCTAACATTTTGGTGAACCCGATGTCTCTTGCACCTTTTTCTTCCTTCTTTATTGCTAAGAAAGGATTACTTGTTGTTATAAAGATTATCTTGTTATTGTGCTTTTACTCTTGGATATTCATTAGGGTCTCATTTTATGAAAACTCTAGCTTGGAAATTGATAGAAGTTAAGCATGTTGTATCTATCTATTGGATAACATAACTAAAGAATTATTGTTCATAATTGATATATTTCATATTGAGAACAAAGATACTTATTTTCATTCCTTGTTCTTTGGTTTCATTACTATAAAGTTTTAAAACAGGGAGATTCAATTATGTCGGATTACTTTATTTAAGATTTTAATGAATTTGATGAATCATTTAGTAGTGATGATTTTGATATGTTAGATAAAGCCTTGGATGATTTTATCTCTACAGAATCCTCCACTATGACTCCTAAACAATCTCTATTTCAAATAATCATCAATACAATTTATGTTTCTGGTTCTTTGAAGGAACCTGAGAAACCTAAAATTATTGTGCATCTTCGACAAGATGATCCTAAATCACCTATTATAATAGGAGATTCTCTTAAAACACCTCAACCTCCTGGTTATATCTTAAATTCTAAAAAACAAATTACTAGAAGTCCTCTTGATCAAAATGTGTTGCAGCAACCTATTCATCAAGAAGTTATTCGCACATACAACACTCGAAATAACAAACAAAAAAAACAAATCCAATTTGTTCCTTCTTATCTTCCACCTTCTCAACCTATTCTTCCTCAAGTACCTTGTCTTCCTACTCATAATGGTAAAGATTATGATCTTGTTGAGAAAATTTGAACTCCAACAAATATCTCTCTATGGGAGTTGATACAAACATCACCTACATACCATGGAATGCTCCAAGAAGCTTTACAAAAGGTGATTGTCCCACCTATTGTTTAGCTGAATGATGTAGCAGCTCTTTTAGATTGTATTCATGTGACTAAATCAGATATTATATTTTAACCACATGAGTTACCTCCCATAGAAGTTCAAAACTAAAATGAGCCTCTTATGATATTTGTCATCATTTATAGAAAAAGAGTTAGATGTACCATGATTGATGGTGGATTAGGTCTTAATGTTTGTGGCATAGACTTATTACATAAAATCAATGTTGATACCTCTCTTATTAAACCAGATAAACTTAACATTTGTGGCTTTGATAATGTTGGTAGACAATCATTGGGTACCATCACCTTTGTTCTTAGGGTTAGTCCTGTGACTTTGCCTACCCTTATCCATGTCATGCCTAATTCTCTTTCATATAATCTTCTTCTTGGTAGACCTTGGATTCATGCCATGGGGGTGGTCCTGTCTACCCTTCATCGATCAATAAAGTTTGTTCACAATAATTAGCTTTATATAATTGAAGTTGATCCGACTCTAGACAATTGTTTACAAAATAAGGCTAAAACTAATCAACACTTCAAATCCTTTTCTCCTTTTTCTAAGATCAATTCTTCTCCCTCTACTGAGGAGGTTATAGTAGAAGAACCTAATTCACCTTCACTTTTTGGCAATGATTGGGGTTTGTTAGACTTTACACCTACCTTTGTGGGAGAGTATAAAGTCTCACCTTCAAAGCCGAAAAGTCCTAAGGTGGCTTTGATCTCTACTCCTGTATCACCTAAAATTTCTTTATAAAGCAATAATGATAACACTTATTCTTATACTACTAAATATGAGACCTATGGGTTGCCTCCTTCCTCCTTGGAAATGGCATCTATTTATGGTTGAGGGTTTCAGATTCTCTCTCGATGTGGATACAATGGCAATAGTTGTGTTATAAAGGAGCAAGGTATTAAAGTCCCTTTGGAGGCTAATGCACATTACTCTTCGTTTAGACTTGGATACCATCCTTTAGGGCCCACTAAAGTCGCTTATCGTCTTAATCTAAATGTTAACACAATCTCAACATCTACACTTAAATGCGTACATCCAGAATTGATTGATATAGATTTTGATCTTCAAGATATCCCCTTGGATACTTTTCTGAGAGATGAAGCTTTGGCTGAATTCTTAGGTGCTTATGATCACTTGCCTCATTTGCATCATGATTGTGGCCTTCCTTGTTGTTTAAATATAGAAGCATACTTTGGGAAGGACACTTGTTTATCTGATGATACCGTGACATCTCATGAGTCACCTATAGAATCCCTTCGTCCTCCTAACATGCAATATTGTAGTACTCTCATTAATGGGAAGACTATTGATGTCTTGATGGATAAGGATGACCCCAAAAATTCATCCCTATTAGGAATTATCTAGACACAGAAGAAAAACAAGAAATAATTTTACATGAATATCTTGATCTCTCTGCTTGGACATACTCTGATATGCCTGGCATCGATCCTCAGATG
Source organism: Cunninghamia lanceolata (assembly GCA_027924645.1). Classification (NCBI taxonomy): domain Eukaryota; kingdom Viridiplantae; phylum Streptophyta; class Pinopsida; order Cupressales; family Cupressaceae; genus Cunninghamia; species Cunninghamia lanceolata. The sequence goes on from BSBN01000478.1 coordinate 10,568,092, forward strand.
GTAACACATAATATCGTCATTCGTCCTGATGCTAAACTAGTTAAACAAAAGATACGTAAGATGAATCCTAAGGTTGCATTGTAGGTCAAAGCTAAGATAGATAATTTTTTACAAGTAGGATTTATCTGCCCTATGACTACTCACCTTGGATCTTGAATATTGTGGTTTTCACTAAATCTAATAACTATATTTGAATATGTAATGTTTTTCAAGATTTGAATAAAGCATCTTTGAAGGATGACTTTCTTCTTCCTAATATTGATATGATTGTCGATTCTACTGTTGGCCATGTCTTACTCTCCTTTATGGATGGTTTCTCTAGTTATAATCAAATATTCATCAATCCTCATGATCAATATAAAATAGCTTTTATAACTCCTTGGGGAACATTTTGTTGGGTTGTCATGCCGTTTGGATTAAAGAATGCTGGTGTGACTTATCAACGTGCTATGATACTTATCTTTCATGATTTCATGCATAACATCCTCACTGATTATGTTGATGATATTCTGGCCAAATATGTTTTGCACCAGGATCATGTCATAATTCTCATTCAAATATTTGAACACATACGAAAATACAACATGCACTTGAATCCTCATGAATGCATCTTTGGCTTTGATAGTGGTAAGCTATTGGGATTCATTGTTTTGCATCGTGGTATTGAAGTTGACACAAAAAAGATTGATGCTATTGTTAACATGCCATCTCCTAAGAATGTTTCACAACTTCGTAGTATACAAGGAAAGATTCAAGCTATTCGTCAATTTGTTTCACAACTCGCAGATCAAACTCTTCCTTTAACACAATTGCTTAAGAAAGAATCTACTTTTAAATGGGGTAGTGGTTGTCAGAAAGATTCTGATGATCTCCTTATGCTCTTGCAACTTTGTTAGCACAACATGATGATGAGGACAAAGAATGTGTTATGTATTAAATTATCCGAACTTTGCTTGATTATGAAATGCAATACACTGCGATAGAAAGGCAATGCCTAGCTCTTGTTTTTGCAACACAAAAACTAAGATATTATCTCTTGAATGTTGAAATTAACATAATCATAAAATTTGATCCTTTAAAGCATCTATTTTCCAAAACATATCTTTTGGAATGCTTAACAAAGTGGGTTATGTTGTAATAGAGTTTGACCTTAAATTTGTCTCCCAAAAGGCAATTAAAGGACAAGTGTTGATCGACCACTTAGCGGAAGTGCCTTCACCATTCACATTCTTGAATCAAGAAACTTTTCCCAATGATCAAATCCTTTCTTTGGATGATGATGATAAGTGGAAATTATTCTTTGATGGTTCTATATGTTGAACCAGCTCCAATGCTGGTGTTATACTAGTACCTTCTTCAGGTAAGCCTATTACTCTATCCTATCATCTCAATTTTCTATATATCATCAACATTGTAGAGTACGAAGCCCTTATTGTTGGCTTACGTGCCACTTTGTCTCTACACATCAAACATATTTCAATAATTGGTTATTCTCAATTGATCATCTTAAGACAAGTCACTGGATCTTATTAAGGAAAGCAAGATAAGTTATCTTAGTACCGAGACTTGACCTTATTCTTATTAAAGAATTCTCATCCTACACAATCAACACAATTCCATAAAAGGACAATCAACATGCGGATGCGATGGCAAGCGTTGCTTCCCTCCTATCTTTCAGTGGTTCTAAAGGGGATTATAAATTCATTATCCATAATGTCATGATACCTTCAATAACACCTAAGATTGCCTTTTATGATAATCTAGAATCAAGAGAATGGTGTACTCCCATATATTCCAATATTTGCATGATGGTACCTTTCCTGATCCAACATCCAGAAGTACTCGAGTTCGCATTCACAAACTTGTCACGCATTACATCATCTTATCAAACATTCTATATTGACGAAGTTACGAAGGTCCCCTCCTTTGTTGCCTTAATAACTCTAAGATCTCGATTGCCTTGGAGGAGGCACATTCAGGTGCCTACGGAGGACACTTTGGTGGAGGATCTCTTATTCAAAAATTGCTTTGTATGGGTTACTAGTGGCAAGACATACAACAAGATTCCTTTGCCTTTGTCAAAAAGTGCCCATAATGCCAACAACATAGTAATCTCATTCGAACTCCTACCCAAGATCTTCGTGCTTAGGTTTCACCTTGGCCATTTTTCATGTGGGGCTTATACCTTATTGTAAAGATTTCTCCTCCTTCTCAAGGACATACCTTCATCATCACAGCTACAGATTACTTTACGAAGTGGGTCGAAGCAATTCCTCTCCGATCCATGACTACTGAAGTAATCTTTTGTTTCATTCAAGACAACATAATCTCTTGATTTGGTATTCCTTCCACTTTGGTTTCTAATAATGGTACCTCATTTAAGAACAAAGATGTGAAGAAATTTCTCAAAAGATATCATATTCAGCATCGCTTCTCTACGTTGTAGTATCCTTAATCAAACAGACAAGCAGAAACAAAGTAATTAGACAAATTATTTAAAAAATAATCAACAAACATCAAAAATATTGGCACACTCAATTATCTTACACATTATGGGCTTATCAAAATAGTGTTCGTACGGCTACGGGTACTACCCCGTATAACCTTGTGTATGGTGTCAATGCGATTATGCCTTTGGAGTTGGAAATCCCTTCATTGTGAATTTCTCTCAAGGGCATCCTCGATGAAAAAACTCAAAGGGAATTACAGTATCAACAGCTTGAAAGGATCAATAAATAGTGCATAAACACTCCCAAACATCTTCAAGCTCATCAAAAATCCATGCAACGCTGGTATAATTCACAAGTTATACTCTACGAAAACAAGCACAATGTAAACACACCTCTTGGCGAAAAAGGGAAGTTTAGACTGAATTGGCTAGGACCTTGTACATCATTATCGAATCCTTCAGATCAAGTGTGTATAGACTGGCCAATGAACAAGGTACGCCTCTTAAAGATCCTATCAATGCTAATCATTTGCATAGATATTATGCTTAAATTTAGTTTTTATTTGTATGTTATCATTTTATCCATAAAAGAAAATATTTGGTAGATAGTAAACTTGAATTTCCTATTTCATTATTTGCTTCTTTCTTAACAAAATATTTAGTTTGTCTTGATTCTCTTGAGTGGTTTTCTTAGTTTAGAGAATTACTTAGTTACTAGCATACAAATTGATAAATGTATTGGAAAATGGTGAGCACATACACATAAAACTAAATCAAACCATTTGCACAATAATATTGAAATATAATATTATATTAATGTCATCGAATAATCTTCACATTACATTACATTGGCTTTATAAAAGCCACTTCCCTTTAACTACTTGACAACTACCTACACAACCTCCATACGGGAAAGTAACTCCCACAAACTAACAATAGTTTATTTAATATTATCTAACCTATACTAACTATATATTATAAACTACAAGTCACTATGGTGACTTTATTAATGTAAAACCTTAAAATTCTAACACCCCCCTTAAGGGTTTACATCCAACATTCCCCTCTTTATTAGATTAACTCGAACAAAGGATAGAACACTAAAAGAGTTGATCACGACAACCCTTCTAGAAAATTTGATGGATCGAGACTTACTCAATTATCCACCAATTCTTCTCACTCACCTAGGAAACACCAAACTAAACTCACCAGTGGATCTCCTGACTATCAGACCTCCACAATACTTGTGAATCGAGACACACTCAACTATTCACAAGCAAATCACCAACCTCCACTATGAATCGAGACTCACTCAACTATTCACAATACAAATCACCAACCTCCACTGTGATTTGAGACTCATTCAACTATTCACAGTACAAATCACCAACCAACTATAGATCGAGACTACTCCAAAATCCACAGTAACACACCTTCATATGTGGATCAAGACCAACTCCAAAATTCACAACCAATTACTATCTTACACTATCAAGAACTGCCTAGCTCTATCAAACACTTCAAAGCCCCCATCGTTCCATGAAGGGACACAAATGGAAAAGGTGCTTCTCATGCACTGAATCATCCCTAAGTGAGAAGCTAGCTCAGGATGACAAAAGACCTCCATCCTCCGGTGCGTCCTACCTCCAATTAGAGATGTGTTTACACTTTATCCACTTGATGTCACATGTGAGCCTTTGGAAGCTCTATCGAGTATATTATGGATGACCCCGAGAGCACAAGCAATGTTTGATATATGTGTTACCATGATAAAAATAATAGTAATAACAAGGTGTCAGATTCCACCAAAATTACACCTTTTACAATATAAATTTGATGTGTATAAAAAATGTCCTTATGACTCTACAAAGTCAAAAATAAATCTTGTCTTAAATGCACACTCTTCACATTAATAACTCCTTAAACATTTCTTATAACTCCACATACAAAATATAGACAAAATCCAAACTTTAACCCACAACCACTTAACTTGAAGTAACTAACTTGCTTGTGCACCCTACATAATAATATTCAACCCATAATTTATCTTTTTCTTCACATTTTGTGAACATAAAGTTGATCTCAAAGTAGATAGACAACCCTAAACTTCACTTAGCAAATGAATGAAAAAAAACTTACAGGCATCCACATTTTCGTTGCTTCTGTTTCATCAATTTATCACTTGGATTGATTGCATTGTTGGGTGTCTAAATTTTTGACAAAACTCCAAGACAAAATCTCTCAAATATATCTACACTTTACATTTGAATGCTATTGTATTATGTTTCTATATATCTTCAATGAAATATGACTCTTCCATCTACTTGGCGTGCCATATTAGACAATGAAACATTAACCTTGATGAAAAATGTATTCAATGCCTTATTATCTCCTCTACTCACAGCAATATATAATGTGCAAAATCATCTATGCCAGCAATGATGATTTTACAACACTTTTGTATGTAGTTGGGACTTAATAATTTTTGTCTGGCCTGAACCCTAATTCCTCTTATGCTTCTATCTTCTACTTCCTGCAGTTGGAGTTGAACTCGAGCAGTGTCAATAGATATCAATTGTGTTCTACATTCTACGTCATATAGAATCTACTAGCTGCTCTTGCATCACTTAAAATTGCTATTACTCAAAAATATATCGGATGCCTCTCCCCAGCCATTGCAAGATTTGTAGGGACTAATCTGATATTCTATATGAAATATAGAAATTAATAATGGAAGACATTCTTATATTCTTCTTGAAAGCACAACTTCAATAAATCTAGTCAATTTGATTCAGTTAGGCTTTTATATTCATGGACAGGTTATTCATGGTCAATCTCTATAGCCTCTACTTGATTTAGAAACCCCTCTCACACAGATAACAAACTTTGCCTAATTGCCCTCTACAGAGTATCATGTCACTTCTTCAACAAATCCTGCCTAATCACCCTCTCTACTCTTCATAGGTGGATGGGAAACAATGTAGATTGCAACCTCCACATCTTACATGCACAAACACAAGACTTTCAACACTGTGATACCATATTGGAAAATGGTGAGCACATACACATAAAACTAAATCAAACCATTTGCACAATAATATTGAAATATAATATTATATTAATGTCATAGAATAATCTTCACATTACATTACATTGGATTTATAAAGGCCTCTTCCCTTTAACTACTTGACAACTACCTACACAACCTCCATATGGGAAAGTAACTCTCACAAACTAAAAATAGTTTATTTAATATTATCTAACCTATACTAACTATATATAATAAACTACAAGTCACTATGGTAACTTTATTAATGTAAAACCTTAAAATTCTAACAAAATGTGCATCATGTTCAATAATCGTTGTTGAATCTAATCTAACAATGTTACAACGTTGTTTCATGAGATCACAACTGAATTATTTCATCATGTGTGTACATCTTATTAAAACCTAATTAAACATACATATGTGTGTTTTGTTAGGACATGTATCATTTAAATCATTGTTGCATTTGTTAAAACAATTATAGTTGTTTACACAAATCACTTTTATCATTTAATTTGGCATACATGTATAAAATAAATCTAGATCTTTGTTGCATTTACTTTACAAGTAGATCACAAATGACATCTAGAGTAAACACGCTAAATCATGAATCAAAACCATATATATATCACAAGAGTTTAAGTATATAAGTTCACTACTACATCAAAATATGGTGAATCCAATCATAATACAATAAATCTCATCATTGTGCTAGATTATGATACCCAGATCCCTCAGGACCTGGAGTTGCCTGAGTGACGGATGCCTGCCTATGTGAAGTTGTAGACCATGAGTGACTCCTAGAGGTGCTCCATGCCTGTAAGCTCCTATGTGCACCTCTAGGCTCCACCACCTCTTCCCTAGCCTCTCGGTATTCTCGTTGGAGTTGATCTCTCTTAACTCATAGTCGGTCCACCTCAGCATGTACATAACTCAGTAGACTACACTCAATACCTAATGTTGCTATGACTCTATGTTGATCTAGCTGAGTTTGGAGAACATTTTCTCTCTAAACCGCTCGATCTCGCTCGGATACTAGCTGATCTCTCGCAACTGCTAGTTGATCCCTCTCAAGTACTGGTTGATCTCACTCAACGTGTCTTACCTTGTATGCTACTCTAAGCTGCACAATAGGATCAAACAACTATGTATGCCAACCCACCTCATGTGGTGGCCTATAACAGGCCTATACTAGATGTTGTGTCGACTTAGTAGGTATCATCGCTGCTATGACCTGACTCACAAAGTCACTCCATGCATTGGATTTTGAACACACCAGGATATTGAGAGGGGGTGAATCAATATCTAAACAAACTTCAACTTCTTTGGAGTGGATTAAAACTTAAGCATTACAACATTACCATGAACATGAAAGATTAACACAATGCACATCAACACATAACACCAGATATACATGGAAAACCCTAGAAGGGAAAACCCACGATGAGGATTAACTCACAATATATGAAGCTCAAAAATAATAACTTTGTTTTAGAGATACAACCCAAGGAGGCTACTACTCCCTAAAAACTTTGATTTAGGGTTATTCCCAAGGAAGCTACTACTCCCTGAAGACTTTGTTTTATGGTCACTCCCAAGGAAGCTACTACTCCCTGAATTGAGAACACACTTACAAAGATTACAGTATGACAGTCCTACTATCTGAAAACTGACATTGAAACTCACACCTTTAACGATTACAATTCTGCCTCTTCACACTTCCTTCTGATGATCAAATCAGTTAGGCACACACTACAATTGATCACTATCACAAATATGTCTTCAACATGAATCAAAATAGCATCTACAACTTCTGCTCTTTCTCCTTCAGTCGCACATCATAATGCATTTATTTGCATATGATCCCTATCAATCAGTTTGCAATCATACTTCACCTAAATCAATTTGATTTACAATTTATACATGATATTACATTGATTACATTATTTATCAGCCAGAGATAATAAAAAATACATTTACAAGTTGGCCAGATAGCATACAACATGGAACATGTAGAGGACAAGTCCTAAACAAGACTACACACTACACCAACAGAAGACCCATACCTTGCGGGCATCAACACTTGCTTAACCAGGTCCAAAACATCCTTCATAGCTTCAAACATCAAGGAATTACATCCACACACTCTGATCATTTGAAAATATGACAGCCTTAAGTAAAAACATATGAAACTTAAAGTATAACGGTCACAACAACTTGAAAACCTAGTGTGGTACTGGAAACAAGAAAGATCTTCATGAAACTCTTCCAACTGAGTCTACAGGACTCATGCAACATATCCAAACACTTCTTTACCTCTGCACATCAAATATTTTGTGCCACACATCTTCAACCATGAACCTTGAGAACAACCAGTCATCTAGAACACACTGCAACATACTATCATTAAAAAACTAAGCTTGCGGACCACCAAGAAACTTGAAACTGCAAGAGAGAATATACAGCACATCCATAACCATATCCACAAAACCACAAAGGCAACCATTCACTTCCGGAGGAATGCAGAGTATTCCAACAGGCCTTCAACACTGCCTCACTCTACCAGAACACATGTCGGCACTCTATCATGCATAAATTTCATAGTAGAGCGACAAATGATCTGAAACTTTGGAATTATCACCTTCACTGCACCTTGAACATAGTTTTAGAACCACATAGCTATAACTACTAATGCAGAGGAATGCAAAGCAATCTCCTAGATAGTATTAAAAGGTAGTCATCATGTAGCAAAGATTGTCACCAACTTCTAGAGGCCAAACCTTCTTTGTATCAACACATGCATTCTTAGGAATAGTGGGAGAGATCATACAATATTCTTCAAGCCAACAGTAACATCTAATCTTCTTAATGCTTCTAATTCCCATATTAACATAGCTTCATACTCAACCCTACACTGATCAAGGTATGACATCCAACCATGAACTATATATTCTCTGTTGGATAGGACATGACATCCAACCACGAACACCATCACACATGCAAGATAGTGCTGACATCAATGACAACCTTAAGAACCACATGTGTAACAATCTCCCTCTTTGGCATTGATGGCAACACATACCTGCACATTCTCCCCCTTTGACATCAAGGATAAAGGGAAACTTTTTCTCTCTTAGGACATGACTTCTTGCAGCAACCAAACTCCCCCTATCATTAGAAACCACTACTTGCTCCACCTGAGAGGTAGCCACCATTAGTCCAGGAAAAAGATATAACATGAACTCCCCCTAGAGAGATGCACCACTATGCATCTAGCAAGAAGGAGGGGCAATTACCCCTAACCTCTATTAGATATCCTCAAAAGTGTCCTTTGCAAGAGCCTTTGTGAAAATATCTACAATCTGATCCTTTTTTGGAACATATTCCAACCTTACTTCCTTTTCTACCACCTTCTCTCTCAAAAAGTGATACTTGATTGTTATATGCTTGGTTCTAGAATGCGTCACTAGATTCTTGGAAATATTGATAGCACTTGTATTGTCACACAAAATAGAAATAGGCTCATCATACAATACCTTGATATCCTTTAGGGTTTGATTCATCCACAACACTTGTGTATAGCAGGATGCTACTACAATGTACTCTACCTCTACAGTAGATAAGGACACTAAATCTTGCTTCTTGCTCTACCATGAAACCAATATGCTTCCTAAAAAGAAAGCACCACCACTTGTACTTCTTTTATCATCAACACAACCAACACAATCAACATCAGTGTAGGCATTTAAATCAAAGTCATTACCTCTTGGATACCATAAGCCATAATCTGGAGGTCCTTTCAAGTATCTGAATATCCTTTTCACTTTCTTCTCATGTGTTTGCTTGGGATTAGCTTGATATTTGGAAACCATTCACATATTGCATACATAATATTAGGTCTAGAAACAGTTAGGTACAACAATCCTCCAATCATAGATCTATAGATAGTCTGATCCACCTTTGGAGACTCATCATCCCTACTCAAGTGACATCTAGTGACAATGGGAGTACCCATTGGCTTTGAATCCTTCATACCAATCTCTTCAACAACTCTTTGACATACTTAGTTTGAGAAATAAAGATACCACCTTCTAGCTAAGAAATTTGAAGTCTAAGGAAGAAAGACACCTCACCAATCATAGACATCTCAAACTCTTTTTGCATCTCCTCTACAAACCTCTTACACATATCATCATCTCCACCAAAGATGATGTCATCAACATATATTACAACTATCAAAATCATGTATCTTTTTTCCTTGATGTAAAGATTACTATCTATAGTACCTTTCTTGAAGCCCTACTGAAGTAAGTACTTATTTAACCTAGCATACCAAGCCCTAGGTGCTTGCTTGAGACCATACAAGGCCTTCTTGAGTTTGCATACCATGTCTGAATCTTTTGATGTCTAGAAACCATCCGGTTTCTCAATATAAACCTCTTCCTGTAGATCACCATTTAGAATTTTTTACTTTACATCCATCTAATATAACTTGAAGTTCTTATGAACTGCAAGAGAAAGGAACATTCTGATTACCTCCATCTTGCCTACCAGAGCAAAAGTTTCCTCAAAGTCAATGCCTTCAAATTGTGTGTATCCTTTGGATACCAATCTTGCTTTATTCCTTACAACTTCACCTTCTTCATTCGGCATGTTTCGGAACACCCACATTGTTCCTATAACATTCTTATTGGCTAGTCTGGGAACCAATTCCCATATCTGATTCTTCTCAATCTAATCCAATTCTTCTTCCATTACCTTTATCCATCCATCATCTTTTCTAGCATCATCAAAGGTTTTAGGTTAACTTTTGATAACAAACACAAATTTACTTGCTCATGTGTCTTAGCAAGCCTTCTCCTTGTCTACACACCTTCATCCTTATCTCCAATGATCTGATCTACTAAGTGGTTCTTCTGAACACACTTTTCTGGAGTCTTAGGCATCTACTCTAGTTCTTGTTCCTTTTCTTCTTTCACTTCTTCTTCTTCATCTTCAATGCATGGAAAGATATCAAATTCAAAGTCCTCTGATTCTTGTGAGATCTAATACATGTCATCATCTACCTTGACATTTGTGCTTTCAATCATCTTTCCCAACCTCTTGTTGTAGCATCTATAAACCTTGCTTCCGGTTGAGTAGCTAAGAAAGATTCCTTCATTACTTCTTGAATCAAACTTTCCTAGGTCTTCTTCTTCTCTTCTGATATAGCATTTGCTACCAAAGATCCTGAAGTATCTGATAGTAGGAGGTCTTCCATACCATATCTCATAAGGAGTCTTAGTGCTATTGACTTTTAGTTGCACTCTGTTAGTTAGATAGATAGCAGTGTGAACTACTTCCTTCCAGTACATATCAGGCAGATCTACATATTTCATCATTGCCCTAGACATCTCTTGCACAGTCCTATTCTTCCTTTCCACTACCCCATTTTGTTGAGGGGTCCTAGGAGATGATAGATGACTTCTAATACAATGATCTTCACAAAATATTTCAAATTCATTTGAAGTAAACTCACCTCATCTATCAGACCACAAACATTTGATCTTGGCATCTATGTCATTCTCAACCATAGCTTTGAACACCTTAAATTTATCAAGGGCATCTAATTTTTCTCTTAATAAAGTAACCCAAGTCATTCTAGAATAATCATCAATGAGCAACATAAAATACCTCTCACCTTGTTGAATCTTTACTCTTGTAGGGCCACATAGATTAGTGTGAATCAGCTCCAATGGCTATGAAGAAGAGTACTCCTTGCTTTTAAAACTTGTCTTTGTTTGCTTTCCCATTTGACATTCCCTACATATTGTATTTGTAGGCTTGATTATCTTAGGCATGTCTCTCACTGCATGAGTAGAATTGATCCTTACCATATTATCAAAATTGTTGTGTCTCATTCTCTTGTGCCACAACCAACACTCACTGGATTGAGCCAACAAACATATTATTCCATTTACCTCCTTCAGATGATAGATATCACCATATGTCTTGCTACCTTCTACAACTAGTTTTCTAAACCCTGCCTTCCTAATTTCACAACTTTTGGCATGAAAGATGAGATTATAACCCTTGCTACACATCTGACTAATACTGAGAAGATTGTGTTTTAATCCTTTGACATAAAGGACATCCTCAATCCTATTCTTCCCATCAATAGTTATAGCATCTTTTCCATAGATTTGTGTTGACTCATCACCACCAAACTTGACAGCACCACCATCCCGCTTCTCAAGGTTGATAAACTTCTCCTTGTCACCAGTCATATGATGTGAGCAACCACTATCAATTACCCAAGCCTTGGCTTCTTCTCTTGCATGAAAGTTCGTCCATACAACCATTGATCTTTCATTGTTTTGGTCTGTTTGCAAGGCATCATTTTTCTCACATTTTCCAACATTATCCTTTTTGTCACCAACAATCAAGGCCATGAAAAGTGTTTCATCATTTGAATCATCATGATCCTCATCTTCTGAAGAACAACTACTCTCTATGGAATATAGACTTCTCTTGAACTTGACTCTCTTGTTACTACCCCTTGATTCTTTAAAAGGACTGTTGACCTATTTTTTCCTCTAGCAGGAATCAAAATAATTCAAGCAGGATCAGTTAGTATTCATATCCCCATGAGGCCATATTTATGATCCTGAGGTCTTGACCCAATTTCAAAATCTGAAGCTTGCCTAAAGAGACTTACCATGTGAAAGAGCTTGAATAGATAGGCAGGTTTGCTTAAAGCATCACCCTGAAATTCGCTAAGAGGAAGAAGTTATGTGGGGTCATCATCTGGTCAAGCCCTGATGTTCTTATATCGGGTCATATTTCTAAGATCGGGTGATATTTTGAACATCGGGTGATATTCCAAATATCACCCGATCTTCCGAATATCATCCATCCTTCCAAATATCACCTTGATGTGACGATGACGTCACCATCCTCACCCTATCTTCCAACTATTTCCCCCCATCCGATAACATGACGATGACATCATGGTAACTGCAGTGATAAATCAAATAACATGCTGCTAATGTCATCCAGATCCATTTCGGGGGAGGATCATCTTTCTTGCAAAGGTCATCATATTTATGCCAACCCGATCTTTCACATCAAGATGATATTTTAACATCGGGTGATCTTAGTTGAAGATCATCCTAATGTTGGTGCTACTAAGTTTTCTAAGTATGACCCGATCTTCTGAGGGGTCATCACATTTGAATATCGGGTGATCTTTGAAGATCATCCTGATGTTATTTTTCACTTCATGTTCACTGGATCGCCCAACATGTTGCTGACGTCATTCTTATGTCAGGGCAATATCCGCTTGTTTCACAGCTTCATGCATATTCCTGTCGGGGGTGATATTTCCAAATATCAGCCATATTCCAAGATCACCTTGATCTTACGATGAAGCTCAGTGCAACCTGATATTTTGCGGGGATGATATTTCTGAATATCATCCTGCCCCAATATCATGATGATGTCATCAGGGTTCGAAGGAGCTCATATTTTCTTAATATCAGTTAGTATTCAAGGATCATCTTGTATTTTCCAACATGCTGATGATGTCACCTGGATATGAAGAGGTATGTTGTATGAACATGATCAGGAGGATCTTTCCTCCCTGGTATCCTGCTGACGTCATCCTGATTTTCAAACATCGGGGTGATACTTTATATCATGTTACTTCTGGCAGGAGAATATTTTGCGGGTCTTGAAGATGATGATGAGGCTCAGGGCTAATTTCATATCGGGGTGACTTTTCATATCGGCCGGACATGCCGATGGCTCGCCGATGTTAGAGGTCTGGCTAACAGGTGATGGTGCAGGTGGCTTGCTGACGTCAGGATGATATTTAGAGCAACAGGATATCATGTTGAAGGAGAATGATGTTAAGGCTTATGATGATGCCGTCGGGAGCAAAATCACCAACATTACATATGCTCATGGCCTAGCTTATAAAGTGATGGAGGCGTCTTCTCTGGATGCATGTGGGATAATCATGTCCCGCAGAAAATTAAAAATATCAGGATGATGACCTTTTGGCAGGAATTCTTCAGGAGGGTTCCCACTTCCATATCTGATCCAGATCTTCATGTCAGTCGAGTGGACTTTTTCTACAATGACTTTCTTAGGTTGGTGAAGATATTTTTTGCATTTATTGCTGCACAAGAGGGCACAGCTCACATTGATGGCTCAAAATATCCCGCCACTGCTTCATCTCCAATCTTTCCTCCACCGCCTAATTGTCGAGAACTATCAGAGATAGCTGCTCGCATTCAATGCTAGGTTATCCTTCGCCGCTTCTGAGGATCAGATCGATGACGCAGCTGCTTGCATTGAAGACTCAGAAATATCTTCCATCTGCCCCACTTCTAGATTTCGATGCCATTACTCCTGTCAGCTGGATGTCCTTTCAAGGATTTTGTAACCGACTTAGGTTAGATGAAGATGTTATATAAGCTAAGGCTTATGATGTAAATAGGGTTAGAAATTTTTTGGAGCATCTTGTTCTCCTTATTTCCAAACAGAGCTTTCAGTTACTGTAACCTTGCTTTCTTACTAAATATATGCAAGTTATCATACCTTTTTCTGATTTTTCTATCTCTGTGTGAATCTGCATATGGTTGTCTTTGAATATCTCTTGTTCCTCTCAATCATCTTGCTTCTTACCTCTGTTAGAATCATCTATTCTGTGTATACCTGCTTGCTATATCTAGCTGTGTTGTGCATACTCCAGTTCTATGAAAGTTTCAATTCTGGTGTATCACCCTTGTTTTCAAGCTTTTATTTCATTTCCATTGCAAGCTTTCTCTCTCCCTTTTCACCCCAAAATACAGTAGTTTTAGGTGATAACTAGACAAGGAAGCCGGCCTTCTCTAGAGGTCTAAGCTCACTTAGCAAGGTCTCACACTTAGAGATCAGTCCCATGTTACTCCAGTTTGTGGAGGCTTCACAGCTATATGCATGGGTGCAAGACTGGGTGATAACAAGGACATTTAAAAGCAAATTTACCAACCTTTCCACAATTGAAACATTTGAAAGGTAACTTACCTTTGTATTTCTCAGTGTCTTTCTTCAGTCTTATCACAAAATTTACTTCAACTTCGTCAGACCTATCATCTTCATCAAAAACCTCATCCTTTGTCAAGTTATACTGACTTTGAAAGTGACTTCTTTCTTTGGAGCATCACTATCAAACTCTCTCATTTCAAAGGTAGTAAGGAAACCAAACAATTTGTCTACAATGTATGTATCCAAGTCTGCATTCTCCTCAATAGTAGATACCTTATGACTGTAAGATTTGGGAAGGGATCTCAGAACCTTCTTCGCAATATCATCTTCTTTCACTTCTCCACCAAGACCTATGATGTCATTGACCACTTCATTAATCCAAATCATTTATCCAACAACGTCTTCATCCTCTGACATTTTGAGGATCTCAAATCTTCTCTTGAAGATTTGCATCTTTGATTACTTTACTTTCTTATCTCCTTCATAAATGGTTTCAAGTTTAACCCAAACTTCTTTAGCAAAATTGCAACTCATTACCTTTGACAGTTTTGAATTAGCTAACCCACTCATGATAGAAAACATTGCCTTGGCATTGTTATCATACTTCTTAACTTCATCTGCGTCTATAGGAATAGTATCAGGAACTTTGTAACTAGCCTTGATAGAGTCCCAAACACCACACCCTAGAGAGTTGGTATAGGCTTCCATCCTTAGCTTCCAAAAAGCATAATTTGTTCCATCAAAGCTAGGTATCTTTCTGGATCCATTAAGTGTCATCCCAGACCTTCCTCAAGTGGTTAAGCTTCGTTCAAAGGAACTTGTCGTTGATGCCAATTTTTGAACACACCAGGATACTGACAGCGGGGTGAATTAATATCTAAACAAACTTCAACTTCTCCGGAACAGATTAAAACTTAAGCATTACAACATTAACATGAACATGAAAGATTAGCACAATGCACATCAACACATAACACTAGATATACATGGAAAACCCTAGAAGGGAAAAACCATGGTGAGGATTAACTCACAATATATGAAGCTCAAAAATAATAACTTTGTTTTAGGGCTACAACCCAAGGAAGCTACTACTCCTCGAAAACTTTGATTTAGGGTCACTCCCAAGGAAGATACTATTCCCTAAAGACTTTGTTTTAGGGTCACTCCCAAGGAAGCTACTACTCCCTAAATTAACAACACGCTTTCAAATATTACAGTATGACAGTCCTATTGTCTGAAAACTGACATTGAAACTCACACCTTTGATGATTACAATTTTGCCTCTTCACACTTCCTTCTGATGATTAGATTAGTTAGGCACACTCTACAATTTATCACTATCACAAATATGTCTTTAAGATGAATTAGGACAACATCTACAACTTTTGTTCTTTCTCCTTCAATCGCACATCATAATGCATTTATTTGCATGCAATCCCTATCAATCACTTTGCAATCACACTTCGCCTAACTCAATTTTATTTACAATTTATACATGATATTACATTGTTTGTCATCCAAAGACAATAAAAAATACATTTACAAGTCGGCCAGACAGCAAACAACATGGAATGTGTAGAGGACAAATCCTAAACAAGACTACACGCTACACCAGCAGAAGACCAATGCCTTGCGAACATCAACACTTGCTTAACCAGGTCCAAAACATCCTTCACAGCTTCAAACATCAAAGAATTACATCTATACACTCTGCTCATTTGAAAATATGACAGCCTTAAGCAAAAACATATAAAACTTAAAGTATAACAGCCACAACAACTTGAAAACCTAGTGCAGTACTGGAAACAAGAAAGATCTTCATGAAACTCTTTCAGATGAGTCTACAAGACTCATGCAACATCTCCAAACACCCCTTTACCTTTGCACATCAAAGATTTTGTGTCTCACATCCTCAACCATGAACTTTGAGAACAACCAGTCATCTAGAACACACTGCAACATACTGTCATTGAAAAATTGAGCTTGCGAACCACTAAGAAACTTGAAACTACAAGAGAGCACATAAAACACATCCATAACCATATCCATAAAACTATAAAGGAAACCATTCACTTCCAAAGGAATGCGGAGCATTCTAATAGGCCTTCAACATTGCCTCACTCTGCCAGAACACATGTTGGCACTCTATCATGCATAACTTTCACAATGGAGAACCAAATGATCTGAAACTTTGGAATTATCACCTTCACTACACCTTGAACATAGTTCCAAAACCACATAGCCATAACTAGTAATTCAGAGCAATCTCCCAGATAGTCTTCAAAGGTAGTCATCCTATAGCAGAGACTGTCACCAACTTCTGGAGGCCAAACCTTCTTTGTATCAACACATACATTCTTAGGAATAGTGAGAGAGATCATACAATATGCTTCAGGCCATCAATAACATATGATCTTCTTAGTGCTTCTAATTCCCATCTTAATATAACTTCATACTCAACCTTGCATTGATCAAGGCATGACATCCAACCATGAACTTCAGTAACCACATTATATTCAACATGACATCCAACCATGAATTATATCTTCTTTGCTAGATAGGACATAACATCCAACCATGAATACCATCACACATCCAAGATAGTGTTGAAATCAATGACAACCTTATGACAGTGTTGGCATCAATGACAACCTTATGACAGTGTTGACATCAATGACAACCTTAAGAATGATATGTGTAACATCGAAACCAACTGCAAAGTGTGCAAGTAATCATCATGTCAGCACCTTAATCAAAATAATATTTTGCATCTTAAACTAATAATAACAAAATATAATCATCACCTGGATCACCCTCCTGCCATGATGGATTATGTGATACAACAATTGTGCTAGTATCCACGGTCGCCCTAGCCATTGTGGGCATCGTAGTGACACCACCACTTGACCCTCGCATCAAACTGACACTATGATACTCTAGCTACACATCATGGTCGTAGACTATGAGCTTAGGCCTTGGGTCCCTCATCAACATCTACATCACCTACTAGCTAGTGTTGTCTATCTCTCCTCATTGACTTAGGAGGATCCTCATCATCATCATTGTTGCTCTCTCCCTCTCCCTCCTTTGAATCCTCTCCTTGCTTGACCCAGGGTCTAGGATCACTAGCAAGATATTGTCAAGGAAGATGGGAGTCAGGTGTGATGTCTCCCACCACGTTGTATATATTAGAATCATTCCTATATCATTGGCCTTGGAGACAGGATCATCATCCTCTATATCATCATCAAGATCACTCAACACCACATCTGCGATGGTGAGTCATGCCAGGCTATCCTGAGGCCGCACACTGCAGTGTGATGACCTCACGTAGAATGACCATGTGGCGGGAACCCTCTGCACTTGTTTGAACTACCTCATCACCCTATCATAGTAAAAGGTGGCTACGATGTGATCTTGGCAATTGGTCGACAACTGATCTCTCTACATCCTTGCTAGCTGCCTCCTCTGACCCATCCACAGCTTACATCACCTGTATGGTCTCCACATGATGGCATCTGGTTGCAACCTGTCAAATACAATCTTGTAGAATAGTAAATCACCATATCTCCACAATCCTCTCAGGTCGTAGGTGTGTGGTCGTGGGTTGGTCCTGATAGTATCTATCAGATAACCCACCAGGCTTGTGCATGTAATGTGCTTGAATGCCCACACCTGTAGGAGCGTGCATATCATCAAGCTATGTGTCTCCTGATGTACATAGAGACCCAAATCATAGTATAAGTAAACAAGCATACTCCACCCCCAGGAGTATATTGTCCTCTACTCCTCCATCACTCTAATGGTATGAGTCAAGCCCCCATGTAGGTGAGTACCTCACCCAATCTTGTGTAAAAACAAGTGCGACGGTAGTAATCATGATGCAACGGTCAGTCGATATGATAGTTGCACCCTGCTCTAAGTATCTGATATCGATGTGTCCTCAAGAGCTTGATGGTACTGTGTGTCCAAGACAATATAGCTAGCTCACATAAGCATAGTCCATGGACCTCTACTCTATGACCCTAACTATCTCGTCGCGCACAAGTAATTGCAGTATCCTATACACATCCTCCAAGGTAACTGTCGTCTCCCCTATCGGCAAATGAAATGTGGATGTATCTATGTTCCACCGCTCCATGAGTGCCATCAACATAGCACAATGGTATTTCATCATGGGCATAATGTACACCCACCATAGCATAACATCTCATAGATGTCCCATCTTTACGTCTGAAAGTGTGCTCAATCAACTACAAACAATGCGAATAGACAACTACCGGCATGCTCTCGCATACTTGGGAGATCTTGTGGTAGGAAAAAAAAATATACATCAGACCTTAAACATATTTAGTTCATCAACAAATTCAAAAACCAAAACTAGCCTGATCCTAGGACTTGGGTGCCTAGACTGGTTTGTGGTGCTCGGGGAGGACCTGTGCGCTCGAGAGGGTCTGGGGCACTCAAGAAGGACTTGGGCGCCCACCATGGTCTAGGGTGCCCCAAGATGATAGTGGTGCCTTGGGACCCACTAAAAAGTGTCTCCAAGCCCATTCTTGCCTCAAAATTTGAAAATAAAACATTAATTTAATCATTTACAAGAAGGACAGTGGCCTACCTCATGCTCATCAAGTCCTTATGCCACTCAGCTCTGTAGCACCTCCAGCCTTGGTGGTCGTGTGGCCTTTAGCTCAGTATGTTGGCTTTCCTTTCTCCTTCTCCTCAAAAGATGAAAATGACAATGGAATGGTAAAATGTGAGAACTACTTTTACTATTAATAGTAAAAAGTAGAACTTTTGACTACTATCTAGGGTCACAAATTTACTCCTCTCTAGACATCTCTTCCTCTAAACATTGATAACTTGGGCTAGTGACCTCAAATTCGAGTGTCATTTGTTGCATTGGAATCCTAGTTGCGTTGTCTTCACAACCATAAGATTTGTGTCTCGGCATTATTTGTTAGAATGACCCTATCAAAGAATATTCACCAACCTTCTCTCTCTAAAAATTTGAAGTGGAAAGATCACCACCCTATTTTTGAAAGGAAGAAAGGTATGCAAAAATGCTTCCTACACCGATCTACTAAGGAAAGATTTATGCAAAATTTTACTTTTATAGTTACAGATTAAGATGCACATTAATAGAAAGATAAAAACGACTTCCAAAATGCAAACACAAAACTCACAACACAAGATATACGTGGGGAAAACCCTTTCAGGTAAAAAACCCCACCACACTCCAAAGCTGCCCAATATATTATTTAAGAATCAAGAAGATTACAATTGTAACATCAGAAAATGTCCCCTTGGGAGCTTTTCCCTCATAAGGTTTAGCTCCTGGGTCTTTTGCATGCATTTAGGACATCTTACTTCATAATTTAGCATCCCGATGGAATGAGCCCTAGGTAACATGACAAATGGGACCTAGGAGGACCCCTTGAGTTGTACCTTACCCAAAATAGGGGGGAGGACTTGGGTACCCGCGCCCTAGTCCTGCCCTATTTTGGGGCAGCCCCAATTTTGGGGTGTCAGTTTATGACCGTTATTTGGGTCCTTTGCCGACACGGTAAGTTTGAATTACGAATATCTTGGCGAGAGTGTTTGTAGTTGCATATAGAAGCATGTTTAGGAATTCATTTAGGAACTAGATGGAAATTGTGATGTTCAAGTGTTTTCAAGGAGATTCAAGGCTTTCATTGTGTTGCAAGAGTAGATTTGTGTGGTTTATGTGTTTGTGTTTACAGATTTGAGCATCCATTACATCATGGAATGAAGAGCATCTTCCTCCCATGATATCTTCACTACAAGGCAACATTATATTGTGTTTTCATTATCATTTCCTTTGGTTTTTGCCTCTGCCTCACAATGGCATGCACTCTCTATCTGACAATGGTGTTCAGAGACTTAAGTGTCCTATGGGGCTTGACTGAGGCAAGTCTCTAAACACCACAACCCCCTCCCAAAGTTTTCATGGTTGCAGGTTATAGGTTACGGAGCTAAAAAAATGAAGTTGAAGGAAGGCATCTTGAAGTGTCAGAATTGCAGAACAGAAGGAAAAACAACCACCTGGACTTGGGTGCCCTCTCATTAGTCCTCCAATTTCTGTGACGGGAAAATCTCCAGGACAACAGGGAAGAGTTGCAGATTGAGTTTCCAGATCCAGAAAAAAGTAGGGCATTGGACTTGGGCACCTGCTCTTTTGTCCCCAAATTTTCCACCTCGAAACCCCAAAAATAGGTACTCTGTGATTTGATATTTTGTTTCTGTTTGCAAGAGCTTTTTCTGTTATTCTTTCGTTTACAGTCGTATTTACAAAATTAGGGTTTTAATGGTCAATTAAGCATAAGAGAAGGAAATTTGATAATTAAACACCCTAATACAAGCTTCCCTACATCTCACAATGATCTAGGGTATGATAGTGAATTGCCACTCGACCCTAGATCCTTGAATGTATAGGGTGAAACGAGGATTCAAACATCTAAACACTTAAAAACTAGACAATCGCAACTTTACCCTAAACATTTTGGTGAACCCGTGTTTTTGGACTTAAATTGAAACTTTTTGAGTGTGTGTCTTTAGATTTGGATTGATTTCATTCATTCATATAATCATTCATTTTATTGCATTGAGAAAAATTTTAAAATTCAAATATTCAAAAAATTCAAAAAAATTGCATTGTTTGGCTTACTAAATTGCATCACTTCTTTCTAAATTTTCCTAATTCATGATTTTTGCATCAGATCTGATATGAACTACAGAAAAACACAAAAATTCAGAAATTTACATTGCATTTGCATCATTAATTCGTTAGGCTTTTGTAGAAATTTTGACAATTTTCATATAACCTAGTAATTCCAAAATCTAGGGTTAGTAGGCAAAATCTTCTTTCAGATTTTTCCACTAATTTTAGAGGCTCATTACAATTTTCATTTGGCTTTAGTCTTACATTTTAGTGTAAATTTGCATTTAGATTCAAAATATTTGCATTTTTGCATAGAAAATTTCAACAAAAAACTAGCAATTTTCATGCATTTTCATAGATTTGCATTGGCATTTTGCATATTAGGGATTGAAAATCATTTTAAAATCTAATTACACTTCATTTTCATTATAAATTAGACTTCAAAACATTCACATAGCATTTTGTGTCAACATCTCAAACCTAGGGCTTCAAAAATAATGATTTTCACTAAAATTGGCCTTATCGACTCTATAAACTTGCACAATAGGAGTGTTGTGAAGGGTATTTTTGAACTAATTGGTTGTTATCAGAGTAGTCATTTTCTACCCCTCCTAAAAATCTTCACAACACCCTTTTAACGAGCTCTTGTATTGAAAATTCAGTGAAAAACTACACATTTTGACTATTTTTGCCCTAGGGTTTGACCTAGTTCGCACTCTAAGAGTGTTGTGACAAATTTTATGGATTGAGGTGACTTATATCATTGATTTTATTTACTTCAGCTCCTAAAATTCATTACAACACCCCTTTTTCTAGGTCTTGGAATTGAAAAATCGTGAAAAATAGCCTATTTTTGCTATATTTTCACTAGGGTTTTACCTTAAGTGGCACTAAAAGTGTGTTGTGTTGGGTATTTTGGAACCAATTGTATTATATTTCTGATATTATTTTATTTCCATCATCATTTTCCTCACAACACCCTTTGTTATGCTCTTTTGCATTGAGTTTTGGTGAAAAAAGTGATTATTTTGACATATTCTCACTATATTTTGACTTGGCATTATCTTGGATTTGCATCAAGAGTGTGTTGAGAAGGATCATATTGTTGTTTTGGACTGATATTATACATATAAATTGCTTCCCTTGATCAAAATCCTTACAACACCTTCGTTCCATTCATTTGCATTAAAAAAGTACAAAAATCAAGCATTTTAGGATATTGTTGGCATATCATTTTGCACTTGCCCTTGATACACATTTTGGAAAAACTTTCAAATATGATTTGAGCATAAAAACATAGCCTCTAATCACAACAACAATAATAGGTTCCCTCCTAGACCTTACATGAAAAGAAAGGCTCCTGAACCTGAAATCGTGTTTACACCTCATGATAGAACAATTGGAGACTCCGATGGACCTCTTTACATCACTGTGAAAATAATGGGAAACCCCGTGGATGGAACTCTTATTGATCCAAATTGCATGACTAATGTTTCCACTAAAGAGTTCCTCTTTTCACATCAACTAATGCAAGGTTCTTATGACCCCTCGAACATGATGATCAAGACACATAAGGGAACCTTTATCAAGCCTTTGGATAAGATATCATTGTTGGTAACATTATCTGGAAAACATGTCGAACAATGGTTTTATGTTGTCCCTGTTTCTGACCACTTTCAAATTAAATTGGGACACCCTTGGCTAAAAGAAATGAAAGCTATCCCTTCAACAATACATCATTGCCTAAAATTCCCTTTGGATGGACGTAGGATAACTGTCCCTCGCAACAAATATAAACCTTTGGTTAAGAAAAAGCATTACAGACTGAATTATTTTTGGGATAAAATTGAAATACCTAGTCCTTCTATACAAGAAATGACAAAAGATAAAAAATGCACATGCGAAGAGAACTTTAGACCGAAGGGACTAGGTCCCTATGCTGAGGTTCCTCCCCCGAAATCCTTACAAGGATCGGGAGGTCATTGTCAACAACAAAATGTTCCACCCCGACAAATGAGGTTTGATCCCGGTGCTTCATCTTCTAAATTGCACAAGCCTATGAAAGAGGATAGCCCTATCTTACAAGAGATAAGTGGTAAAAGAAAACGAAATAGAAAAGCAAGAGAAAGAAGAAAAAGAAGACAAGCTTATGCTATAAATCTTGCCTCTCAACAAGAAAACATTGATCCTAACATTCAACCAAACAATAACGATCCTAACGATGAACAACATGATGAACAAGACATGAATTTGGCTATGGTACCTTATGTCCCACTTTCCTCCAACATTAGGGAGTGGGAAGGTGACGACAATGATTTTCTTATAGACAACTTCTAGCCCGGAAGGGGCCCTATAGGTAAGTATCTCTAACCCTGTATCTCTCTCGTAATGTGCTTCCCCCGTGATGTGTTATGTGTTGTTTAGGCCTCCTAGGATGACCCTTGACTCTCTTGTAAGGTCTGGGATACCAGGATACCACCTCTATTGTGACCTTCTTCTATTTGTATCATCATTCTTCTATATTGCCTCTCTCTTTGATTTCATTGTTGAGTGTTGTGTCTTACGGACATAGCGTTGCGGTTGGTGACACTGGAGGCACCGTCCTATGTGATTGTCCCTAAGACACTTGTTTCTCCTTTCTCATTTATTGTTTCCCTTCCTCTAGTGTTTCCATCTAGCAGGCGAATGACGACAAACATTTATACTGATGTGGACCTAGTGTCCCTCTTGAGAGCAATCAAAAATTGGACTTAGTTCATAATATGATGATGGGGTTGTATATCTTATCCGACGCTTGGCTAGTGGAAGCACTCATGCTTTCCGCGTTGTGAATTTTATGATGTTTCTATCACATTTACAAACCTTAACAATGTTGTTGCTCTATGCACCTTTACTTGTCTTTGAATCTGGCCTTGGTGGTACTCGATTCAAAGAGCTTCATGATATAGCCCCACGGTTATCCTTGAATTCCAAATTCGTTGTATAACCTTGTCTCTTTGTGTGGTTAATCATATGCATCAATGTTGTTGTTTATCATGTTCTTGTAGACACTAACATGTTTCTTGCAGGGATGTGTTTGTGGGAACATTTGGCAATCGTAAAGTACATGTCACCTCTGGGGGGCATGGGCTTTGCGAAATTTGGCGTTCCCTTGTGTGTTTTATTCCTACCTTAATGTGCTTGATATCGATACCTAATATCAACCACCTTAAGGTGGGGGCATATATAAGGTAAGATGTATGTTATAGATGTTAGCAATGTGTTTGTCCTCAGGTGCAAAGACCTACGCGATGAGTGCATCATGCATCCTAAGTTTGTTTGCAATCAATCAATCAATCATGTAAGCCCTCTGCAAAGGGGGGATATTGAGCTTATCCTTTTTCTTAAGCCCTCTGCGGAGGCAAGGATGATGTATTTATTGGAGCAGATTGCATCATCCTGTCATTTTCAAAAGTCCTCTGCAGAGGTGGGGAGCAATTCTGTGACTAACTCAACCCTTAAGCGTGTTTTCGGCGATTGTTGTAGCGAAGCCCAATCATCAGTGTGTGCATGTAATGTGCCTGAGATGGTGATGAGCCTAGAAATAGGGAACACACCATCGCTTGTCTGCCGTGTTTTCTCTGTGTCTTCAAGTGTGTGTATTTTGGCGTATTTGCTCTGTTTGGCGTGTTTGTTGCCCCATATGCAGAATAAAGACTAGCGCCTTAGGGTTGTGCTTCCTGCATTTTAGGAAGTTTTGCATGTCTTGCGTGTGTGTTGCCCCATATATACAAAGACATGCGTGATGAGTGCATCATGTATTATGGGAGGTTTGTTTACTTTCCAGTACTTGCATTTGCATTTCATATATATGAGAAAAAAAAAAGATATCATCTATGTCTTCCATGCATTAATGTGTCTTCTATGCATTGACTATCTTCTCCGTGTTCTGCATGACTGTAAGTGTCTTCTCCGTGTTTTGCATGTCTGTTACTATTTTCTATGTGATTGGCGTGTCTTCTCCGTGTTTTATGTGTTTGTGACCTTACTTTAATGCATGTATTGGCCTTGCGTTTATACATACATTAAAGTGGGGGCTAAATGTAACGTTGGAAAATGTCCCCTTGGGGGCTTTTCCCTCATAAGGTTTAGCTCCTGGGTCTTTTGCTGCATTTAGGACATCTTACTTCATAATTTGGCATCCCGATGGAATGAGCCCTAGGTAACATGACAAATGGGACCTCGGAGGACCCCTTGAGCTATACCCTGCCCAAAATAGGGGGAGGACTTGGGCACCCGCGCCCTAGTCCTACTCTATTTTGGGGCAGCCCCAATTTCAGAGTGTCAGTTTATGACTATTATTTGGGTCCTTTGCCGACATGGTAAGTTTGAATTATGAATATCTTGGTGGGAGTGTTTGTAGTTACATATAAAAACATGTTTAGGCATTCATTTAGGAACTAGATGGCAATTGTGAGGTTCAATTGTTTTCGAGAAGATTCATGACTTTCATTGTGTTGCAAGAGTAGATCTATGTGGTTTATGTGTTTGTGTTTGTAGATTTGAACATCCATTGCATCATGGAATGAAGAGCATCTTCCTCCCATGATATCTTCACTACAAGGTGACATTATATTGTGTTTTCATTATCATTTCCTTTGGTTTTTGCCTCTGCCTCACAAGGGCACGCACTCTCTATCGGACAACAGTGTTCAGAGACTTAAGTATCCTCTGAGGCTTGACTGAGGCAAGCCTCTAAACACCACAACCCCCTCCCAAAGTTTTCATGGTTGCAGGTTACAAGTTGTGGAGCTGAAAAAAGTGAAGTTGCAGGAAGGCATCTTGAAGTGTCAGAATTGCATAACAGAAGGAAAAACAACCACCTGGACTTGGGCACCCGCTCATTAGTCCTCCAATTTCTATGATGGGAAAATCTCTAGGACAACAAGGAAGAGTTGCAGACTGAGTTTCCAAATCCAGACAAAAAGTAGGGCATTGGACTTGGGCACCTGCTCTTTTGTCCCTGACTTTTCCACCTCGAAACCCTGAAAAAAGGTACTCTATGATTTGATATTTTGCTTCCATATGCAAGAGCTTTTTCTGTTATTCTTCCATTTACAGTCGTATTTGTGAAATTAGGGTTTTAATGGTCAATTAAACATAAGAGAAGGAAATTTGATAATTAAACACCCTAATCCAAGCTTCCCTACATCTCACAGTGATCTAGGGTATGATAGTGAATTTCCACTCGACCCTAGATCCTTGAATGTATAGGGTGAAAGGAGGATTCAAACATCTAAACAATTAAAAACTAGACAATCCCAATTTTACCCTAAACAACAATATACTTGCAGAGCAAGCTTTTACAGGAGTATATCCAACCAAAGATCCAGGAAGTAACTCGACATCTATAAGATTCTTACACACAACCTCCATCTCTAGCTCCTGATATATAGGAGATACAATACAGTAAACTGTTACCGGTAATTATAAAACCATGAGCTAAAACCACCCAAAAGTGGCACCCAAATTATATCCAATCAAAGATGCCTTGTGATGTTCTAAAACACACACCAACATGTGTAACTATCCCCTTTATAGCTCTTTTATGTGTCCAACATGTTTTTACATTTCCCAAAAATAGGAGGCCCAACTTCCAGAGGCCATAACTTTTGATCCGGGTGTCCGATTGATGAACCATTTGATGCATCAAAAAGCTCGTGAAGAGATCTATCACCCTGTAACCTAATTCATTAGTTATGATAATTTTTTAGATATTTAGGAAAGTTTCAATTATGACAATTGAGTTCAAAACATTTTTTGGCAGTTTCAAAAATAGAAACTTTAATATCTCTCAATCAAGATATGATCTTGAGTCGAAACTCACCGGCTTGATGTTTACTTAGTTGTTCTACACCTTTTGGGAAAATTTCAGGTCAATCTGAGGTCAAATGTAAACTTACTAAAAATAGTAAGTCTCGCCAGTTTTAGCCCTTTTGGAAACTTTGAAAGTTCTAGATTATTTTTCAAGATAAAGGGTATTCGAAAAGACCAAAACTAGGAAGAATAGTAACCTTTCGAAGTTGCAAGGTTGAGACACTTTTCTTAATATTCTCACACTTGTTGAACACCTTGCAAGAGCAAAGGGAGTAACAACACCATGATTTAATTGCTAGGGGCCGAGAGGCCCATAGACTTTAAACACCATCTGAACTTCTCTGTGATCAACGGTTTTGTCAAGGAATCTACAACATTCGTCAAAGTATCAATTTTCTCCAAGTTTACCTTCGCATCCTCTACAATGTCACAAACAAAATGGTATTGGACATCAATACGCTTAGTCCTCGCATGGAAAGTAGGAATCTTCGTCAAACATATGGCACTCTGACATTCACAACAAATAGTAATCTTCCCTACATCAAACCCAACATCAAAACACAATCTCTTAAGCCAAATGGCTTCTTTACAAGCATGAGATGATGTCATGTACTCAGCTTCAATAGTGGACAAAGCGACCACAGGTTGCCACTTCCTCATCCAACTAAATGCAACACCAAACATAGTGAACACATAAGCACTAGTGGATCTCCTGTTGTCAATATCACCTGCCCAATCTGAATCCACAAATCCACAAATATAAAGTGAATTTAGAGGTCTTGTAGGATAGCCATGATAACATAAGAAATACTCGGAAGTACCCTGCAAATATTTGAACACTCTCTTCATTGCATCCCAATGTACCCATCCAGGATTAGCCATAAATCGACTAAGGACTCCCACTACTTGGGCAATATCTAGTCTTCTACAGACCATCGCATACATCAACTAGCATAAGGAACTCTGCTCATATCCTCTGTCTCAGAAGGAGATTTTGGACAATCTGCAACATATAACTTTGTCCCCATTGTAATAGGAACAGTCAAAGGTCTGTAATCCACCATGCTGAATCTCTCAATCACAGTGTTAACATACTTACTCTGGCTTAACCAAAGTTTTTTGTTTTCTTTGTCTCTTATGATCTCCATCCCCAGGCTGTACCGAGCTACCCCTAGATTTTTCATCTCAAACTGTGCTAACAACTGAGACTTCATATCAAAAATCAAGCTTTTACCATTCCTAATGAGTAACATACCATCGACATACAATGCTATAATGAGAATGCGATCATTGTTAAACTTGTAATAAACACAATGATATGATTTCAATCTCTGAAATCTAATACTCAACACAAAGGCATCAAACTTCTGGTACCACATCCTAGGAGACTGTTTCAAACCATACAAAGACTTTTTTAACTTGCAAACTAGATTTTCTTTACCTTTCACCACGTAGTGCTCTGGCTATGGCATATAGATTTCCTCCTCCAAGTCTCCATGAAGGAATGTTGTCTTCACATCCATCTATTCCACTTCTAGATCATATGTTGTTGCAAGAGATAATAGGAACCAAATAGATGTCAGCTTTGCAATGGGAGAGAAAATCTCACCATAGTCAATTCCCTCCACCTGAGAATACCCCTTTGCAATCAATCTAGCCTTATATTTCTCAACACTGCCATCTACACCAAATTTCTTTTTGAACACCCATTTACATCCAACAAGTTTTCTTCCTTCAGGAAAAGGCACTAAGTCCCAAGTATAATTTTTTTCCAAAGAAGCCATCTCCTGGCCTCCTTCTAGGAACCTGCATCTTTCATACCCATAGCCTCTTTCATAGTTATAAGCTCATCAGTGCTAGAAATCAAAGAAAAAATACAACTGGAATCATACAATGAATAACCAAACCTATCAGGTTGTTGCCTTATCTACGTGGACCTCCTCAAAGATTGAGGTTGAGATTCTTCATCTTCTTCTAAACTTTTAGAGCTACTAGAGCTCTCCTCATTATCAGGTCCAATAGATGTTTTTGGTTCAACTTTCTCAGGGGTGGAAGGAAGTTGAAACACATCATCTTTCTTCTCTTCTTTATTTGGCTGCAAAACAATAGAACAAGGATTGAGCTCTCTGAAGATCACACTTCTGCTATATAGAACTCTCTCAGCCACTAGATCCTAAAGCTTGTACCCTTTCACACTGATGCCATAACCGATTAAGATACACTTCACAGCCTTGTTCTTCAACTTAGACCTCTTATCCTTAGGCACATGTGCATATGCCTCACAACCAAATACTTGAATGTGTCTTAATGAAGGTTTTTTACCAAACCATACCTCCATAGGTGTCTTATCAACGAGCACTGATGTAGGAGACCTGTTAACCAAATAACAAGTGGTAGTAATAGCTTCAGCCTAGAACTTTTGTTCAAGACCAACTCCACTTAACATACTCCTTTCCCTCTCCATCAACATTCTATTCATCCTCTCTACAAATCCATTCTACTGAGGAGTATACGGAATTGTCTTATGCCTCTCAATCCCCTGTTCTTTACAGAACTTGTCAAAATCTACTGAACAAAACTCACCATAGTTGTCAATCCTCAAACACTTAAATCTTTCTATCCTTCTGATTCTCTACAACGGCTTTAAACTCTTTCAATCTATTAAAGACTTCAGATTTACTTCTAAGGAAATACACCCATGTCCTTCTACTGTAGTCATCAATGAATGAAACAAAGTAAACAGATTTTGAAATCGAAGGAATATTAACAAGACCAAACACATCAGAATGAATCAAGTTCAACACCTCAGAAGATTTGTGAGAACTGGAATAAAACCGAACATGATTTTGTTTTCCATAAATGCAATGTTCACAGAATCAAACTCAAGATTACAATCATTCATACTCTCAACAAGATTTTTATTTTTTAGGGTCCTCAAACCCTTTTCACCAATGTGACCAAGCCTTTGGTGCCATAACATTATCTTCTTAACTAAAAGTTTCATCTCCATAGAATGAGCACCCTTAGGTACCCAGAAAGCACAACCATTGGAAGTAGATGCAATAGTCCTCTTCGTTGTTGGTTCCAATGGTGAGGATGAAGATTTTGAAGCTCTCTTCTTCAAAACAGAGGCACTATTGCACTAAACTATGCATGCGTCAAGCTAAAATAGAGTGCCAATCTGAACACCCTTAGCTAACACCATAGATCCTCTAGTCATCTTGCATCCTCCATTCGAGAAAACAACCTGCACACCCACATCATTCAACTTATTCACAGAAAGAAGGTTCCATGTCAAACCAGGGATATGCATAACACCATTGATTCTCTTCACTCATCCATCAGGGAATCGAATCAAGACTCTTCCACGGCCAACAATCTTTAGGTGAGAATCATCACCCAAGTACACATTTCCACCACCATATTCTTCATACTTTGAAAAATAACCCTAATGCGAGGTCATGGAAAGATGCACCAGATTCAATAATCCACACATCCTTAGATGAATGCATTGCCAAGGCAGTGACAAACACTTCTTCTTCATCCTAAGAGGACTTGTTAGAATCTGAATCATAATTCTTCTTCTTTTTCTTTTTCTCCTCCTTGCACTCCTTGTGGAAGTGACCAGGTTTGTTAGAGTTCCAAAATAGGGCCTTGGACTTTCCGAGAGACTTAGATCTCCCACAGGATTTGGATCTTCCTTTTTCTTCCTTATTCTTATCCTTTTTCTTTCCCTTCTCTTTAGATCTACGACAAACTGCAAGAGCCTCCTTAGTTGATTCGGAAGACTTTATCCACGTCGCTTTAGACAACAACAAAGAAACCACTTTATCCATCTTGAAGGTGGTAGTGGTACTCCCAATGGCCACAACAAGGTGGTCCAATGAATCTGGTAAAGAACACAATAATGTCATACATCGATCCTCCTTCTCCATCTTTACACCAACATAAGTTAACTGGGCAACAAGCATATTGAATGTATTCAGGGGATCAGCGATAGATCCTCCATCTTCCATCCTCAGAGAATACAATTTCTTTCACAGGAATAACTTGTTCACTAGGGTTTTAGCCTAATAAACATCTCCAAGCTTCCTCCAAAGATCCTTTGCAGTCTTCTCTTCATGGATATTTAGGAGCGTTGAATTAGCCAAATAGAGTCTTATCAAACCCTTAGTTTTTTTTATCTTTGAGATCCCAGTCTTCTTGAGACATTGTCATTGGTTTTATACCAGATATGGAATCCCATAAATCCTCATCTACAAGCATGTCCTCCATTTTGAGTTTCCACAACTCGAAATTACTACCATTAAACTTCTCAAACCTCTCAGATGTGCTTGCCATCTCTTACCTGCAACAAAGATTTCAAAATCCTCTACACAAGCTCCCACTCAAATGGAGATCAGCTCAAAAACCCTCTACCCAACAACTAGAACCAAAGGTGATCAAGCTATGCAGAAATGCTTCCTACACTAATCTACTGAGGAAAGATTTATACAAGTTTTTACTTTTATAGTTACAGATTAAGATGAATGTTAATAGAAAGATAATAACAACTTCTAAAATGCAAACACAAAACTCACAACACAAGATATACGTGGGGAAAACCCTTTCAGCTAAAAAACCCCACACTCCAAATCTGCCCAATATATTATTCAAGAATCAAGAAGATTACAATATACTTGCAGAGTAAGCTTTTACAGGAGTATATCCAACCAGAGATCCGGGAAGTAACTCGACATCTATAAGATTCTTACACACAACCTCCATCTCCAGCTCTTGATATATAGGAGATACAATACAGTAAACCATTACCAGTAATTACAAAACCATGAGCTAAAACCACCCAAAAGTGGCACCCAAATTATCTCCAATCAAAGATGCTTTATGATGTGCCAAAACACACACCAACACATGTAACTCTCCCCTTTATAGCTCTTTTATGTGTCTAACACGTTATTGAATTTCCCAAAAATAGGAGGTCCAACTTCTGGAAGCCATAACTTTTGATCCAGGTGTCCGATTGATGAACCGTTTGATGTGTCAAAAAGCTTGTGAAGAGATCTATCACCTTGTAACCTACTTTGTTAGTTATGACAATTTTTGGGATAGTTAGGGAAGTTTCAATTACGACAATTGAGTTCAAAACATTTTTTGGCAGTTTCAAAAAATAGAAACTTTAATATCTCACAATCCAGATATGATCTTAAGTCGAAACTCACCCAAGATGTTTACTTATCTATTCTGCACCTTCTGGAAAAATTTTAGGTCAATCTGAGGTCAAATGTAAACTTACTAAAAATAGTAAGTCCTGCCATTTTTAGCCCTTTTGGAAACTTTGAAAGTTCTAGATCATTCTTCAAGATAAAGGGTATTTGAAAAGACCAAAACTAGGAAGAATAGTAACCTTTCGAAGTTACAAGGTTGAGACACTTTTCTTAACAATTTCTACATCATGAAGTAGAAATCAGAAACATGGGGCATATTTCTACCCATGAATTTCACTCGCATCACCTTTCCCCTTTAGAGTTTTTAGGACTAACGCATACATCTATTGGTTGCAGGTTTATCTTATATAACGTTGTGGTTTGCAAGAACACTGACTGGGGGCTTCGCCCTCTTGTTTATAAATGATTTGCGTTCTCTAAAGTATCCTTTTTTAAATCCTTTTTGCAATATGTTTTACTCTTCTGTCCTTTAGCTTGCATATGCACGTAGTGTCATATGACCGCTAAAGTGGGGGCTAAATGTTGAGTCGTAAATTATGTACATTTTTGTGTAGGCATAATTTCACTATGTTTAGCTCCTCCCTTTTAGTTCTACCCTTAAAACCCTCTTTTCACCTCATTTATAGAATAAGTCATAATCTTAATTAAATTTTTGTCATGACCTCAAAAGATAAATGAAGATTTGGAGTTAGCCTCGCATTTAGAGTGAACTTAGGCCTTGAAATGACCCTAGGCCTAGGGTGCTCGAGCGCCTTGGTCCTTTCCATGCTTCCAGGGATAATTTTAAGTCACAAGTTTGCCTTAATGTTGCTTAGGCCGACCCTAAATCCAAGTTTGATTTTGAGCGCGTTATGTCAGCATTTTGATTTGAAGTACTCTCTTTCTATAAGCCTTGTATAAATGTAAGTGAGTTGAATCATTTTGAAAGAAGATTTTTAGAAGCGCTCTTGATGTGAACAAGCTCTCTATTGCTATTTCTCTCTATTCTATTATTTATTGCAGGTTTTGATCAAGTGGAGATCTCCTTTGCTCTTGGAAATATTTGAATGAAGGCTAGGACATGAGATCTTGAGTTTATCTCATGAGCTCCTAGGTTGGAACACTTTGCATGATTGGGAGAAGGGTTGGAACCACCAACTTGAGTTTGGCTTGAGTACCCTCCAAGGGTATGGTTGCATCGCCTTCTTATTCTGCAGACCTTCCGTGAATCTTGATCCTTAAGGTGAAGTTTTTAGCGCCCTTGAGTGGATCATATTTTACATCATCCCTTTCTATTTGCTTGAGTCATATAGGGCTAGGGTTTGATATTATTTGGTTAGATCTTGCATGTTACTGCTCACACATAGGTTTTTTGAGTACACACAACATCTAGATTTTATCTTGGCTATCTGTGAGGTAGGAATACCAAAACAAGGGCTTGATTGAGGCAAGCTCCTATATAGCCACAACACTTTTCCTCTTCTTTCTTGTGTACAAAACTGATGAACAAGTTTCAGAAGGTGACAGGCCAGAAGACTGAAGAACTTGCAGGTACATACTTGACAAATCCAACAATTTTTGGAAACCCTAAAAGAGGCCTAGGGCACTTGAGCGCCCTGGTCCTGTGACTTTCTGTCATCTAGTCCAGGTTCTGAATGTTTTCTTACCTCTACTGTTTCATTTTCTACTCTGATTTCATTTATGGCAGTCATCTGTAGCTTGATTTGGCTTAAATTAAGGCTTTGGATCTTATGCCCTAGCTAGATTGGTCTGATTTTGCTTTGACACTCATCTATACGACAAAGAGGCAAAACCCCTATAGCTTAAGCTCTCCATCAAGGGTAGAATCTAAGCTTGGTTTGTGTCTCAATGTTTCGTATAAGAGGGTTTTGACCTAGTTTGACTCCTAAGACTAGATCTCTCTTTTCTACCTAACACATATAACCTCTCTTCCATTAAATTTTCAACAATCTAAATGACATGTAAAGTGAATGCAATTTAAATCCAAGTCTAATCCATGCAATACAATTTTTTACTACTAACCACATAATATGTATGTTTAAAAACAAGCTTATAGATTGAAACTTGGTAAGATTATGTTATTTTTAGATGCCTCATTTCATGCCTTTTGGGATTCTTTTTTAAATTCCAACTCTTTCCTTGCATATTTTTCCCTTTTATTTCTTAGTGGTATCTCCAACTTTTCAACCAATATTCCATTTGTCTATAATCACATCTTTTTCATGGATTTTCTTCTCCTTTTCATGTATTCATGTGTTTCCATATGATCTTCATTGCTTGTTTTGGTTGAATTCCTTTCATCCAATGTATATTTTAATTTATGTTCAAGTTTGTACACATTATTTGTATTGTGTAATTATTTTAAAATGGTTCTACTCATCTTATTGGTTGACCTTTTCAACTCTCATCATCTTCTTTATAGAAGTGAGTTCAATCCAAAGTTTTCACCGCACTCTTATACATGTCTAAGAGTTTGTTTATGTATTTACCATCCTAACATCCAACTCAATTACACATTTGTCAAGTTTGTTTTTTATTGTCTTAGTTGTATTTCCTCATTGAACCTTTAGTTTACATACTACAACTCCTTAATCATGATTATCTTGTGTCTAATGTCCTCCTTTAGGAGTGAAATTATGGTTTCCTATTGTGTGTAGTATGTTTTCATATTTTTGTATGTGTCATTGACCAGTTATGCTAGTCTCACTAAATACTTTTCCATATAATTGTTGTAACCATTTTTTGTCGATGTCCATGTATTTTTTTTATCTAATTATTCATAGGTCTTTGATATTAGTGTCATTTCTTCTCCATATTTAGGTTCTCTTACATTATTTACATGCTACTATATATTGCACTCAAAAGACATGCCTCCAAAAAAGTTATTGTTTTTACACTCAAAAGATGTGCCTCCATAAAAGTTGTGGTTTTTAATTTCATTCATCTCATAGTGAACATGATCCATTTCTACGAATTCATTGGTACCAACTTTCTCTATATTCTCTACATTTATTTGGGATCCTATCTAAAAAAGTCATTAATCATAACACCATGTTATGCCTCTATATGTTCCTCGAGGAATATATACATACTCATTAACATCAACATCCTCTACTACCTCTATATTTGTTTCTATATCATGCCCTACAAATGTATTAACTAGAACAACATTTACTTTCTCTACATTATTTTTGGTCTGAGCCTCTAGTACAATTCCATTTTAAAATCCAACCAATTTTGTTACTTCTTCATTTCATAAGAGATTCACCATTACAAATTCATTTACTACATGATCCCCCTTTGCAATTTCATTTTGTATGTGTGGTTTTTATGCATCTTTAGTTTAGGATTACATGATTTAGTTATTAGATTGATAATTTTATGCTTGGAATTGTTGATGGGAATTTTGGAATGCAAGAACCTTTAAATGTTCTTTGACGCTTTATGGTGTAAGAGCACCTCAAAAATCATGTTTTCTTTTGTAATAAGGTCTATTTGACCAATGCATGTCATTTCAGTTTGTATCTAGGTTCATTTTGTAAGTCCCAAGTGACTTAGGACACTTGTCAAATTGTAATCACATAATGCCAAAATATGGTAGTAGGGCAATTGGAGGCTGTTTTAGTCGGTTGACTCCCAGCCGCTTGGAATTGGTCTCCCAGCCGCTTGGATTAATCTCCCAGCCGCTTGTAGTCAGTTCAGTACTACTCAGGGCGAGTTGATAAATTCCCAGAGGAATGAACCAAATGATCATCGATTGTAATCTGATCAAAGAAGTAGTGTGATCAAATGTGATTGTATTGAGCTTAGGAGAAATAAAGCAATTCTGTTCTATCCATTTGATTTCCATTTTTTATAACTGTAAATCATGTAATTGTAGATTTCCATTCATTCTGCATTTTCCATTGTTGTCGTATGTTGTCATGAAGCATTCCACTGGTGAGATTTCTGTCGAAATCAGTGGAATGGCTTCGTTGTATGAATATTTGTTTTGCTTTTTGTTTTATTTTTCTTGTTTAGCGGTGCAGAGGATCCAGACAGGGTGTTTCGCACAGTAGGATGACCTAGCATCTCTATGTGCTAGGGTTTGAAGGAAGTAAACTAGGCGATGGCATTTTTGGCGAATTGGCCAAAGGTTACAAGTGACCACCGACGGAATGAGTCTCACCAAAGGCAAATGCCATCGGGGCATTGGTGGAAAGATGAGAGACTTAGCAGACGGAGTTGAATCGGTGGCTCTTCTGTTAGTTTGTCGACTATGAGAAATTAGGGCATCGGTCTGTGGTATCTGCTGTGCACTCCCCATCATATTGGTATCAGAGCTTGGAAAAAGATTTGGGTTGCAAGTCGAATTGAGGATTTGCAGGAGTATTGGCGTTTGGCTGTTGTTTGTGAATGTTTATGTTAGACAGAGAAAGTGAGATAGAGGCGGAGAGGATGCCTCCCAAAAGTATGTCACAGGACACCGTGAAGAAGATGATCAAGGAGATGCTTTAATCCAAGTTGGGAGAGTTCAAGCAGTCTAAAAGCAAAGATAGGGAAGATGAAAGTGATAGCGATAAAGGCGATGCGGAAATTGCTAAAACCCGTAAAAAGATAGAGGAGATACCAGCAGACCAGAGGAAATTTTTAAATGCATTAAAGTCAGTCAATAGGGACACCATAGATGGGTTACCTATGTATAGTGGAAGTATGGAAATTGAAGAGGTGATTGACTAGATTGAGGCATTGAACAATCATTTCAAATACAAAGAAGTCCCTGATGATAAGAGGGTTAAGTTGGCAAAGGCAAGATTGAAGGGATCTGCTCTTGCATGGTGGAATTATGAACAAGGAGAGAGAGTCAAGGAGGGGAAAAATATGATAACCTCCTGGGAAAGGATGAAGACCAAAATCAAGGCACAATTCTTACCCCTGGACTATGATGTGCATATGTATAAGAAATTGCAGAACCTCAAACAAAGAGACCTTGATGTGAATGCATACACACAAGAGTTTCATAAACTCAGTCTCAGATCAATGAGACAGAAGAAGAGTCAGAGAAGGTGGCCAGGTATTTGAATGGCCTAAGGATGAACATCCAAGATGAGATCAGCATCTTAGCACCAGACACAGTGAACAAGTGTTTCCAAATGGCCTTAAGGGCTGAAGAAAAGATAAAGAGAAAGAGTGAGCAAAATAATAGAGGTAGAGGTGGAAGGAATTTCAGAGGCAGAGGCATTTTTGGAGGAAGAAGTCCTGACTAGAGGCCTAGTGGTGAGTCTAGCCAAGAAGAGCAAGTTGGGGACTCCAGTAGCAGAGGAGGCTACTGAGGACGAAGGCCTAATGGAAGAGGTGGGACAAGTGGATTAGGTAGAGGATCCAAATTCTCCAATATGAGATGTTATAACTGCAATCAGATAGGGCACCTAGTATACAAGTGTCCAGAGAAGGCCTCAACTTCTCATGGTGGTGAGAAGAGAACCACTTTGATTAAGAAGATGCAAGGAGTGTGACATCTCCTTAGTTGAATCTAGCATCAGAAATAGGAGAGAATCTAATGATCAAGAGGACGCTGCTCAAGGAACCAGTATAGACTGAACCATTGCAAAGAAGGGCTTTGTTTAGAATCAACTGCAATATCCAAGGTAAGGTTTGTAAAGTTATTATTGACTCTAGTTCTACTGATAACATTATATCTTTGGAAGCAATGAATAAGTTGAAGTTAGAAAAGATTCCCCATAGCAGTCCATATAAAGTCAGTTGGTTGAATAAGGGGCAACACATACTCATCAATGAATAAGCATGGGTAGAATTCAGTATTAGGGGGTATAGAGATAAAATCTTGTGTGACATCCTTCCAATGGATGCTTACCATCTTTTGTTAGGCAGACCATGGCAGTTTGACAGAAAGGCTCATCATGATGGAGAAAAGAATGCTTACTCATTCCAAAAGGATGGTGCGACTTATAGGATACAGTCATTGGTAGAAGAGGATCCACGGCATGTAGGGTCTAGTGTAATTCTAGTAGGAGAAAAAGAATTCATGGATGCATTAAAGGAAGGTGATGGAGTGGGTTTTGCTTTGATTGTAAATCCTCCGAGAAAAAAGAAGGAAAGTGTGAGAGAAGTAGGACCTAAGGAGGTCAGAGATTTGCTTGAGAGATACCAAGGAGTGATTGCAAAGGATATACCTGATTCCCTACCACCAATCAGAGACATTAGCCATTAGATAGATCTCATACCAGGAGCAATACTTCCTAATAAGGCAGCATATAAAATGACCTCACAACAGAATGAAGAGATAGCAAATCAGATTCAAGAACTCCTAAACAAAGGGCTGATAAAGAAGAGCCTTAGCCCATGTGCAGTACCTACTATTTTAGCCCCAAAGAAGGATGGGAAATGGAGACTGTGTACTGATTCTAGGGCAATAAATAGGATAACCATCAGGTACAGGTTTCCTATTCCTAGAATAGAAGATCTAATGGATTGTTTGGGAGGGGCTACTTATTTCTCCAAATAGACTTAAAGAATGGGTATCACTAGATAAGGATAAGAGAAGGGGATGAGTGGAAGACAGCTTTCAAAACTAATGAAGGGTTGTACGAGTGGCTTGTGATGCCATTTGGTCTTTCAAACGCCCCTAGCACCTTTAAGAGATTGATGAATGAGGTGTTGCAGGATTTCATAGGAAAATTTGTGGTAGTCTAGCTTGATGATATCTTGGTGTTCAGTAAGAGCAAGGAAGAGCACTTGAAATATTTTGGAGATAGTCTTGAAGAGGCTGCAAGATCAGAAGTTACTGATAAACTTGGCAAAGTGTGACTTCATGAAACAAGAATTGGTGTACCTAGGTTTTGTCATCTCTAAGGGTGATTTAAAAATGGATCCTTCCAAGGTAGAAGCTATTTTGAATTGGCCTACAACCAGGACAGTAGGAGAGGTCAGAAGTTTCCATGGTTTGGCCACATTTTGCAGGAAATTCATTAAGAACTAGAGTGACATCTGTGCACCTATGTTGGAGACCATCAAGGGTGAAGGTAAGATGAAGTTTGTGTGGACAAAAAAGGCAGATCAAAGTTTTGAAAGTCTAAAACATAAAGTTGCCAAGTATCATGTTTTAGTACTTCCTGATTTCAATAAGGTTTTTACCATTGAATGTGATGCAAGTGGGTTGGCCATAGGAGCAGTGTTGAGTCAAGAAGGCAGACCAGTAGCCTTCTTCAGTGAGAAGTTGAATGAAGCTAAGAGGAAATACTCCTCTTATGATTTAGAGTTGTATGCTATGGTACAAGCTCTGAAAAAATGGAGGCACTACTTGCTTCCTAAAGAATTTATTGTATACACTGACAATCATGCTCTCAATTTTTTGAATGGATAGGAAAAGCTCAACCATAGACACATGAAATGGGTGGAAAGTCTTCAAGCATACACCTTCGTCATC
Source organism: Cunninghamia lanceolata (assembly GCA_027924645.1). Lineage (NCBI taxonomy): Eukaryota > Viridiplantae > Streptophyta > Pinopsida > Cupressales > Cupressaceae > Cunninghamia > Cunninghamia lanceolata. Next base: position 10,607,788 of record BSBN01000478.1, read on the forward strand.
AAGCATAAGAAAGGAATAACCAGTAAGGTTGCTGATGCTCTAAGCAGAAGGGTGTTGACAGTGCAAGAAGTGCAGCTACAAAGCATGGGTGTTGAGTTACTCAAGGGATTGTATGAAGAGGACCAAGATTTCAAGGAGATTTACGGGGTATACAGTGAGTTTGCCAATGCTTTCCACAGTGAATTTTTATCTTATACATTGCAGGATGGACTTTTGTTTAAAGGTAGTCAACTATGTATCCCTAAGTGTTCAATCAGGGATAATATAGTGAAGGAAAAACATAGTGGTGGTTTAGGAGGACATTTTGGGCTCAATAAGACCTTAGACCTTGTAAGAAGGTTTTACTTCTGGCCAAGGATGCAATCTGATATCAAAAGGTTTGTTGAGAGTTGTATGATTTGCCAGAGAGAAAAAGGAGTCTCAACCAATGCAGGATTGTACCAACCTTTGCCCATACCAAACAGACCTTGGGAAAGTTTGAGTATGGATTTTGTGATGGGATTGCCCAAGACAAGGACATGTTATGATAGTGTGTTTGTTGTGGTAGACAAGTTCAGCAAGATGGCTCACTTTATTCCTCGTAAGACCACCAATGATGCTAGTTACATTGCAGGTTTGTTCTTTAAAGAAATTGTCAGGATTCATGGGTTACCTTTGAGTATTGTATCTGACCGAGACAGCAAATTTGTGGGACATTTCTAGAGAACCTTGTGGAAAAGACTGGGTACAAATTTGTCTTTTAGTTTAGCCTATCATCATCAGACTGATGGCCAAACTAAGGTTGTCAATAGGTCATTAGGCAATTTGCTGAGATGTTTGACAAGAGAACATGGCAATAGTTGGGATGTGGTACTTGTTGATAACTGAGAGGGGGGTGAATCAGTTATCTTGATTATTTCATCTTTCTGAACTTTCTTAATAATTAATATAGCATCAATTCAAATAAGCAAACATAACCATGAAATAGAAATACACATGACACAATATTTTTGACGTGGAAACCCTGTTAGGGGAGAAAACCATGGGGTGATTAACCCAAGATTATATTCTCTATTAGAAGAATAGAAATACAAAATGGCACTTGCCAATTAGGGCTCACTGCCCGAGCACACTGCTCACAAGAGACTCACTATCTACAAGTAGTAAGAAGAATAATAAGATACTTGAACTGATGAGAAGCATCAACACATGCTGGAGTTTAGTTCCGATTAGGCTTAGTAAACTGATCTGCTGCACTTCATCCTTCTTCTTCTTTTGTTCTGTTGTCCTTTCACATACCGGACCTTCCTTACTGCCTTTTTCTACTCTTCTACTTTTCTTCATACTTAACACACCACACCTGCACAATTTCATCGAAATCCATCTGGTATATATATATCCGCACAAGGGATTTCATCCTCTTTCTAGTCGACATCCAGAATAGTCAATATTTCCCAAACTCTAGTCTGTCGGCTGAATCCTTGCTTACCAAGTGATGCGGATCTAAAAGAAACTTATAGAATTCATTTAACAAGTCAGCCAATCATGAATGAAACCTTAAGAATCTTTATCACCATCAGCATCTCATCCGGAATAACTTCTGATGCTCTGCCTGTCAGTTCTTCCTTTGTCTGTTCTACCAAACTGGACCCCAATACTTGAATGCTTATATCTCTTTACTCTTGCATCACCGGAGGCTCAATTCCTGGAATCTATCAGTCAAGGTACTCCTCTTGACTTCCCCAAGTCCATACTTTCAAAAGATACTTCCTCTGAGAGATCCGAACCTGACTATCAGACCTTGCCACATACTCTGTTCTTGCTTACTAGACCACAACACTCTTCAATCTGACTTCTGGTATAGGCACACCATGTCCTGTGGATGTGTGGGATGAACTTTGTTGCCATCAATGACAACAATCATGAAGCTACAATGTGTCTCTTGCCAACAGTACTCCCACAAGCAAAGTATGCCTATAATGATTCTACAAACAGAAGTACAGGTCTAAGTCCTTTTGAAGTTGTTTATGGTAGTCATCCTAGAGGAATTTTTGAATTAAGAGATGTTTAAGGGTTGGACAAAAGGAGTGGACATGCTGATACATTTGCAGAGGCTATGAAAGAGATCCATCAACAAATCAGAGATACTCTACACCAGAATAGTCAGAAGATCAAGGCTAGAGTGGATCAAAGAAGAAGGGATGTGCAGTACCAAATAGGAGATATGGTCATGGTTCATCTCAACAAGAATAGACTACCCACAGGAAAACACAGCAAGTTGATGATGAGAAAAATTGGACCTTGTCAGATTTTGGAGAAATATGGTCCTAATGCTTACAAAATTGAACTCCCTGATGATATTGCTATTTCAACTATATTCAATGTTGCTGATCTGACATTATATAGGAGTCCTGATATAGGCGCAGGGGCAGATGATTCTATCCATGACAATGCAGAATGGTGCAGTATTTACCACCTAAGGAACCACCAAAGATGGAGTGCATCTTGGATAGCAGGACAGCCAAGAAGGCCAGACATCAAACCTATTTTGAGAACTTAGTCAAATGGCAAGGACTTCCAGATTCTGAAGCCACATGGATGCTGGAAGAAGACATCAAAAAGCAGGGTGGTAATTTGCAGCAGTTAGTCTCTAAGAGGACTTGAGACAACTTTCACCCTAGGAGTATGGTGCAGGAGCACCTCAAAAATCATGTTTTCTTTTGTAATAAGGTCTATTTGGCCAATGCATGTCATTTCAGTTTGTATCTAGGTTCATTTTGTAAGTCCCAAGTGACTTAGGACACTTGTCAAATTGTAATCACATAATGCCAAAATAGGGCAGTAGGGTAGTTGGAGGCTATTTTAGTCAGTTGACTCCCAGCCGCTTGGAATTGGTCTCCCAGCCGCTTGGATTAATCTCCCAGCCGCTTGGAGTCAGTTCGGTACTACTCAGGGCGAGTTGATAAATGCCCAGAGGAATGAACCAAATGATCATTGATTGTAATCTGATCAAAGAAGTAGTATGATCGAATGTGATTGTATTGAGCTCAAGAGAAATAAAGCAATTATGTTCTGTCCATTTGATTTTTGTTTCTTATAACTGTAAATCATGTAATTGTAGATTTCCATTCATTCTACATTTTCTGTTGTTGTCGTATGTCATCGTGAAGCATTCCACTGGTGAGATTTCTGTCGAAATCAGTGGAATGGCTTCATTGTATGAATATTTGTTTTCTTTTTGTTTTATTTTTCTTGTTCGGTGGTGTAGAGGATCCAGACAGGGTGTTTCACGCAGTAGGATGACCTAGCATCTCTATGTGCTAGGGTTTGAAGGAAGTAAACTAGGCGATGGCATTTTTGGTGAATCGGCCAAAGGTTACAAGTGACCACCGACAGAACGAATCTCACCAAAGGCAAATGCCACCAGGGCATTGACAGAAAGATGAGAGACTTGGTAGACGGAGTTGAATCGGTGGCTCTTCTGTTAGTTTGTCGACTATGAGAAACTAGGGCATCGGTCTATGGTATCCGTTGTGCACTCCCCATCACTTTATTAAAATGAGATAAATATTTGCAAAGATTTGATTACTTGGTCTAGACTTCTTAGATAGCTTTAATAGGGAGAGCTACGAGTCAACACACAAGGGGCATACTGGCTATTCATTTTCTAGTTGATGATTAAATTGGTTTATTTACACTTATAGATTATGCTTTGTTTATATAATATTAGCCATGCATGAATACAAATATCTTGAACTAGATTATGATGTTCAACAACAAACCCTACAAAAATATATTTAGTTAAATCAAATTCTAAATCTAATCTAAATCAATCCTACTTCTAAACTAACACCAAGTTAAAAGAAATGAGAGAGAGAGGTGTTGATAACTCTATTGCAATGTCCATCACAGATTCCTACAAATTCTTTAAAAAATAAGTTATGAAGTGACCAACTTTACAGGACCTACATCATAATTGGTGTTATCATCTAAAGAAAGTAATTCTAAAGTTATCTCTAACATTACAAGATTGTGCATGCACACACAAATAATGTTGAGATTCCATGAAAACTAGATTTGCAAGTTATATAAATGAAATTTAATGCATTTGCATTCAAAGATAATTTACAATATGGACTCCTAATTTAGATATCCATCAAAATTACAACAGTTCTCCCCTAACCTAGACTACTATCAAACTAGTAAGAATGGGCAATAAACATCTGCAACATTCCCCTATATTAGTTGAACCACCATTTTGCAACTTAAAGCTCTGGTTTTTATAGACCTCAGGGAAATTAAAGAAAATCCATTACATGCAAAACTTGTTACAAATTTCTAGGCTATCTAAACAACCACACCCACCAAGTGTAATTACATTCCTAGAGAATAACTAGTTTTGGATTTATTCCATGCTCATTAACTCTAGCTATGTTAGGAATTTAATGGCTCTACCATGCTCTTCTAATCACCCAAGCAAGGTAGGTGAGTAGAATGTGCCTTGTCATACCTCTATTTGACTCATAAAAGTCTGAAGATCTAATAATCATAAATTTCAATGCACCTACCATCTTAGTTTGTATCTCTTGCATTAATGACCTATTTCTATTTCCCATTAAAAATCTAGTTTTGTCCTTATTGATGTCCTTGGGAATCCTAGACATGACAAATGATATTAGATCCCATAAATATTAATTTTGCTAAACCAATTGAAATCATATTTGATTTACCTACTTTATCCCCTCCAATTAGATTATCAATAAATACATACTCAATTTGATGTAAAAAGATATAAAATCATATTAAATTTCATTTTCTTGGGTATATTCTCTTGTATTAGGCTCTTCACTTGATTATCTTAAATAAAATAGGCATTGATCAAACTTATCTAAGTGGCAATTATATGTGTCAAACTCATAGGGATACATAGTGGTAGATTTATCAATGTGAAATGCAACTAGGTGAAACCATATCAGATTGGTTATAGGGGTTAAAGTTTATAATTGGGATCTCCGGTTCTAGCCAAAATCATTGTTAGGTCATCAATTTTTTTCTAGTTTATAATCCTAGTTAACACATGGCCTACTCTCAAGTTTATAATCTTTGAGTTACCCAGGTTTGAAATCTGGATCCAAAATCTGATTAAATTTAATTACATGACCTTAGGAGTTTTAGGGAATTCAAAATGTATTCCAAAGTCTAATGTTCCTTCAAATAAATTTGGATGCAAAAATATTATGAATCATTTTTTAGAAACTCATGAGGTTCGGAGGTAAAGATGTAAATAAGGTGAAAGACTCTAAGAATAAGTTTTTAAAAGAAAATAGATGTGAAATCTAATTTAATCAGGTGTATAATGCTTTCACATTTGATGCTTCCTTTAAAAAAATATAAGTTTAGAGATTACAACTTAGTTTTCCTCTACGTGTAACATTTGCAAGCATCTAGTCAAGTCTGGGGCTAACATGTGGAAGGTCTAGGAGCTGTAGGGAAAGACACATGAAAGAATCAGGTGAACTCTAGATTTCTAAGTGGTCATTGGGACTAATAAATCCAAAATTGGATGTGAAAATAAATTTAATTAGATTTGATCACTTAGTGGGTCCAAATGATGGGAGATAGAACAAAGTATAATTCAGGAAGAATGATTCAAAGAAATGGATCTAGTGAAACATTAAATATGGTTAAATTAATTTTAAGTCTCAAAAAGGAAAGCAAAGGAATTGGTAGGCAAACTCATATGTGAAATACAATGAACTAGGGATATCAAATGATTTAGGTATGGGGAAATCTTAGAGGATAAAAGATGGAAAATATAAGGTTAAAGGCCTCCAAAAAATGGACTTGGAAAGCATTGAAAATGAATTATATTTGGTTTGATGTATAAGAACAAAGGGACTTAAACTAGTGTGGAAACACTAATTAGGAACGTTTAAACCAAGGAAACACAAACCTAGAAAAATTATTAACTGGACATTAAAACCAAAGGTGCTTGATGGTTATCAATTGAATGAAACTAGGAAACTATATGGAAGGCTGAGAAATGTTGATGTCATTAAACAAAAGGAAACTAAGGGAAAATGAATGCATAAGTTACATTAAGGACAATGCATCCAAATGTGTAGACTAGGAAATAAAAAATAAAAGCAAGGACTATTAAGAAATATCAACTAGGGTACATTCTCATTAGGATTTCTATTCTTTAAAGGGGGTCCCTAGTTTAAAATGAACTAGAACATGTTGTGGAAACAACAAATAACCAAGAAAAATATATAGAAAAAATAAAATTGGAGCATGATGCGAAGCAAGCCAAAACAAATGGTGACTCTATGGGGAAAACACATTGGAATGTTTAGAAACCAAAATCTCAAGTTAAGAGAAACCTTACAAAAATAAAAATCATTGCACAGTGAATGTTATTCAATTATAGGAAAAAATAAACCTTGTCTAAGGATGCACTATGTGCCATTGATTAGACTTTGTGTGTGTTCATTTACCCTTTTAAAGTATGGAAGGGTCCACATCATGGAAAATAAAATTAGGATTATAACAAAATTGACCACTAAGCAAATAGTGGTCTACAAATGTTATACAATAGGTATAGTAGACATGTTATCGAATTCTAGACATTGATCTACAACTAGCCAAATGTTTATAGTCCCAATAGAGTTACCTTTGATCTCACTCCAAGCATTCCTCTATTACTAGCCATGTGCATATAGCCCTCATAGATATACCTAAATTACCTAAGATTGAGTTATCATTTCTTTTTTTTTAATCTTTTATTTTCTCAATTAACACATTTTTCTTTAGATATTTTTTCATATAACCTTTAAGATTAAATTGATAAGGCTCTAATCAAATGATACATTCATAGGTTCTAAATACAAGTAATATCAAACCATATTTGACTAATCATGAACTGGAAAATGATTTTAATGTACACAAAACCTCTCTAGACTAGAAAAAGCAATTACAAACATTCAAGAAGGTAACCCCAACAACACACCACAATGTTACTTGATTACTATAGACAATTAAAAATGGCTAACACATTCTTCATATCACCTCCTCGTCATATCTTATATCATTTAATAATAAATCGTTTCATTCTTCTATATTAATTAAATAATTCTTAATTATTTAATTAACTAACATTTCCTCCACATATTAATTAAATAAACAAATTAATTTCCATTTTCTGTCCATAAATAAATAAAATTAACATTTTATTTATTTTCCAACATTATCCATGTGCACATAAAATTAAATAATTTATTTGTTTATTTTTCCATAATTTCTCCTTCATAATTTCCTCTCACCATGATTTTCTCCCATCACCCACCATTCACTCTTGTCTCACCATGATTTTCTCCCTTCACCCACCATTCACTCTTGTCTTGCCATGATTCTCTCTCATCACCCATTCATCAGTCTCAATCAGATATGTTAACAAATCAATCAAATTAGTTGACTAATCAATCAATTTAGGTAATAGATCAATCTATTCAGTCAACTCACAAATCAAGCTTGTTAACTCCCCTGATTCATGAGAGGAAAAGGACACTTGTCACTCTCTTATGAATTCAAATCCTCTCAATAAATTTCAACCATTGATCTCTCCATTCATTATCCACCATTGATCTTCATTTCTAGAAATCTATAAACAAATCTTCTTTTAAGCCATCAACAAACCACCTTCATATTGCAAGTTTATGTTGCTAAATCACATCCAAATCCTCCATTATCGCACATGTCAAGGTTATGTTAAAGTAATTGAGCAATCCACATAAGATCATATCATTCAAATCAAGGAAGCATGTAGCTAATGGAGCTTGGTTTTACTCCTTTCTTCTCCCTTGAGGAGAGGAATTACATTTGAAGGGAAGGTAATTGTATTATTTGTGTTGTCTTGATTGTTTGTTCTTCATTTGCACTTTTCTCATCCACATTTCTGGCATGCCCAGTGGGACCCATGTCCCTAAATCTAACATTTCCTTGTGAGAATTTCATGTTTTAGAAGTCAGGTTCCAAAAAGATTCATTCGTCTGCAGAGTGGTGCTCTTGTTTGATAAGTCGGTGCATTTGTTCACTTCTTTGGCATATTTGTTCTACAGTTCAATGCATCTATTTCAAGAGTATATGCTTTTGTTACACAATTGAGTGCATCTATTCCTTAATGTGGCACTATTGCAGGCTTGTGATTTGTTGTCAATCTTCTAACTAGTTTGTGATTTCAGGATAAAGTGTTCTAGGTTTTTTCATAGATATGGGTTTTTACATTTTGTTTCTAAGCTCTACAGTGCTTTTCGGATTTGGCTAACTTTTTATTTTGCAGAGGATTAATTATTTGTTTGCAGGTCTATAGATCTTTGTTTCAGGCGATCGTTTCTAACTGTGCTCCTATCTTTTGGTACTTTTGTTCAATAGTGCACTTTTGTTAGGTAAAAAATCACTTTTGTTCACTTTTGTTTTGTGAAAGTTCACTTTTGTCCTGTAAATATTCACTTTTGTTCTCTAAAAATTTGCCTTTGTGTCTTAGAAATTCACTTCTGATCCATAACAGTTTGCATTTGTTTTCTAGAAATGTGCAATTGTTCTGTATAGTCAAGCTTCTGAATGTCAAATTGTACTTTTGTTCTAGAACCTTTAAAATCATCTTTTTTTGTCTAACCTTTGTGATCTTGTGGACTAATCCATTTGTGCATCTTGTCTCTCATTTGTCCAAGACCAACAAATCTAAAACACTACTAACATATTTGTCCTGCAGGTTTGATCATCCAAGACTTTGTTTCCTCACTAATCTAGGCACACCAAATTAGCTTAGAAGGTTAATTTACTTGTTTGTCATGTCTGTGGAAGTTTGTTGGTGTATTCTCTTTCCTCGCACCTTACGTGATCTTGGAGATCAAAAGCCACAAATTACCTGTGTGTTCTATATTAGATCTTAAGGTTGAGCTAGCTTATGTATACTCTCCCCTTGCACCTAGTGTGAACCTAGAGATCAAAACAACTAGCATCAATATTTCCCATTAGGAAGCTTACTAGGGAATTTCATCACCCCTAAGAATGACCTCAACCACACATTCTGGCGAGGTATACAAAGGGGGAGAGCAAAATTTGTACCCCAATCTAGTCACATTGTCATTGGGACAACCTTGGGGCCCTGGGTGATTTCGGACACAAGGTGATGAAATTGTCTAAGTATTTGCTCCCGTTTCATCCCTTCAGTGGACTAGTGTTCATGGACTTGTGCCCCACAGTACCTCATGTATATTGGGGACTCCACTAGAGAACTTTTAATAGCCTAGATAAGACCTTTTGGTTGTCTTCTATTGTAGTGCAAGGTTCAACAACAAACTTGAAGATACTCACCATGTGCCTCCTTGAGACGAGATAGAAATTCTTTGGGCAAGGCATCAAAGCCTCTAAAGAAAGGGAAAAGGTGAGCCGCCGGCCACTAGATCCCTAGCTATTTCCTTTCGTGAGGTATTTTGTGTGGGCCTGCACTACGAAGACATACCCACTTGAATAATTTCTAGGAATGTGTTAAAGTGTTTAGCATGTTTTTCATGTCCAATACCAATGAAAGCCATTACATCCACGAAGGTCAGCAACCATTCACATCATTTGCACCTTGAAATTATATTAGCCATTATGTTTTATTGTTTGATCAATCTCTTGCCAAGAAAGCTCTCTAATCTTTCAAAAAATGTAGAGTAGCTCTTTTTGTCTTGTAGACCTACGCTTTTGTAACATAGATTGGTGCCTTTATCAAATATATATATATATGCTTATGATTGTCCTTTGGTGCTTTTGTCTGATATCTACACACTTTTGCATAATGTCCATGCACCTTTGATCCATAAACCTATACTTTTGACCTATAGAACGACGCTTTTGTCATAGAGTCTTGCAAACATTTCAATCATCTTAGAGTCCATAGTCCAGATTTTAAGAGTCTTTGAAAACAAATTCTTTTTTTCCAAAGCTTGAATCATTCAATATCTAAATCCATAATCCTTCCACATCATATACCTTGTCATCTAAATCACATTGTCATTTTCATCTTTCATCCATCAACCTTGAATTGTGATTAAGTCCTTGATCAAGACCAATTATCTTTTGATCTTTTTAATCCTTATCTTTTCTTGAGAATATCCCCCATCTTAAGTAATAGAGTATATCCAAATCCATTAAAATTAAATCCAATAGGGTCTTACATCTTGATCTTAATCCCAAATCCAATCCAAATCGTTATCATTCCATCAAACTTGATCTTTACCAATCACATTCATCATCCTTATCCAAATCCTTTGAAGCATCACTAGTCCATCCATAATCAAACCTAAGATCTCCAATGAATCAAACTTTAGTCACATCATCAAGACCTCTCATCAAAATGGTTGCGATAATTAAAAAGCCCATGTCTCCTCCTTTGTGTGAAGATATTCCCAAACCAAAACTCATGATTAAAGGAGCTCCTAAGCCTAAACTCATAATCAAAGGAGTCCCTCAAATTGACAGTCCTAAGCCTAAAGTCATAATCAATGGAATCCCTCAACTAGCTACTATTGATGCATATTTTGATGAGGACCATGTAGATCATGATGCATATTTTGATGAACTTGAACATTATAGTCATGTGAATGCCTGTAGTTATCAAGATTCCTCTTATCAAGAACATGCTAACATTATCCATCCTATAGACTCACATCAAACATCCCTCAACCATCATTATGGTACCAACCTTGACAAGGGAAATCAAGTTCATCCCCTATCTCCATATTCACCTCCATCCATGTCCCCACAACTATTTTCATATGCACTTCCTCCATCTCCTAATTCCTCTTATTCAAATCCATCATCCTATTATCAACCAAATTCACCATCTATTCTCTACCATCCCCTCAATCCAATCCACCATCAACTCCTCTGATTGCATCTACCTTAGCTGAACTCTATAGACTCTATAAATAACAATGCAAAAGTGAAGTTGTGGAGTCATCCAATGTCATCCCCCTCTAGCACAAATAACCCTTATCCCAATCCATCCCATCTTATTACCCAACCACCTTATCTTAATCCTAATCCTGCTACATCCACTCCTATTATCCCCCAACTCGATCCTAATCCTAATCCTACAACATTTGCCCTTATGATCTATTTGTTGTATTGTCCATCAACCCATACAGTTATGAAGGATGTGATCCAATGGTTATTCGTAAGAAATAAAACATCACGCATTCAAATATCCATCCTTGTGTCTATTAAAGAGCTTCCAAGTATCATGCCTATTCCTCCATTGCCATCTTTTAGTCCAATGCTTATCATGCCTCTTGAAGAACATCTTACAATAAATGCAAATCAAAATCACTCGTGCAATCACATTGTCAATGATCCAAAGCCTCTCACGTGCATCCACACCCAAGAGCTATATCAAGAGTCAAATACAAATCATGATCAAACTCACTCCTCACCATGTCAAGATCAAACTATGCAAGCTCCTCAAGATCCAACCATCCAAGTTCCAAGATCCAACCATCCAATTTCTTCAAGATCAAATTACCCAAGCTATTCAAGATGGAACTACTCAAGCCACCACCATCCATGATCAAGATATTGCCACTCCTCACACCCATGATCCCACAATCACTAATGATCAAGAAACTAACACTAGTCCTATCCACCATCCACTAACATCCACTTCCCATGATGAGATGCTTGGTCCCCAAGAATACATAGATAAGAAAACAAATAATTTAGATCCTATCACACTGCATCTTAATGAGCAGAATGATAATCAAAATCTAAGCATCCCAACCCATTAGATTCTTGATTCCATACCATCTCCTATAGATCTCCCATCATCCCCTATTGATCCTTTACCATCTCCTATCACCCCTGTACCATCCTATATTGATCCTTCACTATCACCTATTGACCCTATCCCAAATCCATTATCCTATCCCCTCGGACCCAACACCTTTATCCATGGTGGTTCTCTCATAGGAGAGGAACAATTTCTATCCACCACCCATCCTCCTACATCTAATAATAGACTCATGTCTTGTTTTGTAAATAATAAACATCCCACCGCACATCACATGCTCCAAAACATGAATTATCGAGGCAAAGGATTAGGCCTTCTTGAATAAGGTATCTTGGAGCCTATCCATGTCAAAATCCATTCATGATTACATGGCCTTGGTTACATATCCCAAGAAACACCATCCAAACATGTTGGCATCACTAAAGTCACTCCTTCCATTTCCTATATCAGTTCCCCTCATCGCACCTCCAAATCATATGCCACTATCCCTCCTCCATTGTCATGCCATTCTCAAAAGCATGTGACCATACATCTCTTTAAATCCACTCTTCCTCCACTCCTCCCAACTCCCACTTATCCCATCCTCAAATCTCCTCATCCCTTCATCCACAAGTCCACTAATCCCTCCATCCACACATCCCATTCCCTCAAATCCCCTCGGATCTCTAATCATGGTCAACGAATGTACACATTGACCAAACATGAAGCTATAATAACACCCATGGGATTCCAAAATAAAAATTTGGATGCCTCCTTCCATCACGAAAAAAGTCACAAAAGCCTCAAGGTTATCATGTCGTAAAATATTTCCACTAAAAATTAGAGCAAAATAAAAGATCCAAATGGCTACTCAAGCCCACAACTCCAAAATAAAAATTCAAAACAAAAATGGTGTGGGTCCCCAAACAAAAAGCAATCAATCCAAATGAAGCATCCATCATCCTAAAATCCCAAAAATCATGACCCCCATCACAAAACCCTACAAATCCCAGGTCTATTTGGGTCCCTAAGTCCCCAAATTGGTGATCCCCAAATCTCCTATCCTAATCCCCATTACTCCCCACTCCCCATCAAAGCCAAAAGATTCAAAATCCAATACAGTATGTGCAAACGTTAGCCTTGGTTCCCACAACATTCCCGCATACCTCCATCCCCACATCATATATCTGCTACCCCGCATCTCTCCCCTATCACATCCCTATGATCCATGCTTTCACATAATGCTTTCACCCATCATCCATTTATTCCTCCATTTCCATCCATCTATTCATCCACCATCCATACTATCTACACCATCCATTCCAGCTTCACCAATCTACCAACATCCATGTGCATAATGACATTCGACATGGTCCATGTGCGACAACATCAAAAATAGGACACTACTACCTTTCTATGGAAATATCTATGCTTGTGTCTCCATCCTTCTCAAAACTTTTTATCCATTCATCCAAAATTCCCCCTATTAAAAAAAAGGAAAATAGTAAAGATAAATCTTTCATCCAATGGTGAAAACCACTCCTTGTGGCATCCTGGATAAGTACCATGATGAAAACCTGGCAAACATGTGTCATGTGTAGATATATTATCTATGAACCTTACACTTGGGGACATGTTGTCTCATCTATCCCATCCTATCATTTATTTCCTATCCTATCACCCTCATTCATTATATCCATATACATATCCCATTGCACCAACCCATCTTCCCATCCTACTTTTGATCTTGATACAGACAAGGGCATAATGTTGAAAAATGCTTTAGACATGTATTTCTATAACCAATATTTCCCACCCAATCCCATCACCTTTATCCATCATAAGCATTGTCACACAAAGTCCTAAGCATAATACCTAGAGTAGGGCATATGATTCCTATGAGACATAGTCCTTGGAGATCACATTTTGAACCTCTTCCATCCATTTTTCCTCCATCCTTTATTCATCCTCCTTTCATCCTTGCCTTTAGACCTAGTGTTCCCTTGTCATCAGTATCCAACACCTATGCTATCCAAATTACAATCCCATGCATACCATACTATAAACCCAAAAATTCAAAAAATTCAAAATATCCCAAAACTCCAAAAAAATCAAAACATACAAAAATCCAAGAAATAAATCAAAATTCAAGTCATCCTTAATCCATGCTAATCTAGTTGAGAGATCTATCGAAGTCATCCAATCACATATCTTGGTATTGTTCCAACCCTGTTGTCAATCCAATCAATCGATCATTTATCCAATCATCATCATCAATAGGATATATTGTTGCTTAATCCTTATATTGTTCTTGGGATATATCATTCCCACAACACTATCCTTATCAATCAGATCAATCCATCCTGAATCAACCATCAATTTTGATGTAATGCCTCAGGCATTTGTGCCTTTTTATTAAAGACTTATATTTTGGTTTCCGCTACTATTATTAGCAATGACACTTTATTTTGACATCGAGGTGATCTCGATGAGGTTTTGTTTGACATCTAGACCTTATTATGGATGCATATGTTAGATTATGACTTCATTCGATGATTTTCTAGCGTGTTTTCACTACTTATGCTTATGTCATATATGTATATGTGATTTTCATGCTATTGATTAATTATTGATCTTTGTGGATGATTCTTGTTATGAGATGTTTATGGGTTGCATATTTATCATGCCATGTTGGGTGTTATACTATGCTTTGGCTTTAATGTATTGAGAAGGTATGCCTAATGTTTCATCTAGTGTGCAAGTACCGTTGTTCCCTAACGGTGGTTATATTGGAGATGTCTCATGGGGTTGTTTACTTGTCTAGCCTTATTATCTCACTCGTATCAAGTATTACATGTATCTTGCTTAACCCCATGCATTTTCAAATCTGAATCGACAATGATTTAGGATTCTACTTATCTTGTGCAAACCCGTTACTTGGTGACTGTTTATGAGTGTTTGCATGATTTTGATGTTTTGCATATTATATATGTTAAATGTGTTCAATATGTAAATTAAAAATATTTAATATTTTGTAATTCTTGATTAAATTGATTATGGTTGAAATGATATTCAATTTATTTTATTTTCCGCACAAAAGGAATTAGTATAGGAGAGAAATTAGAATATTATTCAATCAATTTATTAAATCATTGGCATTTTATTAAATCATCTATGATTAGTGGAAATAAAATGAATATGAGGTTTATAGTAGTATTAGTTTGCAAAATAAATATCTTCTAAGTTTTTAGTTAATTATATATATATATATATATATGAATTTTATATTCCATTTAAAGAATTAGGGTTCTTTGCATATAAAGGAAAAATAGACTTGTTTTATTCATTTATTCTCTCCAATTTTTTTCTCTCTCAAAAAAACCCTCTATTTGCTTGAGGAAGAAAGATTTTTCCATGGATTGAAAGGGCAAATTTGAATGCTTGTTGGATGAAATATTAATTGGAAATCACTTGATGGATGCTTGGAGTATGTGTGATAAAAGATTGATTGATTACAAAATCCTCATTGTTATTTGGAATTCAAGATTGTTGGAAAGGTATGGTTTTCTCACTCTCTATTGTTTTAAATTCTTTGTTCTCTCCTTTGCCATGCCACCATGAGTGGATTGTAATGGCTCTATTTAGTAGGAATGAGAGTTTAGAATGAATTTGCAGCTATGTTTATTTATTTTCATGTGTTCTTGGGTTGGGAAACATGTAAAACCAAACAAAACTATAGCAAAATTTATCTAGAATTGCCCAACTCAATTTTTTTGCATAAGTTGAATGTTGTTCATATTTGCCACAACGGGTTGTTTTCCATTTTTCGATTGAGCTTGAAACATGAAAGTTATAAAAATGTCCAAGGTAGAAAGGAAGCTTTAATGGTGGATTTGGGGGTTTATGGTTATTTTGCATATTGTAAAAAAATGAAATTTTACCTTTGAAACCCTTCCTTGGTGAATTTGATTGTGGGATGAGTAGTCTCCCTTATGAAATGAGATTTTTCATCTTTTAAATTTATGTTGCAATTTTATTTGCCTTGTTTTTCATGCCATGCCCAATTTGTAAAATTGGTAAAATGGACGTGTAGGAAGAGGTATAGGAGTAAGAAAGGAGTGGCTCTCATCATGCACTGTGATCCAAATCATTGGAATTAGCAAGTGGAGAGTTTAAATAAGATTAATAGTAATCACATTTGGGAAAATAAAGCATATAATAAGATTTCTACACCAAACGTGGGACGCTTTCCTAGACCTGGTTTGGTGGTAAAGAGTGTGTCACGACTCTTAGTGTTGGTGAATGCTAGAGTGGACTCCTAGATAGGAAGCTATCTACTCATATGCTACGAGGAGGCTATTTCCCTCATATTGACACTCCTTGTCTTAGTTACTATGTCTCTCTTCCTTTTCTTACCATTAGAGTTATACTCGACGTGTGATGTGTTCCTTGTATTTGTTGTGCATTGGGATTCTTGATCCATGCTTACAAATGTGTTGTGTGCTATACATGTTGTTTAGTGTGTGTGAATCCTTCTCTCCCTTGCTTGGCATGAATGTGTATTCTACCCATGTGACCATCTCCTAGGACAGAGGAGTGGGTCTCAAGGCACCACATGGTTGGGTGGCATTGAACCACTATTTGAGACTTGCAAGATCTTCAAGAATGGCTTGGATTCATGTGCAAGGTGTGGATCCTTATCTTGTTGACTTTTGTCAATATATTGCAACTTTCATTATTGTATTATAATTGAAGCAAATGTATAATTTGAGGACGTTGGTGTCCTAACCTTGTAATGTTTATTGTAATTTGATCCTCCTTGGTTGAGGAATTGTAAACATTCCACATAAGTGGAGATGATGTATTCAGTGGTTTAGTTCTATTCGACGTTGGTGTCGATAGTGCATCATATCTTGTTATGATTTTCCTTCATTTTAATGTTTTAACAAATGGAGTAGAAAACCTTATTTGTTTTGGTTAAAATGAACCTAATTTGGTTAGTAAATCGTGAAATTAGGCCTTAGGCAAGTTTGTAGATAGTTCTGGGTTGTTTTTTATGTTTTTTGGCATTCTTTTCTTGGGCACGACCAGGACTACAGATAGTGCCTAGCACTGGAGTCCAAGGACTACAGCACCTAGCACTAGAATCCAGAGACTACAACACCTAGCGCTAGAGTCTAAGGACTACATCACCCAGTGCTGGAGTCCAAGGACTATAGTGCCCAACACTTAGCTCAAGTGTCCAAACTTGTCTCTAGGGCCCCGTTCTTATCGTTTAACCCTCTAGTGAAAATTGTTGCCGTATTCATGAATTTATTCCCTCCCTTGCATTGGGAATCATGATTGAGTATTGTCCAACCTAGTTAGTCTTCCATTGACATTGTTTCACTTTATGCTTGTGGTGGTGACATCTTTTGATGTTTTGTGACATCTTGAGATATTTTGTGATGTCTTGTGAGTCTTGTACCACTCACATTGATACATGGTTGTGTGCATAGGTATGTCTACACATGTTATCTTTAAAAAAAAAATTGGTTCAACTTTGGTTATCTTGAGCTAATGCCTTGGGTGAAAGCTTGGGGCATTACATTTCATCTTGGCAGGGGCAACACCTTGTTTGTTTTTGAATCCTTTGTGCATGTTTTCTTTCTTTCTTGTGTGTGTTTATCATTTTATCTTGCATTTGAATCAAGTCCTTGCAACATATTGCTACAATGACATCATGGTCTTCCATATCAAGGTGCCCTACAACATATGTTTGCTTGTGACCTTTATCTTTTTTGTGTGTCAGTCCTATGCATTAGATACATTGTCACCTTGGTCTTATATACCCTGATGCATAACATCCATTGCTATATTAAATAAAGGATTTATCAGCTCAAGTTAACATATCTAATCATCATAATAAATCCATTATTCTTGTTTCATCCATAATCATCTTGCTTGCATTCATCTTTTTAATTTTCTCCATTTTTCTCTATTTTTTCTTCCATCTTTTCATCTAACTTTTTATTCATCTTTCATTTAACTTTTTATTCACGTCTCTTCTTTTAAGAGCTCATCCATGTTCTTTGATCCCACCTAACCTCTCGAGGGGGTATAATTCATCCCATCAATTAATCTACTATCATCTCTCCTTGTCACCCTAGCTTCGAGTGACTAGGGCATCATCATCTCTAATCTAATCATGTTTCTCCAATCATATTCTTCTAAACCAAAGTCTTCTATTCAAATTAACACTGTGTTTTAAACTTCTTTTAAATGATGTTACTTCGCAATACCATCTCAAAGAGTGGCAAAATGTAGATATTTAAAAATGGCTAACGCATTCTTCATATCACCTCTTCACCATATCTTATATCATTTAATAATAAATCACTTCATTCTTCTATTTTAATTAAATAATTCTTAATTGCTTAATTAACTAACATGTCCTCCACATATTAATTAAATAAACAAATTAATTTCTATTTTATCTCTGTATATAAATAAATTTAACATTTTATTTATTTTCTAACATTATCTATGTGCACATAAAATTAAATAATTTAATTTTCCATAATTTCTCCTCCATAATTTCCTCTCACCATGATTTTATCCCATCACCCACCATTCACTCTTGTCTCACCATGATTCTCTCTTATCAATCTCAATTGAATCTATTAACAAATCCATCAAATCATTTGACTAATCAATCAATTTAGGTAACAAATAAATAGTAAAGGGACATCACCAGCAGATCACTTCTTCATATTCAAGACCAAGGAATTCCAATCCTTAGTTAAAGTGTCTAGAGTATTCTCCCAGTTATCAACACAGTTCTATCTGGTCCTCCTTTTTCTTGGGCTTTTTCCTAGAGACAGGGAAGCCCTCCTCCTAGTGGTGTTTATGCTTAGAGAGCTCAGCTTGCAGGGTGAGAACACCTGAAATAACCCTCCTCATAATGTCATCTATGATATACACCAAATTATTCATGGCATGTTCAACTTTAACAAGTCTATTCTGATACATTTTAAGGGTATCATACATGTTAGCCCACCTATCACTGCTATTACCATGAAGCTTCCCTCCCGTGCAGCTCTTCAAGGTTATTAACCCTTTCAATCAAGTCCTCTAGGGTGACATGCAACTCTGAAAGATCAGCTTGG
Organism: Cunninghamia lanceolata; assembly: GCA_027924645.1. Lineage (NCBI taxonomy): Eukaryota > Viridiplantae > Streptophyta > Pinopsida > Cupressales > Cupressaceae > Cunninghamia > Cunninghamia lanceolata. The sequence continues at coordinate 10,626,727 of BSBN01000478.1, forward strand.
TTAACAATTTTGTTGAGATAACCTTAAGCCTTATTATAATCAAAACCATCCATACAATTCTCCATATCTTCACCTTCATTCTCATCATGAAAATTGGGGGTAAAACATCAGCAGACACCTCAGGGGTATTCACATCCTCCCAACCATCATCCTCCTTACTATGGGAGGATTCAATTTCCTAAACTACAGTCTAAAGGGCATTACCACTCACCCCTCTAGCCAGTCAAACTAGCTAGATGGGTAGACCTTCAGCCACCCCTCACTATATAGGCATAGACTTTGTTTAGATTGATAGTTTCTTCTTGATTATAGGACACATATTCTTTATCCAAGGCAAGATTAGTTTTAGTAGATATAATGTTGACTTTATTCAAAGAATTTTTGAGAGGGGGCTCCACATTGTCTTTGTTATCTTTGAGGGATAGCAGAATATGTTATGGGGAGGGGGGAGAACTCTTGGTTCCTTGTTTCCTTTTCTCAACTAGTGTAGGTTTTTTAGTAACTTTATCAACAGAGGTAGCAGTAGCCTTATTCCCTTGTTTTCCTTTAGCCTTATTAGCAACATTAGGGTTTGGGGCATTAATTTCATCCACAAAAGTAAGACTTTTCTTACCCTTACCACTAGGGGTATGGGGTTTAATCGAGGTGGCAAAGGCTCTTATATTCTTACAAGTAAGGATTTGAGACTCACTAGGAGGCTCATCAATAATCTATTTATTAACATTACTCTCATACTCTTCCATGGAGTTAGAGGAAATATCTTTGTCTTCAAAAGTCGGACACTTCTTACCCTTGCCAATTGAGGAATGGGTTTTAGCCAAGGTGGCAAAGGTAGCTAGGGTCCTACCAATGGGATTCTGCAGCTCATTAGATGGCTCTTCATTCACAGGGTTAGCCACATTATTTTTACTTTTTCTAGTGAGTTTAGGACTAGGTTTTTAACAGGGTTTCTCACCTCTTGGGAATGGGTACCGACACAGTGGATAATGGAGGGGGTGGAGCAAAGATTGAACTGGTAAAGAGCATACATCAACCGACGATGGAGCGATGGAGAGACCCCATCCTGAATACTTTTCTCCAATGAGCATAACAAAAAGAAGGGAAAACTAACAATATGCTTGTGCCTCAAGTGATCAAGTAGTGGAAAATGGTACCCGTGAACCATGGTAAACTGACCTTTAAGAGTAAAATGTTGTTGGTATATGGTGACTGATCATGCAAATATTGTACACTCGTAATGTATCCTTGCCAGAGCAGAGGTTCGAGGGCACAGCCCCCAATTTTTTTTCCCCTTTTTGCTCATTCGAGGTTGGTAGTTAATTTTTTGTTAACCGACAAATGAAAAAATGACATTGTAAAACCCTAATTCTAGAAGCTTTCATAAAGCTTGTTATAAGCAACTAGGATGTATGTTGTAGGATGGAATTCCTGAGATTGTAATATGTTTTGCACTAGATAATAAGATCATTGGATGGCTGAGTGTTTGTGGATGTAGCTCGATTTTGGGTGAACCACGTTAAAATTCTATGTTGATCTCTTTTATGTTATTCTTCATTGTTATATTTGGGTTATTTAATCTGCATATAATTGTTAGTGTTTATTGCTTTGATCTACCTGAACCCTAACAAATACTTCATGATATGAAAATTTACTAGAGCCCATGGAGGAGGGAGTGTAATTCTGTCATAATTATTTTGCAGATGAACCAGTGCTTCCCCATCTTCAAGAAAAGAGTCAATGAACTAGCTCTCCTTGTTTTTACTCTATTATTGTACCTTCAAACCTTCATAGCTCAACCCAATAGCCTGCCCAATCATTTCTTCGGTAATCGTGAACGTAATCTCACCACATAAACTTCACGATTCCTTGAGGTTTTGACTAATTGATTTGACATGATTTTATCATACCCCTTTATCGCAAGGAAGTAGGGTGTAATTACCCCTTGCTCTAATATAGTCCAAATCTCCTTATTTTTCTTAAGGAGATTGCAAGATGCAAGCTCATCCTGTTGAACACAGAGATACTGAGAGGGGGGGTGAATCAGCATATATTAAAACTTAACTACTTCATTTGTAGATCAGATTCATTTACTTAGAGAACAAAAAGTAAAACACATAACACATTCATCAACACAATAACACCAAGATTTTTACATGGAAAACCCAAAACTGGGAAAAATCACAGTGAGTGTTAACTCACAATATAATGCTCACTACTATATAAAAGTTTACAACATTGTTTTAGGGATACAACCCAAGGAAGCTACAACTCCCTACTGACTTTGTTTTAGGGCTACAACCCAAGGAAGCTACTACTCCCTATAGACAGCTCACTACTACAAAGAATTACAATGATAAACAAAACTATGAACTGCTATGGAAGAATCATCTATCTCATGTTGATATTGCAGTCCTCTTTTCTACAAAATTACTCCATCATACTGATTCTACACACTTCATACTTCTCATTATGCTTCTATTCTTCACAAATGACTTTGATCTCCTATAAATACCATCCGCAACACTTCAAAACATTGATCAAGTCGGCACCATAAAAACCTTTAGATGAAACGTGTAACTCTTCAAGTGTCAGCTTTAACTTATGTAATATGTCAAGAAAACAAGTTGTGGACTACGTCACCTCATAAAAGGATTCAAGGATCATCACTTCACATCTTTTAATATCAAAACAATTGATCAAGATCCACCACACATAATAGAAACCAGACTGTCTGCTCAAACTACACAAACACTGCTAACTGTTCATCTTCACATAACCAGAGAGAAGCCAAAAACATCATGTGGACCAAGATTTCAACAATGTACCTTCTCAACATCATTCATATACCTTTCCACTAGAGTATCAAATCATTCTATAAATCCTCAAAACAAGAAACATGTTGAACTGCTAAAAATAGGGCATTCCAGACTAACTATGATATTCCATAACTCAGGATATTGTATTGCGGTACACCAAAACCTATGAAACTGTTAGAGATGAACTTATACACCATTATATGCATGTTCCCAAATCCATACATTCTTATTTAACACTTTTGAAGAACAAAGATTTGACTTAGGTATACTGGAGTCTGGCGAATAGTGATATACAATTCTTCATTAACTGACTTACATATCTTGTGCATTACAAGAAATAAGATATATTTATGTGCAGTTCATACCTGAGATACATTAGAGCATGTAGAATCTCCACACAATATTTTATGGCTAATTTGTATACTTTTCATCTTCCGCAAGTACTCAAACATGTGTTCTTAGGCATTCGGAACAATCTATATTACTTCTGTCAGTTGAGAACTTGGCTTGCGGACCATCAATCCACTTGATACTTCAAGATAACAAACATTACACATCTCTGATCCTATCCTCAAAACCATATGATTAAACAATTACTTCCGAAGGAATGCAGAGTCCAATGGATCTCCATCATTACTTTGCCCTGTCTGAGTAGTAACTGGAATTCTATCACCTATAACTTTTTCTGCTGAAGGTGTAGTGATAGGAAATATTATGTTGGTACCTGAATATGTATATGCAGGCCCCTTCCCAAAAGTCCAAAAAGTTCTAACACTTTCAGCCTCTGTAGTTGTAAAAATTGCAAAAATCAGTTAAGGTGCGAGTGTCTTTGTATAGACAAGGGTGTTTGTATATACATGTAGGTCTAATATGCATTGGTGGGCTTGTAAAATCCAAATCGGCCTCCAAAAAATGATAAAAAATTGAGTTATATGCATTTTAGATGCATATCAGGTTGCATATACAAAGAGAGAATCTCTCGTAGATTCTCAAGAATATTCTGTAGTTGTATGCAAAGTTTAAATGCATATCGGGCTCAAAAGGATGCATGTACATTGGGGGAATCTGTTGAAGATTCTAGGAATATGCCGCCGTTGTATATCGGGTTTGCTTGTATGTGTTTTGTTGTATGTCCAAATATACAATGGCTACATGCATTAGAAAGATACAGTGGAAATGTACAAGGGCGGGATATACATTACAGATTCTGGGAATATTCGACAGATGTATCAAGGTCTGTTTGTATATCGAGTTGTCTATTCGCACATACATGCACAGGATACAAGGTAAAATATGCATCTCCTGGCATACAAGTGCGAATGTATGTCGCATATTCTCTAAAGATTCCCTGTTTGTATGTTAGGGAGGTTTGTATGTTTGCCTTTGTATTTTCAACATACAAACAAATATACATTCGCTCGATATGCAAGCGGCACATACAAGAGGGAATATATTTCACATATTCCAAGACAGATTCCCTGTTTGCATGTGAAGGTAAATGCATATTCGGTGATATACATTGATAATGTACAAAGGCAGAGATGCATTTGATGGGGCCCGCCACTTGTATAAAGTGATTGCATGTTTGAACATACAATGAAAGTGCATTCCAAAGATGCAAGGCAGACCCGAAGTTCTTTTCAATTTGTTCTATAGCAGTGTGGGGTCTGCCTTGTATGATAAACAATTGTATGCATATGAGAAGGGGTTGATACGCAATGGCTGGGGCCCGCCGTTTGTATATTTGCATTTGTATATGCAAATATACATTCGCGAGATGCAGGCCAGATTCTAGGATGTTTCAAATTTGCCTTATGATGTGGTGAGATCCACAGTTTGCATGTATGTTGGGTTTGTATATACAACATACAACCCGATATACAAAGAGGTGACATGCAACCCAGACGTGGTGGAGGAATGAAATGCAGTGAATAAATATTTGAGCTCCGACTTGTATATAAGGTGCTTGTATATGCTTTTGCATGTACAAGGTGATAGGTGTAATGAAATATATGCATTTCAGACCCGATGGGGAAATCAAATGCGGCAGGTAAGTGTTTGAGGTCCGGCTTGTATATCAGACGATTGTATATGCATTTGAGCATGCATATACAAGGGCGAAAAGGCAAAAATGAGAGGGAAGAAGGCCAGCGATAAGAACATGAGGTGCCTACGTGGCACGATCTGACTGGTTGGCGACTTTCAAGATGTTTTTGGGGCCGTTGATTTCAGCAATGGGAGTAAATCGACGGCCGTGTTTTGAGCCTACAGCGAGGGATTTTCTCCTGAGCGTGTGTGGTCGTTTTTTAGCAGGAAACTTTCAGAGGTACGTCGTTGCTGCATTTCAGAGAGGCTGCAGGTAGATGAGACATTGATGGTAGTTTTCAGAGGCATAATGGATCGAGTTGACAAGTCAACCACCTGATTGAAGAAGAAAATCTCCAAGTGGTGGTGCAGATCCCGAGCCCACCTGCTCTTTCCTCTGTTTCTCACTGCTGCATTGAATGATTTGAGCACCAATCTGAAGATGCATTATATCTGGCAGAATTTTTGACTTGCCTTGTAATTAATTCACAGAGTACACAGTCTTGGTAAAAAAGCCAAACTGTGTTACTCATTGTGGTTGTTAAAGACTTGGGCAATTTTGGGGGAAAAATAATAAAAAATAGAGCATTTCCTATCTATTTTATCTCTGTGGAGTTTATGTGTTGCATCTGAGTTGTATCTTGCACATATGTTTAATTTCTCGTCATTATATATGAAAAATGCATTGTTGCATGTATTTATCTATCTGTCTCCACTTGTTGTATGCATTTTCTTCTTTTGAATCTAATTGCTAAGGGATTCTCAGATTCTAGGGTATAGTTTTGTTGTATCACATGCTTGATCTCTAACTTCCTTTCAAGGAGAAGATTAAATTGTTTTAGGTTAAGGTATGGAGAAGATTGTATGTCAACTGGGATATTTGTAAGTAGAGACAGTTAAATACTTATCCTTGGGTGGTATTTGTAAGGAAAACACCAGTCCTAACCCCTTGAAACGTGAATGCCAGTTGCAAGCCACTCTCTTGTATACGTCTAGTTGACTCCTTGCCCTGAGATAGGCACCGGTCTACCCTTGTGAAGTAGTTACGATCCAAAACCCCCTGTCTTGCATCCAAACCATCAAACCATTCATTCATACTTTCAACCTGTTAGTTGTAGGAGTAGGATTAGGAACCCCCTGCATAATCTCATCCATAACTAGACAAATATGTCCAAGAATGCTGCCAACCTTGTGATTTGTCACACAAATCTTGGTCCACACATGAGAGTATTCTACCTGTTATTGTAAAGCTATATCTTTGTGTCATTGGGTGAGTCAAATGTTAAAGCTTTAGCAAATAGGGATACCCCCCTTGGTGCAGCAGAACCAGAAGTGAAGGGGAGGCAGCTCACGCAACCTCCCGTATCTGTTGGCTGAATCTGCCTGTGCATTGGAATTGGCAAACCCACTACCGATTTGGAAATAAACACCAACATATTAGATATAGCATTTTGATGTCTATCTCATCTTATATTCTGAACCACAGGACTAGATCTTGCAATACGGAGAAATGCGGACCAAAATACTATAACTCTACCTTAAGCTATACACGATGAATGTCTTGATCAAAATTATGCAACTTGTCTCTGGGTGTGGTACTTCAAACTGATGAAATATAAATGCATGGATGCAGAAAATATGTCAAGACATGAGTCTACACCTTTGCATCATGCTTAGATACAAGACTGATCACCGCACCACACTTAGCTAGTTTTCTCTTCATCTGTTAAGTCTTCCAGACTGGTTTGCCTTAGGCAAGCCGATCCTAAGTCTTTTAACTTAGTCAAGATGTCTCTCTCAAATCTTCCATTATCCATCAACTTTAACAACTATGCCAAACCATCTCTCTCAAATCTCCCACTGATTATCAAAATTATGCAACTTGTCTCTGGGTGTGGTACTTCAAACTGATGAAATATAAATGCATGGATGCAGAAAATATGTCAAGACATGAGTCTACACCTTTGCATCATGCTTAGATACAAGACTGATCACCGCACCACACTTAGCTAGTTTTCTCTTCATCTGTTAAGTCTTCCAGACTGGTTTGCCTTAGGCAAGCCGATCCTAAGTCTTTTAACTTAGTCAAGATGTCTCTCTCAAATCTTCCATTATCCATCAACTTTAACAACTATGCCAAACCATCTCTCTCAAATCTCCCACTGATTATCAACTTCTCCAACTACTGAACTTTATTTAAGTTTGACCTCAGATGGGCACATGTTATGTTGACATCAATGACAACACATATTGCCAACAATCTCCCCCTTTGTCATTGATGGCAACACCCAAAACAAAACATGTACAACTACTCCCCCTTAGATGTATATTCCTTTCTCTCCCCCTTTGACATCAAGGACAAAGGGCCTGATATATTTTTCTTACATCAATCCAAAATTGTATGAACACCCCCTTTATATATACTCTTTACAACCACTACTCCCCCTGAGATAAATATGCCTCAAAAATTTATGTTATGTACATATTATGACAATACTTTCCTCTGCAAGACTATATACATTCAAAATTTATCTTATTTACATTTACTCTTACAACTCATTTGGAAGGTAGAATAGTCTTGTAGATTACCTTGAGTTGTGTAAGAGTGGATGCCCAATTGGCACTTTCTGAGGCAAGAATATAATTTTTACATTCACATTGCATGCATAATTCCTCAGCTTCCTATATATTGTTTGGGGTCTTCATCTTATGATCAACATTTTCTACTTCCCCTAGCAGTCTGGACAATGAAGCAAGTCTCAAGTTTACTGCTTCCCTCAGTTGATCAAATTGTTTCTTCAAATGTTCTCTCTGGTCCTGTAGCAGAGATAACTGTGCATGAAGATTTTCTAGTTGATCCCTTGTTGCTCCATCTTTATCCTTAGTGAAATCATATATTCCAATCATTTTAATGATTTGTAGCTCAATGGTATCAATCCGAGTTTTGATATTCTTTGTGGAGCTTGGCCATTTTAGGCAGAACAAATATAATGATGTGGCCTCGTCAACTCAACCCTTAAACTTGTTCAAATTTTCTTTTAGTTTATTATGTGCATTGGCACATTTGTCAGACATCTCAACCAATCTTTTATCATTTATCTTTCTTACTGCCTCTTGCTCTGCTTTCTGCTCATCATAGCAGGAATGGTCCTTGAAAGAGTACACTAACAGCTTAAGTTTTTGCTCTGGAGGCAGAGAGGAATCAATGGTTACCTCTGATAACCCTTCTTGGATCATCCTTATAGCATCCTCAATGACACTGGTCTTCTTCATGCTTTCATGTAGAAATTCATTTCTTGTTGACACATGCAATATATCACCAAGATGTAGTTTGTGAAGGGGTGAAATGTTTGACAGATCAATTTGCCCTTCATGTGTGGGAATCTATAGAAGTTGAGGAGTAATTACAGGTTGAAATTGTATCTATAAATCCAATAGGTCTTTGAATGAATCAGACCTTGAAGAACTTTGACCCAAGTCTTCCTCTCTCTCATCTTTCTTTATTTCTGATTCATCCTTATCTTTTTCATCTTCTGTTCCACTTTTGTCTTTTTCATCTTCTCGTTTCTTCTTATCCTTCTCAGTTTCATCTTTAGTCTTCTCATCTTGTTTCTTTTCAATCTTTCCTTCCTCTTCCTACTTCTTCTCAGGATTATTTTCTTTTCTTTCCTCATCATTCCCTATATTCTCTAGAGGGGAATTGTCATGTTTTGTACTAGGGTTAGTGTTCTTCGAGGGAGATGCATTCTCTTTAGCTTGATCTTCTGGGTTCTATGCCCCTATGTTATCCGGAGGAGGAGTAATCACTTTATCAACTTTCTCACCCATATCACCACTTTCCACAACATTCTTAAATGCTGACAAATCTATATCTTGAAGGGGTTCATTTGGTATTTCTAGAGGAACTTGTTCCCCAACTGTCACCTTAGCATTTTTCAATTCTCCAAGGATTTTAACAGTTCTTTCTAATGTCTCATTTTCTAGTCTATCTATTTCTTCTTTGTCTCTTCCCATCAAAATATTTATTCTCCTTTTTGTCCTGAATTATTGTGCTTGTTTTTGAGATATCCTGACCTTTTCTTTATCTGTGATGGAAGATCCCACCTTTTCAATTGCTAGATTCCTCATCTTAGCCTCATCTTCCATAGCTTTATTTCTCTTGTTGGTGAGTAGGTTTGCAAGACTCGCCGGAAGCTAATCAATGAATTCAATTAAGGCCACATTGAAGGTCATCATATATCTGATTACTGCTTCCTCAATGGTAGCCTTGTCATCAATAGACATCTTGTCATAGAGATCTGCAATTTGTTTTAGAGCACCATGTTCTATTATGGGATTTACATTGGACTCAAGCTATAGAGGCACATGTTACAATTCTTCTTGAAAAGACTCTTTTGATTTCTTTACTCTTGCCTTTCCTTTTCCTTTGGATGTTCCTTCTTCCTTCTTTTCTTCTTCTTCTCTTATTCTCTTCTTTCTTCTTTCAATCATGACAGATTCTTCTTCTTCATCATCATCCTCTTCTACATTCACCGGATTCATTTTTCCTCTTTTTGCCTATTCTTTAGGTCTATGCATCTTTGCCTCTACAATCTTGGTTTGTATTGGCACTTCAATGGCAATTATTTTCTTGCTAGGAAGTGTATGAGCAGGGCTAGAGGATTTTGAAGAGGTAGTAGCAGTAGAGGCAGACCTACTAGCCCTTTTAGGTACTTGTGCAATAGAAGAGAATTGAGGTTGTTTATTTGAACCCTCAGGACTATTTAGTATCTTTTCCAAATTAGACTTCATCTTCTCTTCCTTAGACTTCACATTTTCTACCCATTCTTTTACCTCCTTCTTGAATGCTTTATATGTAATTTCATCATAGGTTCCAAATCTTTTAGTAGAAGGATCTTTTAGCTTGTTGAGTATCATATCAACATATCCAATTAAATCAAATTTAGACACTTCATATGGAAGAGTGGTTATCCAAAAAGTTCTTGGCTCTACAGCCTCCATGTAGTAAGTATCTTTGTCCACCATGAATGTAATGTCATTCTTTTATTTGTTTACAACTTTTGATGGGATTCTCTCCTTGATCTACATATTATTTTGAAAAGTCTTGAAAAATCCCCAGAATAATGTGTCACAGTTCTCATGATCAAGAAAGCTAAGCATATTGATGAGTTCCAGGTAGCACCCATAATAATACACCTTTTTACCTCTCTTTTCCATCCTTCTTATTCTGTTGTCTTGATAATTGCACCAAAGTATACTAATAAGATTTGTTTTAAATATATTAATGAGAGATGAATTACTAAAAATCATGATTTTTTATTGAAGGACTAATGTGTAGTAATTTAATGGAAATATGTAGAAATTCTCTCTTTTTGAATCTACAGGTGCAGATGTTCGAGCGAAGGCAATTTTGAGCATCTCCAGAGATGGTCCTAATAATCTTCAGAGTTGACATGAAGGATACCACGCCAATCTCCAATGTTTTCTAATATGATTGGAGAGATTTTGAGATAAGAGGAGCAAGGGTGAATCATCTCCGGAGTAGAACAAAAGTCATAAGCACATCTCTGGAGCTACAGACAAAAGAACACACCTTCAGAGCCCTCCTTAATGCACTACAGAGTTACAGCACCACAATCAATCAACACTTCCAGTGACAATTGGAATGCTCCAGAGATTTCTTAGCCAATGCTTGAGCAACCAAATGAAGACTCTAGTTAACTGCTAGAAGTTTAATTCCTTTTTATTGATTTTGCATCAGTTCTCGACCAACTAATTAAGTACCTATATTTCAGGGCCTCGCTGCCCAGTTGTTATTTGAAACTAAAACTCCAGATTTAGTGGGACTGTTGTCCCACCAAAATCTATTTCAATTGCATGATTTTTACTCTGCAGTTAAACAGTTGATAAGAATAAGAGATTGATGCTATCTCATAGATAAACTAAGAGTTATAGTAAGTGATATCTCATCACTGGATTTGATATAAATATATATAAATATATAAGGTAGAAGCAAAAGAAAGATATAGATTATTATTATTGTAATCTCATTTTCATATAGATACTTTTCTGAATACAAAGAGGGTGCTAATGGGATTGAGCTGAAGAAGAATTGTGATATTACATTCCTGTATTGATTTATTGCCTTAGTCTTCAGTCCTGAGGGTGAGGAGCAAGGGCCCACTCTCGCCATCAAGATAAGAGGCTAGTATTTATTTTGTTTATCGTTATGTTTCAGATTCTACTTAGGAAGATAGTTATTGTTTTCTCATAGATAAATGTATGCTTCAGTTGAATGGATTAGAATAGATCAATGTTAGCTATTTACTATTTCAGTTGTGTTTCTAGTATTCTCATAATTTACTTTCATAGTAGATAAAACAGCAACATTAATTTCCATAGAAAATAAGGTTAGTAGAGTTAGTTAAATGGACTGGCAACTATAGGATTCCTAATTGCAGATAGCCAAGGACACAGCCCTAGATTTGACACATGAAAACATGATTAAATGTTGAGGACCAACAACCCTTGTCATTTTTGTCACCGTTGCCGAGGATCTCTGTGTTAATTAGGGAAACTTAGTTAAACAGTTTTAGGATATATTGAATTTGTATGGTTAGAGCTAGGGATTCAAAAGGAAGATACATAAAATAGACAACCTAGCAACAAACTATAGGAGAAAGCAGTAGGGTGGCACAAGATCTTGTTGAAGAGAGGCACCTAGAACCTACCTTGGAAACTGCACCCCAACTCAATAATTCCTCAAATCCTCCAAGTCCTTCACTCTCTGGATATATCCAAGAATTGCAAGAAAGATTCCAGGTAGATCCTTTGATAGAAACTAATTCCTCAGAACCTCACACCAAATCTCAAAGAGAAGAACTAGTATCAGACATGGATGATAATCATGAAGAGGAGGATAATCAGGCTCCAAGAACCTTCTCATATCCCATTGTTCTGGCTGCTAGAGATAATGCCCCTATGAAGAATATTTCACATTCACATTTGCCAAATTTTAGGGGTCTTGCTTCTGAGGATCCAAATCAGTTTTAGTTTGAATTCAAAGTGGTATGCCAGACTTACGATTATGGATCAGACAATCAAAAACTCAAACTTTTTCCCTTAACACTAAAAGATTCTACTATGAGATGGTTCATGGGTTTGCCCCAAAACTCCATCCATTCCTGAGAATAGATGGAAACAGAGTTTTTAGGAAAATACCAAGATTACTATAGAGTCAGTGATAAAAATGAGGAATTGTTCAAAATTAAACAAAGAGAGGAAGAAACCTTAGAGGACTATGTGGATAGGTTCAACTTCGCTTTGAGAAGGTATGGCAACCTTGTGAATCACTCTTTGGCCAGAACCCTATTTGTAAAAGGATTAGACAAAGAATCAAAACAGGCACTAGATCTAATGGGAAAAGGGAATATCAATAAAATGGATATGCCTACTATAGAAGAACTCTGTAGGAACTATTCCAGAACCCAAGATGGAGTGAGAACACCCAAATCTTTCAAAGGAAGAATGAAATAGGACAGTTAATGGAGGAGATTGCAAATCTTAGAACAAACATTCTAGTCCAACTGAATACCACATTAGATGGGATTCAAGTAAAAACTAGAGCAACTAATCACAGCAGAACAACTAAACAAATCTCCATATATTATCCTAGGTGTAGAAACAAACATTTGTTGAGAGAATGCCCTTTAGATAAATCAGAGATCTGTCAGATCTGTGATAGGGAACATCCTACCAGTTAGTGTGATCAACTCCTAGCCTTAAAAAGGCTGAGTAAAAAGAAATTCCATTATAGAGGAGGAGTTGAACTATGTAGGACAAAAACAAGCTAGGAATTTCCCTTATAATCAGTATCCAAACCAGGCTTCTTATAGGGGCCCTTCGAACTAGGGAGGTAATCAATGGAATCCAGTGTGGCATGGGCCTCAAAATATTCCTCCTTGGGGACCACAAGGTTGGCCAAACCAACAATGGCAGAACCAACATTGGCAAAATCAGCCCTAGGAAAATCAACAATGGCCACAACAGTTTGGATCACAAAATATGCAGCCTCATTGGGGTCCTTAATAGGGTTATAATAAAAAATACTAGGGACAACCTCGACATTTCCAACCTCAACAACAAGCATTGCTAATTGGACCCCACAACACACAAGGACAGTCACAAAATGTGTCAGTTAGCCATCCACCTTTACAAGCCCAACCTATACCAAACCCATGGAATAAATAGGGAGCATTTGTTTACATGATAGAACAAGAAAACATAGATGGTATTAATGCCATATATTCCAATAATCTCCAACTGCATTCTAGGAAAGCACTTCCAAGACCATCTCCAACTATAGTTGAAGTAACCAATGATGAGGAACCTGAAAATCCATCCACTCAACTTCAAAAGGAGATTACTATCAAAACAGTGCTAAAAGAACCATCCTTGGATAACTCCAGAGTTCCTCCTAAAGGAACAGCTCTGGAGAACGCCCCTGGAAACATTTTTGCTAAGAACTCCAGAGTTGCTCCGGAGATAGAAAAACTAGCACCATACCCAGAACGACTCAAACAACATGTCCCTCAAAAAAAGGTCTTACAAAAACAAGTCCAATCTACCTTGGAATCAGAACTTCTACAAGAAATTAGACAATTGAACATTGAAATTCCACTCCTACAACCAATTAGAGATGTGCCTGAACTGAATCAATTCATCAAGCAACATTGTGTTAAGACCAAGGGTAGGAAGAAAAACTTTCTTGCCACCATCCAGGTGGAAGGGAAAGTAGTAGACCTCCTAATGGGAGAAATGCTCCTCCCAAAATATGGAGATCTTGGGAACCCTGTCATAATTGCTTCTATCTCAGGGGTGGAAATATCTAACGTTTTGGTTGATTTAGGAACAACAATAAATGTAATGACAGTCCACACAATGGACAAATTAGCCCTAACAGGTATCCAGTACACATCCACAATCCTTCAACTAGATGACCAATCGGTAGCTATTCCAAAAGGGGTGATAACTGATGTTTCAGTTGCAGTAGAATCATGGGAATTCCCAATAGACTTATTGATATTAGAACCTAGAAACCAGCAAAATGCATATCCATTATATTAGGAAGACCATGGCTAGCTACAGTAGCAACATCTATTGATTGTCAAATTGGGGATATGGTCATTTCTAATGGAATAGATTGGAAGAAAATATCTTTGTATCCTCTAGCTAAACCATCAATACATTATTCAGGAAAAGTGTGGGTGGATGAGTCAAATAACATACAAAATAGTGCCTCATTAGCTATGGTTACCATCAAAGAACATTTGGGTGAGTTAGAAGAAGAAATCCACTATGATACAATGGAAGATATCACCCACATTCTTATTAACAAGGATATAATGGAGCTAGCCCAAGATTCAAAAAGAGAATTTCTCACTTCTGCTCATTGTACCCTAGCAAATATCATTCCTTGTGGAGAGACCTTTTATAGAGACTTAGCCACATTCTAGATGTTGCTTCCAAATTCTTGCCCCCTCAATACCATGACTCCAAGATATGGATTGAATACATCTATGCATCATATCAAAAAATAGGTCATGATTTTACCTGGGAAAACACTGAATATCAACACCCAGTTAGCAAAAAAATAGGAAGAAGCACTTCTCAAACTCCTAATTTCCCATTCAGCATCTTTTTCTTGGGAATACCAAGATATGAAGGGCATCCCTCCTAAGATCTATACGCATCATATATATACTGAAGATGTCAAACTTGTCAAACAACCCCAGAGAAGATTGAATCCTGCTTTAAAAGACATTGTTAAGACTGAGATAGAAAAATTGTTGCAAAATCTTAGACAGTCAATGGGTCTCACCCTTAGTCATAGTGCCTAAAAATAATGGGAAGTGGAGAGTGTGTATTGACTATAGGGAGCTAAACAAAGCCACAAAGAAGGACTACTTTCCTTTACCATTCATTGACCAAGTGCTAGACAACCTTTCAAGGAGGAAGTACTTCTCATTCCTGGATGGGTTCAGTGGATATAACCAAATCCAAGTAGCACCTGAAGATTAGGATAAAACCACCTTCACTTGTTCTTGGGGAACTTTTGCCTACAAAGTTCTTCCATTTGGGCTATGTAATGCTCCAACTACATTTCAGAGGCTCGTTTTAGCCATTTTTGCTGAATTAGATAATGAGTGCATAGAAATCTATATGGATAACTTTACTGTGTATGGAGACAACTTTGAAGAAGCTCTCATAAACCTAGAGAAGGTAATAAAATGCTGTGAAAAAAATTGACTATCCCTGAGCCATGAAAAATGCTTTAGGATGGTAGAGGAAGGAATTGTATTGGGACACCACATCTCAGCGAATGAGATCAAAGTAGAACAAAACAAAATAGAAGTGATCAAACAGTTACCCTCACCTAAAAATCAAATAGATGTTAGAAGTTTTCTAGGTCATGCAAGCTACTATAGGAGATTTATAGAAAATTTCAGCAGAACAGCTGCTCCTATGCTTGCCCTACTTAACAAAGACACCGACTTCTTATGAATAGAGGATTGTCAATCAGCATTTGAAACCCTTAAGGAGAAACTCACTGTCACACCTATTTTAAGAGGGCCCAATTGGACTCTGCCATTTCACAGACAAACTGATGCTTCAAATGAGTCTATTGGGGCAGTCCTAGGATAGAAAGAGGAGGGAGAAGGTATGCATGCCATCTATTACATCAGTAAAAACCTTACCTCTGCAGAAAGAAACTATACCAGAACCGAAAAAGAATTCTTGGCAGACATATATGCTATAAACAAATTCATGCATTATATCATCGGATACAAAATATTTGTACATACTGATCATACAGCCATCAAATACTTAATGAACAAGCCAGTAGTAGGTGCAAGGATAATTAGGTGGTTATTGCTATTGCAGGAATTTGACATTACCATAGTTGACAATCTAGGGAAATTCAATTTGGCTGCTGACTTTCTGTCAAGATTGCATACAGGTGGAGAGAACCAACCAGTGGAGGACAAATTTCTAGATGAACATCTTTTTGCTATCTCCTCTACTGTAACTTGGTTTGCAGACATAGCTAATCTCTTAGCTATAGGCTTGTTTCCATCTCATTTTACCTCAAAACAAAAGAAGTGCTTATTAAAAGAAATTCTATCCTGCAAATGGTTAAATGGTTTACGGTTTAAGTGTGGTCATGATTTCATTTTACGCAGGTGTTTAAAAGATGATGAAACTTTTGATGTCTTAAGGACATGTCATGATGAACCATCTAGTGGGCATTATTCCTCACATAGAACCATCCACAAAATTCTGGGAGCTGGTTACTACTGGCTCTCTATTCATAAGGATACCAAGAAGTATGTTCAATAGTGTGATCAGTGCCAAAGGATGGGACAGCCAACCTTCACCCAGGAAATGTCACTTCATCCTCAAGTAATGTTGGAACCATTTGAGCAATGGGGTCTATACTTTGTGGGACCAATTTCTCCACCATCATCAGGTAAAGAGTACATTCTGGTATGCACAGACTATGTAACTAAATGGGCTGAGGTTCAGGCATTGCAATTTGTAAGAGAAGAAAAAGTTGTTGATTTCCTCTATAACAGAATCTTCTTAAGGTTTGGAGCCCCAAGATCAATAGTTTTAGATAGAGGACCTCAATTCACTTCTCAGGTAATCAAAGCATTCATAGACCTATACCAAGTTAAGCACAGAAAGTCTTCATCTTACCATCCCCAAGCTAATGGGCAGGTGGAGGTAACTAATAGGGAACTGGAAAATATCCTGACAAGGATAGTGGCCATGAATAGAAAGGATTGGGTTAGCAAGTTACCTGAAGCAATTTGGGCTTACAATACCACCTGGAAGTCAACAACCAAGTTCTCACCATATGAATTGGTTTCTGGGAAGAAACCCATTCTGTTTATAGAATTCAAACTGTAGACACTCAAAACTTCATTAGATATCAGTCTACCATTGTCTATAGCACAATAGAACAAGATTCTTCAACTCAATGAGTTGGATGAAATCCGTACAGGAGCCATACAACAAATAGAACTTTTTCAATATCAAAGGAAACAATGGCATAACCAACACATCAAAAGGAGGACATTTCAGCAGGGCAATTGGGTTCTCCTATATGATTCTAAGTTCAAGGAGTTCAAAAGGAAGTTACAAACTCACTGGATGGGCCCTTACCAAATAAAAGAAGTTTTTGAAAATGGAACAGTTTTGTTAGCACCCATTGATGGAAGCACAGATTCATTCTTAGTAAATGGACACAGAATCTGACTCTATAAAAGGTCATCAACTAAGGAGGAATTTACAAAGGACTTGTGCTTGGTTATAGGGGTCACGGCCTCTGTCACATATTGAGACTAAATAATAATTAAAAAAAAAAGTTGAAAACTAGCAAATGGCGGCCTTCTTGAAAAAAAAAAGAAAAAAAAATAGAGGAAGGTTGAAAACCAGCAAATGGTGGCCTTCTTGAAAAAACAAAAAAGAGGAAGATCATGGAAAACCAGTAAATGGTTGTCTTTCTCAACTAAGGGGATTGAAAACCAGTAAATGGCAGTTCCCTTCTTCTTGCAGGATTGCAATAATCAATCTATGGAGTCAATCAGATTCCAGAAGCTACTAAAACACATCTCCGTAGCTATCTAGGAGCACCTCTGGCACTTCACCAATAAAGAACCATTTCAACAAATAAAAACAAGGAGGGGACCTACCTCTCCAGGTATTAAAGTGGGGACATCATAGGATGAGGTCAGCATGACTCATCCTCCACTTTGTGATATAAACAATGATGAGGTTAGCACGCACATCGTCAGCAATCAAAAGGCAATTGCTTTCGCATGCGCAAGTCACCACAGATTGCTCTACTAACGCCACTTGATAGCATGTCACTTCTAGACAATTCAGTGGAAATAATTTTAGAATACGTGAATGAAGATGTTGACGCCAGATCAAGCCACGAAGGAGCTACTCATGTGCTAAGCCACATCAAATCTCATCAAAGTCGCGGCGTTACAGCCAAGTACATTGGGCCATCGTCACAAAAAGTGATTCAGGTAATTCACTCGAATTAAATTAATTACTACCTATCTTGTCATTTCTATTTTTAGGTGCAGTTATTGTGACACATCTCCTTGCCATTTTTCCCCTTTTAATTCATGCATGCCGCCTCATTCACCACACTGCCGACCTCTCTCCGAAGTGTCACATCACTCCCTACAATTATGACTGCATAATCATGTTCAACTAATATCAAGCCACCTTCCCATAATCTAAGCAGTTGCAATTAATGGATCAAACCCAATTCAAAGATTGTAAAATTCTCCAAAATCTTTGGGGATAATATTCAAGTCTACTGTCATAGTCCTCGTAGGGTGAAAAGAGAAAAAAATAAACTACAGAGGAAATCAAGAAGATTTTAACTAGAGGAGGTGAAATAAGATAGAAAGATGTGAGTGAAAAAGAAGTCCGAGCTAGAGAATGCAGCAGGCCTTCTGCAAGATCAAGCTGTAGCAGATATCTTAAGGAATGCTGAGTGGTTAGACTTTCTGGAGAAGTTTGAAGGCTTTTAGGAAGACATTGTGGATGATTTCCTACGCAACCCGAGGAATAACCAAACAATTGTGAGAGGGATTCAAATCAATGTCTCTCCCACTATGATCAGCCATATTTCAGGGCTACCAGAACAAGGTGAGAGGTTTTACCATCTAAAAACTTTATATGCTGATTTAATTTTCTCTGAACAAGGTGAACCTGAAATACAAATGCATTTAAGCAAAAATGAAGTCAAGGGAATTGTTAGGACCTCACTTCCACAACCATGGCAATCTCTAGCTATGTGGTTAATGAAATATTTTACATGTGATGGACAATTGTCTATAGTTTTAGGACCAATAATAAAAATGTTAATTTTTATGAGGCATGAGCATGCCCATCCAGAATTTAGCATCAATATCCCAAACCTTCTGTATTCTGCTATTAAAGCCTCTGTAGACAAGTATCAACAAGGGAAGGGTTCTATGAAAAACCATGGTCTCATTTTCTTGATTGTAAAACATCATTTTCTATCCCAAGTTGATGGGGAAGCCTTATGGCAAACATTTTTGGAAAACCAACCATAGGACAAGACACCAGAAGGAGAATAGGGTATAGATGAGACTTCCTCTACTCATTAGGGTGAGGAAGCAATGCCTTCCGCTTCCTCCCCAGCCACTGAAAAGGATAAAAATCAGAAACAGACAATGGAGGAAATTTCAACTTCTGCCCCTATTATTGGCAACAAGAGAAAAGAGAAAGAAGTTTTGGGTGAAGCCTCAGCTGCCACAGAATAGCTAAAAGAGCCTGTCATAGAGTAACTCTCCTATATGACCCGCTCGAAAAAAAGAAAAATGTTTTGGCTGAGGAGTCTATTCTAGCCAAGCAAACAGGGGAAGTAGTCATTATAGAAGAGAAAATTATGTTGGCCTCTACCCAGACTTTTAACCACAAGAAGCAAGGGAAAAGAACAAGGCAGAGGGAGAAGGCAAAAATGACTTCAAAGACACCTGAATCCAGTAGACACTATTGGAGCAAGGAAGAATCTAGTGATTCAGATGAAGTTCCTCTGATTAGGAAAAAGAAACAAAGAGAAGTAGATAAGGAAGCTTCTTCAGAGCCACCTGTTCACCCAAGTTCTCAAATTCCAATGCCACAGCATTCCCATGCTCTAGAGACAGAAGAGGGAGACACCTTCACCATTTCTTCAGATTCTAAGGATAATGTACCTGCTATAGAGACATCAGCCCCACCTATGCTACGGAGAAGCCAGAGAAAAAGATAGCCTACTCAGGCTGAAAAAGATACTGCTCTCTTAGCTGAGGTTCTCTTAGGTTTCTGAACTTCCATGGATGAGGCTAGACCTTCATCATCCCCTATAATAACAAAAGGAGGTCAAGAGGAAGCTTAGGATAAAGAGATTGCAGGGGAAATTGAGAAGGGACAAGATAATGCAACTGACAATATAGAGCAAGGAGCTATGGAAGCCCCTGATAAGGAACAAATAGAAGGGGGAGAAACAAGGAGTTACTCTCACCCCTCTGATCAGGAAGATATAGAGGTTCCAAGAGAACAGCAGCTGCTAGAGGAAATAGATAATCTAAAGAGACTATTGTGGGGGAAAAACTTGATCATTACTGACCTCAAAAAGGTCATGAAAGAAAAAGAAATGGAGCAAAAACAGATAATGGAAAGACTGCAAGAAGAACTCTAGGACAAACAAAAGATAATTCAAGAGAAAGAGGTGGAAATCAAAGACAAAGAAACAGAGGCTACCCAAAGAATCAGAGAAAAAGAAGAAGAAGAAGCAACACAAAACATCTCTAATACTATGAAAGCTCGAGACAATGGTCTCACAATAATTGCAGCACTTATTGAGAAGGTATAAAGTCAGGCCAAACAGTTGACATGGGCCAACAACCAGATAGATGATCAGGAGGAATACATTCATGAGTTGATTGGCCCAGTTGCAACCATGGAATAGGGGATTCAAACAAATCCATATTTAGGACCAATTCCAATAGATATCCCTAAGGCCCTATTCCATTGGGAAAGAAGATGTCAGTAATATGAGACCTCCAAACCAATGCTGCAATTGCCAAGAGCAGTAACTGCCATGTCACAAAGAGTACAAACCTTAGAGGAAAAGGTCATTCAAGTAGCCTCCATTTCAGCTGAGATCATATCTTGCAAACCTCCCAGTGGTAGTTATGCTCTGTTTCTGCAAGAGCGAATCCTCCAGAGAAAGATATCTTTGATTTTGTCTAATTTAACTGAGGACATTGAAACTGAGGTAGGCTTCATGGAGGCATATATGAGAGGTCCTGATGAGGAAAAAGATTTCTTGTGTGAGTTGTATTTGCATGGTTTTTGCATCAATGATCATACCTTCCTTATCAACTACTTTGTAGGGGAATGCCAACTCAGGGCATTCATGTCACTAATGAGAAATTATTAGATTTGGAATGAAAGGATGGAGGCTTACATAAAGAAGGATACAGAAACAAGCCTCTTCCTCATAATCTAGGAAAGAGAATGGCCTGGCCAGGTACTGGCCGGGCTAGAGAAACCGAAAAATTGTTTGGAAGGGAATGTCCAAATCCCAAGGCTTTTGAGATTCATTTCAGGGTAAACATTTACTCCCCAGAAGGTAGGACCAAGATTTTACCTTTATATCAGAAACATCTACAGGAATGTTCTATTGATTTTGGTCTCCTCATAAACAGTTTATCTAATCAAATGCTTCTAGTGGCAAAGAAAAGGTGGAACACTTTAACTATAGAACAAAAGAATGAGGGAAGTAGTGTCCCCTGCCAACCTAAGGTTATTTATGAGAAAGGCCAGGATAGTGTCCAAATTGATGGATAAATACAAACTTGAGTAGATATGTGGTCGTTTCATACCTCCTCTCACTATTGAGCCACTACCTATCTAGGCTGAACAAATGGAAGATGCCAGATTTCAAGAATGGTTGAAGCAGGTTTAGCAGTTTAGGGGGAATGGCAATACAGACCACACTACTCGGCCCACATATGCAAATGATTTCAATTTGACTGATAGAATACTCCACCTAAATAAGTCCAGATTATGAGGAGCAGGAGGACCTGCTAACCTTTAAGTTCGAGGGCATGATGAGTGTCAGGTAGCACCCATAATAATACACCTTTTTACCTCGCTTTTCCATCCTTCTTATTATGTTGCCCTGATAATTGCACCAAAGTAGATTGATAAGATTTGTTTTAATTATATTAATGAGAGATGAATTACTGAAAGTCATGATTTTTTATTGAAGGACTAATGTGCAATAATTTAATGGAAATATGCAGAAATTCTCTCTTTTTGAATCTATAGGTGCAGATGTTCAAGCAAAAGCAATTTTGAGCATCTCCGGAGATGGTCCTAATAATCTTTGGAGCTGACATGAAGGATACCATGCCAATCTCCAATGTTTTCCAATATGATTGGAGAGATTTTGAGATAAAAGGACCAAGGGTGAATCATCTCCGGCTAGGACAGAAGTCATAAGCACATCTCTGGAGCTGCAGACAAAAGAACACACCTTTGGAGCCCTCCTTAATGCACTACAGAGTTAGAGCGCTACTATCAGTCAACACTTCCGATGGTAATTAGAGTGCTCCAGGGATTGCTCAGCCAACACCTGAGCAACCGAATGAAGACTCTAGTTAACTGCTAGAAGTTTAATTCTTTTTTATTGATTTTGCATGAGTTATCGACCAACTGATTAAGTACCCATATTTCAGGGCCTTGCTACCCAGTTGTTATTTGAAACTAAGACTCCAGATTTAGTGGGACTGTTGTCCCACTAAAATCTATTTCAATTGCATGATTTTTACTCTGTAGTTAAACAATTGAAAAGAATAAGAGATTGATGCTATCTCATAGATAAACTAGTAGTTAGAGTAAGTGATATATCATCGCTAGATTTGATATAAATATATAAGGTAGAAGCAAAAGAAAGATATAGATTATTATTATTGTAATCTCATTTTGATATAGATACTTTTCTGAATACAAAGAGGGTACTGATGGGATTGAATTGAAGAAGAATTGTGATATTACATTCTTGTACTAATTTATTGCCTTAGTCTTCAGTTTTGAGGGTGAGGAGTAAGGGCCCACTCCTGCAATCAAGACAGGAGGCTAGTATTTATTTGTTTATCGTTCTATTTCAGATTCTGCTTAGGAAGATAGTTATTGTTTTCTCATAGATAAATGTATGCTTCAGTTGAATGGATTAGAATAGATCAATGTTAGATATTTATTGTTTTAGCTTTGTTTCTAGTATTCTCAGAATTTACTTTCATAGCAGATAAATCAGCAGCATTAATTTCCATAGCAAATAAGGTTAGCATAGTTAGTTAAATGGACTAGCAACTATAGGATTCCTAATTGCAGATAGCCAATGACACAACCCTAGATTTGACACATGAAAACATGATTAAATGTCAAGGACCAACGACCCTTTTCACATATAATCCTTGATTTGATGGGAAACCAGAGTATCTATTTTCCAAACCATACCCTTCATACCAGGCAACTCTTTTAAGAAATAAAACATAAGACAGATAATCAGGGAACCATACTGGAATTTGTATTTTGACTCTTTTGTTCTTTTCAGGTTGTCCAATAGTTGCTTCCATAGGAGCTCATATAGATCATAATCCTTCCCTTCTTTAACCATTTGATAGGTAGTATAGATTGTTGTAGCAGTGGCAGAATTTTCTCTGTTGGTATAATAAATCTTGTATGCAATGTTCATTGTTGCATATCAGACCCCCAAATCTTCAATATCATTCACTGTTAGGGTTCTCTTATCAAACTTTGCTCCAATTAGTCTTATAACTTCCTCATTCTTCACACATTTTGATATGGGAATAGGTCCAGTGGAGCATAGTTTGGTCACAGCCCTGATGGCTCCTTAGTTATCATGTATGGTTGATCAAGGCAGAAAAAATCTCTGTGAATTTGACTTAGGGCAATCCTCACCGAATCAGTCAAACAAAAAAAGGTATATTCATTTCACAATCAAAATATGTCAAGGAAATGTTGAAGAAGTTTGGAATGGAAGAACCTGTATGCACTCCTATGACTACTCGTTGTAAGTTAAGCAAGAATGATGAATCTCCTAAGACAGATTGGAGCAAGTATAGATCAATGATTGGTGGACTCCTATACCTAACTGCTAGTAGACTGGATATCATGCATGTAGTCTGTCTTGTGGCTAGATTTCAAGAAGATCCTAGAGAATCACATGTGGTAGCAGTCAAGAGGATATTTAGATATTTGCAGGGCACTCTGGACTATGGCCTATGGTATCCAAAGGATACTAATTTCTCTTTGAGTGCTTATACTGATGCAGATTGGGTAGGTTGTGTGGATGATTGAAGAAGTATAAGTGGAGGTGCTTTCTTTCTTGGAAACAGATTGGTTTCTTAGCTAAGCAAAAAGTAGGATACATCGGCATTATCTGCTACAAAGGTAGAATATATTGCTACAGCATCTTGCAGCACACAGGTGTTGTGGATGAAGCAGACATTGAAGGATATCAAAGTATCATATGATGAACCTATTTCCATTTTGTGTGATAATGCAAGTACTATAAACATTTCCTCAATTATCTGTTGTCAATTATCCAATCTTTAATTCCTTCTTCAATATGCAAACCATATTAGGATCATCTGATAACTGAAAGCCTTCTGGTTGTTCAATGTATACCTCTTCTTCCAACTCTCCATTCAAGAATGTAGACTTCACATCCATGTGATAAACTTTGAAGTTCGTATGTGTTGTAAAGGCTAAAAACATTCTAATGGCCTCCATTCTTGCCACCAGAGCAAATGTTTCCTCATAATCTGTTCATTCCACTTGTGAGTAGCCCTTACACACAAGCCTAGCCTTATTTCTAACAACTTCTCCATTCTCATTCAATTTGTTCTGAAACACCCATTTAGTTCCTATCACATTCTTATTTGTTGGCCTTAAGACTAGTTCCCAAGTCTGATTCTTCTTAATTTGCATCAACTCTTCTTCCATAGCTTTGATCCAATATTCATCTTTGCATGCTTCAATCATTATCTTAGGTTCTACTTTAGAAAGTAAGCACAAATTTACTTGTTCTGCTATCATAGCAGCTTTTCTTCTTGTCAATACACCTTTGTTCTTATCTCCAATGATTTGATCCTCAGAATGATTCTTCTGCACATACTTAGGAGTCTTAGGATTCCTTTCTGGAGCTTCTTCTTCTTCTTCAAATTACATCTCCTTTTCCTTTCCTTCTTCTTTTTCTTCTTCTCTGCAAGAGAACTCATTAGATTCATATCCTTCTATCATCATTGAGCTTAGATGTGGTTCTTCATCAACTTTGACACTTGCACTTTCAACTATCTTCTTTAGCCTCTTGTTGTATCATCTGTAAGACTTGCTCTTTGTAGAATATCCAAGAAAGATTCCTTTATCTAATCTTGCATCAAACTTTGCTAAGTTTTCTTTGTCTCTCCTAATATAACATTTGCTTTCAAACACTTTGAAGTATTTAGCAGTAAGAGTTCTTCCATACCATAGCTCATATGGAGTCTTTGAACTATTTACTCTTGCTTCCACTTTGTTTAGTATGAAAACTGCAGTGTGAATAGATTTTCTCCAATTTGCTTCTTTCATCATTGTCCTTGTTGCTTCCTGAATTGTCCTATTATTCATTTCCATAACTCCATTCTGCTAAGGAGTCTTAGGAGCTGACAAATGCCTTTTTATTCCATGATCTTCACAAAAACTATTAAACTCATTGGAGGTGAAATCACCACCTTTGTTAGACCTCAAGCACTTGATTTTCACATCTATTTCATTCTCAACTATAGCTTTAAATGCTTTAAACTTATCTAGAGATTCTAATTTTTCTTTGAGAAAGGTTACCCAAGTCATTTTAGAGTAATCATCAAATAATATCATGAAATACCTGTCACCTTAAAAGCTTCTCGTTCTTATGGGTCCACATAGGTCTATATGCACCAACTCCAAAGGTCCTACAATAGAATATTCTTTGATTTTGAACCTCTTTCTTGTTTGCTTACCAACATGACATTCTTTGCAAATTGCATTGATAGGCTTTGTAATTCTTGGCAGATTTCTCACAGCTTGAGTAGAGTTGATCCTCACTACGCTATCAAAATTGATGTGAAACATTCTTCTATGCCATAGTTAACTTTCATTTATTTGAGTCATAAAGCACTTACCATTAGCACCTTTGAGCTGATAAACATTTCCTTCTATCCTTGTTCCTGTAGCAATCAAAGTTCTAGAGTTTTCCTTTCTGATCTCACAACCATCATCCTGAAACACAAGGTTATATCCTATGCTACACATTTGTCCTACACTTAGAAGATTATGTTGTAGACCCTTGACATAAAGAAAATCTTAGTAGATGTATCATCTCCAAACTTAACAAGACCACCTTCAAACTTCTCAAGTTTAACAAACTTACTCTTATCACCTGTCATATGATTTGAGCATCTGTTGTCAATTATCCAGTAGTTTTTCTCCTCTCTTGCATGAAAAGCAATCACCATAGTTCCTTTGATATTGTAACCTATTTCCAGAGCAATTTCCATCATACATATTTCAAAGTCAGTAGAATTAGTTCCAACATTCAAAGCCATGAACAAGCATTCATCACTTTCATCATCCTAGTAGTCAGACTCGTCATCAAATATGCTAGCATCTTGTTTAACATAATAACTTCTCTTGACAAATTTACCTTTGTTATCATTGTATTTGTCATTTGGGACTTTGTCCAAACATTTTGAAGCATAATGACATATTTTTCCATAGTTAAAATATTTGAAAGGTAACTTACCTCTATATTTTCCAAAGCCCTTATTCAATCTTTTTACAAAATTTGCTTCCACTTCATCAAGATCATTTGGATCTAATTCATCATTCTTTTCTGTCTTGCTAACCTTAAAAGAAGTCTCTTTTCTTGAATTATCTTGACCAAACTCTCTTAATTCAAAAGTGGTTAAAGCACCAAACAATTGATCTCTAGTATACTGATCTAAATTTTGAGCCTAGCAGAAACTTTAGCACTGTAAGATTTAGGAAGAGTTCTTAGTACCTTCTTTACCACTTCATTTTCCTTTAGCTTTCCACTAAGGCCATTGATGAAATTGACAACTTCATCCACTTTATGCATGTAGCTTGCAATATCTTCATCCTCTGACATCCTTAGGGTTTCAAACTTGATCTTTAGAAAGACCACTTAGAAGAGCATTCCTTGCCTTGCCATTGTTCTCATAGTCCTTGATCTCATCATCACTTGTTAGACCACCAATAGGCATAGTATATCCATTTTCAACTGACTTCCATACACCAAAACTTAATGAGACAAGAAAGCCTTCCATCCCGACCTTCCAGAATGCATAATTTGTTCCATCAAACAAAGGAGCCTTGACACCATTCCTATGCGCCATTTGGATCTACCTCAAGCGATTAAGCTTCTTCCAAGGAACCTTGCTCTGATACCAATTGTTAGACACACAAGACAACTAAGAGGGGAGATGAATCAGTTGTTACATTAAAACATCAAACCCTTATTAACATTCAACCTTTAATCGGGTTTAGCATGAATGTAAACAAATGAACAACAACACATCAAAACACCATGCACGGTAGAACACTAGATTTACGTGGAAAACCCAAGAAGGGAAAAACCACGGTGAGGATTAGCTCACAATATAAATGAATAGCAACACTTAATACAATAGGCTCACTGCCGAAGGGCTTACTGCCCAAAGGACTCACTATCTAGAAAGAAAGAAGGGCTCACTGCCAATGGCTCACTGTCAGATTATAAAGAAGAAAGAAGAAGACTATTACAGGGAGAACTCTATCTTAGAGTAATAGGAGGATCCACCACAACAACTCTACACCATCCACAACCTTCAACTCACTGCCTCCAGTAACTTCAAGTACACTAAAATGTAGACACCTTCTGCTCACTACTTCCAGTAGCCTTAATCGTTAAAGTTTGCACTTAGATCACAACACTTGATTACATTTCGCACCTCTACACACCACACACCTTCTCCAACAATTTACCTTGCATTTATACTATCCACAACTTGAAAAACATCTTCAAGCTGCCTACAATGAAACATATGCACCTCAAACATGCAAACACCAAATAGGTTGGCACCAAACACCTCCGCGGTGGAAAGAAGTGAAGGTGGACCACACCAAGGGTTAACCAGGACCCAAATCTACATCGACACGCTACACCGCGCTTCCACAAGAAACGAAGCACATCCACAATTAGCACTAGCATGCCAGGTTGGCCAAACCTGCATTAACACCCTTAAGTAATTAAGTTCTCACTTCACCAGGTCTGAAAACAACTCATGAACCACATAAAAACATCACATTACATTTTGGAATATTCCAATACCAACATAATATCCAACAACACTGTCTAACCACATACAATTGACGAACACAACCATCTTGTGTAACTAGTTAAACTACCACAGACAACAACTCATGAATCCAACCTTGCAGAGCATCTGAACATGAACCACTCCAAGGGAAGATATATAGACAATATTAGTGCGTCCCCAAATCCATAAGACAAGAAACCTCAACACGGAGAAATGTGGAGCAATTCCATCTCTCTCATACAACTCGCTTCATAGTCCACACACTGGTGAACACAACTTCTTCTGCCACACGATCTAGAACTAGAAACTCTGGATATAGCATCTCTAAACATCTCTGATCAACATATCCAAACCACACAAGCATAACTTCAAGACTGAAGAAATATGAAACACAATACATAGCACCTGTCTGTCATACTGTACACACTTTATTCAAAATTTCTCAAAAGAACTTGGAAGATAAGCACCAAAAACACATGCTCAATACAATCACAACATCTACAATACCTTCTCAGCATCTCAACCATACTAGATTTTGTCATCCACAAACACTTACTTATCATAGCTACATAAGAGGTTGACATCAATGACAACATAGTGCAACACTTACCAACACTTCTTTCTCAAGTTTTGAACATTTGACTACTTTCTCATTAAGCTTGATATTTAAGCAATCTTCAATCCTCTTGCCTTCTTCAACCATGACCTTCAAATTGGAGATCATATCTTCTACCTCTTTGAGCTTGATGTCACCTCTTTATCTCCTTCTATTTGAACTTTCAGTTTTCCAATTTCTTCTTTTGATTCTTTGGCCTTTGTATTCAATTTCACAATTGTCTCCTTTGTTTTTTCAAGCATGTCCTCATATTCGTGATTTAGTTATCTTGCTTCATCCAGATCCTTTAGGGCTAACTGGAGTTCTCTTTCAAGGTCAACATCATCTAGGTTGAGATCCCAACCTTCAGGTTCCATTGCTTCTAGATATGGTTCTAGAACAAATACACCATTATTCATAGCTTCAGATTCCATGTGTTCAAGTGCAGGATCTACCTCAGCTGTTAGGCTTCTCAAAGGTACTTAGCTCTAATACTAATTGTTGAACACACATAGATGTTGAGAGGGATTGAATCAACATATATTAAAACTTAACTACTTAATTTGCAGATTAGATTAATTTACTTAGAGAACAGAAAGTAAAAAAAGCAACACATTCATCAACACAATAACACCAAGATTTTTATGTCGAAAACCCAAAACTGGGAAAAACCACAGTGAGTGTTAAGTCACAATATAATGCTCACTGTTATATAAAAGTTTACAACATTTTTTAGGGCTACAACCCAAGGAAGATACAACTCCCTGCTAACTTTGTTTTAGGGCTACAACCCAAGGAAACTACTACTCCCTTTAGAAAGCTCACTACTATAAAGAATTACAATGATAAACAAAAACTATGAACTGCTATGGAAGAAGCATCTATCTCATGCTGATATGGCAGTCCTCTTTTATGCACAATTACTCCATCATACTGATTCTGCACATTTCATACTTCTCATTCTACTCTATTACTTTCACATCTCACATCTACTCTTCACAAATGACTTTGATCTCCTATAAATACCTTCCACAACACTTCAAAACATTAATCTGGTGGGCACCATAAAAACCTTTAGATGAAATGTGTAACTCTTCAAGGGATGGCTTCAACTTATGTAATATGTAAAGAAAACAAGTTGTGGACTAGGAAACCTCATAAAAGGATTCAAGGAACATCACTTCACATCTTTTAATGTCAAAACAATTGATCAGGATCCATTGCACATAACAGAAACCAGATTGTCGACTCAAACTACACAACAACTGCTAATTATTCATCTTCACAGAACTGGGGAGAAGCCAAAAACATCATGTGGACCAAGATTTCAATAATGTACCTTCTCAACATTATCCATATACCTTTCTACTAGAGTATCAGATCATGCTATAAATCCTCAAAACAAGAAACGCATTGAACTACTAAAAATAGGGCATTACAGACTAACTATGATATTCCATAACTCAGGATATTGTATTACAGTACACCAAAACCTATGAAACTATTAGAGATGAACTTATACACCATTATATGCATGTTCTTGGATCCATACATTCTTATTTAACACTTCCAGAGAAGAACACAAATTTGACTTAGGTATACTGGAGTCTGGAGAACAGTGATATACAATTCTTCATTAACTGACTTGCATATCTTGTGCATTACAGGAAATAAGATATATTTGTGCATGGTTCATACCTGAGATATATTAGAGCATGTAGAATCTCCACACAATCTTTTATGGCTGATCTGTATACTTTTCATCTTATGCAAGTACTCAAACATGTGTTCTTAGGCATTCAGAACTGTAAGCACAAAAATCAAGCACTGCCTCCACGAGGACCCCTATGATGATTCAAATCCTTGTCACATACATGTAAGTGTGAAATAATGTCCTTTAACCAGCAGGCCTCTTGATGACATGTCTTCTTTTCTTGTCTTGTGTTGTTTCTTCCTTGTCGATTTCCCTCTCTCCCCGTTTGTGACGCTTTTCAACACTTGTTGCGACACTTGTTGACTTGAGTTTTCTAGCTTTCGACCTTGATCCTAAGCCTTGTGAGAGTCTTGTAGGTGAGTTTTCACCTCTCCCCTTTGTTTTTCCTCTAGTGCACCTCCTAGAAGCCTTCCAGAGGTCTCCTTATCCATCTCCTGCTTTCGGTTTTCAGTTTCGTCGAACCAATCCAAATCTCCCCCTATTATTTCTAGATATCCCCCAGAAGATCCTATTGACGCAAGTGGAGATTTGAATTGTTCCACATGACTGACATGTTTCTTGATGCATAACCTTTCCTTTTCCTCTCTTCTACCATCTCCCAGCCTGTTTATCTGCATCTGACCTTGTCCAACCTGGAAAAACTAGCAAAAGAGGCGACCCTGTCGTTTTTGAAGCTGCGGAAAACTCGAGTTTCTCTCTTGTTTTTGCTTCGTTTTCACCCATTTTTCTTTATGTTTGCATGATTTTTGATCCCTAATATAGAGTTAACTATTTCATGCACCCACACATGCATAATTAACTCAATTTGATATCAATTTAACTCTTCAATCAATCTCATGCATTCCCTCACCTCCATTTTATCTCCAGTGATAAGTTGTCTTTGCTTCATCACTCTCTAATTAGCTGAGTTCACTGGGTAATCAACCTTGTGAACTCCCCAATCTATTCTTGTTAACTCATCAATCAAATGAGTTAACTCTCCAATCAATTCCTTCTTCTAAACCTATAAATACCCCCCTCCCTCAAGCACAAAGGGAGGCAAACTCATTGTGCACACAGCTCTTGCCAAATTTTGCTCTCCAAATTAGCATTCAAATGCTCTTACAAGACGAAGGTGTCTTTTGCTTTATTTGTTCAATGAAGTAGCGTCATGCTACTTCATTCTATGCCATTGTGCTCAATCCAATCTCTCATCAAGCTCATAAAAGCTTCATCAAAGCTTCTTTTTGCTTCTTTGGGTCATTTTGCTGTCAAGAGGATCACCTGCTGCCACAAAAGGATTCAAGGTTGTCTATTACAAGGATTGTTGAGGGTAGTGGAGTCAACAAATCTTCATTTCTCTCAGGTTCCTTCATTGTTTTCATTCAAATTCATAGTAATTAGAGAATCAAATTTGCTCCTAGGAACAGTAAAACATTACTTTTTCCTTGATAGTTAGATCTTGCATGTTATATTAAGCGCTTTCATATTTCTAGATCTAGTTTATTAGAAGAAGCATTTTCCCTTTTCTTAGATTAAATTGCATTCAAAACATCGAAAACACAAAAAACATAGGTTAACTTTGCATTAGAAAAGTAATATAGAATTGCATACATATTTCCCTTTCATAGATCAAAAGCACTTTTATTTCCAAAATACTCTAAAAAATACCAAAAAGAACGTTTTGCATATCATTTAGCTTGCATACATATAGAAACATTAGAATAGATAAAATTGCAAACCCTGGATTCCATCACAAGGTAATCACGGTTCAAACAATTCCAATCAAACCCTCGATTCCATCACGAGGTAAAAACAAGTCAAAACAAAGTCAAACCCTAGGTCAAAACCCTAGATCTAGTTAAGGTTAGTAATTACACAATTTCCTCTATCCTAAACCATGAATGTGCTTAGGAGTGAGAGGAGAGTGGATGAGGGTTATTTGTGACAAGATCCAAGAGATCCATCCAAGACCTCAACAACAAACATTCGTTCAACCACAAGGAGACCCATTTGTCCTTTTGTTGTTAGAAGAAACTAGACAATGACAGATACAACAAGAACTTGTTCAACGCATACAAAGACAAGAGGACATCAACAAGAACAATTGCTTACCCACATAGAGGTGGAATCTAAGAAACCCCAACAGGAGAAGAGAAACTAGTGACCCTTTGGGTCATAGGGTTATCTCAACTACAACAACAATCAAATGAAACATACAACTAAGCACACAACAACAAAGGCCACAGTACTTGCCGACCCCTCTGTAAAGTCCAGCTCTCTAATGAGCTAGACCCCCATTGTGTCTCGCCTCCTCTCAACTAGCTAATTCCACGTGAGAGAGAGTGACGTGGTGGATCGCCCCGTGGCAAGGAGGGAATGGGTCCATGTGCGTGCCGAAATCCGACCCGACAACCCCAGGGAACCAGAGTCACGATTTTGATTGTACATATTTTGGTGAACCCGACATGAAGAGCAAAGCCTCTTGGTTATGTTGTTTTCATTTCCATTTCAAACATCTCAAAACTATTAACAGAAACTTCACAACATTTTCATACCATTCTACATAGCTGCTTTTTCCACTTCAGCTTCTATCATCTACGCCATCATCCGTTCCATTTATTTTGTGGTGTCTTTGGCACCCCCAAATATGATGGACCCTGACTTAAACCAAGGGAACATTCCCTCAAGGGAACCAGAAACTCCCTCATTTGATAGGTATGTGCCACCACATCCTGACATGCCAAACACCAACTGTTATGATTACAAGGATTCTGACTATGAGCAAAATCAAAGGGTATCCAGGTGCTCTCTATCGTTGAACAACCCATCTTGGGAGAACAATCTGGCCATACCAAATGCCGCCGCATAAAGCAAGAAGGGTGAGGTCAGAAATACATCGACCAGAACAACCTTCCACAAGTACATTAAAGACCCACCTTGATGAAGAGGTCAGAAGGTTGGAAACATGTCTACAAGAAACCAAAGATGCTCAAGAGGCATTGAGGATTGCCTTACAAGAAGAACAAAAAGAAAATGTTGCACGAGAGGAAGCCTTTCACCATGAAAATATTCGTAGAGAACATCCTAGAAATAAAGAAACCCCTAGAGCTGTAACTCATGCAAATTTAATTGCAACTATAGTGTAAAGAATCAGAATCTTGGAAGCAGAGCAAGCTACTCTAGAAAGAAGACTCAAGTCTTACGAATAGGACCAGGGGGCATCTCAAAATCCCCCTACCTCAATTATTGTTCGCGACATGCTAGTAATGACACATGTCTGAATGGGAATCCTCTTGTTCAGAATAATCAAACAAATCCAATAATGGGTTATCAAAACCCACCCACAGGGTTGTTATTGTCAACCCTGCAATCTCGAAGTGCCTTCTGAGGAACGTATCTTGAATATTTGAAAGACCCTCTAGACCAAAACATAAGGAATGTGCAACTACCTCGACCACTGCCAGATCTCCCGAAGTTCAAAGGAGAAGGAGATTTGAATTCACACATTAAAGCCTACACCACAGCCATAAGAGAACTCCTCCCTTAGGATGGTGTTGTAGCAAAGATCTTCCTGAAAATGCTTGAAGGCATCGCTCCGGATTGGTATTATCGTCTCCCAGAAGCTTTGATCCATTCGTTCAGACAACTCATCAGAGAGTTTTTCATGGCATTCGACATGAATAAACTCGTCAAAACAGGGATCAGAGAATTCCTCACAATGAAACAAGAGCCAAACGAGTCTGTAGCACATTTTGTCACTCGATGGAGTCAAGTCCTCTATTCTTCAACCAGTGCTCCGAACATGGATCATCGAGAACTGTGCGACCTCTTCTTGCATGCCCCTGCCATTGACATTGGTAGAAAAGTCTATGGTTCAAATAGAAAGCTAACAAAGGAAGACACAGGAAATAATGCCTATGTCGTTAAAATCCTCAAAAATAATAGGAGTGCAACCACAGACGGGGTGACGAATCAACTGTTAATAACTGAGAGGGGGGTGAATCAGTTATCCTAATAATTCAACTTTCTGTGCTTTCTTAACAGCTAATGCAACATCAGATCAAATAAGCAAGCATAATCATGAAATGGAAATAACACTAATACACATGACACAATGATTTTGACGTGGAAACCTTGTTAAGGGAAAAAACCACAGGGTGATTAACCCAAGATATTATTCTCTGTTAGAAGAATAGAAGATACAAAATGGCACTTGCCAATTAGGGCTCACTGCCCAAGCACACTGCTCACAAGAGGCTCACTGCCTACAAAAGACTTGTTGTCAACAAGAAGAAAACTTGAACTGATGAGAAGCATCCACCCATGCTGAAGTTCAGTTTCGGTTAAGCTCAATAGACTGATCTGCTGCACTTCATTCTTACTCTACTTAAGTGCTGCTGTCCTTTTACATTCTGAACCTGTTTTTCATCTTTTTATTCTTCAGCTTCTATTCGTACACAAAATTATGTTTGCACACACCACTTCACATCTAAATCCATCTTGTATATATATCCACACAAGTGATTTCAACACTTTTCTAGTCGGCATCTAGAATAGTCAATATTATTTCAAACTCTAGTCTGTCGGCTGAATCCTTGCATACCAAGTAATGTGGATCAAGAATATGCTTGTGGAAGTCTTCAAACATGTCAGCCAATCATGAATGATACCTCAAGAAACTTAGTCATTAGCAATATCTCTTCCAGATTTGGGTCTGGCAATCTGCCGGTATAGTTCTTCCTCTGTCTACTCTGTCAAACAGGAACCCAACACTCAAGTGTTCATATTTCTTCACCCTTCCATCACCGGAGGATAAATCCTTGGAATTTATTATTCAAGGTACTCCTCTTGACTTCCCCAAATCTGTACTTTACTGAAATACTTGCTCTGAGAGATCCGGACCTGACTGTCAAACCTTGCTGACTGCTCTGTTCTTACTTACCAGATCATAACACTTCTTCAATATGACTTCCGGTAGAGACTCATCATGTCTTGCAGATGTGTGAGATAACCTTTGTTGCCATCAATGACAACATTCATGAATCCATATAGTGTCTCTTGCCAACAATCTCCCCCTTTGGCATTGATGGCAACACTTAGTGAAAAATGACTAAGTGTCACACTATACTCCCCCTTAGCTGATGCTCTGTCTCTATGTACATTTTTTGGAGCTCCCCCTTAGCTGGATTCCTCATTTTTCACTACTCATTACTCCCCCTTTGACATCAATGGCAAAGGGTGGGGTCCGCACACCAAAATTTTCAAAAATTAATCTATACTTAGTCACATAAGTATATCATCCGGTTGTACTCTATATATACTTTAGTATGTCTGCAAATGTGTTTTTCAATTGTACAACTTCGGTTGCCCAACTCAACTTCATCCTGTCCAAAATTGATATGTGACCACTCAACAGGAATGCAAAAGCTTCTGCCTTCTTCAGATCTGTCAGATCATTTGTCTTGGCTGCGGTTTGAGCATTACTTAGGGCCTCATGCATGGCCTCCAACTTAGGAATGATTATTCTTCTAAGTTCATTTAACCTGCTGATTCTATTTTTCTTTTCTTTCTCTAGCTTCTTAATTTCATCCAAGACTGTAATAGTCTGACATTCTTGATTTACTATGGATGAGGTAAGTGGATCAAAATTTTGAGAAAGTTTTGTTAGTTTGATCTCCTATTCTTTCATTTTCTTCTCAATCTCCATTGTTGCTTTGGACCATGATAGACAAAATTTATATATTTCCCTGCCATCTTTAAGAGCATTTTCTAAGCTCTTTATCCCTATATCCATATTTCTTCTATCATTTGATATTAGACTTAGTACTTCAGAGAATCTTTTATCCAAAAACTCTTTCCAGACCTTTTCCTCAGCTGATTTCTCTAAGGACTCAAAATGAGTGCTGACTGAACTAACAAGAGACTTAAGATTACCTGATGAGGAAGCCAATGAATCCTTTAGAAAAAATGGCATGATCTTTTCAAGCACACCGGATGCAGCTTCTATTAGCTCACAGTCTTCCATGTGAGACTTCAGGAGTTTTTCTTTTGCCTTAGCATTAGCAAATGAATCTATCTTCATTGTTTGTACCGAGGAAAGAGAATCAAAATCAAATGGTCCTAGTAGAAGTTTCGGTTCATCAATTTCCATTGTCTCTTTGTTTAAGAATTCTTTGACAATTTCTGTAGTGTCTCTTGCCGAAGACAGAGTTTTCTTTTCTTCTGCAGTCTTAGAGCTGTCATCTTCTTTTCCCTTCACTTCTTTTTCTTTCTCCTTTATCCTTTCTTCTCCTTTGGATCCAAAGTCAGCAGGAGAAACTGGAGGAGTGATGTTTGTTTGTTCATGGGCCACCTCTTCCGGAGCAGAGGATTCCAAGTCCTTATCTTTTTCTTCACCGGTGTCCATTACTTCTTCTATCATTGCCTCAGTAGATTCTTTTTCAACACTTGTAGCCGAGGGATCAACACCCAAGTCCTCTATAATAGGAACGTTGAATCTTGAGTATGCATTCCGCAAGATTTCTTCTGTTTCTTTTGCCACTTTATCAGTTTCTCCAAGCATGAGCTGATTCATTCTAGTCTTACTCTGGAACTCATTCTTGCAATCTTTGAAGATCATATCCATTTGTTTTGGAGTAATTGAAGGGTAGAGCCGAATGGCTATCTGTTCTCTATTTTCTAAGTCCTTAGCCTTAGCATTTTCTTTTCTCATTTCAAGTTCCTTTTCCAAACTTTTAGGAATTAGAGAAATTATTTCAATCAAGGCTTTATTGTATATGTTCAAGTACTTAACTGTGGCTTCCTCCAAGATTTTTCTATCTGCATCATTATATGCATCATAGAATTCTGTTATTGGTTGCAGGTTCCCATCCATAGTAACAGCTTTGACTACATCATCTGGGGATAGAGTGGGCTTTTCAACAAACTCTTCGGCCTCTGCTACCTTATCTGCACTGGATACTTTCTTCTTCTTCATCATCTTCTTGATTTCTTCATCAAATTTTGTCTCTTCTTCATCTTTTTGACTAATATAAGACCTTGAGGCCTTTGTCTTAGTTCTTTTCTCTGCTTTACCGAATGATTTTGCTTCCGATTTTGATGTCTTTGAGCTCTTGTCAGTGGTAGGAGCGGACCTCTTAGAGGATCTTGTCTGGGTGGGGACTTCTACCAGACCACTTTCCTTTTCAGCACCTTCCTTCTCTTTTTCTGCCCTTTCCATCTTTTCTCTATGTGCATCAAGTGCTTCTTTTGAGATTCCATGCCTCTTGGCAAAATCTTCTACCTCTTTTCTCACTTTTCTCTTTATCTCTGGTTGTCTGAGTTCCACATGGATTTTTATACTTAATTCTTCAAAGATTCCAAACCTTTTTGCCTTAGGATCCTTTGGTTGACTCAACATGTGCTAAACATGCAACTCTACGATTTTCTCATCCACCTCATACCCCATTGGCATGATCCACACTATTCTTGGTTCCACTGCCTCCATTAGGCATTGATCAGTCTCTACCATAAAGCATACTGTGTCTTTGTATTTCTCAACTAAAGATTGGGGAATTCTCTCTCTAGCTTGCATCATGTTCTGGAAGTTTTTGAAATATCCCTAGAGAGCTGTATTTTGTGCCTTGGCATCACCAAGCCCATGTATATAATCTCTGATTTGAATGGCTACTGGTCTATCATTCTGCCATACACAGCCACTGGATCTGGGAAGCTCATTCATGTAATAAAAGAAAAGACAGAGGATCAAACCACCGTATTTGAAGGAGTTCTTCTCATCCTTCTTTATCTTCTATAGATTCTCCAAGAGTTGGTTCAGAAGGAGCTCACAAAGATCATAGTCTACATTCTTCCTCAACATTTCATAAGCATTATATATAGCAGTTCCAGAAACTGAATTCTCCCTGCTGGAGTGATATATCTTATATCCAATTATCATTGATGCAAACTTGATATCCGGATCTATGATATCCTCTATAGTCATTGCTCTTTTATCAAACTTCGATCCGGTAGCCTCACTTACAATTTGGTTTTTGACAGATTTGAGAATGGGCATCTCACTAGTTGAGTGTAATCCGGTTACAGCCTTAATGGCATCCTTAGTGATCTTAAACGGCCTATTCAACCACATGAAATTGTCATGCATTCGGCTCAGAATATACTGGACCCATTCATCTTTTGAAAAATAGGGGAAATGAATGCACTGTGCAAAATGTTTATCCCGGATAGATTTATACTGGGTTTTGAGTTTGAATGAGTCATCTATCAATTACTTGTGATAGATATCGACCAACTTAGATTCCCCAAATTCTTCAATACTCACATGAATATATGCCCTAACATCTTCTACATGCAAAACCCCATGCGGAATACTTGACAAAGCACCTAGGGGATCAACTTCTAGGGATTTATATGGATGCTTCTTAAATTTAGGGCGAGGCCTATCAGAAATCTTCACTACATTTGGAGTAGCCATCTTTCAAATATTTGCAGAGAGATATTAAGAATGGAAAATATCTTTTACGCTTCTAGGTTACACGAAGTGAGCTAGATCAATTGCTGGATGAATCAGATTCTGTAGATGATCTTTGATGGGCTTGAGGAATTTCTGTTGCAGAGCTTCTTTTCGTTTCTTCTTGAATGTAGAATGAACAAATGCTTAATGAGAAAACCCTTATATTGCTCCGCAAACCCTAATATCAAGTTGCAATAAATGCTTGACCTAAGTCATTCTGGTTTGCCTTATTCAGATGACTTGAAGAACTGGATCAATCTTGATCTAAACATCTTGCGGATCTTCCAAATCTTAACCATAGTTTATTTAGATGTTTCTCTTATGAACCCTTTAATCCGCAACTCTCCTTGTGTCAGTTCCAGCACCAATTGACTGGCTGGGGGAAAATGGTTTTCTTTGTGTCTCCCCCTGAGCTAGAGCTCACTTTTTAATTTTTGAAAGGAATATTAGCACCAGAGTCTGGTGCGGATCCATCCCCTACATTCTCTGTACTTTTCTTCACCCAAATCTTGTTCATCTCACTTTGAACTTCATCTGCATTCACTTTTTGTTTTCCCTTATCTTGATTCTGATTATGATGTACCGGACCTCTTTTGTCCTGATTCTTGCTTCTACAGAATTTTGCAATATGACCGGACCTATTGCAAATTTGGCAAACAACATTTCTTTGCATATTTGATTGATATCCTCTTGATCTGCATTAATTAGCCATATGACCCATTCTATTGCATGCAAAGCATCTACCACTGAATGAATTGTTCATTTGCATATTTCTGCATTCATGAGATTTGTGACCATACCTTTTGCAGTTGAAACACTGTCCGGAGAAGGATGTATTAGTCTGATTCATTCTCTTTCTGCACTAATTAGCTTTATGACCAAAGTTATTGCAGTTGTGGCAGTATCCATTGAAGGATGGATATCTTTGAGCATTAGGCTACCTTACCGGAGGTCTTTTAGGCTTGTTCCTTGGATTTTCTGATCCAAAATTCTTCTAACCGGATACGGAGCTTTCACCTTTTTCATACCCCAGGCCACACTTGTCATCTACCCTCTTTTGGCTTTCAAGAAGAACTTCAAGTTGAGCAGAGCTTATCTTGAATTTCTCTTTGTATTCATTTGCTGTTTGAAGATCCTTTTTAAGAGAGACAATTTGATCCTCAAGTTTTTCTTCATTATCTTTGGCATCTTCAAGATCAGATTCAAGATGTCTGATTATTCTATCCATCTTGTGGCAGTCTTCTGATTTTTCCTTGAGAGATTGTCTTAGATCATCTTTAGATTTTCTTCTTTCTTCAATTTCTTGGGTGAACTTCATAGCTCCTGATTCCATTTCATGTCTTACCATGATGATTTCTTTTGATAACTTTTCACATAGCTTGGTTTTCTCTCTTAGATCTCTATTTGTATCATTGGCTTCACCTTGACTTGCCAATTGCTTAAGTAGCTCCTTTCTCTTTTTCATAGAGAGACTCAATTTCTCTTTTAGTTCTTCTAT
Organism: Cunninghamia lanceolata; assembly: GCA_027924645.1. Lineage (NCBI taxonomy): Eukaryota > Viridiplantae > Streptophyta > Pinopsida > Cupressales > Cupressaceae > Cunninghamia > Cunninghamia lanceolata. The sequence goes on from BSBN01000478.1 coordinate 10,666,953, forward strand.
GAAATCATCAGCCTGTTTGAGTCTTTCCTTTAATTCATTGACTTCAGAATTTGACTGTTCAAGATCATCAAGGGTAGACTTAATTTGCTCCCTTATACCATACACATCCATTTGAATTCCCAGATCTTCCTCAAGCTGTTAGGCTCTGTTGGGAGGAACTTGGCTCTGATACCAATTGTTAATAGCTGAGAGGGAGGGGGGGTGAATCAGTTATCCTAATAATTCAACTTTCTGTGCTTTCTTAACAGCTAATGCAACATCAGATCAAATAAGCAATCATAATCATGAAATGGAAATAACACTAATACACATGACACAATGATTTTGATGTGGAAACCATGTTAAGGGAAAAAACCACGGGGTGATTAACCCAAGATATTATTCTCTGTTAGAAGAATAGAAGATACAAAATGGCACTTGCCAATTAGGGCTCACTGCCCGAACACACTGCTCACAAGAGGCTAACTGCCTACAAAAGACTTGCTGTCGACAAGAAGAAAACTTGAACTGATGAGAAGTATCCACCCATGTTGAAGTTCAGTTCCGGTTAAGCTCAATAGACTGATCTGCTGCACTTCATTCTTACTCTGCTTAAGTGCTATTGTCCTTTTACATTCTGAACCTATTTTTTAGCTTTTTATTCTTCAGCTTCTATTCGCACACAAAATTATGTTTGCACACACCACTTCACATCTAAATCCATCTTGTATATATATCCGCACAAGTGATTTCAACACTTTTCTAGTCGGAATCCAGAATAGTCAATATTATTTCAAACTCTAGTATGTTGGCTGAATCCTTGCATACCAAGTAATGCGGATCAAGAATATTCTTGTGGAAGTCTTCAAACATGTCGGCCAATCATGAATGATACCTCAAGAAACTTAGTCATTAGCAATATCTCTTCCAGATTTGGGTCTGACAATCTGCCGGTATAGTTCTTCCTCTGTCTACTCTATCAAACAGGAACCCAACACTCAAGTGTTCATATCTCTTCACCCTTCCATCACCGAAGGATAAATCCTTGGAATCTATTATTCAAGGTACTCCTCTTAACTTCCCCAAATCTGCACTTTACTGAAATACTTGCTTTGAGAGATCCGGACTTGACTGTCAGACCTTGCTGACTGCTCTGTTCTTGCTTACCGGATCATAACACTTCTTCAATATGACTTCCAGTAGAGACTCATCATGTCTTGCGGATGTGTGAGATAACCTTTGTTGCCATCAATGACAACATTCATGAATCCATATAGTGTCTCTTGCCAACATCAACCCCCTGTCAAGATGATGAAAGATGACTACAATGGGAGAGATTACTATCCTCCTAACAGAAATGCCATAGATTGACCAAGAAACAACGGGTACTACCCTTGAGACAACTATCAAAGTTGGAATTAGAACGGAAATGGGAACAAAAATGACAGGAGATATGAAAGACCCCCGTATGAATTCAACCAAATTTGTTCTTTTCATAGAACAAAGGGGCATAGCACAGAGTCTTGTAGGGAATACAATAGATTCATAGCAAGACTTCCAGAAGACCAAAAAGAAATGTTCATAGAAATGTTCTTAAACCCACAGGAGGTCATACCGGATAACAAAGATACAAGACAAAATCAAGCTCCAATAGCGCTACAAAATGCAAACATGAGAATTTATCAGGACCCGTTCCCTGTGCATCAAGATACAAAAGCGACAAATCAAAACAAAGCAACTCAATGTAGTAACCCCAAAATCCCACCACAACTAGGACAAAATTAGCTTTATGACCAAAGTTATTGCAGTTGTAGCAGTATCCATTGAAGGATGGATATCTTTGAGCATTAGGCTACCTTACCGGAGGTCTTTTAGGCCTGTTCCTTGGATTTTCTGATCCAAAATTCTTCTAACCGGATACGGAGCTTTCACCTTTTTCATACCCCAGGCCACACTTGTCATCTACCCTCTTTTGGCTTTCAAGAAGAACTTCAAGTTGAGCAGAGCTTATCTTGAATTTCTCTTTGTATTCATTTGCTGTTTGAAGATCCTTTTTAAGAGAGACAATTTGATCCTCAAGTTTTTCTTCATTATCTTTGGCATCTTCAAGATCAGATTCAAGATGTCTGATTATTCTATCCATCTTGTGGCAGTCTTCTGATTTTTCCTTGAGAGATTGTCTTAGATCATCTTCAGATTTTCTTCTTTCTTCAATTTCTTGGGTGAACTTCATAGCTCCTGATTCCATTTCATGTCTTACCATGATGATTTCTTTTGATAACTTTTCACATAGCTTGGTTTTCTCTCTTAGATCTCTATTTGTATCATTGGCTTCACCTTGACTTGCCAATTGCTTAAGTAGCTCCTTTCTCTTTTTCATAGAGAGACTCAATTTCTCTTTTAGTTCTTCTATGAAATCATCAGCCTGTTTGAGTCTTTCCTTTAATTCATTGACTTCAGAATTTGACTGTTCAAGATCATCAAGGGTAGACTTAATTTGCTCCCTTATACCATACACATCCATTTGAATTCCCAGATCTTCCTCAAGCTGTTAGGCTCTGTTGGGAGGAACTTGGCTCTGATACCAATTGTTAATAGCTGAGAGGGAGGGGGGGTGAATCAGTTATCCTAATAATTCAACTTTCTGTGCTTTCTTAACAGCTAATGCAACATCAGATCAAATAAGCAATCATAATCATGAAATGGAAATAACACTAATACACATGACACAATGATTTTGATGTGGAAACCATGTTAAGGGAAAAAACCACGGGGTGATTAACCCAAGATATTATTCTCTGTTAGAAGAATAGAAGATACAAAATGGCACTTGCCAATTAGGGCTCACTGCCCGAACACACTGCTCACAAGAGGCTAACTGCCTACAAAAGACTTGCTGTCGACAAGAAGAAAACTTGAACTGATGAGAAGTATCCACCCATGTTGAAGTTCAGTTCTGGTTAAGCTCAATAGACTGATCTGCTGCACTTCATTCTTACTCTGCTTAAGTGCTATTGTCCTTTTACATTCCGAACCTATTTTTCAGCTTTTTATTCTTCAGCTTCTATTCGCACATAAAATTATGTTTGCACACACCACTTCACATCTAAATCTATCTTGTATATATATCCGCACAAGTGATTTCAACACTTTTCTAGTCGGAATCCAGAATAGTCAATATTATTTCAAACTCTAGTATGTTGGCTGAATCCTTGCATACCAAGTAATGCGGATCAAGAATATTCTTGTGGAAGTCTTCAAACATGTCGGCCAATCATGAATGATACCTCAAGAAACTTAGTCATTAGCAATATCTCTTCCAGATTTGGGTCTGACAATCTGCCGGTATAGTTCTTCCTCTGTCTACTCTGTCAAACAGGAACCCAACACTCAAGTGTTCATATCTCTTCACCCTTCCATCACCGAAGGATAAATCCTTGGAATCTATTATTCAAGGTACTCCTCTTAACTTCCCCAAATCTGCACTTTACTGAAATACTTGCTTTGAGAGATCCGGACTTGACTGTCAGACCTTGCTGACTGCTCTGTTCTTGCTTACCAGATCATAACACTTCTTCAATATGACTTCCAGTAGAGACTCATCATGTCTTGCGGATGTGTGAGATAACCTTTGTTGCCATCAATGACAACATTCATGAATCCATATAGTGTCTCTTGCCAACATCAACCCCCTGTCAAGATGATGAAAGATGACTACAATGGGAGAGATTACTATCCTCCTAACAGAAATGCCATAGATTGACCAAGAAACAACGGGTACTACCCTTGAGACAACTATCAAAGTTGGAATTAGAACGGAAATGGGAACAAAAATGACAGGAGATATGAAAGACCCCTGTATGAATTCAACCAAATTTGTTCTTTTCATAGAACAAAGGGGCATAGCACAGAGTCTTGTAGGGAATACAATAGATTCATAGCAAGACTTCCAGAAGACCAAAAAGAAATGTTCATAGAAATGTTCTTAAACTCACAGGAGGTCACACCGGATAACAAAGATACAAGACAAAATCAAGCTCCAATAGCGCTACAAAATGCAAACATGAGAATTTATCAGGACCCGTTCCCCGCGCATCAAGATACAAAAGCGACAAATCAAAACAAAGCAACTCAATGTAGTAACCCCAAAATCCCACCACAACTAGGACAAAAAGGAGAAACTAGGTTGATGGGATTGGTTGAGATTATGCATAGTGAAGAACAAGAGGAGGATCACGAGGAAGAAAATGAGCAAATAGAACCATATGAGGGTACCATCTCAATAGTAGAACCAATACCAGCTCCCATTGGACCCTACGAGCTCATAGAAGACTTAAAGAAAATGCACGCGCACATTTTGTTCATTGATTTACTCATAAACTCCCCCTCACATCGCTCTACATTGCTATAAGAAATAGACCTAAAATATCTTGACCAAATTATGCCACCACCTAGTGAGCAAATCAACCGTGTGGACTACGATCTCAGCCTGCCAAACTCAGAACTTAAGGATCCAAGGTTTTTCTTCGACTTACAATAGATGCCCTCTGAGGCAGAGTTAACGAAGAAGGGAGACCCCACACTATATCTTCAAGTGTGGATCTATGACACATGCATCAAACAAACATTAATCGATGATGGAGCTGCATTGAATATAGTTCCTTTCTCCCTTCTAGAGAGGATGGGCTATGGACACACCAACATCATCGCTTCACGGGATACTCTAAGCGAATATGATAATCTAAAGGCAGCCACCATAGGTGAAATTACCCTTCCAGTAACTTTGGGGCCCAAAACCATTCCAACCACTTTCTATGTCATAGACAAGGACACAGGATATAACTTGATTCTTGGAAGGCCATGTATACACAGGATAAAATTTGTACCATCCACGTTGTTTCAAGAAGTTTGATTTTTACACTTAGGGAAAATATATGTCGCACAAGGAGATCCAGAACCTTTCAACATGTTAAAGTCAAATACGTCAAACAAACGCATAGGCATCCCCATAGACTATAAACTCCCTACCAACAAGTTAACCATCCCAAATCCTACACCTCAGTCAATATGCGTCAAACGGATGGAAAATCCAAAAAAAACCATAAACACCGCAGAAATCAAAACTTTAGAGAATGGGCCATTACCAAAGCAAAGGGAAATGGTTTCCAAGGATAAAATGATTAAAATTATGGAGTTGATCGAATGGGATGGACTATTCCAATTCCCCCTAGAAATACTCATGATTGATGTCCAAGAGGCCTACAAACTCTTTCCTTGCATAGGGGAGAAGCCTCATAGAACAGAAGGACCAGTCTTTCAGACCACCACATTAGATCTGAGAAATGTAGACCCACATGCTTTCTCAGATGCAGAAGAAGACATGACAGAAGGATACACACTGTTATCACCACTAAGTGAATCACGTGTCCCTGAGACACCAGAAGAAACAGAATCATATGAACCTCTCACATCAATGGAGGATTCACATCAACCAGTTATTCCCATGGAAGAAGTGCATTCTATCGATAATGAATCAACCAATGTTATAGGAATGCTTCCTAAGATGTTTATGGTATCATAGCCACAAGAAAAACCAACCACCTCTACCTCGGTTCAGTCAAATGAACTCAATGAATGGGAAGCACCTCGAGTACAAATAGAAATGGTTAAAAGACTTCCCGAGGAAGACAAAGAGAGCAAAGGTATCTTCCATAGAGAGTGGAAGATGAGAGTGATAGTTGGTATCGATGACCTTGTCATTTTTGAACTACCAAAAAGTTACAATGGGTATGCCATGGATCTGAGATCAGAACCCAATGGGAGGATAAGTATAAGTTTTGTTCCCCTAGATGAGCAAAGGGAGCCACAAACCCCTCTGGAATTGTTCCAATTCTTGTAAAGAATCCAAGAGAGACTTGATGTGAAAGTTTACATGCAAGAACAATTTGACCTATTAGCAGAGTTATTAAACTGTGATGGAGTCTTGTATTGGACTCCTTCCCATCAAAATTCCTTTTGAGACTTACTTCATCTCACGATGCCAAGAGAAACCACCGAGCTGGTAGCAATAGATTCAAATGACAAACCTTACCGAGTAGGAGAACTTGTCCTAAGAAGAGGAAGCACGAAAAATAAGAAAAGAAGACGAAAAAGAGCTTTTTTGGAAGATTGGAAAGGTCCTTACATGGTTAAGGAAGACATCATAAATGGTGCCTATCTCTTCTGCACAATGGAGGGAGAGGAATTTGGCAAAATAGTCAATGCCTTTCACCTCAAGAAATATTCTTTCTAAAAGACCAAAAAATCATTAAACATAAAAATACAAAAAAATTATAAAATCAAAAATGTCAAAAACAAGTTTGTTTCTTGCATTTTTGCATCATTCAGTTCATCTTGCATTACAGTTTGTGACTTGCTCTTGTACTATTTTCCCTTTAGTAAGCAGTCTAATATTGTCTAGATATACGTTATCTTTTCAAGACCTAGAGATTCCCATTTTTCACAATCGTCATTATCCCCTTTCATTCCCAATGATTCTAATCGAAACCTAGCTCTTAGCTTTACACTGATCCCAGTCTTAATGAGTTAAGATGTTAGGTCTAAAAAGAGTCAGTATTCAAACCTACAGTGTTCAAAGGAAGCTTGCAAGTAGACCTTCCCAATTCTTCCCTAGTAGTAGAGAAGTCCAACCAGATTACAAAAACTTTAGGTGGCGCTCAGCCCCTTATCTTTCTTGGCCAAAAACGTCAGGAAGATCAAAACTCTAAAGGAAGCAATCTAAAATTTGAGTGAATAAAAAAAATGAATGATCAAAATAAGAGTGTCAAAAAGTGAGAGTTGAGAGATCAAAGTACTGCATATCAAATTTCCAAAAGCATTCATTTCTTGAAAAGTCAAAAAAATCCAAAAAAAATGAGAAAAATCAAGTGAGGAAAAAAGCAAAAAAAAAAGAGAGATACAAAAAAAAGAGTGAAAGAGAGAAGATTGTTGAATGTTCATACTCTTGGGTGGAGATCAATCTAAGCTCGAACCCTCAAGGGTGACATTCTAATAGAGAAAGAAAGGTACCAAGCACACACACACACACTAGTTGAGAAAAACCAAAGAGTCTAGTAGTCTCTAGGACCATCTTCTATCTAGGGACCCTTGTTCTTTCCCAGATATCCTTTACCCTGGGTCTACTTTGCTTGCCATCTATGATCTAAGTCTAGCGAACACCAATAAAATTTGTTGCTTGTCTAAGTTGAAAGCTTACCAATTTGTCTTATCTAGATAAGGATCGGTGTTTAGCCTTTAGCGAAGTCTAGAAACCAAAAACGCTCCATATTCATTGTCACTCCCCACTTGAGTTTCCCTAAATCCTATCTCACAGCCTTGAATAGGTCTCTTATATCAGGACAACCCGTAATCCCCTAAATTGAAAATCGTATTTAAGAGCAGTCACATTGTTTGTTCCACAGTACATTCATGTCAAAAATCAGAAAAAGAGTATCAAAGCAATAAAATCAAATGTCATATCTCATGGAATTTAGTAGAAGTAATAGTCTCATTTACAACATTTCTTGTGTTCCTGCATTATCATATCGTAAACTGCATATCATATATATGTCGTAAAAAACTACAGAAATATGTCATCATTGTCATACTTGCATTTGCTAAAAGAGTTGAAAAGGTCAAACATAATCAGAAAGTTCCTCAAAGATTCCAAACATGCATAAGAGATGACTACAGATTTTGATAAGAGAAAACCATAAAAAGATAGACTTCCATAGATATATCCGAAGTTTGCATACACAAGGGCATCAAAGAGCTAAGACAAAATGCTCTCAAGAAAGTAGAGGCTCCCCATGCAAGGGGGCACAAATTTCAAAGGAAGGCAAGTCAGGGGCGGTTCCCTCCAACGAAACCCTTAGGACTTCAGCTCCTCCGTCTACGAGTACCACTAGTCGCTCCTTGAGACATATGAGAATGAGGTTCTCTACTGTGAGCATGCAACTGTGAAGGCCCTGCCATGCTAGCATCACATTGTCCGAAATTAAGGCGGGCCATCTCTTGGAGTAGTTGGTTCTCACCCTTAAGCATGTCAACCTAGGTCTTCAACTCTGTAGTTACATAACACCCATGGTAGACAGGAGCAAAAATGTTAGTGTGTCACCCTGTAGCTGGGGGCACACCAGGATCATCCAAAAGACGATCATGAGTCATTCTAGTGAAGGGAGAAGCTAATCCAACATTGACCTCATGAACGAAGTCCCTCCACTCTCTGACATTGTCTGAAATAGCAAATCAAAACAAGACCAAGTCAGATCCATATGAAAAGAGAAAGGACAAAAGTATGAAAAGCAAGTAAGCAGAAACTTACGTGGATCGCCAAGTTGCCAATTAGGGTCAAATTGACGCATCACCTCACCTGAGTGAGGAGGTCAAGGAACATTAGGAGGACCCTCGGGGATATTAGGAACATCATCTAAATCATCAATATCATCGAAATCCTTGTCCTCGGGAGCGGCCTCATCTAACGAATCATTACTATTTGGAACATAGTCCTCGTCAATGGACTCTGAATCAACAGTCACAATTAGAGATCGGGAAGGAGCCCCTCTCTCTCCCCTCCATCCTCCTCTAGAGACCCTAGTAATGAAGTTTCCTGGAGTCAAAGGAGTCCAAATGACATTTCAAATATCACCCATCTCCTGAACGGTCCTGTAACAGGTGGACACTGGGGGCAAGTCCTTAGGAACATCCTCGCCAAACTGCTGCAAAACACGGTCAACTCGATGAGCCTTAGCCAGACCATTGTAGTCTGTGATCTCTGAGACCTCATGATAGTGCTCTCTAATCTCACCATCAAGGGCCCAAGCCCCCTCCATGTCATGATAAGGATCAAAAATCATATCCTCATCAGTAAGAGAAGCAATAGTGGGTAAAGTAGCATCAAAATGACCAACATGCACCCACCTCACTGCTCTCGGTAACCCAGAAGAGGAATAAGCTTATGGTAAGGCTTCATGTGCTCAAATATCCATGCCATGATCAAGGAAGAGTGGCTAAAAGCTAAAGCCTCTCGCTGTGAAATCTGATAGAAGTCTCTGTAAACCATAGCCAGGATGTCCAGTCCCCAAGCAAAAACTGTGCCCTCCTCAATCTCACAAATGATGGGTGCCCAACACCATCTCAGATGAGCCAAGGCCTTGTCTCCTGACAGCCTCGAAGCAATCAAACCAATTAGGAACCTCCTCAAGAGCGGAATGCGGAGTCGTGGCATAGAGGTAAGTTGAACTCCTGTTCGGTCTCCAGGGTGATTAACCCCCATAAATGCAGCCCAAGAAGCCTTTTCCTCATAGGACTCACTAATAGGAAGAGACAAAGGTTGCCCCCTCACAGGTACTCAAAGAATGTGATATACATCATATAAAGTGATAGTCCACTCTCCATAAATCTATGGGAACCTGAATGTGTTCCTGTCTGCATCCCAGTAAGTCAAGATGTCACAACATATGTGGGATACAGAATGAATCATAGGTACATGGCAAACTCTAGCACAACCTACCCTCTTTAGTATAGCACAATCCTCAGTACTCAATGAAGCAAACATCCCTGAGAGCCATCCCTGCTCTTGGCAGGCATTCCATCGGATACGCATGTCCTACAAAAATCAAAGGAGAACTTTAGATTAGATCTCAAAAACTTGTAAAATCCCTAAAAATCGTAAAACTGTAGAAAATCCTACACAAAAAATCACATAAACCTTCAAAAATTACAATAAACAGGTAGATTCAATGACCAATCATGTCAGATCGAAGCGAAACGAGTGTTAAACAACATCAAATGTAGTCAGAAATCAGTCCAACAGGGTTGCCCCAGGTGACCCTACTGCTTTTCAGGATCTCCCCCGAGCGACCTTGCCTGACAAAAGGGGCGACCCTAGGAGCGAATCCCTCAAGCAAAAATCACTCTAAAAACCTCATTTTTTGACCAATTTCAGAAAACGAAAGACCAATCTTGCTCTAAACGACAAGACAAACACAATGCAATAGAGAAAATCACCAAAAATAGACAATTTTAAGAGATTTTTCAAAATTCAAACTAGGGTTTAGAGAAGGGTTTTTCACTTATTACATACCTGATTCTCTGCGGCTGAAGAAGAGGTGGCCATCTATGTAATCTCCTCAACAATACCTCTCTATCGACTGCTCACACGAATGATTCCGTCGCTATTTTGCTCCAATCTCACAATTTGGCTTACTTTGTTTGCCCTTAGCTTAGTTCATTTATGCATTTTAGACTAGTTCTTTTCTTTTATGCATCTATTTTGTGCATTGTTTTGTGTGCTCTCATCCCTACATGTCTAAACTGACAAAGGCAAGCAACTAGTCGAACTCAAGTGATCTATGGTAAGATTCATCATTTCAGTTTTCATTATTTACTTTGATATATTTAAATGTCAGATTAACACTAGCTATTGCAAGTACAAATTGCAGGAAAATCGACAACAAGTAAGGCCTAGTTCGGGAACGGTACCTACCTTTCATGTAAACTACCATCCCCGAGGGGGCAAATATGTAAGCACAAAAATCACGCACTGCCTCCACAAGGACCCCTATGATGATTCAAATCCTTGTCACGTACATGTAAGCATGAAATAATGTCCTTTAAGCAGCAGGTCTCTTGATGGCATGTCCTCTTTTCTTGTCTTGTGTTGTTTCCTCCTTGTCGATTTCCCTCTCTCCTTGTTTGCGTCACTTTTTGACACTTGTTGACTTGCATTTTTTGGCTTTCAACCTTGATCCTAAGCCTTGTGAGAGTCTTGTAGGTGAGTTTTCACCTCTCCCCTTTGTTTTTCCTCTAGTGCACCTCCTAGAATCCTTCTAGAGGTCTCCTTATCCATCTTCCGCTTTTGATTTTCAGTTTTATCGAACCAATCCAAATCTCCCTCGGGAGATCCTGTTGATGCAAGTGGAGATTTGGATTCTTCCACATGATTGACCTGTTTCTTGATGCAAAACCTTTCCTTTTCCTCCCTTCTACCATCTCCCAGCGTGTTTTTCTGCATCTGACCCTATCCATCCCAGATCTCCCCCGGGCAACCCTACTGGCAAAAGGGGCAACCCTGCCATTTTTGAAGCCACGAAAAAACTCAAGTTTCTCTCTCATTTTTGCTCTGTTTTTGCCCATTTTTCTTTTTGTTTGCATGGTTTTTGATCCCTGATATAGAGTTAACTATTTCATACACCCACACATGCATAATTAACTCTATTTGATCTCAATTTAACTCTTCAATCAATTTCATGCATTCCCTCACCTCCATTTTCTCTCCAGTGATAAGCTATCTTTGTTTCATCACTCTAATCAACTAAGTTCACTAGGTAATCAACCTTGTGAACTCCTCAATCTATTCTTGTTAACTCATCAATCAAATAATTTAACTCTCCAATCAATTCCTTCTTCTAAACCTATAAATACCCCCTCCCTCAAGCACAAAGGGAGGCAAATTCATTATGCACACAACTCTTGCCAAATTTTGCTCTCCAACTTAGCATTCAAATGCTCTTACAAGACAAAGGTCACTACAAAAAAAGAGGCAATTAGCGCCTAAAATAGCACCAGAATTTAGCACATTTGAGTCCATGAATTGGACACTTCTATCGATGCAAAAATTGGCGCCCAATAGAATCTCACTATTGCGCTGGGTTTAGCGTCGATTATAATGCTGGGTTTTGCACCGGATTTAGCGCCAAGTTTAGCGCCGGGTTTTAGTGCCAGGATTAATGCCAGATTTAGCGCCGAATTTTATTGCTTCTAATTTGGCTTCCAATTTTGCTTCTAGTTTTGCTTCTTGTGTTGCTTCCAAGTTTGCTTCCAGTTTTGCTTCTGGTTTTACTTCTAGTTTTGCTTCCAATTTTGCTTTCACTGTTGCTTCCATTTTTGCTTCCAGGTTGGCTTCCGCTTTTACTTCTGGTTTTGCTTCCGGTTTCACTTCTAGGTTTGCTTCTAGGTTTGTTTCCAATTTTGCTTCTGGTTTTGCTTCTAGTTTTGCTTCCAATTTTGCTTCCAATTTTGCTTCCGGTTTTGCTTCCAATTTTGCTTCCAATTTTGCTTCCGGTTTTGCTTCCAATTTTGCTTCTAATTTTACTTCCAGTTTTGCTTCCAAGTTTGCTTCCAGTTTTGCTTCTAGGTTTGCTTCCACTTTTGCTTCCAATTTTGCTTATGGTTTTGCTTCCAATTTCGCTTCCAATTTTGCTTCTAGTTTTGCTTTCGGGTTTACTTCCAGTTTGGCTTCCAATTTTGCGTCCGATTTTGCTTCCAGTTTTGCTTCCACTATTGCTTCTAATTTTGCTTCTAGTTTTGCTTCCAATTTTGCTTCCGATATAATGCCACTTGTTGCTTCCATTTTTGTGTCTTTTGTTGCTTCTAAAAATGCTTATTATTTTGCTTACATTTATTAATTTAATATTTTTTTATTTCAATTTAATTAGTTAAATATAGCATGCCTCTTAAATAACTCATATGATTATAAAGTAAGTAATTTAATTATTTAACTCATATGATTAAATAACAAGATAATTATTATAACATGATCATCATCTTTAATTAAAACAAGTGAGTCAAATATCTATAATTTAATTGAATTTGACAACATGCATTCTGAGCAGTAAATTAAAATCATCATACGTAATAAATATCCATCCAAAAATCATCGACCACTTTCAATATATATAAATTGACAAGTCAATATGGATAAGATCATCATCATATATAACTAAAATAAGTGAAAGTCAAATATGCCAGTAGATCAATAACATCTCTAAATGATACATGTACAAATAATATAAATAAAAATGATAAATTACGTAACTCAAAATGATACAAGTCAAGATGATACATGTCCAAATGAAATAAGTCAAAATTGTTAGAAATAAAAGCAACACTACTTCAATGGAAATCTGATTTGAGATAAATTTCAGCAAACTTTAACCGTGTGTTGTTAATGGAGATTGTAACAAAACATAAACCCACAATACAAAAATATACCAAAAGCATAATGAAGCACATAACACAAGTGTTTAACGTGGAGAAAACCCTTGCGGGTAAAAAACTCCACCAAGAAAAGAGGCCACGTTGTATTATCTTCACAAAAGGAGATTACAAATACATTCACTTCCTCTGTCCTCCAACCTTCACTCCGGCATAACCTGGGTACCTGTAAACTGTTATATATTTCTCATCTACTATGCTATGGTTTTTTATAGAATTTACACAACCTCAAGACATTAAATGACTTCTTACAAGTCCATAACACTTGTCAAGAGTCAACAACACAACCTTGGGCGTCCATGGCCAAGAATAGGATCTTACGGGATCATAAAAGCTATCATACATGCATCCTACACTTGGGAAAAAGTGCCCATGCAAGCTTGAACGCCTTGGGGCTAAAAATAGCCACTTACAACATCTTATGACGCGTCATATGCTATTATTAGTGTCATAGATTCATATGACAACTTACAGTTGTCATAGAATCTCTTACACCTTCTTACAGTATCTATGACGTGCGTCATAACACTAAAAATATATTATTCCTCCACATGTGCACCCCACTTTGACCAATTACCATTTACCATAGTAAATGACATTTTGTAACTACTGCCGGTAACTCCGGGACTTACCATGCAGTAACTTCGTAATTACCGTGGACAGTAAATAATTTTTACCACTGCCGGTGAAACTTGTACATCCCTTATGGGTAATTATAAATAATAAATACAATAATGGGATTTACAAGGTTAATGGCACCTTATCCCAACATTCTCCCACTTAAGATTATACATTGTAAATCAACCCATAGGAAATCAAATGAAAAATAATCAGGCACTAGAAACAAGGCCCATGGCCTCTCTGCACCACATGAACTTCTCTATGCTCACAGGATTGGTCAATGAATCTACAACATTCTCCTGAGTGTCTATCTTCTTCAACTCAATCTCTCCATTTGCAACCACCTCTCGAATAAAGTGATACTGAACATCAACATGCTTAGTTCGAGCATGATACATGGGATTCTTAGCCAAACAGATAGCACTATGGCTATCATAACCAATCTAAATATTCCTGCAATCAAAACCAATACCTGTACACAGTCTCCTCAACCAAACTGCCTCCTTAGAGACATGAGTTACAGCCATATACTCTGCTTCTGTGGTGGACAAAGCAACTGTGGGCTGCCTCTTACTCATCCAACTCACTGAACCTCACCTTCGACTATCCAAGTCACCTACCCAATCTGCATCAACAAAACCCTGTATGTCCAATGATTTATCAGCACTATCAGTACCAAAATAAACTAAACAATGATCAAGAGTACCTGCAATATATTTAAACACCCTTTTCGCATAGTTCCAATGCTGTCTACCAGGGTTACACATAAATCTGCTCAAAACTCCCACTGCTTGGGCAATATCTGGTCTAATGCAAACCATTGCATACATCAAACTCCCTACAGCACTAGCATATGGCACATTAGACATATCCTCAATATCATCCTTAGTCTTTAGACACATATCTAATGAAAGCTTAGTACCAATGGGTAAAGGAACTCTAACTGGGTTACAGTCCTGCAAACTAAACCTCTGCACAATAGTATTCACATACTTACTTTGTGATAACCAAAGCTTTCTGTTAACTATGTCCCTCCTAATCTCCATTCCCAAAATATACCTTGTAGCACCAAGATCCTTCATCTCAAATGCACCTGAAAGTTGGGCTTTAAGCTCACTGACCATACCCTTAGTGTTGCTGAAAAACAACATGTCATCGACATACAAAGCAATAACCAGTATAGAATCATCAACACAATGAATGTAAACACAATGATCCTCCTCGCTTCTAACAAAACCCAATTTCAAAACAAATGAATCAAACTTTTGATACCACATTCTGGGGGACTGTTTCAGACCATAAAGAGACCTCTTTAACCTGCAAACCCAATGTTTTTTTCCTTTTACCTCAAAACTTGTAGGTTGTTGCATATAAATTTCTTCTTCAAGACCTCCATGCAAGAACACAGCCTTAACATCCATTTGCTCAATCTCCCAATCATAAGCTGCAACAATGGATAAGAGAAATCTAATAGAAGTCAATTTAGCAACAGGAGAGAATATCTCACCAAAATTAACTCCCTCTCTTTGGGAGTAGCCCTTGGCTACCAGTCTAGCCTTGTACTTCTCCAATGACCCATCTGCTCCAAACTTCTTCTTGAAGACCCACTTACATCCAATGGCCTTTCTTCCTTTGGGCAAACGAACAAGATCCCAGGTGTTATTAGAGTCTAAAGCCATCATCTCCTCCTGCATGGCTAGCTGCCAAGAATCACTATCATCTGCAGAAATAGCTTCCCTGTAGGATCTAGGTTCATCGTTAGTACTCAATAAAGCATATACACAACGGAAATCTGGTGGGCTATACCTGTCAACTGGATTATGTTGTCTTGTGGATCTCCTCAAGGGTGGAGTAAGAGACTCTACTTGTTCTTCTGCATGATCATCTACACCAACTTCTTCTGTCACAACAGATTCATCTTCATCAGAACTACTTGAATTTTCTTCTTCTTCACCCCCCAATCCATCATTCTATTCTTCCTGAGGTGCATCTTTTTGCTCTAAATCAAAGTGCACCTTCTTTACCTTTTCTTCTTTTTCTTTTGGCTGCTTAGGTTCAGAAATAGCTCTAAGTTCCCTGAAAATAACATCTCTAGAAAATATAATCTTGCGGGTTAGTGGATTCCAAAGCTTATAACCTTTGACATTATCACCATATCCAATGAATGTACACTTTTCAGCCTTTGAATCCAACTTAGATCGCTTTTCCTTAGGCACATGAACAAAAGCCTCACAACCAAAAACCCTTAAATGTGAAACAGAAGGTTTCTTACCTGTCCACACTTCATAAGGTGTCGAATCAAGAGCCTTACAAGGAGATCTTTTTATCAAGTAGCAAGTAGTACATACAGCCTCTGCCCAAAAGCATTTATCCAACTATGCATCACTAAGCATGCTTCTGGCTCTTTCCATAATTGTTTGGTTCATCCTTTCTGCAACACCATTCTGTTGTGGTGTATACGGAGTTTTCTTGTGTCTAATTATACCTGCATGCTTGCTAAACTCATCAAATTCCTTAGAGCAATATTCCCCTCCATTGTCAGATCTTAATATTTTTATCTTTAAACTTGATTGGTTCTCTACTAAGACTTTGAATTCCTTAAACTTAGTGAAAACTTCAGATTTGTGCTTCATAAAATAAATCCATGTAAATCTGGATACATCATCAATGAAGGTTACAAAATAACAAGATTTTCTCATAGATTCATTATCCACAGGTCCAAACACATCCGTATGAATAATTTCTAACTTCTCTTTTGCTCTATTGCTTCTTGAAGGAAATGATTTTCTGTTTTGTTTATCAAACACACAATGCTCATAGAAATCAAAGTGCTCATCAGAATAAGAGAAATCGTCCAACAAATTTTTATTTTTAATAGTTTTCAGTACATTATTGCTTGTGTGGCCCAATATATGGTGCCACAACATACATTTTCAGTAGTGGCCTCAGATACATAGGAGGCATTATAAACTATAGTGGCTTCAAGCTTAAACAATTTCCTGAATCTCTTCCCTTTCGCTACCACCAAGTTCCCTCTCACCAATCTGCAGCCATGCTTGTCAAATGTCACATGCATTCCCAAATCATTCAACTTCAAAAATGAAATCAGATTTCTAGCTAATCCAGGAACATGCAAAACACCTGGGAGGGTTTTAATCCTCCCATCATTGAAACACAACAATACCTTTCCTTTCCTGACAATCGGATATGTAGAGTTGTCACCAAGGTAGATATTACCTCCATCATATTCTTCATATGTGGAGTACCATTCCTTATGCGGGGTCATATGAAACGAGCATCCTGAGTCAACCAACCAGTGATCATTAGAAACAAGATTACATGTAGAAAGTAAAACTTCTTCACCTGCATTCGAGGACTTATCCGAAGCACTCTCCCATTATTTCTTGGGATTTCTGCACTCCTTCACATGTCCCCTTTTACCGTAGTTCCAACACTTTATTCTTTTTACCAGGAGTCTTAGACCAGCCCTTGGACTTGTCCTTAGCCCCTTTCTTATCTCCTTTAGGTCCCCTTTCCTTAGACCTTCCCCTGACACTGAGAGCATCCCCTAAACTATCTGAACTCTTCTTCCTCAATTCCTGTGACAGTAGCACTAAAATAAGAGCATCCAACTTCAGATCCCCAAGGTTAGCAGTGATAGCAAGGATAACGTTCTCCCAAGACTTAGGTAAAGAACATAGAAGTAAGATACATTTATCTTCCTCACTAACCTCAACATCTACTGAATCAAGCTGACTCACTAACAAATTAAAAGAATTTAAGTGCTCTGCAACTAATTCACCTTCTCACATTTTCATGGAAAACAATTTTCTTTTTAAATAAAGTTTATTTACCATACTCTTGGCTTGATAGATCTCACCCAACCATTTCCACAACTTGTATGCAGTCTCTTCCTTTGTGACATTCAATAGGACAGAGTCTGAAAGACACAAGTGGATGGTTCCTTGTGCCTTCTTATCCAGTCTATCCCACTCATCTTGAGAGACATCGTCAAGTTTCTTCTCTTTTTGGATAGCCAACCATTGGTTTCTTTCTTCCAACAAATCTTCCATTTTCAGCTTCCACAACTCATACCCCGTTCCATTGAACTTCTCAATGTCCAATCGAGAGGTTGATGCAACGGTGGATGCAGCCATAAAAACAACATAAGATCTGTAAAACAAACACAACCAAATCTCCCACTGCAGCTACAACTTCCACACTACCACCCAAGAGTCAAAGTTGGCCAGGATCTGATACCAAATGTTAGAAATGAAAGCAACACTACTTCAATGGAAATCTGATTTGAGATAAATTTCGGCAAACTTTAACTATGTGTTATTAATGGAGATTGTAACAAAACATAAACCCACAATACAAAAATATACCAGAAGCAAAATGAAGCACATAACACAAGTGTTTAACGTGGAGAGGTAAAAAACTCCACCAAGAAAAAAGCCAAGCTGTATTATCTTCACAAAAGGAGATTACAAATATATTCACTTCCTCTGTCCTCCAACCTTCACTCCAGTATAACCTGGGTACCTGTAAACTGTTATATATTTCTCATCTACTATGCTATGGTTTTTTATAGAATTTACACAACCTCAAGACATTAAATGACTTCTTACAAGCCCATAACACTTGTCAAGAGTCAACAACACAACCTTGGGCGTCCATGGCCAAGAATAGGCTCTTACGGGGTCATAAATGCTGTCATACATGCATCCTACACTTGGGAAAAAGTGCCCATGCAAGTTTGAACACCTTGGGGCTAAAAATAGCCACTTACAGCATCTTATGATGCGTCATATGCTATTATTAATGTCATAGATTCTTATGACAACTTACAGTTGTCATAGAATCTCTTACACCTTCTTATAGTATCTATGACGTGTGTCATAACACAAAATATATTATTCCTCCACATGTGCACCCCACTTTGACCAATTACTACTTACCATAGTAAATGACATCCTGTAACTACCGTCGGTAACTCCAGGACTTACCGTGCAGTAACTCCGTAATTACCATGGACAGTAAATAATTTTTACCACTGTCAATGAAACTTATACATTCCTTATGGGTAATTACAAATAATAAATGGAATAATACAATAATGGGATTTACAAGGTTAATGGCACCTTATCCCAACAAAAATGATACATAAATTTATGATACAACTCATTAATATGGCACTGCAGGCTGTGAAAATGATACATATGATAGCTAGCGACTATGAAAAGAGGAATCAAAATGATATATCAACAATGATCCATGATGCAGTCTATATGATCTTGAATGTCACTGGCTACAATGAGCAACTGCCTCATCATCATCATCACCATCGTGATCATCATCATCACCATCATCGTCGTCATCATCATCGTCATCAGCCTCAGTGTCTTCTATATCTACGTCATCATCATCCTCTGCCATGTGATCTGTACCAGAACCAACATAATCTGGATCTCTATCATGAGGATCATCTTGATCTTCTGGAAGACCCGTGTTCTGCAAAAAACATTTAAAATGAAAAGTTATTATTTATTTCATGCAATAATTTATTTTTCTGTTATACATCTAATATTACTGTTATCACTGGGAATTGCACCCGTATGCAAGGCTGGTTAAAGCACTGCAATTCTGTGTAACATGGGACTAATCTTGGGTTGTGGGTGCCCTATGACAAGATTAGACCTCCAGATTGTGGGCTGGTTCCCTTCAAATGTTCTATTGAGATGTATGTTTTTTACTTTTGGGGAAAAGGGAAGAAATAAACTAATTGAATACTAAAGGTAAAATGGTGATGCACCTGATATGGATAAAAATAATGCAATCTGATTCACAATGTTTACTTAGAAATCTGACTTCTACACAATCCAGACTTGGCATAAATACCACAAAAATGATTCTAAGGAAGGTTTGAAAACAGGTTTTTATGAAGGAAATGGTTTTTTTAGAGCATAAAAAGACTATTTTTGGTTAACACAACCTAAGACCTGTGATGAATATTTGCTTTAATGTTGTAAACAAGGAGGTGAGACAATAATTTTAAAGGTTTAATAATAAAACACAGCAAAATTTCATCAAAATCACTTCAACATTCAGCACTAAAAGGAAAGGTTATTCAATTGATTTGAAATAAACAAAGGAAAGCTTTGCAAAAAGACAAAAGATAACCTGTAACCTGCCGATCTCTCAATAAGACTGTAAAACTGAGCTACAAGAATTCTCCAATCTGTCTGAATCAGAATGAGAATCAAGAACTCGTTGTTTCATCTTTGAAAAAATCTACTCCAGTAGAACTGTTTCATGGCATCTTCAAGTATCTTTGATGGTTTGAAGTTTTGAGGCATTGGTGACAGCCTTTTGCAAAGTTTATATCCTCTTTCTGGATGACTGCACACTTATTTCATACATCTTGTGAAGTTCTATTTTATGGCAGTCAAGTTGGCATATTGTTTTATAATTGTCTTGCCTTCCACTGTTCCATCTGTTGTTCCATGTGGCATTTGCTTGACTATTTGTATGAGACACTTGTAACTTTGAATGTGATATAACTATTTAAACTTTGATCATCTTAAATAGTATGAAAACAACATGAGAAATACCTGGTATAAAATGTTGCTTCATCTTACTCCTTTGTCATAATGAGATGACCCTTCACAAGATTTATTCTGCAACTTGTTCAAATGATACATAAGTTCTTGTATCCTCCTTGCTCTGTCTCTCTTCTCTTTATCAGGCATAATAAACTAAAAAATTGTATCACTCCTTAGATGACTATAATCTGATTTCTGAATTTGTCTTTTTGTCAATCTTGACTCAGTCATATAACTTTGATTTGCTTCAATCAACTGTAATGATGTCATGATGACATCTTCTTTTATGTAAGTTGATTAGATGATGCATGATATAGCTTAGAATGATGCATCCTATCTTTTCTGATACTCTTTTCAAAAAATGAAAAGAAACATGTTGGGCTCAAACCCTTATGGGAGCAACATTTAATCCACATGTTTATTTGTCTTCAAATCAGTAACAAAGTTTGTCCTATACCTGCACAGTGAAAAAACAAGTTAGCCTAAAAAAGTACCTGATAGCATTGATTGATCTCCTTCATGATTTCTTCCTGATTTGTATCATTATCTGATCTGATCTCTTATCTAAATGCATGATATGATAAGTAGATGTCTCTGTTTGATAAAAGCATGTGATAACCGTAAACATCCGGAGCACTAACAGGGTTGTCCCCAAAATTTTGCAGGTTTCAACTGGATGGTGGCTTAGAGTGAAGAATGAAGACTGAAGACTTGAAGGCCAGCTTCAACAGCAACCTCCATCATCAGGCAATTATGGATGTTTAGATTTATCATATGTTCTTTTCTTTTTTCTTTTATCAAACAGATACATAGCTTGCATGTCTGCAATTGCTCAGTCTAGTTACTCCCACGGCTTGTGTGGGACACATTTGAACATTTCTTTTAAACATGATCAATTAGTTTCTCTGATGCATATGATGTATATGTATTTCCTTTTAAATCAATGCATGAGATAAAGTAACATATACCAAGATGTATGTTGAAAACATGACATGAAATAACAGTGTAATACCATATCTTTCTCTCTTTATTCAAAATTGATTAATCTGAATAATCAATTTAACTTATAACCCTAAAAGATCAAACTTTGTAGAACAACTATATCCTTGAATGTTTGATCCTTTGATAATCAATTCTTTTGTCATGATAACTTATCAGTCCTGATTGGACTAATGGGTTATCCTGACAACTGGATCTTCTTTTCAACTTTGTCAAGGTATCAACCATTCAAGAATGCATAACATTGAAGTTTTCTATTATTCCTTCTGAACAATTACAATTAGGTCCAACTAATTTTTAGTGTGAACAAAAAATTAGTAACAATTACAACATATGAAATGAAACCATAATCATATTACATCATATCAAAGTGCACATACCATAATAAAATTTTAAAAAAGTTACAGCTAATATGTCATTCCAATGATGTAAAACATGCAACAATTCTAATAAACGTTAGTAAAAATCATAAAAAAATTTGTTATAAATTTAACTATCAATTGTAAATTCTATTACATAACCTTAAGTGCTACAAATTGCTTGGTCGAAAGCTCCCATTTTGACACAGGCAGGGAGGATGGTGGCAAAGGTTTTGGAATTTGGCTTTACACCAGTTAGTTGCATTTGCTTTAAAATTTCTGAAGCCTTTTCAACAAATCCATTTTGTGCATATCCTACAGTCATTGCAGTCCATGAGACCACATTTCTTTGAGGCATTCTATCAAACAGTTCTCGTGCCTTGTCTGTGCTTCCACATTTTACATACATGTCTAATAGGGCAGTTGCAACTACAACATCTGACAAAATTCCTCTATCCTTTATGTATTTATGGATGTCCATACCCTATTCCAAAGCTCCCATTTTAACACAAGCAGGGAGGATGCTGGCAAAGGTTGTGGAATTTGGCTTTACACCATCCAATTGCATTTGCTTTAAAATTTTGAATCCTTTTCAACAAATCCATTTTGTGCATATCCTGCTGTCATTGCAGTCCATGAAACCACATTTCTTTGAGGCATTCTGCCAAACAGTTCACATGCCTTGTCTATGTTTCCACATTTTGCATACATGTCTAACAGGGTAGTTGCAACTACAACATCTAACAAAATTCCTCTATCTTTTATGTATTGATGGATGTCCATACCCTATTCCAAAGCTCCCATTTTAACACAGGTAGGGAGGATGTTGGCAAATGTTGTGGAATTTGGCTTTACACCAGCTAATTGCATTTGCTTTAAAATTTCTAAAGCCTTTTCAACAAATCCATTTTGTGCATATCCTGCAGTCATTGCAGTCCATGAGACAACATTTCTTTGAGGCATTCTGTCAAACAGTTCACGTGCCTTGTCTATGCTTCCACATTTTGCATACATGTCTAACAAGGTAGTTGCAACTACAACATCTGACAAAATTCCTCTATCCTTTATGTATTGATGGATGTACATACCCTATTCCAAAGCTCCCATTTTGACATAGGCATGGAGGATGGTGGCAAAGGTTGTGGAATTTGGCTTTACACCAGCCAATTGCATTTTCTTTAAAATTTCTGAAGCCTTTTCAACAAATCCATTTTGTGCATATCCTACAGTCATTGCAGTCCATGAGACCACATTTCTGTCAAACAGTTCACGTGCCTTGTCTATGCTTCCACATTTTGCATACATGTCTAACAGGGTAGTTGCAACTACAACATCTGACAAAATTCCTCTATCCTTTATGTATTGATGGATGTCCATACCCTATTCCAAAGCTCCCATTTTGACACAGGCAGGGAGGATGTTGGCAAAGGTTGTGGAATTTGACTTTACACCAGCCAATTGCATTTGCTTTAAAATTTCTGAAGCCTTTTCAACAAATCCATTATGTGCATATACTGCAATCATTGCAGTCCATGAGACCACATTTCTTTGAGGCATTCTATCAAACAGTTCACCTGCTTTGTGAATGCTTCCACTTTTTGCATACATGTCTAATAGGGCAGTTGCAACTACAACATCTGACAAAATTCCTCTATACTTTATGTATTGATGGATGTCCATACCCTATTCCAAAACTCCCATTTTGACACAGACAGGGAGGATGGTGGCAAAAGTTGTGGAATTTAGCTCTCAAACAACTCATACTCGTAGAGTCATGGTTTTAGGTCACGTATGTTATGGTAACAACAAGGGATTCCAACTATGGTTACAATAGCTAAGATTGCCCTCATTTGTGACTGTAACAAGGTTCTTAGACAACACTATCTTGCTCTTCACACTAGGTACTATATAGGCCAAGATTGGGTTGAAGAAATCACTTGATGGTTACCTATATAGTGATACCACACCCTAATACCCCATGCATTCTAAATATCTTGGGATTTATACAATACTCAACCAATATGAAATTGTATCATTGTACCACACTTAACTATGGCAGTGCTTTCTTGACAACAATTTGTAATCTTTAGACTATTGGGATACTTGCCACAAATAAATATTAGGTCAATGACACAAGGATTTTAAACAAAAACCATAATCCCAACTCTATATCCATCCCCTTGGCAGTCTCAAGGGCCACCTTGAGACAAAAAATGCCAATGTACTATTATGACAGTTATGATTGTCCTCCATTGTTTCATTGTGCATTTGAAACTTGAGATGAGGATTGGGGAGGTCTCCATTTGTAAAAACATGGAAAATACTCATGAAAAGATCTTTAAAACAGGCATATTCAACTTCAAGCATTTCTGTAGACCCTAGGAAGGTGGATGTAAACTTAGTGACTTTAATTACCACCACAAAGACTATTCCCTTTGTGACTATGACAAGCTAACACTGTCATGCTCTTTATGACAATCCCTTCTCCATTGGGTGATGGCCTAATAACATTTATCTCCTTTGTGATTTCAATGCCTCTCTAATGCACTATCATAGGAGTCTTGACAGTCCTTATGTATTAGTGAAGAAGGCTTCCAACAAATCAAAAAGGAGGGCTTAAGATTACATACAAAGTCCTAGTCTTCATACCCTAGTCACATATCACCCCTCTAAGAAGACCTCAAGGCAATTGCCCTTTAATACAGGAAGTCAATTCAGTTTTAAAAGATAAAGTGCAAGAGGCCAAAGGACAAGAAAACTTAAGGCCTTAAGGGGTTTAAAGGAATAAAAATATAGGCTTTCAGACTCGACTTAAAACCCTAACCCTAGGCGGGTACCACCAGATGCCACCAGAACCCTTTAACTTGGCACTGCAAAATCTTGTCCAATCTGATTGTGGGAAGCCAAAATCAAGCATGTGCACTCACATATGACAGATAAGTATGCTTACCAAGTGGTTTGACATAAAAATGAATAGGCTTCGAATTATAACCCTTCAAAGTAGGCCACTGAAGTATATTGTACAGGTGCATTTTTTTAGTGTTGCAGTCAGATTTTTCATCATGGGAACCTAAATTTTTTGCAAAAAATGGTAGGAAACTTTAGGTTCCAACAAGTCCATTAGTTAGAGGCAGGAAAACAAGGGTTTTCTGTTCATTATTAGCCCGTTAAACTTAAGCATATGAGATAGCATGGCACACACAAAATGTTGTGGATAATGACCACAAGATTAGGTTAATTGCGACCACTTTTTGTAAGAAAGCACAAGACCAGTATACTCATTATGATCCTAATGGAACCAAGAAGGGTCCCCAAAGATATAAGAGTAATCATTTGTCATCTAAGAGAAATCTTACATTTAAGGGCACTAGGGCCAACAGAGAAGCACTTTAGAACTCATCATATGCATCAATAAACAACTCAACACAAGAAATTCAAATTGACATATTAACACAACAATATCCAACTAAGTTATTGAAAGTCAACTATTGATACCTCGTTCTCCATCCAAATTACAAAATCGGTCCACTTTTTACTTTGTAACATTTCCTTTTCAAATTAGCTTGGATGCCGGCCATATTTCTCCTCCTATCAAAACATGGCACATGGACTAGTTAAACTAATTAATATGCAATCATTTACTTTTTCCTAGGAAATTAAAAAAAATATCATTTAACTTATTAAATATACTTACAAATGTACAGATCAAGGCATGTAAACCTTTTTGGCCACTGTGATGCGTGGCACGAAGTTTGTCAAGCCTAGCCTTGGAGGCCTTGTCCTAAAACATATACTAATTCAATTTAACTATGAATAAATAAAATTTAAAAATCATTTAATAAATTTGATATAATCTTATGAGCAAATTCAAATACCTGCGTACTCTCCTCACTGGACTTCCTCCATGCATTAGACTTCTCATATACTTTTACAAGCTCTTTCCATACTTTCAAACTTACATCGATTGGCCTTTTTTTGAGCCTTTGCTCGAGAGGGAGTTTTTTTATCTTCTTTTTTTGGTTGTGCCAAAATCTCTTGCAATTTTGAGACATTTGTAGCTTTATCTTCTTTATAGACCAACCTGTGCCAAATTCAGTCTCCATGTCTTGGATAACTACTTTTTGCAAGTGCATGGGTATCTTTGAGAATGGCAAATGTAGATGGTCTTTGAACCGTTGAAGGCATGATTCCTTCAATCTATTCACAAATGTTTTTCCAGCATCCGTCATTCAGACGTCCCCTGAAACCACATCGTATTCTATCTTAGTATCTTAGGTACCAATGTAGCAAGATGCAAAACATGGCATGGTGGTCAAAGAAGTCTGTGTCCCAGGAGTGGGTGGGATATTGGAAGCCTTTGTTCCTTGTTCCACATTCTTAGAGGTTATTGTTATTGATTTCCTCCTGGACCTTTTGCTCGATCCATGACTAGTTGGGGAATCAATTGATTCCCTTTGACACTATTGATTTGGTTGTAATGTTTCAGGGGTTTTACCAAATCGTTTTTCTATGCATCTGGCAAGCATTGTCAAGTCCACACCATCCAATTTGTTCACTACCTCTACCCCCAATATGGAAGCCAATGCCTCTTTATCTTTGTCAGTATCATGTTCCTATAAAATAAATTTCTTCTTTTAAATTTACAAATAAAAAACTAAAAACTAAAAATCAAAGAAATAATGGAAACAATGGAAACATTTACAAATCTATAAATTGACAATGAATTACCTCATTGTGGCCAGAGTCTGCTCCTTTTGCTCTCTTCCCTCTATTGCTTGACATTTTGAGGCAACCTAGGGCAAATTATTTTCGTTTAGTCTGTGGAGGCAAACGAAGTACATAATGCCAGGTATGAAAGTTTTCGTCCAGTTTTTCTCTATTCCTCAAGGTTTTTGACCTTTACTTTGTAGAGCAAATCATGAAGCTATTTTCCTATGAATCAATTGGTGCCTTGGGAGGGAATCTATAGTTCCTGGCCTAATTTTAGTTTTCTCACCCTCGTCTCAAAAGCCCTATCTCCTCGTATTGTCTCGACCAACCTCTATTTTAGTTTGCTCACAATCGACTTGTCTTAAAGCACTCAACTACTTTTTTAGGAAGGAAGCGAGAAAGTTGTGTTCAAAGAAAGGTATTGATGGTAATGATAAGCGAACTTGGGCATTGGGGTTTGAAAAATTCGTTCACTGCTCTCGGATGCAGAGAAAATAATCCAATGTCTACAATTTTACCCTCCTCCTTTGCAACCACACGAGACTTGAACGATTCACCTGTAAACAAAACAATATTTACAACCCTTTCTTCACAATCCTCTCCATTTAATTAAAACAAAAATATATTTGGGAACGCAAATTTTTTATTGTAATTGCAACCTTACATATGGTGTCGAAAACTAAATCGAATTTCTCATCTCTTCGCGTGGCATTTTTCTCCTCTCTTCACGCAGCGTTTTTCTCTTGTAATTATCGAATTTATCATATATTAATTCAGGTGGGACTCCAACCTAAACACTCGATCTCCAAACAAAAAATGAACACCAAAAATCAATAAAGTTTTTTTTTGTTTTTGTTTTGGGGTATGTGCAGGCGGGAATTTTTAAAAAAAAATTGATCCAGTAGTCGGAGCATTTAACGTCGACTTTAGCGCTGACTTTTAGGCCAAAAATGCAATCTATTTGGGGCGCTGAAGGTGGTGCAAAGTGCTCCTAATTTAGCATCAATCAGTGCAAAATGATGTATTTTTCTTGGAAGTTGATAAAAACGTAACCTCACCAAATTTGGGTTGTCCTTATAATAAGCAACTATATCTTGTTTCCATGATAACATTTTGACTTCATGCTTCTCTTATGATTAGCTCAATAATGACTCACTCTTTCACAACCTTACACAGATGGTTGATGATAATCCTTATGCAAGTGATATGGCTTTGGAAAAACCAAACAACTCTTCTCTTACTATCATGATGACATGATATTGGGACTATATTGGTAGCTTATGGAGTGTGCTTATGGTATTGTGATTTTCATTTCTATGGTCTCATTAACCTATTTTAGGTTGAAGCATGGTAACTAACCCACTAGCTATTATGACAGTCATACAATGACTAGACAATCCTCTCCACTTTGACTATGACAGTCCTATGCATGGTGTTTTCTTCATGACAGTCCCCAATAATGTGAATTATTGATAGTAGCTAGTTTAAATGGAGTTTTGGATGGTGTAGTAAGTTGTTCCTATGGCTCATGATAGTGCATGCCTTGGTTATGTCCTTGTGACATTACTCTCTAAATATCTCCTCTTTATAGTGACAAGGTTTCAAGAACATGACAACTTAGGTAAGGCGTCAACTTGTCTCTTTAACCTCTGGATTGTCATTTTTCAAGAATTGATCTCATTGAAATGCAAAGACAACATGTCATAGATTAGATGAAAAGATCAAGGAGATGCATGTTATAGAGTATAAAACTCAAAAATCAAAGGTCTTTTTGGGCCTTTTTTCCAACAATATGAGCAAAATTCAAACTTTAAACATGTAGCACAGGAACCATATGACTCATTCGTATACATCACACATGTGGGACCACTAAGAAGGGAGGTAGGTGCTTAATATGAGCAATGACAATTGCACATAATGTTTAAGTTCACTTCAACAGATATTTGGGGTTATGATAGCTAATGGAGGGTTTTCTTTTCAAAGGAAACCATTAATTTTGGAGTGAAAGGTAATGGTGAAATATAACATAATGTCCCTATAATTAAAGAATATCCGATGGCTAGGATTAACCTAACAAAGATCTAATGACGTGATTTCAAAATTAACATCCAAATTATCCTTCCCTCCATCAAGAATTTAAAATTTTGGTGCCAAAGACTCTTTGAGACTGTTTTGAGGGTTCTATGATAGTTTTAAGGGTTTTATGGCCACTTGGAGAGATATAGATTGCCTTAAAATGACCCATAAAAGAAAAAGGAGAGTCAAATATGAAATAAATGTCTTTTTGATGTGAATTTGTAGTCATCTTGTAATCATAAGATTTGAGCTCTAGTTGTCAAGATTCTGTGTGTAAACTTTTTTCTAAAGAGTAAAATGTTGCAATGTCCTATTTTGTTTTTCATAGTGCATCTTAATGAAAAGCGAGTGTATTAACAAGATAAATTCAAGAATATTCTGTTGGTGCATAGTTGTTATGTGACTATTGTCATTGTTGTGTATTGCAGGATCTAGAGGAGGCCATGGAGAGAGGACGTGGACGGCGTAGAACTACTAAATCGCAGAGAGGAAAGTGGGTGGAAATAGATATGACAACAGAATCTGCAGATACAATAGAGGTAAGAAGAGAAAGCAACCTCAACCAAAGGAGGAAGGTGTTTATGAATTCACAAATGCTACAACATAGAGGAGATAAAGTCATTTTTTTGTCCACGAGGTCTCTGAGGTCAAACTTATTGGTTGAAAATGCACAGGAATGGTGATTAAATGTGATTCTATGATTTAGGAAAAGTTTGAAAATTAGGATGGCCAAAACATGATATCAATATGTCAAATATATGACTAAAGTGAGGATTTGTGTTAGCATATTCGTTGAAATGATATAATTGGTGTACTAAACATTATCTACTATGTTGTGTATTATAGGGGCCAGACGAGGCCATGGCAACATAACGTGTCATATCAAATGAGGACACAACAGATGAAGCGGGAAATCAGGTACTCAAATCCAATTTCTTTAGGAAAAAATGATCTAATGGCATTTTGTGATACGTCCATCTTTTTTCACAGTATTATTGAAATTTATAATGTATTATCCAATCTTGACATAAATTAATGCATGTTGATTATTTTAGATGGAGATTGGAGTAAATGCGGAGCCTAAGCATTCAACTAGAAAACAAAAAATATATGTACGTGGACGTGGACCTAAAACTATTAAATCATGTAGACGACAAATGGATGGAAGAGGATATGACAATGGATCCTGCAGACACAACAAATGATTGCACTGAACAAGAGGTTGGTCAGGACTATAATACATGGGATGAATACTTTAAGAAAATTGTTGTTTGTGGATGTTCTGTATATATGTTCATACAACCAATATTTTTATTTTTAAGCCATATTTGATTATATTTCTTTGAAATTGATACATTTTGAATTTAGTGCAATTATTGCCAAACATTAAATAATGCTTGCATTTGTTGATAGGTAGAAGATGCTGATGAAACACATACTAATACCCAAGATCCAACTAGGTTATTAAGATTTGGACGGGATGATCCAAACCATCCTTTAAACAATACCAGGGTGAAAAGAGCATTATTGAAGAGAATACTATCAGCTAAGAAATTTGAAGAGCTGATGAGATCTGCATACACTGATGACATGCCACCTAGCCTTAATGATGATAATCATGATAGTGAAAATGCAGTGTATGAAAAAGGATTGAATGAAATGCTTACAAATTTCTTTGGGGATGAAAACAGTGATGACAATAATGATCATATGGTTGACAGTAATGATGATAGCAGGGGTAATTACCACCAACGTAATGTTGATGATAACAACCTGAAAGACTCCATTAAGCAAGTAGCAAAGACACCCGTGTTCAAATTGGGTGCAAGTAGAATCTCAAAATTGGCATGCACATTAATATTATTAGAAATCAAGTCACTATTTGGTTGGTCAGACAAAGGATTCACTACACCACTGAAGTGAGTTGAAATCTATTTCTTACTTTGCAATTGTCAATTGGTGTACATAATTCGTAAACATTCATCAACTTCATTTATATTTCTTTAAGGGGATTTTAAAGCCATATATTGTATATAAATAGTCCTAGTATAGATTGACATATCAAACATGTTCATCATAAGTCAAAGCATTCAATTGATTTAATCTCTGGCAATCTTATAAGGCACTAAAAACTAAAATATTCCCTGAAGATAATGTGTTGCCATCAACTTGCAGAGAGGCGCGTCTGTTGTTGGTTGAGTTGGGGATTGAATATAAGCAAATTTATTCATGTAAAAATGATTGCATTTTATACAGAGATGAATATCAAAACAAGGTAGAATGCCCTGTATGCAAAGAGAAGAGATATCGTACAGATGTACAAGGTCCTATAGTTCCAAAGAAGGTTTTACGTCACATGCCAATTATACCTAGACTTCAACGAATGTTTCGTTGCAAGTCACTAGCACAATTGATGGATTGGCATGCAAAGAACAGGAGTAAAGATGGATTCATGCGAATTTCGGCCGACTCTAAAGCAATGAAACACATAGAGGAAAAATGGCTAAGAAAATTCAAAGATGAACCCGTAGTATCAGGTTTGGTCTTGCAATTGATGGAGTGTGCCCATTCTCTTTCCTGAGCTCAAATTATAGTGTTTGGCTAGTCAGATTGATAGTATACAATATTCCCCCATGGATGAGTGTTAGAAAGGAGCACCTTATGCTGACTCTCATTGTTCCAGGAAAATATCAAGTTAAAAACATGGATGTTTATCTTGCGCCTTTTATTGATGAGATGCAACTGTTATGGAAAGGCATAAGAATGTATGACATATCATGTCCCCCATCAAATAGGTCCTTCATGTTGTACGGTGTGCTATGTTAGACTATTCATGATTTCCCAGGACTTGGTGTTTGTTCTGGTAAGATAAAATATTTACGTATTTACACTCATAATTTATTTTCATCCCAACTTTCATACTTAGTTTTATACTATTTTTTTTATGTTATTAACATTACTTATTAAATTGCAGGGCTTCAAACAAAGGGGATATTTGCATGTCCAAGATGTACAGAACAATTTCAAGGGCAGTATTCTAAAGATCTACATAAATTTATTTACGCAAACAATAGGGTTTTTCTACCACTAGATCATAAGTTTAGAAATCGCCTGAAGAATTAATTTGATAGAAAAGTTGAAAATAGAGGCTCTCCCATGATTATGGGTCCAGGTGATTGGCTTAAGAAGTATGAAGATGCTGAATTGAAAGGTTGGGAGGATTTTTTTGATCTGGGTGATTCAATTGAAGAACCAGAACAAGTTGTAGTTAATATGCCAGAAGGAATGAAAAGGAAATCCATTTTTTATGAGCTCCCTTACTGGAAGGATCTATTAATATCTCACCTATTAGATCCTATGCACGTCTTCAAAAATGTCCCAGATTCTATATTTCAACATATATCAGGTAAAGAGAAGGACACCTTGTCTTCGAGGAGAGATATTGCTCTTTCACGTACCAAAATTGATAGAAAACATTTGTGGCCAAATAGGGAAAATGAAACATATGCAGAAGCTCCATGGATTTTGAAAAAAAAGAGCTAGACCAACTAAAAAATGTCATCCGTTCAATAAGGACACCTACTGGCTATGGGTCATCATTGGCTAAAGATTTTACAGTTGATGGACATATCACAGGATTTAAAACACATGATTTTCATAATTTTATGAAGGTATTATATATCATCATTTAACATTTACTCGTAACATTGATTAAGTACTAAATATATTTTGATATCGTTATGTTGTGTGAGAAAAAATTACTAATGACCTTTTGATAAATGTGTTTCATAGCATATCATGTCATTGGCAATTAGGGGGGATTCCTGTCTTACAGTTGACTTAAGGAATGCCATAAGTCGATTGTCAGCATTTACAAGGTATGTGGTTAATGTGTGAGAGACATAGATATATTATATTGCATTTTAATTTTTGACTAAAGGTTCATACTAATTTACTATTATTATATTAGGTGGGTGACCTCCAAGGAGATCCACAAATGTGAAGTGCCAAAATGGAAGAAGGAAATTGCAGAAATTGTATGTGTATTTGAGAAGGAGCTCCCTACAAGTTTCATGGACCTACAAGTCGATTTAATTATACACCTAGTCGATGACATTGAATTGGCAGGATTTGTATCAACGAGGTGGATGTTTTTCTTTGAGAGGTATATGAAAACTCTAAAAAGATATGCTGACAAAAGGCACATCCAGAGGGTTGCATGGCTGAAGGGTATGTGTTGAATGAAGCATTTTTCTTCCTATGTGAATTCCTTGGTAAGGATTTTGAAGATGGGCCACGCTTATGGGATGAAGAACGAACATCAAATGTTATTGATGGAGAAAAACCACAATCTAATGGTGTTCAAGTAGAAATTAGTAAGTAAATTCATGATCAGTGTGGTTTTTTTTTCTTGCAATCATTAATTTATTTGTCAAATTAATAGCATGACATTTGGAGTTTGAAATAAACATGTTGACATGTAATAAGTGTAGACAAAAGTGCTATACTCAACAAGTTCATTCTATACCACATGGACTTTATGAACAAATGGAATGATCTGTATGACAAAAAGAGAGAAGAAGTGTTAGAAGCAAGGAGACAATTTAAGAGATCGAACCCAACGAATATTCCACTTCCAACTGATCTGCTTGGGGAATGGGGCAAAGATTGCACACTAGAATGGGTTACTGAACAAATTCAAAATCAAATAGAAGATGCAAGTATAGATTCAAACATATCAGAAGATGAAATCAACATGTCTAGAGGATGTGAAAGAAAGGTACAGTTGGAATTTTACAAAATGTTGTTTCCTTACAACTTTGACGCTATTAACTATTTTAATATTCGTCATTTTATTTGTTTTCACTGAAATAAATGGTCTTTCACAGGTGAGGAAATATCCAGCAATGTGGGCATATGGTCGACATTATCGTGTAGATAGCGTAGATGTAAAGAGACGATCCTTTGATTGTGGCATCATAGTTGACTTCAAGCAATCAAGTCGATCAAGCTCAAAAGATAAGAATATAATTGAAGGGAATCTACAATATGTTGGGAAAATACAAGAAATTATTGAGTTGGATTACCGATCTTTTAAATGTTGTATTTTTAAGTGTAGATGGTATGAAGCATTTGAGAGGACATGAAGACATGATACCCATAGTGGATTGTTTTCTATAGATTCCTCATGTTTCCTACCGGAGGATAAGGAGCCTTATGTTCTACCAATTCATTGTGAGCAGGTATTTCTTTAACTCAAACAAGAAGCGGTAGTGATCATTAATCTATTAATTCATAGTTTATTGTGAATATATACATGTGTTTATTAATCAATAAAATTGTTATACCATACGTCTAATATATGTATGTCGTTCACGTGCAAGTATTTTTCTATGAAGATATTTTGGACCCGAAATGGATATTTGTCATACATTATGATCCAAGATTAA